>CM039672.1:326928815-329328815 GCA_022496015.1 Hordeum marinum | reverse complement strand
ATACTAAATTTTCAGCCCATTCCGAGAACTTCTATTTCTGCACAAAAAACGACACCATGGTAGTTCTGCTGAAAACAACGTCAGTCCGGGTTAGTTCTAATAAAATCATACCAAAATCGTATAGAATTATTGTAAACATGACATGAATACTTCATAAATTATAGATACGTTGGAGATGTATTAGCGGGCGGCAATGCGGAGAGGCTGGGTCGATTGTGGGAGATCAACAGATGATTTCCAACGGCAAAGCAACTCAACAACGCGACATTCCTGGTGTGCGGGAAGATGAGCGACGCGGAGCTCCTCTACTACTTCTGGGGGTTCTAGGCTCAACGGGCGATGGTCGTGCTGACGTCTTGTTGTGGGCTATATTGGAGGCGGAATAGTTAGATCCAGATCAACGATGCAAGTGGAAGTTGTTCAAGTCCATGAGGTTCAATTTGGACTCACACCAACACGCGGAGCCAACGGTGGAAGTGGTGATGGGTCTCCCTGCACCGTGCTCAATGGGGATGCTCATCGAGATCATCGACGACGAGGGCAAGATGGCAATCATGCATGCAAGGAGGAAGAAGACAAGGGTTGTGGTGACGGGACTCCTCAGGCACTCTCCTCTCTCCCCCCTCGCTCCCTAAGGTTGTTGGCCCTCTCCCACCAGTGGTAGGGGCCTCTCCTGCTGGCAATCGCTTCTGGTTGCTGGTTGGAGAGGACTCTGATGAGGAGGGAGCTGGGCCATCATCGTCGAGTTCAGGTACGGATGCCAATTTGAGCAGATATCTAGTCACTACTGTGCATGTTATTGTAGATGTGACGAGGGGAAAAACACTTATCGAAGAGAATTGGGAGATCGAAGGTGAACATAAAATCCCCCCAATCCCTGCATTTGGTGATTGAAGGTGGGTTGGGTAATGTTAGAGGGATGAATGATTCACAGAATGCTTCTACACATATTTTCGCTAGAAATGGTTGTCAAAATGAAGCACGTCTGGCTTCTGCGGTTAGAGAGGCGTTAAGGATGGGGCTTTTCCCTTCTATTGCTATTTTTCATGAATATAGAGTAGATTTAGGAGAAAAAGAAACTAATTCTACCCCAATGACCCTTGAAAAAGGGGAAAACATGGACACGAGGATAATGGATAGGAAAAGAAACGGCATAAAGTATGGCATGAGCTTTAGGGCACAATTGGGATTCACCTAGAAAGTATGATGGATTTTGGCTAGAGAGAGGTTTTGGCCCATCTGAGGCATCATATCTGGACTCCCCCACTCACCTATGTAATATAAAAGACCCAACAGATGGGGGGTCGAGCTTGGCATTGCAAAATTAGGGTTTGCCTCCCCTTAGCCGCCACAAACCAAGATGGCTGGTTATTGTAGAGGGAACTTTGGGGGGGATTCAACGGGGGAGGAGGAGATCTGGCTTTGTAGGTTCAAAGAGAAAATTCCAGGGCACCAATGCCAATACAGAGAGGTTTAGGTACTCCTCCTGTAGATCCAATGAAGAAAATGAGAGTAGGGGATGGGTGCAAGGAGATCACCCTGGGTTGAATTCTATAAATGGAAAGGAAGAAGGAGTTGAAGCTCAAGGAGGACGTCCATTTTGGAGAGCAAAGGTGGGACAACTTGAAATTGGTGGTGATACGGCCAAGAGCACAAGTATGGGTAAACTCAAGTGCTGATGTTGGCAATGGTTTTGGAGGAGAGAAAATAGATCCCCTCGAACATCAACAACTATTGGTGGCCTTGCTCTTGCAGTTGATACGGAATATGGCTGCTGGTGGTATGGTGGCACTGCAGAATGCTATAGGTAGAAGTGGAGATCATAACAAAGCAGCGAGTGAGGAAAAAGGTAGGAAAATCTCATATAACATTGGGCCCTTTGGTGGTGGTAATAAGACAGTAGATCATAAGAAACAAGGTCAGATAAATGGAGGCTCAAACAACATCTATGGAGATAACAACGCCAATGAGAAGGCTAACACACAGGTATATGGGAAGTGCAAAAATCCAAGACATTCCACCAGAGAATGTAAGATTGGCCACTATTTGATTTATGGAAGAGAAAATCTTATTAGTGAAGGCTGCACATGGTTGAAGTAGATGAATTGCACAATCTTCGTAGTGGTAGGAATTTTCAGTGGCATTGGAAGCCACCAAAAGGAGTGCGTGGGTCTATATTAGCAAGTATCAATACGGATTACTTTGATGTTTTCCACACCGAGCATAGGGAGTATTTCCCGAGATTCCTAGTTTATGATGAGAAGTCCAAGTTCCATTGGAACTTAGTAGCTGTATATGGAGATGCTCAAACTGAAAAGATAGCATGTTTCTTGGATGAACTTGCTATATTGTACCATGATAATCCTCCCCCATGCTTGGTTGGTGGTGATTTCAATATTATCATAAAATATACAAAGACAAATAAGCCCATGAACAGTAAACACTGGAGCTTTTTATTTAATGTTACTATTGAAAATGCTGGTATGAGGAAATTCCCTCTTTAATGGGAGAAATTATACCAAGGCAAATACCTTACCTGGCCCCACTTATGAAAAATTAGATAGGGTGCTTTTTTGTTCTTCTTGGGAAGAAAAGTACACTCTCATTGTTCTGCAAGCTTTCGCCAGGGAGGTGTTGGACCATACCCCTCCGTTCTTGGATTCTGGAGAATAAATTGGTGGTGAACCTATTTTTAGATATGAAAAATCATGGTTTCTCAGGGAGGGATTTAAGTAATTTGTATGTAAAATTTGGAATGACACTTACAGAGGGTCGAATATAGAAAGATGGCGGTTGAGATTTAGAGAACTAAGGAAAACAATCAAAGGATTGAACAAAAATGTTGATGCTTGGTACAAAAATATTAAAGGGGAAATCATCGAGAGGTTGGATTGCATTAACAAAAATGCTGAAATGATTGGACTTACCGCTCCTGATAGAAGTGAACAGAAAGATCTCACAGATCAACTGGGGAGATTACTCAAATAGGAAGAAGTTAAATTGATTTAAATATATAAAGATAAATAAACGATTAATGTAGATAAGAACACTAGATACTATCAAGAGGAGTAATTTGGGGAGCACTTAATGAGACATATTACAAACTTTTATAAAAAAATGTTTGGACACCCTGAAGAGGCCTATATGACCATGAAAGGAAATGATTTTATTAAAATCTCTGATTGTGAAAAAGAAGAATTAGCTGCTCCTTTCTTCCTACAAAAATTCATGAGGTGGTGTTTGGTATGGAAAGGAATAAAAGTCCTGGATCTAATGGATTCCCTATGGATTTCTATCAAGATTTCTAGGCTTAGTTAAGATGTATTTAAAGGATCTATTTGATGATTTTGCCAATGGTAACCTGGAAATATCCAGGTTAAAACGACGGGATCAATACACTAGTGCCAGAAACTATAGATGCTAAACACATACAGAAAATTAGACCAATCTATTTATTGAATGTTAGTTTCGAAATAATTACAGAAGTACTCATGAACAGATTGCGATGTGTATCTCTCGTTATCTCTATTAATCAAACTACTTTCATTATATACTTAATAGTCTGTTTCTTATACCATATCTCTATCCCGTGAAAATCTCAAGCCAAAAGATGGATGCATATGTTGTGTTTCATTTTGCTAAATGATATCAATTAAATGGTGTATCAACTCCATAAATTGCACATAGCAATAAATAAATCAGCAAAATTCTTTCTAATATTTTAGATAGAAGAAACACTTCATCTATCTAAAATATGAGAAAGAATGTACCCTTCTATCCAATATATCATGGAGGGGGTGGTTGTGCTACATGAAGCCCTTAATTCTATACATAGCAAAAAACAAAATGCCCTGATTTTTAAGGTGGACTTTGAGAAAGCCTATGATAAATTAAGTGTCCATTTGTAATTCAGATGCTTAAACTCAAAGGGTTCATTGATAAATGGTGTGATTGGGTCATGGAAACCATGAGGGGGACATGTAGGCGTTAACAGTTAATGATAAGATTGGACCTTACTTCAAGACCTTTAAGGAATTCATACAGGGGATGCCCTCTCCCTTTTTTTATTTGACATTGCTAATGATGCACTTGTGGTGATTATGAATAAAGCTAAAGAATATGATATGGTTAGGGGAGTGCTAAGTGAAAATTTAAACAAACGGATTAATATGCTGCAATATGCAGATGGCACTATCTTCCTCCTGCGTGATGATGTTGATGGTGAAAAAAATATGAAGCTGATCTTGTGTGCATTTGAAAAGATGTCTGAACTTAAGATTTATTTTCATAAAATTGATCTTATGTTGTTTGGGGATGCTATCAATAAAACAATCCATATACCAGGAGATATTCACATGCAAAATGGGGAATATACCTATAAAGTATCCGGGGATATTTGTTTCCAATGGAAGGGTCAGCAACAATCATTGGACATGTGTGACTGACAAAATTGAAACAAGATGTGGTTGCTAGCAAGGGGGGTTACTTGGATCTATTGCAGGGAAGATTATCTTGGTTCAATCATGTCTCACAAACATACCTTTGTTTATGATGTCATTTTATCCCATGTCTGATCGTGTGGTTAAAAAAGCTGACTTCTATATAGCCAGATTAGTTTGGAAACAAGATGAGAATGAGAAGAAATATTATTTGGTCAATTTGAAAATTTGTTGTAGACCCAAAGAATATGGGGGCCATGGAATCCTAAATTTAGAAATCATGAATAAAACAGTGTTAGACAAATAGTTTTGGAAGCTAGAAGGTGAGGAGGGGCTATGTCAATCTGTGCTAATGGAAAATATGTTACTAAGTTGTATATCTAAAGTTAAAATATAGGGTGGATATTCCGAGTTCATAAGCAGACCCCAAAACAACAAGACCCACCGAGGGAGTCCGGGACTAAGGGGTCCTCGGGCCGTCGGCTCATCCCTCATGGGCTGACTTGTTGGGCCGCTCTATGGAGGGCCGAACTATGAGGCGACCCCATGTTCAGGAAGGAAAGCTCCGAAGAATGGCATGGCCTCCAAGCTTTGAAGATTAGATACGTATCTATCCCCTGTTGAAGGTCGGTTATGTGTAACCCTAGGTACCCCTGATGTCTATATAAGCCAGATGGTTCCATTCGTAGGAACATGTCCACTCATCTAGGGTTTTTGCTCATACGCTCGAGGTAGATCAACTCTGTAATTCTCATCCACATAATATAATCAAGCATTACGTAGGGTTTTACCTCCTCACGAGGGCCCAAGCCTGGGTAAACAATGTCTCCTTCGTCCCCTGTTACCCATCGATTTAAGGTCCACAGCTCGGAACCCCCTACCCGAGATCTGCTGGTTTTGACACCGACATTGGTGCTTTCATTGAGAGTTCCGCTATCAGATAGCTAGAAAGGACAATGGGTTGCCTAATCATCAGTGATCAAGTATGCAACAGGGACACCTTCGTTCGTAGGCAGGTTTTCACTTTCGGCAGCATCACGCTGCATGCTGAGCCGACGGGCCATCTGGGCTAGATCGGAAGCATCACCCCCGAACAAGGAACCAGGTTCGAGAATCTGGAATTCTCCGCCGACTCCCAAGGAGATCTGACCCCCACTGGGCTCTTTGTCTCATCTAGTAAGTTCAGAAATCACGAAGCCTTAACTTCAGCTCTCTTGTTCGGTCCCGCTCTCGGCTCCCCCTCCATCGGAGAGCCACCCTTGTGTTCGGGCCCAACCTTAGTGCCCGAGTACCTGAATTTAGCCCTGGTCGAACACCCGTCCCTCGCGGACACCCCAGAGGTTATCTCTGAAAACCTTCGGGGGATTGACCCAGACAACCTCTCAATGTTAAACGAGGCGCTTGACGGGATCCAGTCATTGGAGATTGTGTACGACCTAAACCCGACCTATGTTCAGATCAGTCTAAGGTCAGGTCATGAGGAATTTCACAACCCACCCACCACCCACTTGGTAGCCACTGTCCAAGACTTAATCGACATGCTAGATTATGCCTCCAATGGGGTGGAGGACATGTACGAAGAGGTCGGCACCCCGAACCCTATCAATACGAGACGGTGGACTGCCACCTCCTCTTATGATGTCTATATGGTGGATACACCCGCTGAGAAGGACGACAACACCCCCAAGTAGAACGGCAACAGATCTGAGGAGCCGTCAAAGCGTCGGAAGCAGCACAAGCAATCCAAGGCGAACAATGATACGTCCATTTTGCATCATGTTTTCCTACTATTATTTATAATTTTTTATGCATAATAATGCTTTGGGGAGTAATTCTAATGCCTTTCTCTCATAATTTGCAAGGTTTACACCAAGAGGGAGAATGCCGGCAACTGGAATTCAGTACCTGAAGAAAGTATGTCAGAAATAACTATTCTGCACATCCCCAATGAAGCTGAAATTTTACGGATATTTTTTATATAATAAATAAGAAATACTGGAGCTAAAAACTACTAGAGGGGCCACAAGGTGGGCACCCTCCACTAGGGCACGCCAGCCCCCCTACCCGCGCCCTGGTGGAGCGTGCTCACCCTGGCCCATCTCCGGAGCCCATATTATGGTATAAATTCCCAAAAAAACCTAACAAAATTAGTAGGAGGACTTTCGAGATGAAGTGCCACCGCCTCGAGGCGGGACATGGGCTGGAGAACTTTTGCCCTTCGGCGGAGCGATTCCGTCGGGGGAACTTCCCTCCCGGAGGTGGAGATCGAAGCCATCATCATCACCAACAAACCTCTCATCTCTGGGAGGCCATTCTTCATCAACATCTTCAACATCACCATCTCCTCTCAAACCCTAGTTCATCTCTTGTGTTCAATCTTTGTACCGAAATCTCAGATTGTTACCTGTGGGTGACTTGTAGTGTTGATTACCTCGTGTAGTTGATTGCTATATGGTTTATTTGGTGGAATATTATATGTTCAGATCCATTATGCTATTCAATATACCTTTGATCTTGAGAATGTGTATTATTTGTGAGTAGTTTCCTTTGTTCTTGAGGTCACAGGAGAAATCATGTTGCAAGTAATTATGTGAATTTGATATGTGTTCGATATTTTGATGATATGTATGTTGTGATTCCCTTAGTGGTGTCATGTGAATGTCGAATACATGAAACCTCACAATCCTTGGGCCTAAGGGAATGCATTGTGGAGTAGTTATGAGATGATGGGTTGCTACAGTGATAGAAGCTTAAACCCTAGTTTATGCGCTACTTCGTAAGGGGCTGATTTGGGTCCATGTGTTTAATACTAATAGACTTTGTCTTAATACTTTTCTCGTAGTTGTGGTTGCTTGCGAGGGGGTTAATCATAAGTTGGTTGTTAGTTCAAGTAAGAACAACATCTTAGCACCGATCCACCCACGTATCAAATTATCAAAGTAGCGAACATGAATCAAACCAACATGATGAAAGTGACTAGATGAAATTCCCATGTACCCTCAAGAACACTTTGCTTATCATAAGAGATAGTTTTGGCCTGTCCTTTGCCACAAAAGGATTGGGCTACCTTGCTGCACCTTACCTATTGTTACCGTTACTTTCTGTTTACAAATTACCTTGCTATCAAACTACTTGCTACTTACAATTTCAGTGCTTGCAAAAATAACCTTTCTGAAAACCACTTATCATTTCCTTCTACTCCTCGTTGGGTTCGACAATCTTACTTATCGAAAGGACTAAGATTGATGCCCTATACTTGTATCTTACTTATTGTTGGGTTTTGCCTTTATCTTTTAAGGAAAAATTATTGAGATGGTATAGGATATGTGATGATATTGGATCATGGAACTGGAATCGTTTGAAATTGGAATTCCACCAAAAGTTTTATCCTATGCATCTAGTTCATCATGATCAGAATTATATATATATATTTTGGCTTCGTGAAGGAGAAAGTATCACTATAGCTTGGGGAGGCTTAAGTCAATGTTATATTCATGCCCCAATAATGATATCCCAAGAAAAGTTATTTTTCAGAATTTTTATGCTCGGCTTTCTCATAATGATCAAACCATGCTCGATACTTCTTGTACTAGTTCTTTTATGAAGAAGACTATTGAATTCAAGTGGGATCTCTTGGAAACATTTAAACGCAACTCTGAAGATTGGGAACTCGATGAAGGTAATGAGTCGGGTATCAAGCTTGAATTTGATTGTGTTAAATCTTTTATGAATACTGATGCTTTTCACAAGTTTTGCACTAAATATGGAATTGACTGTGAGATAGTAGCCTCTTTTTGTGAATCATTTGCTGCTCATGTTGATCTCCCTAAAGAGAAATGGTTTAAATATCATCCCCCTATTAAAAATGAAATTAAAGAACCAGTCATTGCTAAAGAAGAAACTATTATTTACAATGTTGATCCAGTTGTGCCTACTGCTTATATTGAGAAGCCACCTTTCCCTGTTAGGATAAAGGAAGATGCTAAGATATCAACTGTGGTTCGCAAAACTAATATTAGAGCACCTAAGCCCTCTCAACAAACTAAATTAGAACCTAGTGTTGTTATGGTTAAAGATCTCTTGGTAGAAAATATTGATGGGCATGTCATTTACTTCTATGATAAAGCTGCTAGAATCACTAAACCCGATGAAAAAGACAAACATAGACCCGTAGTTGGCTTGCCTGTTGTCTTAGTAAAAATAGAAGATCATTTCTATCATGGCTTATGTGATTTGGGTGCTAGTGAGAGTGCTATTCCTTTTACTTTATATCAAGACATTATGGATGACATAGCACCTGCTGAAATCGAAGATATTGATGTTACAATTAAACTTGCTAATAGAGGCACCATCACACCACTTGGGATTTTTACGGATGTTGAAGTCTTGTGTGGAAAAATAAAACATCCTACTAATTTTCTAGTTATTGGTTCCACACAGGATGACTTTTGTCCCATTATCTTTGGCAGACCTTTCTTGAACACTGTTAATGCTAAGATAGATTGTCAAAAGGATATCGTCAGTGTTGAGTTTGGTGATGTGTCTCATGAGTTTAATTTTTCCAAGTTTAGTAGGCAACCTCGCGATAGAGGATTACCTAGTAAGGATGAAATAATTGGTCTTTCTTCTATTGTCGTTCCTCCTACCGATCCACTAGAACAATATTTGCTAGACCATGAAAACGATATGCACTTGCGTGAAAGAAATGAAATAGATAAAAAAATTCTTGAACAATAACCTCTACTGAAACAAAATTTGCCTATTGAAACTCTTGGAGGTCCTCCTCCACCTAAAGGTGATCCTATGTTTGAAGTAAAACAATTGTCTAACACTTTGAAGTATGCTTATCTAGATGAGAAAAAGATATATCATGTTATTATTAGTGCTAACCTTTGATAACATGAAGAAGAAAGATTATTAAAAATCTTGAGGAAGCACCGGGCTGCTATTGGATATACTCTTCATGCTCTTAAGGGAATTAGTCTCACTCTATGTCAGCAACAGATCAATATTGAACCTGATGCTAAACCCGTTGTTGATCACCAACGATGATTGAATCCCAAGATGAAAGAAGTGGTAAGAAGTGAAATATTAAAGCTTCTGGAAGCAGGTATAATCTATCCTATAAATGATAGTAGATGGGTGAGTCTCGTTCATTGTTTCCCTAAGAAAGGAGGTATTACTGTTGTTCCTAATGATAAAAATGAGCTCATTCCAGAGAATTGTTACTGGCTATAGGATGGTAATTGATTTTAGAAAATTAAATAAAGCTACTAGAAAAGATCATTACCCCTTTCCTTTTATTGATAAAATGCTTGAAAGATTATCTAAGCACATACACTTTTGTTTCTTGTATGGATATTCTGGTTTATCTCAAATACATGTGTCATAATATGATCAAGAGAAAACCACCTTTACCTGTATTTTTGTAACCTATGCTTATAGACGTATGCTTGTTGGTTTATGCAATGCACCTGCTACCTTTCAAAGATGTATTAGTGCTATATTCTCTATTTTTTGTGAAAAGATTGTGGAGGTTTTCATGGATGATTTCTCTGTTTACGGAACTTCTTTTGATGATTGCTTAAGCAACCTTGATCGAGTTTTGCGGAGATGTGAACAAACTAATCTTGTCTTGAATTGGGAGAAGTGCCACTTTATGGTTAATGAAGGTATTGTCTTGGGGCATAAAATTTCCGAGCAACGTATTGAGGTGGATCAAGCTAAAGTTGATGCAATTGAGAAAATGCCATGTCCTAAAGATATCAAAGGTATCCGAAGTTTCCTTGGTCACGCTGGTTTCTATAGGAGGTTTATTAAAGACTTCTCAAAAAAATTAGGCCTCTTACTAATCTTTTACAAAGGATATTCCCTTTGTTTTTTATGATGATTGCATAGAAGCCTTTGAAACACTAAAGAAAGCCTTAACCACTACACCTATTGTTCAACCACCTGATTGGAATTTGCCTTTTGAAATTATGTGTGATGCTAGTGATTATGATGTCAGTGCTATTCTAGGACAAAGAGTTGTAGGATCGAAAGTAGGTCTAGAGGGGGGTGATTAGACTACCTGACTAAATAAAAATTCTACCTTTTCCCAATTTTAAGTATTGGCACATTTTAGCAATTGTAGCAAGTCAAGCACACCCTACACATGCATGTCTACGAGTATAGCAGCGGAAAGTAAAGACAAGCATGAGTAGTAAAGGAAGGGTAGGAAGAACAAATGCAATTTGGAGACACAAAGATTTTTCCCGTGGTTCCGATAGGTGGTGCTATCATATGTCCACGTTTATAGAGTCTTCAACCCATGGAGGGTAATGGTCGCGAGAGTCCATGGAGGGCTCTACCCACGGAGGGTTCCATGAAGAAGCAACCTTGACTATACCATGATGGCCTATGTCCACGGAGGACTAGCCTAACTCGAGGTAGATCTTCACGAAGTAGGCGATCTCCTTGCCCTTACAAACTTCTTTGTTCACTCCACAACACGAAGTAGGAGGCTCCCAAGCAACGCCTAACCAATCTAGGAGGCACCACCCTCCAAAAGGTAATAGGCTCAATAATGTCGATGAAGTCCTTGCTCTTGTGCTTCAAGATGATAGACTCCTCAACACTCAATCACTCTCTCATGGATTTGGCTTTGGTGGAAGAGATTGATTGGGTGGAAAGCAACTTGGGGAGGCTAGAGATCAAGATTCATATGGTTGGAATGGAATGGCATGATCTCAACACATGAGTAGGTGGGTCTCTCTCAAAAAATCTGATAGGATAAGTGGGGATCTGTTTTGAGTGCTTCTCTTGCGGGTGAGTGGTAGTGGAGGGGTATATATAGGCATCTCCGAAAATCCAACCGTTGCATATAAAGTGACCAACTCGTTGACACCGATGTGTGAATCTCGGTGGTACCGAGTTTCTCCAATGGTAGCAACTTTTGAATCTCGGTAAGACCGATATATATTTTTCGGTGGTACCGATTAGGTGTCCAATGGTCAGAATCTGCATCTCGGTGATACCGATCCAAAAACTCGGAAATCAAGATTTTATGAATCGAGGCAACCAAAAGTTGGCAGCCTGAACTCGGTGGCACCGATGTGGGATGGGTTGCACCGATGTGCTAGGGTTTGGCATGGGTTTGTCTGAGTATAGGAATCGGTGGGACCGAGTGGGAATTGTTGGTTGCATCGATTTTGGATATTTGGCTTAGACAGAATATGTGGAGAGTTTGTGGGTGTTTTTGGTGACTATCACTTGTGCTCATTTGAGCATATTGTTCACTAACAAACCTTACCCCCTTTTAATAGTATTTTCTTTTCCTATGGACTCAAAGTGATTTCTCACAAAGTAAAATGTAGAGTCTCAATAAGCTTTGTCAATCCATTTTTTTGCATCTTGGGGTTTCTCCACAATCCTTTTTCCATCCCTATCATTGAACTTTTAATGAAATATACTTAGTGGAAACATTAGTTCAATGACATATATGTTGTTATTATTTACCAAAACCACCAAGGGAGCAAATGTGCTTTCAATCTCCCCCTTTTTGGCAATTGATGACAAAATATAGATCAAAGCTTCTACATATGATATAATTATTGAATATAATCAGCGCTTTGAGAAGTATGTGATAAGCAAGATCTCCCCCTAAATTTGTCCATTATTTTGAATTTGTGTTTGAATGCAAATGCACAATCGATTAGGTACATGGGGCACTTCTTCCATGTCACATACATCTTGGTTGCGTGCGAGAATAATAAGAGTGAATATCATAGCACAACACAATCAAGCAAAGTGAATGATCATGTCATAAGCATCATAAAGATAGGAAATAGTAGCAACAAACATCAAGTGTATGATCAAACACCAACAGAGTTTAACACATCCAAACCAAAAGATATCAATTGTTTTTGAAAAAGCGATAAAAACCAACACACACACTCTCTCTCTCAGCCCTAATGATCTATACAACTTATCCCCCTTTGGCAACAAGTTACCAAAAAGTTGAAAGGTATAGAGCTAAACGCTCTTCTGGGGCTGATCTCCTCCGGTAGCTGAAGTTGGAGTCGAGAGAACTGCATCGGCGAAGACCTTTGCTGATGTCATGGAAGGAGTTGGTGTAGCAACTAGAGGAACTGGTGGAGCTGATGGAGCTGAAGTGACTATAGCTGGTGCTGATGAAGACGGTCTCATCTCTGGAGCTCGCACTATGGGAGTCCTAGCCTGAGTCCTGAACTGAGCAGTCATCCTGACAGGTGCACTATCCTCCTCCTCATCATCATCAGTGGAGTGTGGGATAGGCACAACATGAACTTCCTGCTTGAGCCCATTCACTGTCACTGTGAGTGCATCCACCTTGTTGTTGAGAGTATGAAACTTATCATCAACAATCCTCAAGAGGCTCTCTTGGTTCTTCAGGATGTTCGAAATGTCCTTCTGCATACTGAGCATAGAACTGACAAGAAGATCCATCTGCTCACTCCTGATCATGGGCGGCTGAGCACTAGTGTCTCTTGCTGCCTCAGCATGTGCCTGTGTTGCAGCTGATGTGGGATGATCTGGTCCCATCACCACAACATTGTCTTCGAGCTAAGGCAAGAGTGGAAAATGTGTTCGATCAACCGCAAAGACATGCTTCTCCAACTTGGAGTTGATAAGCATCTGGATGTATGGTGCATAGCATCATGAGCGCTTCTGGTCAGGAGCAACCTTCTTCACAGTCTCCACAATCAGATCCATCACCCTGAATCTCGTATGTTGGTCTATAAGAAGCATCATATTGATGGATTAGCCTCGGATCATCTTCTCATCTCCTGACTTAGGCATCAAGGTGTGCCTCAGAATGGTGTTGATAGTGTGAAGACCTTCCTGGAGGAAATAGATTGATCCTAGCTTATGAGACTTCAGGTTGTGCAGCAAGGATCTCATTGTACATGTTCTTCATCTAACTATGGCTTGCCTTGGGCTCAGAGTACACGCAAATATCTCCATCTTCCACCTTTGGGACTCGTCAGATGGCAGCCCACTCCTCAACAGTGGACTCATATCTGGCACCTTCAGTCATCCATACAATTCTACCATCTTCAAAGAAATGTGATGTGGAGTAGAATTGCATGATCATCTCGCCATTCCAGGCTGTGAACTCCTTGCCAACAAACTCATCTAGGCCAACACGGTGAAAGTTGTCTTGCACATTCATGTAATAACAGCCCATAATGCAATAAATATCAATATAAAAGCATGATGCAAAATGGATGTATCAACTCCCACAAGCTTAGACCTCGCTTGTCCTCAAGAGAAAGCTGAGATCGATAAATATGTCCACAAGTTTAGAGATAGAGGTGTCGATAAAATGAAATACGGACATGAGGGCATCATGATCATATTTATAACAACAATACTTATTGATATATAATTTCTTATACTAGAGTAACAATTCATTCACGGGATAAAGTATGAACCAAGAACTCTATTGAGAACCAATAAACTATGCTCTCAGTTATCAAAGCAATTGCAATTTATCACAACATCGGAAAGGGTCAATATAAGAGCTTTTAAAGCAAATCCACATACTCAATCATCTTTTAGTCTTTTATAATTGCTAACACTCATGCGGTACCTATGAGGTTAAAGCTTCAATCGGACACAGAGAAAGATAGGGGCTTATAGTTTTGCATCCCAACTATTTACCTCTAGGGTAATGTCAACAGAAATAACTCATGATCACCCACATCCGAGTGGATATATGTGTCTAGATCATTCCCCAACATATAATGCTTGCCAAGAGAGAAAGGGGAAATATAGGAAGTGGTGAATATCACCATGACTCTTGCATAAAGATAAGTACTTATAACGTAAAATTAACAGATAGGCCCTTCGTAGAGGGAAGCAGTGGTTGTCATGTGCTTTTTGTTTTTGGATGTGCAAACCCTTAATGCAAAGGAACGTCGCGTTGTATTGCCCTTTGTCATAGGAACCTTTATTATGCAGTCCGTCGCTTTTATTTCTTTACCATCACAAGTTCGTACAACACTTATTTTCCCTTACAATAAAAGACCATACATATTTAGGAGCAATTCTTATTATTTTTTGCACCAATGACAACTTACTTGAAGGATTACTCAATCCATAGGTAGGTATGATGGACTCTCATGGAAAAACTGGGTTGAGGGTCTTTGGATGCACAAGTAGTATCTCTACTTGGTGCGGGATTTTTGGCTAGTATGAGGTGGAAGCAAGCACTACATGTTGGAGGATCTATAACCATATAACTTCTATTCGGAAATAAGAAAACATAACCCATTATGTTGTCTTCCTTGTCCAACATCAACTACTTGGCATATAATATTTTAATGAGTGCTCATAATCATAAAAGATGTCCAAGATAATATATTTTATATGTGAACCTCTCTTACTTTATTACTTCCTTTTAATTGCACCAATGACCAATCGCTATGTTCGTCAACTCCCAACAAATTTCAATTGACATAGTTCTAATATGTGAAGTCATCACTCCCCATAAGATCATCATATATACTCTTTGCTTTTATTCTATTCTTATTTTATTGCCTTTTTTATTTTTCTCAATATCATAGAAACAAGCAAAGCCCTCACATCAAAACTAATTTTTATTATATAACTCTCGGACTCGCTTACATAAGGGGAACATAAAGCAAAAGTCAAAGCTAGACCACACTAAAAACTTTATTCTACTAGATCAAGATTAACCAAAAGGACCGAACAAAGAAAATTGAGAAAAGTAAAAGATGTGATGGTAATACGATACCAGGGCACCTCCCTCAAGCTTGGGACAAGCCAAGGGGAGTGCCCATACCCATGTGTTTAGATGTCCTTCTTCGGAGGTCATGGTGGTGGAGAAGGATTTTCAAGCTTGTTCAGTTTCCTCTTAAGCATAAAATTATGTTCCCTCAGATCGTCAACTTCTTGCTCGAGCTTCAATATCCTTTGACATAATTCTTGCTTGCTCTCCTACAGAAAACGAGAAGGGATAAATAGAACGTTGGGTTTTCTCCTTGTGTTTGGGAGGCTTGATTTCCTAAACTCCACGTGCATATCTCCTAGTTGAGGTAGAGGGATCTCTTCTTCATCCGAGCTTTCTTCCTCATACTTTCCTTCTTGTTCCTCCTCCAAGAATAATCCATAAGGATCTAGGTCCCCATAGAGGTTGGGATTGGAAAGGTAATGTGATACATAGCTCTCCCCATCGGACTCTTGGGACGACATCTTGCTCTAAATCTATTGCAGAAACAATTCAAAACGAAAAGAGGAGGTATTGTCGTGATACAAAAGTCCAAACCTTTGGGAGATTATATAATGATTTTTTTCCGACCAACAAGAGTATCCTACAAGAAAACGGAGTCCGAAGGGTGCATGGGGTGGCCACAAGCCAGAGGGGTGCGGCCAGGGGGGTAGGCCACGCCCTGCAGTCTTGTCGCCTCCTCGTGCACCTTTCGGACTACTTTAAATTTTCCCAATTTATTAAATATTCTTAAACTGAGAAAAAGTCCATTGGGAAAGTTTTTGATTCGGTTTGCTTACCATACCACATACCTATTCCTTTTCGGAGTCTGAAACGTTCTGGTAGGTCTTCCTAATGTACTCCTCCGGAGTTATGGTATTAATAATATTGGTTTCAACATTTATGGGAGTACCTGAGATATAATGTTTGATTCTTTGCCCGTTTACCACCTTCGGATTTGTGCCTTCAGCATTGTTGATCTTGATGGCACCGGAAAGATATACTTCCTCGAGAATGTAAGGCCCTTCCCAATTAGAGAGAAGTTTTCCTGCAAAAAATCTAAACGAGAATTGTATAGCAAGACATGGTCACCTACATTGAATTCACGCTTTTGTATCCTTTTATCATGCCATCTCTTAACCTTTTCTTTAAACAACTTGGCATTCTCATAGTCCTGGGTTCTCCATTCATCAAGTGAGCTAATGTCAAATAACCTCTTCTCACCAGCAAGTTTGAAATCATAGTTGAGCTCTTTGATTGCCCAATAAGCTTTATGCTCTAGTTCTAGAGGTAAGTGACATGCTTTACCATAAATCATTTTATAAGGAGTCATACCCATAGGGCTTTCGTAAGAAGTTCTATAAGCCCATAATACATCATCAAGTTTCTTAGACCAATTCTTTCTAGATCTATTAACAGTCTTTTGCAAGATCAATTTAATTTCTCTATTGCTTAATTCTACTTGACCACTAGACTGAGGATGATAAGGAGACGCAATTCTATGATTAACGTCATACTTAGCAAGCAATTTACGAAAAGCACCATGAATAAAGTGTGAACCACCATCAGTCATTAAATATCTAGGGACTCCAAATATAGGGAAAATAACTTCTTTCACCATTTTAATAGAAGTGTTATGATCAGTACTACTGGTTGGAATAGCTTCTACCCACTTAGTAACATAATCAACAACAACTAGAATATGAGTATACCTGTTGCACTTTGGAAAAGGTCCCATATAATCAAAACCCCAAACATCAAATGGTTCAATAACAAGAGAGTAATTCATAGGCATTTCCTGACGTCTACTAACATTGCCAATTCTTTGACATTCATCACAAGACAAGACAAACTTATGAGCATCCTTTATGAGAGTAGGCCAATAAAAACCAGATTGCAATACCTTATGTGCAGTTCTATCTCCAGCATGGTGTCCTCCGTAGGCCTCGGAATGACACTTGTGTAGGATTTGTTCCTGTTCATGCTCAGGTACACAACGTCTAATAACACATCTACTCCTTCTTTATAAAGGTGTGGATCGTCCCAAAAGTAATATCTTAAATCATAGAAGAACTTTTTCTTTTATTGGTATGTGAAACTAGGCGGTATAAATTTAGCAACAATGTAATTAGCATAATCAGCATACCATGGAGCATTACACGAAGCATTTATGACAGCTAACTGTTCATCAAGAAAGCTATCATCAATAGGTAGTGGGTCATCAAGAACATTTTCTAACCTAGACAAGTTGTCTGCTATGGGGTTCTCAGCGCCCTTTCTATCAATAATATGCAAATCAATTTCTTGTGCAGAAGAACCCATCTAATAAGTCTAGGTTTAACATCTTTCTTTTCCATAAGATATTTAATAGCAACATGATCAATGTGAATAGTTACTTTGGAATCAACAATATAAGGTCTGAACTTATCACAAGCAAACACAACTGTTAAAAATTCCTTTTTAGTGGTAGCATAGTTTCTTTGAGCGTTGTCTGGAGTTTTACTAGCATAATGGATAACATTTAATTTATTATCAACTCTTTGTCCTAGAACAGCGCCAATGGCATAATAACTAGCATCACACATAATCTCAAAGGGTAGGTTCCAATTAGGAGGTTGAACAACAGGTGCAGTGATCAAGGCTTTCTTAAGAATTTCAAATGCTTCTACAATCATCATAAAAAATGAATGGAACATCTTTTTGCAAAAGTTAGTGAGAGGCCTAGAAATCTTAGAGAAGTCTTTAACAAACCTCCTATAGAAACCAGCATGACCAAGAAAACTTAATATACCTATGATATCCATAGGATACGACATTTTTTCAATAGCATCAACTTCCATACCTCTTTCGGAGATTTTGTGTCCCAAGACAATACCTTCATTAACCATAAAGTGGCACTTCTCCCAATTCAAGACAAGATTAGTTTACTCGCATGTCTGTAAAACTTGATCAAGGTTTCTCAAGCAATCATCAAAAGAAATTCCGTAAACGGAAAAATCATCCATGAAAACCTCAACAATCTTTTCACAAAAAAACAGAGAATATAGCAGTCATACATCTTTGAAACATAGCAGGTGCATTGCATAAACCAAAAGGCATATGTATATAAGTAGGTACCAAAAGGGTAAGTAAAAGTGGTCTTATCTTGGTCCTCTTTTGACAGAGATAATTGAGAGAAGCCAGAATAACCATCTAGAAAGAAAAAAATGTGTGTGTTTGGATAGTCTTTTTAGCATTTGATCAATAAAAGGTAGAGGGTAATGATATTTCCTAGTAGTTTTATTTAATTTCCTAAAATCAATTACCATTCTATATCCTATAACAATTCTTTCAGGGATAAATTTATTTTTATCATTAGGAACTACGGTAATACCTCCTTTCTTAGGGACACAATGAACGGGACTAACCCATCTACTATCAGCAATAGGATAAATTATACCTGCCTGATAATCCTCAAGTGCAAGGAATCATCATAGCAAATTCCAAAGGTGGAAGCGATAAGTATGGAGTGTCTAACCCCCAAGGAGCTAAAGGTAAGATCAGTATTCTCTCAAGTCCTATCTACCACCGATACGACTCTACGTACACCGAACGATTGCTTCCATCTAGAAACGAGAAATAAAACTATGTTGTGGGTATGAAGAGGATAGCTTTGCATGATATTGGACAACTAAAATATAAATATAGGTGTTGTTATCATGATATTATAATATATTACAAATAGCGAGTGTGGAATAATGATGGGTCGGTGTGCGGAATTATCCTAGGAAATTGTTAACAAGATCAGAAATCATTATTGCAATTTTATATGAGGGAGAGGCATAAGCTAACATACTTTCTCTACTTGAATCATATGCACTTATGATTGGAACTCTAGCAAGCATCCGCAACTACTAAAGATCATTGAGGTAAAACCCAACCATAGCATTAAAGCATCAAGTCCCCTTTATCCCATACGCAAACAACCTACTTACTCGGGTTTGTGCTTCTATCACTCACGCCACCCACCATAAGTGAATCATAAACATATTGCAAACCCTACAACGGGGATCCCTCACATGTGTGCGGCACGGAAGGCACCATAGGATAGCACCAATAATAAAACATGCAACTCAAACCAATCTAGATCATCAATCAACACAAAGGACAAAAGTAATATACTGAAAACATCATAGGATGGCAACACATCATTGGATCATAATATGTAGCATAAAGCACCATGTTCAAGTAGGTGATTATAGCGAGGTGCGAGAGAATGGACCTCTAAAAGGAGATGAGGATGGTGATGAAGAAGGTGATGTTGATGAAGACGATCACCACGGCGATGGTTCCCCCGATGGCACTCCGGCACCACCGGGAGAGAGGGGGAGAGGTTCTCCCCCTCGTGCTTCCTCCTCTATGGCCCCCCCTCTGTGGGGAGAGGATCTCCCTCTGGTCCTTGGCCTCCATGGTGTTGATGACCCCTCCGAGACGATGAAGATGGCCTCCGGTGATGGTGACCCCCTCCGACAGGGTGCCGAAGAGGGCCAAGATTGGTTTTTCGTGGCTCTGGAGGTGTGCGGCGGCGGTACTCACAATCTAGATTATTCCTCAGAGGTTTTGGAATATTTGAGGATTTATAGAGCTAAGAGGGAGGTTGGTGGACTCCCGAGGGGACCACAAGCCTGGTGGCCGCGGCTAGGGGGTGGCCGCGCCCCTCGGGCTTGTGGCCTCCTCGGCCTTACTCTCGGGTGACTCTTCGCTCTAGTATTTTTTATATTTTCCAGAAATATTCTCCGTAAATTTTCAGTTCATTCCGAGAACTTTTATTTCTGCACAAAAATAACACCACGGTAGTTCTGTTGAAAACAGCATCAGTCCGGGTTAGTTCTAATAAAATCATACCAAAATCATATAGAATTATTGTAAGCATGGCATGAATACTTCATAAATTATAGATACGTTGGAGACATACCAGCACCCCAAAGCTTAATTCCTGCTCGTCCTCGAGTAGGTAAATGATAAAAGAAATAATTTATGAAGTGTGAATGCTAGCAAGTGCACAAGTTTGATCAATGACAACTCCAATCACTTTTTCTAGCATCAATATGTATCATCAACAGTAGCTCATCTCATAAAACTTCTCATGATCAAGTATAAAGCTGTTCACATGTTTAAAGTATAGACCAGAAAGTTTCTTGAAAACTAACAAACCATATTCCTAGTCATCGAACAATTGCAATTCATCTTATTTTCAGGAAGGGTCTATGTAAGAGCTTTGATTTAGCAAATTCCACATACTCAACTATCATATAGTCTTCCATGATTGTTGGCACTCAAAGCATATTTTTAGAACAAATGGCATCCATCAAACATAGAGAAAGATAGGGGCTTAGTGTTTCACCTCCCAACTTATTTATCATATATATAATTGTCAATAATAATAATTCATGATCAAATATATTTGTGTGGATATATATGTCTATATCATTGCCCAACACATTACACTTGCCAAAAGATAAAGGCGAAATATAGGAAGTGGTGAAGATCACCATGACTCTTGCATAAAGGTAAGTACTAGAAAATAAAAGATAGGCCCTTCACAGAGGAAAGCAGGGGTTGTCATGCGCTTTCTGTTTTTGGATGCGCAAACTCTTAATGCAAAGGAACGTCATGTTGTATTGCCCTTTGTGATAGCAACCTTTATTATGCAGTCCGTCGCTTTTATTTCTTTCTCATCACAAATTCGGACAACACTTATTTTCCCTTAGAATGAAAGATCTTACATATTTAGGAGCAATTTTTATTGCTTTTTGCACTGATGACAACTGACTTGAAGGATCTTATTCAATCCATAGGTAGGTATAGTGGACTCTTATGGAAAAACTGGTTTAATGGTGTTTGGATGCACAAGTAGTATTTCTACTTGGTGCAGAAGTTTTATCTAGTATGAGGTGGAAGCAAGCACCACATGTTGGAGGATCCATAACAATATAATTTCTATACAAATATAGCCAAACATAAATCATTAAGTTGTCTTCCTTGTCCAACTTCAACTAATTTGCTCAAGTTTAAAAATAGTTAATGGGTATTCACAGTCATAGAAGATGTCCAAGATAGTATATTTATATGTGGAATCTCTCTTCCTTCAATATTCTTTCATGAATTGTTCAAGCGACCAATGCGGTGTTTGCTAACTTTCAATAAATTTCACCACATATACCTATTATTTGTGAAGTCACTACTCCCCATTGGATAAGTATATGAAGCATTTTTAATTTCATATTTATGATATTAAATTCATTCAACCATTTACTCATAGGATATAAGTAAAGCACGAGAGTGAATGACAAACTACTCCAAAAATATATAAGTGAAGATCAACGCGTAGTTAATTAGATAAATATCCATGTGGGGACTCTCTCTTATTAAAAATTTCAGATCCTACGATTTTATTGAAACAGCAAACAAAATAAAAATGGCACTCCAAGAATAGCATGCATCATGTGAACGAATAAAAAATTAGGCTCAACATAGGCTAACCGATAATTGTTGATGAAGAGAGGTGGGATGCGTAGCATCCCCAAGCTTAGATACTTGAGAGTCCTTGAAATATTTTCTTTGGGTTCCTTGGGCATCCCCAAGCTTTAGCTTTTGTATCTTGTTCAATCCTCTCATATCCCGGTTTCACCTATTCTCAAAAAGCTTCATCCACACAAAACTCAAAAAGAACTCATGAGGTAGGTTAGTACACATAAGAACAAATCAACACTTCATGTACTGCCAATACAAGTTGCACAATAATTTTCAAACAATAGGTAATGTATACTATCATTTACAAATTTATGTCTACCAATATAGGCTATGGAAACTATAGGATAAGTAGATAGCAAAACTATGACAGCAATCTGTCCCAACAGAACAGTCTGTAGTAATTTATTAAACCAGTGTACCTCTGGAACTCTAAAAAGTTATGAAAATTTAGGACATGCTAAGGAATTTATATGAAAATACTGTGTAAAAATGTCAGAAACTTTGTGGGTTCCAGTAAAATATGAATATTCAAACACTACAGCAAAAGTTTCTGTTTTTTACACAACACACATAAAACATGCAATGCAAGCATCCTAAGGCAATTCTTGGAACTTTAATTGAAAAACAAGATTATAAATAACACCTAAGAGATAAAAAAAAATAACACTCCAAGCAAAACTCATATTATGTGACGAATACAAATATAGCTCCAAGTAAGATACACCGATAGTGTCGAAGACGAAAGAGGGGATGCCTTTCGAGGCCCCCTCTTTCGAGGCATCCCCAAGCTTAGACACTTGAGTGTTCCTTTAATATTACCTCGGGGGTGACTAGCTAATCCCCAATCTTGGGTTCTTGTCACTCTTTATTCCCCTCATATCGGTATCTCACCCAAAACTTGAAAACTTCAATCACACAAAACTTAACGGAACTTCGTGAGAAGGGTTAGTGTAATAAAGATAAATCATTCACTTAGGTATTGTCAAGACAAGATTCATAATTGTTCCCACATGATACCTACTGTATTATATCATTACCATAATTTATATTACTCAATATAAGCTATAGGAACACTTGAAACAAGCAAACTATGCATGCAAAACAGAATCTGTCAAAAACAGAACAGTCTGTAAATATTCGAATGATCACCATACTTAACTGACTCTAAAAATTCTTACAAATTAGGATATATCACATAATTTGCATATAAAGTTCGTGTAAAAATTTCAGAATTTTTTGACTCTCTAGTGAAATCATATAATTCATATACTGGACACAAAACTTTCTGTTTTTGCACAGAATCAAACAAGCAAGTATCCACACTATCCCAAAGGCTTTACCTGGCACTTTAGGCACAAAACATGATTAATACAATAGCTTAATAATCTTAACAAATCAAAACAGAGAGTAAAAGTGTTGGGTTATCTCCCAACAAGCGCTTTTCTTTAATGCCTTTTTAGCTTGGCATGATATTTCAATGATAGTCTTCCAAGCCAAATTCCGATGACCATTATATTCATACTCTAAAAGATAGAAGTGAAGTTCATAGAGCAATATTTATTAATATAGGTTAACTAATATCCAAACTCAAAATATATAAGTGAAGCACACGAAGCATCCTATAAAGCCATTCTCAAAATATTTAAGTGAAGAACAAAGAGCATTCTACAAATCCATCAAGGACTATCTCATACTAGAAGGGAGCATAAATGAAAAGACAAACATTAAAGACACATATCATGTGAACAAAAAAAATCCGAGGTATACCAATAATGGTTGAAGAATAAAGATGGGATGACTTCAGGGGCATCCCCAAGCTTAGATGCTTGAGTCTCCTAGAAATGTTTACTTGGGGTGCCTTGGGCATACCCAAGATTGAACTCTTGTCTCTCCATATTCTTCTTATATAAATACCTCCTCGATCTTCGAACACTTCATTCACACAAAACTTAACAAAAACCCTCATGAGATTCGTTAGTATAATAAAGCAAATTACTTATTTAAGTACTGTTGTGAACTCATTCCAAATTCATATTAGCATTATATATATTGTAGTCCCACTTCACCATGGTTCATACCCCCCCGATACAAGCCATAGATTCATCAAAATAAGAGAACAATGCATAGAAAACAGAATCTGTTAAAAACATGACAGTCTGTAGTAATCTAGAAACTTCGTATACTTATATAACTCAAAAAAAATCTGAAAAATTAGAAACAATTTAAATAAATCATATAAGTAATGTGTAAAAATTTCAGAAACTTTTGACGTTCCAGTAAAAAAAATGTAAATTCACACACTACAACCAAAGTTTCTGTTTTTGCACTGCACACACCAAACAAGCAATCTAATCATCCTAAAATTAAATTTTGGCACATTATTTTTATAATACAATGGATATATACAAGGTGATAATTATTTTTGAGAAGCTTCCATGAAAAATTCTACATTGTTTCCATGAGCATGAACACAAGTGTTCAAGGTCGACCCTCACTTCTCCAATGCACAACCTTCCAATCACTTCTCTTTTTGAAAAACTTCTTAGACAAAACGGGCAAGTAACTCTTTTTGTATTTTTCATGTTTTTAATTTTTTTTGTTTGTTTAACCCACAATTACATAAAGTAAAAAGGGAAAACAAAATATATGTAGTGAAGAAAGCAAACAAGCATACACGAGAATATCAAACCCACACTATTGCTCCCCGGCAACGGCGCCAGAAAAGAGCTTGATAATCCCCAAGTGCAAGGAATCATCATAGCAATTTCCAAAGATGGAAGAGATAAATATGGAGTGTCGAACCCACAAGGAGCTAAAGGTAAGATCAATATTCTCTCAAGTCCTATCTACTACCGATACGACTCTACATACACCAAACGTTTGCTTCCATCTTGAAACAAGAAATAAAACTACGTTGTGGGTATGAAGAGGATAGCTTTGCATGATATAGGAGAACTAAAATATAAATATAGGTGCCGTTATCATGATATTACAATATATTACAAATAGCGAGTGTGGAATAATGATGGGTCGGTGTGCGGAATTATCCTAGGAAATTGTTAACAAGATCGAAAATCATTATTGCAATTTTATATGAGGGAGAGGCATAAGCTAACATACTTTCTCTACTTGGATCATATGCACTTATGATTGGAACTCTAACAAGCATACGCAACTACTAAAGATCATTAAGGTAAAACCCAACCATAGCATTAAAGCATCAAGTCCCCTTTATCCCATACGCAAACTACCTACTTACTCGGGTCTGTGCTTCTGTCACTCATGCCACCCACCATAAGCGAATGATAAACATATTGCAAACCCTATAGCGGGGATCCCTCACGTGTGTGTGGCACGGAAGACACCATAGGACAGCACCAATAATAAAACATGCAACTCAAACCAATCTAGATCATCAATCAACCCAAAGGACAAACGTAATCTACTCAAAACATCATAGGATGGCAACACATCATTGGATCATAATATGTAACATAAAGCACCATGTTCAAGTAGGTGATTACAGCGGGGTGTGGGAGAGTGGACTGCTAAAAGGAGATGAGGATGGTGATGAAGAAGGTGATGTTGATGAAGACCATCACCGCGGTGATGGTTCCCCCGATGGCACTCCGGCACCACCGGGAGAGAGGGGGAGAGGTTCTCCTCCACGTGCTTCCTCCTCCATGCCCCCCCTCTGTGGGGAGAGGTTCTCCCTCTGGTCCTTGGCCTCCATGGTGTTGATGAACTCTCCAGGACGATGAAGATGGCCTCCGGTGATGGTGACCCCCTCCGGCAGGGTGCCGGAGAGGGCCAAGATTGGTTTTTCGTGGCTCTAGAGGTGTGTGGCGGCAGAACTCACGATCTAAGTTATTCCTTGGAGATTTTGGAATATTTGAGGATTTATAGAGCTGAGGGAGGTCGGTGGACTCCTAAGGGACCCACATGCCTGGTGGCCGCGGCCAGGGGGGTGGCCGCGCCCCTGGGGCTTGTGCCCTCCTCGGCCTTCCTCTCGGGTGACTCTTCACTCCAATATTTTTTATATTTTCCAAAAATATTCTCCGTAAGTTTTCAGCTTATTTCGAGAACTTTTATTTCTGCACAAAAACAACATCACGGTAGTTCTGCTGAAAACAACATCAGTCCGTGTTAGTTCTAATAAAATCATACCAAAATCATATAGAATTATTGTAAACATGGCATGAATACTTCATAAATTATAGATACGTTGGAGTCGTATCACTTCCTCTAGAATCTTTAATATTTCATTTCTTACCACTTCTTTCATTTTAGGATTTAACCGTCATTGGTGATCAACAACTGGTTTAGCATCGGGCTCCATCTTAATTTTATGCTGACATAGAGTGGGACTAATGCCCTTAGGATCATCAAGAGTATATCCAATGGCAGCACGATGCTTCCTCAGAGTTTTCAATAATCTCTTTTCTTCATGCTCTGAAAGGTTCGCACTAATAATAACAGGATATATCTTCTTTTCATCAAGATAAGCATATTTCAGAGTATCCGGTAATTGATTAAGGGATCACCCTTGGGTGGAGGAGGATCCCCAAGTGTTTCAACAGGCAAGTTGTGTTTCAAAATAGGATGCCGATGAAAGAAAATCTTATCTATTTCATTCCTTTCATTCATATGCATATCATTTTCATGGTCTAGCAAATATTGTTCTAAAGGATCAGTAGGAGGAACATCAATAGAAGCAAGGCCAATAATTTCATCCTTACTAGGCATTCTTTAGCATGGGGTTGTCTACGAAATTTAGAGAAATTAAACTCATGGGACACATCCCCAAAACTTACAGTAACAGTTTCTTTCTCAATCTATCTTAGCATTGACAGTATTCAAGAAAGGTCTACCAAATATAATGGGACAAAAATCATCTTGTGGGGAACCAAGGACAAGAAAATCAGTAGGATGTTTTATTTTACCACACAAGACTTCAACATCTCTAACAATCCCAACTGGTGCTATAGTATCTCTATTAGCAAGCTTAATGGTAACATCAATTTCCTCTAACTCGGTTGGTGCAATATCATTCATAATTTCTTGATATAAGGTAAAGGGAATTGCACTCACACTAGCACCCACATAACATAAGCCATGATAATAGTGATATCCTATTTTAACACAAACAAAAGGCATGTCAACAATAGGTCTATGTTTATTTTTAGAATCGGGTCTAGCAATTCTAACAACTTCATCACAGAAATGAATAACCTGCCCATCAATATTATCGACCAAGAGATATTTAACCATAGAAACACTAGGTTCAACTCTGATTTGTTTAGGAGGTGTAGGTGTTCTAGTATAACTCTTATGAACCATAGTTGAAGCTTTAGCATGTTCCTTTATTCTAACAGGGAAAGGTTGTTTCTCAATATAAGCAGTAGGAATAACAGGATCAACATTATAAATAATAGTTTCTTCTTCAACTTTAATAGGTTCAACTACTTTCACTTCAATGGGAGGATGATATTTAAACCACTTCTCCTTAGGGAGATCAACATGAGCAGCAAAAGATTCATAGAAAGAAGCTACTATCTCAAAGTCAAGTCCATATTTAGTGCTAAATTCACGAAAAGCATCGGTGTCTATAAAGGATTTAACACAATCAAACTTAAGGTTTATACCTAACTCCTTACCTTCATCGAGTTCCCAATCTTCAGAGTTGCATTTAATTCTTTCCAATAAATCCCATTTGAATTCAATATCTTCACAAAGGAACCAGTACAAGAAGTATCGAGCATGGATTGATCATTACGAGAAAGCCGAGCATAAACATTCCGAATAGTAATTTCTCTCGAGAGCTCATGATTGGGGCATGAATATAACATTGACTTAAGCCTCCCCAAGCTTGAGCGATACTTTGTCCCTCACGAGGCAAAAATTTATAAATATAATTTCGATCACGATGAACTAGATGCATAAGATAAAACTTCTGATGAAATTCCATTTTCAATCGGTTGTAGCTCTATGATCCAATATCATCACATAGCCTATACCATGTCAATGCCTTCTCATTCAAAGATAAAGGAAAGACCTTCTTCTTGACATGATCCTCGGGCAGACCTGCAAGCTTAAATAATCCACAAACTTCATCCACATAGATTAGATGCAAATAAGGATGTAGTGTTCCATCTCCTGCATAAGGATTAGCCAGCAATTTCTCTATCATACCTGAAGGAATTTCATAATAAATATTTTCAGTAGGTTCAGTAGGTTGAGGAGCAACTCTTTGTGCTTCCGGTCAAGGTGAAGATACCCCGAACAAGCCCCTCATAGGATTGTTTTCCATAGTAACAAGTGACAGTAAATTTCAGCACACTATATAAAATTTTCCTTACCAAATTCCACTCACCACGGGCGCTTCACTCCCCGGAAACGGTGCCAGAAAAGAGTCTTGATGGCCCACAAGTATAGGGGATCTATCGTAGTTATTTTTATAAGTAAGAGTGTCAAACCCAACAAGGAGCAGAAGGAAATGACAAGCGGTTTTCAGTGAGGTATTCTCTGCAAACACTGAAATTATCGGTAACAGATAGTTTTGTGATAAGGTAATTTGTAACGGGTAACAAGTAACAAGTGTAGCAAAGGTGGAGCAAGTTAGACCAATCCTTTTTGTAGCAAAGGGAAGGTTTGGACAAACTCTTCTATAAAGTGAAGCGCTCCCAAGAACACATGGAAATTTCTGTCAAGATAATTTTCGTCATGCTCATTTGATTTGCGTTCGTTACTTCGATAATTTGATATGTGGGTGGACCGGTGCTTGGGTGCTGCCCTTACTTGGAAAAACCTCCCACTTATGATTAACCTCTCCTGCAATCATCCGCAACTACGAAAGAAGAATTAAGATAAATCTAACCATAGCATGAAACATATGGATCCAAATCAGCCCCTTACAAAGCCACGCATAAACTAGGGTTTAAGCTTTTGTCACTCTAGCAACCCATCATCTACTTATTACTTCCCAATGCCTTCCCCTAGGCCCAAATAATGGTGAAGTGTTATGCAGTCGACGTTCACATAACACCACTAGAGGAGAGACAACATACATCTCATCAAAATATCGAACGAATACCAAATTCACATGATTACTTATAACAAGACTTATCCCATGTCCTGAGGAACAAATGTAACTACTCGCAAATCATGTTCATGTTCATAATCAGAGGAGTATTAATTGTCATAAAGGATCTTAACATATCATCTTCCACCAAGTAAACCAACTAGCATCAACTACAAGGAGTAATCAACACTACTAGCAACCCACAGGTACCAATCTGAGGTTTTGAGACAAAGATTGGATACAAGAGATGAACTAGGGTTTGGAGAGGAGATGGTGCTGGTGAATATGTTGATGGATATTGACCCCCTCTCGTTGAGAGGATCGTTGGTGATGATGATGGCTTCGATTTCCCCCTCCGTGAGGGAAGTTTCTCCCGCAGAACAGCTCCGCCGGAGCCCTAGATTGGTTATGTCCGAGTTCCGCCTCGAGACGGCGGCGCTTCATCCCTAAAGCTCTCTCTTGATTTTTTTCCAGGTCAAAACCCTTCATATAGTAGAAGATGGGTACCGGAGGCCTGTCAGGGGCCCCACAAGCTACCAAGGCATGGCCAGGGGGTAGGCCACGCCTGGCAGGCTTGTGACCACCTGGTGGGTCCCCTCTGGTATTTGTTTCGCCCAATATGTTTTATATATTCCAAAATAATTCTTCATAACTTTTTAGGACTTTTGGAGTTGTGCAGAATAGGTATCTCATATTTGCTCCTTTTCCAGTCCAGAATTCAAGCTGCTGGCATTCACCCTCTTCATGTAAACCTTGTAAAATAGGAGAGAAAAGGCATAAGTATTGTACCATTACATGTAAAAACAGCCCATAATGCAATAAATATCAATATAAAAGCATCATGCAAAATGGACGTATCAGTGGGCACGCTCCACCAGGGTGCGCCAGGCCCCCTACCTGCGCCCTGGTCTAGCGTGCTCACCTGGCTCACCTCTGGAGCCTATCATCTGGTATAAATTCCCCAAAAAAACCTTAAAAATTAGTAGGAGGACTTTCGGGACGAAGCGCCGCCGCCTCGAGGTAGAACTTGGGCAGGAGCACTTTTGCTCTTTGGGGAGCGATTCCACCGGGGGAACTTCCCTCCCGGAGGGGAAAATCGAAGCCATCGTCATCACCAACAACCCTATCATCTTGGGGAGGTCATTCTTCATCAACATCTTCAACAACAACATGTCCTATCAAACCCTAGTTCATCTCTTGTGTTCAGTCTTTGTACCGGAGCCTCAGATTGGTACTTGTGGGTGACTAGTAGTGTTGATTACCTTGTGTAGTTGATTGCTATATAGTTTATTTGGTGGAAGATTATATGTTCAGATACATTATGTTATTCAATACACCTATGATCTTGAGCATGCATATTATTTGTGAGTACCTTTGTTTTTTAGGTCACGGGAGAAATCATGTTGCAAGTTATCATGTGGATTCGATATGTGTTCGATATTTTGATGATATGTATGTTTTAATTCCCTTAGTGGTGTCATGTGAACGTTGAATACATGACACTTCACCATCCTTGGGCCTAAGGGAATGTTTTGTGGAGTAGTTATCAGATGATGGTTTGCTAGAGCGACAGAAGCTTAAACCCTAGTTTATGCGCAACTTCGTTAAGGGCTGATTTGGGTCCACATGTTTAACGCTATGGTTAGACTTTGTCTGAATACTTTTCTCGTAGTAGCGGATGCTTGCGAGGGGTTAATCATAAGTAGGTTGTTAGTTCAAGTAAGAACAACACCTTAGCACCGGTCCACCCACAAATCAAATTATCAAAGTAGCGAACATGAATCAAACCAAGATGATGAAAGTGACTAGATGAAATTCCCGTGTACCCTTAAGAACACTTTGCTTATCATAAGAGATAGTTTTGGCCTGTTCTTTGCCACAAAAGGATTGGGATACCTTGATTCACCTTACCTATTGTTACCATTACTTTCTTGTTACAAATTACCTTGCTATCAAACTACTTGCTACTTACAATTTTAGTGCTTGCAGAAATTACCTTGCTCAAAACCGCTTATCATTTGCTCCTTCTACTCGTTTGGTTCGACACTCTTACTTATATAAAGGACTAAAATTGACCCCCTATACTTGTGGGTCATCAAACAAGGGAAGGGGAGTTATCGTGGGCACCGGGGGAAATGATACCCCTACAGACCCCGATGACCTCAAAGCCCTAGAGAAACCACAGGAGGACCTCGATAAGCCCGTTGATCCAAAGGATCCCAATGATTGTGAGGATGAAAACTACCTCTCCCCAGTCGACGAGGACGATAGCCTCAAAGACGAAGATTTCACCATCCCCGAGGATCCATAGGATCAGGAACGGTTTAGACTTCACCGCCCGGAGCCTAAACGCAAAGAAGCGGCAGCTCCAAGTAGAGCAAGATACCCTCAACGATAGATGGACGGAGGTCCTGGTAGCTAAAGAAGTGTACGATACCGAGTGGTTGGTACGTCTCCAAAGTATCTATAATTTTTGCTTGTTCCATGCTGTTATATTATCAATCTTGGATGTTTTACAATCATTTTATAGCAACTTTATATCATTTTTGGGACTAACCTATTGACATAGTGCCAAAGTGTCAGTTGTTGTTTTGCTTGTTTTTTATTTCGCAGAAAATTAGTACCAAATGGATCCCAAATGCTATGGGAATTTCTGGAGATTTTTTATGGACCAGAAGAACCAGGATGGGCCAAATAACCACAAGAGAGGGGGCCCAGGGTGGCCACCCTCCACCAGGGCGCGCTAGAGGCCCTTGGTGCGGCCTGGTGGAGTGTGCCCACCTCGGGATTCCTCCCAACTGAATATCAAGCCTATAAATTCTCAAATATTCTAAAAACCCTAGAGGAGTCGACAAAACATAATTCCAGCCACTGCAAGTTCCAGAACCTTGAGATCCGATCTAACACCATCATGGAGGGGTGCACCATCTTCATGGGTGCTTCTCTGATGATGCGTGAGTAGTCCACCATAGACCTACGGGTCCGTAGGAAGTAGCTAGATGGATTCCTCTCTCTCTCTCTTTATTCTCAATACATTGGTCTCTTGGAGATCTATTTGATGTAATGACTTACGCGGTGTGTTTGTTGGGATCCGATGAATTTTGAGTTCATGATCAGTTTCTATCCATGAATATGATTTGAGTCTTCTTTGATCTCTTATTTGCATGATTACTTATAGCCTCGTATTTATTCTTTGAATCTTTGGTTTAGTTAGGCCACCTAGATCTATTTTTCTTGCCATGGGAAGAGGTGCTTTGTGATGGGTTCGATCTTGCGGTGTTCTGTCCCAATGGCAAAAGGGGCAGCAAGGCACGAATGTATCGTTGCCATTAAGGATAACAATATGGGGTCTATTCCTACATGAATAGATCTTGTCTACATCATGTCACCATTCTTATTGCATTACTTTGTTTTCCATGAACTTAATACACTAGATGCATGCTCGATAGCGGTCGATGTGTGGAGTAATGGAAGTAGATGCAGAATCGTTTTGGTCTACTTGTCTTGGACGTGATGCCTATATAATTATCATTGTTTGGAAATCATCATGATTATTTGATCTTCTATCAATTGCCCAATAGTAATTTGTTCACCCACCGTGCGCTATACTCATGAGAGACGCCACTAGTGAAACCTACGGCCCCGGGTCTACTTTTCCAACATATTGCTTTCCGATCTACTATTTTGCCTTTTTGTTTTCAGATCTATTAATCTAAAAAAACCAAAAATACCTTACTACACTTTTTTTTTACTTATTTTATTTTGTATTCTTGCGAGATCTATTTGCCAAAACTATCATCACCTAATCTATCCTTTTACCGTAGAGAGATTGACAACCTCTCTTTCACGCCGGGTTGCAAGTATTTGTTATTTGTGTGCAGGTGATGTTTACATGGGGCGTGATCTTCCTCTACGGATTGATACCTTGGTTTCATAACTAGGGGAATACTTACCATTGTTGTGCTGCATCATCCCTTCCTCTTTGGGGAAATACCGTCGCAGTCTCAAGCCATGTCAGCGACCTTATCAAGACAAAAGTTAGCCGCACCGGCACCTGCTTCCTTAGTTCAATGACGAATCCCTCAAGCCCACGACTCTGAGATACACTCAGCATGACTAGCTGGACAGCCCCCCTCGAGGACGGGACAAAACGGATGAGGAGGCCGAATACATACCCGCGTCACCCCAAAGAAGAGGACAGGATCCACTTCGGTATAATGATCGGCATGACTTATGACATGACCTGAACTATAAAGCAGGTCACACTAGATCCATCTACGAATCCAGAGGATACTCCCTCGCTAGACGGGATGGAGACCGACCTTGGTTCAACCACAGCAATAGAGACCGGGAAGGATACCGGGCACCAGCAGTTGATTTTCGGCACAATGTATCCCGTGTGAGAGCCACCGCCCACCCATTGTGTTTCACACACGAGGTTATGAATCACCAATTTCCCGAAGGGTTTAAACCCATAAATATCAAACAGTACGGCGGGACAACAGAACCCACCGTGTGGATCGAAGATTTTATTCTCCACATACATATGGCCAGGGGAGATGACCTCCACACCATTAAGTGCATACTGCTAAATCTTAAAGGGCCAGCTCGACACTGGTTAAACAGCCTCCCTGAAAACTCCATTTGAAGTTGGGAAGATCTCGAGGATGCCTTTCGGTCTAACTTTCAGGGCACTTATGTCTGGCCTCCGGACTCTTCCCACCCAAGCAAAGTCATCCAAAAGGTAGGTGAATTGGCCAAACAGTCTTAGAACAGGTTCCTAACTTAAAAGAACCAGATCGTTGATTGTCCGAACTCTTCTAGGCATAATATCCGGAACGAATGGCTGGCTCGACAGCTTGACCAGGACAGGTCGAGAACAATGTACGCCCTCACCTCATTCATGATCCGCTTTTGCGCGGACGAAGACAACTGGCTAGCTCATCGCGGCCATAATCCCGAAGACCCGGGCACCTCAGAAGCTCGGGATGGAAATTACAAGCCACGATGCAACAAGAACAAACGCCGCCAGAACAGCGGTGATGCTGATGACACGACCATAAATGCTAGTTTTCGTAGCTCAAAACCCGGGCAACGAAAGAAACCCTCTAAAGGGAACAGGGACAGACCTATTGTGTTGAACAAAATCATGAAGAGGCCCTGCCAGATCCATGGCACCCAAGACAAGCCCGCCACCCACACCAACCATAATTGTTGGGTGTTTCGACAGGCCGACACTCTCGCAGCCAAGGAGCAGGGCAAAGTCCCACATAGCAAAGACGACGAGGAGCCCTGCTGCCCAATGAACGGAGGATATAAAAAATTCCCTCCAGAGGTAAAAACTGTGAACATGGTATACGTCACACACATAACAAAGAAGGAGAGGAAACGATCCCTTCGGGAGGTCTACGACATAGAGCCTATAGCCCCGAAGTTGAACCCATGGTCGGTTTGCCCGATCACCTTCGATCGAAGGGATCATCCGACCAGTATCCGGCATGGAGATTCGACAACCCTTGTATTGGATCCCATCATCGATGGGTATCACCTCACTAGAGTCCTTATGGATGGAGGAACTAGCCTTAATCTGATTTACTCAGACACAGTGAAAATATGGGCATAGATCTATCAAGCATCAAACCCAGTGACACTACCTTTAAAGGAGTGATTCCAGGCATCGAAGCCCATTGCTCTGGCACTCTAACATTGGAGGTTGTGTTTGGCTCACCCGATAATTTCCGCACCAAAGATTTAATCTTCGACATCATACCTTTTCGTAGTAGCTATCACGCACTGCTCCACTGCAAAACATTCGCCCGCTTCAATGCTATTCCCCATTATGCCTATATGAATCTCAAGATGCCCGGCCCCAAGGGGGTCATAACCATCAACGGCAATACAGAGCGCTCTCTCTGAACCAAAGAACACATCGTGGCCTTAGCAGCCGAATGCCAATACAACAGTGAAGCATCGACGTCCCAATCAGCCATCAAGACGTGACAGGCGAGCAAGCGAGCTCGATCCCAACTGGACCTCCCGAAGCCATCTCCCGCTCAACACAAATAGGGATACGCTCCCCACAACATGACCCGGCTACCGTAAGGTATGTCCCTCAAAGACACAATTTTGCTCTCAAAATACCATGGGCAGCTGTGGGGACCCACTACCGAGGACTAGATGTATGACTCAACCGAACTACAGTCCAAACGCTTCTTCGGACAGAAGCTAGATACCATCAAGGATCTCCCAAGAGTCAAGCTTACCCACTCTACGGCGGCTTCTCAAGGCCCCCCTCTCCAAGGTCCATTCGCCAACAGCAACTACCTTTAAAGGATTCTACCCCTCCTCGCTCGAGAACAAAGGAGAAAGCGCATAACAGGGCAGAGGGAGGCCATCAAGCCACCCATCGAAGGCCCTGAGTAAAACGCTACCCTATAAAGATTATTTTTTTAAACAAGAATTACCTATAATAGCCGCCTCGGCATTATGAATTATATATTAAGACTGTCACTTGTGGCCTTTTTCAGCATTTTTATGATTACATAACTTGTTTCCCTCTCACCGACACCGTAAGGCAAAATTGTCCGGTGCAGGATAGGTGCGATCGGCTAATAGACCGAGGGCTTGGATATAATTCCCGCATCAATCATCACCCCATCACTTTTTTATGTGTTCAACGTCTTAGATATTGCGTTATATGAACCAGTTACGAATTATGTGTTGGGTCAATAGTTGGGTTGCCCCGCTTCTGTGCTTGCACTTTTACGTTCCTCTAGTTTGGCTAAAAGGGTAAAGGGAGAACCACTACGATTGTATTCCCAGTTGGCCTCGTGAAATACCTCAGTGGAGAAAGCCAAAAACTAACTGTCATAATAAGCGAGAACCGGTCTGTGATCTGAGCTTAAGTGTCAAACTAAGAATCAATGGATATTATTCAATGTCATAAAAGCGGTTTGTACCTTCTCAAACCATGTGGTACTAGTCTCAAATGTTTGTCAAACCAACTACCACAAATACCGGGGGCTTGTCACCAGTCCCCGCATTCAAGCTCCTAAGGCTAAGTGAAAGCACTAAAGCCACATAGTCCGATTGCCTCATTTCCCTCACACACAACCGCCTACGAGCGCCGATATATCGGCTAAGGGTCTAGTGCGGAGGTCGAAACACCCCTCGTAGTGTCTACATGGGGGCTGAAGCCGACGACTGGCAACTTTCAGATTAAAACGGCCACGTGGTGGTCAAAATAATACAAAATACGATATATTCAGGACAAGCATTATTAAGCGAAATTGTATTAAGGGCACATGATAATGCCCTCACTCATACATTACATCCTTGGGGCATTGTGTCTCTATTATCTGAGCACCCTCTAACACAACACAGAAATACAACTCGGGGCGCCTATGTTCCTTCCCAAGAGGCGGGGGCACAGTGGCCATCTCAATCGGCTTCACCTTTGTACAATGCATCATTGTCCTTGCAAATGGCATCCATGCTCCCTCGATGCACATGGAGTGCTTCACGACTTCAATCTGTGGCGCGGCGTCGCAAAGTTTCTGAAGTAAGCCAAAATAGCTACTCGGCAATGGCCCGGTAGGCCATAGCCGTATGCCGAGATCCTTCAAGTCCGGCTCTACCATCCTGTGCAGCTCCATCGGCTGCTTCATCTGATAGCTGAGAAGGGGACGAGGCCCGAGGGCTTGAAACTGCGCCTAGAAAAGCCTTTGCTTCACATCCCCATCTCGAGTTGCAAAGTGCTTTGCCGCGTCCGTTGCACTCCTTCGGAGGTCCGTAAAGGCGCCTGGGGAACGCCACAACCATGTAAGAAAGGCGAACCTGTTTCCACCAAAGGCACATTGCAGTAAGTACGGCTTACTATCCGCGATCAGACTGACTTGGCGAAGTTCTTCCTCGAAGAACCGCCTCTCGACACGCTCCTATTTGAGTTTGGAGGATAGCGTGGATAGCTCGGTCGCCTGATCCTTGGCCTTTTGCTCCAGGGCCTCACACTTAGTGCTCGCATCCTAGAGCTTCTGCTACACCTCGGACACTCAAGCCTCATGCTTGCCGCTCTCAACCTTTAACGAGCTTAGCTTGGCGGCCGCCCGATCGTACGCTACCTTCTGATCCACGGCCTCCTGCTTGGCCTTCCTCAGCTAGGCCATGAGGTTTTCAGCCTCTACACTTATGGCTATGGGTATAAATGGAAGAAAACTCAGGAAGCAAAGCAGGAACACCCCTACTAATGAGAACAACAATAAACTTAGCAAGTATGGTTCAAACCTACCTTGCATCTCATCGAACCATTTGTTTAGTCGATCAAGCTCCTCATCGGAGCTCTTGAGCTTCCGGTTCAGCTCGGCCAGTTCAAGGGCGTTTGTGACCCCAGCTGAGGATGAGGCCTACAAAACAACTTGTATATAAGCAAAGATCCGAGCTATTAGGTTTTGAACTATTTTCTAAAACAATCTCCTAAAACTTGCTATAGTCTAAGGGCCACAAACCACCCTTGAATTTACTCATGTTTCTAGGTTCTTTGACCCCCGGACAAGTTTTTCAAACTCACCCGTGGCTCGGGGGATACTATACCTATAAGGAACACATAACCTTATAAATAAATTTGTTCTTGTTAAAAGAATATTACATGGCTTACCTTGAAGCCCGCCAGTAGACCACTGAAAGCTTCCTTAAGTCCGCTGTCAACGGGTTGAATGCCTTGTAAAACCGCACCCATAAGGGTGCGGTGATCTTCGGCAACGAAGCAGTTAGACAAAGCCTCCTCCATCATGGACGTTGTCTATGTCAAAACCGGTGGATCTCGGGTAGGGGGTCCCGAGCTGTGAGACTAGAATCAATGGAAACAGGAGACAAAGGAGACGATGTTTACCCAGGTTCGGGCCCTCCTACGGAGGTAATACACAACGTCCTGCTTGATTGTATTGATGATACGTAGGTTACAGAGTCGATCTACCTCAATATCAAATAGCTAAACCCTAGATGAGTTGTCCTCTCCCTACAACCTAAAACCCTCCGACTTGTATAGACGCTGAGGGTACCTAGGGTTTACACTTAGTCGGTTGCACATCAAAGGAAATAGCATGCCTATCTACGGTTGACAACTTGGAGGACACGCCACGGCTCCTTGAAGCTTCCACCCTGGCGACGGGGGCCTTGATCATCCAATGCTCATCCTACGGCCCATATAGTCCGGCCCATGAGAAACAGGTCAACTATCCGAGGACCCCTTAATCAAGGACTCCCTCCGTAGCCCCCGGACTAGCCTTCAACGCCGAGGTATATCCCGAAAATCTTCGTGTGTCATAATCTTTGACTTGCAAGGCGAGTCCCCCTACCCCTTCTTGTTCGGCAACTGACCAGTCATCGGAGAAATCACAAGCATCACGAGCTCGCTAGGTCCATAATAATAACTGTTAGTGTTTCTAGATTTTCGCGCGTCGTGGGGAGACGAGTGGTTAAGGAATTTTTTACAAGACTACCCCTCCACAATGGAGGCACCACTCATTTAAGCAAACAAAGTCATGGTCTAAGCCACATCATCTTCCTCCCCCATTAGAAAAAATCTCAGCGGAAGATCACCATGAAAAACTTGGCGAGCGCCCCCAGCTCTTCCTCGCGCCCTTATGGCTCCCATCCCGGGGATTGGACTAGCTACTCCGTATCGCTCCTACGATTGCGTAATCTGGAGACCCAGGGGTACCTTCCTTCCTTGGATCTGACAGTGACCAGCGCAGGATTATCTTCATTCAACGATGAAGTTTTCGCAGAGAATTTCCCCAATCCACAAAGGGGGGAACGTGTATGCTCTGTGCCCTTTCTTTTGCGGGGTCTAGGGTTTCCCATTCACCCATTCTTGAGAGGGTTACTTGAATTTTATGGGATCCAGCTCCACCATCTCACCCCAGGGTCTATCCTGCACATCTCGGGCTTTGTCGCCCTTTGCGAGATGTTCCTGGGCTGCGAGGCACATTTTCAACTGTGGAGGAAGTACTTCTGCCTCGTCCCTCGAACTTGGGACGAGACAATCTTAGAGGTCGATGGAGCCGAAGTATGCCGCATAGCGGGGACGGGGTATCCGGTGGGAACACCGAAGGAGTCCAAAGAATGGTCTTAGAAATGGTTTTATATCGAGGACGCCCCCCTATTCGATCCAACTTGAAGGGGTTTGCCCGAATACTCTAACACCCCCTTAAAGAAAAGGTACAACTGGCGGACGAAGAGTTCGTCCCAAGAGGACAGCGAAGTGCAATGCTTGGCAGCCCAGGTGAGGATACAGGCCCACCATAAGTTGACCATGATCGATGTCATGGCTGCCGCCATCACCCGGTGCGTGCAACCTCTTTAGCAGAGGATACACCGCTTGTGGTGTTACAATGGGACAAGTGACACCACACGCCCCTGAAGACTGGGTCCTGCCGATTAGACAGCATTGGCCGCCGCGCTTGCCGACCTATACAAAGGGGAGCAAGAAGACTTTTTTCAGAGGTCGGCCAAGGAGGGATACTCAAGCCACAGTCCCATCGAATGGGTAAGTCTTTCAACTCCGTGACCACAATTCGGGTTTCCACTTTTGACTGGTTTCAATTCCGGTTTCCACAACTCCGTGACCGAAGCTTTCAACTTTATGTGAACAGGACTAGAGATGCTTTATCAAGATAGTTAACTCTCCGGCCCCTCAGCCCAAAGACTATTCTCACGACGATGATCCGGGCTTTCATGAGCACCCAGACCTGTCAATTGAGCTTGAAGACGGGGTTTTCTACCAGGAGAGTCTCGACCGCTCCAAGGTGGCTATCATAGCCGATTACCCTGGATCGTTCCCTTCTCCTGCGACAAACAAGAAGAAGAAAAGCTCATCCCGCAAAAGGCAAGCGTCCTCCAATGCCCCAAAAGCGTCGTCTCCTCCTCCCGAGCATCGTTGATCCGCGCATCATACATCGGCAACGACAACAATGCCAGGATTGGAAAGCAACAGGGATCCAACAAACGAGTCAGCTGTGAGGACGAGTCCATCCACTCGTTCAACCCAAAGGTATTTTGTTTGGTTGTTTATTTATTATCTCAACTGATAGATCCTCATAGAAGATTTTATATCAAAATTCACAAGCGAAAAACTCAGCCTTCCTCTGTCGAGGATGTTGCCAGAGTGTCCGCGGAAGCTCAAAATTCCAGAGCTTCGGCTCATGATGAACGTGCTACGAAGGTTCCCATGGTCAATCCGGCCCCTGCCAATTCTGGTGATGCTATGTCCGTTACCAAGTCCAAAGTAGGAAGCGCCATGAATCATCGGCGGTGACGAGAGGCCCTGCATCACCCAGTATTCTCCGAACAGAAGTTCGGTGCTCTACGCACAGTGGATGCGCACATCGGTGCTGCCCGAGCTGGGTTTAGGGAGGCCATGAAATTGATATCGTCCAGCCTGTAGGTACATAATCGGTTTTGTAGAGTCCGAACACTAGTGCAAACCCAGTAGCCCCCGAGCCTTAAATTGGTCGGAATGACCGAATTAAGGGTCCTTGTTTTGTTGCTAATGCATGCATCGAAGCAGCAGAGCGAGCAAGTGGCCAAGGAACTAGAAGCCAGCCGAACACATGTTGAATCTGTGAAGGCCGAATTGGAGCAAGTGAAGAGATTTACTCGGGAGGCACATGGTGAGTATATCTGTGTTGCTGATCTTAGTATATTCCTGTGCTGACGCAAGGGTACTTGTTAGCAGCTGAATCAATAGGGAAAATGCAAAATGATTTGGATACAGCCCGAGAATCTCAGCGATACGCTGAGTCCCAGCATGAAGCTGGTTGCCGTGTTTTGCAACGACACCTTGAAGAGAAGAACCGTCTTCAGGCGGAGAATAAACAACAGGCCGAGGAAATTGAGAGCTTAAAAACTCAATTGGCCCAGGTCCAAGAAGGGAACCATAAACTATAGAGGGGCATGTTCAGTGAGTGTGATTCTAACATCGGCAAGTACTTTATAGATGAAGTATAATAGGCATGCCTTTGACTCATGTGTAGGTCTCCTGTGTGGGCGACCCAAAGAAGAGATCGGATCCTACTGGGGGAACCTTATGAAGGAGCTTTCCTCCCTTCATGAGCATGCTCGAAAGTCCATGAAAAGCATGGCAAGGGCGCTATGGCCTGCCGAGCAATCTCTTGAGGGAATGACCGAACTAGTCGATCGATTCAAGGGAGCCCGAAGTAGGTTCGAGCTGTGGAAGACATCGACTTGCCAGGAGGGCGCACCAGAGGCGTGGGCGATGATCAAGACCCGCTATACTGGACTTAACCCCGAGCGAATGGCTCGGGTTGGGCCAATAGGGTCAGATGGACAAGAAGTGCCACTAAACCAGGTGTACGACCAAGTTATGCCTGTCGCCCATCTCTCGCAAAAAAGACTGCTCCCTGGACACTATAATCGACAATCTTGATCAGCAGCTGAATGTATGATTATATGTAACTATGTACGAATAATCGAGTAGTTGCTCCATCTATGTTGTAAACTTTGTCTAGCTTCTGCCTCCTATGCTAAGAGCTCAGGAGTGTTCCTCGTAATTTATCACCCCAGAAGAGTGGATTATGTTTGGGGAACCAGGCAATCCGGCCATTTGGTGCGAACAGACAGAAAGCACACAGGGAGATATGTTATATTAATGCTTAGCATAAGAAACATCTTCCGAAGAAAATAATACCTCTATCGATACCTTTCTTCAGGGTTCAACAAAGATCGTAGGTAGAAGGTCGTATACTACTAGTATGCGGCTAATGGCTTTTGAGAAAAAAGAAGCCCAAGTAGTGGTGATAACAACCATAGTCGTATTAATTGCTTCCATCACAGCCGACCAATTGTCTACTTACGATAGCTAGCTTTCGGCTTCACCCGTCTGAGGTACATATCTGGATGACCCGGTCGTAACGATCGCAGAGGTGCTCCCTTTACCCTCTAGCCGAACAATCTGGAACGTAGAGGGTAAGCACAGGAGCGAGACAACCCAGCTTCACAAAGTCTTAGTCCGAATTGATGCATATGATGGCTTAAACATGACAAAGGAAACATATGTACACAAGAAGTGTGGATAAATGCTTATAATATAAAAGCATTGGCTTCGGAAAGAAGCCGCCACGTGTTGTGTTCGGTTTTAACACTTCAAGGTGTAAGCCGAGAGTCTTAGTACAAGATCGGGTGAACCGAACATAGATTTGGTAAGAAAAGAAAAATGCAAATCTACCGAACAACAAGGTGGGATGGGAAGGAAAAAGTAAAGAAGAAGTAAAGAAAAGGGAGGTAAAAGGTAAAGAATGTGACGACACCTGTTTATCCATAGAAGCGTCGAAGACGAGCTGCGTTCCATGGTTTGGGTTCAAGGCGGTTATCCGACCGGTTTCGAAGACGGTAAGCCCCTCCCGCGAGTACCTCATCGATTATGAAGGGGCCCTCCTATTTTGGGTTAAGTTTATGCTTCTGCTTCTCTGGGAGCCGTAGGACGAGTTCACCCACGTTGTATGCCTTCGCCCTAACCTCCCTACTCTAGTAACGTCAACCCTGTTGTTAGTAAAAGTAGAGTGGGACCGAGCTATGTTGCGCTCTCCTTCTAAGGCGTCCAGGTCGTCCTGCCGATCTAACTCGGCTTCCTTTTCCTCGTACGTGCGCACCCTTGGTGCATCATGAATAATATCGTAGAGGAGGACTTCTTCTTCCCCATAGACCATGAAGAATGGTGTGTATCTCGTTGATCTATTCGGGGTGGTGCGTAGGACCCACAGAACGTAGTCGAGCTCCTCCACCCAATGACAGTCGGACTCATGAAGAGATTAGACCAGACCTGGCTTAATGCCGCTCATGATGAGACTGTTTGCTCGTTCGACTTGTCCATTGGTCTACGGATGATACACTGATGCGTAATCGAGCTTGATGCCATTTTTGCGCACCAGTCCTTAACCTCTTGGGCCATGAAGTTGGATCCATTGTTCATTATTATACTATGCGGGACATCGTAACGGTGTACCACGCCGGATATGAAGTCGATTACTGGTCCGGACTTGGCCGATTTAACGGGCTTTGCCTCTATCCATTTGGTGAACTTGTCAACCATGACCAGTAAGTATTTATTCTTCTTGGTCCCCCCTTTCAGTAGTCCGACCATGTCCAGCCCCCAGACCGGGAAAGGCCAGGTGATCCGAATAGTACGAAGAGCTGTTGGGGGCATGTGACTTTGATTTGCGGAAATTTGACACCCCACGCAGAGTTTGACAAGTGATTGGGCGTCCGCCCGAGCAGTGGGCCAAAAGAAACTAGTTCGGAAGGCCTTGCTGACCAAGGCTCTTGTTGCGGCGTGATGACTGCCCATCCTAGCGTGGACTTCAACCAAGAGTTGTCGTCCTTCTTCCTCAGATATGCACCGCTGTAATATTCCAGTGGTGCTTTTCTTGTATAACTCACCCTCGTGTACCTTGTAGGCTTTGTATCGCTGAATTATGCGTCACGCCTCTGTCTGATCGTCGGGAGTTCTTTGTGAAGAAGGTAGGTGAGAAAGGGCTCGGTCCATGGCGCTATTACTGCCATGACCTCAAGAGTCGAAGGCGTTTCATCCATTACGGAGTCGCCGATGATTTGGTCGTCTGGTTCGTTTATAGGGGGAACAACCTCTTTCGTCGTATTTAGACCGGCGCCCTTATGATCGTCTGCCAAACCACGGATGGCTCAAAGAGCCGCTCCAGGAAAGTGTTTTTTGGGATAGGGTCACACTTAGCCCCCATGAAGGCCAGTACGTCAGCGGCTTGGTTGTTGTTGCGAGCGATGTGGTGAAATTCCAACCCCTCGAACCGTGTGGATATCTTTAGGACGACATTTTTGTATGCCGCCATCTTTGGGTTTTTAGCGTCAAATTGGCCATTCATTTGGGAGATGGCCAAGTTGGAGTCTCCCCGTACCTCTAGCCGTCGTATGCCCATTGATACTGCCATCCGAAGACCATGCAAGAGTGCTTCATATTCGGCTACATTGTTGGAGTCGGCATACATGATCTGCAACATGTATCGAACATTGTCGCATGTGGGGGATGTCAGGATAACTCTAGCCCCCAGTCCGGATAAGGTTTTGGATCAATCGAAGTACATTATACAATGGGAGTTTGTACTATATTCCCTGGGGAGCTCGGCCTCTATCCACTCAGCCAGAAAATCTGGCAGTACCTGAGATTTTATGGCATGCCGTGGCTTGTAGGTTATTTCAAAGGGAAGGAGCTCAATATCCCACCTGGCTATGCGGCTCGTGGCGTCCCTGTTGTTGATTATGTCGTTCAGGGGTACTTCGGATGCCACCGTTACCGAACACTCTTTGGAAGTACTATCTGAGTTTCCATGATGCCATAAATCCTGTGTAGGCTATCTTCTGGTAGTGCGGATATCTGGACTTGCATTGCGTTAGTACTTCTAACACGTAATAGACTGGCTTTTGTGTCCCTCCTCCTCTCGTTCGACGACGAGCACTATGCTAACGACTTGGTTGGTAGCCAATATGTATAATAACATGGGTTCACCAGTGCCTGGTGCTGTGAGTATGGGATTGCTTGCCAGCAGTGTTTTAATTTCTTCTAACGCAGCCGCTACTTTGCTGGTCCACTCGAAATTGTTGGTCTGTTTCAGCAGCTTATAAAGCGGTAGAGCCTTTTCTCCGAGGTGAGAGATAAAGTGACTTAGCACCGCTATGCAACCGGCCAACCTTTGGACATGGTTTAGCTCTGTGGGAATTGCAAGTTCTGATAGAGCGCGGATCTTACCCGGATTCACTTCTATTCCTCTATGGGAGACAATAAATCCGAGCAGTTTACCAGCGGGAACTACAAATACACATTTTTCCGGATTGAGTCATCTTTCATACTCGCGTAGGCTGGCAAAGGTTTCCCGTAGGTCATCGATCAACTAGCTGACGTGTTTGATTTTGATTACCATGTCGTCCATGTATGCCTTGACTGTCTTACCGACTTGTTTCGCAAGACAATTCTGGATCATGTGTTGGTATGTAGCCTCGGCGTTTTTATCCCAAAGGGCAGTTTTGAAGCAGAATGGCCCATAGGGGGTGATGAATGCGGTTGCAGCTTGATCATATTCCTTCATTTTAATTTGATGGTATCTGGAATAAGCGTCGAGGTAACACAACGAGTCGTGTCCGACTATGGCGTCAATGATCTGGTCTATGCGCGGTAAGGGGAAAGGGTCCTTAGGGAAGGCCTTTTCGAGGTCTTTGAAATCAATGCAAAGCCGCCAGGATTTGTCTTTCTTTGGTACCATCACCAGATTTGCCAACCATTCGGGGTGCTTAATCTCCCGAATGAATTTGGCCTCTAGCAGTTTAGCTAATTCTTCAGCCATAGCTTGCCGTTTGGGTTCGGAAAAGCGGCACGGAGTCTGCTTAACAGGCATGTACTGCCAGTCGATGTGGGATTCCGGGCATATCGGAAGTATGCCAGGCGAAGATGTCCCAGTTTTCCCCTAAAAATGTCCACAACGCTTCATCCAGCATGGGATCGAGTTGAGCTCCGATGGACGTTGTCTTGTTGGGGTTCGTCGAGTGCACTTGAAATTTAACGATTTCCTCTGCGGGTTTAAAGGACGTGGGATTGAGCCTTTTGCTAAGGATCACGTCGTCCTTGTCAACTGTTGACCGAAGTGCGGCCAGTTCTTCTGCAATGAAGGTCTCGGCTAGTGCCTCGAGGGCCAGCGTTGCTGTTTTGCTTTCGGCCTGCAGGGCTATGTTCGGATCATTGGCAACTGTGATTACTCCCTTTGGTCCTGGCATTTTAAGTTTCATGTACCCATAATGGGGTATAGCCTAGAATTTTGTGAAGGCTTCACGTCCCAATAGAGCGTGGTAGCCGCTGGGGAAGGGTACAATAGGGAAGAGGAGCTCTTTGGATCAGTAGTTTTCGGGCGTACTGAACACTACGCCCAGGACAATACGTCCCGAACATCGCGTATCCTTCCCCGCAATGATTCCCCGGAAAGTCGTGTTGCTATGCTCGATGCGAGATCGGTCAAACTACATTTTTTCGAGGGTGTCTTCATAGATCAGTTTTAAACCACTGCCGCCATCCATTAGCACCTTGTGTAACCTGTAGCCATCCATGATGGGGTTCAGGACTAGTGCGATCGGTGAATGACTAGGAAGAATGGTTGGTAGGTCAGTATCTTTGAAGGTAATGGGTATATCTGCCCATGCACTTTTTGCTGCCACATTGTAGACCTGTTCGAGTTCTTTAAGAGCTCTTTTCCTTCTGTTCCTTGAGGGGAACGTTTCATAGTTCGTCGAGACTTCGGCGTTCTATTCGGGCGACAATGTGGAGCGCCTATTCAGCGGTAGAGCCTCAAGAATGGCCTCACCACTTTTTGTGACCTGCCTGACGACCCAGCAAGCTCTAAGACTGTGAGTCGGGTTTGTGTTTAGCAATACGGAATGTATAGGGCACGGTTTGTCCAATAGCCCATCAAGGGCAGTATTGACCCCTGTAAGGGGCTTGTTCCTCTTTTCGGCGGGTTCGAATCTGGCTGGCCGCTTTGGAGGTATCCTCTTTTTCCGATCTCCTCTAGGGTGTTCGGTGAAGGTTGGTTCCGAAAATAACCGTTCGGCTTGCCAAGCGCTTTCCACGGCACAATATTTCTGTACCAAGTCTGACAGCTCAGTGAAGTCACGAATGTGTCGGCAAGCCAGGGCGTTAAGAATCCCTTCATCATGGAAATTTTAATTGAAGGTTGCCATTATATCTTGGTCACTAAGACCTTTTTCTTTGCTTCTAGCAAGCAGGAGTCTATCCCAAAAATGATGAACTGACTCTGCTGGTAGTTGCTTAATATCCCGTAAGTCCGAAGACTTGGGCTTTGGTGCGATACTGGGATGATCGACTTGGGCGGTGGGTGGGAAATTTTTTGACTCGACGCCATGTTGTGAGTTCGTAATCAGGGACTCCGAACTGTGTGCCAGATCAGGGACCGACACCGGTCCGTCTCCAGAGCGAACTATAGCGTATGGGTTACAGGCGAGGTCTCGATGAATGGAGACTAGGGTATAAACCGTTTTTAATTTCGGACGCTAGGGGGACGAGCCCCTAGCCAGACACTCGACGGTGGTGACTAGGTGGGTGACCGTGGGGACGTGAATCTCCCTGTCATCGGGTCTAAGCCTGAGCCGGTCATAGACCGGAACCTGGTCATCAGACATACGCATGGTCTCAATCCGATCGGATAGCTCGTTTAAAAATGAGGCGATGGTAGGATGTGTGTCGCTGAGGCGAGTGGAGTCAATATGCGGCATCGCAGTTCCGAAGCTACACGCACGAGAGCGGATCCGGGTCATGTTTAACCATGGTAGATCCGGTCACAGCGGCTGGATTGGGCGTTCTAGACAGCCTGGGGGTGACGACTTCGTCTGAAGAGGGGCCCAACATCTTCGTCGTTGAGACCTGTGGGCTTCTATCAAGATGAGTTCTCCCCGTGAATCGGTGACAGACTCTAGGGTTCCGAACTTGATTCTTTGATCAGGGGAAAAGTTTCCAATCTGGCCAAGGTGGCCGATCAGATCGGCGTGCGACAAGATGTCGCCGCTCATGAGAATTTGATCAGAGGTGAGATTCCTCTGGCCGCAGATATCGTTGCTTGTGGCAAGGAGAGCCATCGATTCCTTTGGAGATCACAACGGAACTCTCAATGAATGCACTAATGTTGGTGTCAAAACCGGCGGATCTTGGGTAGGGGGCCCGAGCTGTGAGACTAGAATCGATGGTAACAGGAGACGAAGGAGACGATGTTTACCCAGTTTCGGGCCTTCCTACGGAGGTAATACCATACGTCCTGCTTGATTGTATTTATAATATGTAGGTTACAGAGTCGGTCTACCTCAAGATCAAATAGCTAAACCCTAGATTAGTTGTCCTCTCTCTACAACCTAAAACCCTCCGACTTATATAGACGCCGAGGGTACCTAGGGTTTACACTTAGTCGGTTGCACATCGAAGGAAAAAACATGCCTATCTACGGTCGACAACTTGGAGGACACGCCACGGCTCCTTGAAGCTTCCACCCTGGCGACGGGGCCCTTGATCATCCAATGCTCATCCTGCGGCCCATAGAGTCTGGTCCATGAGAAACAGATCGGCTATCCGAGGACCCCTTAATCCAGGACTCCCTCAGCCAGCCACCCGGTCATGATTTGCTCTGTCATGGGCGGCATCGGTGATGGCACTTCCTCTCCCCCTCCTTGAGGAAGCAAAGTCAATGACGTCGGAGGCATTGAGGTCTCCGGAGTCGACTGTGGAGGGAGATCGGACAAATCGTGGCCCGCCCTCTTTGCTTGACAAGAGGGGTTCGACCTTCTGGGCTTCAGCAGCCAAGGCATGACCCTTGTCCGGGACCTCCTGGTCTTTGGTGGCCGAGGTATGCACCTGGGCCATAACCGTCTCGCCCCCAGTGTTCGGTGTAGGAGGGGTCCGGTGGGATAACACCTCTATAACCTCGTCTGCGGCCAGAGGGTGCGTGGTGTGGGACGCCGTCCCACTCTCCGCTAGTTCGGCTGTCAGAGAATCCCCCTCGTAGACCTGTTCGGTCAGGAGATCTCGGGCCGGGCTAAGATACGGAAGGCACTCATCCGGTTAGTAACCAAAACTCCATGTAAATATACTAGACGACATTCGTAATCGGTACTTTTGAGCCAGGGGCTTGACCTCGGGGGTCCTTCGGGGAACCCTCTCAAAAGCCTCGAAATCCTCATCAGAATCCGGATTGTCATCCGGCAGGACCACCTTGGCCCTGTAGGGCTTCTTTGGGGCGAAGGAAGGCAGATCCTCCTTAGCGTCCTCCGGCACGGCCCTCTTCCTTGTTTGGGGGGGGGGGATTCAATCTCCCCCCTGTTTTCTGCATGCTCCTCCTCATGGGCGGAAGAGGCTTGAGTCTCTCCAGACTTAGTATCCGTAGGACCCCTTGAGTGGAGGCCTTCGCGAGACTCCTTCTCCTTCTTCTTCTCTTTATTCTCCGGCGCTGCACGCGTATGGGCGCCACGACCAGCATCGCCGTCAGCTGGGGCGACCTGGGGTCCTCGGGCAGGGGGGTGGACCATTTATCCTCACGGCCTTGTCCAGCCAGCCCGTGAAGACAATGGGGAAGAGGATTAAATCCTTGCTGAGGGATAAAACTCGAAATAAAATACAAACCCTATCATATCTTCAAGGATGGGGTATCGGCGTCTAAGCCGATGTCTTCTTCTTTGGTCGGCCATTCCTTTTGGGGCTTGAATAGCACTTTCCACAAGTTCTCGTGAGTTGTGTGATAGAACTTGTGCACGATGGCGGGGTCACCGAGCTTATAGGACCACATCGGGGTGTCCCAACGCTGGCATGGCAAGAGGCGGCGACGGAGCATGACCTGGACCACGTTGGTCTGCTCGATTTTTGCCTCCACCATTTGTGTGATGCGCTTCTGCAGCGCCTTCACCTCCGTGGCTGATCTCCATTCAAGGCCTTTCTTGGCCCACGAGGTTAACCTCGTGGGGGGTCCGGATCTGAACTTGGCTGGCACCGACCAGTCTGCGTCTTGTGGCTCGGTGATGTAGAACCACTCCTTCTGCCAGACCTTAACGGTGTCGATGAAGGTGCCATCCGGGCACTCGACCCACGGAAGTTTGCTGATCATAGCTCCTTCGCAGTAGGCGTGTTGGCCGCTGAATGTCTTTGGCTTCATATTGAAGACCTTGAGCCATAGGCCGAAGTGTGGCTAGACCCACAAAAAGGCCTCGCAGACGATGATGAAGGCCGGGATATGCATGAAGTAGTTCGGGGGAAGATCATGGAAATCTAACCCATAGAAGAACATCAAACCCATAACAAAGGGGTGGAGCAGGAAGCCCAACCCCCGAAGGAAATGGGGGATGAATACCATGCCGAACTATGGGGTCCGAGACTAAGAGGTCCTCGGGTCGTCGGGTCATCCCTCATGGGCCGACTTGCTGGGCCGCTTTGTGGAGGGACGAACTATGAGACGATCCCATGTTTAGGAAGGAAAGCTCCGAAGAATGGCGTGGCCTCCAAGCTTTGAAGATGGGATCTGCGTACCTATCCCTTGTTGAAGGTCGGTTATCTATAACCCTAGGTACCCCTGGTGTCTCTATAAGATAGAGAGTTCCATTCGTAGGAACAGGTCGACTCATCTAGGGTTTTAGCTCATACTATCTCGAGGTAGATCAACTCTGTAATTCTCATCCACATCAATATAATCAAGAAGGACGTAGGGTTGTACCTCCTCATGTGGGCCCGAACCTAGGTAAACACTGTCTCCTTCGTCCCCTGTTATCCATTGATCTTAGGTCCACAGCTTGGGACCCCTACCCGAGATCTGCTGGTTTTTTCATCGACACCCGCACCAAAGGATGATGCCCTAATGACGACATGGGGGTCATCGGCTCTAGTTTAGAGGGCATGGCAAACACACGCCTCAGGGGATGGTTGTTGTGGGTTGACAAAGGTGTAGGCTAGGTTTTGGAAGTGTTCCATGGGGACATAGGGGTGTGTGAGAGAGGGTTTGTGTGGAGGATAATGTCACACTCATGATCCCTCTTTCTCGTGAGGAAATTGACTTGGTGGTCTCTTCGTCCAAGGCTAACTCTGCCCCCGTACCAGATGGGTTTTCGATCTCCTTCTTTCATAAGTTCTGGCAAGTTCTTATACACTTGGTGTATTTTGTTGTTATTGGTTTTTGTTTGGGCACTGTAGATATTTCTAGGTTTAACTATGTTGTCATCTCTCTGCTTCCCAAGGTCAAAGGGGTTGATTCCATCAAAATGTTCAGACCGATTGCCTTGATTAACAACATCACTAAATTCCCATCCAAGGGTTTTGCCACGCGCGTTTGTGGCGGCCACAGTGTGGTCTCTGTGAATGGTTCTATCAGTCCTTATTTCAAAAATTGTCGTGGCCTACCTCAGGGTGATCCGATTTTGCCCCTGCTCTTTAACTTTGTGGCTGATGCTTTCTCCTGTATCTTGAACCGGGCGACGACGGCTAGTCATATCCTCCCGGTCGCGTCTCATCTGATCCCTCCGGTGTGTCCCATTTACAGTATGTTGACGATACTATTATTCTTGTGGAAAATAAGGATTGATGCCTTGCTAATTTGAAGTTCCCTCTCCTTTGTTTTGAGGAGATGTCTGGTTTTAAGATTAACTTTCCAAAGAGCAAAGTTTTGGTTTTGGGTGCTCCCGTGAAGGAGGCGAGGCGGGTTGCCTCCCTTCTCAATTGCTCCCTCGGTTCATTCCCTTTCAAATACCTTGGGATACCCATTTCTCCTTACAAATTGTTGTCTAAATATTTTGCCTTCTCTGTCTCCAAGATTGGTAATCGGGTCATGCCAGGGGCTTTACAATTCTATCACGGGTCGGGTGTGTCTGATCAATGCTTCTTAGTCGTCCCTTCCTATGTTTCTCATGGGTTTTTATCGACTGCCTGAAGGCGCGCATGCTGGTTTTGATAAACATGGGAGTGGGTTCTACTGGAATGCCGCGGATAATAAGAAAAAGTATTGGTTGGTCAAGTGGAGACTCATGTGCAGACCTAAAAGTATGGGGAGGTTTGGGGATCCTCAACACTTCCATTATGAACAAATGTCTCATTCTCAAATGGTGGTGGTGTATCCTCTCCTCTTGTCCTCACGTGTTGTGGCTGCGTATTTTTAAGGCTAAATACTTCCCTACCTCATCCCCTCTCATGTGCAACTCGGCGGCTAACTCGGTTGTGTCTCAATTTTGACGCCAACTTCTCACTGTGGGGGATGAATTTAGGGCCCTGGTTAAATTTTCTGTTGGCAACGGTGCCTCTGTTAGATTTTGGCTTGACTGCATGGGGGGCTTGTGGCTGCCTTCCCTACTCTCTTTTCTTTTGTCGCGTCTCCTTCTGCCTCGGCCGCGGAGCTCACGGCCAGGGAGTGGGACTTTGGTTTTCATCGGGCCCTGTCTCATGTGGAGTTGGAGGATTGGCGTCGTCTTGTTGCTCTCCTTCCTACACTCTCGGAGTCTCATGATGTGGTCTCTTGGCCACATTCCGCCTCTGGTAGTTTCTTTGTTAAGTCTTGCTATCGTGTGTTGTCTTTGGGTTTGGTGGTTACCAAGTTTAAGCCTGTTTGGGCGGCCAGGGTGCCGCCTAAGATAAAAAAAAAATGTGGCAGGCCATGCGTGTCCGCTTGTCCGCTGTAGACTAGATTAAGAAATGACATGGGCCGGTCTCGAAGTATTGCGCCTTGTGTGGCAACCCTGAAGACATGAACCACATTCTCTTCCGGTGCCATTTGGCTAAGTTCTTTTGAAGCTGTCTTCACGTGCGACTAGCCATGTCTTGGGCCCTGAATAACTTTATCGAGCTCTGTTCTCTCGCCTCCACTGCTGGGCTGCCAAACTAGGGGTCTGTTCTGGTTCGGGTTCTCTGCCATTTTTTGGACCCTGTGGACGACCCGTAACAAGTTTACCGTTGAACATGTGTTCCCTAATAAGGCGGTTATGGAGCTTCTTATTTCCCGCTTTCGTTCTTTGGCAAGCACTATCCTGGGCGATGATCGTGTCGGTCCGCAAGAGCCGTAGTAGTTGGTGCTCCACGTCATCTCCAGCCTCTGAGTTAATCTTTTGGGTGTTTGGTGTGAGGGTTTGTGGGCCTGTGCGTCTGTCGGCCGGTTGTGATCTCCTTCTAAACTTGTGCGGTGCGTTACTTTTGTTGCGGGTGACATTTGACCTTGTTACTCTATTGCCAGGTGGCTTTATTAATTTAAAGTCGGGTTACGCCTTTCCTTGAAAAAAAGAAACATAGGGCATTAACACATTGGAATACGTTGTACTGCATCACCCGTACTTCTCTTACAATTTTTTTAACGGTGCTATGGCGGGCTTACGCCGGTCTAAACCATTTTTATTATAGATAAGTGTAAGATACAACACACCGGGTACAAAAGAAGCATCCGACACACACAAGAAAACACAAGGAACAACAGAAAGAGAACCAGAAAGGAGTTGCGACAAATAGCCAGTACAAGAACTTGGCACCCCACACCACTAGCTGGACCGAGAAGAGCAGAAGCAAGATTTGTTGAATCAGTCAAAAGGAGATCCATCACCGAGAAGACGTAGAGAAGAAGTCACCAGCTGTCCTGCGATCACTCTGCCCTTGAAGAGCTAGGAAGTCGCAGCCACCGTCGAAGGACATCACGTTGCCTAGCCACGTCGCGACAGAGAGAGCCACAGACCGTGCCGAAGGGCAATGTTCCACCGAGACAGGCCATGCACCTCCTCTAGGCCACACCACGACCACCATAATAAATAGAGAGAACCAGGGCCTATGCAAGGCAACAAAACCTCAAACACCGTCGAAGGGCACTGAACGCCGAGACCTCATCTCCGCCGCGAGCCCCAAGAGATAGGTCAACCATTAGCACTATGATGACCAAGGAATTGGTTGCTGCCATAGATCACTTCCACCGCCACCACCCTACACACCAACAGCCCAACAAACACTCCAACCCAGACACCAAGCTACCAAACACGGATTTGTGGCTTTCAAAAACAACGCCCCAAGGAGGATAAACGACATCGAGACGTCGTCGTTGTTCGATCCATAGATGGATCTAAGGCTTTCGTCCGGGGCACACAATTAAGCAGACAACAATAGCTTCTCGATGACGTCTTCATGAAAGGAAGCGGCGTACATAAACGTCGCCGTCATCGTTGCCGACAAGGTCTAACACAAGGCTTTCGCCCGAAGAGTCCTGTCCCAGTCGTCTCCGTCGAAGATGGCAGCTGAACCCAGCATCCCGAAACCTCCCTGCCCTTATACCAGTCCACGGCGAGCGTCCCAGCTAGGACAAGCACGAGGCTCCGATGACATAGAAGCTAACCTCGAGCACCTGCACAGCCGAAGTCAAGTTGGTGTCGACTACCACCCGCATACAACCCTTGCCGCCGGCCACACCCCACCACCGCTGTAGACAGTCCCCGTCGGCAGCAACCACCGCTGACCCCCTGGTCGTGGCCACGGAACCGCCGGCAGGCCAAGCAAGCAGCTGGAAAGCCAGATATGGGCGTCATGTAGCACACCAGACCGGCATGGCTGCACACACACCAGCACGACCACACAACCCGTGCAACCACACCGCGCTGGCCACCACCTCTGCCCCACGCCACCAGCAGGCTCGACGCTGCGCCAGACCGGCTCGCTTGACGCCTTGGATCCAGATTGGGACCACCAGGACTTCCGGCCGCTGCGTCGCTGCAGCAGAGTCGCCCGCCGCCGCCCCGCCTCCAGCACCACACGACAGCACGCGCCGAGCAAGACCGCCGCCAGATGCGCCGCCGAGCGCCGCCAGATGCACCGCCAACAATGCGCCACTCGTGGCCGCACCTCGCCACCCGGAGGGAGAGACGTCCCGCCGCCGCCGTCCCTGGGACCTGCACGAGCTTTGCCGGCGGGAGCCTCTGGCGGCGGCGAGACGGGAAGGGGCGGAGGAGAGGGCCGGTGGTGGCGCTAGGGTTTGACAATTAGTGTCGGCACCCCTGGAAATCAAAACTGCACTCTCGGATGGCCTACCTATAGTTGCAAAAATCTTCATCTTGACTCTCCTTTTGATGAAGTTTTCTTATCTTGCCTTCCTGGGTGATATAGAGCTGAAATCATTCCTGAGAAATGCCTTGCATCACCTGAACAGCAACAGCTGGAGCGCGGCAAATACAACGGCAGGTAATGCATGTCCCCAATGTCCATGAATTGGACCATGTTTCGGCTCGGTTGATTTCTATAAATGAAATCGGAGGGGAAAACCCTCTTTTGCTAAAAAAATAATGAATTGGACCAGGCACAAGGTCCGCTCGTTGGGGCTGGTGGGTAGGCCGCCAGGCCTGCTTATGACCGGCGCATCAAGGAATTGGACCTGCACGGCAGTAGCAGCAGCAGCAACGGCACCAACTGGAAGGATATCAACTGGAATCGGGGTGGCACGGGCAGAGGCTCGTCGCTGCTTCTCGTTTATCAGCCGCCGGACAAGTCGAACGGAACACGGCAGCACTTGAGCTCATGTCATGGGCTCCTGGACCAGTAGCCATCACTCGTCAGCCTCAACCATACCATACATACATGATGCAGCAGCTGCTATGAAGGAGTAGCCATCACCGACCAACAGATGCTTACACAAATTTTTAAAGCTCTATTTGGTCGCAGTAATAGAATTGGCCTGCACAACTCAAGTGCAATAGCCCGGGGACGGGGGACCCTTTTGATATTTTGCGCCGCCAATATGAACCCTATAAAATGGTCTTCAGCAAGTGCATGGGCATTGTTAACAAGATCCACCATTCACCATTTGCTCACACATAAATAAGATATCAATTATAAACACAATGCACATACAGAATAAGTTTTCTTCAACAGTAATACGCACACTGTCATGCAACCCACACCTCCAACATACACAAGGTTCTTTCAGTTAAAATCACAGCATGTTACTTTAGACCCATCATATATATTCTTCAGCACATACTTCCCAATCATATGCCTGTCCTCGTCATCACTAAAATGACTTATCTCCCTTGGTCTCCTCTCCCTACTGATATATGCTATCACCACAACATGAACTTCATTAATAAGTTCAACCAACATAGTCCTCCTCTTCCTCCTTTCATTTTCCTCAATTGCATACAACCATAAATAATAATACTTCCATTTTGTAGTATCTTGAGGTGGGGAGCCTCATCCCACCCCCACCCCCACCCCCCGGCGCAGTTGACAGCTTCAAGAAAACCCTAAAAGTAATGATGCGAGTAAATACTGCATAAAGTATGAAAGAAATTTCTGTGAATCAATGTTTAAACTTTTAAGTAGCCGCAAACATCACCATATACTCAGGTTCCTACAGCAGCGGCATCAAACTATTCCATGTAATATTTGTTTGAGAAGAGACTCCGAATATCATAGATCTGATGCTTGTACAAGTTCAGTTAAAAGAAATGCATGTACAAGATGTTACATATAGTACGTACACAGATTCCATGAAAATCTTAATTTTCTCCATGAAATTTGACTGCTCAGAACAAAGAATATTTCATTACATTTCAATTTTCAAAGTATGTGCACTATATACCATTACTTAACAGTCAAAAGCATTAATTGTATGAGGAGTTTTAGTTAGCCATTTGTTGCCACAGACATAATTCCTGGATACTATGTTTTATTATCTGTCCAGCTACCAAAACAACTGTCTTGGCAAATCTCAAAACCTAAGAAAAATCAAAATACTACACTTCACGATGACTTTATCTGTTTTCTAATGTTTTTTTTTCAGGGGGGCTTATAAGTCTGAGAGCAAACACCTTGTAAATAACGGGGAAGCCTACTTCAGCCATGAATCTCCGTTATTATAGGTTAAAGATCATGAGTTCCCTCACTTAATTATTCTTTCTTTCTTTTATGAGGAAACTTATTCTTCTTTCTGTAGCTACCAAAAAAAAAGGGGGGGGGGGGTCAAGACCAGAATGCTCGGTAAGCCAATTCTGTTATCGCATTACAAACATAAATAAGCATAGACACGTAAATATAATGATATGATTTTTTAACAAAGCTAATTAATATGCACGGTAAACAACGGAGCAAAATTAATTACCAGAAACAGCACAATGATCTTGCACTTAGGATGTACCATACACATCCTCTGGTGAAAGTATCTTGATGTACTGTACAGTTTTCAGAAATGACCTGCACATATATTGGCATATACATTCATACACATCAGAACTTGCATCAAGAAAAATGCTCTGAAAAAAAACAGAAGTTAGTGGAATCTGAACTTTTAACGTATAAAGACATGGAGATGATATGGTTCAGAATAAAGCACACACAGAATTTTACGAACTTCGCAGTCCTCAATTAGGCACTTGGTGCGCTGCATATTCATTATTGCTAGTAGATGCAGAAGGCATATATATTTTTACCTAGAATGTGACTTAATAAGCTATGAATTGAAAACCAAGTTTAGCAACACAAAGGCGTCATAATTAATTACGTACCTATGTTTGCACTGCGATATTTTCTACTCCATCCGTCCCAAAATAAGTGTCGCAAATTTAACACTAAATTAGTACAAATTTTGTATTAGAGGAGCGACACTTATTTTGGGACGGAGGGAGTACATGTTAGATACCTCAACTATATAGAGTTTATAAAGCAGATATAAGTAACAGTCAGGACTCATAAAGGAAATCAACATTCTAGAAATGGTTCCTTACTCCCAAGATTCGTCTCCAAGGAGAAACAGCTCATTATTTCGACGAATACAAGCAGCCAGCCTGATCTATCAGGGCCATCCCACTGACCGCTAATGCCAAACAGCTTACACAGTTCTTCTCGAAGTTCAGCATAATTAGAGAACCGGGTGATGTCCAAGGACCTTCCCACTGGTGATTCTGACATGAAAACCTGCACAATATTTAAACGGTTCCATAAGAAAGGAGTTGTACTTGATGTAAAAAATATATACAATATAATACATCTACCTTTACAAATTTATTGTGTGTTGGATCATTCCCTCCTATACTCTGAAGTATACCAGAAGAGCCATCCAAACAATCATACATTGAACTTTGCGGATATGTTGATCCATAAGGAGTCATCCACATGTTATTGTCCGCAACAATTGAAGTCATGTTAGGCTCCATGTTGTAGAGTAGGGAGGAAGAATCAACTTGAGGACAAAAATGGGACTGATTTTGCACATACGAACCAAGTATGCTCTCAAGAGAACCATCATTACTTGTGCGTGAGTTAAGTAAACCCAAGTCCCCAAAAGACGGTGATTGTGAACCCATAAGGCTGCAGTGTTCTTGAGGCGACTCCGTAGGCTGCTGAAAGTTTAGGAATTGATGTTCCATATAACCACCAGACTGGGAGGCGGCAGCGGCAGCAGCAACAACTGCTTGGTACTGATCATGGCCGGTACTCGGCAAAGAAGGATGGAGCCTCTGGCCTCCATCACCAGCAACTCCTGTCAGGCTCATCGAAGCCTGCTGCATTTGCAGGAGCTGTTGAGGTTGGTGCTGGGTAGCATTGCTGTCATCTTAAGTGAAATACAATAATTAATAAACGAACATGTGAATAAGAGAGGCTAGAAAGAAAAACAACAGTAAGCAGATTAAGCAGACTCGGTGAATATCATTCATCCACCTTGGAGCTTAAAGGCTGATTTTGCTTGGAATAAATCCAGATTTCATTTACACCATAATCTTAATTACACTACTAATAGAGAATAGGGGAATAGAAATTTCAGTTGTCGATGGTTCAATTTCCCCTCAGTGGAACGGCAGTGATTTAAATGCCATCAAAAGAATATTCTGTACTTACTCAGTGGAAACAAAGACGGATACACAGGAAAGGTTATCGTTGGTTCAATTTCCCACAAAGAAACTCTAGGTGGTCTTTCACCAGAAGCTGATTCATCCCAGCGAACCTACAATTATAGCATGAAAGACACTTGTTAGGGAATCCTCGAATATCTGTACAGTCTGAAGAAGCAGAGAAATGGAAAGGAGGCAAGCAACTCTTACCTTAACCGATCTCCAACGGGAATTAGCCCAACGCAATGGATCGGCATCACTTACTTCTGTTATCATCCCCATGGACCTGCATTTCATAAATCTTATAAAAAAGAGGATGAAAAATTCACCGGATAAAGAGCACAATCTTGGTTTTACTACTTCACCTGCAGACACTAGACCCCTCAGTCTCAAAGAGCATCCTGAACCGCATCCCGGCTGATATCTGGGTCCGAAAGGCAGCCTTTCTAACTTTTGAAAGTGGTATGACGAATTCTGATGGACATGCCCTACAAACATTCTTCTATGTAAAAGTTGAACACAAAGGAAATCGAAAATAGTGTATTTGGACTAGCATTGCACACAAAAAGTGTTAGCAAGTCTGACATAAAAGTTGTACGTGCATTCTTGGCTTTACCCGAAGTTGCATGTACACATCGTTTTTCATACACACCATGCTGATCACGGGTATGATCTAAGTGTAACATGTGAGGTGTAAATTCTTATACATAAACAACGTTTTTTAGCCTTCGAGTAGACACAGCACCAAGTAATTTTTTTTATAGAAAGTGCCTGGCCCGCCGGACCTCCTGTCAGGCACAGAGATGCAGGTTGTTCTTCAGTTAACTGTCTAAGTTAAGATAACGCTTCGTCAGAGCCAACGACCAAGATCGCTCCTCGCTAGAGCTTCATCGCGAACCGTTAGATCATTTACTGTACTGATTCCAGTAGTTACTGTTACCTTCACTGTATCGCTGGTAAAACGACTGTCCCTATAAAGCAGCCGGGGTGTGGCTGTCGAGCATTCTATTCCATTCCAGAATATTTGCCTGATGGCTTCTATTATACTCTTATAGTTCATATAGCTATCAATACAAAGGGGGGTCTGAGGAGAGAACTACTACAAATTCATACATCAATTCCTTGATTTTACAGTCAATCGTTGCTAGGTCCTGACACCTCCGTCCCCAACCTATAAACTGCACGCCCCCCTTATTCAACCACATGCCTATGTGGATAACCATTTTTTCATTATCCATCAAGGCACTGGCTTGGCTCAAATTTTAGTTCTGTAACATGAGATATTTTATTTCCGTTCAGAAGTTTTATACTGGTGCTTACTTGATATAAGTGTACAATCCCTTCGCCAGAATACCGCCAGAATATAATATACTGCCTCTTTTTATAAGACGTTCCTAGAGTCTATGACAGTGTCAAAAAAGTCTTATTATCAAGTTACAGAGCAAGTAGTTCTTAAAGGGATGCGTGACAGTGGGCAACATTTGACTCGTACGTTCCAAAAAATTATAGTACTCCTTCCGTTCCATAATATAAGATGTTTTTGCAAGCTATGTAATAAGACGTTTTTGCAAGCTAACATAGCTTGCAAAAAACATCTTATATTGTGGGACGGTGAGAGTAATTTTCAATTAGGAGTCATTTATGCCTAACCCTAGCCTTCTGATCTGACAGCAGCATCCCACGTGACAGCAAATCCACACTTACCTGGGACTCTAGAAAATTGTGAAGCGACTGTTGGTAGAAGCAGCACGAGCCGCAGAGGCCATATGGTCTATGTGCATCACTGTCTCTCTACGGATGGCACGCCTGATTCCAACCCAAATCTGGTTTTTCTCGTTCCTAAATCATAAAATAAAGACTAAGTCAGTACTTGTTTATAGAGTTCGGTTTTTATTCAGAAGCAGAAGAATACAGTAAAGCAAACCACATGAACAACAATGAGTCTCCAGCAACAAGCCTCTTGGCGGTGACGAACAGACCCCAACCAGTAGTCAAGAAGTGTCGTTTGTGTTGGCCTGTGAAAAACAAGCGATGTTAACAAGTAGCGCTAGAAAAGAGGGTTTAGGTTTGAAATGAGTTGGCTCAAATAGCACTAGAACAGATCTGTGTGCACGAAAGTTTTATCCCCTATGCATAAAACCATGCTACCGACTTTTATAGAAACCTGTTTGGGCCTGCCCCTGGCAACTTATTTCATTTAGATCCTGGGATTTGGGGGGACGCTGAGAGACTCAATGTAGCTGATAATGAGATGTTGAACAAACCCTTGACGGAGGAAGAGGTGAAAAATGCTCTTTTCTCAATGAATAGTAACAGGGCCCCCGGGCCTGATAATATCCCTGCGGAATTTTATCAATGTTGCTGGGATATAGTGGGTTCAGATATCATGAGGTTATTTGCTGCTTTCCATGATGGATCCCTTGATGTGCATATATAGGTCGAATTATGGCATCATTACGCTGCTTCCTAAGATTAGTGGTGCCAAAAAAATTCAGCAGTTTAGACCTATTTGTCTGCTTGGGTGTCCTACAAGCTGATTACTAAAGTATATGTTGGGAAAATGCCTCCTCAGGGGATAGACTTATATTACTCTCATAAATGCCAATCTGTCTAGCATAGCTTACTACAGTACTAGTAGTGTATGTCTATGTTCCTCCTTACTAAGACTTCCATCAAAAGGATTGTTGAAACTTGCCTCTGAGGACATGTTTGAATTTCCACTCCACTTGGTGAATGTCCTGCACGATCAGCTCCTGAGCAGGACTCTCCTGTGAGGAATCCTACAAAGCCAGACCTGTTATTGGCAACAGCAAACCCAAAAACCAAAACCCAGAGGACGAGAAGCGGAAGGGGATCACACCAGAGCGGGGAATACTCTCTCGGCGTCACTGCGGGGCACATTGAAACTTTTGATGTCGCTTGCCACCACCGTCTTCCAAAAGTAATTCGCAGGCTTGCTCATGATCCCCGTCTCGGCGAGCAGAGACTGAGAGTCGCCGATCTGCTCTAGGTTCAGGTTCAGCGGCTGCAGCGTCATGTGCGCGTAAACTTGGTCAGTCTCCAGATCAGCCTGCACAGGTTGTCACCCAAGCTCAGCACCCGCAGCGCCGGAAAAGACACCACGGATCACCACTTCTGAGAAACCATAGGCAGAGGCAGGGAAAGCACGTACGTGCATTGTGACATCGTGCAGCTGGCAGATGAGCTGCGGTGGCAGGTTGGGGCAGTTTGGGATTTCACCCTCCACATCCTTGTTCGTCAAGGCCGCCACCTTCAAAAGACATAGCAGCACACCCGCGTATTAGTAGCATTCATAAGCAAGTAAAATTCACTAGGCTACAGAGCATTCCAGCAGAGCCTAGATGGAGAAAACTTTTTATTTGAGTTTTTCAGCAAATCCGTTGAGATTTTTGGCAAGAACTAGCAGGAGAAAATGAAAATGAAAATGAAAATGAAAAATTCCCAATCCTAAACACAATACTGCACAGATACCCACGGAGGCAAAATCATCCTGGCAATCCCTAGACCAACCAACCAAACCATGCAGAATCAACGTTTTGCTTGGTTTCTTGCTCATTCAGAGAGACATGATTCCCCTGGGCCTGGACCATGATAGAACACTCTAAATGCTGAAACATGATTCCCCTGGGCCTGGACCTGGACCCGGAGTAAAATCAACATTCAGTAAACCTGATGCCCATTTAGCACACAGGACTCACTTGTGGTTGGAGGGAGGCGTGGCGTGAGGGAGTTCCGATGTGGAGATGGCGGCGCCGACCCCAGTCGCATTCGACCGTCGTCGGTCACGGCGTTGAGGCAAGAATGATGGTGGCGGGTGGTGCGGGCGACTGCAGTTGCGGTGGTCTAGAGTGGGGAGGGGGAAATCGAATCGAGCTCGCAAGAGACCGACCCGACCCTCCATCTCCATGGCCGCTGGGAGGGGAACGATGCCAAGGATGAAAGGGATCTGAGCAGCGAAGCGGTGGTGTGGTGGCTTCAACTCGAGACGTGTGCGAGGCCCACCAAAAAGGGCATGGAGATATCGTTTGCGTTGGGCGCCCTGGTAGAGAGGGAGAGGGAGAGGGAGAGAGAGATAGACACAGAGAGAGAGAGAGAGAGTGGAGGGGTTAATGGAGATAGAATGCAGGAGGAAGAGGGCATTTAAGCGAGCGAGGGAAGAGGGCAACGAGATCCTCTAACTTAAGGTCAGAGGGACTTAGTGGCTGACATATAGGCCCCCCAAGAAGCAGGCCCACGTGTCAGCCACCCCAAGTCAGAGGGCAGTAAGTCAGAGGATCCGGTTCCAAGCCAAGACCCTCAGCCAACAACTTAACACACGCAGTCGCAAATGCAAACACAGCAGTGCAGTGCATGCACGCTCACGCATGATCTTCCCCAAAATGGACAAGATAGAATTACTGCCTCCGTCCAGCTTTGCACCAAGTCAAAAAGGAGGGCACCTGTGCACAACGCACGCACACACGCACGCACGCCACTGAGGCGCTAAACGCACGCGATCTTACCTCAAACGGAAAGAACAGAGAGCAGAGGATCGCTGCCACTCACACACCGTAACTAGTCTGGAAAAAAGATGGGAGGGCTAGTTGGAAAAAGCTTGGTCTCGTAGATTAGCTCCTGATTTTCCTTGATGTGAAATCGATAACGGCTGGCCGAAACACGCAAGTGTCAAGCACTTGATGGTTCAGAGTTGCATCGAAACCAAGTCACTACTCGGTACTCACCACGTACAGAGACAACGTTCTGGATACAATCCTTCTCTTTCTGAGCAGGACCTGGGCAGCTCATGCACTTGCATCCACAACTCGACAGTATCTAACTTGATCATGGAGGGTTTAGTCAATCAATCATAAACAACCAAAACCATCGCATTGTCACTGTAATTCCATGGACCATCGCCCGTTACTCGTTCGCAATCACCAAGGCAGTGAAATTGTAAGCTGTATAGGTTCTCATCAAGTGGACGACCGCGGGATGGCCATCCATCTCGTCAAACTCGCGCTATGGCCATCCATCTCGTCGGCGGCGGCGGTAGAGGTTCCCCTTGTTCCACCACCACATCATCTTGGTCCTCCTCCCCAAGACCCGACTCGCTCATCAAAGCAGCTAGGTCCGACGGTCATCCAGAGCTCGAACTCTTGGCAACCATACCGATTTCCCTCACACGAAGAAAAGATCCGGTGGGCGTTGCCAAAACCCTAGTGCCCCGCCCCTAAACCACTGCCGCCAAGACGACCGCGGGATCCATCCGACAAACTATGCACGCTAGAGGTTTTACAGTCATTAGCTATAGGAGTGCGCGAGCATGCATGATTAGCGGCCGAGCGGCACGGGCGATTAGCAACCGGAGCGTAGAATTACATATTTTGCGCTCTCGCTTACTTTAGTGTCACCGTGTATACAGTGTGCAAAATTGTCTTAATAGCCCGTGCCCTCGGCATAATATATGTGCAAAATTACGTAGCTGTTTTTGCTTATTATGGAATAGTGCAGTTGCTATATAGTATGTGTGCAAAATTTTGTTCTTTCATATTTGCTTTCTCTTTATTAAGATAACACCAATGCCCCTAATTCATTTTACACTAGATTAACTTTTTTGTTTCTATTTTTGTATTTTTAGTTTACGACTACACGTAACGGAAAGAAATGTAATTGTGGTATTGTCCATTTGCTTTGCAGTCATAGTTTTAACGAAATGTATGACCACATACGTGAATTAACACTAGACATCATATAGAGTTTTATTTTAGAAAAGGTTGTGCAAGTCTACTTCTGCAGGTAGCAAAGAAAAAGTGACTTACACAAAAAAAAATCATTCGACTTACAGATATTTGGTGCGGAAAAAAAAACGTAGATGAGGAGGGGTTTGTATGGGCAAAAAAAATCAAGAGCGGGGGGATGACGTATTGCAGTACAAATGGAGTGGGGTAGATGAAACAAAAATTTATGACCTACAAACACCAACTCCCCTTTGGAAATTTATAGCGGCTGCTAATGAAAAGATGGACCTTTGCTGCGACTCGTTTACGGCAGAAGCAGTTGCAGTGAGGTTTTGTTTGAATCTTTGTAATACCGTCAGATGCAGAAAGATTGAAGTGAATTCAGATAGCGTGGAGGTGATGAATGCATTGAGCCAAGCTATTCTTCTTCGGTCGCTTCATGCATTATAGATGACTGTTATTTCATGTCATTAGATTTTTATCATGTTACTTATGATCATTGTAATAGAAAACGTAATCGAATAGCTCATGAACTTACAAGGTTAGCTAGGTTTTTCTCCTCCGAGTGTTTGGATGGATAATGCCCCTGATGAGGTTATCCCGTTACTTGTAAAAGATGCTACTTTACTTATGAATGAATAAAGGAGGTGAAGTTTATAAAAAAACACCAACTTCCCTTTAAGAGTAAATATATTACATAGCTGAATTTCTATCGATTGTTTTTCGTATGCACAAATTGAATTAAATTAAAATTTATGTTAATATATTGAGAACTTTTATCGACTCACAAATTTTTCTATTTTTGTTAGAATGGCCCCGGGCCCCCAGGTGGAGGGCCCCCCGAGTATTTCTTTGCATTAGGCTTATGAGTTATGGGTTGCAGTAAAAAAAGTCATATGGGGTTGGCCCATCGCCCAAGTAGTAGCAGCCATCGTAGGATTAGATTCAACGTTTCATATATCGCCCTAACTCACACATTGACTCGCGGGATGCAGAAACACACGCATACATCGCCAATTCGCCGTCACGCACGCAGCAGGCGCCGCCTTCTCGTCTGACTACCAGATTGTGGCAGATGAACCGGGAGAGCTTTCACAAGGAGGAGGAGGTCTCGATGTCATGCGACGCTGAGCGCGCTGGAGATCAACGGCGGATCGGTGCTGATGTGTGTCGTCAGGTGAATATTGTCGGCGGATCGACATCTTCTAGTTATTAACTTTAAAACGAATGTAAAAGTTCTACCTCATCTCATTAAATAAGAATTAATCGTATTGGTTCTAGTTATCCAGTGATCGACATCTTCCAGTTATCTACTAGTATTTGTACAATTAATCGTTCTGCGGTTTAATACCGATGTTCATGTGTTGCTATAGATCTCACGTGAAGAATGAGATTTTGGATGCTGGTCATGTTGGTTACTTTATAGAAGAACTGAGCAATGACGGCACAGTTGGGTAATTAACTCTTGATTTAACATTTGCACAAGTACGAGGGAGTAACTGTGCACTATCACGACACCGTAGATTTATTTTCTAAAGATATATAAAGGTATTTAAGTATTGAAAAAATGAAGAAATATTTTGCTCATTGCTTATATGTCTCTTCTATCTAACTAGCAAAAGGGTCCGTGCGTTGCAACGGGATAATAAAATTATGTCTTGAAATCAAACCGCTGACATATTCAATAGTTAAATTTCAGAAGCATAAAAACTTTTTATGAGTGGGGGCGTCATTTAGTGAGGAGGCAATGATCTTCTAAGTATGGTCTGATGTTTGTTCTTACTCGTGTGCATGTGCCTTTTCTATATGCACGTACAGCCAGCTGAGTTAATTCCTTTATTCCCTTATGAACTATTTATTGATTTTCAGGCGGCTGTTGATTCTCAGAAAAATGCCGGACTTTATAAATTGGCTAAATTTTATGTAAAAGAGCGAGGTGGGATTATTATTTATGAAACGGACCCAATCTTTTGACATCATCATGAGCTAATCGAGTTGGCTTAAATGCTATCTAACGCGAGGGAGGCTGTGAGTTCGATCCTCCAGATAAGCACATTTTTTTCGGCCCACAAGAGATGGCCAACCCCAACATTTTTTCAGCCCACAAGAGGTGGCCGACCCCTCCCAGGCCAACAATTACGTACAGGCATAATTTTTAACGAAAATTGCAACAGCGACGTACTAAAATCACATGAATAGTACCATCTCAGATATAGAAAATAATATGGGCAAAGTGGACGGACGACGGACGGACGAAAAACGGACGAAATTACGGTGGTAAAAAACAATAGCTTTTTTATTAATACCAGCAAACATATCCGTGCGTTGTAACGGTAGAAAAAAAATCCACCCCTCATACACACACTTGACGACATCAGAAAATCTCTAGAAATCTTTCATGATGCCACGCAACTAGGGCTGTAAACGAGTCGAGTTCGAGCGAGTTGTACTTTGCTTAGGTCAGCTCATATTAAAATTCGAGCGACCTCAAACTGAATGAAGTTCAATGTCGAGCTATAAAAGATGACTCGTGCTCAGCTTGTAACGATCTTGAGTCGATCTCGAGTTCATTTCGAGCTAAATGAGATGGTAAAAAATATAAAATCTCTAAGGATTTTTTCCAACTAGATAAGGTACATTACCATAATAAGGCCTAATTTTCCTCTACACTTAATTAAACTTCCATATTTACTAGTAAATAAAACGGAAAAAAATCATGAACAACATATATGCTAATAAATATCTCTATTTTCATTTAATATATGGCATGATCATTTAACATAATGATGTTAAGCCGAGCTATCGAGCTAAACTCGAGCGAGCGAGTATTGGCTCAAGATCGGTTCGTTTCTCGATCGAGCTACATAAAATGTTCATACTTGGCTCGTTTCTTTTCGAGTCTATCTCAAGTCGAGCCAAAAGATGAGTTGATCTCAAGCGGCTCACGAGCCTCGAGCTTTTCTTTCAGCCCTACACACAACAAGCAACATGATATGTGGTGTTGTGCAAAAACATAAATGTGTGATGATTTTTGAAGTGTACTCAAGGTGTCTACAATGCATTATACAACACAAATATCTACCTAGTTGTCGGTATATATTTACGCATTTGTTGTCGTTTCTCGACGATGCCCAAAAAACATTGCATTAGAATGAAAATGACGAAGAAAGTATTCAATGATAGCATATGCATAAGAGCATTATTTTTGTCATGTATGTGTTTGCATATATAAAAATATATACTCCCTTTATTTCTAAATATAAGTATTTTTACAAATTCTACTATTGACTCCATATGAAGCAAAATGAGTGAACCCATACTCTAAATTATGTAGTATGTAGTGAAATATCTAAAAAGAGTTATATCTAGAAGCGGATGGAGTATGTGTTTGCAATGATAATTCAGTTCAAGACTTAATTTGGTTGCAAACATATTGGATAGCTTCACCAAAAACAACCAATCTATAAGGACATATGAAGTAGGCATTTGTAAAATATCTCATATAAAGAAGGTATTATCTATTTTAGTTTGCATCCTAACATAATTTTTAAAATTATTAAATTGCAAGATAAACTATCATATGTATTCAATTTAATTTTATAGATGATTAACATGCAAATTATAGCATATTTAAAATATAAACATTTTTCTGATGAATTTTTATATATAACATGTTAGATTCGAGTTAGGATTTAAAAGATACGAATATTTTAGAAACTATTTGAATATGTCCGATAGAAAAAATAAATAAACAAAAAAACAAATTTGTGATGTGCAGGATTTGAACTCGAGTGTGCATGCTAAAATGCTAAGCCTTGAGCCGCTATTCTACTCACCTATTGGCTGCACTATTATGGGCCGCTACTTTATAAACACTGTCGTGCGTGGACTTGTGAAGAGAAAACGAAATATATTTTTTTCATTTATGGATGGCACGATGGGTAAATTCAGGCAAACTTTAGAGATAATTTTCGTGACGGACGATCAAAAGTTATCCATGTTTTATTATTAGATATATATATACCCCTATTTGTAGTAACATACTTACCGTAATCATTACAAGAAGATGTGAATCCAACTATGCATTTTGAATGCAATTTTTTTAGGATTATTCCTGAAGTCTTCTGTCCCTTTTGATATCTAAAATAATGTACTCCTAAGGTGTAATTCAAACATCTACTACTCCTAAAAAGGACGAAAAAACAGATCCAATTTAAAATCTGGAACGTCTAATCATATCATCAACGATATAATTACATTGTTAACGAAAAAGTCTTCGTTAACGAAACGATAACCCACCCGGTCGCGCCCATCGTAGCCAACCGCTCCCACCCACGTCCGCTCTCGCCCAGCCCCCACACCGCCGCCCGGCCTCGCCGGAACCCACGCCGCCGCCCCGCCCAGTCACGCCTCCAATCGCGTGCGAGAGCTAGCGGCCGCCCCCACCCTTTCAGTACGTCGTCGCCCGCGCCGCTCCTCCTCTGATGGATGCGAGCGCGGGCCACTGCCGCCACCACCGCCGCTCGTATTCACCGATGTGCCACAAGTCCACAACCTCAAGGTCTCGCCTCAGATGACCCGGGTGACACGAGGTAGGAGGAGATGGCCCCTCGCGCCCTGTCATGCTTCCCAGCCTCGTGGCGCCGCGCCGCGCTCCGGCGCCTCCCCTCTCTGCCGTGCTCCCTCAACATGGATACACTAGCGCCATGTATAAGTGAGGAGGGATTTGGAGAGGATGCCCAAGTGGCTCGAGCCACTTCAGGATTTTCTTCTTCTGAATCCTCCATGTAAAGGTATACACATTGTTTGATCTAAATTTTGTCATGTACTACAAGATTGGAACAATCAATTTTACTTCCAGCAAAGTATTTCCCTTTATATTTCTGTGATTTGATAATACGAACATATAAGGTATCTAGATCCGTGAATGATCGTGCTTGACGATGTGTTTCTGCCTTTAATAAATTCACACATGCAAAGAGTTGATTCTTGTAGATTGATTGAACTATGAAACTAATTGTATGGAGAAAATGACTTTGTTTGTCAAATAAAAATACTGCCATTTATCACCGCGTTGAGGTCCAATTATGCTAGCCATCAATATGGGGGAGACTGAGATGGCTGAACACCTGAGCCCATGTTACTTTGCAGGTCAATGCTTCACTATTCTATACATGTGACAGATTTCATGAATATTGAGGTTTGGTGTACATGTTTCATTCATGATAACAGCCTCTTGCTTCTTTATTATAGGTTCAAGTCGAGTCAATATTTCTTGATCTCCCTTATCTCTACGATACTAATCCTGAGTTTGAACTGTAACATTGTGCCTTTGTCTGACCAAACTCAAGTGCATAGCTTCTGATCATACAGTGTTGGAATCTCAACTTCTGGAGCCTGTTGCCCCTCCCCTTGTGAATCCAGTGGATGTCCGGCAGATAAGCAAAAGGTTCTCCCTGCTCCACCGGAAGCTACTTCTGAAGACGAAGAGCTCGCTACACCGGAAGCTAAAACGACGCTATGATCAGCTTAATGTTTGATCTTGTGTTAGACCCGAGACTAAATCACTGGTGCATGTTTTTGAATGTGTAACTGGTCGTATATCTTTCAGCAGTACTTATTTATTAATAGTTCGATGTGCCAGTAGACTTCTTGGATATAGGTTAGCAGATATGTCGAGCTATTACCCAACATTAGCCCTTGAGAATTGAAATACAGTGCCTACCAACTCTTGTTTTTCTTTTGGTTAAACAAATCTCATTGTATGATGCCAACCAACTATTTTTCTTTTGGTATTGAAATGTTCATTTTTGTTTTCCTCGATATATGTTGATGCTCACTTCATTCTACTATTTTTTTCTCACAAAGCCTTGCATTGATGATGTTGCCTATTGGTAGGTATTTATTCGCCATTCATGTTCTTCTATAAAACTTCACTATTCCTATGCAATAAATCCAATGTTGTAGTGTGTAATTACCAATCCGTCTCATGTGCCACTGCTGCTGCCACCTCCTGTGAAGATATCTCGGACATAGAAAGATCCTGCATTTACTGGACCACCTCATGTGAAGAGGCAGAGGTTATGCTGCAATATGGGCCGAAGCCTGATGTCCCATCATCGTGAGTTGTGCATGGTGCCGCAGTGTGCCCATGCTATCTATTTTTCCCACATCCATTGAACTATATGGTTTGTGATTATTTTCGGTAGAAGAATCAATACTCTGATAGCTTATTTTGTTTAGTTGTACATTGTGCTACTGCTTTTATTTTGCTGACCTTACTCACACTGTTGTATCAAGCCATGGTTGGTATCTATGGTTCCAAATTTAGGCCATTATTGGGAGAGTATAGACAGGATAAGCACAATTAAGGGGAAATAGCTGAGAGGCAGCTTACGGACACTTTTAGCTGTCAGCAATTTATTGGCGAGCGAAATGCCATAGTATATATGTAAATAATTGATTCTTTAAGTTTTGCTACTGTTTTTGCAAGACGTTCTATATATGGGTCCGTTTTGTACGTGATAACATTCTCCCAGACGCATATTTTTTAGAACTACGAGTTCACTATACATATTATGAAATTTCGTCAACTTGGGACTATGAACCATGTTAGATTTTTGCAGAACCATGTTATTTAGATAAAACCTCATTAGCGAGAACTATTTGACATGTAGAGGGGCTGATGTGGCGTTTCTTGGTTTTCTGACTATACTGTTGTTTCTTCGTTGATGGCTATGGAATGGATCCGTTGTAGCATTGTCAGTTCAGCTATACCTGGTACACTCTGATGCTTGTTCAGGGAATTTTGATAACAATACGAACTATGCTATGTTCTGATAGATAAACTGACGGGCAAACTCATCTAATGTTTAACAGGTTTGGCTGCTATTCCTCTATACAACTTTAGCTTGGTAAGAGAATATATTGTGAGTTACTGGAAGTAATATCCGTCGTTGGTAAGGAACGATAACTAGCTACTGTGGATCCATTACCTGTTAGTATCAAAGAATACTTCCAATCCCATTTGAAGGGAATATTATAACCTCTGGTGTTTTATGTTATCTTACCATGCTATCTGATAAAAATGATTCTCTTATTCAATACTTCCACATGATGTTTGCTGGCCTTTTCTTTTTACGTTTTTCCTGTTCTTTTCCAACGCATTAATACATTCGGCATATATGTACCAATAATGCAAAGTTTTTTTTTTTGGGGTGCATTTTGAACTTAACAAAAGTTCATTTTAGTTTGAAGGTGATTACGCAATCACTTTTCTGACATGTTGATGGTTGTTGTAAGTCTCACATGGGAGATTTAAGGGACCCATGTTATGTTCTAAACACGAAAGCATGGCCTTAGCATGTACTCTTTTCACAAAGAGGTGAGACTTGTTTCTGTTTCTGGCTGTGATGCAAGGCTTTTCCATGTTATTGCTGAAAGGATATCGATGTCGAAGACTATATACTCATATTGCTTTAGGGATGGTAATACATTTTGATCAAGGGAAAAATAATTTTTTCTTTATATATTTACTATGGTTGTTCTGGACTATTATTTTCCTTACGAGTACCTCTTTTACGAATAACTACAGAAGTTGAACTTCACACATTGAAATTATGTTTGCACCATGTGTATTATCGCATGGAATGTTTATGCAACATAGCTCTTCTACTACATCAACTTACCTTTGTAGTCATCTGCTAAAATATCAGTGAAAAGTAGTTTTTGTTAGTTGAAAATTCCTTTTTAGTGGGCTACAAGAATGGAAGTTGTGGGTAGACGTCATTGTTGCTCAAGGCCAATTATTGTTGTTCTACCACTTCCTATTTCTCTTGAAAGTATAGGGTTATCCATATGATAGCTGGTGCATAGTTCACTTTTGATCTTGATACATGATGATGTGCTAAAATTTATTGTTTTATTTACTTCAATAATAGTACCATGTCATTTCATTTAGAATAATGACAATTCATTAGGTACGTTGCTACGTTCCTTAGAGCGGGTGTTCCCCTACTTCGTAGAATTGTGGCACTCATTCACGTTGGTTGAGATGATGGCTTCAAAACAGAAAGAAGATCATGGAAATAATCATATTCCCATAGATCTCGAGTAGATAGAAAGACAAGATAGTTATTATAACCGAGTACTTGAATATGTTATTCAAGGTTCATAGAATAAGAAGGGTACTAGTAGTTTGAAATATGAATGTGGTGACTTTATTGGGAGGAAAATGAATCTTTTTCTATAATAAAACAATTCATTTCAAATATTTTTCACTATTACTATAGATTATCCTTTTACATACAAGTGAATTTTCACAAATGAATGTAATATTAAACGTATGTTTCACAAATGAATTTTACTATAAATTATCCTTTTACATACAAAACGTGTGTTGCACACGTGCACATTTACTAGTAACAGTAAACACGACATTCAATCAAATACTGCTGTCTACCTACTTTACAGTCCAGTTATTTTAATGTTTATACGAAAAAGGCGATGGGTTTTAGTTTCATCCCAGGTCTCCAAAATCTCAAGACCGACCCTGTTTGTCACCGACGACCATGATAGCAGAACTGCACACAACCATAAACCTGCGAACTGCAGCGGCTGCTGGGGTTGGTCTGTGTTTTTGGCTGCCCAAAGAAAAATTCCCTAGTTCTCTATGATTGAAATCCCGGATATCATTGGAGTTTTTTTTTGTTTGCCCCAAATGGTTTCAAAACGTCTAGTGCCCTAAAATATTGCTGCTATTGTGGGCAGCACCCTCTACCGGCTGAGTCCAATGACGCGTGGGCAGGTCCCGGCTCCTTCCTGCTGAATTCTTGAAATGTGAACACATGGTACATGTGGACCAATGGGAAACTTGGCCGGCAAGTTCTTGAGGTGCCTTCGCCCGGAGTACTTGTGAAGGGTCATTTTATTTCCAAAAAAAGGTTTGTCCGACTCGTCACATTCCTTAGCGCTGCAGGAATAAAGTTGCTATAGATCTCAACAGGAATTCAAAAGGCTCATGTGAAGAAAAAGAAAAAAACGAAGAATGGTTGGTTTGAGCGTGTGCTGCAGCAGTTGCTATAAAGCCATCTCAGATGCACACGGCTGAGACGCCTCAGTTGTTCAGTGAAGTGCAGAGCACTAGAGGGGCTACAGAGTATCGAGCAGAGCACATGGAGATGATCGCCGGCGACGTCCATGCCCACGGCTACGGCTGGACCGGGGTGTGGTCGGCGGTGGCCAGCCTCATCTTCCTCTGGTCCATGGTGCAGCAGTACCTCCCCCGGCAGATCGAGGAGTACCTCACCGCCCTCTGCCGCCGTTTACAAGCGGCCGTTTCACCATACGTCACCGTCTCCATCGACGAGCACGTCCCCGACTCCTTTGGCCGCAGCGAGGCCTACCTCGCCGTCGAGGCCTACCTCAGCGCCACCTGCGTCTCGGGCGCCCGCCGCCTCCGCGCCGACCTCGCCGCCGACAGCGACCGCATGAGCGTCGCCGTGGACGACCACGAGGAGGTCGTCGACGAGTTCCACGGCGCCAAGCTCTGGTGGCGCAAGAACAAGACGCTCCCCCGCGGCAACGTCATCAGCTGGTCCGCGCACGAGGAGGAGCGCCGCACCTACTGCCTCACCTTCCACCACCGCCACCGCGGCCTCGTCGACGCTTTCTACCTGCCGCACGTCCTCGCCGAGGGCCGCGCGGCCACCGTCAGAAACCGCCAGCGCCGCCTCTTCACCAACAATCCCAGCAGCGACTGGTCCGGCTACGAGGCTCGCGTCTGGAGCCACGTCAAGCTCGAGCACCCCTCCACCTTCGCCACGCTCGGCATGCACCCGGATAAAAAGCGGGACATCATCGACGACCTCGAGATGTTCCGCGACGGGAAGGACTACTACGCCTCCGTCGGCAAGGCGTGGAAGCGCGGTTACCTGCTCTTCGGGCCTCCCGGCACCGGCAAGTCCACCATGATCGCCGCCATGGCCAAGTACCTGGACTACGACGTGTACGACCTCGAGCTGACGTCGGTGAAGAACAACACCGAGCTACGTCGGCTCTTCATAGAGACCAAGGGGAAGTCCATCATCGTCGTCGAGGACATCGACTGCTCGATCGATCTCACCGGCAAACGCAAGAAGAAGAAGAAAGCGAGCAAGAAGAAGAAGAGCGGCGACAAAAAGAAGAAGACCCCACCGGCGCCAGACGCTGGCAAGGACGAAGAAAACAAGGTGACGCTGTCGGGGCTGCTCAATTTCATCGACGGGCTGTGGTCGGCCTGCGGCGGCGAGCGGATCATCGTGTTCACCACCAACCACAAGGAGAAGCTGGACCCGGCACTGATCCGGCGGGGCAGGATGGACGTGCACATCGAGATGTCATACTGCTGCTTCGAGTCTTTCAAAGTGCTCGCCAAGAACTACCTGCACGTTGCCGACCACGAGCTCTTCCATGAAATCCATCAACTTCTTGGGGAGGTCAACATGACCCCGGCCGACGTGGCCGAGAACCTGATGCCCAAGTCCAAAAAGAAGGATGTGGACACCTGCCTGGGTAGGCTGGTTAAAGCGCTCAAGGAAGCAAAGGAGGAAACGTTGGCCAAAGCACTTGCCGGGGCAGAGGAAAAAGAGGAAACCGAAGACGACGACGAGGAAGATGACAACAGCTCGAGCGAAGAGGAGGAAAATGTGAAGAATAAAGAAGAGTAGAGTGATACATACGCAAGGATATCATATTTTCTTGTATGTATCAATATATAGAGTTAACAGCATGAAGGCAATAAGAACTTGTACTTACCCGCAAAAAAAATTGTACTAGGACAAAAACATCATCTGTTTCAGAAGTAGGAGTAAAATCGAGGCTCCAAGCACAAAATGTGAGATGATGATACGGTCTACGAAACGCGTCCACTTGTTTCTGTAGGATACTACTTACATGTAACGGCAAATATGATTATATTATTTTGACAACTTCTCGAGACATATCTATGCATATCAGCATCAAGTTTCCAATCTAGATTTTGCACACATCATCGTCATCCCAGCTTGCCGGTTGAGAATGACTACCCATATCACACGGGTTAGGATCCTTTGCTGCACCGTGTTGTATAGTCGCTGTCATGTGGACCTGGTGTCATATGTCATCCGCACTATAGCACCGTGGACTGTACAGTGTTGTAGATGATCTCAACCCATATCACACATAGCTTTTCAAATCTTGTACGCTTACCGATCTATCGATTCCTTGTGCGAGTTGTGTTGTACATGCATACAACGGAACACAATGGGTCATCGTGGTTGTTGCCCTTGTTGCAGCTTGCGTGGTAAGGATGTTGACATGTTTGCACTATCTCTTAATGGTATGGTCCTCATAGATGATGTAATTACATATTTTGTTCGCGGACATCAAATTCGTCTCCTCAAATGTCAACGGAAATTAACCAGTCATGCCTTATATTTGTTGTTTTGCATCAAAGTATTTCATATGACATAACCTAGATTTATACAAAACATGCCCAATATAACCCACATACAGTGGCGAAGGCAGGAACAAATTTTAGATGTGGCAGAGCTTACAAAAAGAAAAACTACGTATAATACAAGAGCTTACTAGATAGTACTTCCAGCGACATATATTTCGATACAAAGGGAGTATATACTATATACGGACATTATCTATATTTTAACCAGCAACCAGGTCTCTGGCACGGTGGCACACAAGCAAATATCCATTGATGTACAGTAGTGCGTTGGCTCAAATCTTAAAAGATGTAGTGTATATATTGTACATACTGTGGTAAATGTGGCAAGTTAGGTGTGGCGGACGCCAAAGCTAGCCAGATAGTTGGCTCCGCCACTGCCCACATACCAGTATAAACTACACTTCGTCGTCGGAGATGTCCACGACGCCCGTCCCTGGTACCTGGTAGTTGAGCTCGTCGGAGGGCTCCGGCTCCTCCTCCTTATCCATATGTGCAAGCATCTTGTCGACGCCCGTCGCATGCTCCGCCTCTGCCTCTGCCTCCTCAAGACGACGACGGCCTCCATCGCCGATTCCGACTGAAGGGAATGAGTATTTGTTGATTCTGCCCCACATGCAGATCTGCAGCCCCGGCGTCCCGCACGCCCTCCTCCTCATCCTCCTCCGAATGCGGTGGATCCGGAGGTAGCCCCACGGTGATCCAAGCATCGCGTCTTGCCCGGATTTGCCCAAGGAGCTAAAGCCGGTGCTTCGGTGTTAGATATGTTGCCCGGCGGCGTGGGGCCATGGCTACCGGGTGAAAGTGATGGACCGGGAGCAGAAAGTGGCGGACGACGAGCGGAAAATGGTGGTGGTGGCATACGGGAGGGGGAAAATGCATATGGATAGGGTTTTGATGCCGGTGGTCGACTTAAAAATAGCCGGACTAGGGCACTATACGTCCCGCCGGAGCGGCGCCACGCACGGACGGAGGAGACGCCATCGTAATGTTGGATTTCCGGGCAATTTAGTGCGGGACCCGGCCATTAGTCAGACGTAGCGAACGTGCCTGGTCACACCGAGGCGTACTCATATCCACCCTAGATTTGGGCTGGATACAAGTGGTATCGGTCAGTCCGGACGTTTGAGGCTTGTTTAGGATGTTTGTATGGATCGATTTTTTATGACCTGTCACTGACCGAGTGTTTGTGACGCCCAACTTTAGATGATCTAACACTAGTGCAGAACCATGCCATGATGACAGCTAAAGAAGGGATAGAATGGAGCTTGTTCTAGCGAGGCGCAAATGGATGACACAACTAACTGCATAGGTCTAAGCCCCTTGTTGTGGACGTAAAATCCCTACGTCTTGTCTCCACGGAGGAGTTGCTCTTGCCTATAGGCTTTGGAATACAAGAAAATGTGACCCTTGGCCTTGAGCTCCGGGTAGGCCGCGAGCAGCATGCGGGAGGCCTCTGACCGACTGCATTTGGTGCTAAGAACAACTTCAACAGCCCTGGCGCGCTATAACGTTTTTAGGCGTCTAAATTGGGATTTTTAGCATGCGGCACGGCGTCAGCTCCAGCAGTCGCTAGAAAATAGGACGCGGTGATGTCGCTTTAGCAGGCGCGCTATATTTACAGCGTCCGTGCCTAGCTCAAACAGCATTTCTCGCCATAATAAAATAAAAAAGATCAAACATAAAAACAAATCAATAATAAATACGAACAAAGTGAATCAAACTCATCTAAAAAGTATAAAGTTAAAATATACATACCTTGCAAGCGTTTTGTCAAACACCTTGTGAGTGCTGAGCTCGAAACGGTTGTTGGGCGTTGTTCGTCGCAAGGATGGTGTGCTCGAGCGGCGGCGGCGACGAGCGGAGGAGGTGGAGAAAGCAGCAACGTCGTGCAGGGAAAGGTAGGGAAAGCGGCGGTGGCGTGCCGAAGCAAGGGGAGAAAGTACCCGGGCGACGCCGCCTGCGTCGGAAGGATCTGGTGGTTGGGGTGGGGAAGGGGGAGGAGAGCCGCGCGCATCGTGGATATCCAACGTGTGGGAGCAGACGCATCAAATACACGGCCCGTGATGCAGTTTTGACCCGCGCGCTGGACCGCGTATAGCATGCACGCTTTTTTTCAACGGCTGCTGAAGCGTCCGTGTCGGCTCTGCACGTGCTAAAAATGATGTTTTTTCAACGCGCCTGTTGGCGTTGCTCTAAAATGGATTCCATTTCAGCCTACCTTCTGTACTTTCCAGAATAGCCATGTGATTCAAATTGTGTGCTTTCAAGAATGTCATTTGATTCGGCCAACTTTTGTGTTCTGTCGCAAAGTATAAGGACTGGAGCAAAAACCCATGCGGCACAAATTTCTTTTTTGTAAGTTTTATTTTGCGGGGATTCTTCCTGTAAGTTGCAGGTTTAATAGAAACTACTCATAGTTGCCCCCACCCTCTTTGCATGATAATATTCATAGTTTTTCTCGCAATTCATTCATATACATGTAGCGTGCTAGGTATTGATGGATCGGGTGGGTTGTGTAGGCAAGGTGTTGACAGTAGTGGTGAGAGGAGGATATGGATGTATACTTTCTCACTGACTCGAGCTCCTCGAGCTGGTGGCCATGGCATGAGGGCGACGGTGCGGTTGTGTGTGTGCGGGAGCAGTGGGTGCGGTGGAGCTTCCCGTGGAATCGCGCTAACCCTAGATCGGTAGGGATGTTGGTGGGGGGCTGCGGCGCACGGTGAACCTCGTACCGTGTGCGTCCGGCTTCCCCACCTCTTTATGTAGCACGGTGATAGGGGTCCACCAACCATGGTTCGGTTGGGTACCCCCGATCAGGGCGCGAGGCAAGGGCCCGTTGAGCCGTTGGGCTCGAACGGGAGGAGATCAACCTAACATTCTCCCCCTTGATCTCAACTTTCCTTTTAACTTTATACTTTATATTTTACCAGTTTCATTACCGAATAGTACATAGAGCATGTTTCATCGTCACAGCTCAATTGCCGATGAAATTAGACAACTACAACCATACATCTCTGTTTTGAAACAAGTTTTGTTCCTTTTGGGCCTCTCATGATCGAGGAATCATAGGCTTTCCCTTAAACCCATGCCGGCTAAGTGTTCCTTGAACACATTGGGTGGTAAGTCATTCGTAAGCGGATCCGCAAGCATATCCTTTGTACTTATATGCTCAAGACTTATAGTGTGATGCTGGATTTTATCTTTCACAACATAATACCTTATTGCTATTGTTTTGGCAACATTAATCGACTTGTTGTTGTGAGCATAGAATACCGTGGGCTGGTTCTCACAGTACATCTTTAGTGGTTTGTTAATACAATCTACCACTTTCAAGTCGGCTGTAAATTTCTTTAACCATATCGCCTACCCCGTGGCCTCATAACATGCTATAAATTCTGCATACATCATGGATGATGCAACTATTGACTGTTTGGAGCTTTTCCGCGAAATAGCCCCTCCAGCGAGAGTGAACACGTATCCTGACATGGATTTTTTATCATCTCTGTCTTCCACAAAATCTGTGTTTGAGTACCCTCTTATCTCTAGGGAATCAGATCTCTTGTATGTTAGCATGTGGTCCTTCGTGCCTTGCGGATAACACAATGCTTTCTTTACCATCTTCCAGTGCTCTATGCATGGATTCTCTTGATGTCTACCCAGTACCCCGGTGATAAAAGCTAAGTCAGGGCGACTACACACTTGTGCATACTATAAACTTCCAACCCGAAGCATATGGTATTGTTTTCATTTGATCGATCTCGTACTGGTTCTTGGGACACTGGAATTTCCCAAAACCTTCGCCCTTGACTATAGGAGCATGTGTGGATTTACTCGCATGCATATTATATTTTTGTAAGAACCTTTTCTAAATATGCCTTCTGCGATAGTCCTAAAACTCCATTTTTCCTATCTCGGTGAATTTCTATGCCCAAAACATATGATGCTTCACCAAGATCTGTTATAAAAAAATTTGAGGACAAGAACTTCTTTGTTTCTTGTAGCAGACTAATATCACTGCTAGCAAGCAAGATATCATCCACATACAAGATAAGGAAAATATGTTGGAAATATGCCCTAGAGGCAATAATAAATTAGTTATTATCATATTTCCTTGTTCATGATAATCGTTTATTATCCATGCTAGAATTGTATTGATCGGAAACTCAGATACATGTGTGGATACATAGACAACACCATGTCCCTAGTATGCCTCTCATAGACTATCTCGTTAATCAAAGATGGTCAAGGTTTCCTGACCATGGACATGAGATGTCATTTGATAAACGGGATCACATCATTAGGAGAACGATGTGATGGACAAGACCCAAACTATAAACATAGCATACGATCGTGTTAGTTTATTGCTATAGTTTTCTGCATGTCAAGCATCTGTTCCTATGACCATGAGATCATGCAACTCACTGACACCGAAGGAATACCTTGTGTATCAAACGTCGCAACGTAACTAGGTGACTATAAAGGTGCTCTATGGGTATCCCCGAGGGTGTTTGTTGGGTTGTCATGGATCAAGACTGGGATTTGTTACTCCATGTGACGGAGAGGTATCTCAGGGCCCACTCGGTAATACAACATAACTATAAGCCTCGCAAGCAATGTTACTAAAGAGTTAGCCACGAGATGTTGTATTACGGAACGAGTAAAGAGACTTGCCGGTAACGAGATTGAACTAGGTATAGAGATACCGACGATCGAATCTCGGGCAGGTAACATACCGAAGGACAAAGGGAACAACATACGGGATTAACTGAATCCTTGACATAGAGGTTCAACCGATAAAGATCTTCGTAGAATATGTAGGAACCAATATGGGCATCCAGGTCTCGCTATTGGTTATTGACCGTAGATGTGTCTTTGTCATGTCTACATAGTTCTCGAACCCGCAGGGTCTGCACACTTAAGGTTCAGTGACGTTTCGGTATAGTAGAGTTATGTATGGTGGCGACTGAAGGTTGTTTAGAGTTCCGGATGAGATCCTGGACATCACGAGGAGCTCCAGAATGGTCTGGAGGTAAAGATTGATATATAGGAAGTCCTGTTTTGGTCACCAGAAAAGTTTTGGGCTCATCGGGAGTGTACCGGGAGTGGCGGGAGGGGTACCGGGGACCATCGGGAGGAGTGTCTCGACCCAAAGGGCCTCATGGGCTGTGGGAGGAGTCAAGCCAGCCCTTAGTGGGCTGGACGAGTCCCCCACTAAGGCCCATGCAGCTAGGGGTGGGAAAATCCAAAGTTGGAGAGGTGGAAAGAGTTTCCAAGTGGAAAGAAGGAATCCTACTCCTAACTAGGAGAACGCCCGTGCGTTGCCACGGGCCAACAAATGGATCTATTATGATACTCTTCATTTTATCTCTTTGATCATTGTGTTATTATTCTCTTCGGTCCTATTTAGTCTTCATATAAGTTTGGTCTGAAATCAAAGTAGCTCTAATATGTCCAAACTTATGGGATAAAGTATTGACATTCACAATACCAAATCAATATCATTAGATTCATTAATCAAAGAACTAGCATGGATCAGAGCAATTGCTATGAGCAGCTTTTTTTCTGGATCAGTTATAGATTAGGATCCCAGCATTATAAGATGACGGGGCAAGAAAAAATAGTCAACAATTTCAGATTTGGTGCTGCTTGCAGGATGCACTCTTGCGCTGATTTTGCTCGCTGCATCTTGCATGTGTGTAGTACTATGCTGTTGTCAAGTAAAGCATGCTGCCATTGGCGGAGCTCCTACAGGTTAAAAGGAACCTCCTTATCCTTATAATGGTCTAACAAGAGAACCCACGAGTCAAAGGGTCTTCCCCATTGTTTAAACATGTCAGCTTGTCCACTATAAAACCTCATGATCTTCGAAAAAGGAAGGGTAACCCGTGAAGGGTTTTACACCGATAAAAATAAAGGGTACATAACACAAATGGAAACGACCCTCAAACCTGCTCCGGCTTCCTCGTCGGCGCCGTGTCCCTCGATGAGCTCAGACTCGAGTAGCCAACATGGAGTAGTAGTTATGCTTCCCTGGTACAGGGGCACGACAATGCGACAGGGGCGTCATCGCGGTGGCGAGGTGAGCAATCAATGGAGTACCTGCCACCGCTGCACACCTCGACCTCATCAGCGTCAGAGGACTCTGTCCATGTCGCCCTTCGACGGCGCCCAACGACACGATGCAGGCAGCAGGTGGCCGCTACTAAACATCTTCACACCAGCATGCTGAGTCCACTCCTGAACACAGCCCGCTCGCCTCACTACAGGCTCCACCCGAGTGACTGCATCCGTGAGCAGGCTCTCTCTGTGGAGTGTGATGAGCACGTGGTCGGGCATCACCGCTGCTTGTTCCTTAATGTTGTCGTAGATCAAGCGCATGCCACCTCCGCGGTCGCTAGCCATGGTTGTACACGAGCCATCTGCATGTAGATGTGCATCTATGGTGGTGGCTTGATTAGAAACCCTAGCCATGGGGAGGAAGAATTGGCAACGACGATGTAGGCGACCTGCTTGGATGAGTCACCGGTGCTGATGGGATGGTGCTCACACCGGCGGTAGTCCTCCATGCCTTCATGTTCGGCGTGTAGTTGATGTTGCGCCTGTCCCCTCCTCCACCTCCATGTAATTCTTTGTACACCACCATCTCCTCCTCCCTACGGCTCACTGTCGGTGCCTCGGGCATTGCGGCGAGCCCCGAATCTATGCACCGGGAGAGGCGATGGCGCACGGGTGGACATTGCAGGGGCGTGTGGAGAGGCTAGGAGGAGGGCACGGCAGGTGAGGAGGAAATTGATTTAATCAAAATCTGTTATTTTGTTTCCTTACAATTCATTATTTATTTATTTTTTATTTTTTCTTTGTTTCCTAAACTAAATTGTACTGATGGAAAGAATCAATTAATTTGGGTATGTTAAGAAAGTTGGATCCATGATCTTTTATACGTTAAGAAAAGTACGGGTTTGCAAGGAAAAAATGAAGAGAAAAATAAACCATTGAATAATAACCAACATGAAGGTGTGGTGGGAGAGGAGACCGGTCATCCAGATGATCTGCCCAACTAACTACTCACACCTAGATTTTTTTGCGTTTCTAGGTATTGAATTAATGTGGTGATCAATGTTAGTAATTTTGTGTTTCCTGTGCACGCATGCATATAAACACTGTTTACCCGAACGCTATCATCTCTCCATCAGTTGACTGGTGATGTTTTTGAAACTGACACGTATGTACACTTGCTCAGCTAACCTGTTTTGTTCATCTCTCTTTCTTCCCCTTTTCCCTTTGCATGCGACGTAAACTTTCTACTCCCTCCGTCCGGAAATACTTGTTTTAGAAATGCATAAAATGGATGTATCTACAACTAAAATAAGTTTAGATACATCTACTTCTAGGACAAGTATTTCCAGATGGATGGAGCATTATACATGTGACATGCATGCATGCGCATCAGGGCAAAACACGTGTGCCCGGCCACATGCTGGCACCACGTCCGGCCGGCTGGGGTAGAGGAGTCCCTAAATTCTGAATGATCCCTTTCTGCAGAAATTGTTGCCACCTTTTGGTCTTTACATCCTAGCTGAAATCAATCAGCTCGGTTCTATATTTTTTCTTAGAAGCTACACATACATGCTGTCTGGTATATCCACCGTACACATAATGAAAATCAATCTTACTTAAAAGGTATATGTATGCACATATTGTATTGCACGTTCAAAGTCCAACGTGCTCAACTGGCACGGACATGTAAATCTCCACTGCTGCTCCTTTTTTCATTACAAATCTCTGTTGCCAGTTGAAGGTTTGGAGCTACAAAACACAACTTTTATGGCCTTAAGTGCACATGCCATTAGAGGGAGTACTTTTAGACCACATTAGAGAGAGTACTTGTATACCAAACATTAGTGGGGTATTTAAGACATGTTGGTTTTATTAGCACATTTATTTTGATGTGCCCAACGATTCGTGGGGATCTGTTGGATCCGCGTCAGCGGCGGCAGCGGCCCTAGGGATCCTAAAAAAAAGATCAAGGCTGGGAGGAGTGGTGAAATATTTTTTTTCCTTTTATGGTTATTTGTAAAGAGATAAATCAGTGAAAAGAGTGGTGGAAGGTGGGTCAAAAAAGGGGCAAAAATAAACCAGTGTACCAGGCTACAACTCAGATTTTGTTTTGGAAGGTTATCAAGAAAAATCCTATATTTGTTTTCTCGGAAGGTGATCTCACATATATGACATGATTTTGGAATTCTTAATTATATTATTAATGTGATTAAATCAAATCATCACCTGCCAAAGCAAGTACAAAACAAAATCTTCCGCTCTAATGGTGGATTTGGTTTCTCGGAAGGTCATCTCACATATATGGTATGACTTTGGAATTCTTAATTACCTATTATTAATGTGATTAAATCGAATCATCACCTGCCAAAGCAAGCACAAAACAAAATCTTCCACTTTAATGGTGGATTTGGTTTTTCGGAAGGTGATCTCGCATATATGGTATGCTTTTGGAATTCTTAATTACCTATAATTAATGTGATTAAATCAAATAATCACCTGCCAAAAAAAGTACAAAACAAAATCTTTCGCTTTAATGGTGGATTTGGTTTTTTAATGAGAGGGAGAAAATAAACCAATGGGAGGAAACAGTGGGAGGCGGGATGCAAAACCAGACGAAAAAAAACCCAGACAAAAATAAACCGAGAAAGGAGCTACCAACCCCCATTTTAGGAGTAGAGATAGGATTGGAGTAGGACTCCTCCACCTCCAATTTCGACCAAACCTTGAGGGTTTGAGGCTGCCTCCTCCCCTCCCTCCCTACTATATATATTAGAGGATTTAGAGGGAAGAGCTAACCCTAATCGCCACGTGCTCCCTCTACTTCATCTAGATCGGTTTTCTCCTCTAGTCTAGTTCGGCGGTGCTTAGGCGAAGCCCTGCTGGAATAGTTCCACCACCATCGCCGCCGTGCCATCGCGCTACCGGAGAACTCATCTACCTCTCCTCTCCCTCTTGTTGGATCAAGAAGGCGGAGATCATCATCGAGTTGTACGTGTGCGGAACGCGGAGGTGCCGTCCGTTCGGCACTAGACCAGAAGGGAAATTTTTTGTTTCCCATGCAACGTTCCCCGACAAAATATATTTTCCATTTTTAAACCTTGCATAAATGCAGTTATCCTCAATATTTCCTTTAAATCCAAAACTTTTAATTGTCTGATTAAACCTTAGATACCACTGTCTAGAGGCTTGCCTTAATCCATAAATAGATTTCTTCAGACGACATCCCATATTTTCCTTGCCTTCCATGATAAAACCCTTGGGTTGTTTCATGTGAACTTTTTCTTTTAAATCCCCGTTCAAAAATGCCGTCTTTACATCCATTTGATGTAACTCTAAATCAAAATGTGCAACTAATTCCATTATGATTCTAAAGGAATCTTTACATGAGACTTTGGAAAATGACTCATTGTAATCTATCCCTTCTCTTTGTGTAAATATTTTTGCCAGAAGTCACGCTTTATACTTTTGTACATTCCCATTAGGGTCATACTTAGTTCTGTAGACCCATTTACAACCTACTATTTTGGCTCCTTTAGGAATATTCTCTAAGTCCCAGACATCTTTGGAACTCATCGATTTCATTTCTTCTTCCATTGCCTCTAGCCATTTTGATGAGTGAGGTCTTCTCATGGCTTCTTCATATGAAGTGGGGTCACTTCGCATATGGACCATTTCTGTGTTATAAACTTTCTAATCAGTAGAAATAGTTGATGTTGTTCTATTAGACCTTCTAAGGGCCTCAGTTTCTGGCACATTTTGTGCCTCAAGTTCCGACACATCTTCTAAAATTGGTTGCTGCACCTCCCTTTCATGCTCAACAACGGGTTTAGTTGGCTCCTGACAGACAGGTTCCGAGTCTTCTCCCATAGTTGTCATGGGTGGAGTTACAACAGGTAGTGAGGAAAATGGCTCCTGAATCATCGGATTAGGTGCATGCACCCTCTTCTCCTCAAGGTCAATTTTCCGAGCAACCATGCTCCCCCTCATCATTTCGTCCTCTAAGAAGACTGCATGTCTTGTTTCTACAAACTTTGTGTATCTATCTGGACAGTACAAAACGAAAACCCTTTGATCTATCACGATAGCCAATGAAGTGGCAACTTAATATTTTGGTATCTAACTTTGCAATATTTGGATTAAACATTTTGGCCTTAGCTGAGCTCCCCCACACCCTTTGTTGGGGAACGTTGCATGGGAAACAAAAATTTTGCTACGCACACGAAGTTCTATCCATGGTGATGAGCATCTACGAGAAGGAGAGTGGATCTACGTACCCTTGTAGATCGCTAAGCGGGAAGCGTTAAGAAACGCGGTTGGTGTAGTCGAACGTCTTCGCGATCTAAATCGCCGTGCGTCCTGCGATCCAATCACGATCCGTCCCGGGATCCAATCACGATCCGTCCCGCGATCCGATCACGATCCGTCCCACGAACTTGATCATGATCCGTCCCACGAACTTGATCACGATCCTTCCGATCTAGCGCCGAACGGACGACACCTCCGCGTTCAGCACACGTACAGCTTGATGACGATCTCCACCGTCTTGATCCAACAAGAAGGAGTGGAGAGGAATAAGATTTCTCCGGCAGCCTAACAGTGCTCCGGCGATGGTGGTGGAGCAATTCCGGCAGGGCTTCGCCTAAGCACTGCAGAAAACCGATCTAGAGGAGAAACTATGCACTAGAGATTAGGGTTTGCACGTGGCTGAAATCTGGTACCAAAAAACCCCTAAAACCTCTAGTATATATAAGAGAAATAGAGGAGGAGGCTTGGCCCTCAAAGGACCAGCAATTGGGTCGGCCAAATCAAGTGGGAGAGGTGGAATCCACCTCCAATCCTAGTAGGACTAGGATTCACCCTATTTTTTGCCTTTTTCCACCTTTTTCTCTTTGGGCTTTTCTTCCCAGCCTCATGGGCCTTGTGTGGGATTTCCACCAGCCCACTAAGGGATGGTATTTACTCTCCCACAACCCATGTAGCCTCTTGGGTCATAATACCCCTTCCGATGGTCTCCCGGTACACTACCAGCACTCCCGGTACACTACCGATAAGCCCAGAACTTTTCCGGCGACCAAAACAGGACTTCCTATATATGAATCTTTACCTCTGGACCATTCCGGAGCTCCTCGCGATGTCTAGGATATCATCTAGGACTCCGAGCAAACTTTAGTCACCACCATACATAACTCTATACTACCAAAACGTCACCAAACCTTAAGTGTGCAGACCCTGCGGGTTCGAGAACTATGTAGACATGACCGAGACACCTCTAAGGTCAATAACCAATGGCGGGACCTGGATGTCCACATTTGTTGCAACATATTCTACGAAGATCTTTATCGGTCGAACCTCTATGTCAAGGATTCAGTTAATCCCGTATGATGTTCCCTTTGTTCTTCGGTATGTTACTTGCCCGAGATTCGATCACGGTATCTCCATACCTAGTTCAACCTCATTACTTTCAAGTCTCTTTACTCGTTCCGTAATACAAGATCCCGCAACTAACAATTAGTCACATTGCTTGCAAGGCTCATTGTGATGTTGTATTACCGAGTGGGCCCCGAGATACCTCTCCGTCACACGGAGTAACAAATCCCAGTCTCGATCCATGCCAACTCAACAGACACCATCGGAGATACCTGTAGAGCACCTTTATAGTCACCCAGTTACGTTGCGACGTTTGATACACACAAGGCACTCCTCCGATATCCGTGAGTTGCATGATCTCATGGTCATAGGAACATATACTTGACATGCAGAAAACAGTAGCAATAAACTGACACGATCATATGCTATGTTTGTAGTTCGGGTCTTGTCCATCCCATCATTCTCCTAATGATGTGATCCCATTATCAAATGACATCTCATGTCAATGGCTAGGAAACCTTAACCATCTTTGATCAACGAGCTAGTCTATTAGAGGCATACTAGGGACATGTTTTGTCTATGTATCCACACATGCATCTAAGTCTCCGATCAATACAATTATAGCATGGATAATAAACGATTATCATGAACAAGAAAATATGATAATAACTAATTTATTATTGCCTCTAGGGCATATTTCCAATAGTCTCCCACTTGCACTAGAGTCAATAATCTAGTTCACATCACCATGTGATTTGCATTGTTATGAATCTAACACCAAATGAGTTCTGGGGCTCGATCATGCTTTGCATGTGAGAGAGGTCTCATAGTTAACGGGTCTGTGACATTCAGATCCGTGTGTACTTTGCAAATTTCTATGTCAAACCGTAAACACTCTTACCACACCCCACTTGGTACTATTCCAAATGGCTGCTCCACTATACGTATCCGGATTGCTACTACGAGTCATCCGGATTGGTGTTAAAGCTTGCATCGACGCGACTCTTTACGACGAACTCTTTATCACCTCCATAATCGAGAAACATCTCCTTAGTCTTTTAATTACTAAGGATAATCTTGACCGCTGTCCAGTGCTCCATTCCAGGATTACTTTGAAACCTTCCGGCCATACTTATGGCAAGGCTGACATCGGGTCTTGTGCACAGCATTGCATACATGATAGAGCCTATGGCTGAAGCATAGGGGATGACACTCATCTTTTCTCTATCTTCTGCAGTCACTGGGCATTGAGTCTTACTCAACTTTATACCTTACAAATCAGGCAAGAACTCTTTCTCTGACTGATCCATTTTGAACGCTTTCAAAATCTTATCAAGGTATGTACTCATTGAAAGTCTCATCAAGTATCTTGATCTATCTCTATAGATCGTGATGCTCAACAATTAGGTAGCTTTATCCAGGTCTTACTTTGAAAAACACTTTTCAAACAACCGTTTATGCTTTCCAGAAATTCTACGTTACTTCCGATCAACAATATGTCATCCACATATACTTATCAGAAATTCTATAGTGCTCCCACTCACTTTATTGTAAATACAAGTTTCTCGTAAACTTTGTATAAATTTCAAAAACTTTGATCACCTCATCAAAGTGGATATTCCAACTCCGAGATGCTTGCTTAAGTTCATAGAAGGATCACTGAAGCTTGCACACCTTTTAGCATCCTTAGGACTGACAAAACCTTCTGGTTGTATCACATACAACCTTTCCTCAAGAAAGGAAATGACGTTTTGCCATCCATCTGCCAGATTTCATAATTGAAAAATGCAGCAACTGCTAACATAATTCTAACAGACTTTAGCATCGCTACGAGTGAGAAAGTCTCATCGCAGTCAACTCCTTGAACTTGCCGGAAACTTCTTTGCGACAGGTCGAGCTTTATAAATTGTGACATTCACCATCAGCGTCTGTCTTCATTTTAAATATCCATTTGTACTCAATGACCCGTCGTCCAACGAGCAAGTCTACCAAAGTCTATACTTGGTTTTCATATAAGGATCCTTTCTCGGATTTCATGGCCTCTAACCATTTGTCGGAATCCGGTCCCATCATCGCTTCTCCATAGTTCATAGGTTCATCGTTGTCCAACAACATGACCTCCAAGACAGGGTTTTCGTACTGCTCAGGAGCAGTACACGTCCTTGTCGACCTACGAGGTTCGATAGTAACTTGATCCGAAGCTTCATGATCATCATCATTGACTTCCTCTTCAACTAACATAGGCTTCACAGAAACAACTTTCTGTGCTGCGCTACTCTCTGGTTGAAACAAAGGTTCAACAACCTCATCAAGTTCTATCTTCCTCCCACTCAATTCTTTCGAGAGAAACCTTTTCTCGGGAAAGGACCCGTTTCAGCAACAAGCACTTTATGCTTGGATCTGAGATAGAAGGTTCACCCAACTATTCTTAGGGTATTCTACGAAGATGCATTTGTCCGCTTTGGGTTCGAGCTCATTAGGTGAAAACATTTTCCACACAAGCGTCATAGCCCCAAACATCAAGAAATGACAGCTTAGGTTTCTATCAAACCATAATTGACACGGTTTCATCTCAACGGATTTAGATGGTGCCCTACTTAAAGTGAGTGTAGTTGTCTCTAATGCACAACCCCAAAATTATAGTAGCAAAACGATAAGAGACATCATAACATGCACCATATCCAATAGAGCATGACTATGACGTTCGGACATACCATCACACTATGGTGTTCCAGGTGGCGTGTGTTGTGAAACAACTTTCACATTGTCTAAAGTTGTATGCCAAACTCGTACTCAGATATTCACCTCCACGATCATATCGCAGATATTTTTATCTTCTTGTCACGATGATCTTAAACTTCACTCTGAATTTGTTTGAACTTTTCAAACGATTCAGACTTGTGTTTCATTAAGTAAACATACACTATATCTACCCAAATCATCAGTGAAGGTAAGAAAATAACGATATCCACCACACGCTACAAGACTCATTGGATTGCATACATCAACATGTATCATTTCCAATAAATCACTTGCCCGCTCCGTCAAACCAGAAAACGGGGTCCTTAGTCATCTTTGACCAAGAGGCAAGGTTCGCATGTCTCAACCGATTCGAAATCGAAAGAGTCCAAAGATCCATCAGCATGGAGTTTCTTCATGCGTTTTATACCAATATGACATTTAGCGGCAGTGCCCCAACTATGTGGTACTATCATTATTAACTTTGCATCTTTTGGCATCAATGTTATGAACATGTGTATTAGTACGATCAAGATTCAACAAACCATTCTCACTAGGTGCATGACCATTGAAGGTATTATTCATGTAAACAGAATAACCATTATTCTCTAACTTAAATGAATAACCGTGTTGCAATAAACACTATCTAATCACGTTCATGCTCAACGCAAAACACCAAATAACACTTATTTAGGTTTGTTACTAATCCCGAAGGTAGAGAGAGCGTGCGATGTCGATCACATCAACCTTGGAAACACTTCCAATACACATCGTCACCTCACCCTTAGCTAGTTCTCCGTTTATTCCGTAGCTTTTATTTTGAGTTACTAACATTTAGCAACCGAACCGGTATCCAATACCCTGGTGCTACTAGGAGTACTAGCAAGGTACACACCAATAACACTTATATCAAATATACTTCTGTTGACGTTGCCAGCCTTCTTATCTACCAAGTATCTAGGGTTGTTCCGCTTCAGCGACCGCTCTCCTCATAACCAAAGCACTTAGTCTCGGGTCTGAGTTCAACTTTGGGTTGCGTCACTGGAGCAGCAACTGACTTGCTATCCATGAAGTTTCCCTCCTTGCTCTTGCCCTTCTCTAAACTAGTGGTTTGACTAACCATCAACACTTGACGCTCCTTCTTGATCTCTACCTTCGTGGTGTCAAACACCGCGAACAGCTCAGGGATCATTATTTCTATCCCTGGCATTTTATAGTTCATCACCAAGTTCTAGTAGCTTAGTGACAGTGATTTGGAGAACTATATCAATCACTATCTTATCTGGAAGGTCAACTCCGACTCGAATCAAGCGATTGTAGCACCCAGACAATCTGAGGACATGCTCAACGATTGAGCTATTCTCCTCATCTTGCAGGCAAAGAATCTTGTTGGAGATCTCATATCTCGCAACACGGGCATGAGCCTGAGATCCTAATTTCAGCTCTTAGAACATCTCATATGTTCCGTGACGTTCAAAACGTTTCGGAGCCTCAATTCTAAGCTGTAATGCATGACGCACTAAACTATCAAGTAGTCATCAGAACGTGCCTGTCAGATGTTCACAACATCTACAAACGACGCTAGAGGGGTTGGCGCACCGAGCGGTGCATTAAGGACATAAGCCTTCTGTGCAGCAATGAGGACAATCCTCAGATCACGGAGCCAGTCCGCAATATTGCTACCATCATCTTTCAACTCTATTTCTCTATGAACATATAAAAATTTCAAGGGAGCTACAGCGTGAGCTAGTAATCTACAACATAATTTTACAAAGACACTACTGACTATGTTCATGATAATGAGTTCAATTAATCATATTACTTAAGAACTCCCACTCAAATTGACATCCCTCCGGTCATCCGAGTGATACATGATCCAAATTCACCAACTCAAGTCCGATCATCACGTGAGTTGAGGTGGTTACAATGGTGAACATCATCATGTTGATCATATCTACTATATGACTCATGTTCGACCTTTCGGTCTCTTGTGTTCCGAGGCCATGTCTGTACATGCTAGGCTCGTCAAGTTTAACCCGAGTGTTCTGCATGTGCAACACTGGCTTGCACCCGTTGTATGTGAATGTAGAGTCTATCACACCCGATCATCACGTGGTGTCTCGACACGACGAACTTTCGCAACGGTGCACACTCGGGGAGAACACAATTTATCTTGAAATTAAGTGAGGGATCACCTTATAATGCTACCGCCGTCCTAAGCAAAACAAGGTGCATACAAGGATTAACATCACATGCAAATCATAAGTGACATAATATGGCCATGAACTTGTGCTTTTGATCTCCATCATGAAAGCACCGGCATGATCTCCATCGTCACCCGCATGACACCATGATCTCCATCATCTTGATCTCCATCAACGTGTCGCCATCGGGGTTGTCGCGCCCAACATGTTTCTACTACTATTGCTACCGTACCGATAAAGTAAAGCATTACATAGCGCTTAATGATTGACACGCAGGTCATACAATAATTAAACACAACCATATGGCTCCTGCCGGTTGCTGTACTCATCGACATGCAAGTCGTGATAATCTATACATCACATGATCACCTCATACATCACATATATCACATCATGTAATTGGCCATATCATATCACAACATACCCTGCAAAAACAAGTTAGACGTCCTCTAATTGTTGTTGCATGTTTTACGTGGCTGCTATGGATTTCTAGCAAGAACAATTCTCACCTACGCATAAACCATAACGGTGATATATAATTTGCTTTTCAACCTTCTCAAGGACCGCCTTTGTCGAATCCGATCCAACTAAAGTGAGAGAAACTAGCACCCGCAAGCCATCTATGCAACAAGTTGTGGTCGAGGGAACCGGTCTCTCGTAAGCGTACGAGTAATGTTGGTCTGGGCCACTTCATCTCACAATACCGCTGATCCAAAATCCGACCAAGGGAGGAAGCAATCTAAGCATCAACGCCCACAAACTCTTTGTGTTCTACTCGAGATCTCATCTACACATAGACCTAGCTCATGATGCCACTGTTGGGGAACGTTGCATGGGAAACAAAAAATTTCCTATGCACACGAAGTTATATCCATGGTGATGAGCATCTACGAGAGGGAGAGTGGATCTACGTACCCTTGTAGATCGCTAAGCGGGAAGCGTTAAGAAACACGGTTGGTGTAGTCGAACGTCTTCGCGATCCAAATCGTCGTGCGTCCCGTGATCCAATCACGATCCGTCCCGCGATCCAATCACGATCCGTCCCGCGATCCGATCACGATCCGTCCCACGAACTTGATCACGATCCGTCCCACGAACTTGATCACGATCCTTCCGATCTAGCGCCGAACGAACGGCACCTCCGCGTTCAGCACACGTACAGGTTGATGATGATCTCCACCGTATGATCCAGCAAGAAGGAGTGAAGAGGAAGAAGAGTTCTCCGGCATCCTAACGGCGCTCCGGTGATGGTGGTGGAGCAATTCCGGCAGGGCTTCGCCTAAGCACTGCAGAAAACCGATCTAGAGGAGAAACTATGCACTAGAGATTAGGGTTTGCACATGGCTGAAATCTGGTACCAAACAACCCCTAAAACCTCTAGTATATATAAGAGGAAGAGAGGAGGAGGCTTGGCCCTCAAAGGACCAGCAATTGGGTCGGCCAAATCAAGTGGGAGAGGTGGAATCCACCTCCAATCCTAGTAGGACTAGGATTCACCCTATTTTTTGCCTTTTTCCACCTTTTTCTCTTTGGGCTTTTCTTCCCAGCCTCATGGGCCTTGTGTGGGATTTCCACCAGCCCACTAAGGGATGGTATTTACTCTCCCACAGCCCATGTATCCTCTTGGGTCGAAATACCCCTCCCGATGGTCTCCCGGTACACTACCGGCACTCCCGGTACACTACCGATAAGCCCGGAACTTTTCCGGCGACCAAAACAGGACTTCCTATATATGAATCTTTACCTCCGCACCATTCCAGAGCTCCTCATGATGTCTAGGATCTCATCCAGGACTCCGAACAAACTTCGGTCACCACCATACATAACTCTATACTACCGAAACGTCACCAAACCTTAAGTGTGTAGACCCCGCGGGTTCGAGAACTATGTAGACATGACCGAGACACCTCTACGGTCAATAACCAATGGCGGGACATGGATGTCCGCATTGGTTCCTACATATTCTACGGAGATCTTTATCGGTCGAACCTCTATGTCAAGGATTCAGTTAATCCCGTATGATGTTCCCTTTGTTCTTCGGTATGTTACTTGCCCGAGATTCGCTCGCCGGTATCTCCATACCTAGTTCAACCTCGTTACCTACAAGTCTCTTTACTCGTTCCGTAATACAAGATCCCGTAACTAACAATTAGTCACATTGCTTGCAAGGCTCATTGTGATGTTGTATTACCGAGTGGGCCCCGAGATACCTCTCCGTCACACGTTGTAACAAATCCCAGTCTCGATCCATGCCAACTCAACAGACACCATCGGAGATACCTGTAGAGCACCTTTATAGTCACCCAGTTACATTGGGACGTTTGATACACACAAGGCACTCCTCCGATATCCGTGAGTTGCATGATCTCATGGTCATAGGAACATATACTTGACATGAAGAAAACAGTAGCAATAAACTGATACGATCATATGCTATGTTTGTAGTTCGGGTCTTGTCCATCCCATCATTCTCCTAATGATGTGATCCCGTTATCAAATGACCTCTCATGTCAATGGCTAGGAAACCTTAACCATCTTTGATCAACGAGCTAGTCTATTAGAGGCATACTAGGGACATGTTTTGTCTATGTATCCACACATGCATCTAAGTCTCCGATCAATACAATTATAGCATGGATAATAAACGATTATCATGAACAAGGAAATATGATAATAACTAATTTATTATTGCCTCTAGGGCATATTTCCAACACCCTTAAGTGTTGTAAGGAGGACACTCTTCCTGTGCATAGCTCGTACGGTGTTTTGGGCACCGACTTGCTTGGTACTCTATTTAGAATGTGAATGGAGGTTTTAAGCGTCTCCATACATAATCCCAATGGCAAGGTGGAGTAACTCATCATGTTGCGCACCATATCCATCAGTGTACAGTTACGCCTTTCATCTACTCCACTTTGCTCAGGCTCGCCCGACATTGAACACTGGGCCACTATGCCAGTCTCCTATAAGAACTTTGCAAAAGGTCCAGGGACTTGGACATTTGGAGTGTGCCGACCATAGTACTCCCCAACCCGGTCAGATCTGACTGTCTTTATTCTTTTATCATGCTGATTTTCAACTTCAGCTTTGAATATTTTAAATTTATCCAACACTTCAGATCTTTCTTTGATTGGATAAATATAACCATAGCGGGAGTGATTGGATAAATATAACCAACGCTGCTGATCATCTGTGAATGTTATGAACGAGTCATATCCATCCACACATTTCACCGGAAATGGTCCACAAATGTCAGTGTGAATGATTTCTAGTGTGCCTCTGCTATGGATTGCACCCTTTTTGATTTGTTTTACATACTTTCCTTTAATGCAACCTATGCATTGTTCTAAGTCTCATAACTCTAACGGAGGAAGAATTTCACTTTTAACTAGTATTTCTATTCTCCCCTTGGAAATATGGCCCAAGCAACAGTGCCATAGTTTCGATGAGTGATGAGTTCTCTATCTTTTCTTTTGTTCTTTATTCGACGCAGAAACATGCTCATTCACATTACACACGTAATACACTTTTTCACGTACTGATAATAAATAAAGCTCATTGTACAGGAAAGCAACACCCACATGAGTATTATTAAACCATATCGCACACTTGCCATGTCCAAAATGACATTCATAATGATTTTTATCCAAACATCAAACACTAATCAAGTTTTTGTGTAATGAAGGAACATATAAAACATTTGTAAGCAGAAGCTTGAATCCATCAGCTAACTCTAGGGAGATGTCACCGGCAGCCTCAACTTCTACTAGAACTCCATTTGCAACTTCAATGCATCTTTCGCTTCTTTGCATAGTCCGCGTCGAATAGAATCCCTGTAATGAATTTGCAACATGAATAGGTTCACCTGAGTCAATCCACCAAGTAGATTTCGAAAATTGTGTATACAAGGATTCATTCACAAAGGAAACAATGTTATTACCTCTCTTTGCCATTATTGACTTTAGCCAAACAAGGCAATATTTCTTGTAGTGCCCAGTCTGCTTACAAAGGAGACATGTATCCTTGTCCATTGGAAGAGACTTTTGCTGAAGCTGATAATGAGTGTGATCTTTTCCATGTGACTTTGAAGGGGAACCTTTACCATTTTGATTGAAGTTCCTTTTCTTATTATCCTTCACATAGTTCAGAGAACCACCATGTAATGTTCTAAGTCTTTCCTCTTCTTGCACACACATGGCTATAGTCTTTTCAATGTCTCGTTTTTCCGGTGACATGTTGTAATTGACAACAAAAGTGTCAAACTCTTTTGGCAGTGAAGCCATAACCAGGTGAACAAGGAATGCAGGTTTGAGCTCCAAATCTGAATCCATGGGTTTAAGCTTAGCTGCCATGTTGCTCATCCTGAGGATGTGCTCTCTTATGCCTTATCCACAGACAATGTAGTTTTCTGTCACCAGCTGCTTCAGCACCTGGGTAGCATATATCTTTGAAGAACCAGTGAAGTGGCTCTTTATCTTTTCAAGAAACTCCCCTACGGAAGTACACTTTGCAATTGAGCCCACAATAGCATTCTCAATTGTGTTCTTTATGAAAGCCATGCACTTTTTATTGGCGGTGAGCCACTTTTGGTTTTCGAGGGTATATAACATCTCCACTGGAACATGTTCCCTCTTCTTTTTCTCCCATGCGGCATCATCTTCTTTTCCACCTCTCACTAACTCTGTTGGTTTGATCGTCTATGGAGTGTCCACACCCAATCCATCTCAGCACAAACAAAAGCCAAGTATAGCTTCTTTCTCCATTCAGTGTAGTTGTCACCTCTGAGGGTTGGAACATCTTTGATGTAGCTCATCAAGTAGTACCCTCCTGAAAACCACAATGAATTGAGATCCTAACAACAATTGCATGCATTTTCTCAAACGTTGGTCGAAATTAAAAACATACAACTGTTTGTGCAATTGAAACTATTTCACCGTTGGGCAAAAATAGAAATAAATGCACATATATAATATAAATAAATTGTGATTATGTTATTAACAACATTGGTCATAAAATACCAAAATCATATCTATTTCAATAATCACTTTAACATGCTCTTAAAATTTAATTCTCATTCAACTTTTATTTACTTTTAAAAAGAGCATTTTCATTTATTTGCAGCGGAAAAACATGAATAAAAATTCATGAACTTTATTCTTTTCATAAGATTTTATTTTAATTTTCTATTTTCTAAAACAAATTTTTTGTTGGATAAATTTTGAATAGGAAAAAGAAAACAATATGAAATTTGCCCAAAAATTGGACAGAAAAATAAATGAAAAAGCGGCCAGTGGCTTGCTTTGCGCGACCCACGACCTACGCGCACTGTGCGCGCCTCTTTGCGCCAAAGCCGGCCCAGCCGCGCTGCTGCCGGCCCGCGGCCTGGCCTATGGGGAGCTCTTGCTAGCTCCCAGACGTCTGATGCGGTCAAGCCCCATCCAACGGCTGCGCAATGATTTTGGTCGGTCAAAACCAGCCACTCGGCGAGGCCGAGGGGGAACCCTAATCCATTCTTCCCTCCCCCCTACGCGTCCCTCGCTTTCTTGTTTGCTCCATAGCGGCGACTGTAGGCCGCCGGCGATGCTCAGTCCGGCCGCCAGTGACGGGGTCGACAACCACCGCACCGCGCGATCCTCTCCTTCCTTCCCCCTTCTTTCCATCCTGTGGCAGAGAAAGAGGCACGAGTGCGCCGCGAAACCCCCCGCTCCCAGATGCGCCGTAGTGGTGATGCAGCGGCGCCCCCCTGTCGCCCTTGCCGACGTGCGCGAGCTCCTGAAGGAGAGCACGCCGTTGTCAAGCGGCACAGCGGCGGTGCCCTTTGCCCCCGGAGGGGTTTGTTCTTCGTTTGACGCCTCGGCATGCCGATGCACGCCGAGATCGAGAGGAACGACGCAGCCTCTTCGGCGGCGCTCTTTGTCGGCGGGCCCAAGGCCCTTCTTCGGTGAGTCTTTTTCGCTGCCCTGTTCTAGGGTTCTTCGGGGGGAGGGAGGGGATTTTCTTTCTATTCTATCAAAATTTCAACACCAAACCGGCTCTAAAACCATTGATGGATCGGGTGGATCGTGTAGGCAAGGTGTTGACGGTAGTGGTGAGAGGAGGAGATGAATGTATACCTTCTCCTTGGCTCGAGGAGCTCGCGTTGGTGGCCATGGTGTGAGGGCGACGGTGCGGTCTTGTGTGTCCGGGAATAGTGGCTGCGGTGGAGCTTCCCGTCGGATCGCGCTAACCCTGGATCGATAGGGATGTTGGTGGGGACTACGGCGTACGGTGAACCTCGTACCATGTGCGTCCGGCTTCCCCACCTCTTTATGTAGCGCGGCGACAGGGGCCCACCAACCATGGTTCAGTTGGGCACCCCCGGTCAAGGCGCGATGCAAGGGTCTGTCGAGTCGTCGGGCTCGAACGGGAGGAGATCAACCTAACATGTGTGACTAGCTGAGCGATGCAACTGTAGTTTTTTTCATCGCGATGCTACTGTAGTTCGTTTTTTTCGAATGACTTATTTTATGAACTTTGTACTGTACAATAATGCAGCTATACATACATACCTTGCACATCGTATGACTGAATTTCAAATAATTGATAACGCATATAGTAATTCCATGAACTACGACGGGTCACTACAGTGACTTGAAACAATTGTATTGTCTGATCTCAGATGCTGATGCACATGACCTGAAAACGAAAGATGTGGGACATATACATATAATTAAGTAGGCGAGGCGACATGACATAAATCCGGAATCCACTAAATGAATAGTGTCAAAAGAAGACAAAACATGAATAGTGTCAGAAATGACACTATTCACATATGGATTTGTTTTTTTTCTCAATGTACATTTCAAATTTTGATCTGATTTTTTTAGGAGATGCAAACATATGCCTTGCGAACATCAACAATTGTTTTTAGAATTTTATGAAACATCAAAATATGATTTTTAAAAATTTGTATCATGAAAGCATGTAAGGAATGGTATCACATGATATCTACCGGTACATATGGACGTCAAGCTCACTCATATGTCGATCGACTTAATGGCAGACACGCCTGATACTCACGGTAACACATAGCACATACACACATTGCGGCACGTGTGGTATAATATATGCTTTTAACCTTTTATTAGTGGCGGGCGACGAAGCTCTTGATGGCGTCGATGAGCTCCTGGGCTCGCTCCCCGGTGGTGGGGTCCATATCGACGGCGAACTTGTTGAGGTAGAAGGAATGGCTCATGCCGCGGTTGATCAGCACCTCCACCTCCTTGCCGGCGGCGCGCAGCGCGTCGCAGTACTCGAGGTTGGTGTCGCGGATGAGGTCCTTCTCCGCGACGGCCACCAGCATCGGCGGCAAAGGAACGGACTCCAACGGCGGCGCGTTCGGGCCCATCGGACACGTGTATGGGTGGTCCTTGGTGGCGCCCTTAGGCAGTGCCATGGCCAGGAACTTGTCCAGCATGTCCAGCGTGAAGAACACCGAGTCCGGCGTCGCCTGCAGCTCCGACTTGCTCCGGGTGGCGCGCACGAACCCCGGGTGGATTGGGATGCCTCCGGCGACGCGGAGGGGCGCCCAGGCGTCCGCGCCTTCCTCACCGACGTGCGCGGCCACGAGGTGGACGAGGTTGCCACCGGAGCTGTCCCCGACGAGGAACACGCGGGACATGTCCGCGGCCTCGCGGAGGAGCTTGGTCGCCGGGTCGTCGCGAGCGCCTTCGTCGGACATGGCGATGGATCGCAGCCGGCGGAGCACGTCGACACCAGTGTTGATCTGGGCGGGAAGGGGGTGCTCGGGGGCTAACGGGAGCTCGGCGGTGACCACCACGGCCGGGACGGCGCAGGCTAGGCGCGCGTAGAAGTGGTGGTACAGGACCCAGGACGGGTGGGAAATACAGAAGCCGCCGCCGTGGAGCTGCACGATGACGGGGAGGCGCCCGACGATGCCCGCGTCGACCTCGGGGAGGTACACCCGGAGGCTGGGCTCCCCAGGGAGGTCGTGGAGCGTGTGGCCGTCCCGGGGCACGGCGTAGGGCTGCATCGGCTGCATGAGCGGCAGGGCCTCGGGCGGGCCCGTCCACGTGCGGTCGATGCTGCCGTCGTCCATGACGCGCAGCCAGCCGGACACTTCGTCCACCACCTTCCGGCCTCCCGGGGCCACGGTGGTCTCCTGGTGCTGCGATGGGGCGGCGGGGGCCATCGGTCGTCGCTGTGTTGTATGTTACACGCTCTACGGTGCGGCGTCGTGTGCTAGCGTACCGTGGGAGAAGGGTGATGGCTTGGTTGTGGCAAGAGGGGAAGGGAGGGGGAGTTTTATAGGCGGTGGCGGTGGCGGTGGCAGAGCCGAGCGATCGTTAAGGTGTCGGCGTCGCGTTTTGCAGTAGATTTGGGGGGAAATTTCGCAGCGGGTGGCAGGGAATTTGAGCAGAACTGAGACGGCGGCAGACCGCAGACCGGCAACGGCAGTGCCGTTGGAGCTGGTACGGTGTCGCCGTCTGGACTAGCTAGCTTGTTGTGAAGCGCGACCGAGATGATCGATGTGGACGTGCGCGTCCTTCTCATCTTGTAAACACGCGTTACCCAGTCTGAAAAGTCATGAACTGGGGTTCCAGACCGCGCCGTGGACCCGACTAGTACACCTGGGTCAGTCTCAGTCAGGTCGGGGAATCAGTTGTTTCTCACTACCAACAGCAAAAATGAGCAAAGCTTCTCTGGCCTTTGGGGCTTGACACGTCAGGTGCGAACGAATTGAATCGTCCTTGGCATTTTTGCGGGGCTGGCCAGGCGCGCACGGGCACGGCGGCATGGGCCGAACATTGATTTAAGTGGGGATACACGACTGCAAGTAGACGTGAGCCTGTACCTCAAAAACAAAAGTAGACGTGAGCCTGACATATCACATCGGAGGCGTGGTTCACGAGTAAATGCGTCCCGGAACGATGAGCATGGTTGCTAGATCGCTACAAGTATATATTGATATGTCACGTCAGGATAATTTCTGCTTGCTTCAGGATTAGACGCGTCCCGGAGCGATGACCGATTGATAGACACAGGTTTTGATCTATTAATTAGTTAACGGGGCAGATAATCGCTACTCAATGACCGAATCAAATAATACTTATTCGTCAGGTTAACTTACCAGTCTAATTAAATGGCTGGTTAGAACGATTAATTGGTTGTTAGACTGATTAATCCTTGTTGGCCCCGTTAACTAATGAGCAAAGAAAGTCTGGTTATTTGCCCGTAACTCCTCCTAGGGCCTCCACTCCTAAATAGCTAGGATTTGGCCCTCCCGCCATCCCTCCCGCTCCTCTTATCTCCTCCTGTCCTAGATAGAATGGCCAGGTCCTCATTGGCACATTATCACTTCACCTTCCCCCTCTGTACACTGCTACATTCCTTCCTTTCCGACTTCTCATCTTCCACGGATGTATTTTAGACGGCATGCATGCAGTGACGGAGCTAGTTAGGAACAGTTGGGTGGGCCAATATTGTCCACTACAGAGGAAATCACATATTAATTTGCTAATAGTGACCCTAGTTTGCCCTCACACTACATTGTGTTTCATTTGAAAAGGGCGGACCATAGCACGCTTTTGCCCCTACGTAGCTCTGCCACTGCATGCATGGCTGCCAACACCTCCCCTCCCCCCTCCCCCTGGTGCGCGTTGCTACTTTCCTTCCTCCTTTGCGACTTTCCATCTCCCACAACCGACGTATTTTAGACACCTCGCATGGTTGCTAACTCCGTTCCTCTGTGCGTTGCTACTTCCCGTCCTCCTTCGCAACTTTCCACCTTCCGCAACCGACATATTTTAAACACCCTGCATGGCTACCAACACCATCTCTCGGAGTTGGAGCCCACACAGATATCAGCAAAAATATATTATATATACATCTTTGTTAATGATGTTTGACCCCCACATGGATGTTTGCCGATGATTGTTGTTGTATAATGCCCGTGATCTACCGAGAAAAGAAAAGAGTAACATTTGCTTCTTATTTGTAATGTGTTTTCTTATATCATTCAAGTTTTATTGTCTTTGTATATTTTTTGCCTATTGGGTTTAAAATTCCATTGATTAATGGTCCATCCATTAATACGGTTAGCAGGCCGATTCATCAATTAATTGCTACTCCCAAGCTAAGCGAGTAGGTGCTAGTTAGATTTCCTCAACATTGCCCATAATATAAGATCGTGTTGCAAACTAAAATAACTTGCAAAACTATCTTATATTATGGGATAGAGGGAATAGTTCATAACCTGTATTTTGAATGTGTGTAAATGACTTACACAATTTTAGAACCAGCGGTAAACTACTTACACACATTTAGGGGCTGTTTGGTTTAGAGCCTTGAGCTACCCAGCCAAAAAAAGGGTCGTTGACCATGCTTCGAGAGGCCGTTTGGATCGCCTCCAAAATATTGGCAGCCAGCCCTCGCCTCAGCTCCCTCCCGCTTCTCCTGTGCCAAATCGCTGGCAGGATACACGGGCGGCATAATTGCTCGCCTATTTTTTGTAGGGCGAACATGGGGATAAACCAAACAGCCTCTTAGGACCCGCTGTGAATGATTAAAAAAAATTAGGACCTATTTGACACACTTAAAATATTTTTAGGATTTTCAGCGTATTTTACTTTTTCAAGTACACTCGCTGAGAGTAAAAAAACATTATATAGATGTTGCATTAAACGAAACACATGAGATAACGAGATAAAGGAGAACAACTGCGGGGACAACATGGGACATACCTTGTGCGTGAGAGCTGAACGAGCAACCCAAAAGATTGATCGGTGAGGAAGAGTGTTTCACAATAAAATATTGTTTTTGTGAAAAAGCCAATTTTCATATATTAAGGAATACGGTTACAAAAACACCTTAGAGAAACTGGAAAATATATCCAGATTCTTATGGGTGCCGAAGTCTTGTTCTTGCGGCATCCACCAACGGTGCTCATGAGCAAAGCGCATTCTCGCCTTTGGGCCTCCATCTCAGCAACGGGGAGTTGTTTAAACACATGGTCTTGTAGAAGTAATGGCTGGAAAGACATCGATATAGACCAGAATAAGCCGGCAGGAGCAATGTGTGTAGCAAATCGCCACTTAGAGAAGAAATCAACAAAGAATACCTATAGAATACCCGAGTTTCAATGAGACGAAGTGAGTGAATGCATATCTCACATGCTTTCCAACAATGGCAAAGACATAAAACCACAATGTCTACTCTGCGGGACAATGCGGCCAAGAAAATCTACAAGAAAAAAAAGCAAGACCTTGAGGACCTGATCAGGGAACACACCATCCTCTACACGGCCCCAACAATATGAGAAGGCACCACCGAAACAAGGGCGAGGCGGGGAGACCTTGTTTCACGTTTGACGAAGCCACCGTAGAGCCACCGCCAATCAAAGACCAAACCCTACATTTCATCCTGATCCTACCTCCATCGGACCGAAGCATTTGGGTGCATGTTGCCTCCCAGCATCGAAGCGACAGACATGATGATATGGGAACCATGGTCTTGCCGAGGAGGGAGTAGATCATCCTTCGCCCTTCTCTAGGTCACAGGAGCACAAAATAAAATATTATTGAGTGTTGTCATGCTTCGATCCACCTTCCTTTGAAAGCATTTATGTTAGTGACTTACTGGTTCCATTTTCTTTAGCGCATCTGGTTAACAATTCTTTGTTGCTCATGTTTCATAACGACGACGGCAGAAGCCACGAACTTTGCTTGAACACATGGGGTAAGCATGTGGTGGTGCTTTAATATCGCAATACATGCAATATCTCTACTACTATAGTATGTGATCTGTTTAAATATTTGAATATGCCTTCATCTCCCTTGCTTTACTATATATATTCGACTGAACAGTCATGTCATCCAGGTTTTCCACCCACAATCCCACCAACCTAAAAAAATTGTCACCCCTTCTGGAAAATTCCACAAACCACGATCGCCTCCAACAAACTTGTGCCCTCCTTTCAGTTTGCTTTGCAACCATAGTCTTCCATTATCTCGATATCTTGCCAACCACCTTCATTCTATCAATTAGAAGTCTCAAACACCGAGGCACACGTTGACCATGGCAGCCGTGAGTGCACACTTTAAGGTGATAATGGGAAATATTATAGAATAAGAGACCATTGATTTCTTCAAATACAGATGGGCATCGTCGCAGAACATCTACCCATTCCCAAAGAGGCTCCACAACCCTCTTGCCCTAATTTGAATGGTGTCGGCCCGTCAAACAATAGAGAGCTCAATCATATTACGAACTGTAACTACAAACTAGACCACTAAGAAGAAATGTTGAGCCCCACAATAATCTATTGCCACATCATGTCGAGAGGAACATAGTTGTCATGACTTCAATCCACATCTTGGTAGCCGGATGAGAGGGAACATGCTCTCAGGAAGGTTCCTCCAAAGAGGGAACGATGCAACGTGCTAGCTGCTGCCCACTGGTCCAGCAAGTCAGATCCTAGGATTTTTTTCCTCAAGCAAAGTTCGATGAGGACAACCCACATTGACACCTTCAAGGAGGGGAACGACCCTCAATAGCATCACGCCTCGTACGTTGGCATCGTCTGGTGGAGTTTTTTTTTGAACTGACTAACCCCTACCCAAAATTCTACAGCCTCACACGTGAAAGCACATTTGCTCCATTGGTGGTTTTGGTAATTAATAACAACATATAAGTCATTGAACTAATGTTTCCACTAAGTATATTTCAGGACAAGTTCAATGATAGGGATGGCCAAAGGATTGTGGAATTACCCCAAGATGCAAGGAAATAGGTTGTCCAAGCTTCAAGCAAGAGTATTCTGCATTTTACATTTGTGAGAAATCACTTTGAGTCCATAGGAAAGCCAATACTATTAAAAGGGGGTAAATTCTTGATGGTGAACAATATGCTCAAACGTGCACAAGTGACAATCACCAAAACATCCACAAACTCTACCACCAAAGTCCGTCCAAAGCCAAATATGCAAAATCGGTGCAACCAACATTCCTATCCCGATGCCACCAATTCTAAACCCTAACACTTCGGTGCAGCCGACGCTGCTCTCAGTGCCACCGAGTTGGGTTGCCAAGATTTTGTTACGTAAGTTCTCATTTTCGGTCCGTCCGAGAATGGTGAATCGGTGTCACCGAGTTTGTCAAATCTGACCGTTGGTCACCTTGTCGGTGCAACCGAGAATTGTATATTGGTCCCTCCGAGATTCAAAAGTTGCCACTTTTTGTCACTTTGGTACCACCGAGATTTACACATTGGTGTCATCGAGTTGGTCATTTTGTGTGTAACGGTTGGATTTTTGGGGATTCCTATATATACCCCTTCACCACCACCCAGTCAATAGATAAGCACTCAAAACTATTCCATACCTATCCTACTAAGTTTTTTGAGAGAGAACCACCTACCATTGTGTTGAGGTCAACATCTTCCACTCCAACCATATTGACCTTGATTTCTATCCTCCCCAAGTTGCTTTCCACCAATCCCATCTCTTCTACCAAGCCAAATTTGTGAGATAGTGATTGTGTGTTGAGGAGTCTATCATCTTGAAGCACAAGAGCAAGGAGTTCATCGTCATTACCGAGCCTATTACCTTTTGAAGGGTGATGCCTCCTAGATTGGTTAGGTGTCGCTTGGGAGCCTCCTACTTCGTGTTGTGGAGTGAACCAAGAAGTTTGTAAGGGAAAGGAAATCGCCTACTTCATGAAGATCTACACATAGTGAGGCTAGTCCTTCGCGGACGGAAGCCGCACGGAATAGTCAAGGTTGCTTCTTCGTGGAAACCCTTCGTGGGTAGAGCCCTCCATGGAATCTCACGACCGTTACCCTCCGTGGGTTGAAGACTCCAAGAACGTGGACATAGGATAGCACCACCTATCGGAACCACGGGAAAAATCATCATGTCATCACTTGTGTTTGCTTTCCTAACCCTCTCTTTACTTACATGTGCAATGTCTTTATTTTCTGCTGCTACACTCTTAGACATGCATGTGTAGGGTGTTACTTGATATGCTATGAATGCTAAAACTTGCCAAGAATTAAAATTGGGAAAAAAGGCAAAACTTTTATTTGGTCAAGTAGTCTAATCACCCACCCCTCTAGACCTACTTTCGATCCTACAAGTGGTATCAGAGCTTTGGTCTTCATTGCATTGGTTTCACAACCTAGGAGAAGTATGGCAACTAGTGAGGGAAATTATCACCGTAGAGGTCCGTACTTTGATGGCACTAATTTTGCTAGTTGGAAGCATAAAATGAAAATGCATTTGCTTGGTCATAATCCTGCCGTTTGGGCTATTGTTCGTGTTGGCTTGCAAGGTGAATTCTTTGCGGATGGAAAGGAACCGGATCGTGAAGCGTTTGCGGATGAATTGAAGATGTTGCAACTCAATGCTCAAGCATGTGACATTCTCTTCAACTGCCTATGTCCTGAAGAGTTCAACAAAATCAGCCGTCTTGAACACGCAAAAGAGATTTGGGATACTTTGGTTGATATGCACGAAGGAACTAAGTCCGTGAGATAATCCAAGTTAGATGTTCTTCAAGGTCAACTTGACAAGTTCAAGATGAAGGATGGTGAAGGAGTCGCTGAAATGTACTCTAGGCTAGCTCTCATCACCAATGAGATTGCCGGGTTAGGAAGCAAAGAAATGACTGACAAGTTCATCATCAATAAGATACTTCGATCTTTGGATGAGAGATATGACACCGTGTGCACATTGATACAAACGATGCCCAACTAGAAAGATCTCAAACAAACGAAAGTGATTGGTAGAATTGTTGCTCATGAGATGACACTCAAAGACAAGTAAGAGCTTCATCACAAATCTAGCGGTGCTTACAAAGCCACAAGTGATGCTCCCGCTACCTCAAGCGACAACCTTGTCACAAATGAAGAGATAAGCCTCATGGTCAAGAAATTCAACAAGTTCTAAAAGAATAGAAGCAAATATCGCAGATCCAACTCAAGACATGAAGAGAAGTGTTTGTCAAGTCATGACCGAAACTGCTACAATTGTGGGAAGCCCGGACACTACTCCAATGAGTGCTCGGCTCCCTACAAACGAAGAGAAGAGTCACCAAGAAGACGAAGCTCAAGAGATGAATCACCTCAAAGAGAGAGAAGGAGTAGAGATGATCGTTATGAACAAAGACCCTCAAGGAGAAGTAGGGACTCATACAAGAAGGACAAGCACACCAAGAGCTACTCAATAAGAAAGCATCAAGCTCTGACAACCACTCCGAGAGAAGCTATCACTCCAACTCCGATTATAGTCAAGATGATGGTGTTGCCGGAATTGCACTAGTGACAACCAACTCCTATGATCTATTTGATTCACCAAATGAAAGAGGTGGAAGTTGTTTCATGGCTAAAGTCCCCAAGGTATCACACCCCAAATATCTTGATTTCGATAGTGATGAAGATGATTTGCTTTACGATGATGACATGCTATGTGATAAAACTAGTGATGTTAATCATAATGAACTTGATATTTCTCGTGCTAGTCAAGATAAGTCAATTGACGATGATAAGATGAAAATAGAAGAACTAACTAAAGAACTCAACACTCTTAAGTTAGCCCATGAATCTACTCTTGAAGATCATAGAGAGCTTGTAAGAACTCATGAGAAGCTACACTTCGAGAAGCTCAATTTTGAGCAAGAACATGAATTTCTTAAAGCTATCAATGACGATCCCCGAAAGAATACTTCATCTTATCTTGCCAAATGACTACTCTCGTCTACATTCATGCCACAAGTCAAATCTAAGCAAACTAGTAACAAAGGAAAGAAAGGTTCTTCATCTAGTAGCAACAATAAAAATGTTAAACCCAATAATGTTGCTCCTAGTAGTTCTATTGATTCCACTAATGATGATTCTCTTAGCCAAGTTACACTTGAGCAAGAAAATGCTTTATTGAAAGGGATTATAGAGAGAGGTATCTACAAGAGTCTTGAAGGGTACAAACAATTTGATGAGATTGTACGCAAGCATGGAGGTTACCGGAAGAATCGCGGTGTTGGCTACTTCCATGCTAATGGAGTTGAATGGGAAGAAGGTCAATATCCCGAGCCCAAGTTTGTTCCTCAAAAGGAGAAGTATGAAAATACTCTTCCCAGGGGGACAAACACTCAAGATGACCTTCCACCACAAGACACGAAGCTCAAGGGCAAGAACAAGCTCCACAGGGACTTTGACTCTTACGAAGATGAACCCCAAGCTTTGGTGAAGTGGGTTCCCAAGGCTACTACAAGCTCAACTTCTACAAGTGCTACTTCAACACCAAGGATCACCATCAACTTGATGTGGGTTCCCAAGAAGAAGAACTAGAGAGTTCTTGAGGGGTGACTCCGCCAATGAAATTCACTCATATTCATTATTAGCAAGATCTATTTGCAATCAACATAAACCATATGAATAGATCAAGGAGTCACACATTCCCTCAAAGGTAAGCAAGGGACAAGGCAATCAACAAATCAGTGGACATCATTACACATGCTTTGCACTCCATGTCCATAGATATCCTTGTATTTGTCTCTTGTGTGCTGGGACTAACCCATGTAGGTGAGAAGAGTAAGGAAACAACAAGGATGCTCCCAACTCTTGATGATCTTCATCAACCTTGAACATCCACCACTACCTCACCAACATGAAGTCTTCATCGACAAAACCCAAGGTTAGTTTGTCCCTCCTATGGGGGGGATGTCACATCAAGGGGGAGCTTTACTCTAAGACTTGAGTCAAAGCATCTCTTAGTATGTGACAACATTAAATGCTTTATGTAAAAGTGGTAACCCCACTTGTGCTTAAACGATGAGTATGACCTATGATCAAGTACTCTTACTTGGCTCCTAAGTAAAATACTCATATATATATGACTTCGTCATCGCCCAAGTGCTTGTTAGATGCTAGAGTGTTTGTGCATGTTTGCCATGATTTCATTTGACATCTTATTGTGTGAGCATGTTGGTCTGCATTTATTTTCTCATTCGAGGATATCCAATTGTTGCTATTTGGCTTTTGATTTATCTTTTGCCAATTGGATATACAAGAATGCCTAGGACCACGTCTTTAGCTATCTATGCTTTCTCACCTCATGCTCTATTCATGCTACATCACAAAATTTGAACAAGTGTTTTTCGATCCCTCTGTGTGTGGAGCACTCGGAGTTCCGTATCGACAAGGACTGACCATTAAAACCTCCCAAGTGCATTTCGGTGGAACCAACCACAAAATCTCGGTCTCATCGAATGCCTAAGGTTGATCTGGTTTTCAATCTCGGTACCACCGATTCCATCTTCTCGGTTACACCGAGTTTCCCTGTCAACCGATAGTTGAGGAACTCGATGACACCAAAAAGTTAGAATCGATGCCACCTACAGTGGTGGGTATATAAGATGTGGACGCCGATGCTTTGAAATTCAATCTCAATCATCACACCTTAGAACCCTAAGCTGCCACCTACGAGACCCCTGGTCGTCGCCCTTGTCTCCCTATGCTCCTCCGCCGCTAGGAATCACCGTCGCCGACGAAATCCTCTCCATCGTCGCCATCGTAGCGGATCCGCACCAAGTTAGGGTACGGATTCGACCTCTTTTGCGCTCGTCGTCCGATTCTTGCGCATTAGATTCAAGTTTATCAATAATACACTCTTTGCACGTATTCCTATCCACACGAAACATCCATAGTCTAGCGAATGATGAATTTTCTAGGGTTTTGCCGCCCGCCCGATAAATCTCGGTGGAACCAAAACAGACATACCAGTCTCACCGATGTGAACTTATGTGTTGATGAGAACCGACTCGGTGGAACCGAGTACCTCCTTTTGGTCTGAACGAAAAGGGTGCCAAGGTTCGGTTAAGTGATTCAGTGTGTCTCGGCAGCACCGAAAATATTGTTTCGGCTGTACCAATATTTATTTGGCAGAATGCAAAAACCATGAAAATTTATTGTTCAAAATTCAAAAACCAGCCTCATTTTGTGATGACTCATCTACTTCTGCTCTCCTATACTCTATTCACATGGTTAATATGTCAGATGCAGAGGACAATCAAAATTTGGCAGTATAGGGAGTTGATATGAGTTTAGGCACAAGCCCAGAGCCGAGTTCTTTTTCAGATCCAGGCACCCCTAGCTCTCATGGGTTGCCCAAGGCTGCCACCAGGACCAGGAAGAAGTTAAATTCCGATGAAGAAGATTCAGACTTTATTCCTGAGGAGATTCTTGCCAAGAAGCAAGAAAAGGCTGCTAAGAAGTCAGCAACTTAAGCTACTTCTTCCAGAAGAGTTGTCAGCAAGGTCTATGCCAGATCAGAGACTATCAAAGCACATGAGAGTGCTAGAGCCACAATGGCTGTTGATCCCCCAGGGAGTCTATGACTAAGAAGGCAGGGGAGAAGAAGTCCAAAAAGTGGATTATCCATGTGATTGGCAGGCCTACCTCCATGTATGAAGATCCAAAGGAGGCTGCTAGTGCTGCTGCTGAGGAAGAGGAGGAAGAACATGTTGAGAAAGCCCCTCCCAAGAAGAAGGCCAAGAAGCTTATGGCTGATGCTATGCCAAAGACTGACATTTCCAAGAGCACCAAGCCTACATCCAAGAAAGCTGCTGCACAGAAGTCTAATAGGACTACCAGAGACATTCCAACTTCTGAGAAGAACAAGGGGACTGCCTCCATACTTGAAGATGATGATGACTTGACTACTTTGATGAAGCTCAGACCACATCTTCTAGTACATAATGCCAGCCACTTAGTTGCTGAAGACATGAAGAAGAGGAAAGACTCAGGATTGAGAGCCCGGAGAGCCATAGATCCTTATGCCTAGAGGAAGAAAACCGTTGTTGCTACAGGTTCTACACCCGAGAGCAACATGATTTCTATGAGACAGTGCTGCTTGACAAGAGCCGAGCTGTTAGCGATATGAGATATGTCGATTGGAAATTCATTAAGGAGAATGTGGACTACTTTCCAAGTGTCCAAGATAATTTCCACTACATTGGTCTGGATGAGTTTATTGGCAGAGAGCTTACTGCATGGAACGACGAGATGATCATGCAATTCTACTCCACTGCACATTTCTATGGAGATGGTAGAATTGTTTGGATGACTGAAGGAGCAAGGTATGAATCTACTATTGAGGAGTGGGCTGCACTTCTAGGAGTTCTAGATGTTCAGGAGGGTGATCTGGATGTATACTCAGAATCCAAGGCAAGTCACAATGCCATGAAGGATATGTATACTCCTATCCCCGCAGACAAGGTGCAATCTCACAAGCTAGGATCCATCTACTATCTGCAAGCAAGCCTCCGTACCATGAATACTATTCTGAGGCATACCTTGATGCCCAAGTTAGGAGATGATAAGATGATCCGAGGCTACTCCATCAACATGTTGATCCACCTTGATAGGAACACCAGGATTAGAGTCATGGATTTGATTGTTGAGACAATCAAGAGGGGTGCTGCCGATCAAAAGCGCTCTTGCTGCTATGCACCCTACATTCAGATGCTTATCAACTCTCAGTTAGAGAAGCACATTTTTTCTCTAGATCGTCCACATCTGCCCTTACAGCCAGATCTCGAGGATAATGTTGTGGTGATGGACCCAGATCATCCCACATCTGCTACAGCACAGGCAGAGGCAGAAGCAGTTCGAGCCGCTAGTGCTCAAGCCCCCAGATCCAGAAACAAGCAAATGGATCTTCTGATCTCAGCAGTTCAATGCATGCAGAAGGATATCAAGGGGATTCTGGACAACCAGAACAGTCTTGTGAGGATCTTTGAGACAAGGATCAAGACTCTTGGTGATAAGGTGGACAAGGTGACAAAGATAGTTATAGAGCTTCAGAAGGAAGTTGACTCAGTGCACATCCCTCGGGTCTCTTCTACTTTTTCAGATGATGATGATGATGATGAGGATGGATCACCTCTCAGGCCGGGCACCCAGTTCACTACTCGGGCTAGATCAGTCACAGTGCCTGCACCAGACTTGAGGCCCTCTTCATCAGCTCATGCTACTGTCAGCACAACTCCTGCTCCATCAGCTCCAGTTCCTCTCATGACCACTCCGACTCCATCTATGACATCCGCAGAGCTCTTCGCCGACGCTGTTCTCTCGACTCCTTCATCAAAAACCGGAGGAGATTTGGCCAAGAATGCTTAGATATATGCCTTTGAACTTTTTGGTAACTTGTTGCCAAAGGGGGAAAAGTGTATATAGATCTTTAGGCTTCGAGTGAGAGAGCGTTTGGTGCTTTGTTGCTTTTTCAAAAACAATTGCTTTTAGTTACTGTGATACTCTTTTGTTTTGCTTGTGATACACGCTTGAAGATGTTTGATCATACACTTTGATGTGTGATTCTACTATATCCTATCATCTTAATGCTTATGTGATGACCATTCATCTTTGGTTGATTGTGTTGTGCTATGATGTTCATTCCAATGACTCTCGCATACCACCAAGTGGTATGTGACATGTAAGAAGCAACCCGTGTACCTAATCGATTGTGCATTTGCATTCAAATACAAATTTAAAAATAATGCACAAATTGTTGGAAATATGCCCTAGAGGCAATAATAAAATGGTTATTATTGTATTTCCTAGTTCATGATAATTGTCTATTGTTCATGCTATAATTGTGTTAACCGGAAACCGTAATACATGTGTGAATACATAGACCACAGCATGTCCCTAGTGAGCCTCTAGTTGACTAGCTCGTTGATCAATAGATGGTCACGGTTTCATGAACATGGACATTGGATGTCGTTGATAATGGGATCACATCATTAGGATAATGATGTGATGGACAAGACCCAATCCTAAGCATAGCACAAGATCGTGTAGTTCGTTTGCTAAAGCTTTTCAATGTCAAGTATCGTTTCTTTAGACCATGAGATTGTGCAACTCCCGAATACCGTAGGAATGCTTTGGGTGTGCCAAACGTCACAACGTAACTAGGTGGCTATAAAGGTGCATTACGGGTATCTCCGAAAGTGTCTGTTGGGTTGGCACGAATCGAGACTGGGATTTGTCACTCCGTGTGACGGAGAGGTATCTCTGGGCCCAATTGGTAAGACATCATCATAATGAGATCAATGTGACTAAGGAGTTAGCCACGGGATGATGTATTACGAAACGAGTAAACAGACTTGCCGGTAACGAGATTGAACAAGGTATAGAGATACCGACGATCGAATCTCGGGCAAGTATCATACCGATAGACAAAGGGAATTGTATACGTGATTGATTGAATCCCCGACATCGTGGTTCATCCGATGAAATCATCGTGGAGTATGTGGGAGCCAACATGGGTATCTAGATCCCGCTGTTGGTTATTGACCGGAGAAGTATCTCGGTCATGTCTACGTGTCTCCCGAACCCGTAGGGTCTACACACTTAAGGTTCGATGACGCTAGGGTTATAGGGAAATGGTATACGTGATTACCGAAGGTTGTTTGGAGTCCCGGATGAGATCCCTGACGTCACGAGGAGCTCCGGAATGGTCCATAGGTAAAGATTGATATATAGAAAGTCCAGTTTTGGTCACCGGAAAGTTTTCGGGCTCATCGGTAGTGTATTGGGAGTGCCGGGAGGGTGCCGGAGGACCCCGGGAGGGGTGTGACGACCATAGGACTTTGTGGGCCCTTAGAGGAGGTGTACCAGCCCTTATTGGGCTGGCCAAGACCTTCTAGAAGGGCCCATGCGGCTAGAGATCAAGAGATAGGGCTGAAAGGATTTAAAAGGAGGAGATCCACCTCCCTTGTGGGAGGTCGACTCTCCCCCTAGTTCGGCCGAAGCTCTCCTCCTTGGAGGAGGGGCCAAGTCAGCCCTCCCTCTCCCTCCTCCTATATATATATATGCAACGGTTTGGTCTGATTTGAGACACGACTTCTCTCTCTATCTCGGCGCAGCCCTACCCTTCCTCTTCCTCGTTCCCCGTAGCGCTTGGCGAAGCCCTACCGGAGTCCACGTAGCTCCACTGTCACCACGCCGTTGTGCTGCCGGAGCTCTCCCTCAACCTCTCCTTCCTCCTTGATGGATCAAGGCGTAGGAGACGTCACCGGGCTGTACGTGTGTTGAACGCGGAGGCACCGTTGTTCGGCGCTAAGATCGGAATCCACCGCGATCTGAATCGCTGCGAGTACGACTCCACCAACCGCGTTCTTGTAACGCTTCCGCTTAGCAATCCTCAAAGGTATGAAGATGCAATATCTCCCCACTCGTTGCTGGTTTCTCCATGGATAGATCTTGGTGATCGTAGGAAATTTTTGTTAATATGCTTACCACTACTAGTCTTATCTTGATTCGGCGGTATTGTGGGATGAAGCGGCCCGCACCGACTTTACACGTACGCTTACGTGAGACTGGTTCCACCGCCTGACATGCACTTGTTGCATAAGGTGGCTAGCTGGTGTCTGTCTCTCCCATCTTAGTCGGATTGGATTCGATGAAAAGTGTCCTTATGAAGGGTAAATAGCAATTGCCATATCACGTTGTGGTTTTGGCGTAGGTAAGAAACGTTCTTGCTAGAAACCTATAGCAGCCACGTAAAAACTTGCAACTACAAATTAGAGGACGTCTAACTTGTTTTTGCAGAATATGCCTTGTGATGTGATATGGCCAAAGAATGTGATGTGATGCATTGTGATGTATGATATTGATCATGTTCTTGTAATAGGTTTCACGACTTGCATGTCGATGAGTATGACAACCGGCAGGAGCCATAGGAGTTGTCTTATTTTATTGTATGACCTGCGTGTCAATCATAAACGCCATGTAATTACTTTACTTTATTGCTAAACGTTAGCCATAGTAGTAGAAGTAATAGTTGGCGAGACAACTTCATGAAGACACAATGATGGAGATCATGGTGATGGAGATCATGGTGTCATGCCGGTGACAGTGATGATCATGGTGCCCCGAAGATGGAGATCAAAGGAGCAAGATGATATTGGCCATATCATGTCACTATATTGATTGCATGTGATGTTTATCATGTTTACATCTTATTTGCTTAGAACGACGGTAGTAAATAAGATGATCTCTCAATAAAATTTCAAGAAAAATGTTCACCCTAACTGTGCACCGTTGCTAAGGATCGTTGTTCCGAAGCACCACGTGATGATCGGGTGTGATAGGCTCTAACGTTCGCATACAACGGGTGTAAGCTAGATTTACACACACGATACACTTAGGTTGACTTGATGAGCCTAGCATGCACAGACATGGCCTCGGAACACGGAAGACCGAAAGGTCGAACATGAGTCGTATAGAAGGTACGATCAACATGAAGATGTTCACCATGGATGACTAGTCTGTCTCACGTGATGATCGGACACGGGCTAGTTGACATGGATCATGTGTCACTTGGATGACTAGAGAGATGTCTATCTAAGTGGGAGTTCATTAAATAATTTGATTATGTGAACTTAATTATCATGAACTTAGTATAAAATTTTCTTTACAATCTATATTGTAGATCCAATGGCCAACACAAATGTCACCCTCAATTTCAACGCGTTCCTAGAGAAAACCAAGCTGAAAGATGATGGAAGCAACTATGCGGACTGGGTCAGTGCGGCATGCTTTACAATTTAGAACCGGGGCTCCAAAAGCGTTTTGAGCAACACGGAGCATATGAGATGTTCCAAGAGCTGAAACTGGTTTTCCAAGCTCATGCCCGGGTCGAGAGATATGACGTCTCCGACAAGTTCTTCAGTTGTAAGATGGAGGAGAATAGTTCTGTCAGTGAGCACATCCTCAAGATGTCTGGGCTACACAACCGCTTGACCAGCTGGGAGTTAATCTCCCGGATGACTCGGTCATTGACGGAATCCTCCAATCGCTTCCACCTACCTACAAGAGCTTTATGATGAACTACAACATGCAAGGGATGGAGAAGTCCATTCCTGAGTTGTACTCGATGCTGAAATCAGTAGAGGTCGAGATCAAAAAGGAGCATCAAGTGTTGATGGTGAATAAGACCACTAGTTTCAAGAAAGGCAAGGGCAAGAAGAACTTCAAGAAGGATGGCAAAGCTGTTGCCACGCCCGGTAAGCAAGTTGCTGGGAAGAAGAAGAACAAGAATGGACCCAAGCCTGAGACTGAGTGTTTTTATTGCAAGGGTACCGATCACTGGAAGCTGAACTGCCCCAAGTACTTAGCGGATAAGAAGGACGACAACGTTAAAGGTATATGTGATATACTTGTTATTGATGTGTACCTAACCAGCGCTCGTAGTAGCTCCTGGGTATTTGATACCGATGCAGTTGCTCACATTTGTAACTCCAAGCAGGAGCTGCGGATTAAGCGGAGGCTGGCAAAGGACGAGTTGATGATGCGCGCCGGGAATGGTTCCAAGGTCGATGTGATCGCCGTCGGCACGCTACCTCTACATCTACCTTCGGGACTAGTGTTAAACCTTAATAATTGTTGTTTAGTACCAGCTTTGAGCATGAACATTGTATCTGGATCTTGCTTGATGCGAGATGGATACTCATTTAAATCTGAGAATAATGGGTGTTCTATTTATATGAGAGAAATGTTTTATCGTCATGCCCTGCTGGTCAATGGTTTATTTTTGATGAATCTCGAACGTGATGTTACACATGTCCATAGTGTGAGTACCAAAAAGTGTAAGGTTGATAACAATAGTCCCACTTACATGTGGCACTGCCGCCTTGGTCATATTGGTGTCAAACGCATGAACAAGCTCCATACTGATGGACTTTTGGAGTCTCTTGATTTTGAATCATTTGACACGTGCGAACCATACCTCATGGGCAAGATGACCAAGACTCCGTTCTCCGGAACAATGGAGCGAGCAACTGACTTGTTGGAAATAATACATACCGATGTAGAGTGTCGAGGCTCGTGGTGGCTACCGTTATGTTCTCACCCTCACTGATGACTTGAGTAGATATGGGTATGTCTACTTAATGAAACATAAGTCTGAAACTTTTGAAAGGTTCAAGGAATTTCAGAGTGAGGTAGAGAATCAACATGACGGGAAAATAAAGTGCCTACGATCTGATCGTGGCGGAGAATATTTAAGTCATGAGTTTGGCACGCACCTAAGGAAATGTGGAATTGTTTCACAACTCACGCCGCCTGGCACACCTCAGCGAAATGGTGTGTCTGAATGTCATAATCACACTCTATTAGATATGGTATGATCTATGTTGTCTCTTACCGACTTACCGCTATCGTTTTGGGGATATGCATTAGAGACTGCCGCATTCACTTTAAATAGGGCACCGTCAAAATCCATTGAGACGACACCGTATGAATTGTGGTTTGGAAAGAAACCTAAGCTGTCGTTTCTAAAAGTTTGGGGATGCGATGCTTATGTGAAGAAACTTCAACCTGAGAAGCTCGAACCCAAAGCGGAAAAGTGCGTCTTCATAGGATATCCCAAAGAGACTATTGGGTATACCTTCTACCTATGATCCGAGGGCAAAGTCTTTGTTGCCAAGAATGGATCCTTTCTCGAGAAAGAGTTTCTCTCGAAAGAAGTAAGTGGGAGGAAAATAGAACTTGATGAGGTAATTGTACCTCCACTCGAACCGGAGAGTAGCGTAGCACAGGAAGTTGTTTCTGTGGAGCCTACACCGGCTGGAGAGGAAGTTAATGATGATGATCATGAAACTTCACATCAAGTTACTATTGAACGTCGAAGGTCCACTAGGACAGTTTCCGCACCAGAGTGGTACGGCAACCCTGTCCTAGAGATCATGTTGTTAGACAACGGTGAACCTTCGAACTATGAAGAAGCGATGGTGGGCCCGGATTCCAACAAATGGCTTGAAGCCATGAAATCCGAGATAGGATCCATGTATGAGAACAAAGTGTGGACTTTGGTGGACTTGCCTGATGATAAGCGAGCCATTGAAAATAAATGGATCTTTAAGAAGAAGACTGACATGGATGGTAATGTGACCGTCTATAAGGCTCGGATTGTCGCTAAGGGTTATCGATAAGTTCAAGGAGTTGACTACGATGAGACTTTCTCACCCGTAGCAATGTTGGAGTCTATCCGAATCATGTTAGCAATTGCCGCATTTTATGATTATGAGATCTGGCAAATGGACGTCAAAAAAACGGCATTCCTTAATGGCTTCCTGAAGGAAGAACTGTATATGATGCAGCCGGAAGGTTTTGTCGATCCTAAATATGCTAACAAGGTATGCAAGCTCCAGCGCTCCATCTATGGGCTAGTGCAAGCATCTCGGAGTTGGAACATTCGCTTTAATGAAGTGATTAAAGCATTTGGATTTGTACAGGTTTATGGAGAACCCTGTATTTACAAGAAAGTGAGTGGGAGCTCTGTAGCATTTCTCGTATTATATGTGGATGACATACTGATAATGGGAAATGATATAGAACTCTTGGAAAGTGTAAAGGCCTACTTGAATAAGTGTTTTTCAATGAAGGACCTTGGAGAAGCTGCTTACATATTAGGTATTAAGATCTATAGAGATAGATCGAGACGCCTCATAGGTCTTTCACAAAGCACATACCTTGAAAAGATATTGAAGAAGTTCAATATGGATCAGTCCAAGAAGGGGTTCTTGCCTGTGTTACAAGGTGTGAGATTGAGTACGACTCAACGCCCGACCACGGCAAAGGATAGAGAAGAGATGAGTGTCATCCCCTATGCTTCAGCCATAGGCTCTAATATGTATGCCATGCTGTGTACCAGACCTGATGTGAACCTTGCCATAAGTTTGGTGGGGAGGTACCAAAGTGATCCCGGAGCGGAACACTAGACAGCGGTCAAGAATATCCTAAAGTACCTGAAAAGGACAAAGGACATGTTTCTCGTATATGGAGGTGCCGAAGAGCTCGTCGTAAAAGGTTACGTCGATGCTAGCTTCAACACAGATCCGAACGACTCCAAGTCGGAAACCGGATACATGTATGTTTTGAATGGAGGGGCAGTCAGCTGGTGCAGCAGCAAGCAAAGCGTCGTGGCGGCATCTACATGTGAAGCGGAGTACATAGCTGGTTCAGAAGTAGCAAAGGAAGGAGTCTGGATGAAGGAGTTCATCACCAACCTAGGAGTAATTCCAAGTGCGTCAGGCCCGATGACTCTATTCTGTGACAACACTGGAGCTATTGCCCTTGCGAAGGAGCCCAGGTTTCACAAGAAGACAAGACACATCAAGCGCCGCTTCAACTCCATCCGTGATTACATTCAAGAGGGAGATATAGATATTTGTAAAGTGCATACAGATTTGAATGTCGCAGATCCGTTGACTAAACCTCTCTCACGAGCAAAACATGATCAACACCAGATTGCTATGGGTGTTCGATTCATCACAATGTAACTAGATTATTGACTCTAGTGCAAGTGGAAGACTATTGGAAATATACCCTAGAGGAAATAATAAAATGGTTATTATTGTATTTCCTAGTTCATGATAATTGTCTATTGTTCATGCTATAATTGTGTTAACCGGAAACCGTAATACATGTGTGAATACATAGACCACAACATGTCCCTAGTGAGACTCTAGTTGACTAGCTCGTTGATCAATAGATGGTCACGGTTTCATGACCATGGAAATTGGATGTCATTGATAACGGGATCACATCATTAGGAGAATGATGTGATGGACAAGACCCAATCCTAAGCATAGCACAATATCCTGTAGTTCGTTTGCTAAAGCTTTTGAATGTCAAGTATTGTTTCCTTAGACCATGAGATTGTGCAACTCCCGGATACCGTAGGAATGCTTTGGGTGTGCCAAACGTCACAACGTAACTGGGTGGCTATAAAGGTGCACTACGGGTATCTCTGAAAGTGTCTGTTGGGTTGGCACGAATCGAGACTGGGATTTGTCACTCCATGTGACGGAGAGGTATCTCTAGGCCCACTCGGTAAGACATCATCATAATGAGATCAATGTGACTAAGGAGTTAGCCACGGGATGATGTATTACGGAATGAGTAAAGAGACTTGCCGGTAACGAGATTGAACAAGGTATAGAGATACCGACGATCGAATCTCGGGCAAGTATCATACCGATAGACAAAGGGAATTGTATACGGGATTGATTGAATCCCCGACATCGTGGTTCATCCGATGAAATCATCGTGGAGTATGTGGGAGCCAACATGGGTATCCAGATCCCACTGTTGGTTATTGATCGGAGAAGTATCTCGGTCATGTCTACGTGTCTCCCGAACCCGTAAGGTCTACACACTTAAGGTTCGATAACGCTAGGGTTATAGGGAAATGGTATACGTGATTACCGAAGGTTCTTCAGAGTCCCGGATGTGATCCCGGACGTCACGAGGAGCTCCGGAATGGTTCGGAGGTAAAGATTGATATATAGGAAGTCCAGTTTTGGTCACCGGAAAGTTTTTGGGCTCATCAGTAGTGTACCAGGAGTGCCGGGAGGGTGCCGGAGGACCCCGGGAGGGGTGTGAACCATAGGACTTTGTGGTCCCTTAGAGGAGGTTTGCCAGCCCTTATTGGTCTGGCCAAGACCTTCTATAAGGGCCCATGTGGCTGGAGATCAAGAGATAGGGCTGAAAGGATTTAAAAGGAAGAGATCCACCTCCCTTGTGGGAGGTGGACTCTCCCCCTAGTTTGGCCGAAGCTCTCCTCCTTGGAGGAGGGGCCAAGGCAGCCCTCCCTCTCTCTCCTCCTATATATATGCAAGGGTTTGGGCTGATTTGAAACACGACTTCTCTCTCTCTCTCTCGGCGCAGCCCTACCCTTCCTCTTCCTCGTTGTCCGTAGCGCTTGGCAAAGCCCTGCCGGAGTCCACGTAGCTCGACCGTCACCACGCCATCGTGCTGACGGAGCTCTCCCTCAACCTCTCCTTCCTCCTTGCTGGATCAAGGCGTAGGAGAGGTCACCGGGCTGTACGTGTGTTGAACGCGGAGGCACCGTTGTTCGACGCTAAGATCGGAATCCACCGCGATCTGAATCGCTGCGAGTACGACTCCACCAACCGCATTCTTGTAATGCTTCCGCTTAGCGATCTTCAAAGGTATGAAGATGCAATCTCTCCCCACTCGTTGCTGGTTTCTCCATGGATAGATCTTGGTGATCGTAGGATTTTTTTTGATTTACTACTACGTCTCCCAACAGTGGCATCATGAGCCAGGTTTATGCGTAGAATCTATGCACGAGTAGAACACAAGTTGTTGCGGGCATCGATTTTGTTAATATGCTTACCACTACTAGTCTTATCTTGATTCGGCGGTATTGTGGGATGAAGCGGCCCGCACCGACTTTACACGTACGCTTACGTGAGACTGGTTCCACCGCCTGACATGCACTTGTTGCATAAGGTGGCTAGCTGGTGTCTGTCTCTCCCACCTTAGTCGGATTGGATTCGATAAAAAGGGTCCTTATGAAGGGTAAATAGCAATTGGCATATAACATTGTGGTTTTGGCGTAGGTAAGAAACGTTCTTGCTAGAAACCTATAGCAGCCACGTAAAAACTTGCAACTACAAATTAGAGGACGTCTAACTTGTTTTTGCAGAATATGCCTTGTGATGTGATATGGCCAAAGAATGTGATGTGATGCATTGTGATGTATGAGATTTATCATGTTCTTGTAATAGGTTTCATGACTTGCATGTCGATCAGTATGACAACCGGCAGGAGCCATAGGAGTTGTCTTATTTTATTGTATGACCTGCGTGTCAATCATAAACACCATGTAATTACTTTACTTTATTGCTAAACGTTAGCCATAGTAGTAGAATTAGTTGTTGGCGAGACAACTTCATGAAGACACAATGATGGAGATCATGGTGATGGAGATCATGGTGTCATGCCGGTGACAGTGATGATCATGGTGCCCCGAAGATGGAGATCAAAGGAGCAAGATGATATTGGCCATATCATGTCACTATATTGATTGCATGTGATGTTTATCATGTTTACATCTTATTTTCTTAGAACGACGGTAGTAAATAAGATTATCTCTCAATAAAATTTCAAGAAAAGTGTTCACCCTAACTGTGCACCGTTGCTAAGGATCATTGTTTCGAAGCACCACATGATGATCGGGTGTGATAGGCTCTAACGTTCGCATACAAAGGGTGTAAGCTAGATTTAGACACGCGATACACTTAGGTTGACTTGACGAGCCTAGCATGTACAAACATGGCCTCGGAACACGGAAGACCGAAAGGTCGAACATGAGTCGTATAGAAGATACGATCAACATGGAGATGTTCACCATGGATGACTAGTGCGTCTCACGTGATGATCGGACACGGGCTAGTTGACATGGATCATGTGTCACTTGGATGACTAGAGAGATGTCTATCTAAGTGGGAGTTCATTAAATAATTTGATTATGTGAACTTAATTATCATGAACTTAGTACAAAATTGTCTTTACAATCTATATTGTAGATCCAATGGCCAACACGAATGTCACCCTCAATTTCAACGCGTTCCTAGAGAAAACCAAGCTGAAAGATGATGGAAGCAACTATACGGACTGGGTCCGTGGCTTGAGGGATCATCCTCATAGCTTCCAAGAAATTGTATGTCCTTGATGCACCACTAGGTGACTCACCCCTTCTCCCAGCAGAGCAAGACGTTGTGAACGCTTGGCATTCTCGCTGCGATGATTACTCCCTTGTTCAGTGCTGCATGCTTTACTGTTTAGAACTGGGGCTCCAAAAGCGTTTTCAGCAACACGGAGCATATGAGATGTTCCAAGAGCTGAAACTGGTTTTCCAAGCTCATGCCCGGGTCGAGAGATATGACATCTCCAACAAGTTCTTCAGTTGTAAGATGGAGGAGAATAGTTCTGTCATTGAGCACATCCTCAAGATGTGTGGGCTACACAACCACTTGACTCAGCTGGGAGTTAATCTCCCGGATGACTCGGTCATTGACAGAATCCTCCAGTCGCTTCCACCTACCTACAAGAGCTTTGTGATGAACTACAACATGCAAGGGATGGAGAAGTCCATTCCTGAGTTGTACTCGATGCTGAAATCAGTAGAGGTCGAGATCAAAAAGGAGCATCAAGTGTTGATGGTGAATAACACCACTAGTTTCAAGAAAGGCAAGGGTAAGAAGAACTTCAAGAAGGACAGCAAAGGTGTTGCCGTGCCCGGTAAGCAAGTTGCCGGGAAGAAGAAGAACAAGAATGGACGCAAGCCTGAGACTGAGTGTTTTTATTGCAAGGGTACTGGTCACTGGAAGCGGAACAACCCCAAGTACTTAGCAGATAAGAAGGACGGCAACATTAAAGGTATATGTGATATACTTGTTATTGATGTGTACCTAACCAGCGCTCGTAGTAGCTCCTGGGTATTTGATACCGGTGCAGTTGCTCACATTTGTAACTCCAAGCAGGAGCTGCGGAATAAGCGGAGGCTGGCAAAGGACGAGGTGACGATGCGCATCGGGAATGGTTCCAAGGTCGATGAGATCGCCGTAGGCACGCTACCTCTACATCTACCTTCGGGATTAGTGTTAAACCTTAATAATTGTTGTTTAGTACTAGCTTTGAGCATGAACATTGTATCTGGATCTCGCTTGATGCGAGATAGCTACTCATTTAAATCTGAGAATAATGGTTGTTCTATTTATATGAGAGAAATGTTTTATGGTCATGCCCCGTTGGTCAATGGTTTATTTTTGATGAATCTCGAACGTGATGTTACACATGTCCATAGTGTGAGTACCAAAAAGTGTAAGGTTGATAACGATAGTCCCACTTACATGTGGCACTGCCGCCTTGGTCATATTGGTGTCAAACGCATGAAGAGGTCAAGATCTTCCACTCCAACCATATGGATCTTGATTTCTAGCCTCCCCAAGTTGCTTTCCACCAATCCCATCTCTTCTACCAAGCAAAATCTGTGAGAGAGTGATTGTGTGTTGAGGAGTCTATCATCTTTAAGCACAAGAGCAAGGAGTTCATCGCCATTACTGAGCCTATTACCTTTTGGAGGGTGGTCCCTCCTAGATTGGTTAGATGTCGCTTGGGAGCCTCCTACTTCGTGTTGTGGAGTGAACCAAGAAGTTTGTAAGGGCAAGGAGATCGCCTACTTCGTGAAGATCTACCCATAGTGAGGCTAGTCCTTTGTGGACGGAAGCCGCATGGAATACTCAAGGTTGCTTATTTGTGGAACCCTCCGTGGGTAGAGCCCTCCGTGGACTCTCGCGACCGTTGCCCTCCGTGGGTTGAAGACTCCATGAACGTGTACGTACGATAGCACCACCTATCAAACCACGGGAAAAATTTATTGGGGAACGTTGCATGGGAAACAAAAAAATTCCTACGCACACGCAAGATCTATCCATGGTGATGAGCATCTACGAGACGGAGCGTGGATCTACATACCCTTGTAGATCGCTAAGTGGGAAGTGTTTAAGAAACGCGGTTGGTGTAGTTGAACGTCTTCGCGAGCCAAATCGCCGAGCGTCCCGCGATCTCATCATGATCCGTCCCGCGATCCAATCACGATCCGTCATGCAAACTCATCACGATCCGTCCCGAGAACTCATCATGATCCGTCTCGCGATCTTGATCACGGTCCTTCCGATCTAACGCCGAACGGATGACACCTCCGCGTTCAGCACACGTACAGCTCGATGACGATCTCCGCCTTCTTGATCCAGCAAGAGGAGCGGAGAGGTAGACGAGTTCTCCGGCAGCGCAACGGCGTTGCGGTGATGGTGGTGGAGCTATTCCGGTAGGGCTTTGCCTAAGCACTACAGAAAACCGATCTAGAGGAGAAACTATGCACCAGAGGAACGGGTAGCACGTGGCTGAAAATCTAGTGCAAAAAGCCCTAGAACCTCTAGTATATATAATAGTAAGAGAGGAGGAGGCTTGGCGCAAGGTCCAAGCCCTCTAGGCTTCGGCTGAAGTGGGAGGAGAGGAGGAATCCTCCTCCAATCCTAGTAGGACTAGGACTCCTCCTTATTTTGGTCTTTTTGTCTTTTTTTCCACCTTTTTCTCTTTGGGATTTTCTTCACAGCCGCATGGGCCTTATGTGGGACTTCCACCAGACCACTAAGTGCTGGTATTCACCATCCCACAGCCCATGTAGCCTCTTGGGTCGAAATACCCCTCCCGGTGGTCTCCCGATACACTACCGGCATTCCCGATACACTACCGATGAGCCCGAAACTTTTCCGGCGACCAAAACAGGACTTCCTATATATGAATCTTTACCTCCGGACCATTCCGGAGCTCTTCGTGACATACGAGATCTCATCCGGGACTCTCAACAACCTTTAGTCACCACCATGCATAACTCTATACTACTGAAACGTCACCAAACCTTAAGTGTGCAGATCCTGCGGGATCGAGAACTATGTAGACATGACCGAGACACCTCTACGGTCAATAACCAATAGCGGGACCTGGATGGCCATATTGGTTCCTACATATTCTACGAAGATCTTTATCAGTCGAACCTCTATGTCAAGGATTCGGTTAATCCCGTATGATGTTCCCTTTGTTCTTCGGTATGTTACTTGCCCGAGATTCGTTCGTCGGTATCTCCATACCTAGTTCAACCTTGTTATCGGCAAGTCTCTTTACTCATTCCATAATACAAGATCCTGTGACTAACACTTAGTCACATTGCTTTCAAGGCTTGTTGTGATGTTGTATTACCGAGTGGGCCCTGAGATACCTCTCCGTCACACGGAGTAACAAATACTTGAGTTGCATGATCTCATGGTCAGAGGAACAGATACTTGACATGCAGAAAACAGTAGCAATAAACTGACACGATCATATGCTACGTTTGTAGTTTGGGTCTTTTCCATCAGACCATTCTCCTAATGATGTGATCCCGTTATCAAATGACATCTCATGTCCATGGCTAGGAAACCTTAACCATCTTTGATCAACGAGCTAGTCCATTATAGGCATACTAGGGACATGGTTTTGTCTATGTATCCACACATGCATCTAAGTCTCCGATTGATACAATTATAGCATGGATAATAAAGGATTATCATGAACAAGGAAATATGATAATAACCAATTTATCATTGCCTCTAGGGCATATTTCCAACAGTCTCCCACTTGCACTAGAGTCAATAATCTAGTTCACATCACCATGTGATTCGCATTGTTATGAATCTAACACCCAATGAGTTCTGGGGCTCGATCATGCTTTGCATGTGAGAGAGGTCTTATAGTCAACGGGTCTACAGATCCGAGTGTACTTTGCAAATCTCTATGTCAAACTGTAAACACTGCTACCACACTCCACTTGGTACTATTCCAAATGGCTGCTCCACTATACATATCCGGATTGCTACTAAGAGTCATCCGAATTAGTGTTAAAGCTTGCATTGACGTAACTCTTTACGACGAACCCTTTATCACCTCCATAATCAAGAAAAATTTCCTTAGTATTTTAGTCACTAAGGATAATATTGACCGCTGTCCAGTGATCCACTCCTGGATCACTCTTGTACCCCTTGACGGACTCATGGCAAGGCACACACAGGTGCGGTACACAGCATGGCATACTATACAGATCCTATGGCTAAGGAAGAGGGGACGATGTTCGTCCCTTCTCTTTCTTCTGTCGTTGTAGAGCTTTGAGTCTCACTCAACTTCACACATTACAAATCAGGCGAGAACTCTTTCTCTGACTGATCCATTTTGAACTCTTTCAAAATCTTGTCAAGGTATGTACTCATTGAAAGTCTCATTGAGCATCTTGATCTATCTCTATGGATCTTGATGCTAACCAATTAGGTAGATTTATCGAGGTCTTCCTTTGAAATTCACTTTTCAAACAACCATTTATGCTTTCCAGAAATTCTACATTATTTCCGATCAACAATATGTCATCCACATATACTTATCAGAAATTCTATAGTGCTCCCACTCACTTTATTGTAAATACAAGTTTCTCATAAACTTTGTATAAACTACAAAACTTTGATCACCTCATCAAAGTGTATATTCCAACTTTGAGATGCTTGCTCCAGCTCTTAGATGGATTGCTGGAGCTCGCACACCTTTTAGCATCCTTAGGACTGAACAAAACCTCCTGGTTGTATCACATACAACCTTTCCTCAAGTAAACTGTTAAGGAAACGATGTTTTGTCATCCATCTGCCAGATTTCATAATTGAAAAATGCAGCAACTGCTAACATAATTTCAACAGACTTTAGCATCGCTATGAGTGAGAAAGTCTCATCGTAGTCAACTCCTTGAACTTTGTCGGAAACTTCTTTGTGACAAGTCGAGCTTTATAAATGGTGACATTTACCATCAACGTCTGTCATCATCTCAAAGGTCCATTTGTACTTGACGACCTACCATCCAACGAGCAAGTCTACCAAAGTCTATACTTGGTTTTCATACATGGATCCTTTCTTGGATTTCATGGCCTCTAACCATTTGTTGGAATCCGGGCCCATCATCGCTTCTCCACAGCTCGTAGGTTCATTGTTGTCCAACAACATGACCTCCAAGACAGGGTTGTCGTACCGCTCAGGAGTAGTACACACCCTTGTCAACCTATGAGGTTCGATAGTAACTTGATCCAAAGCTTCATGATCATTATCATTAAATTCGTCTTCAACTAATGTAGGCTTCACAGAAGCATCTTCCTGCGCTACGCTACTCTCTGGTTGAACAAAGGTTCAACAACCTCATCAAGTTCTATCTTCCTCCCACTCAATTCTTTCGAGAGAAAATTTTTCTCGAGAAAGGACCCAATTTTAGCAACAAACACTTTATGCTTGGATCTGAGATAGAAGGTTGACCCAACTATTCTTAGGGTATTCTATGAAGATGCATTTGTCCGCTTTGGGTTCGAGCTAATTAGGTGAAAACATTTTTCTCATAAGCGTCGCAGCCCCAAACATCAAGAAATGACAGTTTAGGTTTCTATCAAACCATAATTCACATGGTGTCATCTCAACGGATTTGGATGGTGCCCTATTTAAACTGAATGTAGTTGTCTCTAATGCATAACCCCAAAACTATAGTAGCAAAATGATAAGAGACATCATAGCACGCACCATATCCAATAGAGCACGACTATGACGTTTGTACACACCATCACACTATGGTGTTCTAGGTGGCGTGAGCTGTGAAACAACTTTCACATTGTCTAAAGTTGTATGCCAAACTCGTAACTCCGATATTCACCTCCACGATCATATCACGAACCTTTTTATCTTCTTGTCACGATGATTCTAAACTTCACTCCGAATTTGCTTGAACTTTTCAAATGATTCAGACTTGTGTTTTATTAAATAAATATACACTATATCTACTCAAATCATCAGTGAAGGTAAGAAAATAATGATATCCACAGCACGCTACAAGATTCATTGGATTGCATACATCAACATGTATCATTTCCAATAAATCACTTGCCCGCTCCATCAAACTGGAAAATAGGGTCCTTAGTCATCTTGCCCAGGAGGCATGGTTCGCATGTCTCAACCGATTCGAAATCGAATGAGTCCAAAGATCCATTAGCATGGAGTTTATTCATGCGATTTATACCAATATGAAATTTAGCGACAGTGCCACAAGTATGTGGTACTATCATTATTAACATTCTATCTTTTGGCATCAATGTTATGAACATGTGTATTACTACGATCAAGATTCAAGAAACCATTCCCACTGGGTGCATGACCATCGAAGGTATTATTCATGTAAACAGAATAACCATTATTCTCTAACTTAAATGAATAACTGTGTTGCAATAAACACGATCTAATCACGTTCATGCTCAATGCAAAACACCAAATAACATTTATTTAGGTTCGTCACTAATCCCGAAGGTAGAGAGAGCGTGCGATGTTGATCACATCAACCTTGGAAACATTTCCAACACACATCGTCACCTCATCCTTAGCTAGTTTTCCGTTTATTCCGTAGCTTTTATTTCGAGTTACTAACATTTAGCAACCAAACCGGTATCCAATACCCAGGTGCTACTAGGACTGCTCGCAAGGTACACATCATTAACACGTATATCAAATATACTTCTGTCGACGTTGCCAGTCTTCTTATCTACCAAGTATCTAGGGTTGTTCCGCTTCAGCGACCGCTCTCCTCATAATCGAAGCACTTAGTCTCGGGTTTGGGTTCAACTTTGGGTTGCTTCACTGGAGCAGCAACTGACTTGCCATCCATGAAGTTTACCTCCTTGCCCTTGCCCTTCTCGAAACTAGTGGTTTTACTAACCTTCAACACTTGACGCTCCTTCTTGATTTCTACCTTCGCGGTGTCAAACATCGCGAACAGCTTAGAGATCATTATTTCTATCCCTGACATTTTATAGTTCATCACCAAGTTCTAGTAGCTTAGTGACAGTGACTTGGAGAACTATATCAATCACTATCTTATCTGGAAGATCAACTCCCACTCGATTCAAGCGATTGTAGCACCCAGACAATCTGAGCACATGCTCAACGATTGAGCTATTCTCCTTCATCTTGCAGACAAAGAATTTTGTTGGAGATCTCATATCTCGCAACACGGGCACGAGCCTGAGATCCTAATTTCAGCTCTTAGAACATCTCATATGTTTCGTGACGTTCAAAACGTTTCAGAGCCTCAATTCTAAGCCATAATGCATGACGCACTAAACTATCAAGTAGTCATCGAAACATGCCTGTCAGATGTTCACAACATCTACAGACGACGCTAGAGGGGGTGGCGCACCGAGCACTGCATTAAGGACATAAGCCTTCTGTGCAGCAATGAGGACAATCCTCACATCACGGACCCAAGTCCGCAATATTGCTACCATCATCTTTCAACTCTATTTCTCTAGGAACATATAAAAATTTCAAGGGAGCTACGGTGCGAGCAAGTAATCAACAACATAATTTGCAAAGACACTATTGACTATGTTCATGATAATGAGTTCAATTAATCATATTAGTGAAGAACTCCCACTCAAATTGACATCCCTCCGATTATTCGAGTGATACATGATCCAAATTCACCAACTCAAGTCCGATCATCACGTGAGTTGAGGTGGTATCAATGGTGAACATCATCATGTTGATCATATCAACTATATGACTCATGTTCGACCATTTGGTCTCTTGTGTTCTGAGGACATGTCTGTACTTGCTAGGCTCGTCAAGTTTAACCCGAGTGTTGTACATGTGCAACACTGGCTTGCACCCGTTGTATGTGAACATAGAGTCTATCACACCCGATCATCACGTGGTGTCTTGACACGACGAACTTTCACAACGGTGCACACTCGAGGAGAACACAATTTATCTTGAAATTAAGTGAGGGATCACCTTATAATGCTACCGTCATCCTAAGAAAAATAAGGTGCATAAAAGGATTAATATCACATGCAAATCATAAGTGACATGATATGGCCATGAACTTTTGCTTTTGATATCCATCTTGAAAGCATCGGCATGGTCTCCATCGTCACTAGCATGACACCATGATCTCCATCATCTTGATCTCCATCAACGTGTCGCATCGGGGTTGTCGCGCCCACCATACTTCTACTACTATTGCTACCATTTAGCGATAAAGTAAAGCATTACATAGCGCTTAATGATTGACACGCAGGTCATACAATAATTAAAGACAACCCTATGGCTCCTGCCGGTTGCCGTACTCATCGACATGCAAGTTGTGATATTCTATACAAAACATGATCATCTCATACATCACATATATCTCATCATGTAATTGGCCATATCACATCACAACATACCTTGCAAAAACAAGTTAGACGTCCTCTCATTGTTGTTGCATGTTTTACATGGCTGCTATGGGTATCTAGCAAGAACAATTCTCACCTACGCATAAACCACAACGGTGATACATAAGTTGCTTTTCAACCTTCTCAAGGACCGCCTTTGTCGAATCCGATCCAACTAAAGTAGGAGAAACAGGCACCCGCCAACCATCTTTGTGTAACGAGGTTACACGTCAGTTGACGGAACCGGTCTCACGTAAGCGTACGAGTAAGGTTGGTCCGGGCCACTTCATCCCACAATATCACTGAACCAAAACACGACCAAGGGAGGAAGCAATCTAAGCATCAATGCCCACAAACTCTTTGTGTTCTACTCGAGATCTCATCTACACATAGACCTAGCTCAGGATGCCACTGTTGGGGAACGTTGCATGGGAAACAAAAAATTTCCTATGCACGCGCAAGATCTATCCATGGTGATGAGCATCTACGAGAGGGAGAGTGGATCTACATACCCTTGTAGATCGCTAAGCGAGAAGCGTTTAAGAAACGCGGTTAGTGTAGTCGAACGTCTTCGCGATCCAAATCGCCCAGCGTCCAGTGATCTCATCATGATCCATCCCGTGATCCAATCAAGATCCGTCCTGCGAACTCATCATGATCCGTCCCGAGAACTCATCACGATCCGTCTCGCGATCTTGAGCACGGTCCTTCCGATCCAACGCCGAACGGACGGCACCTCCGCGTTCAGCACACGTACAGCCCGATGACGATCTCCGCCTTCTTGATCCAACAAGAGGGAGCGGAGAGGTAGACGAGTTCTCTGGCAGCACGACAGCGTTGCGGCGATGGTGGTGGAGCTATTCTGGCAGGGCTTCGCCTAAGCACTGCAGAAAACCGATCTAGAGGAGAAACTATGCACTAGAGGAACAGGTAGCACGTGGCTGAAAATCTAGTGCAAAAAACCCTAAAACCTCTAGTATATATAAGAGGAAGAGAGGAGGAGGCTTGGCACAAGGGACAAACCCTCTAGGCTTCGTCCAAAGTGGGAGGAGAGGAGGAATCCTCGTCCAATCCTAGTAGGACTAGGACTCCTCCTTATTTTGGTCTTTTTGCCTTTTTCCATCTTTTTCTCTTTCGGCTTTTCTTCCCAGCCGCATGGGCCTTATGTGGGACTTCCACTAGCCCACTAAGGGCTGGTATTCACCCTCTCACAGCCCATGTAGCGTCTTGGGTTGAAATACCCCTCCTGGTGGTCTCCCGGTACACTACCGGCACTCCCGATACACTACCGATGAGCCCGAAACTTTTCCGGCGACCAAAACATGACTTCCTATATATGAATATTTACCTTCGGACCATTGTAGATCTCCTCGTGACGTACGGGATCTCATCCGGGACTCCGAACAACCTTCGGTCACCACCATGCATAACTCTATACTACCGAAACGTCACCAAACCTTAAGTGTGCAGACCCTGCGGGTCCGAGGACTATGTAGACATGACCGAGACACCTCTACGATAAATAACCAATAGTGGGACCTGGATGCCCATATTGGTTCCTACATATTCTATGAAGATCTTTATCGGCCGAACCTCTATGTCAAGGATTCAGTTAATCCCGTATGATGTTCCCTTTGTTCTTCGGTATGTTACTTGCCCGAGATCGATCGTCGGTATCTCCATACCTAGTTCAACCTCATTACCGACAAGTCTCTTTACTCGTTCCGTAATACAAGATCCCATGACTAACACTTAGTCACATTTCTTGCAAGGCTTGTTGTGATGTTGTATTACTGAGTGGGCCCTGAGATACCTCTCCGTCACACGGAGTAACAAATCCCAGTCTTGATCCATGCCAATCCAACAGACACCCTCAGAGATACCTGTAGAGTACCTTTATAGTCACCCAGTTACGTTGCGATGTTTGATACACACAAGGCACTCCTCCGGTGTTAGTGAGTTGCATGATCTCATGGTCATAGGAACAGATACTTGACATGTAGAAAACAGTAGCAATAAACTGACACGATCATATGCTACGTTTGTAGTTTGGGTCTTGTCCATCACACCATTCTCCTAATGATGTGATCCCATTATCAAATGACATCTCATGTCCATGGCTAGGAAGCCTTAACCATCTTTGATCAACGAGCTAGTCCATGATAGGCATACTAGGGACATGGTTTTGTCTATGTATCCACACATGCATCTAAGTCTCCGATCAATACAATTATAGCATGGATAATAAAGGATTATCATGAACAAGGAAATATGATAATAACTAATTTATTATTGCCTCTAGGGCATATTTCCAACAAAATCATCGTGCCATCACTTGTGTTTGCTTTCCTAACCCTCTCTTTACTTACATGTGCAATGTCTTTATTTTCTGCTGCACTCTTAGACATGCATGTGTAGGGTGTTACTTGATATGCTATGAATGCTAAAACTTGCCAAGAATTAAAATTGGGAAAAATGGCAAAACTTTTATTTGCTCAAGTAGTCTAATCACCCCCCCTCTAGACCTACTTTCGATCCTACAACACGCCACCTAAAAGGAACCTACATAGTGGTGAGGTAGAGGTCAGAAATGAAGATGGCACCTAGATTTAGGCAATGATCTGCCTTGACTTCAACTCCCCTCTCAAATTAGCGAAAATACCCCCCCCCCTCGCAGGACTGCTAAAAATTAGGCTAGGATGTACTTCGTATATTTTGAGACCCACACTACAAGGTGGGGTAAAAAAAGGTGATTTTCGCACTTACAAAATAAATGGATCGCCACCTCATGATTGCCTCACGCATAACCCACCTCAGCACCCTCACAACCAAGACAACACACCCCATGTTATTACCCGCTCCTAGTGATAGAGCACGACCATGCCCAACACCCAAAGCCAACACTCAAAAGTCCCACAAGCTAACCTTGTGTGACTCACAATGAGAGAGAGGTCGAAGATGCACAAGCGGTTCACCCCATTGCCGCGCCGCCGCTACTCCAAAATCTACATACCTCCTCCATTCAGACAACACTCACCGACAGGGAGATCCACATCACTCATATCCACGTGATTGACAAGGGCCCGTGTACCTGTTCGAGCAAGGAGAAAGTTGGACGCAACCATCAACCAACCCCCATGGTCAGGTCTAGCTTTCTGATGGTGCCATCTAGAGCCATCGTAGAATCCCAACGACCGGATCCGTGGATTGCCCCCCTTGGTCAGATCGAGTTGATTTATGGCCCCGTATGATATCAGCGTGGGGAGTGACCCCAACCCACGGACCCGTCGACATTCGGTAACGATGATGAACCACGACAATCGAGACCCACGATCCCTGGAAGAAAGGTGCCACCTAGGACTGGCAAGACCACCAATGGTCAAAGAAGAATAAGTCTAGAGCGATCCGGAGGTAGAAATCATGCAAATGGAAGAAGACCGAGGGAACGAAAGAGACCGGGAGGCCTCGGTGACGCCATGGGCCAGCCGATGACGGTGAAGGGGTGTGCGGGATGGGTGGCAGGGTTCAGGGCCTTACTTGTTACCACTCCTTTTCGGAATCAGCTCCCCCATCACTTCCAAACTCATACCATCGTCGTGCCACCTCACGGTGCATTAGGAAGTATCTTCATGAGAAGAATTATGGCGATCAGATCGCTAGGTGGGCATCAGAGCTCAGGCAGTTCAAGGTCCATTCCCAGGTAGTTCAAGGTCCATTCCGATACCCATAAAATGAGCACATCACATGTCCTAGCAGATTTAATTGTTGAGTTGGCCTATCGAAATGGGTATGAAGAGAAGCTGAAAGTAGAGCTCACAACTGGCTTTTAGGAAAAGTCTGCATGCAGTTAGGTAGTTCAAAGTCCACTCCGTTGCCCATAAGACGATCAAGTCACATGTCCTGGCAAATTTTGTTGCTGAGTTGGCCTGTCGGACCGAGTATGAAGAGAATCCGAACATGGAGCTCACAACTGGATTTCACGAAAAGTCTGCATGAAGATTTGCTATTCTCGGGAAATGTTGTAAAAATAGGTTGTTTCCTACACTTTTTTTCCTTTCACATTTGCTATTCTCGGGAGCCAAAATCATTTCGATTTAGGCTATCTTCAAGGCTTCAACGCTTATAGAGGCGCTTAAGATCATCTCCATTGCAGGCTGGGTCGCTGACTCCTGCCTGAACGCCAGAGCATGTAACATCAACATGGTTGCCTCAACAACAACAACAAAAAATGTAACGTCAACATGGGTTTTCAGTGGACGTCAAAAAAGAACATGGGTTTTCAGTGGTTTGAACTCATAACATGTTGTAAAAGTCGGTTGCTATACCATCGCAACCAAAACAATGACAGTGGCACCATATAAAAAGGATTTCGCTACAAATCGAGCATCAGATTTTTTGAGTATGACCAACCAAATGTATTTATGGCAAATTTAATTGTCGCGAGGATGGCAGTTTATTTTAGCAAGCATGGCAAATCCTTAACATTACCGTACAAAAATCAGGATGTAGTAGACAGCAGTGAAATATGAAATAATAAAAAACAAGCTAAACCCAATTGGGTTACCACAATATACACGAATGCCAAACAAAGCCTTATACAGTCAAAGTTGAATAGCGGCTAACAACTTGTCTGTCCTCGCTGTGGCCACATTAAGAACTTGGCCAGCTGCTTCCTCGCTGCCAGCAACTTCGCCTCCTTTCCTCAACAGCACTAATTCACTGGTACCTCGCATAAGTCTGTTCGGATAGGTAGGGATTAGACTCAACCCCATCGAACGTGCAGATATTTTACTTCAGTTTTCCCACTGGCTCTTCCCTCAAGGAATTCTTAGGTGGTTGAAAAATATGAACTTGAAAGTCGGGTGGGTAATATGGACCTTTTTCTAGCTAAGAATAAGGAGTTTGTACAACAGCAGAGCTGAGAATCTCCATTACCAAATCAATCATTGGCATGGCCAACAGACACAACAGACGAACATTATTGCGTTCCTCTCCGGTAGTCCAGTTTCATCATAAGATTGAACAGAGAAACTGTACCAGCGAATAAGCCTTACCGGTTACCAGTAGTACCAGCAACGAATTTTCTTAAAGACTTTCCTGTGAATACAGCATCGATCTTAATTCAGACCTTGCTGGTCAGATGCTCACATATTTGAAGATAATCTTGTGTCAGTTTCAGAAGCTATTTGAACCCCATTGGCTACTCATCAAGCAACAGCCATACATTCTCTCATGACTGAAGTACATGTAAGAGGACTGTGTGATTCCTGTATGTGATCATCATCAGCCTCTTGAATTTTGTCCTTGTCTGCTAGGAATTTTGTCCTTGTCTGCTAGAAGAAATGCCTTTCCCGCACCTCTTGACACTTCACAACACTAACTCAGCAACTACCATGTCGCTAGTGTCATAATCCACACTTCCACTACCAGTGCACTAACTCAGCATCTCTCTGTCATGTTATAATCCTCCCCAAAACTGTCTTATTGAGGTGCCCATATGTTTCTTCAAAGCATACACTGCACTAAGTGTAAGTCACCAGGCTTGCCAAACTGCTCAAGTGCTTCAAAATCCATTGCGCACTATATGGAACTAGTTATACATTTTTCAATTCAGAGACAGAAACATCCAGTTCGACTGAACTATATCCACGAAGCTTGTCGACTTTAACTTCCTTCATGAAGCCTCTTATTCTCTCTGCATCACCATACCTTCCAGCATCTGAATATATGTTTGCCAAGCTCATGTAGTACCCACTCTTTGCAGGAGACATGCTCATCAATCTCTTTGAAATCTGTTCAGCAGCGTCCATTTCACCATGCACTCGGCAAGCTGCCAATGCACTACCAAGGATAGCCTCGTCAGGCTGGCAAGGCATTTCCTCTATGAGATTTACTGCCTCAAGAACACAGCCTGCCCTCCCTAATGCATCAGCCATGCAAGAGTAATGCTTCAGCTCAGGCTTGATGCCCCGCTGTTTCATCTGCTCAAATATAGCATACGCTTTGTCCACCATGCCTGAATGTGCACAGGCTGACAGCGCACCGAGGAAGGTGACTGAGTTTTGCTCCACTCGTTTGGCCACCATTTCATCAAACAGCCTCAAAGCAACATCAGGACGCCCATTCAAACCATGGCCAACAATCAGAGCGCTCCAAGAGATAACATCCCGCCTGGGCATCACAGAAAATACCCGTTCGGCGAATTCAAGCTCTCCACACTTGAGATACATGTCCACAAGCGCGTTCCCCAGAGGCAACGGCATCCCCAGGACCATCCGAACGCAGCATGCGTGCACGCTTCTCCCATGCCGCCGCCATCCGAGCTGGCCACACGCGAGAAGAAGGCTGACCATGACCACCGGGTCCAGCTGCACCTTGGCCACCACCATCCCCTGGAACAACCGCAGAGCCTCCTCTGGCTGCCCACCCTGCGCGTATGCGGACAGCATAGACGTCCACAGAACGGCATCCCTATCGGGCATTCCGTCGAACAGCTTCCGCGCGTCGGGGAGGTTGGACATGCCCGCATAACTTTGCACGAGCGCGGACGCCACGAAGAGGTTTCCGTGGGCGCCTATCTTGACGGAGAGCGCGTGCGAGGAGGCGGCGAGGGCGGCTGAGCCGGTGAGCGCGCAGCTGCGGATGACCGGGGGCAGGGTGAAGTGGTCGGGCGGGAAGCCCCGCGCGAACATGTCACGGAAGGCGAGGAGCGCCTGCGAGGGACGGCCGGAGCGCGCGAGCGAGGCGACGAGGGCGTTGAAGGAGGCGAGCGTGGCGGGGGGCGGCATGCGGTGCGGCCGAGAGAGGTTAACCAACGCCGGCCGTCGTGTCGTCCGAACCGGGGAGCTTTTTTGTCTCTCGTTTTCCCTTTCTTTCTGACCGAGACCGATGAGCGCGGAGGGTTTTCCTGACGAAGGAGAAATGGGATCGCCAACCCAACAGAATGGAGTTTATCCTTCTTCTCTTTTTGCTTTTTTTTTTTAAGGTTATCTTCTATTTTGCTGGGACCAATAGAATGTAGTTGGCGGAAGCCTGCTAGACTTTTGGGTTGCAGGGCCTTTTTCGCATTTCAGTGCTCGCCAGCAATAGAGAACATGGTTGGACATCCAATTTTCAAAATTTGTCCACAAATTCAAAAAATGTCTGTGTTTTTGAAAATAATCATGAATTTTAAAAGCATGTTCAAGTTTTCCAAATATGTTTGTAAACTGAAAAATGGTTCGCGTTCTAAAATTTGTTCAGAATTCAAACAAATGTTCCCATTATCAAATTTTGTTCGCACATACAAACAAATGTTCGTGAAATTCAAAAAATGTTAACACTTTCACAAAATGGTCGGTAATTTTCAAAATATGTCCATGTTTTAAAATATGTTAATAAAAAAATCATGTACAATTCAGCAATTTTAGAAAGGATCGTGATTTTAAAAATTGTTTGAAATATTCAATAAATGTTCGTGTTTCCAAAAAAGGATCACATTTTGAAAAATAATCAGTCCTATAATAAAAACATATTTCCAAAAATAATAGTTGAAAAAACGGTTGCTACTGTGTGGGCCACCACAATGAACCGGCTAACTACAATGCTCCGTCTCGTGTAGTACACCATTGATTGTCCATAATGGGTCCGCCCAGCAGGGAGTGCAACGTGTGGTCTGTGGGCATCACTATCAGGGGCGGATCCAGTGGGGGTGTCATGGGTGCCTTTGGCACCCCCCTCCAAAAGTGCATATATCTTTTACCTAGTAGAGTTAGTTTGATGCTATGTGTATTATAAGTATTAAAATGCTAAGTAAATAGCATTTTTATTGTAAATGCCAGGATTGGCACCCCCGTGGTCAGAATCTACATCTGCCACTGATCACTATACCTCTAAAAATAACTAGTTAAGGATGAAAGTGCACTTTCAGGGTACGGCATCAACGGAGCACGAAATTCAGACCGTGGTTTGCTGCGTGGGAGTTAATTGTAGAAAACCACCACATTGACGCATAGGTTTGCAGGAAACACTCGTTTGTAAATTCTTTGCAGAAAACACAACAGAGATGCCTAATTTTTTGCAGAAAGCACTGAATGTTTTGTTTGTCCATTTTAAGCCTGATTATGACGTGTGGGGTTGAGTTTGGCTAACGTGGCGTAACGGCCTGCCACAGACGTCGTCAATCGTTGTGGCTAGGTCTCCCCCTCGTCTCGAAACTTCTCCTCTCGTCATTTCTCCCCCTCTCCCAACGGCGCTCTCCCCTCCATGGCAACAACAAGCTTGGACACTGACGTTGGAGTGGATGGCGAAGGCTGCGACGGTGCGGGAGGGTTGCTTGGCGGCGAAGATCCAAACCCACCCGAGGAGTTCTGCGGGAGCTCTAACCCTAGCCAGACCCCGCCGAGCCCTCTCCCTAATGTCGTCGACCCTCTCCCTCATGACGTCGGCCCTCTCCCTCATGTGGTGCAGGCTCCGACAGGGAGCCATCAGCTGGCATCTGCAGTTGACATTCCGGAGTAAGATTCCTTCTCTCTCATTCTCCCCCTCATATTTTGTAGATTCTAGGGTTAGGGTTAGTGATGTAATCAAATGCATTGCTTTATCTTAATTTTAATTCATATGCTCTGTTTAGTGTAAATTCATATGCATTGTTTTGTTGTTAATTTAAATTCATATGCATTGTTTTTTGTTAATTTAAATTCACATGCTCGGTTTAGTGTTAAGTCTATGCTCTGTTTTAGTGTTAATTCATATGCATTGTTTTAGTGTTAATTCATATGCATTGTTTTGTTTTTAATTTAAATTCATATGCATTGTTTTAGTGTTAATTTAAATTCAGATGCTCTGTTTACTGTTAATTCTATGCTCTATTTTAGTGTTAATTCATATGCGTTGTTTTGTTGTTAATTTATTTCATATGCTCCGTTTTAGTGAAAATTTTAGTGATAATTTAAGTTGCTATGCTCTGTTTAACCAATTAGTTCTATTTTTTCAGTTTTTCAGATGATAGTTGGGAAGTTAGACTGGATTTTCATGATAGGGACAACTTGGAAAGAACTATGTGTGTTTCAGACATCGTTTTTTACAATCTATTAGCACTCATGGAGACAACAGGATATGGAAGTAAAGATTACATGTATTATGTGAGGGATGCTGGGTCGGGAATACCTGGTTTGGAAGAGATATGTGATGATGACAAGGTTGATGAGATGTTGGACCACATTGCCAACAAAGATCAAAACATAGTAAACCTAACAGTAGTTAGGGGTAATGAGCCCACCCCTGCAGATTTAAACACCGGTTATATTTGTGATCAGCAAGTTCCTATAGCCAATGTTGGAGAGAGAACTGTATATGAGGTCAATGATGCTGGTGTGCTGTACAAGTCACCATCCAAAGTATAAAAAAGAGTTGCAACAGTTGGGGAGCCTGAGCCAATCCATATGGAGCAAGGCAATGCAACAGATGTTGATATGGAGCAAGAGGAGTTGGAAAGAATTATGGAGCATAAAAGGAGATCAAAAATTGAGAGGTTTAAGAAGTATCAGAAGAATGTTGAGAGGGTGTAGGCAGTGAAGAGGAAACTTTCTATGCTACTAACCGAAGATGACTCTGAGTTGGATGATGATGATGATTTCATGGATAGGATGGTTGAGATGAAGAGGCAAAGAGATGACCCACTTTTACACTTTGAAGGTGACACTGATGTTGAGGAACCTTATGAGATAGAAGAAGAGTAAATGCAAGAGGAACATGCAAAGCAATATGAGCATGGGGATGATGAGGATGTTCAAGAGGAGGTGGTACTAGAGGAGCCAAGGAGGAAGAAGTTGAGGGTAAGAAAGGGACCAACCACAAGATCACATGCTAGCTTGGAGAAAGAGTTTGAGGATGTTTGGGTTCCATCTTCTCATGAGTATGATGATCCTGGTGATTTGAGGGAGGAGGAAGATGATGGGGCTGTACCCTTGCCATTTGTGCTTGCCAATAAGAGTAGGGCAAAGAAACCAAGGCCAAGGATATGGTATTCTGAGGATAGAGGGAACCTAGAGCCGCAGTTTGTTAAGAATCTTTGTTTTCATGATGTGTATCAATTTAGGAGGGCACTTCTCACATTTCACATAACATAGAATAGGAATTATCAGTTTCATAGGAACTGCAATGACAGAATTATAGATGTATGCACACATGAAGACTGCCCTTTCTTCATTACAGCTTCAATGTTGGGAAAAGAGAGAACTTTCTTCATTAGCAAAACAAATTTGGTGCACACATGTCTACAAAGTGGGTCACACATCAGGTTTTAGAAGCAGTAAGAATAGACTTGAACACATCCATAGGTACAACAATTCAAAATCTTAAGAGCAAGTATGGAGTTGAGATCAGCACTCATATGGCCTACAGGGCTAAGAACAATGCTATTTGTTGGGGAACGTTGCATGGGAAACAAAAAAATTCCTACGCACACGCAAGATCTATCCATGGTGATGAGCATCTACGAGAGGGAGAGTGGATCTACGTACCCTTGTAGATCGCTAAGAGGGAAGCATTAAGAAACGTGGTTGATGTAGTCGAACGTCTTCGCGATCCAAATCGCCGAGCGTTCCGCGATCCAATCACCATCCGTCTCGATCTAGCACCGAATGGACGACACCTCCGCGTTCAGCACATGTACGACTTGATGATGATCTCCGCCTTCTTGATCCAGCAAGAGGGAGCGAAGAGGTAGACGAGTTCTCCGGCAGCATGACGGCACTGCGGCAATGGTGGTGGAGTAATCTCAGTAGGGCTTCGCTTAAGCACAGCTGAAACCGATCTAGAGGAGAAACTACGGACTAGAGGGTAGGGTTGCACGTGGCTGAAAATCTAGTACAAAAACCCTAAAACCTCTAGTATATATAGGAGGAGAGGAGGAGGAGGCTTGGCTCAAGGGCCAGCCCCTCTTTGATTCGGCCGAAGTGGAGAGGAGGAGTCCTCCTCCTCCACTCCTAGTAGGATTAGGACTCCTTCCTTATTTCCACCTTTATGCCTTTTTTCCACCTTTTCCACATTGGAATTTCTTCCCAGCCATATGGGCCTTGTGTGGGACTTTGGCCAGCCCACTAAGGGCCTATATTTATCATCCCACAGCCCATGTAGCCTCTTGGGTCGAAATACACCTCCCGATGGTCACCCGGTACCCTCCCGGCACTCCCGGTACACTACCGATGAGCCCGGAACTTTTCCAGCGACCAAAATAGGACTTCATATATATCAATCTTTACCTCCGGACCATTATGGAGCTCCTCGTGACGTTCGGGATCTCATCCGGGACTCGGAACAACCTTCGGTCACCACCATGCATAAATCTATACTACCGAAACGTCACCAAACCTTAAGTTTGCAGACCCTACGGGTTTGAGAACCATGTAGACATGACCGAGACACCTCTACGGTCAATAAACAATAGCGGGACCTGGATGCCCATATTGATTCCTACATATTCTACGAAGATCTTTATCAGCCGAACCTCTATGTCAAGGATTCAGTTAATCTCGTATGATGTTCCCTTTGTTCTTCGGTATGTTACTTGTCCGAGATTCGATCGTCGGTATCTCCATACCTAGTTCAACCTCGTTACCGGCAAGTCTCTTTACTCGTTCCGTAATACAAGATCCCATGGCCAACACTTAGTCACATTGCTTGCAAGGCTTATTGTGATGTTGTATTACCGAGTGGGCCCTGAGATACCTCTCCGTCAAACGGAGTAACAAATCCCAGTGTTGATCCATGCCAACTCAACAGACACCCTCGGAGATACCTGTAGAGTACCTTTATAGTCACCCAGTTATGTTGCGATGTTTGATACACACAAGACATTCCTCCGGTGTCCGTGAGTTGCATGATCTCATGGTCATAGGAACATATACTTGACATGCAGAAAACTATAGCAATAAACTGACACGATCATATGCTACATTTATAGTTTGGGTCTCGTCCATCCCATCATTCTCCTAATGATGTGATCCCGTTATCAAATGACATCACATGTCAATGGCTAGGAAACCTTGACCATATTTGATCAACGAGCTAGTTCATTAGAGGCATACTAGGGACAAAGTGTTGTCTATTCATCCACACATGCAATGTGTTTCCAATTAATACAATTATAGCATGGATAATAAACAATTATCATGAACAAGGAAATATAATAATAAAAACTTTATTTATTGACTCTAGGGCATATTTCCAACACTATTAACATGGTGCAAGGAGATCAGAGGGGGCAATATACAAGGATAAGGGATTACTTGCAGGCTGTGTTAGACACAAATCCATGTAGTAGGTGCATTGTCACTACTAAGTTCCTAAAAGAGCATCCAAGCAAGAATCCAAGGTTCCATGGTTTGTTCATCTGTTTGAATGCTTGCTGAAAGCACAATGTGCTCCCTGGTGGTTTTGATAATTCATGACAACATACATTGTATCTTGGACTAATACTTTCATCTAGTGTATTTCAGGTAAAGTCCACAGAGAGATGGGTTGGCAAAAAGGAGTGTGGAGAGCATCCCCATGAAGAAGAAGGAGAAGTAAATAGATTGGCAAAACTTCTAGCAAAGGACTCTACATTTTACTTTGTGAGAAATCACTTTGAGTCCATAGGAAAGCCAATACTATTAAAAGGGGGTAAGGTACTGTTGGTGAACAAAATGCTCATACGTGCACAAGTGATAGTCACCACATACACCCACAAGCTCTTTCACAAAAGCCTGTCCAAAGCCAAATATCCAAAATTGGTGCAACCAACACTTTCCACTCGATGCCACCGATTCTCAGCCTCAGACAGACTCAGCCAAACCCTAGCCCTTCGGTGCAACCGATTCCATTTCGGTGCCATCGAGTTTGGTTGCCAACTTCCTGTTACGCAAATTCACAAAATCGGTCCGACCGAGTTTGTTGAATCGGCGTCACCGAGCCTAGAAATCTGACCGTTGGTCACCTTACCGGTGCAACCTTGTTTTATGTATCAGTCTCACTGATATTCAAAAGTTGCTACCTTTGAGGCAACTCGGTACCACCAAGATTAACACATCGGTGTCACCGAGTCTGAATTATTGGGTGTAACGGTTGGATTTTTGGAGATGCGTATATATACCCTCCACCACCACTTACTTGTAAGAGAAGCACTCAAAACAGTTCCCCACTCATACCTAGTGATTTTCTGAGAGAGAGCCACCTACTCATGTGTTGAGATCATGCCATTCCATTCCTACCATATGAATCTTGATCTCTAGCCTCCCCAAGTTTCTTTCCACCTAATCAACCTCTTCCACCAAGCCAAATCTCTAAGAGAGTGATTGTGTGTTGAGGAGCCTATCATCTTGAAGCACAAGAGCAAGGAGTTCATCGACATTATCGAGCCTATTACCTTTTGGAGGGTGGCGCCTCCTAGATTGGTTAGGTGTCGCTTGGGAGCCTCCTACTTCGTGTTGTGGAGTGAACCATGAAGTTTGTAAGGGCAAGGAGTTCGCCTACTTCATGTAGATCTACCCATAATGAGCCTAGTCCTTCGTGGACGGAAGCCGTTATGGAATAGTCAAGGTTGCTACTTCGTGGACCCTTATGGCTAGAGCCCTCCATGGACTCTCGCGACCTTTACCCTCTGTGGGTTGAAGACTCCATAAACATGGACGTACGATAGCACTACCTATCGGAACCATGGGAAAAATCTTCATGTTCTTCATGCGTTTGATCTCCTTATCTCTACTCCTTATTTCCATGTGCAATGTCTTTACTTTCCGCTACTATACTTGATGACTTGCATGTGTAGGGTGTGCTAGACTTGCTATAATTGCTAAAAACTGCCAACCCTTAAACTTATGCTTGAGTAGTTTTAAATTCCTGCAAGTAGTCTATTCACCCCCCTCTAGACATACTCTTCTAGTGATCCCGCACTTGAAAGGAAGGATTTCTAAATGACTGCAGCCAATCATAGGTGATTACTATGCTATTGAACTTTGTTGCAGCCTTAGTACTGCATGCTTTGTTTTTAGCATGTGTTTTGTGTCATGGCAGGTGTGGATGGATGCTTCATCAAGTTGTCTATTGGCCAACAAATACTTGCTGCCATAGGAAGGGATGGGAATAATAACATCTATCCCATTTCTTTTGGAGTTGTGGACAAAGAAGACACAAATAGTTGGACCTGGTTTCTCAATGAACTAAAGACAACAATTGGCAAAGAAGCATGGAGATTTGGTTATTACACCATAATCTCTGTTAGGCAGAAGGTACCATCTTTGTTCTTAATAGTAGTTGCTATTCATTGCTAGTAGATAGTTGATATTCATTGCTTATTACTCATAGAGTCTTCTCAAAGCTGTGAGCCATGTTTTCCCCAATTGCAACCAAAGATTTTGCCTTAGACACCTCTATCAGAATTTTCACACAGCTGGTTTTAGGGGGGCAGAATTAAAGAAGTACATGGATAAGGCAATTACTCCTACACTGAACATGACCATATTGCTGCAATGGATGCTCTTAAAGTTGAGTGTAAAGATGCTTGGGCTTGGTTAAATAAAATTCCTAGAAATTCTTGTGCTAGATTTGCCATGGACTTGAATTGCAAAACTGACTTAGTTGTCAATAATATTAGTGAGGTGTTTAACAAGATGATATTAGATGTTAGGGGTAAACCAATAAAGACCATGGTAGGTGGAATCAGGACCAAGTTGATGGTCAGGTTTAATGGAAATACGACTAAGACACGTATTGCCAAGTGGGAAATTTTCCCAACATATGCTGAGTTGCTTGAAGAAAGAAAGAAAGACTCTAGGAATTGTTAAGCCCTAATATTTATCAAGTGACAAGCCATGATAGGACCTATTCAGTTAACTTGCAGCACAGAACATGTGGGGTGCAGAAAATGGGATATGATTGCAATGCCATGTAAGCATGCAGTCTCTGCTATTACGAAAACCAAACTAGTGCTTGAAGATTATGTGCATGACTTCTTCAAGAAGCCTATGTATCTGACAACATACAGTCCCATCATTTTTCCTATACCTGGATCTCATCTCTGGCCCAAGACCAAGAATAGAGACAATAAACCTCGTGTTATGAAGGATAAACTAGGGAAGCAGCAGACAAAGAGGAGACGGAGCAAGTTTGAGCCAGTAGGACCTAAAGATACATCTAGGATGGCCTCAATTACATGCAGTAATTGTAATCTTGTGGGTCACAGGTATACATCTTGCCAAAAGACCCTTAAGCCAGGCCTAGCAATGAGAAAGAATAAGCATCAGGTTAGTAATTCATGCCATACTTGTTACCATTCTATATATTTTGTAACACTTGAATGTATTAACTTGCTAGCTTTCTTAATTGCAGTCAACTAGAATAGAGGAGGGGACCGCATGTACTGCTACAACTTCATCTGTTGCTGCACCAACTATGAGGGCAACTACACAAGGAAGCAAGGCAATCAGCACATCGGCTGCAGCAACCCATGTTGGAAATATGCCCTAGAGGCAATAATAAATTGGTTATTATCATATTTCCTTGTTCATGCTAATCGTTTATTATCTATGCTATAATTGTATTGATCGGAAACTCAGATACATGTGTGGATACATAGACAACACCATGTCCCTAGTAGGCCTCTAATAGACTAGCTCGTTGATCAAAGATGGCTATGGTTTCCTAGTCATGGACATGAGATGTAATTTGATAACGGTATCACATCATTAGGAGAATGATGTGATGGACAAGACCCAAACTACAAACGTAGCATATGATCGTGTCAGTTTATTGCTACTGTTTTTTGCATGTCAAGTATCTGTTCCTATGACCATGAGATCATGAAACTCACTGACACCAGAGGAGTACCTTGTGTGTATCAAACGTCGCAACGTAACTGGGTGACTATAAAGGTGCTCTACATGTATCTCCAAGGGTGTCTGTTGGGTTGGCATGGATCAAGACTGGGATTTGTTACTCCGTGTGACGGAGAGGTATCTCAGGGCCCACTCAGTAATACAACATCACAATAAGCCTTGCAAGCAATGTGACTAAGTGTTAGCCATGAGATCTTGTATTATGGAACGAGTAAAGAGACTTGCCGGTAACGAGGTTGAACTAGGTATGGAGATGCCGACGATCGAATCTCGGGCAAGTAACATACCGAAGAACAAAGGGAACATCATACGGAATTACTGAATCCTTGACATAGAGGTTCGACCGATAAAGATCTTCGTAGAATATGTAGGAACCAATATGGGCATCCAGGTCCCGCTATTGGTTATTCACCGTAGAGGTGTCTTGGTCATGTCTACATAGTTTTCGAACCCGCAGGTCTGCACACTTAAGGTTCGGTGACGTTTCGGTAGTATAGAGTTATGTATGGTGGTGAACGAAGGTTTTTAGGAGTCCCGGATGAGATCTTGGACATCACGAGGAGCTCCGGAATGGTCCGAAGGTAAAGATTGATACATAGGAAGTCCTGTTTTGGTCACCGGAAAAGTTTCGGGCTCATTGATAGTGTATCGGGAGTGCCGAGAGGGTGCCGGGGGACCATTGGGAGGGGTGTCTCGACCCAAAGGACCTCATGGGCTGTGGGAGGAGTCAAACCAGCCCCTGGAGGGCTGGAATAATCCCCCACTAAGGCCCATGTGGCTAGGGGTGGGAAAAAACCAAAAGGTGGAGAGGTGGAAAGAGTTTCCAAGTGGAAAGGAGGAATCCTACTCCTAATAGGATTGGAGTAGGACTCCTCCACTAGCAAATTTCGACCAAACCTTGAGGGTTTGAGGCTGCCTCCTCCCCTCCCTCCCTCCTATATATACTAGAGGATTTAGAGGGAAGAGCTAACCCTAACTGCCACGTGCTGCCCTCTTCTTCTCTAGATCATAGTTTCTCCTCTAGATTGGTTTCAGCGGTGCTTAGGCAAAGCCCTGCTGGAATAGCTCCACCACCATCGCTGCAACACTGTCGCACCGCCGGAGAACTCATCTACCTCTCTGCTCCCTCTTGCTGGATCAAGAAGGCGGAGATTGTCATCGAGCTATACATGTGCTGAACACGGAGGTGTCGTCCGTTCGACACTAGATTGGAAGGACCGTGATCAAGATCGCGAGACGATTCGTGATGGGATTGCGGGACGGATCATGATGGGATCACGGGACAGATCGTGATTAGATCGCGAGATGGATCGTGATGGGATCGCGGGACGCTCGGCGATTTGAATCGCGAAGACGTTCGACTACATCAACCGCGTTTCTTAATGCTTCCCGCTTAGCGATCTACAAGGGTATGTAGATCCACCCTCCCTCTCATAGATGCTCATGACCATGGATAGATCTTGCGTGTGCGTAAGAATTTTTTTGTTTCCCATGCAACGTTCCCCAACTATGGCATCTGAGCTAGGTCTATGTGTAGATGAGATCTCGAGTAGCACACAAAGTGTTTGTGGGCGTTGATGCTTAGATTGCTTCCTTCCTTGGTCGTGTTTTTGTTCAGCGGTATTTGTTGGGGAACGTCGCATGGGAAACAAAAAATTTCCTACGCACACGCAAACCTATCCATGGTGATGAGCATCTACGAGAGGGAGAGTGGATCTACATACCCTTGTAGATCACTAAGCGGGAAGCGTTAAGAAACGCGGTTGGTGTAGTCGAACATCTTCGCGATCCAAATCGCCGAGCGTCCCGCGATCTCATCACGATCCGTCCCGCGATCCAATCACGATCCGTCCCGTGAACTCATCACGATCTGTCCCGCGATCTCATCACGATCCGTCTCACGATCTTGATCACGATCTATCCCGCGAACTCATCACGATCCGTTCCGCGATCTCATCACGAACCGTCTCGCGATCTCGATCACGGTCCTTCCGATCTAGCGCCGAACGGATGGCACCTCCGCGTTCAGCACACGTGCAGCTTGATGACGATCTCCACTGTCTTGATCCAGCAAGAGGAGGTGGAGAGGAGAGAGAGTTCACCGGCAGCATGACGGCGCTCCGGTGATGGTGGTGGAGTGATTCCGGCAGGGCTTCGCCTAAGCGCTGCGGAAAACCGATCTAGAGGAGAAACTGTGCACCGATGAAACGGGTAGCACGTGGCCGGAAATTCTGTCCAAAAACCACCCAATCCACTAGTATATATAAGAGGAGAGGAGAGGAGAGGCATCCAAGGCCTTTGGGTCGGCCGAAATAGGAGGTGGGAAGCAATCCTACTTCACCTCCAATCCTAGTTGGAGTAGGATTGCCTCCTATTGGCTGATTTTCCACTTTTTGCTTTAGGACTTTCTCTCCTGCGCCATGGGCCTTTGTGGCTGTTTTCCCAGCCCACTAAGGGCTGGTTATTATTCTCCCACAGCCCATGGACCTCTTGGGGTCGAAATACCCCTCCCGGAGGTCCCCCGGTACACTACCGGCACTCCCGGTACACTACCGATACTCCCGGTACACTACCGATGAGCCCGAAACTTTTCCGGAAACCAAACTGGGACTTCCTATATATGAATATTTACCTGCGGACCATTCCGGAGCTCCTCGTGACTTCCGGGATCTCATCCGGGACTCCGAACAAACTTCGGTCACCACCATACATAACTCTACACTACCGAAACGTCACCGAACCTTAAGTGTGCAGACCCTGCGGGTTCGAGAACTATGTAGACATGACCGAGACACCTCTACGGTCAATAACCAATGGCGGGACCTGGACGTCCACATTGGTTCCTACATATTCTACGAAGATCTTTATCGGTCGAACCTCTATGTCAAGGATTCAGTTAATCCCGTATAACGTTCCCTTTGTTCTTCGGTATGTTACTTGCCCGAGATTCGATCGTCGGTATCTCCATACCTAGTTCAACCTCGTTACTGGCAAGTCTCTTTACTCGTTCCGTAATACAAGATCCCGTGACTAACACTTAGCCACATTGCTTGCAAGGCTTGTTGTGATGTTGTATTACCGAGTGGGCCCTGAGATACCTCTCCGTCACACGGAGTAACAAATCCCAGTCTCGATCCATGCCAACTCAACAGACACCATCGGAGATACCTGTAGAGCACCTTTATAGTCACCCAGTTATGTTGCGACGTTTGATACACACAAGGCACTCCTACGATATCCGTGAGTTGCATGATCTCATGGTCATAGGAACATATGCTTGACATGCAGAAAACAGTAGCAATAAACTGACACGATCATATGCTATGTTTGTAGTTTGGGTCTTATCCATCACATCATTCTCCTAATGATGTGATCCCGTTATCAAATGACATCTCATGTCCATGGCTAGGAAACCTTAACCATCCTTTGATCAACGAGCTAGTCCATTAGAGGCATACTAGGGACATGGTTTTGTCTATGTATCCACACATGCATTTAAGTCTCCGATCAATACAATTATAGCATGGATAATAAACGATTATCATGAACAAGGAAATATGATACTAACTAATTTATTATTGACTCTAGGGCATATTTCCAACAGTCTCCCACTTGCACTAGAGTCAATAATCTAGTTCACATCACCATGTGATTCGCATTGTTATGAATCTAACACCCAATGAGTTCTGGGGCTCGATCATGCTTTGCATGTGAGAGAGGTCTTATAGTCAACGGGTCTGCGATATTCAGATCCGTGTGTACTTTGCAAATTTCTATGTCAAACCAAAAACATTGCTACCACACTCCACTTGGTACTATTCCAAATGGCTGCTCCACTATACGTATCCAGATTGCTACTACGAGTCATCCGGATTGGTGTTAAAGCTTGCATCGACGTAACTCTTTACGACGAACTCTTTATCACCTCCATAATCGAGAAACATCTCCTTAGTCTTTTAGTTACTAAGGACAATCTTGACCGCTGTCCAGTGCTCCATTCCAGGATCACTTTGAAACCTTCCAGCCATACTTATGGCAAGGCTGACATCGGGTCTTGTGCACAGCATTGCATACATGATAGAGCCTATGGCTGAAGCATAGGTGATGACACTCATCTTTTTTCTATCTTGTGCAGTCACTGGGCATTGAGTCATACTCAATTTTATACCTTACAAATCAGGTGAGAACTCTTTCTCTGACTGATCCATTTTGAACTCTTTCAAAATCTTGTCAAGGTACGTGCTCATTGAAAGTCTCATCAAGTATCTTGATCTATCTCTATAGATCTTGATGCTCACCAATTAGGTAGCTTTATCCAGGTCTTCCTTTGAAAAATCACTTTTCAAACAACCATTTATGCTTCCCAGAAATCCTACATTATTTCCGATCAACAATATGTCATCCACATATGCTTATCAGAAATTCTATAGTGCTCCCACTCACTTTATTGTAAATACAAGTTTCTCGTAAACCTTGTATAAACATTAAAACTTTGATCACCTCATCAAAGCGTATATTCCAACTCCGAGATGCTTGCTTCAGTCCATAGAAGGATCACTAAAGCTTGCACACCTTTTAGCATCCTTAGGACTAACAAAACCATCCGGTTGTATCACATACAACCTTTCCTCAAGTAAACAGTTAAGGAAACGATGTCTTGACATCCATCTGCCAGATTTCATAATTGAAAACACAACAACTGCTAACATAATTCCAACAGACTTTAGCACCACTACGAGTGAGAAAGTCTCATCGTAGTCAACTCCTTGAACTTGTCACAAACATCTTTGCAACAAGTCGAGCTTTACAAATAGTGACATTCACCATCAGTGTCTGTCTTCATTTTAAAGATCCATTTGTACTCAACGACCTGCCGTCCAACGAGCAAGTCTACCAAAGTCTACACTTGGTTTTCATACATGGATCCTATCTAGGATTTCATGGCCTCCAACCATTTGTCGGAATCCGGGCCCATCATCGCTTCTCCATAGCTCGTAGGTTCATCGTTGTCCAACAACATGATCTCCAAGACAGAGTTGTCGTACCACTTAGGAGCAGTACACATCCTTGTCGACCTACGAAGTTCGATAGTAACTTGATCCTGAAGCTTCATGATCACCATCATTAACTTCCTCTTCAACTAACGTAGGCTTCACAGAAACATCTTTCTGTGCTGCGCTACTCTCTGGTTGAACAAAGGTTTAACAACCTCATCAAGTTCTATCTTCCTCCCACTCAATTCTTTCGCGAGAAACATTTCCTCGAGAAAGGACCCGTTTAAACAACAAACACTTTGCACTAGGATCTGAGATTGAAGGTTCACCCAACTGATCTTAGGGTATTCTATGAAGATGCATTTGTCCGCCTTGGGTTCGACCTCATTAGGTGAAAACATTTTCCACACAAGTGTCACAGCCCCAAATATTAAGAAATGACAGCTTAGGTTTCTATCAAACCATAATTCACACAGTGTCATCTCAACGGATTTAGATGATGCCCTATTTAAAGTGAATGTAGTTGTCTCTAATGCATAACCCCAAAAATTATAGTAGTAAAACGATAAGAGACATCACAGTATGCACTATATCAATAGAGCATGACTATGATGTTCGGGCACACCATCACACTATGGTGTTCCAGGTGGCGTTTGGTTGTGAAACAACTTTCACATTGTCTTAAGTTGTATGCCAAACTCGTGACTCAGATATTCACCTCCATGATCATATCGCAGTCATTTTTATCTTCTTGTCACGATGATCTTTAAACTTCACTCTGAATTTGCTTGAACCTTTCAAACAATTCAGACTTGTGTTTCATTAAGTAAATATACACTATATCTACTCAAATCATCAGTGAAGGTAAGAAAATAATGATATCCACTGCACGCTACAAGACTCACTAGATTGCATACATCAACATGTATCATTTCCAATGAATCACTTGCCCGCTCCATCCAACGGGGTCCTTTAGTCATCTTGCCCAAGAGGCATGGTTCACATGTCTCAACCGATTCGAAATCGAATGAGTCCAAATATCCATCAGCATGGAGTTTCTACATGCGCTTTATACCAATATGACATTTAGCGGCAGTGCCACAAGTATGTGGTACTATCATTATTAACTTTGTATCTTTTGACATCAATGTTATGAACATGTGTATTACTACAATCAAGATTTCAACAAACCATTCTCACTGGGTGCATGACCATTGAAGGTATTATTCATGCAAACAGAGTAACCATTATTCTCTAATTCAAATGAATAACCGTATTGCAACAAACATGATCTAATCATGTCCATGCTCAACGCAAAACACCAAATAACATTTATTCAGGTTCGTCACTAATCCTGAAGGTAGAGAGAGCGTGCGATGTTGATCACATCAACCTTGGAAACACTTCCAACACATATCGTCACCTCACCCTTAGCGAGTTCTCCGTTTATTCTATAGCTTTTATTTCGAGTTACTAACATTTAGCAACCGAAACGGTATCCAATACCCAGGTGCTACTAGGAGTACTAGCAAGGTACACATCAATAACTCGTATATCAAATATACTTCTGTCGATGTTGCCAGCCTTCTTATCTACCAAGTATCTAGGGTTGTTCCGCTTCAGCGACCGTTCACCTCATAACAGAAGCACTTAGTCTCGGGTTTGAGTTCAACTTTGGGTTGCTTCACTGGAGCAGCAACTGACTTGCTATCCATGAAGTTTCCCTCCTTGCTCTTGCCCTTCTCGAAACTAGTGGTTTGGTTAACCATCAACACTTGACGCTCCTTCTTGATTTCTACCTTCGAGGTGTCAAAACATCGCGAACAGCTCAGGAATCATTATTTCTATCCCTGGCAATTTATAGTTCATCACTAAGTTCTAGTAGCTTAGTGACAGTGACTTGGAGAACTATGTCAATCACTATCTTATCTGGAAGATCAACTCCTACTTGATTCAAGCGATTGTAGCACCCAGAAAATCTGAGTACATGCTCAACGATTGAGCTCTTCTCTTTCATCTTGCAGGCAAAGAATCTTGTTGGAGATCTCATATCTCGCAACACGGGAACGAGCCTGAGATCCTAATTTCAGCTCTTAGGAACATCTCATATGTTCTGTGACATTCAAAACGTTTTTGGAGCCTCAATTCTAAGCCGTAACGCATGACGCACTAAACTATCAAGTAGTCATCGAAACGTGCCTGTCAGATGTTCACAACATCTACAGACGATGCTACATGGGGTGGCGCACCGAGCGGTGCATTAAGGACATAAGCCTTCTGTGCAGCAATGAGGACAAACCTCAGATCACGGACCCAGTCCGCAATTTTGCTACCAACATCTTTCAATTCTATTTCTCTAGGAACATATAAAAATACAAGGGAGCTACAACGCGAGCTAGTAATCTACAACATAATTTGACAAGACACTTTGACTATGTTCATGATAATGAGTTCAATTAATCATATTACTTAAGAACTCCCACTGAAATTGACATCCCTCGGGTCATTCGAGTGATACATGATCCAAATTCACCAACTCAAGTCCAAGCATCACGTGAGTTAAGGTGGCTTCAATGGTGAACATCATTACGTTGATCATATCCACTATATGACTCATGCTCGACCTTTCGGTCTCTTGTGTTCTGAGGCCATGTCTGTACATGCTAGGCTCGTCAAGTTTAACCCGAGTGTTCTGCACATGCAAATCTGGCTTGCACCCGTTGTATGTGAACGTAGAGTCTATCACACCCGATCATCACGTGGTGTCTCAACACGACGAACTTTCGCAACGGTGCACACTCGGGGAGAACACAGTTCATCTTGAAATTCAAGTGAGGGATCACCTTATAATGCTACTGCCGTAGTAAGCAAAACAAGGTGCATAAAATGATTAACATCTCATGCAATTCATAAGTGACATGATATGGCCATGAACTTGTGTTTAAGATCTCCATCTTCGAAACACCGGCATGATCTCCATCGTCACCGGCACAACACCATGATCTCCATCATCTTGATCTCCATCAATGTGTTGCCATTGGGGTTGTGGCGCCAGCCCTGCTTCTACTTCTATTGCTACCGCTTAGCGATAAAGTAAAGCATTACATAACGCTTAATGATTGACACGCAGGTCATACAATAATTAAAGACAACCCTATGGCTCCTGCAGGTTGCCGTACTCAACGACATGCAAGTCATGAAATTCTATACATCACATGATCATCTCATACATCACATATATCTCATCATGTAATTGGCCATATCACATCACAACATACCCTGCAAAAACAAGTTAGACGTCCTCTAATTGTTGTTGCATGTTTTACGTGGCTGCTACGGGTATCTAGCAAGAACGATTCTCACCTACACATAAACCACAACGGTGATACATAGATTGCTTTTCAACCTTCTCAAGGACCGCCTTTGTCGGATCCGATCCAACTAAAGTGAGAGAAACTGTCACCCGCAAGCCATCTAAGCAACAAGTTGCATCGAGGGAACCGGTCTCTCGTAAGCGTACGAGTAATGTCGGTCCGGGCCGCTTCATCTCACAATCCCGCTGAACCAAAATCCGACCAAGGGAGGAAGCAATCTAAGCATCAACGCCCACAAACCTTTTGTGTTCTACTCGAGATCTCATCGAACCATCAACCTAGCTCATAATGCCACTGTTGGGGAACGTCGCATGGGAAACAAAAATTTTCCTACGCACACGCAAACCTATCCATGGTGATGAGCATCTACGAGAGGGAGAGTGGATCTACATACCCTTGTAGATCGCTAAGCGGGAAGCGTTAAGAAACGCGGTTGGTGTAGTCGAACATCTTCGTGATCCAAATCGCCGAGCGTCCCGCGATCTCATCACGATCCATCCCGCGATCCAATCACGATCCGCCCCGTGAACTCATCATGATCCGTCCCGTGATCTCATCACGATCCGTCTCACGATCTTGATCACGATCTATCCCGCGAACTCATCACGATCCGTTCCGCGATCTCATCACGAAACGTCTCGCGATCTCGATCACGGTCCTTCCGATCTAGCGCCGAACAGACGGCACCTCCGCGTTCAGCACACGTGCAGCTTGATGACGATCTCCACCGTCTTGATCCAGCAAGAGGAGGTGGAGAGGAGAGAGAGTTCACCGGCAGCGTGACGGCGCTCCGGTGATGGTGGTGGAGTGATTCCGGCAGGGCTTCGCCTAAGCGCTGCGGAAAACCGATCTAGAGGAGAAACTGTGCACCGGTGAAACGGGTAGCACGTGGCCGGAAATTCTGTCCAAAAACCACCCAATCCACTAGTATATATAGGAGGAGAGGAGAGGATAGGCATCCAAGGCCTTTGGGTCGGCCAAAATAGGAGGTGGGAAGCAATCCTACTTCACCTCCAATCCTAGTTGGAGTAGGATTGCCTCCTATTGGCTGATTTTCCACTTTTTGCTTTAGGACTTTCTCTCCTGCGCCATGGGCCTTTGTGGCTGTTTTCCCAGCCCACTAAGGGCTGGTTATTATTATCCCACAGCCCATGGACCTCTTGGGGTCGAAATACCCCTCCCGGAGGTCCCCCGGTACCCTACCGACACTCCCGGTACACTACCGATACTCCCGGTACACTACCGATGAGCCCGAAACTTTTCCGGAAACCAAACCGGGACTTCCTATATATGAATCTTTACCTCCAGACCATTCCGGAGCTCCTCGTGATGTCCGGGATCTCATCCGGGACTCCAAACAAACTTCGGTCACCACCATACATAACTCTACACTACCGAAACGTCACCGAACCTTAAGTGTGCAGACCCTGCGGGTTCGAGAACTATGTAGACATGACCGAGACACCTCTACGGTCAATAACCAATGGTGGGACCTAGACGTCCACATTGGTTCCTACATATTCTACGAAGATCTTTATCGGTCGAACCTCTATGTCAAGGATTCAGTTAATCCCGTATAACGTTCCCTTTGTTCTTCAGTATGTTACTTGCCCGAGATTCGATCGTTGGTATCTCCATACCTAGTTCAACCTCGTTACTGGCAAGTCTCTTTAATCGTTCCGTAATACAAGATCCCGTGACTAAAACTTAGCCACATTGCTTGCAAGGCTTGTTGTGATGTTGTATTACCGAGTGGGCCCTGAGATACCTCTTCGTCACATGGAGTAACAAATCCCAGTCTCGATCCATGCCAACTCAACAGACACCATCGGAGATACCTGTAGAGCACCTTTATAGTCACCCAGTTACGTTGCGACGTTTGATACACACAAGGCACTCCTACGATATCCGTGAGTTGCATGATCTCATGGTCATAGGAACATATACTTGACATGCAGAAAACAGTAGTAATAAACTGACACGATCATATGCTATGTTTGTAGTTTGGGTCTTATCCATCACATCATTCTCCTAATGATGTGATCTCGTTATCAAATGACATCTCATGTCCATGGCTAGGAAACCTTAACCATCCTTTGATCAACGAGCTAGTCCATTAGAGGCATACTAGGGACATGGTTTTGTCTATGTATCCACACATGCATTTAAGTCTCCGATCAATACAATTATAGCATGGATAATAAACAATTATCATGAACAAGGAAATATGATAATAACTAATTTATTATTGCCTCTAGGGCATATTTCCAACAGTATTGTGGGATGAAGCGGCCTGGACTAACCTTACTCGTATGTTTACGAGAGACTGGTTCCATCGACTGACGTGTAACCTTGTTGCACAAAGATGGCTGGCGGGTGTCTGTTTCTCCTACTCTAGTTGGATTAGATTTGAGAAAGGCAGTCCTTGAGAAGGTTGAATAGCAATTTGTGTATCACCGTTGTGGTTTTTGCGTAGGTGAGAATTGTTCTTGCTAGATACCCGTAGCAGCCACGTAAAACATGCAACAACAATTAGAGGACGTCTAACTTGTTTTTGCAGGGTATGTTGTGATGTGATATGGCCAATTACATGATGAGATATATGTGATTTATGAGATGATCATGTGTTGTATAGAATATCATGACTTTCATGTCGATGAGTACGGCAACCGGCAGGAGCCATAGGGTTGTCTTTAATTATTGTATGACCTGCGTGTCAATCATTAAGCGCTATGTAATGCTTTACTTTATCGCTAAACGGTAGCTATAGTAGTATGAGCATGGTGGGCGCAACAACCCCGATGGCGACACAATGATGGAGATCATGGTGTTATGCCGGTGATGATGGAGATCATGCCGGTGCTTTCAAGATGGAGATCAAAAGCACAAGTTCATGGCCATATATGTGACTTATGATTTGCATGTGATGTTAATCCTTTTATGTACCTTGTCTTGCTTAGGACGACGGTAGCATTATAAGGTGATCGCTCACTTAAATTTCAAGGTAAAATTATGTCTCCCCGAGTGTGCACCATTGCGAAAGTTCGTCGTGTCGAGAGACCACGTGATGATCGGGTGTGATAGACTCTACGTCCACATACAACGGGTGCAAGCCAGTGTTGCACGTGCAAAACACTCAAGTTAAACTTGACGAGCCTAGCATGTACAAACATGGCCTCGGAACACAAGAGACCGAAAGGTCGAACATGAGTCACATAGTAGATATGATCAACATGATGCTGTTCACCATTGAAACCACCTCAACTCACGTGGTGATCGGTCTTGAATTGGTGAATTTGGATCATGTATCACCCGAATGACCGGAGGAATGTCAATTTGAGTGGGAGTTCTTAAGTAATATGATTAATTGAACTCATTATCATGAACATAGTCAGTAGTGTCTTTGCAAATTATGTTGTAGATTACTAGCTCACGATGTAGCTCCCTTGAATTTTTATATGTTCCTAGAGAAATAGAGTTGAAAGATGATGGTGGCAATATTGCGGACTGGGTCCGTGATCTGAGGATTGTCCTCATTGCTGCACAGAAGTCTTATGTCTTTAATGCACTGCTCGGTGTGCCACCCCCTCTAGCGTCATCTGTAGTTGTTGTGAACATCTGACAGGCATGTTCCGAGGACTACTTGATAGTTTAGTGCGTCATGCTTTACGGCTTAGCATTGAGGCTCCAAAAACGTTTTGAATGCTATGGAACATATGAGATGTAATAAGAGCTGAAATTGGGATCTCAGGCTCGTGCCCGTATTGTGAGATATGAGATCTCCAACAAGATTCTTTGCCTGCAAGATGAAGGAGAATAGCTCAATCATTGAGCATGTGCTCAGATTGTCCGGGTACTACAATCGCTTGAATCGAGTGGGAGTTGATCTTCCAGATAAGAAAGTGATTTATAGTTTTCCAAGTCACTGTCACTGAGCTACTAGAGCTTCATGATGAACTATAAAATGCTAGGGATGGAAATAATGATCCCTGAGCTGTTCATGATATTTGACGCCGCGAAGGTAGAAATCAAGAAGGAGCATCAAGTGTTGATGGTTATTAAAACCACTAGTTTCGAGAAGGGCAAGGGCAAGGAGGGAAACTTCATGGATGGCAAGTCAGTTGCTGCTCCGGTGAAGCAACCCAAAGTTGAACCCAAACCCGAGACTAAGTGCTTCTATTATGAGGAGAGCGGTTGCTGAAGCGGAACAACCCTAGATACTTGGTAGATAATAAGGCTGGCAATGTCGACAGTAGTATATTTTGATACGTGTTATTGATGTGTACCTTGATAGTACTCCTAGTAGCACCTGGGTATAGGATACCGGTTCGGTTGCTAAATGTTAGTAACTCGAAATAAAAGCTACGGAATAAACGGAGACCAGCTAAGTGTGAGGTGACGATGTATGTTGGAAATGTTTCCGAGGTTGATGTGATCAACATCGCACGCTCTCTCTACCTTCGGGATTAGTGACAAACCTAAATAAATGTTATTTGGTGTTTGCGTTAAGCATGAACATGATTGGATCGTGTTTATTGCAACACGGTTATTCATTTAAGTTAGAGAATAATGGTTATTCTATTGACATGAATAATACCTTCAATGGTCGTGCACCCGGTGAGAATGGTTTGTTGAATCTTGATCATAGTAATACACATGTTCATAACATTGATGCCAAAAGATACAAAGTTAATAATGATAGTACCACATACTTGTGGCACTGCCGCTAAATGTCATATTGGTACAAATCGCATGAAGAAACTCCATGTTGATGGATCTTTGGACTCATTCGGTTTCGAATCGGTTGAGACATGCGGACCATGCCTCTTGGGCAAGATGGCTACAGACCCCGTTTTCAGTATGATGGAGCGGGCTAGTAACTTATTGGAAATGATACATATTGATGTATACGGTCCAATGAGTGTTGCAGTGTGCGGTGGATATCGTTATTTTCTTACCGTCACTGATGATTTGAGTAGATATAGTGTATATTTACTTAATGAAACACAAGTCTGAAGCATTTGAAAAGTTCAAGCAGAATCAGAGTGAAGTTTGAGATCATCGTGATGAGAAGATAAAATGTCTACGATATGATCGTGGAGGTGAATATCTGAGTTATGAGTTTGGTATACAACTTAAGACGATGTGAAAGTTGTTTCATAACTCACGCCACCTGGAACACCATAGTGTGATGCTATGTCCATACGTCGCAGTCGTGCTCTATTGGATATGGTGCGAATTATGATGTCTCTTATCGTTTTGGCACTATCATTTTGGGGCTATGTATTAGAGACAACCACATTCACTTTAAATAGGGCACCATCTAAATCCTTTGAGATGACATCATATGGTTTGGTAGAAACCTAAGCTGTCATTTCTTAGAGTTTGGGAATGCGACACTTATGTCTGATAAGCTCGAACCCAAAGCGGAAAAATGCATCTTCATAAGATACCCTAAGAACAGTTGGGTATACCTTCTATCTCAGATCCGAGTACAAAGTGTTTGTTGCTAAAACTGGGTCTTTTCTCAAGAAAAAGTTTCTCTCGAAAGCATTGAATGAGAGGAAGATAGAACTTGATGAGGTTGTTGAACCTTTGTTTCAACCAGGGAGTAGCACAACGCAGAATGATGTTTCTATGGAACCTATGTCAGTTGAAGAGGAAGTAAATAATGATGATCATGAAGCTTCAATCAAGTTACTATCGAACCTCATAGGTCGACAAGGATGCGTACTGCTCCTGAGTGGTACGACAACCCTGTCTTGGAGGTCATGTTGTTGGACAACGATGAACCTATGAGCTATGGAGAAGCGATGATGGGCCCGGCTTCCAACAAATGGTTAGAGGCCATGAAATCCGAGAATGGATCCATGTATGAAAACCAAGTATAGACTTTGGTAGACTTGCTCGTTGGATGGCAGATCGTCGAGTACAAATGGACCTTTAAGATGAAGACAAACGCTGATGGTTAATGTCACCATTTATAAAGCTTGACTTGTCGCAAAGAAGTCTCCGACAAGTTCAAGGAGTTGACTGCGATGAGTCTTTCTCACTCGTAGCGATGCTAAAGTCTGTTGGAATTATGTTAGCAGTTGCTGCATTTTTCAATTATGAAATCTGGCAGCTGGATGTCAAAACATCGTTTCCTTAGTGGTTTACTTGAGGAAAGGTTGTATGTGATACAACCAGAAGGTTTTGTCAGTCCTAAGGATGCTAAAAGGTGTGCAAGCTCCAGCAATCCTTCTATGGGCTGGAGCAAGCATCTCGGAGTTGGAATATACGCTTTGATGAGGTGATCAAAGTTTTTGAGTCTATACAAAGTTTATGAGAAACTTGTATTTACAATAAAGTGAGTGGGAGCACTATAGAATTTTTGATAAGCATATGTGGTTGACATATTATTGATTGAAAATCACGTAGAATTTCTATAAAGCATAAACGGTTGTTTGAAAAGATTTTTTCAAAGGAATACCTAGATAAAGCTACCTAATTGTTGAGCATCAAGATCTATAGAGATAGATCAAGATGCTTGATGAGACTTTCAATGAGTACATACCTTGACAAGATTTTGAAAGAGTTCAAAATGGATCAGTCAGAGAAAGAGTTCTTGCCTGATTTGTAAGGTGTGACGTTGAGTAAGACTCAAAGCTCGACCACGGCAGAAGAAAGATAAAGAACGAAGGTCGTCCCCTATGCTTTAGCCATAGGCTCTATATAGTATGACATGCTATGTATCACACCCGTGTGTGCCTTGCCATGAGTCCGTCAAGGGGTACAAGAGTGATCCAAGAGTGGATCACTGGACAACGGTCAATATTATCCTTAGTAACTAAAAGACTAAGGAAATGTTTCTCGATTATGGGGGTGATAAAGAGTTCGTCGTAAATATTTACGTCGATGCAAGCTTGAACACCAATCCAGATGACTCTTAGTAGCAATCCGGATACATATAGTGGAGCAGGCATTTGGAATAGCTCCAAGTGGAGTGTGGTAGTGGTGTCTACAGTATGACATAGAGATTTGCAAAGTACACACGGATCTGAATGTCGCAGACCCGTTGACTAAAGGACCTCTCTCACATGCAAAGCATGATCGAGCCCCAGAACTCATTGGGTGTTAGATTCATAACAATGTGAATCACATGGTGAGGTGAACTAGATTATTCACTCTAGTGCAAGTGGGAGACTGTTGGAAATATGCCCTAGAGGCAATAATAAATTGGTTATTATCATATTTCCTTGTTCGTGATAATTTTTTATTATCTATGCTATAATTTTATTGATCGGAAACTCAGATACATGTGTGGATACATAGACAACACCATGTCCCTAGTAGGCCTCTAATAGACTAGCTCGTTGATCAAATATGGCTATGGTTTCCTAGTCATGGACATGAGATGTCATTTGATAATGGGATCACATCATTAGGAGAATGATGTGATGGACAAGACCCAAACTACAAACGTAGCATATGATCGTGTCAGTTTATTGCTACTGTTTTTTGCATGTCAAGTATCTGTTCCTATGACCATGAGATCATGAAACTCACTGACACCGGAGGAGTACCTTGTGTGTATCAAACGTCGCAACGTAACTGGGTGACTATAAAGGTGCTCTACAGGTATCTCCAAGGGTGTCTGTTGGGTTGGCATGGATCAAGACTGGGATTTGTTACTCCGTGTGACGGAGAGGTATCTCAGGGCCCACTCAGTAATACAACATCACAATAAGCCTTGCAAGCAATGTGACTAAGTGTTAGCCACGGGATCTTGTATTATGGAACAAGTAAAGAGACTTGCCGGTAACGAGGTTGAACTAGGTATGGAGATGCCGACGATCGAATCTCGGGCAAGTAACATACCGAAGAACAAAGGGAACATCATACGGAATTACTAAATCCTTGACATAGAGGTTCGACCGATAAAGATCTTCGTAGAATATGTAGGAACCAATATGGGCATCGAGGTCCCGCTATTGGTTATTGACCATAGAGGTGTCTTGGTCATGTCTACATAGTTCTCGAACCCGCAGGGTCTGCACACTGAAGGTTCGGTGATGTTTCGGTAGTATAGAGTTATGTATGGTGGTGAATGAAGGTTATTGGGAGTCCCGGATGAGATCCCAGACTTCATGAGGAGCTTCGGAATGTTCCATAGGTAAAGATTGATATATAGGAAGTCTTGTTTTCGTCATCGGAAAAGTTTCGGGCTCATCGGTAGTGTACCGGGAGTGCCGGGAGGGTGTCGAGGGACCATCAGGAGGGGTGTATCGACCCAAAGGACCTCATGGGCTGTGGGAGGAGTCAAACCAGCCCCTGGTGGGCTTGACTAATCCCCCACTAAGGCCCATGCGGCTAGAGGTGGAAAAAACCCAAAAGGTGGAGAGGTGGAAAGAGTTTCCAAGTGGAAAGGAGGAATCCTACTCCTAATAGGATTGCTCCTCCACCTCCAATTTCGACCAAACCTTGAGGGTTTGAGGCTGCCTCCTCCCCTCCCACCCTCCTATATATACTAGAGGATTTAGAGGGAAGAGCTAACCCTAATTGCCATGTGCTGCCCTCTTCTTCTCTAGATCGTAGTTTCTCCTCTAGATTGTTTTCAGCGGTGCTTAGGCGAAGCCCTCCTGGAATAGCTCCACCACCATCGCCGCAATGCCATTGCGCTGCCGAAGAACTAATCTACCTCTATGCTCCCTCTTGCTGGATCAAGAAGGCGGAGATCGTCATTGAGATGTACGTGTGCTGAACGCGAAGGTGCCGTCCGTTCGGCACTAGATCAGAAGGACCGTGATCAAGATCGCAAGATGATTCATGATGGGATTGCGGGACGGATCGTGATGGGATCGAGGGACGGATCGTGATTGGATCGCGAGATGGATCGTGATGGGATCGTGGGACGCTCAACGATTTGGATCGCGAAGACGTTTGACTACATCATCCGCGTTTCTTAACGCTTCCTGCTTAGCGATCTACAAGGGTATGTAGATCCAATCTCCCTCTCATAGATGCTCATCACCATGGATAGATCTTGCGTGTGCGTAGGAATTTTTTTGTTTCCCATGCAACTTTCCCCAACAACCAGGAGAGCTACAACAGCTGCAGCAGGCATCTCAAGAGCTCCAGCAAGCAGGGCAACCAGCACATCAGCTGCAGCAACCAGGAGAGCTATAGCAGCTGCAGCAGGCACCTCAATAGCTCCAGCAAGTAGGGCAAGGAACACATCAGCAACATCAACCAGGAGAGCTACATCAGCTGCAGCAACACCCTTCTTGCCACCAAGGCAGAGAAAGAAACCATGAAGGATGAAGGATTACTTTTATGCCTCAGGGAACTAATGTGGCTATCCTTTGTCAAAACTTGTTGATGATGTGATATGTTTTGGCAACAACTTTAGTGCTTTGATGTTATGGTGGTGTTGATGTTATGGTACTGTAATCACTGCTATGTTATGATGTTATGGTACTGATCATATACAATGCACTATTATGATGATTCATATGATGGTCTTGCTATCATAAATGTTCATATTGTTGATGGTCTTGCTCTCATTTTTTGAAATGAGGGTAAATGATACCCTAGGGTCATTTTGTCGAAACATCGATGAAATGAGGGTAAATGATACCCTAGTGTCATTTTGTCGAAACATCGATGAAATGAGGGTAAATGATACCCTACGGTCATTTTGTCGAAACATCGATGAAATGAGGGTAAATGATACCCTAGGGTCATTTTGTCGAAACATCGATGAAATGAGGGTAAATGATACCCTAGGGTCATTTTGTCGAAACATCGATGAAATGAGGGTAAATGATACCCTAGGGTCATTTTGTCGAAACATCGACGAAATGAGGGTAAATGATACCCTATGGTCATTTTGTCAAAACATCGATGAAATGAGGGTAAATGATACCCTAGGGTCATTTTGTTGAAACATCAATGAAATGAGGGTAAATGATACCCTAGGGTCACTTTATACCTGGTTCACAAAACATCATTCATAAAGTAATTGGTTCACAAAACAAATTGTGACCCTAATCTCATGCACCATAAAACAACAAATTGGACTGGCATTCATCATTCATAAAGTACTTGGTTCACATATTTAAACTAAGGTACTTGGTAGATGATTATCATCTACATTACAACAGCTACAAGATCCAAAACCATAGTTCACAAAATACACAATTAAGGTACTTGGTTCACAAATTCATACTAAATTACTAGATAGATGATCACCATCTGCATGATGATAGATGATTATCATACTAGAAGCATCCTACTCATCTAACATGGCCATCACCCCTTGAATCTTCAAGTTCATCTTTTCCTCAGACGTGTGAAGCTCAGAAATGTGAAACTGCAGTTTATGCCTCTCTTCTGTCAGCCTTTCCTTCTCCTTCAAATGATTGTGCTTCAAGTTCCTAATCACATTGTCTTGAGCAGCTGTCAGGTTCTTAAGAACATCATACTTCTGCTGTAGATTGGTATTGTATTTCCCTTTCTTTGACAGCTCTGCCCTGAAGTTTTTCTCCCCCACACCATCCACGGCCCTCTGCTGTTGATCCAAGAGAGCATTCACATCACCATACAAATTTTCATAGTTCTCCTCTTCTTCTCTTCTGTCAGGTTGTGAATTACAAAAGAACTCTCAAGATTCTCATTGGTCCTAGCGGCCTTACTCTCCTCATACACATCCCATAATTTGGCCAATGCCTTCTCCATTGAGTCTGGCCATTCAAAGTCAATCCACTGAACTACTCCACAATTTATGCCTTCCTATTAAACAAACAAAAAACAAAGGAATATGCTAAGTGAGTGGGATCAACAAACTAATAAAAGAGGTCAATGACATAAATAGTAAACAATGAGCAACTTTTTAGTTTAAGTTAAGATAGCTTTAAACAATAGTGCTCCATTAAACAATGACCAAGTAAACAGGCCATTAAAAAATGGCATCACTAAACAGGGCATTTAACAATAACCGCCTTTCTTTACTACCCAACACTTAGCACTAAACAACATGATAAACAATGACCTAAGCACTGACCGAGGTTAAAGAAATGCAAATAAAGAGGTAAACAGAGCCGAGGTACACATGTTTAGATTCATACCATACCTTCTCAGCACACCCAAGAAACCTCATGCCCGTGTTCATCCCTTCAAATGCAACGAATTGCTCTGCCGGCTTGCGGTGCTGACACAACACATTCTCATCTGCGTCAATCCCGTTGAAAGTTGGATCGTGCATGGTAGCAGGAAGCTGCGGGAGCCAACAGAAACAAACCGAGCTTCAGATCGATCTCTTGCACAAAATCCCCAATTCACAAACCCTAAACCTAACCCTAGCAACTGACCTTGATGATGCCGTCGAAGGAGTAGCAGAGGTTCATGGCCGAATCCTCGCTGGTCTCGCCGTCATTCCACGACACCATGGCGAGGCGGAGCAGCGGTCGGCGTCCGACGGATCGAGCAGCGGCAGAAGAGAAGAACAGTGAGAGGGCAAAGAGCAAGAGAGTGAGGTCAGATAGCGACCAACGCGTTGACTTGACTCGGTTTTGACCAAGCCGCAACGATTGACAGCCTCTGTGGCGTGCCGTTACGCCACGTCAGCCAAACTCGGCCCCACATGTCATAACCGGGCTTAAAACGGACAAACAGAGCGTTCCGAGCTTTTTGTAAAAAATTAGGCACCTCCGCTGTGTATTCTGCAAAGAATTTACAAACAAGTGTTTCCTGCAAACCTACGTGTTAGTGTGATGGTTTTCTACAATTAACTCGTTGCGTGGAGACACAAACTAAAGTTGTCTACGAGTCTATCGGCGTATGGGGCATATTGGGCCGGCACATATACGAAATTTGGTTACATATTGTACCGGCACAAAATGGATTATTGGGCGTGCACCTTGGGTTGAGGCCTAGCAGATACATACAAACCAGTGCCGGCCAGAATCGGTGGGGCTGAATCCTCTTCAACCATGCATAAAAACACACAACATCTCATCACAACGGTCAGCACATTCTTGTTCTCAAGAGCTTCTTACTCGCCGTGGCTTTGTCCCTACACGCACATCTCAGTTACGAAGGGACTTCAACGACATGGAAGGAAAGAAGAGATAACTTTTTTATATCTCTTCGTGTGTTGTGTGAATCAAAGAAATGTTGATTTGTCACTCCATCCAGGGCGACCGTGGGCCTGATCCCGGCTGCGAGCGTTGCGTCGTTTAGAGTTTATCTGTTTTTTTTCCTGATGAAGGAATTATTCCTCAGGATCATCAAGGGCGTGCTCTAGGATAGACTTGGGTGGGGAGGAGGCCTGCTTTTCGATGCATCCTGGTATTATAGACGTGTCAAGAGCAGCGGCACCGTTACGGTAAAAAAATCAATCGACATGGCTACGACTGGGATGGACCTGCTTACCGCGAATTGGTGGGAGACAACGGCGACGAGGTTGCCAATGATTCTGTTCCAGCCGAGGTGTGTGGCGAAGCAACCTCTGGACTCGCGGATGTGCTTGAAAACTCCTATTTTGGTGACACATTTTATTTTGATTTTAAATACGGATGGACTACACAATTATATCTCTGCTTAGAGATAGTGCAAATACGATGTTCTTACGATCATCATACAGTGCCACTGAAAAAAAACCAGTCTCTTTACCTGTTATCGAACTAGCATCATGTTTTTGACATGAAAAAAATGTTAGATACTTATATCACCTACCAGATCTGTATGACCCTATTGTGGGCTTGTATCTCAATTCTCTAAACGAAGCATATGAATTTTACAATATATACTCCTAACAAATTGGCTTCGTGATTAGGTTTGCGAGGAGCCGTCTAAACGTCAAGCGGCCGAAGTGCATGCAGGAACTAGTTTGTGGCTGCACGGTAAGTTTCATTAATTGTATCGAGATATTTTTCATTTACGCCATACAAGACAATTATTTTTGCTATATGCTAATACAACTGCCTATAATAATATATTTTCAGGGTCAACCCGAGAGGGAAAACGACATATCAACACATTGTGTTTGTGATGCAATGATAAGGCTATTATGATCATCAGACAACGGTTGGTACATAAGTGAGCATAAGAGTGCACACGATCATGCAATGTTGCTCAATTGTGGCGATAAGTTGCATTGGAAGTCACATATATACATTGGAAAAAATTTACATGACATGACCTCCCTCACCATGTTCATCCCATGAACTGTCTGAAACGAACGGAATGCTAGAGTGTTTCGTCAAAAAATTGCACCACCGTCGGTTCTCCTTGCATCCATTCTTGAAGAAGCAAAGCTTTGGGTTACTACCGACGCAAAAAAAACTTGGGACTGAATTTTTTTGTGAGTATTTGTCATGTTGTTTGCGAGGAGTGTTATGTAAAACTCTACCTATTCTTCTCTTATTTAATAGATGAGGCCAATCTTGTGCCTTCCTTTCGAAAAAAACATATGTACATCTTAGCTATAGCCCTTAACTTTGTTCAGGCAGCAACAACGAAGGTGATTCCCCTAAGAACTAACAGATGGGCGAGACCATTTAATGGCCAGCTGGTTTTGAACACAGACGCTTCTTTTTCGGAGGATGACCATACAGGTTCGTGCGGTGCTGTTATAAGAGACCATTCGGTTTTTTTTGTTACGACATCTACGACAAAATTAGAACATGTGGCGGATGTAGAGTCAGCGGAGGCGGCTGCACTTTTGGAGGGACTAAAACTCGCTCGGTCTATTGGTGCAAATACTCTCATTGCTCGGCCAGATAGCATTACAGTGGTGGAGTCGATGGCAAATAACTCTGGCCAATCGATGGTGGCAGGTCCTATCCTTGATGAATGCCGTCGGTTGTGTTTGGATTTTGGGGAGGTCTTTTTTCAGCATTGTAATAGAGAGTCCAATATGGTTGCTCATAGGCTAGCTCAACAGGGTCGGCATGTTTCATCGTCTGTGTGGTTGGATGCCCCCCTAGTTTCATTTTGGTTTTACTTGCGGATGATGTAAGCATTGTTTGAAGTTAATAAAGCCTTCCCCTAAAAAAAGCAGTTGAGGGAGAACAATGTCAGCCTAAGCAAAGTTTACATCATTGTTGATAATTTCTTTGGTACAATGAAAAACATTCCGTTCACAAAGAGGTCTTTGTGAACCTTGTGGGGAAAGCTGAGTATGAAGTAGCACGAAGATGCCACCAAACCGTTCAATTGTTGTAGGATCTAAAAGCAACTAATTTCGACTTCATTTACAGTGTACATGTGACGAGGAGGCATGGGTCAAGACGTTGATGTGGGTGACTGGGCATGGAATAGATTAGTGCAGATATTTCAGATATGCTATAACATTTCACACAACATGCAAAACAAATCTACATGATATGCCATTTGGTTTGTTCGTAAGGGTTAACAATCACTTCTAGGGCATCATTTTTGACGGGGTGCTATGTGAGAGCCTGGCTTAATAGGAATGATAGACTATTCATATCAATAAGGAATTCCTTCTTTTTCGGGAACCCACTCAAAAAGAACTCCAAAGTTAAGCGTGCTTGGCTTGGAGTGATTCTAGGATGGTGACCAACCGGGAAGTTGGTCCCGGGTGCACACTAGTGAGGACAAAGTGCGTAGGAAAGACTAGTATTGATCTATGGGGCTAGTCTAGATCCCGCCAGGAGTAACGGGATGTTATAATTGGTATCAGAACCGACCCTTGTGGTTACACGGGCATGCACGGGTCAGGTGCACGGGCATGTGGCGCATGGCGTGTGTGGCCCGTCGTGGCACATAGCATGGCACATGTGCCGGACTGGACGCGCATACGTGTGCCAAAAGGGAACGTTCCTGATGGGCCGACGAGGACGTCGGTTCCTTTGAGTGGGGGTGTATGTGAGAGTCCGGCTTAATAGGAATGATAGACTACTCATATAAAAAAGGGATTCCTTCTTTTTCGGGAGCCCACTCGAAAAGAACTCCAAAGTTAAGCGTGCTTAGCTTGGAGCGATTCTAGGATGGGTGACCGACCGGAAAGTTGGTCCTGGGTGCGCACGAGTGAGGATAAAGTGCGTAGAAAGTTGGTTTGTGGGGCCAGTCTAGATCTCGCCAGGAGTAACAGGGTGTTACATGCTGATGAGAGACGAACCAGTTGAAAGTGTTAAGTGGGTGTTTAAGGAGTTCATTCGTATGGTTGGAGGCAACACGCCATTGACAATACAAACAGGTACGTACGTGTAAATCAATTATATTGCTAACATAATTTTTTTATTTGCCCACTCGAAAAGAACTTCAAAGTTAAACGTGCTTGGCTTGAAGCGATTCTAGGATGGGTGACCGACTGGGAAGTTGGTCCCGGATGCGCACGAATAAGGACAAAGTGCGTAGGAAGTTGGTATGTGGGGCTAGTCTAGATCCCGGCAGGAGTAACGGGGTGTTACATGCTGATGAGAGATGAACCAGTTGAAAGTGTTAAGTGGGTGTTTAAGGAGTTCATTCGTATGGTTGGAGGCAACACGCCATTGACAATACAAACAGGTACGTACGTGTAAATCAATTATATTGCTAACATAATTTTCTTATTTGTGTACGGCGTGTTGTCCACTAAAAAGATCTGATGTTGTTATTTCCCATCTAAATAGACCAAGCTTGTGCAATGGAATTGACAATCATGGACGAGCTGTCAAAAACAACTCACAGGTGGTTTAAGTGGCATGTGCTAAACAAGGCACTTATCACACCAGACAACTTTGATGTGATTTCTTTCCACATACAAGAGGCGCACGTTAGTTAGTTTGTGCTTTTTCCGTAGATTTGTTTTTTCAAAATATCTAGAACAATGCGTCCAAATCATGAAGTGTTTTTGGCGTCGAGGTCTTCCAAACTATATCTAATGTACATAGGTTTCGACGATCTTTTTTCTCAGAAGAAATATGCGCTCCAAAACGGTACTGCCCCATGCTTCAAAACTGCACTCACCGGTGCTTCCAAAATTGTACTAATCGTGGTTCACTTTTAGAGAAGAGAAGCACAATTGTGCTTTCACATGAATTGTGCTTCATGCCAAAGCACACCTGCAATTCCTTCTTTGGGAAAACACAAAAATAGAACTATACTTCATATAAAAGCACAATTGCGCTTCACTTTTGGGTACCACAGAAGCACTATAGTGTTTCACGAGGAAGCAAAAATTGTGTTTCACGTGGAAGCACAACTATGCTTCACTTTTCAGAAAGCACATAAACATAAATTGCGCTTGAGAAGGAAACACAATTGTATTCGAAAATCCATTTCTGAGCCCGGGCTCATCTGCAACTATATCTCACTTTTTGGGAAAACATTGTTGTGCTTTCATATGAGAAACACAACCATACTTCACGCGGAAGCACATGCTTCTACGGAACATAAACCTAAAAGACCAATTTAATAGAAAACCCAATAAAAGAGAAAAGGAAATAGGTGATTTTTAAGCAGAGAAAGAAAGAAAATCATAAAAAAAAACCAAATAGAAAAAATGACTCGAAGAGGAAAGCACTAGAGCACGACTAGTGAGGGCGCAGGAGCGCTCCCGCGCCATTGAGAATGCTCGCTACGAAGCACTCCCAGGGGATACCCTTGAATTAGTTGTTCCCAAATACCTTACCCGTCGTGAGTCGTACGCATGTGTTGCCTCAACGGACAATCTAGTGGGACAACCGAGTAGCATCTTTGTTTGTTTCTTCGCTCGATTAATTTCTTTATTTTTTTCTGTTCTTTTTTTATACTTGAACTCGAATTTATGTTTTGAAATTTTATATATTTTGGCAACTACTTTACATGAAATTTTCAAATAATTAATTATGCATTAAAAATGTGTGAAATGCAAAAATTGTTCACGCAATTATAGAAACTATTCATACCGTTAGAAAAATGTATGTGTCAATTAGAAAATATTCACAAGTTTCAAACTATCCTTATGAGATTTTATAAAATTTTTATGAAAAAGTAATAGTGTGTTCAAGTAATTTCTGACAAAATGTTTGCACATATAAAAATATGTCCAGTAAATAAAAAAAGAGGTCACACATTTTAAAACATATTCCTTACATATAAAATTAATTAACTGTAAAAATACATGCACATAAGTTTCTTAAACTGTTTGTTCCATAAAATAAGATTCATACACACTTAAGAAATGTTTACATGTTTTAAAACATATGTTCATTTAATTTTCGGAAAATATTGAATATGCGTTTTAAAATGTTTAAAAAGTTTTTAAAATGTTAATTGAGAATTTGTCAAAACTTTAGTATGTATCCCGATAAATACCCTTCGTATATTTCAAAAATCTTCAATGTGTGTATGAAAAATGTTCAACTTGTATACGGAAAATGTTTACCATGTATTTTCTTTAAACTCAATATGTATTTAGAAAAATAAATAAAAACATATAAGTCAGAAAATAGAAAAATAAAAAATGAAAACAAATTAGATAACGGAAAATCTGGAAAAGAACGGGAGCGCCTATTTGGATAATGTTAAACGGGAGCGCCTATTTGGCGCATTGCGCGCTGGCAGGAGGCAGAACGTGTAGCCTCGACCCCAGGACGCCCTTTCGACCAGCCTATGTCGCGGGGCGCCCTGTTTTTTTACAATTTCGTTTTCTTCTTCTTAAAATAACTTGGTATTTCAAAACAAATCTTAATAGTTTTTCGAAAAAAAAATCTTCAACAAACAATTAAATGTTCGCAGATTCAAAATGTTTTTTTGTGTTTAATTTTTTTTATCTGCAGCTTCATAAAAAGGTTCATGATTTCGAAAACAAAGTTTGAGAGATCAAACAATGTTTATGATTTTCTAAACAAATATGTGTATTCAAAGAATATTCATGAATTTTTTTTTTTGCAAAACCAAAAAATGTTCACAAAGTTCAAGAAAAGATTCGTAGATTACAAAAAAATCTGATCGATTAAAAGAATGTCTACTGATTAAAAATTATTTTTCATGTATTTCGAAAATGTTCATGGATTTCAAAATTTTCGTAATAAAAAAATGTTCATGAATTTTAAAAAACAGTCTCCCAATTCCAAACACGTTCATAGTTTCAAAAACAATATTCACAATTCCATAACAACGTTTGTGAATTCAGAACATGCTCATGATTTTAAAAGGGGGGTTCGAATTTGTAAAATGTTGACATTCTGAAAAATTCATTATTACAAAAACAATCTTTACAATTTGAATCAAAGCGAAGAATAATGAAAAATAAAATAAAATGAACTGTAGAAATTAAAAAGACCAGAAAAACAAAAAAAACAAAAAGAAAGATAGAAAGAAAAGAACCAAAATGAAATTGCAAAAACAAGTGAAAGAATACACACAAAATTTTGTATTCAGGGGAATAAAAAAACCGGCATGGGATTAGGGATGGCCCCCGCAGGGTATGGGTGAAGCCTCCCCATACCCTTACCCGTCCCGCCCGAGCTTACCCATCACCCTTACCTATACCCGTCAATGGGTATACTTTTTTTCCATACCTGTTACCAGACAGGGTAGACGGGTACCCGCGGGTAAAATTATCCATGTTTGCAAAGCATCAATTTGAACAACTTATATTCATAAACTGCGTCAAATAACATAGTTTACAAAAATAGATAATAACAACAACAAATACTTATAAACAACATCATATAGACGTAAACAATAACACATAGGCATACACATTCGGTTCATAAATTCTTGACATAATGTAGATTATAGAGATAATTTTGTGTTTGCATAGATTTTATATGGGTATAGGTTATATGATTCCATACTTATACCCGGTTTACCCGATGGATTTCATATTTTCCTATTTATATACCCATGGGTAAATTTTTGTTTCATACCCTTATCTTTTTACCCGCAGGATACGTAGGTAATGGATACCCATTACCATCCCTAAATGGGATAGTTCTAGAAAGAGCTAATGAGCCTACCAAAATATCTGTACCGAAGGGGCGGGGAGGGCTACACACTTGCTCGCAAAGTACCATTCTATGCGCCTCGTAAACATGCTCCCAACCGCATGATATGGGCCACCCCGGTGCGGGGTGTGCGGTACTTGTTTTGTATCGTTTCTTTTAATTACCATTTATTCATTTCTCTGTTTTTTCAATTTTCAACGATTTTAAAAATGTTCATCAATTTCATTATTGTTTGAATTTGGGAATATTCAGAAAATTCTAAATCTTCAAAAATATTATAAAATGTTCGCAGAATGGAATAAATGTTGGCATATTACAAATAAGTTCACAAATTTTGTGAAACAATGTTTACAGGTTTGAAAACAGATTTGAAATTAAGAAAATAATGAGTACAAAAAATGTTCGTTTCAAATGATGTATGAGGATTACAAAAATGTCCCTGAATTAGAAATAGTCTCACTTAAAAAAAATTCCTGGTTTTCATTTGTTTTTATTAACGTATTTGAGTTATGTTCTTGAATTCAGAAACGTTGATGAATTCGAATATTCTTGAATATAAAAACGTTGGTGATGTGAAAATGTTTATGAAAATCTGAAGAAACTTCACTAATCCTAAAAAATCATGACTTTGAAATAATACTCCCGAATTGAAAAAAAATTCTTGAATTATATGAAAATTAAAATTGAAAATTTATTTGCAAATCCGGGAAAAATTTGTGGGAATTAAGAAAATCAATTTAAAAAGATAACAAATTTTATATGTTCGATAACGTTATAGAAAAATGGTGTCGGTGCACTAGAGTTTTGGGCTCTCCAGTGCCCCTTACTCGTTCACGGACAGTAGTAGCCATCCTGGCAGCAAGGCCCAGCAGGGACTTGCCAGATATCAACACAGGAAAATCGAGACCACCGGCAAGGTCTTGCCGGGAGGGCTATTGAACCCCCAGGCAAAGCAAGGCCCCGGCAAGGCAAGATCCCGACAAGGCAAAGCCCTGCCAGCGCACGAGCCAGGTGTCGATCCACTTGGACGCGTGTCGCGGCGTCGATGCTAGAGGGGGCTAAGCGGCGCCGATAGGACGGGCTCCCGTCCCGTCTCACTGACGGACAGTGATGCCTGACGGTGCATTAAATGCGCATGTCCTACTCCGTCAGTGTTAGGTATGATAGCACTGTAGCTCTGTACACCCGTGTACACACTGTACGCCACTATTGGGATCCCCTTCAGAGTATAAAAGGAGGCTCAAGGTGATACGGTAGAGGACTTTTGGACTTTTCGACTCTTGAGACTTTCTAGTTCACATATGTGGTGACTGCTCATAGCGCCCATGTAGCTAGAACCCTAAGAACACTCTCAATACAACCAAGTAGGAGTAGGGTTTTACGTATCTGTGCGGCCTGAACCTGGGTAAAGATCCCCATGTGCTGTTCATCAGACCGGCTCTTTGTGCGAACCTTCCCCCCACCAAACCGAAATGGGTCCCTATGATCCCATAGGTGTTTGTTCCCACGACAAATGGAAACGATAAAAAATAAAAAAGGAAAAGAAAACCACCAAACCATAAGAATATTAAAGTATAAAAGGAAAAAATGCGAAAGAAAACCAGAAGATTTGTTTTGGGGGAAAACTCCAATCGAAATGTTCCGAGACAATTTTTTTAAAGGAACCAACACATGTAGCATTTGCAAAATTCCGCAATTATAGGTAAAAAGCCAAAAAAATCTAAAAAGTGGTACTATAAGGCCTTTTCATCACGTTCCCATACAAGAACTTTGCACAATTTCCGTTGGCAAGAGAAACTGGCAGCTAGAAGCTCCTCTTCCATGCAAAAATGAAATCGAACCTCCTCGACACATCAGAGCTTACCTTAGTTACACCCTCGCACTACGAAAACCACATCAACGAGGTGAATCTGTTTATATGAAGAAGATCTCGAATCATGCATTGGGGAGGGACAATTTCGCCATCAATTCTACGACCGCCGGAATCCTACGTCCAACTAAACAAGAAATTTTCAAATAAATTATACCCATCTACTCATCTAGATGCCACCAACCTTCTAGTCATTATCCATCATCCTATTATTGTCACTGGTCGCGCATAACACGAACCAGATAATTCGTACACATGAACCGGATGTTGTCAACTCTAGGATCACCTTGACGCGGTGATCAGAATGTCATTCAGGTGAAAAAATTTGTCACTATGTTATCGATATTCTTATGAATTGAAAGTGCAATCATGCCCTTATATTATTTTTTGATGTTGATGACAATGTACATGTGGAGGACTAATGATGTTTGACAAGTAAACTCAGGTATTATTTCTCAAATCTAAATATGCGAGGATCACAGACGCATGGGATGATTACGAGTCTAGAAGGAAGGAACCAAAAGGTTTACGGGTCTAGCTTTCTTTTCTTCTTGAGTATAGGGATCCTGCACTAATAAGAGGGGGTCGATTTGGTCAGCTAAAGACATGCTCAAGTCAAATCAAACTCCTTCCCTCAGTCAAAAACTACACCATGCACAAATTACATGTGATGTTTGTCTGTGATGGCCGGATGTCCGGGAGCTAACCCAGTCGCCGGATGTACGGGAAGTGCCCCGGATATCTGGATCCTTTGCATTCCAGAATGCATCAGTTTTCATCATAATTGGGCCGGATGTCCGGCATACCGTTGGATGTCCGGGACCCCGGATATCCGGGCCTTCTGCCGGATTTCCTACACACACAATGCCGGGAACGTGCTTGTTAATGGTGTGCTATGCCGTATGTCCGTGCACAAGCCGGGCGTACGGGTGCTCACATACTGACCGGATGTTCGGGACATCCCCGGATGTCCGGCTCCCCTGTGTTCCTTTATCTAGCTCAGTGTATAGTGTGCACATCTCACATACGCCGGATGTGCGGACCCACACAGTCACTTACACTACAACTGTTGGAAATATGCCCTAGAGAAAATAAATAAAGTGTTTATTATTATATTTCCTTGTTCATGATAATGGTTTATTATCCATGCTATAATTGTATTGATTGGAAACACATTGCATGTGTGGATATATAGACAACACTTTATCCCTAGTGTGCCTCTAATAGAATAGATCGTTGAACAAAGATGGTCAAGGTTTCCTAGCCATTGACATGAGATGTCATTTGATAATGGGATCACATCATTAGGAGAATAATGGGATGGACAAGACCCAAACTATAAACGTAGCATATGATTGTGTCAGTTTATTGCTACCGTTTTTTGCATGTCAAGTATATGTTCCTATGACCATGAGATCATGCAACTCACTAACACCGGAGGAGTGCCTTGTGTGTATCAAACGTTGCAACATAACTAGGTGACTATAAAGGTGCTCTACGGGTATCTCCGAGGGTGTTTGCTGGGCTGGAATGGATCAACACTGGGATTTGTTACTCCGTGTGACAGAGAGGTATCTCAGGCCCACTCGGTAATACAAGATCACAAGAAGCCTTGCAAGCAATGTGACTAAGTGTTAGCCACGAGATCTTATATTACGGAAACGAGTGAAGAGACTTTCCGGTAACGAGGTTGAACTAGGTATAGAGATACCGACGATCGAATCTCGGGCAAGTAACATACCGAAGAACAAAGGGAACATCATACGGGATTAACTAAATCCTTGACATAGACGTTCGACCGATAAAGATCTTCGTAGAATATGTAGGAATCAATATGGGCATCCAGGTCCCGCTATTGGTTATTGACCGTGGAGGTGTCTCGGTCATGTCTACATAGTTCTCGAACCTGCAGGGTCTGCACACTTAAGGTTCAGTGACGTTTCGGTAGTATAGAGTTATGTATGGTGGTGAACAAATGTTATTTGGAGTCCCGAATGAGATCCCGGACGTCACGAGGAGCTCTGGAATGGTCCAGAGGTAAAGATTGATATATAGGAAGTCCTGTTTTTGTCACCGGAAAAGTTTCGGGCAGAAGTTCAATGCCAGGAGGCTGTCACCACCGACCGGCGGAACAGGGCCAACGCCAAGAAGGCCCGGGACGGCGCGGCTCGCGGCGGCGGCGGCAGAGGAGCAGGCGGAACGCGCGGGAATGATGCATCCACCCGGCAGCCATGGCCAGTACGCGCCCTGGAGCCAGCAAAGCGTCGGATCTCCGTCCGGCTTCTCGTCGTCGCCACAACCATGGGGCTGCACGCCTTCGCCGGGCTACGCGGACGGTGACGTGCATGGCGGGTTCAACCCCAACATCACCTTCCCCCATGGTCACCCGGCCCAGCGCACGCCCTTGCCCGCCTTCGCCGGCATGCAATACCCTCCGTACACCTACTCCCCGCCGGCCTACGCATCCTCCCCGACGCCGCCTCTCCGTCGTTGCATGCTGCCCTTCTCCCAAGCCTCCATGTCGCATCTCGGTGACGCTGACGCGACAGAGGCCGAAATGGACAACATCATCACGGCCGGCTCGGTCGCCGCCGCTGCGTCCCCTGGGTTACTACCCATGACGACACAACCAACCTCAGCGGCGACATGGACAGCGAGCTCGACTACGGCGAGGAGGAGCTAGAGCCGAAGCCGAAGCCGGAGGAGGAGAAGGAGGAGGACGACGATGACGAGGAGGAGGACAAGGAGGATAAGAAGGAGGAGGAGCCGGCGCCTGCTTCGGTGAGGAAACAGAAGAAGAAGAAGGGGGCGGCCCGGACCAGCGAGCCGCTCATCAAGTGGACGTCCAAGGAGGACGAGTGCCTCGCTGAAGCGTGGAAAGTTGTTTCCCTCGGCCCGATCACCGGCACGAACCAAAGCATCGATACGTATTGGGATTGCATCAAGGCCGAGTTCGACGAGCGCAAGCTCGTCGACCCCTACTTCAAAGGCGTGTACATGTAGCGTGGGGTGAAGGCAATGGCGAACCATTGGGGGCTCATCCAATCGGCGTGCAACAGATGGCATGGGATCGTCGAGGAGATCGTGGCTCGCCCGGAGAGCGGCACCAGTGTCGAGGATCAGGTATGGCACGTCGGCCTCTCCCTTTTCTTTTTGCCTGGTGCGCGCCGTTTACTTATTGTTCCTCGGCGCAGTTGGTGCGGATGTTCGACATGTTTCGGCAGGACAGCCGCACCGACCAAGATTTCAAGTACCTCCACGTCTTCCAGCGGATCGAGAAGTGCGACAAGTGGGCGGATGTTTGGCGCGCCGACGCCAAGGCAAAGGAGACCTACAAGCCGGACGCACCGACGCCGAGCATGGGCAACGGGCGCCCTGATGGCAACAAGGGCGCCAAGAAGGGGAAACACATCGACTCGGCAACCACGCGGGTGTAGGAGTACATTGAGCATTGCCTCGCCGACGCACAGGCCCCGACCGCCCTACGTGAAGAGAGACCGAGGCGCGATGGTCGGCGTGGATGTTGAATAACACCGTCAAGCTCGACCTACTCCAAACCAACGTCGCCACGAAGAAGAGGAACACCGATCTAGCTTTCCTAATGGGCGGGGCCGACATGCTCCAGAGCAACGATGAGCAGCTCAAGGCATGGTACTTGGCGGAGCGCGGCCTCATCGTGAACCAGCTGCCATCGACGGCACCGCCAACTCCCACGTCCATGCCGACCTCGCCGCCAAGCCCGAGCGATGATGCCTCCACGATGCCTAGCAGCACGGAAGCCGCGCCGACGCCGCCCAGCATAGAAGCAGCTCCGCCAAACCCGTGCACGCCGACTGCACCGACGCAAGAGGCCCACCCCGCCATATGACGTGGTGCCCACGCGCCATTCCTTTTTTGTACGCCGAACCTTTCACCCGATCGCCAAACTGTCGCCCGAACTGGGCCGATGATCACTGGACTTGTGGCATTTATTTGTGAGCGGGCATGACCAGGTTTGAATTTGCCACGACTTGGGGGGGGGGCGCCTGGGGGCATTACTGGGAGCTAGATCGCCCCCAGGGGCCAATCTATCGCCAGTTCGCCCCCATGCCGCTCTTTTTCGGCGCCCTGGGGGGCCGAACGGCTGGAGATACTCTAAGGCTGCCTCCTCTCCCCTCCCTCCTATATATACTAGAGTTTTTGAGGGCAGCCCTAACCCTAATTGCCATGTTCTGCCCTCTTATTTCTCTAGATCGTTTTCTCCTCTAAATCGGTTTTCAGTAGTGCTTAGGCGAAGCCCTGCTGGAATTGCTCCACCACCATCGCCGCAACGCCATCGCGCTGCCGGAGAACTTGTCTACCTCTCCGCTCCCTCTTGCTGGATCAAGAAGGTGGAGATCTTCACTGAGCTGCACGTGTGCTGAACACGGAGGAGCCGTCCGTTCGGTACTTGATCGGGAGTTCGTGGGACGACTTGCGATTTGGATCGTGGAGACGTACCACTACATCAACCGCGTTCTTTAACGCTTCCACTTAGGGATCTACAAGGGTACGTAGATCCAATCTCTCCTCTCATAGATGCTCATCTCCTAGATTGATCTTGGTGAAGCGTAGGATTTTTTTTGTTTCCCATGCAACGTTCCCCAACAGTGGCATCATGAGCTAGGTCTATGCGTAGATGAGATCTTGAGTAGAACACAAAGAGTTTGTGGGCGTTGATATTCAGATTGATTCCTTCCTTAGTCTTTTCTTGGTTCAGCGGTATTGTGGGATGAAGTGTCTCGGACCGAATTTACTCGTACGCTTACGAGGGACCGTGTTCCATCGACTGACATGTGACTTCGTCGCATAAAGATGGCTGGTGGGTGTCTGTCTCTCCCACTTTAGTTGGATTTGATTTGATTAAGGCGGTCCTTATAGAAGGTTGAAAAGCAATCTTCATATCATCGTTGTGGTTTTGCGTAGGTAAGAATCGTTCTTGCTAGATACCCATAGCAGCCACGTAAAACATGTAACAACTAGAGGACGTCTAACTTGTTTTTGCAGGGTATGTTGTGATGTGATATGGCCAATTGCATGATGTGATATATCTGATGTATGAGATGATCATGTTTTTGTATAGATTATCACGACTTGCATGTCGATGAGTACGGCAACCGGCAGGAGCCATAGGGTTGTCTTTGATTATTGTATGACCTGCGTGTCAATCTTTAAGCGCTATTTAATGCTTTACTTTATCACTAAGTGGTAGCAATAGTAGTAGAAGCATGGTCGACGCGACAACCCCGATGGCGACACAATGATGGAGATCATGATGATGGAGATCATGGTGTTATGCCGGTGATGATGGTGATCATGCGGATGCTTTGGAGATGGAGATCAAAAGCACGAGTTCATGGCCATATCATGTCACTTATGATTTGCATGTGATGTTAATATTTTTATGCACCTTGTTTTGCTTAGAACAACGGTAGTATTATAAGGTGATCCGTCACTTAAATTTCAAGATGAACTGTGTTCTCCCCGAGTGCGCACCATTGTGAAGGTTCGTCGTGTCGAGACACCACGTGATGATCGGGTGTGATAGACTCTACGTTTGCATACAACGGGTGTAAGCCAGTGTTGCACATGCAGAACACTCGGATTAAACTTGGCGAGCCTAGCATGTACAGACATGGCCTCGGAACACAAGAGACCGAAAGGTCGAGCATGAGTCATATAGTAGATGTGATCAACATGATGATGTTCACCATTGAAACCACCATAACTCACGTGATGATCGGACTTGAGTTGGTGAATATGGATCATGTGTCACTCAGATGACCTGAGGGATGTCAATTTGAGTGGGAGCTTTAGTAATTTGATTAACTAAACTCATTATCTTGAACAATAGTCTTAGTAACCTTTCCATATTTATGTTGTAGATAAATGGCTCGTGCAGTAGCACCCCTGAATTTTAATGCGTTCCTATAGAAAGCTAAGTTGAAAGATGATGGAAGTAACTTTGTGGACTGGGCTCATAATCTGAGGATTATCCTCATGGCTTCCGAGAAGGCATATGTCCTTGATGCACCGCTTGGTAACCGACACGCAGACTTGTCATCCGAAGACGTTAAGAACGCTTGGGAGGCAAGTTCTGGAGATTACTCAATAGTTCAGTGTGCAATATTGTATGTCTTAGAAACGGGACTTCAAAGACGTTTTGAACGTCATGGAGCATATGAGATGTTCTAGGAGTTGGAGTTTATCTTTAAGAAGAATGCCCGGATCGAGAGGTATGAGACCTCCGATAAGTTCTACGCTTGCAAAATGGAGGAGAACGGGTCTATCAGTGAACATATAGTCAGAATGTCTGGGTATTCGACTCGTCTGGCGGATTTAGGGATGCCCCTTCCGCCAGAGGCGATCACTGACAGTGTTCTTCAATCATTGCTACCAAGCTACAAGAACTTCGTGCTGAACTATAACATGCAGGGGATGAACAAGTCAGTCACCGAGCTGTTTGCGATGCGAAAAGTCGCTGATTCTGAAATCCAGAAAGAACATCAAGTGTTGATGGTCAATAAAACCACTAGTTTCAAGAAGAATGGCAAGGTCAAGAAGGGTAACTCCAGGAAGGGTGGCAAAGCACTTGCTCCTCCCGTGAAGAAACCCAAGGCTGGACCCAAGCCAGAAACTGAGTGCTTTCATTACAAGGGAAGTGGTCACTGGAAGTAGAACTACCCCAAGTATCTGTCTGACAAGAAGGCAGCCAACAATAAACAAGGTATATATGATATACATGTTATTGATGTGTACCTTACTAGCTCTCGTTGTAGTGCCTGGGTATTTGATACAAGTTCGGTTGCTCACATTTGCAACTCAAAATAGGAACTACGGAATAGACGAAGGCTGGCGAAGGACGAAGTGACGATGCGCATGGGAAATGGTTCCAAGGTTGATGTGATCGCCGCCGGCACGCTCTCTCTTCGATTACCATCGGGATTAGCGATGAACCTGAATAATTGTTATTTAGTGCCTACATTAGGCATGAACATTATATCTGGATCTTGTTTATTGCGAGACGATTACTCATTTAAATCAGAGAATAATGGTTGTTCTATTTATATGAGTAATATCTTTTATGGTCATGCACCCAATGTGAAGGGTTTATTCATATTGAATCCTGATAGTGATGATACACATGTTCATAACATTGATGCCAAAAGATGTAGAGTTGATAGTGATAGTACCACTTTCTTGTGGCACTGCCGTTTGGGTCATATTGGTGTAAAACGCATGAAGAAGCTCCATGCTGATGGACTTTTGGAGTCACTTGATTTTGAATCACTTGACACATGTGAACCATGCCTCATGGGCAAGATGACTAAAATGTCGTTCTCTGGAACAATGGAATGAGCGAGTGAGTTGTTGGAAATCATACATACTGATGTGTGCGGCCAATGAACATTAAGGAGCGCGGTGGATATCGTTATTTTCTCACCTTTACTGATGACTTAAGTAGATATGGGTATATTTACTTAATGAAACACAAGTCTGAAACATTTGAAAAGTTCAAACAATTTCAGAGTGAAGTTGAGAATCATCGTAACAAGAAGATTAAATTCCTCCGATCTGATCGAGGAGGAGAATATCTGAGTTATGAGTTTGGAAGTCACTTAAGACAGTGTGGAATTGTTTCACAGTTGACACCGCCTAGAACACCACAGCGTAATGGTGTATCCGAACGTCGTAATCGAACCTTATTAGATATGGTGCGTTCTATGATGTCTCTTGCCGATTTGCCACTATCGTTTTGGGGTTATGCATTAGACACATCTGCATTCACTTTAAATAGGGCACCATCAAAATCTGTTGAGAAGACACCATATGAACTATGGTCTGGCAAAAAGCCAAAGTTGTCGTTTCTTAAAGTTTGGGGATGTGATGATTATGTCAAAAAGCTTCAGTCTGAAAAGCTGGAACCCAAAGCGGAGAAATGCGTCTTCATACGATACCCAAAAGAGACAGTTGGGTATGCCTTCTATCTCAGATCCGAAGGCAAAGTGTTTGTCACTAAAAACGGAACATTTCTTGAGAAAGAGTTTCTCCCGAAAGAACTGAGTGGGAGGAAAATAGAACTTGATGAGGTTATTGAACCTTTACTTCAACGAGAGAGTAGCGCAGCGCAGAAAGATGTTTCTGTGGAGCCAACGTCTGTTGAAGAGGAAGTTAATGATGATGAGCATGAAGCTTCGGATCAAGTTGCTATTGAACCTCGTAGGTCGACAAGGGCACGTACTACTCCTGAGTGGTATGGCAACCCTGTCTTGGAGGTCATGTTGTTAGACAACAATGAACCTACGAGCTATGGAGGAAATATGATGGGCCCAGATTCCGAGAAATGGTTAGAGGCCATGAAATCCGAGATGGGATCCATGTATGAAAACAAAGTATGGACTTTGGAAGTATTACCTGAAGGGTGAAAGGCCATTCAGAATAAATGGATCTTTAAGAAGAAGACGGACGCGGACGATAAGATCACCGTCTATAAAGATCGACTTGTGGCAAAGAGTTTTTCACAAGTTCAAGGAGTTCACCACGATGAGACCTTCTCACCTATAGCGATGCTTAAGTCCGTCGGAATCATGTTAGCAATAGCTGCATATTTTGACTATGAAATTTGGCAGATGGATGTAAAAATTAGCGTTCCTTAACGGTTTCCTTGAGGAAGAGTTGTATATGATGCAACCGGAAGGTTTTGTCGATTCAGAGAATGTTTACAAAGTTTGCAAACTCTAGCGATCCATTTATGGACTGGTGAAAGCATCTCGGAGTTGGAATAAGTGCTTTGATGAGGTGATCAAAGCGTTGGGTTTATACAAGTTTACGGAGAAGCTTGTATTTACAAGAAAGTGAGTGGGAGCTCTGTAGCGTTTCTAATATTATATGTGGATGACATATTGCTGATTGGAAACAATATAGAAATGCTGGAAAGTGTGAAGCAATATTTGAGCAAGAGTTTTTCAATGAAGGACCTAGGAGAAGCTGCTTTCATATTAGGCATTAAGATCTATAGAGATAGATCGAGACGCTTGATAACACTTTCACAAAACACATACCTTGATAAAGTTTTGAAGAAGTTCAAAATGGACCAGTCCAAGAAGGGGTTCTTGCCTGTGTTGCAAGGTTTGAAGTTGAGTAAGACTTAATGCCAAGTGACTGCAGAAGATAGAGAGAATATGAGTGTCATCCCTTATGCTTCAGCCATAGGCTCTATCATGTATGCAATGCTGTGCAAAAGACCCGACGTCAGCCTTACCATAAGTTTGTCCGGAAGGTTTTAAAGTGATCCTGGAATGTAGCACTGGATGGCGGTCAAGGATATCCTTAAGTACCTGAAAAGCACTAAGGAAATGTTTCTCGTTTATGGAGGTGATCAAGAGCTCGTCGTAAAGGGTTACGTCGATGCAAGCTTTGACACTGATCCGGATGACTCTAATTCATAAACCGGATACATATTTATTCTCAACGGGGGAGCGGTAAGCTGGTGCAGTTCCAAGCAAAGCATGGTAGCTGATTCTAAATTGCAAAGAGGAGTATATCGCAGCATCGGAGGCAGCGAAGGAAGGTGTTTGGATTAAGCAGTTCATGACAGATCTTGGAGTAGTGCCCAGTGAACTGAATCCAATGACTCTGTTCTATGACAACACTGGTGCCATTGCTCTGGCCAAGGAACCAAGGTTTCACAAGAGGACCAGACACATAAAGCGATACTTTAATTCCATCCGCGATTACATTGAGGAGAAGGACATAAATATTTGCAAAGTGCACACGGATCTGAATGTTGCAAACCCATTTACTAAACCTCTTCCAAGGGCTAAACATGATCAACACCAGAACTGCATGGGTTTTCGATTCATTACAATGTAAATCACATAGTGATGTGAACTAGATGATTGACTCGAGTGCAAGTGGGAGACTGTTGGAAATATGCCCTAGAGGCTATAAATAAAGTGTTTATTATTATATTTCCTTGTTCATGATAATTGTTTATTATCCATGCTATAATTGTATTGATTGGAAACACATTGCATGTGTGGATATATAAACAACACTTTGTCCCTAGTGTGCCTCTAGTAGACTAGCTCGTTGATCAAAGATGGTCAAGGTTTCCTAGCCCTTTACATGAGATGTCATTTGATAACGGGATCACATCATTAGGAGAATGATGGGATGGACAAGACCCAAACTATAAACGTAGCATATGATCGTGTCAGTTTATTGCTACAGTTTCCTGCATGTCAAGTATATGTTCCTATGACCATGAGATCATGCAACTCACTAACACCGGAGGAGTGCCTTGTATGTATCAAATGTCGCAACGTAACTAGGTGACTATAAAGGTGCTCTATAGGTATCTCTGAGGTTGCTTGCTAGGTTGGCATGGATCAACACTAGGATTTGTTACTCCGTGTGACGGAGAGGTATCTCAGGGCCCACTCGGTAATACAACATCACAATAATCCTTGCAAGAAATGTGACTAAGTGTTAGCAACAGGATCTTGTATTACAAAAACGAGTAAAGAGACTTGCCGATAACGAGGTTGAACTAGGTATGAAGATACCGACGATCAAATCTCGGGCAAGTAACATACCCAAGAACAAATGGAACATCATACAGGATTAACTGAATCCTTGACATAGAGGTTCGACCGATAAAGATCTTCGTAGAATATGTAGGAATCAATATGGGCATCCAGGTCCCGCTATTGGTTATTGACCATGGAGGTGTCTCGGTCATGTCTACATTGTTCTCGAACCCGCAGGGTCTGCACACTTAAGGTTCGGTGACGTTTCGGTAGTATAGAGTTATGTCTGGTGGTGACCGAAGGTTGTTTGGAGTCGCGGATGAGATCCCGGACATCACAAGGAGGTCCGGAATGGTCTGTAGGTAAAGATTGATATATAGGAAAGTGGTGTTTGAACTCCAGAAAAGTTTTGGGCATTTCCGGCAGTGTACTGGGAGTGACGAATGGGTTTCGGGGACCACTAAGTGGGGCCCACATACCCCAAGGGGCCACATGGGCTTTAGAGGTGGCGCACCAGCCCATGATGGGATGGGAAACCAGCCCAAAAGGGCCCTATGAGCATGGGGAAGGAGGAAGAGTAGGGGCCAAGTTAGGGAGGAGTCCCACTAGGAATCCACCTCCCTTGTGGGAGGTGGACTCCTCCCCTTGGCTTCGGCCGAAGCTCTCCTTGGAGGAGAGGCTAAGGCTGCCTCCTATGCCATCCCTCCTATATATACTAGATATTTTGAGAGCAGCCCTAACCCTAATTGCCACGTGCTGCCCTCTTCTTCCTCTAGATCGTTTTCTCCTCTAGATCGGTTTTCAGCAGTGCTTGGGCGAAGCCCTGCTGGAATTGCTCCACCACCATCGCCGCAATGCCGTCGCGCTTCCGAAGAACTCGTCTACCTCTCCTCTCCCTCTTTCTGGATCAAGAAGGCGGAGATTTTCACCGAGCTGCACGTGTGCTGAACGCGGATGTGCCGTCCATTCGGTACTTGATCGGGAGTTCATGGGATGACTTGCGATTTGGATCGCGGAGACATACCGCTACATCAACCGCGTTATTTAATGCTTCTGCTTAGCGATCTACAACGGTACATAGATCCAATCTCTCCTCTCATAGATGCTCATCTCCTAGATTGATCTTGGTGAAGCGTAGGAATTTTTTTGTTTCCCATGCAACGTTCCCCAACAAGAACAACCATATTTGCACCTACACTATAAATACCTCTTCACGACTCCTGGAGAGGTTGACCATTCACTTTGAGCTAACCCAAGAACACACATTTTCCGCTCTAAGATCCTCATACACCAAATCCAAGATCCCAAGCGCATTTGAGAGTATTTGTGAGAAGTTCTCCAATCAAGTGATAGATCCACTCCTTCCCCTTCTCTTCACCAAAGGAATTTGTGATTTGAAAAAGTCTTGAGCTTTTCCCCATCGTCCTTATTACTCTTGGAGGTTGGAGACTCCTAGGCGGTAGGAGTTCTTCAGTGAGGAATCAACCATTGTGATATCCTCCGGAAAGTTTGTGGGGGTTTGGAGACCACCCCAAGGTCTACCACTAGTGGTTGAGAAATTCCTTCGTGGTGTTGTCTCAAGGAGAGAATAGGGTGAGCCTTCGTGGCGTTGGTGCGCGTTCGTGGTAACATCCACCTCTCTGAACGGTGACGTAGCTTCCCTCCAAGGAAGTGAACATCGGCATACATCCTCGTCTCTCGGAGTTGCGATTATCCTTAACAATAACTCCCTACTTGTAATTATTTGTCTTTTTGTATTACTTGTATTACCTTGTGTTTTCTTATCTACTTACTTGTTGCTTTGCTTAGTACATATAGCTCAACTATCATTGTTGCAATTGTTAGGATCACTTTCATATTCTACAATATTGCCTAAAATTGCTAAGTAACAATTAAAATTTGTAATTGAACCTATTCACCCCCCTCTAGGTGCATCTCGATCCTTTCAATTGGAATCAGAGCCTCATGCTCTAATCTTGTGGCTTAACCGCTCTAGAGCGAGATGGATAAAGATGGGAATCCTTTTGTTGCACTCCCTATCGAGCAAGGGACATCCACTTCGGCTGAGCGTAGATCTTTCACCTCTCAGGATCTTGAAAGGGCCCTCGCCAAGAAAAAGGAGGAGCATGATGCTTCTATTGAGACCTTGGTCAAAATGAGGTTGGATGCACTAGCTGCAAGAAATCCACCACTGGAAAACCCAAGGGGTGTGATAAAGCAACCAATTGAATATCTTCCTAATTTGGACCAACAATCTGAAGCTAGTGACAACACCGGCGTCCCCATGGTTGTATGCAAAATTTAGAGTTGAGAAACCTAGGTAAATGCTGCCGGAAACCCTCCTTTACTTAATAACGCTGCCGATTTTTCTTTGTGGAGGGTTGGTATGCAGGATCATCTTAGGTTTGTCAACGATGAAATGCTGGAGGTCATAGAGAAAGGTTACAACCTTGTGAATCCCAAGAATCTCACACCAGCTAAAGAATATGACAAACACCTCAATGACACCACAATCATGCTCATAAGAAAGGGCATGTCTGACAAGCAGAAAAGGCCCTACATTCACCTCACAAATGCAAAAGAACTATGGGATAGCCTTGTGATGACCAAGACTGGAACATCCTCCCTCCGTCTTGCACAATATGAGATTGCAAAAGGGGCATTACAATATTTCTTCATGGAAAAAGGTGAAGACCCCAATCAACTTCATGAGCGATTGATGACACTTGCCGCTGACATTGAATCATATGATTGTGAGAAGTCCCAAGATGGATTCAACTTGACCAAGCTTTTCTTATGGATAAATTGCTAAATGCCCTTGCTCCATATCACCATCAAATAGTATGGGACATAAGAAGAGAACATGGATTCAAGGACATGTCTCTCGATGATGTCATATCAATCTTCCAACTATTTGAAGAATCAAAGGCAAATTATACAAGACACCTTTCCATGCATGGTTCCTCATCACCCAATACAAACCTGGCCTTGAAGGCCAAGAACATAAAGGATGATGATGTGAGTGAAGAAGAAGAAGATGTTGAAGAAGAAGGTTATGAAGTTGACTCGGATGAGGGGCCCTCCTATGAATACATGGCTCTCTTTGTGAAGAAGTTCAGTGCAGGAAAATTCAAGCGAAGATTTCAAAAGAAGAAAGTAAGGACTTGCTACAATTGTGAAGAAACCAACCATTTATCAAATGAGTGACCCTATAAAAATAGAGAAGTTAACCAAGATTTCGGAAGACATTTGTGAAGAAGAAGTTGCACAACCCATTGAACTGCAAATTCAAGAAGAGAGATGGGAAGGCTATAGTTGCCCAAGACGAGTCCGACCCCGATGATGTTAGAGGTGTTGCAGGTGTAGCCCAAGACACTCAAACCACATTGAGACTCGTAAAAAATACTGGTGATGTTGTCGCATACAACTATATGAAATACTACGAAGGCAACACACACAAATGTCTCATGGCAAAGGCCATGGTAGATAATGACAAGGGTCAAGCCTCTCCAAACAAGGTGAAGGTAACTCCACGTACAAACCCTCCTCTATTTATTCCTACCACACCTAGTGATGAATATCTTGATGCTAAGGATCATGATCATGAATATGAAATAAGTGATGCTATGTTTGGAGAAAGTCATGTGGTCTCTCAAAGGAAAGAAGCTCATTATGTTTCGTATGCTTATGGAGATGATGAGTAAGCACACCATCTCCATCAAGGAACTCGAAACCCTCATCAATGAGGAAAAGTAAAAATGTGAAATCCTTGGGAGGAAACTCCTATATGAGGAACCATGTAATGATGAATTGTGCTTAAAAATAGGTGCAAACATTGATAGACACACTAAAGATTGTGATCTCATACATTTGTCTCTCAAGGCAAAGGAAGAAGAGCTAAATCTCCTTACTAAGAAGTTTTACGAACTAAAGATCACTTATCTTGACACACTTGGGAAATCCTATTCCTCTCCTATTATAAATGTTGATGCTTATGCTACTAACCCCAATGATGAACTAGCTAGCTTACTTGAGGAGAATAGGGTGTTAAAGGCTCAAATTGAAAAAGGGCTCATGTCATGTGCTCAAGGACAAAAGAACCTCAATGGAGTTTTGAGTCAACACAAGGAGGTTGTGTCCAAGGAAGGACTTGGATTTGATCCAAGCACAAGCAAGAGTAAGGTAGTGACACACAAGTCTACAACTCCCCTCAAGGAGACATTTGTGCGAGAAGGGCACAAGGAGAAAGGAAAGAGTAAGGTTGACAAGGTTGTGAGTAGGAAGGCCACTAGGGGCAAGCCTACTTCCAACAAGTCAAAAGAATTTATGCGTCCATCATATGTGCTTCATAAGGGAAAATATGGAGATGTTTATGCTGAGTTCGTTGGTCCTAGAAATGCTTTTCAATTTTATGCAATTTGGGTTCCTAAGACCCTTGTTAGTAACTTGAAAGGTCCCATTGTGAAATGGGTGCCTCTAACCAAGACTTGAATTGCGTGTAGGTTGGTGTCTCCGGTAGAGTCAAATGGGTGATTGATAGCAGTTTCTCAAATCATATGACCCGAGATGGAACACTGCTCATGGACTTCATGGAATCTATTTGACCATTTATGAGCATTGTCTTTGGTGGAGGGTCTAAAGGACAGGTACTTCGTTTGGGCAAGGTGGCTATCACCAATGACATGTCACTTACAAATGTCATGCTTGTCTAATCCTTAAAATATCATTTGCTTTCTGTTTGTTAATTGGCTTCTGTTGGTTATGATACACTATTTGGACTGACGGATGTGAAAGTCTTTAAGATAGATACTCTTGAAGTTGCCTTCGTGGGGGAGTTGGATGACAACCTTTACACAGTTGATTTCTCGAAAGAGAGCACATTCCATGCAACTTGCTTGATGGCCTGATGGCTATGGCATCGCCAGCTAGCCCATGTCGGCATGAGAAATATTCAAGATCTCTTAAAGGGTGAACACATCCTTGGACTAACCAATGTATCTATTTAGAAGACCGTGTGTGTAGTGCTAGTGCATGCATAGCAGGGAAGCAACATTAATCAAAGCATCCCCCAAGAACATAGTATCAACGTCAAGACCTTTGGAGCTCCTTCACGTGGATCTATTTGGGCCTCCTTCATGGGACAGTCTTGGTGGGAAGAAGTATGGTTTTGTTATTGTTGATGACTACTCAAGATACACATGGATATTCTTTCTCAAGTCCAAGGACGAGACAAAAATCACCTTCATTGATTTTGCCAATTAAGCTCAATGAAAATTTAACAAAGAAATCTTGGCAATAAGAAGTGAAAGTGGCTCCGAGTTCAAGAACTATACCTTGGAAGAGTTTCTTAGTGATGTAGGAATTGAGCATCAATACTCCGCACCATATACCCCACAACAAAATGGGGTAGTCGAAAGGAAGAACCGCACACTTGTGGAAATGGCAAGGTCCATGTTGGATGAGTACAAATCACCTCATATCTTTTGGGCAGAGGCCGTCAACACATCATGTCATGCATCAGATCGTCTATTCCTTAACAAGAACTTGGAGGGAAAGACTCCTGTTCAGTCCCAGAGGGCTTCTGGTGTTTCCTCTTCCTCTGTGAGGGACCCATTTGGCCACCTTGCCTCCTTCATGGCAAAATCCCAATCTCCTATCATGAAGGCTGTCTCTTTCATCTGTCAACAGAATCATGATGTCCAGCAGAGCCTCATCCTCTCCAAGAATCAGCTCAAGCAATGTCTCCATGCTCGTGGAAGACCGGTGAGCGATGATGGTGATCCTCTCCTGCCTGTCCCATCTTCCTTCACCTTTGGGTTTCCGACCCGTGCCGAGTATGCCGAGTTCTTCGATGGGGTTGTTGATCATGATGACATCTGCTAGGAGTGATTCCTCTCTATGTACTAGTGCCTTCGCCCCTTTTTGTGTGTTTCTGACAAAGGGGGAGAAGTTGTATCTCTATGCTATGCTATCATGTGAACCATATATTTGTGTTAAGTTTCTATGCTATTCTATATTGTGAACCATATATTTGTGTTAAGCTTATTGGGTTGTAAGACTTTAATTGTAAGATTATGGTATGATGTATCTCAAGTACTATCTTATATCCTATCATTTATCTCTATCATATGAGCTTGTGTTCATGGGTTATCTATGGTGTGCATATGTTTCAAACACTCTCCCATGTACAAACATAACACATGTGGATTGAATTTTTTGTTAATCCAAAGTTGCACACATTAAGAGGGAGCTCAGTCATAATTATCATATGACCTATGCTTTTGTGAATTACATTGCAATATCTTTTATACTACATGTATGATTGTCATCAACAAACAAAAAGGGGGAGATTGAAAGTGCAATCGTGCCCTTATATTATATTTTGATGTTGATGACAATGTACATGTAGAGGACCAATGATGTTTGTCAAGTAAATCTCAGGTATTAATTCTCAAATCCAAATATGCAAGGATCATGGACACATGGAATGATTATGAGCCAAGAAGGAAGGAACCAAAAGGTTTACGGATCTAGCTTTCTTTTCTTCTTGAGTATAGGGATCCCGAACTATTAAGAGGGGATCGATTGGGTCAGCTAAAGACATGCTCAAGTCAAATCAAACTCCTTCCCTCTGTCAAAAACTACACCATGCACAAATCACATGTGATATTTGTCTGTGATGGCCGGATGTCCGGGAGCTGACCCAGTTGTCGGATTTCCGAGAAGTGCCCCGGATATTTGGCTCCTTTGCATTCCAGAATGCATCAGTTTTCATCAGAATTGGGCCGGATGTTCGGCACACCGCCGGATGTCCCGGACCCCGAATATCTAGGCCTTTTGTCGGATTTCCGACACACACAATGCCAGGAACGTTCTTGTTGATGGTGTGGTATGCTCGATGTCTGGGCACAAGCCGGACATCCGGGTGCTCACATACTGACCGGATGTCTGGGACATCCCCAGATGTCTGGCTCCCGTGTTTTCCTTTATCTAGCTCAGTGTCTCGTGTGCACATCTCACATACACCGGATGTCCGGCCCTTGTCTCGGTTGTCCGGCCCTACACAGTCACTCACACTACAATGGCCATACTTGCACCTACACTATAAATACCTCTTCACCACTCCATGGAGAGGTTGACCATTCACTTTGAGCTAACCCTAGAACACACATTTTCCTCTCTCACATCCTCATGCACCAAATCCAAGACCCCAAGAACATTTGAGAGTATTTGTGAGAAGTTCTCCAATCAAGTGATAGATCCACTCCTTCCCCTTCTCTTCACCAAAGTAATTTGTGATTTGAGCAAGTCTTGAGCTTTTCCCCATTGTTCTTGTTACTCTTGAAGGTTGGAGACTCCTAGGCGGTAGGAGTTCTTTGCTGAGGAATCAACAATTGTGATTTCCCCCAGAAAGCTTGTGAGGGTTTGGAGACCACCCCAAGGTCTACCACTAGTGGTTGAGAAACGCCTTCGTGGTGTTGTCTCAAGGAGAGAATAGGATGAGCCTTCGTGGCGTTGGTGTGCCTTCGTGGTAACATCCACCTCTCTAAACGGTGACGCAGATTCCCTCCAAGGAAGTGAACATCGGCATACATCCTCATCTCTTAGAGTTGCGGTTATCCCTAATCCTAACTCCCTACTTGTGGTTATTTGTCTTTGTGGTATTACTTGTATTACCTTGTGTTTTCTTACCTACTTACTTGTTGCTTTGCTTACTACATATAGTTCAACTATCATCGTTGCAATTGTTAGGCTCACTTTCATATTCCGCAATATTGCCTAAAATTGCTAAGTAACAATTAAAATTTGTAATTTTACCTATTCACGCCCCCTCTAGGTCCATCTTTATCCTTTCAGGAATTCAGATCAATGAGCCTATAGTCAATCTGATCTTTGAAGATCTCTCCTCACCATCGTGAACCGAATGTAGATCATCAAGCTGAGTTGGTTCAACCAATTTCCTCATTGGAGAACTTGGCTTTGCTTCACACATTGAGGATGATGAGAATACCCTAATCTCTACCCCCATGTCTTGCCTTGCTCGTCTCCGCGCCCATCGCCGTAGTGCTCGTCTCCACATGTGTCATCGTTGTCGACACTTACGGAGGTGAGCAAGGCAAGACACATCATCAAGATAAAAAATTAAGCATCCACAACGATAATAAGAACAAGTTTGAGAAGTGATATTGGCAAACATGAAAATTCAACATAAAAACTCCAAATTTGTCGTTTTGACCACCTATGCCATTGTCATGGGTACCCTCATATGCTAATTAGTATTCATATACACCATGGGATATGTAAGGTTTGATGGCACATTATCCATATTGTTATAGGCCATCTCACCATGATTATGTAGCTCCAAGAACACCGGCATTCGGTGAACAATATGTGTCAAAGACCGTTTCACTCAAAATCAAAAGATCCAAAACTCAAGGAAGAAGAAAAGGTGGTCAAGCAAGCGTATTGTGTTAAAAAAATGGTCGCTAGAGTCCTATTTCATATTTGTTTTTAATGATAAAGAGTGAATCAAAGTGTTGACATTGACTACTAAATGCAAAGACACAACACAATCAATCATTGTCAGATCTAAAGAAAATAAGTTGAGAGTGTGCAAGACCAAGAAAGATTTGCAATTGCTTAAAACAGAATAGTAGCCGAGGTGTCCACTCGGCTTATGGAGTTGGAAAAATAATAACTTGCAAAGCCTCAATTCATAAGAGCTTAAAAATGAACATGGCATGAGTTCCTAACATTAGCTTTGAAAATGAAAATGATGTGCAAGCTTCCATTGCATGAGGTCCAACAAAGGTGACGAAAGCGAAGAATGAATCTAGTAAGTGATTAACCCGAGGGTTTGCATTCAGACACCAAAATCTATGATCGACAGATGGTTCATATTATTCAACCATGACAAGATATGTTTGCCATGAAATTCATCTTTAGGTATGATTGTTTACACTCCATGGACTTACATGATCCATGGATGCAATACAATTTCTTCCATTATGAAGGGGTATTACAAAACCGCTATATATTTGGTTAACTAAAATTTTATTGCTGATACAAATGACTAAAATATTTTTTTTTAATTCATTTGTTTATTTAGGCTATGCATGCTTTGGAGGAAGAAGTTTACATGAGCCTAAATAGGTAATGGCCCATATATACTTGTCGTCCTACGTACAAAAGGACCAATGGAGTATTGACATACTATTTGTAATAAAACTTGATGCAAGTTATTTTTTGAAACGCAGGCGTGGCCAGAAAACAGGAAGGCATATATGACGCTCAAGAGTGACAGGGGCACAAAAAATGGCTTGAACCTATAGAAAAATGAGGTTAGTTTAAAGATCCTCAGATGGATACTTTTTCACCAAATGGACATGAAAATGGTCAAAAATGAAGCTTGGACATGAAATTCACGGAAAATTTGAAGGGACACGTGTTCTACACTGCCCGTCAAAGGCTCAAAGCGGCCCAAATTCAACAAGGCAAATTTCTTCGATGACAATCATTTGTTCACTGAAGCAAATCCATATGACTCTAGAAGGCTCACGCGCAAGAGCTTCTAGATAGCTACATAGATGAATTTCTATGTTGCTGTGCTATTCGACAAGAACAAAGTCTTCCAGCATTGCCAAATTTCTCATGTGGATATGAAGTCCATCCCCTGCTTTACCCCGGTGCTCACTGTGTTGGGGAACGTTGCATGGGAAATAAAAAAATTCCTATGCTTCACCAAGATCAATCTAGGAGATGAGCATCTATGAGAGGAGAGATTGCATCCACATACCCTTTTAGATCTCTAAGCGAAAGTGTTAAAGAACGCGGTTGATGTAGTCGTACGTCTCCGCGATCCAAATCGCAAGCCGTCCCACGAACTCCCGATCTAGTGCCAAACGGACAGCACCTCCACGTTCAGCACACATGCAGATCGATGATGATCTCCACCTTCTTGATCCAGCAAGAGGGGGAAGAGAGGTAGATTGGTTCGTCGGCAGCACAACGGCGTGGCGATGGTGGTGGTGGAGCTGATCCGGCATGGTTTCGCTAAGCGGTGCCGAATCAATCTACTAGAGGAGAGGTAATCGGGGAGGGAGGAAGGGCTGAGCCGTGACTTGTGTGTATGCAACCCTCCCTACCCTCTCATATATATAGGGGAAGAGGAGGGGCTGGCCGCCCTAGGGTTTCCTCTAGGGTTTGGTGCGGCGGCCAAGGAGGTGGGGTGGCGGCTAGAGTGGCTTGGCCACCAAGTTTGGTGGTTAGCCCACCCTTTTGGCCCAACCCTAGCCTCCAGCCGCATGGGCCTTGAGGTGGGAGGTATGGACATCCCACCAAGGGCTGGTCCGCACCCTCTCACATCCCATGTGGCCCTTCGGGGTAGATGGGCCCACCCGGTGGACCCCCAGGAACACTTTCGGCACTCCGTTACACCACTTGCAGGTCACGGAACTTTTCCGGAACTCAAACACCAACTTCCCATATATCAATCTTCACCTATGGACCATTCCAGAACTCCTCGTGACGTCCGAGATCTCATCCGAGACTCCTAACAACCTTCGGTCACGAACACACATAACTCATCCATACCGAAACGTCACTGAACCTTAAGTGTGCGGACCCTGCAGGTTCGAGAACCATGTAGACAAGACCGAGACACCTCTGTGGTCAATAACCAATAGCGGGACCTGGATGCCCATATTGATTCCGACATATTCTATGAAGATCTTTATCGGTCGAATCTCTATGTCAAGGATTCAGTTAATCCCGTATGTTGTTCCCTTTGTTCTTCGGTATGTTACTTGCATGAGATTCGATCGTCGGTATCTCTATACCTAGTTCAATCTTGTTACCAACAAGTCTCTTTACTCATTCCATAATAAAAGATCCCATGACTAACACTTAGTTACATTGCTTGCAAGGCTTGTTTTCATGTTGTATTACCGAGTGGGCCTTGAGATACCTCTCCGTCACACGGAGTAACAAATCCTAGTATTGTTCCATGCCAACTCAACAGACACCTTCGGAGATACCTATAGAGCACCTTTATAGTCACCCAGTTATGTTGCAACGTCTGATACACACAATGCACTCCTCCGGTGTCAGTGAGTTGCATGATCTCATGGTCATAGGAACACATACTTGACATGCATAGAACTATAGCAATAAACTGACACGATCATATGCTACGTTCATAGTTTGGGTCTTGTCCATGACATCATTCTCCCAATGATGTGATAGTGATATCAAATGACATCTCATGTCCATGGCCAGGAAACCTTAACCATCTTTGATCAACGAGCTAGCCTGCTAGAGGCATACTAGGGACATAATGTTTGTCTATATGCCCACACATGTATTTAGTTTCCAATCAACACAATTATAGCATGGACAACAAACGATTATCATGAACAACGAAATATAATAATAAACACTTTATTTATTGCCTCTAGGGCATATTTCCAATAGTCTCCCACTTGCACTAGAGTCAATAATCTAGTTCACATCACTATGTGATTTACATTGTAATGAATCGAACACCTATGCTGTTGGGGATATGACCCCACGGTGAGACCCACCCGGAGGACTCTGGGTCATAGCAAGCGGCTCGTACACCAGCCCAAGAGTAAGACGTGAAGACTTAAGGTCCAAGATGCCTGGCGGATTGACAGGATGGGCCGAAAGGTGGCCCGTATGGAGAAGACCCGGGCGCGTAAGCCTCCCGGGGACAACTTGGTCAGGAAAGGCAAGAGAAGATAGAGGTAGACTCGGACATGTAATGAGAGTCGGTTACAACTTGTATGATCCGTGGTCTTGACCTCCTATATAAAGGCAAGACCCGAGGTGACTTAGGGGGAAGGTTATCGAGAAGTAGGTCAAGCAATAGCTCCCTTGTAATCGATACATCAAGTAATACAAGCACAAGAAGGACGTAGGCTATTACCTCGACTTGAGGGGCCGAACCTGGGTAAACTCGTGTCCTTCGTCCCAACCAACCCCTTTGAGTCCATCACGTTAGCAATGGCCCCGAACCCAAGTTTGTTCACCCGGACATCTGCCGTGATAAAACTACGACAGTTGGCGCCCACCGTGGGGCCTGCGCTCGGTGGTGTTGAGTTCTCAAAGGGCTCTCTCCCAGGGCTCGAGGGATACGTGGTCGGAAGGATGAGCAAGAGTCACCACGGCCGGCTCTACATCGACGACGCCGGCTGGGGGCTTGATGCCGACTCTGTGGAGTATGGATTCCGCGTTCTTTTCCGTGGGATTCACGTTTTCATTGGTAGGACCGACGGATCTACACCCAGGCCGGACGTCTGCACCAACATCATCGAGCCGTCCCGGCACACGCAACCCACCCGTGATGTGCGGCCCGCCCGTGCCAATAAGGGTCGGAGGCACGTCTTCATAGGCTTTACTCAGGGTATGGATCTGGAAGCTTTCGGGTCACAGGAACTCTTGTCTATTCACAAGACAAGTCTTCGAGCGGAGAGACAGAGTCAATTTACCAGCTTCACAACGGCGGGCTCGGGGGCTACGATGAGATTTGCCCTGAGTCGGATCATTCTGAGTCAGACGCTCTTGGGCCACCGGCTCACGCTGCCGTGTTCATGGCGGGGTCAGCCCCAGGCACGAGTAGTACAGCCGTGGGAGTAGCAACCTCAGGTGCTGACCCGCCGCTGTCGGCTCAAGTTCTTCTGGATTTAATGAACGAGCTCGCGGCCCTGATGGCCACTGAAGTTACACCAGATAATCAGGCTGCCCGGAACTTAGAGATTGTGAGGCTCAAGGACCGGATGACGGAGGAGCATCAGAGGATAGCTGAGCTGAAAGCCCAGATGGAGGAAGAGGCAAAACGTATTAAAACGGGTGCCTTCCACGTTGGGCTAGAACAGCAATCGGCGGTTGCGGTGCATCAAAGAAGGCATCAATCCCGCTTGCGAGAACGATATGAGGCTAGGAACCTCTTCAACACGCCAGGAATGGGATGAGCAGCGGATGCACCTGGAAGCCACCTGACGGCTCGACCGACGTCTTACCTGGCCTGACGAAACCAGGCCTCACCAGTGGTCTTCCCAACACCGACGGGTCATTATTCTAACCCAGCCGAGAATACGGTGGCCGCGGCTACCCGACTTGAAACAATTCCTATTCCAGATGAAGCGCCTTTTTCGAAAGAGGTACGGAATGCCATTGGATACCTTTAGACGGTGATGGCCCAACAGGAGAAGTATACTCACAGCCGGAGCCGCGTCCATTCAACGCCTCTCCCAAGCCGAAGCTTTAGCCGGTGCTATGAGTCACCGACGGTTTCCAGCAGCAATCGGCAGAGAGGACCTCAGGGGGACGATCAGCCGGCTCTGGATGCGCAAGCGCTCATGAACCGGGCAAGAAACCAGCAAGAGGCGGCAACTTTGGCCACGATGACTCACCAAGAGCCCGTGCCCTCTGTATCAGTAGGAGCAGGAGTAACGGCCAGGGCCATGGGAGCGCCATGCTTATTGCTGGCTCTGCGAAGTGAATGGTTGCCGAAGGATTTCAAAGGACCTCGCAAGGTTCCAAATTACACTGCTGATTTGCCTCCGGAGGCCTGGATCAAAAGTTATGATACCAAGGCAATAGACTTCACTCCGGGCGACTCATCCAAATAGTTCATCATTGGGGCTCACATGGATCCCAAATAGGAAAGCGCTCTCATCGAATTCATCCATGAGAATCGAGATATCTTTGCATGGAAACCTTCTGACATGCTGGGTGTTCCGAGAGAGTTCGCTGAGCACAATCTTAATGTGGACCCTAAGTTTAAACCTATCAAGCAGTTTCTACGGCGGTTCAATGAGGAGAGACGCAAGGCCATCGGAGAAGAGGTCGCCCGGCTCTTAGGGGCGGGTTTTATCGCCGAGGTCTTTCACCCGGAGTGGCTTGCTAACCCAGTGTTGGTGCTCAAAAAGAACGGCATGTGGCGGATGTGTGTGGATTATACGGACCTTAACAAGGCTTGTCCGGCTGATCCCTTTGCTCTCCCTCGTATTGATCAGATCATTGATGCTACAACGGGTTGCGAAAGCCTGTGCTTCTTGGATGCTTATTCAGGATATCATTAGATCAAGATGGCGGTTAAGGACCAAGAGAAGATGGCTTTCATTATGCCTTTTGGAGCCTTCTGTTATGTATCTATGCCTTTCGGGCTCAAGAGTGCCCAGGCGACTTATCGGCGTTGTGTGCAGAATTGCCTTCACAGTCAGATTGGGCGCAATGTTCATGCTTACGTGGATGATATTGTGATCAAATCAAGGAAGAAGGAGACCCTTTTGGACGACTTAAGGGAAACTTTTGACAATCTCCGGATCTACAAGATGATGCTTAACCCGACCAAGTGTTTTTTTGGTGTCCCAGCTGGCAAGCTCTTGGGATTTCTGGTTTCTGAGCGTGGCATTGAAGCTAACCCAGATAAAATCAAAGCTAACACCTCCTTGGGAGAGCCGGCCTGTGTTAACGATGTCCAGCGCCTGGCGGGGTGAATTGCCATGTTGAGCCGGTTCATAAGCCGCCTCGGTGAGAAAGCCATTCCCCTATATCAGATGATGAAAAAGACAGATAATTTTGTCTAGAGTATGGCGGTGGGTGAAGTATTGGAGGCACTCAAGAAACAACTCACCGAGCCACCGGTATTGGCTGCTCTAGCTGAGAAAGAACCTTTGCTCCTGTACGTGGCGGCTAACAACCGGGCAGTCAGCGCCGCAATTGTCGTTGAGCGCAAGGAAGCTGGGAAGGAGTATCCGGTTCAAAGGCCGGTTTATTATATCAGTGAGGTCCTAACTGAATCCAAGCAGAGATATCCACATTGGCAGAAGCTAGTGTATGGAGTGTTCATGGCCAATCGCAAGTTGAAGCACAATTTCCTAGGGCACCAGATCACCGTGGTCAGTTCTGCTACGTTGGGGGATATAATCCAGAACAGAGAAGCTACTGGTAGGATTGCTAAGTGGGCATTGGAGCTGGGACCTTTCAATCTGAAATATGTGCCTCGTATGGGCATCAAGTCCCAAGCCCTTGTGGATTTGATAAACGATTGGACAGAGTGTCAAGCTCCTGAGGAAAAGCCGGATAACACATACTAGACTATACATTTTGATGGACCCAAGCAGCTGGAAGGATCAGGAGCAGGAGTTGTTTTGACATCTCCCAAAGGTGATAAATTTTGTTATGTGCCCCGGCTGAGGTTCCCTTGCAACAACAATGCGGTTGAGTATGAGGCTCTGCTTCATGATCTCAGAGTAGCCAAGGAGATGAATTTAAGCCGGGTAAGGTGTTTGGGCGAGTCAGATCTTGTGGCTCAGCAAGTTTCAGGCACGTGGGATTCCAGGGACCCGCGAATGGCGGCCTATCGACAGGCGGTGGATGTCATTGCTGGTCACTTCAAAGGTTATCAGGTAGATCACATTGATCGTCGCAGGAATGAGGCAGCTGATACCTTATCACGGTTAGGCTCTCAGCAAAAGCCGGTGCCACCCAATATCTTTTTGGACATTTTATATCACCCGACTGTCAAGTTGCCTTCAAAGGAAGATTTGGCTGTCCCTGACCCGGAGGGGAAATTGGTGGCGGCTCTACATGCTATTCCGGATTGGACTGTGCCTTATCTGGCCTATTTGACTCGGGGCGAGTTACCGGATGATGAAAATCTAGCCAGACAGATCACCCGGCGGTCTAAGTTGATGACAATAGTTAATGGTGAGTTACACAAGTGCAGCGTTACCGGGGTTTTTCAGCGTTGTGTCTCACCAGAGGAAGGTCAGGATATTTTGAATGAAATTCACGCTTAGATTGTGGACATCACGTCGTCATAAAGTCTTTGGTAGCTAAGGCGTTCCGGCACGGTTTCTTCTGGTTGACGGCTCACAAAGACGTAGAGGATCTGGTCCGCAAGTGTGATGACTGTCAAAAATTTGGCCGGCGTGCTCGTGCCGGCTCAAGAGCTACGGATGATACCAATTACTTGGCTGTTTGCAGTCTAGGGGCTTGATATGGTAGGACCTTTCAAGAGATCCAAGAAAAAGAAAACGCACCTCCTGGTGGTGGTTGATAAGTTCACCAAATGGGTAGAGGCTGAGCCGATTAGCAAGTGTGATGCGACTACGCGGTTCATTTTGTTAAAAAGCTGATCTACCATTTTGGTTACCCCCACAACATCATCACTAACAATGGCACAAATTTGTCCAAGGGAGCTATGAAAAAAATTCTATGACGAAGAGCACATCCAGCTTGATGTTTCAGCAGTTGCTCATCCGCAGTCCAACGGTCAGGCGGAGCGTGCCAATCAAGAAATCTTGAGGGGTATCAATCCACGGCTCATGGTTCCTTTATAACGAATACCTGGTTATTGGGTAGAAGAGCTGCCCTCCGTCTTATGGAGTATCAGAACCACCCCCAACAGATCCACAGGGTATACACCTTTCTTCATGGTTTACGGTGCTGAGGCCGTGTTGCCAAGTGACATCCGACATGACTCGCCACGCGTGGCGGCTTACGTTGAGACGGACAATGAGACGGCACGTCAGGACGCGTTGGATGCTTTGGAGGAGGAACGAGAGCTGGCGGTTGCCCGTTCGGCGATTTATTAACAAGACCTGCGCCGCTATCATAGCCGTAGGGTTAAGACCCGAACGTTTCAAGAAGGCGACTTAGTCCTACGGTTGATTCAAGACCATACAGATATGCATAATTTATCTCCTCCATGGGAAGGGCCTTTTGTGGTCAACCGAAATCTCAACAACGGGTCGTATTACCTCATTGACATCCAGGACGACTCAGATACTTCGGGTCAGGAGACCCGCCGGCCGTGGAACATAGCACATCTACGGCCTTATTACACTTAAGGTTGTTGAGAATCGTCAGTGTACATTATCAGTGTACATATCATATTTATATAAAATAGCATCCCTGCAAGCCGGGGTCTCTGCCACATCGCACATCTTCATCGATGCAAATACATTGGCTGTCGAAGGGGGCTTCTTACCCTCGGATATCGCTTATCACCCTAACATCCGGCTTTATGCCATTCCAATTGACATGTCAGCTGCGGCTGTCGAAGGGGGCTTCTTACCTTCGGGTATCGCTTATCTCACCCTAACAGCCAGCTTTATGCCATTTCTGGTTAACATGTTAACCGCGGTTGTCGAAGGGGGATTCTTACCTTCGGGTATCGCTTATCTCACCCTAACAACCAGCTTTATGCCATTCCAATTGACATGTCAGCTGCTGCTATCGAAGGGGGCTTCTTACCTTTGGGTATCGCTTATCTCACCCTAACAGCTAGCTTTATGCCATTCCGGTTAACATGTTAGCCGCGGTTGTCGAAGGGGGCTTCCCACCTTCGGGTGTAGCTTATCTATCCCTAACAACCGGCGTTCGCGCCAGAAATGTTGACAAATCAACATAACCATACAGGGGGCTTCCTGCCCTACGGGTGAAGCTTATCAAACCTTCTCAGCCGGCTCTGAAGCCAAGCGAAGAATTCTGTCAAACATGTTGGGAAGACACAACATCTTTCGGTTACGCTTTTAAGCCGCCCTCCTAACGGTGGAAAGGTACATTTATACATGCAGGAAACTACGCTACGAAGATCCGGTAAGGCATATAATGAGAGGGACAAGGAAGATGGCACATATCTATTTTAAAACCGGACTTTCATACACGCGCGATGGCACAAGTTCAACAAAGGCAAAAGTTGTCGCTATCCTATTATAGATGCTCTCCGTGGAGCTCAAAACATCATCAAGTTTTTTTACATCGCCCATGGCGGGTCATGGAGAGCCGGCTATTACAAGTTTTCTAACAAAGCAATCAGCTAGCTGGCGGGTCATCCTGCTTCGGCTCTTCGGCTGCCTTGATCTGGAGATTATCCAAGTCCCAATTGCAGTCGGTTAAAGCCGCAAAAGTTCCTTCTTCAAAGAAGGGGGACAGGTCAAGATCAGAAGCGAAGAGAGTCTTACTGCGAGCGGGTGTCAGATCCTGGCATTCAAAGAGCGGACCATGGATCCTCTTTTGATCAGCACGGTAAGCCGCCTGGTAAGTCGCCAAGTTGACCTCTTCTACTAAGACGGAAGCTAGAACCTTGGAGTCCTTTACGCACTGAGCATAATCAACGTCTGTAAATTTAGAGCTGTCGTCCTTCTTGGAGGGAAACCCGTCCATCATGTCAGCCGAGGTAAGCTCTGGAGCGAAAGCCAGCGCCCGGCTTATGGCTGCAATTGCCCCTTGGTGGGCGGCTGATTTCTTCAACTCCACAATTTGTTTTGGCATTATTGATAGGAGCTCCAAGACCCCTTTGAGAGCCGAAGGGATGTTCTCTTTGTATTGCACAACCTTGATTGTGCAGACCGCCCCGTAGTACAATTGCTCTGTCAGAGTATATATCGCCTTCAAAGGCAACAGGCTATCAGAAGCGAGTTGACGACTCCTAGGACCTGCATAAGACGGAGGCCTCGTTATGTGTCATCGACAGAAGTATAATATCCAAAGTGAGCCAAGCTACTAATAACTTACCAAAGAGGGCGGCTGACATCTTCATGATATGGCGTTTCAATGACTGCAGCTCGTCAGATACAATCATCAGCCGCTGATCAGCATCATCCGCCCGCTTGGTCAACGTAGCTTTTTCAGAGCCGGCAGACTCCTTGAAAGCGGTGAAATCGGCCTTGATCTTAACTAGTTCCTCCGTAAGAATCCAACATTTCTCGTCAGCTGCACTCCGGGCGGCTTGCTGAGTAGCTAAATTTGCTTTTAAGCCGGCCAATTCTGACCCGGCCTCGATTAAAGCTTCATGCGACATATCAACTTATTGAGTAAATAAGCAAGTCTCAAACATATTGCAAGCAATATGCACGAAACTTGGGGGCTAATGTCTATTTTGCAAGACAGTTCCGACTCAACTTCAGCTCGATTGACCCGGAACTTGGGGGCTGCATTTGGCTCTGTTAACTATCTTCTAAGAAGTTCCGACTCAACTTTGGAAAAGATTAAGCCGGCCCTTGGGGGCTACGATTGGCTCTGTTAACTATCTTCTAAGAAGTTCTGACTCAACTTTGGAAAAGATTAAGCCAGCCCTTGGGGGCTACATTTGGCTCTGTTAACTATCTTCTAGGAAGTTCTGGTTCAAAATTATCAATTGGTGAGCCGGTCCTTGAGGATTAACAACCATGATTTCAGATCACGGTTAAGTAAGTTGAGGCTTACATTTTACATAAATCTACTTCTACAAAGATGGAAGGGCCGGATTATTATCAGTCAATATTAACCCGGCCCTTGGGGGCTACGTAAGGGTATAGGAAGGAAAAGGAATACCTCATATTTTCTCTTCATCAAGTTAACCAGTTTGAGCTCCAAATCCCGGCTTGTGGATAGCCAGTTCATATAGCTAGCATGAAGTTCTTCAGCGGTCATGTTTTCCAAGGCAGGGAGCTCAAACTCTAGCTTCCTGGAAGCTTCGGTCGTCTCACTATGCTTGGTCAGCACATGAGGTGAAGGAAATTGCAAGCCAGCGCTAGTAATCACGACGTCCGGGGCAGCAGTTTTGTCAAAAGCCTTGGGAGGGCTCGGCGGTTGGGAAGAGTCCCTCTGCGGGCTCTCAGGAATAATGTCATCAACAGCTGGTTCGGCAGAAGCCACCGGCGGGTCCGGTTTAGCAAGCTCCGGCTCGGTGGCAGCAGGGCCAGGGGAGGACTTGTTGGTCTTCCTTCGCTTAGCTTGATCTCTAGGAAATACATGAAGGTCAGAATTCAAGGGTTATAGCCGCCGAAGAGCTGGGCCTAAAAGCTGGAAAACACATACAGCGGATTGATCTTCGGAGGTGGCAGAGCGGTGGCTGTAGAGTCGCCGGACGAAGGTGATCCCTGAAAGATAGTTCAAATGACATAAGGAAGTGTTGAGGTTACAAAGGAAAAGTCTATAAAGTTAAAACAAAGAGAAAATACATACCTCTATGGGGCGCTTCTTTGGAGCCGGGGAGTCAGGTAACCCGGACATAAGATCAGTAGAGCCGACGCTCCGGGTCTGACGTCGGTCGGCTTGCTGTTGCTTTTTCAAAAGAAATTGGGGATCCAAAGAAGCAAGATAATGAGAAAGGGGAACTTTTCGAACAACCCACCGTATCTTCTGGGGTACAAAGCATTTTGAATCGGATGAAACGTAAGTTACCTCACGGGCGTTGGCGCGGCTTGTCTCAACTTCGTCCTGTGAGTAAGTTGTTATCAGTAAGGTGAATAGCGAGGTAACAAAAAACAGTCAAATTATACCTCTAAGCCGGACGATTCTGGCGGTTCAAACCATTCCTCTTGAGGAGTGGTCTTCTTCATCCTCTTGGCCGAGGCCTTCTTCTTGTTCTTCTTCAGAGGAGGAACGTACTTCTTCTTCCATAAGTTGGAATCAGACTGGAAAGGTAAGCCGATTAATTTCAATGAATTGGCAAAATCCGAGAGGAGAGATAATGAAAAGTCATCTTACGTCTGGAGCCGGATTAACGACACTGAAAGGCGCCAGCCCAATAGCGCTGCAAGCTCCTGACGCCTCATGGACAAGACTCCGGATGACAGTGGTGATATCATCTTCGGTTAGTGTTGTCCGGCTGAAACATAGGGAGCCATCATATTTGCCCGGGTATTTGCACATGAGGCGGCTTCTTAGGCTCAAAGGCATAATTCTCCAGGAGATCCAGCAGCGAATCAAGTCTAAACCCATTAATTCATTAGCCATGAGGGCTCTAATCTTGGCGTGAGCTGGCTCGTGCCTTGAACGTTTAGAAGTAGATAGCTGACCGGGAAGCTCGGAAGTTGTCTTGAGCCGGGAGGGGCGATAACCCGGCAGCGGATGTTCGCCCTCCGGGGAGGTATCCTTGCAATTGAACCAAGTTTTATTCCAATCCTTTGGATGACTCGGCATTGGTACAGCTGGAAAGGTGATATCTCGGCGCCTCTGAATAGAAATTCCACCAAGTTCTAAGCTCGGGCCGGCCTTTACTTCAGTTTGCCGGTTTGCATAAAAGAACTCTCGGAAGAGACCTATAGACGGCTGAGTTTGCAGATAGACCTCACTGAGCACTTGTAAGTTGCAGATGTTTGAGACGGAGTTGGGGGCAAGATCTTAAGGGTGCAGCTTATAGAAATGAAGGATATCCCGGAAGAATTTTGAGCCCGGGGGGTATGAATCCACGTTCGATATGATCCGAAAAAACAACCACCTCGCCCTCCTGAGGAGTGGGCTTCAGTTCGTTACCCGGAACCCGCCAATGAATGACCTCTTTGGCAGGAAGGGTGCCCGCAAGTACAAAATTCATCAGAAATTCTTCGGTAATACAAGAACCGACCGAGTTGCAGGAGTTAGACACGCGAGACATGGCGGCAGTTTTTAACTGTGCAAGGTAATCATATACGTCAAGTCAAGAAAATGGCGAATAAACATGGGTGGCTTAAAAGCTTAAGATCTTAAGGATGAGACACCAAGATCCGGCTGATGAGAGCCGGAACAACATGGCGGGTCAACATCACGAAAGGACAGAGTGAAATTCGGCTAAGTACTGAAAACAGGTTCCACGAAATATTGCTAGATTGCGGATCTACAAAAACGAAAGAAATGTCTATATTTCCAGACCTAGAGATGAACTGGTGAAAGACTGAAAACAACGGGCGGAGCCGTGGTGAATCTAAATAGCATCAGTATCGATCTCCTACCTAGCGGCGCCATGGGGAAAGAACATAGTCGAGGGCTCATGGACTAAACGTGGATGGCATTGGTAGGAACCTGAGTTCTGAAAACCACGGTGGCGGAGCTCCATGAATACCCTACTGGAACCGTTGTGGATCTAAGAAGAGAAGGACTCACCAGCGACGGCATGTTGGAAGCGGAAAGTATTCTGGTCCGCGTCAGGGTGATGCAGCGGCCTGGTCGATGACAAGGAGGAGACGACGCTGGAGTGGAACACGCTGGAAACGGGAGTGTCGGGAGGAAGAAGATGACGGAGCAAGAGGGAGAAGGTGAATGCCGTCCCGGGTGGTCCTATTTAATTGGGAAAAGGCAGAACGGGCGCGAAAATCCAGGCGTCGGATGTCGTTTGACCGAGGCAGACGCGTCGATTCATGGGATATTCATTTAATAAGAAGATTCGTTGCGCGCGTCAGAGGATCTTTTTTATAGGTATGACATGACGTCACGGCAGGTCATTTCGGGGTGACTCACCGAGGAGTAAGAAGAAAGGCTGAAGTGAGCAGGCTCAAATCAACCTGGGGCCTATGTTGGGGATATGACCCCATGGTGAGACCCGCCCGGAAGGCTCCGGGTCGTAGCAAGCGGCTCGTACGCCAGCCCAAGAGTAAGCCATGAAGACTTAAGGCCCAAGACGCCTGGCGTCTTGACAGGATGGGCCGGAAGGTGGCCCGGATGGAGAAGACCCGGGCGCTTAAGCCGCCCGGGGACAACTTGGTCAGGAAAGGCAAGAGAAGATAGAGGTAGACTCGGACATGTAATGAGAGTCGGTTACAAATTGTATGATCCGTGGTCTTGACCTCCTATATAAAGGCAAGATCCGGGGCGACTTAGGGGGAAGGTTATCGAGAACTAGGTCAAGCAATATCTCCCTTGTAATCGATACATCAAGCAATACAAGCACAAGCATGACATAGGCTATTACCTCGACTTGAGGGGCCGAACCTGGGTAAACTCGTGTCCTTCGTCCCAACCAACCCCTTTGAGTCCATAACGTTAGCAATGGCCCCGAACCCAAGTCCGTTCACCCGGACATCTGCCATGATAAAACCACGACACATGCAGTTCTGGTGTTAATCATGTTTAGCCCTTGAAAGAGGTTTATTCAATGGGTCTGCAACATTCAGATCTGTGTGCACTTTGCACTATGTCCTTATACTTGATGTAATCACGGATGGAATTGAAGCGACGCTTTATATGTCTGGTCCTCTTGTGAAACTTTGGTTCCTTGGCCAGAGCAATGGCACCAGTGTTGTCACAAAACAGAGTCATTGGATTCAGTGCACTAGGCACTACTCCAACATCTATCATGAACTGCTTCATCCAGACACCTTCCTTTGCTGCCTCCGAGGCTGCGATGTACCCCGGTTTGCATGTAGAATCGGCTACCACGCTTTGCTTGGAACTGCACCAGCTTACCGCTCCCCTATTGAGAATAAATACGTATCTGGTTTTTGACTTAGAGTCAGCCGGATCAGTGTCAATGCTTGCATCGACGTAACCCTTTATGACGAGCTCTTGATCACCTTCATAAACGAGAAACATTTCCTTAGTCCTTTTTAGGTACTTAAGGATATTCTTGACCGCCGTCCAGTGCTCCATTCAGGATCACTTTGAAACCTTCCGGACATACTTATGGCAAAGTTGACATCAGGTCTTGTGCAAAGCATCGCATACATGATAGAGCCTATGGCTGAAGCATAGGGGATGACACTCATCTTTTCTCTATCTTCTGCAGTCACTGGGCATTGAGTCTTACTCAACTTCACACCTTGTAACACAGGTAAGAACCCCTTCTTAGACTGATCCATTTTGAGCTTCTTCAAAACTTTATCAAGGTATGTGCTTTGTGAAAGTGCTATCAAGCGTCTCGATCTATCTCTATAGATCTTAATGCCTAATATGAAAGCAGCTTCTCCTAAGTCCTTCGTTGAAAACTCTTGTTCAAACATTCCTTCATGCTTTCCAGCATTTCTATATTGTTTCCAATCAGCAATATGCCGTCCACATATAATATTAGAAACGCTACAGAGCTCCCACTCACTGTCTTGTAAATACAAGCTTCTCCGTAAACTTGTATAAACCCAAATGCTTTGATCACCTCATCAAAACGCTTATTCCAACTCCGAGATGCTTGCACCAGTCCATAAATGGATCGTTCGAGTTTGCAAACTTTGTCAGCATTCTCTGGATCGACAAAACCTTCCGGTTGCATCATATACAACTCTTCCTCAAGGAAACCGTTAAGGAACGCTGTTTTGACATCCATCTGCCAGATTTCATAGCCGAAATATGCAGCTATTGCTAAAATGATTCTAATGCACTTAAGCATCGCTACGGGTGAGAAGGTCTCATCGTAGTCAATTCCTTAAACTTGTGAAAAACCCTTTGCCACAAGTCGAGCTTTATAGACGGTGACATTACCGTCCGTGTCCGTCTTCTTAAAGATCCATTTGTTATGAATGGCCTTTCACCCTTCAGGTAATACTACCAAAGTCCATACTTTGTTTTCATACATGGATCCCATCTCGGATTTCATGGCCTCTAACCATTTCTTGGAATCCGGACCCATCATCACTCCCCCATAGCTCGTAGGTTCATCGTTGTCTAACAACATGACCTCCAAGACAGGGTTGCTGTACCACTCAGGAGCAGTACGCGCCCTTGTCGACCTACGAGGTTCAATAGCAACTTGATCTGAAGTTTCATGATCATCATCATTAACTTCCTCGTCAACTGTCATTGGCTCCACAGAAACAACTTTGTGCGCTGCGCTACTCTGTGGTTGAAGTGAAGGTTCAATAACCTCATCAAGTTCTACTTTCCTCCCACTCAATTCTTTCGAGAGAAACTCTTTCTCAAGAAATGTTCCGTTCTTAGCGACAAACACTTTGCCTTCAGATCTGAGATAGAAGGTATACCCAACTGTCTCTTTTGGGTATCCTATGAAGACGCATTTCTCCGCTTTGGGTTCGAGCTTTTCAGGCTGATGCTTTTTGACATAAGCATCACATCCCCAAACTTTAAGAAACAACAACTTTGGCTTCTTGCCAAACCACAATTCGTATGGTGTCGTCTCAACGGATTTCGATGGTGCCCTATTTAAAGTGAATGCAGCTGTCTCTAACGCATAACCCCAAAATGATAGTGGCAAATCGGCAAGAGACATCATAGAACACACCATATCTAATAAGGTTTGATTACGATGTTTGGACACACCATTACGCTGCGGTGTTCCAGGCGGTGTCAATTGTGAAACAATTCCAGACTGTCTTAACTGCTCATAACTCAGATATTCTCCTCCTCGGTCAGATCGCAGGAATTTTATCTTCTTGTTATGATGATTCTCAACTTCACTCTGAAATTGCTTGAACTTTTCAAACGTTTTAGACTTGTGTTTCATTAAGTAAATATATCCATATGTACTTAAGTCATCAGTAAAGGTGAGAAAATAATGATATCCATCGTGAAAGTGCATTATATCGACTAGAGGGGGGTGAATAGGTGATTTTTACAAATTCATCACTTGAGGAATTTCAACTTTGAGGAATTTGAAATGTGATGAATAACTAGCAGCGGAACAAGTACTCAAGTGCATGAGGAACATGGCAACAACATAGTCATGATGATGAAATGAACATGCACAAATTACAGGTAGCATGATACAGGATAAGCAGTGATGAACAAGGTAACTTGAAGAAATTGTGAAAGTCTTTAGTCAAATTCTTCAAACACTAACGATCAATTTCATCAACAAGTATACGAGGAATAGAGGGGTTGAGGAAATAGAACCAGGTAGCTCAATGTAGACAATGGTTTGATGACCCAGTTCCAACTGCTGTGACAGTCGTATGTCTGGTTTGGAGCGGCTTGGTATTTAAACCAGAGGACACATAGTCCCACGACACACAGTCCTTACCGTATTCTCCTTGAGCTAAGGTCACATAGTCCTCGCCCAACACTCGTGGTAAGTCTTCAGGGTAGATTTCCAAAACCCTCACAAAATGGTCACCCGGCGATCCACAATTTACTATTGGATGCTCTAGACCAAGGTCACTTCGTGATCCCTAATTGACAACAGGATGCACTAGACCATGACGCCTAACCGTCTGGAGGATGCATAGTCCTTAAAGGTAACAAGCATTAGTTCCACACAAGAATTTCTTCAGTGATGCTCAATCACTATGGGTTTGGTGGTTTGGTTGTGGGTTTTTCCTCACTGATGATTTTCTCTCAAGTCCTCGGAGGATGGGTTGCTCTCAAATGACAAGTGTTAGTTCTCTCTCGGAGCAGCCAACCAACTAGTGGTTGTAGGGGGTGGCTATTTATAGCCAGGGTGCAACCTGACATGATAAGACATAAATGCCCCCAATGATATGACCGTTATGTGGATGTTATGATTGGGGACAGCTGGCGCTAAGCACAGCAACGGTCAGAATTTCAAACTATGAAAGTCCTCAGACATATCATGTTCCTCACTTGTAGGCAATTCGTACTGGCGAAATCCTAACACCTTAGTCAGATCAATTTCATCAGAGACCAGAAGAACATCGTCTCTGTCACTGAAGAACTTGACTGAACGGCAAGAGATTTCCAAAGGCTTCACTCGAAGGATTGGATAGGTAGAGGATTTTGAGTTGAACATCAGTTGGAAATTATCCTTAGTATTACCTTGGCCCCCTTTAACAGTACAGTGTTTCCTATGACTCAAAGAAAGGAAATGAAACTACGAAAACAAAAGTCTTCACTCTTCATAGTCCTCGTTCATATCTTGAAGGTCACACCAACTTCTTCATTTTCAAAGTCTTCAGGGAATTCCAAAGTCTTCAACAAAGTCTTCACAAAGTCTTAAGTTGAAGACATACATTTTTAGGGGTCGATAATCTCTGGATATATCAAACTCCTCATCGACTTATAGAGTCTGTGTACACTCACAAACACCTTAGTTCCTTAACCTATAAGTCTTCAATACACCAAAATCACTAAGGGGCACTAGATGCACTAACAATCTCCCCCTTTTTGGTGATTGATGACAAATAGGTTAAGTTTTCAACGGGGATAATATTATAAAGTGTAATTACTTAATTTGAGGAATTTTCTATGGACTGCAAATGCACGTGGCAGGTTAAAAACATGGAGGACTCCCCCTATATCTTGTAATTCATACACGCATTTGAACATATGATATGAAGAATTTGAAATGCATTATTAAAATGGTGTTTGAAGAAATTCATCATGCATGCATTAAGATACTTGAGGAAATAAGCATGCGTAAAGAAGTTCAAAAGAGTCAGACCACCATCGAACTTAAGTTTACAACTCAATCAACAAAAGCTTCAGAAGAGCGAGAGTTGTAACTTCAACAAAAAACAGCCCATATATAGTGACCCTCTTGAAGACTAACTCAAATTTTCTCCTGCTTTGTCATTGAAGACCAAAAATGACGAAAAAGTGAGGACAAACGCCCCTTGAAGAATTTCATCTTGTTGGTGAAGAAGGAGCGCTAGCGTTGTCGGGGTCGTTTGTTGATGCAGGGCCCACCGCAGTGTCGTCAATGTCCTCAGCTTCATCCGTCTCACGCAATGAAGAATATGAACTTGTGACCATCAGAGGAACTTGAACTTTCTTGAATTTCTTCTGTGGTTGACGAGCCCAGTCAAGATTTTCCTCAAGGTCCAGCTCCTTCAGTTCTTCAACAGTCTTGAGGTGAGACAAAATGGCCCAAGTGCGGTCGAGGATTTCATGCACATAGTAGTGATTTTTCTTCATAGAGTTGCGTCACAGTCATGTTCTGAACTATGGAGGCCAACTGACGCTTCACCCACTTGTGATTATGATCGACCTTCTGATGAAGACTTATGAGAAGCTCACGATCAGTCATCACACGAGGGGCAGACTCTTGAGGTTTTTACACTGATGCCTTTGCTTCTGAGTCCTGGGTTGCAGTGCCATCATTGGTGGAGAAGGATGCAGCTTTGCGAAACTGTCCATCCAATGGACAAGTGCCTTCATCGATGACAGCCTTGCCTTTTCCTTCAACCAAGGCAATTGTGCTCTTGAGGACTTCAATCGGAGGCAAGTAGCCGAAGTGATTCTAGAAGTCCGCCTTGAAGGGAACTGAAGACCTTGATCTGATGAACTTCATAATCCAAGGAGCATAAGGCTTCAGTTCAAACGGGGCTAGAGCAGCATTCGCCAATGTCCTCATGAAGAAATCATGGAAGTTGATGGGAATCCCATGAATGATGTTGAACAACATATTCTTCATGACTCCCTCAACTTCTTCTTCTTCTTCAGAGTTGTGGCCCTTCTGAGGACATAGGGTATTGGTGAGAATGCGGTAGACCGTCCTGGGCACATAAAGCAAATCCTTCACAAGGAAGGTTGTCCTCTAAGGCTTTCTAGGAGACAAGGGCTTCATAAGCAGTTGCATCAGTTGATTGGGCAGTGCAGGTTCATCAAACAAGCGGCGTGCATCTTTTGAGGGAATTGGGACCGGGACTGACCGAAGCAATTCAGATGCTGGAGTTGTGAGGTGAGTAGATCCGTTCATCCAGTCCAAGACCCAGGAGTTGATGTCAGAAGCATCACCTGTGATGTGCAATGTGTCATAGAATTAAATAATTAGCTATTCATTCCAGTCGCAGATGTCCATACAGAAGGGAAGGATTCCTGCATCATGAAGAACTGAAAGCACCGGTGTGAAGGATGGAATTGTTTCCATATCAGCATGAGGAATTTGGTGGTGCTCTAAGACTTTCTTCTTGTCGAACAAAACTGATGCATAGTAATTCATCTAAGTGGGAGTCCAGAATCTTGTTCGACCAGCCCTTGCTGACTCATACGAATTCGGTCCAGTGAAGAAAATGTGCTCGTTGAAAAAATTGGACTTGAGGAATTTGGGGCGCTATGAGCCTTTGAATGGCATTCCTGGCTTCGACTGAAGATTTGGCTTGAAGCGGCCCTTGATCTCCTTTGGCATAGGAGGAATTTCTTCAGTCTGAGGAATTTGCAGTGCAGTTTCCTCAGTGAAGTTGGAGCAGCAAAGTTGTCAGCTGATGCAGCTGGAATTTCTTAAGTGGCTTTGGCGACCAAGTCATTAGATCCTTCAAGAATTTCTTCAGTCTGGGCTAGGGACTGAGGAATCTATGATAGAGGAGTAGTCATTGGTGAATTTGGGTGAGCAATTTCCCAATATTCATCATTGATGACAGGAGTTGTATTGCCAATGTCTACATCCTCATCAATTTCTTCAACGCCGGCCTCTTCAGCAGTGAACTAAGGCTGGGGCGATGATACCTGTGGAGTTGAAGAATTTTCTTCAACTTCAATGTCTTCATCAATCTGCTCTATCGAGGCAGCAGATGGGACGACATAGTCTTCATCATCTGGGATGACATAGTCAATGCCAAATGGGATGATCTCATAGGCTGGTGCTGAGGAGAGTGGAGTGGCATCTAATGGTTCAGTTGAGGACTTTGGCAAACTATTCAACTTCTTTAGAGCTGAGGAATCTGAAGTTGAAGCTTTTCTCTTTAGTGCCTTCTTCTCAGCAACCTTAGTTTTCTTCACTTCTCATGCATAAGGAAGGTTGATTGTCTTCACCTTTGATGATTTGGCTGATTCAGCTGAAGGTGAGGGTGGTACATTTTCTTCAGGCACGACTGATGCAGTCGTCCTTGTGGGTTCAGTTTCATCAGGCGCACCAGTGAAGGGTGTCCTGGCAGGTTCTTCAGCGGTGTGTCTTTCTTCAGCAGCGCTGGTAGTTTCCTCAATAGGCTGAGCAGTTTCCTCAGCCTGAGGAATTTGTGGTTGCGATCGAGCTGCAACCCTGGTGTTATGGTCCTTTACAGCAGCCTGGGCTGCCCTGACAAATCTCACCTTAGTGCCCTTCCATTCAGCATCGTATTTTTCCTGTTCCTCAGAGAGGGAGCGAATTTTAGACTGAACAGTGATGAGTTGCTTTGGAGTCAAGTTCATCACGTTATTCCTTAGAAATTTTTCTTTCCGAGCCCTGTTCCTCTTAGCTCTTTGAGCTTGATCTCTTTTCCATTTTTCCTCAGCGATAAAATGGGTGAGGACATGGTCCACACCAAGAGGCAGGTTCAGTGAGGAAAGTGGGGTGCTTGGATCCTCATGTCATATGTGTATGAAGTTGAGGATCATCTTGGGATCCAGCAAAAGTGGAAGAAAGCTGCCTTTCGCTAATGCAGCCTTTTGTTGACTTTCTATGATGATTTCTTCAAGTTCTTCATCATTAGCTTCATCATCATCCTCAGATCCTGAGGGTATTGTCACTGCAGCTTTACTTGTCTGAGGACTTGGTCTGGGACCTCGTCTAGCAGTTTTCTTCAGTTTCATCATAGTTGAAGACTTTGCTTGAGTAGAGGGACTTGAAGTGATCTTTGAAGCATTTGAGTATCCCTCAATCCTCTGATATGATGCAAGATGCACAAGAGTTGAGGACTTTGAAGCCGCAGCAGAGGACTGAGTAGCAACCGTACCAGCGGTTGAGGCCTTTGAGGGCCGAGGCCTTTGAGCTTGATGAATCTACTGTGATGATTTTGAAGATGAAGAATTTGACTTCAAAGTAGATTTCTTCATCATTGATTTCTTCGGAGCACTTGCAGAGGCTCCGGCAGTGGCAGCAGCAGCAGAGTCTTCATTGATTTTCTTCACTACAGCTTCGGCAGTTCTCTACAATTTGAGTTGACACTTTGCCCACTCAGCAGAAAAGTCTTCACCACGAGCAACGCTTGTGGGATCAACTTCTTGGTCATGAGCAGGAGGAGCCCTATTGCAAGGGGGTTTAAGTGCGAATTTCTTCATATATTTGGGAGTGACATAGCGATATTCTTTCCACTCCCTCACCCACCTGCGTTCAATCCTCTGAATTCTGATTTCCTCTGTTCTTTTGTCTCTCTGCCATGTATGGATTCATCAGGTGTATAGTAACCCGCATACAGATGTTTAGGAATCTCAAAAGTAGTATTCTGTTTAGCTTTCTTTCCTCCTTTCCGTGGCTTCTTCCCATCAACCATTTTCTTCAGCTGAGGATTTTGAACTCTTGAAGATTCTGAAGAAGTGCACCGTTTTTCCTTAAGAAACGCAACAAATGAGTTAAGTTGATAAGAACCTAGTGATTCATCAACAAACATGTTTGTACCTGTGAACAGAGTATAGGTGCGAGGAATTTGAAGAGGTCATATGCGTTCTCAGAAATTTTTCAATAAAATCACGTGTGAGGAATTTGACCATGGGTGTCTTGAGGAATTTCACTAAGTGTTCTTTGTCTTAGGTTCCAAAGTTGTGCAAATTTTGAGGATTCACACAATTGAGGAATCTTGAAGAAAATCATAACTTAGGCAAAATCATCACGTGTATGAACATGTAAGGTGCTTTAGAATGAGATTCTTAAAGAATAAACACCTTTGTGAAGATTTAGGAAAACTTGAAGATCAAACAAGGGTAGTAAAAATAAATTTTATTTACCCTAGTGAAGAACACGATGAACTGAGAGATGATATTGAGGAAGTTCGTCAGTCCAGATCTCCCAAGCCCTAGCTTGACAGAGGGAGACAACTACAGCGGCGACGGGGTGAAGACTTCCGCGGCCGTGCGAGTATGACGACGACAAGGTCAAGGCAGTGAAGCTCTTCCATATCGGCGTCGATGATTTTAGCGGTGGTGCTAGGTCGGAGCTCGGGAGAGAGTAGGAGTGAGGAGTAACCGAGCATAATGAAGGGAGAGGGGTATTTATAGTGGAGGTGAAAACCAATCCGCCCGAAGATTTTGGACCAGATTGTGCCTGACCCTTGCTCTCCTTGCGACATGTGTCACCCATGTTCTGAGTAGTAGCGATAGTGGGGGATCGTGGGTTATCCAGTCGTGGGAATCGGAACCGATTGCGCAGGAAACGCCGAAAATTTTGATGGTGAAAATTTTAAAGTTTCCGTTCGCAAATTCTTCAGTTGTCATGGACATAGTGAAGACTTTGAACGAGTTTCAAAGTAGAATGCATATGAAGAATTTTTGAACAGACTGGGTTGAGTTTAGCGTAGAGGGGAAAAGGGTCCGATCACATTCACTTAGATGAATATCAACTTGAAGAATTAGCAATAAGTGAATGTTGTTGAGGACATGGAAAACTCGAATATATAAATATATAATCAATGAAGAACATGAGTTTCATAGTTTGAAGAATTTGAGAAGTTGATGAATTTGAAAAGTTGAGGAATTTGCAAACTTGGGGAATTTGAAAATTTGAAGAATTTGCAAAATGACGAAAAACTCAACTTTGAAGAATTTCAACTATGGTTGGTGGCATGACCCACCGTATAAGAATGATGACTTCAGACACCGCGTACAATTGTCGCAGGGTTCTAAGAGTCAAATTCTTCATTAATTTCTTCACACTCAGAGGGTTATTCTTCATTGATTGAAGAAAAATGTTACTTCATGTGTTGCACATCTAAGTCATCAATTTTGCATAAGGGTTAGGATGTGTGTCCTTTTTGAAAGAACATTCGAAGATTCTAAGATGTTTAGCTCACACCACAACTTGCAAAATCTCTTTTGATCCAAGGGCTTTGTGAAGATATCGGCCATTTGTTCTTCAGTAGGGATGTGGTCGATGGTGATGTCACCCTTGAGTACATGATCTCGAAGAAAGTGATGACGAATCTGGATGTGCTTGGTCTTGGAATGCTGAACTAGGTTGTAAGCAATCTTGATGGCACTCTCGTTGTCGTAGTAGAGGCACAATCTTCAACTTGATGCCGTAGTCCTTGAGGGTTTGCTTCATCCACAGTAACTGAGCGCAACATGAACCAGCAGCAATGTACTCAGCTTCAGTAGTAGATAGTGACACACAGTTCTACTTCTTCGAGGACCAACAGACTAAGGATCGTCCGAGGAAATGACATGTGCCTAAGGTTGACTTGCATCCACATGATCTCTAGCATAGTCAGCATCAGAGTATCCGACGACGTGAAGATTTGAGACCTTGGGATACCATAATCCAAGCGTTGGTGTGTGAGCTAAGTATCGAAGAATATGTTTCATAGCCTTATGGTGTGAATCCTTCGGTGTTGCTTGGAATCGGGCACACATGCAAACACTTAGCATAATATCAGGCCTAGATGCACATAGATAAAATAATGAGCCAATCATGGAGCGATATATCTTCTGATCGTAATCTTTACCATTTTCGTCAGTGCAGAGGTGGCCTTTTGAAGGCATTGGAGTTTTGACGCCTTTGCAATCTTGCATGTCAAATTTCCTCAAAACGTCCTTGAGGTATTTCTCTTGTGAGATGAAGATGCCATTGTCTTGCTGACGAACTTGAATACCTAAGAAGAATTTCAACTCTCCCATCATAGACATTTGATATTCTTCACTTATCATATAGGCAAATTCATCACTATAACGTTTGTCAGTACAGCCAAAGATAATATCGTCTACATATATTTGGCATATGAACAGTTCATTGTCATAGGATTTTGTGAAAAGAGTTGGGTCGAGTGAACCGGGTTTGAAGCCTTTCTTCATGAGGAATTCCTTCAGAGTGTCGTACCACGCCCGAGGGGCCTGCTTGAGGCCATAGAGGGCCTTGTTCAGTCTAAAGACTTTGTCAGGATTCTTAGGGTCTTCAAAACCTGGTGGTTGAGCAACATGTACTTCTTCCTCAAGCTTACCATTGAGGAATGCACTTTTCACATCAATTTGATATAAGATGATATCATGATGGTTAGCATAAGCAAGCAATATGCGAATAGCTTCAAGTCTAGCAACAGGTGCAAAAGTTTCATCAAAGTCAATTCCCTCAACCTGTGTGTAGCCTTGAGCTACAAGACGAGCCTTATTCCTTACCACAAGGCCATTTTCATCTTGCTTGTTGGGGTAGATCCACTTGGTACCTATTATGTTATGCTTGCGAGGATCAGGCCGCTTGACAAGTTCCCACACGTTGTTGAGCTTGAATTGATGCAATTCCTCTTGCATAGCTTGAATCCACTAAGGCTCCTTGAATGCTTCATCAACGTTGGTGGGCTCTATGATAGAGACAAAGGCAAAGGGCTCACAAAAGTTAGTCAAATGTGAAGCTTTTGAGAGAGTGAGAGGACCTGGTGCATTGATGTCATTGATGATTTTGTCAATATGCACTTCATTTGCAACTCTTGGATGAGCAGGTTGACGTGGCCGAGGGTTTTCTTCAGAACCATTTTCTTCAGGTCTATCAGCATGAATGTCTTCATTCGTTGGAATGACTTCCTCAGTGGGTATGACATCTTCACTAGTCTTCAGCTTAATGGATTCCTCGGGAGACTGTTCATCTAACACAGAAGGTAGGTGCTCTCTTTGTGAGCCATCAGTTTCATCGAACCACACATCTACAGTTTCAACAACCTTGTGGTGGTAGGTGTTGAAGACTCTGTAGGTGTGCGAATCCTTTCCGTAACCAAGCATAAAACCTTCATGTGCTTTCGGTGCAAATTTAGAACTATGGTGAGGATCTCTAATCCAACATTTTGCACCGAAGACTTTGAGATAACTTGCATTGGGTTTCTTGTCAGTCATAAGTTCATACAAAGTCTTCTTGAAGAATTTGTGAAGATATACCCTGTTGATGATGTGGCATGCAGTATCAATTGCCTCAGGCCAGAAGCGACGAGGAGTCTTGTATTCATCAAGCATGGTGCGAGCCATCTCAACAAGAGTCTTGTTCTTGCGCTCTACGACGCCGTTCTGCTGAGGAGTATAAGTGGAAGATAACTCATGAGTAATACCAAGTTCATCAAGATATTCATCAAGATTGGTGTTCTTGAACTCAATCCCATTATCACTCCTGATATGCTTGATCTTGACACCGAAGTTGGTGGAGGCCCTTGAAGCAAATCGTCTGAAGACATCCTGCACTTCAGACTTGTACATAATAATATGCACCCAAGTGTAACGAGAGTAATCATCAACAATGACAAAGTCATACAAACTTGAAGAATTTGTTAGTGTGGAGTAATGAGTGGGGCCAAAGAGATCCATGTGAAGCAATTCAAAGGGTCGAGTCATGGTCATGACTGTCTTTGAGGGATCCTTGGATCTGGTCATCTTCCCAGACTCACATGCACCACAGAGTTGGTCCTTAAGGAATTTGACACCTTCAATGCCAATGACGTGCTTTTTCTTGATGAGTGTGTGCTAGTTCGTCATACCAGCATGTCCAAGTCGTCGATGCCACAACCAGCCTTCTGAGGACTTTGCAAGTAGGCATGTGGCAGGCTGAGGACCTGTAGAGAAATCAACAGTATACAAGTCTCCTCTCCTAAATCCTTCGAAGACTTTGGAGTTGTCAGATTCCATGATGACAACACAACGACATTTCCCAAATACGACAATCATATCAAGATCACAAAGCATTGAGACAGACATAAGGTTGAACCCTAGGGATTCGACAAGCATCACCTTATCCATAGTTCGGTCCTTTGAGATAGCAACCTTACCTAGACCCAATACCTTGATTTTTCCTTTGTCAGCATAGGTGATATGCTTCAGATGAGATGGAGCAAGTGGAAAATTCATCAGAAGACTCTTGTCACCAGTCATGTGGTTTGTGCATCCACTGTCGAGGACCCACTCAGTAGCTTTTGGAGTATCATCCTGCAGATGAATTAGTACAACTTACGAACTCATATGCTTCAGAGTGAAGAATATGACATTAATTTCATCAGACGGAATTTCATCACACAAGATAGTAAGCAAGTAGTGTGAGGACGTGAGAAATGAGGAATTCATTTCTACAAGGTTAGCTTGCGTCCTTTCAAGCATTTCCTCAGGTCTCCAGCAAATTCATCAGATGTTTAAGTTCATTTGGAGACCTGATCCTGCATAAGAGATTAGTTCCATTTCTTCACCACCCACATCTGGAGGGGTGTCAAAGAGTTCATCATTCTGCGAGCACCATATGAGAAAGGAGGCATTGAAGCAAGTGCGCTTCGTTTCACAAGGCGAGGGTTAGAGTACTCATATGAATAAGCAAAGAAATTCTTCGAGGACTTATGAACATAATGATTTGAAGAATAATGCACATATTCAAAACTCTTAGATTTTCCCTGCGAAACAGAGGCATTAGCATGAGAATGATATTTTTGACCATTTGAGGAATTTGGTCCAAGTGAAGACTTTCGTCCATATGAGGAATTTGATCTGGGGTTCCTGTTCTTCATGAGTGTTGTCGTGAGGATATTCACTTGAAGATTTTGTAGATATCTCTTGGGAACCCAGATTTTCTTCATGGGTGAACCGTTCCTGCAGTTTGTTCCAACAAATCTAGCGATACTTCACCTTTCTGATTTTTGAAGAACTTGTAGTTGGAGTCAAGTGACTCATCAGAGGAATATGAAGTTTCACAAGTAAAGCTAGATAAAGTGGATGGATCTATAGGGGGTCCTTTCGCAGCAACCCATGAGGTTTTGGGGTACTTCTCAGGTGTCAAGTAGGATCCATGAGCGTTGAGTTTCCTCACGAAGGCAACACCCTCTTTCCTAGGGTTCTTGTTTAGAATATGCTTTTTGAGGACATCACAAAGGGTTTGATGCCCTTTGAGACTTTTGTACATGCCTGCCACATACAATTCCTTCAACCCTGCATTTTCATCAGTGATACTTGTGGTATCCTCAGATGAGGAATTTGAGACCACTGGAATAGTTGAAGAATTTGCAGCAATAGAAGCATTTGAACATTCAGGTGAAGAATTAGCAGTTTCACGTTCAATGCATTTCAAACAAGGTGGAACAAATTCTTCCTGAGCGGTACTGATCTGTTGAGCCAGTAAGGAATCATTTTCCCTTTGGAAATCCTCATGTGACACCCTTAGTTTCTCAAGATCTTGCTTTCTTTGAAGAAATTCATAAGAAAGCTTCTCATGATCGGCTAAGAGAGCATTATGATGACTCTGAAGGTTATCATACTTTGTCTGAAGATTTTTGAGATCGTCAGACAGAGTTTGAGTCCGATCCACTTCATCGTTCAATAGATCATCGCTTTTGTCTAGCATTTTTTGAAGCTTTTCAAGTGCACTTTGTTGCTTAGTGGCAAGTTTAACAAGTTTAGCATAGCTAGGTTTCACATATTCATCAGATTCACCTTCACTTGATTCATATGAGGAATGATGTTTTTGTACCTTTGAGCCTTTTACCATGAAGCAATAGGTGGGAGCATAATCATCATTGCTGACGTCAGAGTCGTTGGAGTAGTCATTTTCTTCATCGTTGAAGATGGACTTGCTGACGAAAGCAGTAGCGAGAGCAAGGCTAGCGACACCAGATTCAGATTCCACCTCATATTCTTCCTCTTCTTCATATTCTTCAGATTCTTCTTCAGAATCCATTTCCTTGCCAATGAACGCTCGAGCCTTTCTAGAACCATTCTTCTTGTGCTTTGAGGACTTTGAAGATGAGGACTTTGCAGCTGAGGACTTTGAAGATTTCTTCTTTTTCTTCAATTCATCAGAACTATCATCCTTGTATTTCTTCTTCTTCTTTGAATCTTTTTCCCCAGAGAGAACAGTCAGAGATAAAGTGACCAGGCTTCTTGCAACGATGACTGGTTCTTTTCTTGTAGTCACCCGAGGAATCTGATTTCCTCAAACCACTCTTTGATGACTTTCCAAATCCACCTCTCCTTGATAATTTCTAGAATTTCCTCGCGAGCATTGCTAGCTCCTGACTTAGTTCTTCAGGATCACCAAGGCTACTATCAGAATCTTCTTCTTCGGATGAGGAAATTGTTTTTGCCTTCAGAGCATGAGATCTTCCATAGCTTGGCCCGTAGAGGTCTCTCTTCTCAGCTTGTTGAAATTCATGAGTATTGAGTCTCTCAAGAATATCATCAGGATCAAGTGACTTGTAGTCTCCATGTTCTTGGATCATCAAAGCCAGAGTATCGAGTGAGGAGTCAAGTGATCTTAGCAGTTTCTTCACCACTCCATGGTCAGTGATATCAGTGGCACCCAATGCTTGAAGCTCATTGGAGATATTAGTGAGACGATCAAAAGTTTGCTGAACATTTTCATTGTCGAGTCTCTTGAAGCGGTTGAAGAGATTGTGAAGAACATCAACACAAGAGTCATGTTGAGTGGAAACACCTTCGTTGACTTTGGATAGCCTATCCCAGATAAGGTTAGCAGACTCCAAAGCACTCACTCTGCCATACTGACCTTTGCTCGGATGGCCACATATGATATTCATTGCTTGAGAATCGAGTTGCTTGAATATCTTCAGATCAGCAGCGTTGGCCATGGGAGTAACAGAGGGAACACCATTTTCCACAACGTACCAGAGATCGTTGTCAATAGCTTCAAGATGCATGCGCATCTTGTTCTTCTAGTAGGGGTAGTCCGTCCCATCGAAGGTAGGACATCCCATTGAAACCTTGATCATACCTTCAGTCGACATAACTAGAACTCTAGGTGGTTAAACCAAAATCACACAGAACAAGGGAGTACCTTGCTCTGATACCAATTGAAAGTGCGTTATATCTACTAGAGAGGGTGGTGAATAGGAGATTTTTACAAATTCATCACTTGAGGAATTTCAACTTTGAGGAATTTTAAATGTGATGAATAACTAGTAGCAGAACAAGTACTCAAGTGCATGAGGAACATGGCAACAACAAAGTCATGGTGATGAAATGAACATGCACAAATTACAGGTAGCATGATACAGGATAAGCAGTGATGAACAAGGTAACTTAAAGAATTTGAGGTGAGGAAATTGTGAAAGTCTTCAGTCAAATTCTTCAAACAGTAACGATCAATTTCATCAACAAGTATACAAGGAATAGAGGGGTTGAGAAAATAGAACCAGGTAGCTTGATGTAGACAATGGTTTGATGACCCAGTTCCAACTGCTGTGACAGTCATACGTCTGGTTTGGAGCGGCCTGGTATTTAAACCAGAGGACACACAGTCCCAGGACACATAGTCCTTACCGTATTCTCCTTGTGCTAAGGTCACACAATCCTCGCCCAACACTCATGGTAAGTCTTCAGGGTAGACTTCCAAAACCCTCTCAAACTGGTCACCTGGCGATCCACAATTTACTACTGGATGCTCTAGACCAAGGTCACTTCGTGATCCCCAATTGACTGCAGGATGCACTAGACCATGACGCCTAACCATCTGGAGGATGCACAGTCCTCAAAGGTAACAAGCGTCGGTTCCACACAGGAATTTCTTCAGTGGTGCTCAATCACTATGGGTTTGGTGGTTTGGTTGTGGGTTTTTCCTCACTAATGATTTTCTCTCAAAGTCCTTGGAGGATGGGTTGCTCTCAAATTCCAAGTGCCAGTTCTCTCTCGGAGCAGCCAACCAACTAGTGGTTGTGGGAGTGGCTATTTATAGCCCGGGTGCAACATGACATGATAAGACATAAATGCCCGCAATGATATGACCGTTATGTGGATGTTATGATTGGGGACAGCTGGCGCTAAGCAAAAAAACGGTCGGAATTTCGAACAATGAAAGTATTCATACATATCATGTTCCTCACTTGTAGGCAATTCGCACAGGCGAAATCCTAACTCCTTAGTCAGATCAATTTCATCAGAGACCAAAAGAACATCGTCTCCGTCACTAAAGAACTTGACTGAACTGCAAGAGATTTCCAAAGGCTTCACTTGAAGGATTGGATAGGTTGAGGATTTTGAGTTGAGCATCAGTTGGAAATTTTCCTTAGTATTACCTCGGCCCCCTTTAACAGTACGGTGTTTCCTATGACTCAAAGAAAGGAAATGAAACTACGAAAAAAGTCTTCACGCTTCATAGTCCTCGTTCATATCTTCAAGGTCACACCAACTTCTTCATTTTCAAAGTCTTCAAGGAATACCAAAGTCTTCAGCAAAGTCTTCACAAAGTCTTCACCAAAGTCTTTAGTTGAAGACATACATTTTTAGGGGTCGATAATCTTCGGATATATCAAACTCATCATCGACTTATAGAGCCTGTGTACACTCACAAACACATTAGTTCCTTAACCTATAAGTCTTCAATACACCAAAATCACTAAGGGGCACTAGATGCACTAACACACCGCATGCCTCAATGTTCATCGGACCGCACACATCAGTATGTATGATTTCCAACAAATCACTTGCCCATTCCATTGTTCCAGAGAACGGTGTTTTAGTCATCTTGCCCATGAGGCATGGTTCACATGTGTCAAGTGATTCAAAATCAAGTGACTCCAAAAGTCCATCAGCATGGAGCTTCCTCATGCGTTTTACATCAATATGACCCAAACGAAAGTGCCACAAGAAAGTGGTACTATCATTATCAACTCTACATCTTTTGGCATCAATGCTATGAACATGTGTATCATTACTATCGAGATTCAATAATAATAAACCCCTCACATTGGGTGCATGACCATAAAAGATGTTACTCATATAAATAGAACAACTACTATTCTCTAATTTAAATAAGTAACCATCTTGCAATAAACAAGATCCAGATATAATGTTCATGCTTAACGCAGGCACTAAATAACAATTATTCAGGTTCATCACTAATCCTGATGGTAGCCGAAGAGCGAGCATGCCGACTGCGATCACATCAACCTTGGAACCATTTCCCACGCGCATTGTCACTTCATCCTTAGCCAGCCTCCGTCTATTCCGTAGGTCCTGCTTTGAGTTGCAAATGTGAGCAACCGAACCGGTATCAAATACCCAGGTACTACAACAAGAGCTAGTAAGGTACACATCAATAACATGTATATCATATATACCTTGTTTGGTGTTGGCCGCCTTCTTGTCGGCCAGGTACTTGGTGCAGTTCCGCTTCTAGTGACTAGTTCCCTTGCAATGAAAGCACTCAGTTTCTGGCTTGGGTCCAGCCTTGGGTTTCTTCACGGGAGGAGCAATTTCTTTGCCACCATTCTTGGAGTTACCCTTCTTGCCCTTTCCATGCTTCTTGAAACTAGTGGTTTTATTGACCATCAACACTTGATGTTCTTTCTGGATTTCAGACTCAACGACTTTGAGCATCACAAACAGCTCGACGACTGACTTGGTCATCCCGTGCATGTTATAGTTCATCACGAAGCTCTTGTAGCTAGGTGGCAATGATTGAAGAACTCTATCAGTGATCGCCTCCAGCGGAAGGGGCATCCCTAACTCCGCCAGACGGGTCGAATACCCAGACATCCTGAGTATATGTTCACTGATAGACCCGTTCTCCTCCATCTTGCAAGCATAGAACCTATCGGAGGTCTCATACCTCTCAATCCGGGCATTCTTCTTAAAGATAAACTCCAACTCCTGGAACATATCATATGCTCCATGACTTTCAAAACGTCTTTGAAGTCCCGGTTCTAAGCCATACAATATTGCACACTGAACTATTGAGTAATCTCCAGAACGTGCCTCCCAAGCATTCTTAACGTCTTCGGATGACATGTCTGCGGGTTTGTTACCAAGAGGTGCATCAATGACATATGCCTTTTGGGAAGCCGTGAGGATAATCCTCAGATTACGGGCCCAGTCCACAAAGTTACTTCCATCATCTTTCAACTTAGCTTTCTCTAGGAACGCATTAAAATTCAGGGGTGCTATTGCGCGAGCCATTGATCTACAACATGAATAAGCAAAGGTTACTAAGACTATTGTTCATGATAATGAGTTTAGTTAACCAAATTACTAAAGCTCCAACTCAAATTGACATCCCTCAGGTCATCTGAGTGATACATGATCCACATTCACCAACTCAAGTCCGATCATCACGTGAGTTAAGGTGGTTTCAATGGTGAACATCATCATGTTGATCATATCTACCATATGACTCATGCTCGACCTTTCAGTCTCTTGTGTTCCAAGGCCATGTTTGTACATGCTAGGCTCGTCAAGTTTAACCCGAGTGTTCCACATGTGCAACACTAGCTTGCACCCGTTGTATGCGAACGTAGAATCTATCACACCCGATCATCACGTGGTTTCTCGACACGATGAACTATTGCAATGGTGCACACTCGGAGAGAACATAATTCATCTTGAAATTTAAGTGAGGGATCACCTTATAATGCTACCGTCGTCCTAAGCAAAACAAGGTGCATAAAAGGATTAACATCACATGCAAATCACAAGTGACATGATATGGCCATGAACTTGTGCTTTTGATCTCCATCTCCAAAGCACCGGCATGATCTCCATCGTCACCGGCATAACACCATGATCACCATCATCATGATCTCCATCATTGTCTCGCCATTGGGGTTGTCACGCCCACCATGGTCATACTACTATTGCTAGCGCTTAGCGATAAAGTAAAGCATTACATAGCGCTTAAAGATTGACACGCAGGTCATATAATAATCAAAGACAACCCTATGGCTCCTGTCGGTTGCCGTACTCATCGACATGCAAGTCATGATATTCTATACAAAACATGATCATCTCATACATCACATATATGACACCATGTAATTGGCCATATCACCATTAGGGTTTGGTGCGGCGGCCAAGGAGGTGGGGCGGTGGCCAGGGTGGCTTGGCCACCAAGTTTGGTAGTTAGCCCACCCTTTTGGCCCAACCCTAACCTCCAACCACATGGGCCTTGAGGTGGGAGGTGCCGCGATCCCACCAGGGGCTGGTCCGCACCCTCTCACAACCCATGTGGCCCTTCATAGTAGATGGGCCCACCCGGTGGACCCCTAGGAACACTTCCGGCACTCCGTCACACCACTTGCAGGTCACGTAACTTTTCCGAAACTAAAACACCAATTTCCCATATATCAATCTTCACGTCTGGACCATTCCGGAACTCCTCGTGCGGTCCGGGATCTCATCTGGGACTCCGGACAACCTTCGGTCACCAACACACATAACTAATCTATACCGAAATGTCATCGAACCTTAAGTGTGCAGACCCTGCGGGTTCGAGAACCATGTAGACATGACCGAGATACCTCGGCGGCCAATAACCAATAGCGGGAACTGGATGCCCATATTGATTCCTACATATTCTACAAAGATCTTTATCGGTCGAACCTCTATGTCAAGGATTCAATTAATCTCGTATGTTGTTCCCTTTGTTCTTCGGTATGTTACTTGCACGAGAGACGATCATCGGTATCTCTATACCTAGTTCAATATCGTTACCAGCAAGTCTCTTTACTCGTTCCATAATACAAGATCCCGCGACTAACACTTAATCACATTGCTTGGAAGGCTTGTTGTGATGTTGTATTACTGAGTGGGCCCTGAGATACCTCTCCGTCACACGGAGTAACAAATCCCAGTATTGATCTACGCCAACTCAACAAACACCTTTGGAGATACCTATAGAGCACCTTTATAGTCACCCATTTACGTTGTGATGTTTGATACACACAAGGCACTCCTCCGGTGTCAGTGAGTTGCTTGATCTCATGGTCATAGGAACAGATACTTGACATGGAGAAAACAGTAGGAATAAACTGAAACTATCATATGCTACATTCATAGTTTGGGTCTTGTCCATCACATCATTCTCCTAATTATGTGATCCCGATATCAAATGACATCTCATGTCCATGGCCAGGAAACCTTAACCATCTTTGATCAACGAGCTAGCCTGCTAGAGGCATACTAGGGTCACAATGTTTGTCTATATGCCCACACATGTATTTAGTTTCCAATCAACACTATTATAGCATGGAGAATAAACGATTATCATGAACAAGGAAATATAATAATAAACACTTTATTTATTGCCTCTAGGGCATATGTCCAACACAATGTTCTTCATGAAGCAGGACTCCTACCCTTCTGTGCTGACATTTGCTACCGGAATGAAGAGTTAATTCTTCAATTCTATGCAACCTTGCACATATCTGGAGAAGCCTCTGATGTCAACACATGGATCCTTGATTGGATGACGGGGGATACACACTTCACTGTTCCTGCAACTTAATTGCTTCAGGCTGTACCAGTTGGAATTCCCTCAGAAGGAGCAAGACGCATCTATGATGAGCCTGAACTTCCAAATCACATGATGCAAGTTCTAATGAAGCCTTTGGCACCTGGCCAACCTCCAAGGACAACCTTCTTAGTGAAGGATTTGCTATATGTGCCCAGGACCATTTACCGCATATTCGCCAAAACCCTCAGTCCCAATAAAGGCCACAACTCTAAAGAAGAAGACGTTGTGGTCATCATGAACAATTTGCTGTTCAATATTATTCATGGGATTCCCGTCATGAGGACTTTGGCCAATGTTGATGTGTTGCCATTTGAGTTGAAGCCTTATGCTCCCTAGATCATGAAATTCATCAGATCAAGCTCTTCAATTCCTTACAAGGCTGACTTTTAGAACCACTTTAGTTTCCTGCCTCCGATTGAAGTCATCAAAAAGGAATTTTCCTCAGTTGATGGAAAAGGCAAAGTTGTTGTTGATGAAGGCACTCGTCCTCTTGATGGGCAATTTTGTCGTGCTGCCTCATATCCACAAATTATGACACTACAACGCAAGATTCTGCAGCCAAGGCCACTAGACAGAATCCTCAAGCTTTTGCTCCTCGTGTGATGACCGATCGAGAACTTCTACTATGTCTTCATCAGAAAGTCGATCGCAATCACAAATGGGTCAAGTGTCAGTTCAAATCGATTCTTTAGAATGTGACTGTGACATAGACCTCTGTGAGGAAGAACCATTACTATGTGCATCAAATCTTCGCTTGCACTTGGGACATTCTAGCACATCACAAGAGACCTAAATAACTCCATGAGATGGAATTCAAGAAAAACTTCACTGGTCTCACCCTCCTTAGAAGAACTTCACAAAAGTTCAAGTTCCTCAGATTGTTACAAGCTCATTTTCTTCATCGCGCGAGACAGATGAAGCTGAGGATCTTGATGACATTACTGAAGGCCCTTCCTTAACCAACGACCCCGACAACGCTCGCGTTCCTCCATCACCTTCAAGATGATATTCTTCAGGGACGTTAGTCCTTAGTTTCGACCCTTTTCGTCACTTGATAACAAAGGGGGAGAAATTTGAGTTAGTCTTCAAGCGGGTCTATATATATGGGCTATTTTTGTTTAAGTTACAACTCTCGCTCTTCTGAAGTGTTTGGTGATTGAGTTGTAAACTTAAGTCCGATGGTGGTATGATACTTTTGAACTGCTTTCTGCATGCATATTTCCTCAAGTCCTTAATGCACACATGTTGAATTTTGTCAGACACAATTTTCCATCCTGCACTTCAGTTTCCTCATGTTATATATTAAATGCGTGTATGGATTACAAGATATAGAGGGAGATCTACATGATTTTATTCTACAATGTGCATTTGCAGTCCAAAACAAATTCCTCTAATATGCACATCTTCAGGGAGACTTCTTCTATATCTTACAATCAAAGTCTTCAAATTCTGTACTTACACTCCATACGTTTATCCCCTTTGAAAACTTAACCTATTTGTCATCAATCACCAAAAAGAGGGAGATTGTTAGTGCATCTAGTGCCCCTTTGTGATTTTAGTGTATTGAAGACTTATAGGTTAAGAGACTGATGTGTTTGTGAGTGTACACATCACTACAACAAAACAAAGATTAAGTAACACAATCATGTACCATATAGAAAAATGTGTTACAGAGCAAAATTCCCATAACGCACCATGTGTGTTGCAGTGTGACCTGTAACACATAGTTGATAAGATTCGAAAATGTGTTACCGACCCATTATCATAGTGACATATAAGTTTGTGTTGCGTCGTGTGTGTTACAAACTATTAATACTGTAACAAATGATCAAGTGTGTCTACTTTTGTGTTACCAGCTATATAACACTAGTGAAAAAAGTTATAGTGTAAACTATATTTAAATAAAAATAAGTAGTGCCACAATGCTTACAAACATAAGTTCAATTTTTCACTCAATTAATATTGTCAAAAATCTTTGTCTAAGACATAAGCTTGTACAATAGGTCTTGAATATTTTTCCTGTAAAACTTGAACCATAATCGAGATACATTTATGACTCAAATCCAAATTACTTCCAACACGCACGCATAAATTCATTCATTTAATATATCAAAAATACCGAATCAATTTCAAAAATTGTTCTTAAAAGTATAAATATTAACACGAGAGCATATTATATACACACATTCTCCCTATAAAAAATCACGACATGGGACATGAAAGCATATTATTTGTACATAATAATCTTGCTACAAAAAAATGAGAACATGCAAGCGTGTAAAATAAGTGAGACCATCCAAGGATCAAACATGCTACCTTTCAATAGGAGAAACAAGTGATTACCAACGGGGTACCTACAATATTCTTCTTATTTTCAAGAATTCGTCTAATTCATAAATAAAAGTAATTAATGGATGGGCCATGGCGTATTAAAAAGGTGGGTGCTGGCTGCCGGCAACAAGTTAGATTGGGCTGCGATTCCGTGACTTCGGCCCGGTTTTGCTTTTGGAACGTTCTGCCCATCTTTATTTCTTTTTTTCTGCTAGTTTTATTTTACAATTTTTTTTGTTTCTCCTTCGGTTTTATATTTATTTATTAAATTTTAATTTTTTTGCTTTTTTCCAAATTCGCCATTTTTTCCTAAAATTCGTTAACCTTTTTGAAAAATTGTGAGCAAGTTCCAAATTCACAAACTTATTTAATTTTGTGATTTTTTTAAATTTGTGACATTTAAAAATCATGATTTGTTTTTGTAGGGAGGCAAGTTGGCAATACAATTATCGATGTATTGATGGGGTACCGGTACACGTATATATAAGTACAAGTACAGGATATGCCTCAACCTCAATTATACATGACTATGAGGTGGGTCATAACACAATATACATGTAACATAAATATATACCCAACACCCCCCGCAGTCGAAGCGTCACTGGAGACACAGAGACTGGACTGAAACTCCTCAAAGACAGAAGTAGGCAATCCCTTAGTCATCACGTCAGCAAACTGTTGGGATGTCGGAACGTGGAGAACCCAAACACGGACAAGGGCAACCTGCTCTCGCACGAAGTGAATGTCAAGCTCAATATGCTTCGTACATCGATGGTGCACCGGGTTGGCAGAAAGGTAGACTGCGCTGACGTTGTCATAGTAGACAAGGGTGGCCTTGTGAACATCACAAAGCAACTCCTGAAGCAGCTGACGTATCCAAGAGCACTCGGCCACGACATTAGCCACGACACGATACTCAGCCTCGGCGCTGGAGCGGGAGACCATGGGCTGCCACTTTGATGACCAAGAGATCAACGAGGGCCCAAGGTAGACGCAATAACCGGACGTGGAACACCGGGTGTCGGGGCAGCCAACCCAGTCAGCATCCGAGTAGGTGACGAGGTCGATGGAGGCGGAGGCCATCAGAGTGAATCCTAAATACATGGTGCCGCGTATGTAACAGAGAATACGCCTCACGAGGGTCCAATGAGAGTCACGCGGAGCGTGCATGTGGAGGCACACCTGCTGGACATCGTACTGCAGGTTAGGGCGAGTCAGCATGACAATGGAGTGATAAAACGCTGCATCGGACGTGAGAGACCCCTCCAGAGCAGAGACCTTCGCCTTCGTGTCGATGAGGGTGGGCACCGGCTTGGAGTTAAACATGTCGGCACGCTCCAGAAGCTCGTGGGCGTACTTCTCCTGATGTAGAAAGAAACCGTCAGCCCGTCAGACCACCTCGATGCCAAGGAAGTAGTGCAGGGGCCCCAAGTCCTTGAGGGAGAACTCATCACGAAGATGAGCCGCCAGCCGTTGAATGAGCTCAGGGGCGGATGTCGTGAGGATGATGTCGTCGACGTAGAGCAGCAGATATGTAGTGTCAACTCCCTGATGACGTCCAAACATCACTATGGAGTAACTGAAACGGAAAAGTGGAAACTATGGTAGACGCACTAAAAGGAAGACGAACGTGCTTGCCCAAACGACAAGCCTCACAAGTGTGCTCGTCGAGCTTATTACATGAGAAAGAAAAACTCCTAAGGATCTAACGCAAAATGGCGGGGTTGGGGGTGTCCCAAGCGAGCATGCCGAAGGTCGACGCCGACAGCGAGGACGACAGGTGTGGAGGTGGAGGCACCGGCGTGCATGGGATAGAGGTCCTCAGGACTGTCACATTGGTGCAAAACCATCCTGGTACGGGCGTCCTTCATAGAAAAACCAACGCCGCCAAATTCAACAGTAAGTGGATTTTCACGGGTAAGACATTTAACGAAAACTAAACTAGTGACTAAGTCAGGTGAGACAAGGACATTAGACATAGTGATAGGTGTGGAAATAGAGGGAAAACTAGTGCTACCAACATGAGTGATAGGTAAGGAAGAACTATTGCCAACGGTGATACGAGTGGGTGTGTTAACTCAAGCGGAAGAGGATAAGTTACCGGGATGAGCTGTCATGTGTGCAGTAGCACCTGAGTCCATGTACTAGTCGCCTCCACCGCCATAGTTATTTGGCGTTGGCGCAGAGTGCAAGGCGGCCAGGAGGGTGGGGTCCCATGGTGCAGGTGCCGGCGGCGGCGGCAGGCCTCTGTAGGGCAGAGCCTGGGCGGGCATGCCATAGACACCGAGGGGTGGCAGCGCGATAGGAGCACCATAGGGCTGGTAGGGAGCGCCGAAGAACGCTTGGTGGCCCGTGGGGCGAGGACTAGGGAGACCCGGTGCAGGAGCCCACAGGACAGGCATGTGATAGGCGTGGAAGACGCCCGTCCACGGGTTCTGCCCGGCGGCCCATGGTGGAGGTGGCTGCTGGTAGTGCCCCCTCCCTCCCCCCCGTGCCCTGTGCCAGCTGCTGCTGGCTGCAGCCCCCGCTGACCTGCCGGTTGCGCTGGCCCCCGCCACCTTGCGACTGTTGGGGAGGCGCGGGGGGCATGGGCGGTGTGGGCAGCAATAGGGGGTAGCTGGCGGGCATAGGCGATGCGGGCGGAAGCGGCGCGACCGGGGGAGGATGGCCGTCATGGGTGGTTCCGGCGGCGAGGGCGGTGTGCTGGACCCGCTACTTCAGCTTCGCCATCCGGCGCTCCTCGATCTTGAGGTACGCAACGACGCGAGAGAAGGTGGGTTACGGCAGCAGGGTGAGGTTGGACGCCGCGTTGCCGAAGTCCTCGTTGAGGCCGGCGGTGAGGGTGCTCAACATGAGGTCATTGGAGACCTTGGAACTGATGTCACGAAGCTCGTCGCCGAGCATCTTGAGCCTCATGCAGTACTCATCAATGATGGAGTTGTCCTGGCGACAACCGAAGAACTCTTGCTGCAAGAAAACAAGGCGCTGAAGTTTGTTGTCGGTGAAGAGCGCGTTGATCTTGGTCCACATGGCACAGGTTGTGTCGTCCTCGACGATAACCGTGTGGAAGATGTCCTTCGAGATGGTTTGGTAGAACCATCGGATGAGCGTGGCCTCAATGGCAGACCACTCCGGATCGCCCCACATGTACTCGCCGTCCACGAAACCATCGATGTGCTCAGTGAGGTAGTATTCGCGAAAGACAAGAGTGAAGTAGGTCTTCCACGCGGAGTACGACGTGCTGGAGCTGTCGAGGCGGATGGGGACCCGGGCCTCAATGTTGAGGTCACGGATGGCAGCGAAGGAGGGCTCGGGACCGGCAAAGGGGTTCGACGAGCGGGTCGTGGAGGATTCCGGGGAGGAGTCCATGGGTGCGGTGGGGGCGGTGGAGGGCGGCGGCGGATAGGGTTAGGGTTAGGGCAGCGGCGGCGGGGACGTGCGGTGCTGCGGGGAACCGCGACTGCTAGGAGGAGGGAAGGCAATGGCGATAGGAGGGAGAAGCGGCGTGGGTGGTAGTGCCACGAGTGGGAGAGGTGCGGCGGCGGCGATCGGCGCGGCGGGGTGACGGAAGCAGGGCGACACCAGGCGGCGGCGGCGCAACGAGAGAAGTGAAGGTGCTCGGCGGCGGCGGGGTGCGGCGGTGGTGGGGTACGGCGGCGGCGGCGGCGAGGAACCCTAGGGAAGGACCGAAAAAGATGATACCATGTAGAGAGGCAAGTTGGCAATACAATTATCGATATATTGATGGGGTGTCGGTGCACGTATATATAAGTACATGATAGGCCTCAACCTCAACTATACATGACTAGGAGATGAGTCACAACACAATGTACATGCAACAGAAATATATACTCAACAGTTTTGAAGCATTGATTTATTTTCAAATTCAAACTTTTTTAGTACATGCACATTTTAATTTTCCTGAATACTTTTTAAAGCAGTGAGTGTTTTTCAAATTCGTGAATTTTTTCCAAATACATGAACACATATTGACTTCGGGAACATTTTTTTGAGTTCACAACATTTTTTAGAATTGACGAACTTTTTTTCATATTCATTCACATTTTTCAAATTCGTGAATGTTTGTAGCCCCTGAATATTTTTTTGAATGGACGAATATTTATTTCAAAGTCATGAACTTTTTCTAAATTGATGAACATTTTTGTAAGCATCAATTTCTTTTCAAAATCGTGAACAATTTTTCAAAAATTAAAGTTCGTCTAAAAATCTATGGTGAACTATGCCATGGGTCAACGGTCAACAAAACGGTAAGTCAATGGTGAGCCTATCGAAACAGACGAGTGAGCGAGTGAGTTGGGCTGAGCGACCTTCTTTAGTTGACATTGCTTGCGCTGCAACCGGTGTATAGGCGCTTTCCATATTTTAATATGCTAAACACCAAACATTAAACACATCCAGATCAAACAACGTATAAATTCGAATTCGTTTAGTATCACATGTCAACGTTGGGAGCTTATTAGGAAGACGCACCCTTAATATAGGGAACCACAAAAGTAACTGTTGTGATCTACGTTTTAAAATACTCTTGTATGTCGTGCTAAGAGCAACTCTATCAGATCACACATATTGGCCCGATCTGCACAAATAATACAGATATCCATTTTATGGGGCAAAAAATGACTAGCAGGCCCCACATCTTGGCCTGATCAGTTTTTTCTATATGAAACCTAAAATCGTCTCGTTCGAGCGGTATATGTATGGGATCCGGGGGCGCATTTCAAGGATCTTACAAACCCATTTTTTGGAAGAATTGGGAGGCACAGAAGAATAAAGGGAGATCTTACCAACATCGCACTAGCGTCTTGCTCTGAAGTGGAGGGAGGTCCGGAGGTAACCATTGGGCGTCCTTTGTTGGCTGCTCCTAGACTGGTCAACCAGAGGGAATTCTAGTTGGCAGTGTACTAGACCTAAGGGAGATGGGAGTTGATCCAAGCGGAATAGCTCTCACGAGGTAGGGAAGCATGCTCCATTTGGCCACCAGGATAGCATACCAAGGACACACATGGTTTTGGCGAGTCATCTTCAACCTTATTGTTTTTTTTTCATATTAAGTAGTAGATCGTATTCTCATGCTTATATTAAATCTACATTGATCATACAACATCACAATTAAACTTGTCATTTGATCCCTTGCATGCGAGGGTACACAATTATAGTGTGATCGGGACACCCCGTTTTCCGTGACATTAACAGTAACAAGTCACCCTTGTCCTCATCGTTTGATGTGGTTACAAGTAGTGTTCCATTGATCTACTTTGACATAGAGTACATGCCAAGATCCTCTAGAATGTCCCTTTATTTTATGTCTACTAGTTGCAAGGAAAAACAACTAACTCGCAATATGATAATTTCAAAGAAAATTTCTTTAATAAATGAGGCATCATGTATTATGGATTTCAAAGAAAATGGCACCACTCCAATTTTCACAGAAACTAGACGATATTTGATGGACAATTTCCAAGTATTATGTTTTTTCTAGATTTCTAGCTACTTGCATACATTTAGTGCGTTTATAGTCATTTAGTGCATATAATTGAACTTTAGATTGTAGGTGTATAAAAATGTTTACAAAATTATGGGTTAAAAAACCTATCTACATCCTTTAATCAATGCATAGGACTTATAAAAAAAGATAAGAGAAGAAAGAAAAAAATAAAAAGGATAAGTTATTTTTTTGCCGAGTGCAAAAATATTGCACCAAAAAATACTTTATGTTCTGATTGGTCATGGTTACCCTCCCACGGATCACACGTTGTGACCATTGGATTAGCTTAGATTGAACGATTGTGATGCTGCGGGTTCCCTATCCTTATCTCTTCTCTCTTTACCGCTTCTATCCCATGCCCACCTAGCCCTCGAAGCTGCCGCATGCAACACCGCAAATCACCGCCCTCATGCCCCCGTCCCTCTCCCCTTTCTCTTTAGGTCGCCAATGCAAATCCGGCGCCCGGGGCAGTTCCCTCCTCCCCACTAGTGGCGAGGAGGCCCAAGGAGGCGGACATGAGGAGCACACAACCGCCGCCATGGGCAAATCCAACCGGGGCCATTGAAAGCACAACATGCTCCCTTGGTGATTTTGATAATTCATGACAACATACATTGTCTCTTGGACTAATACTTTTATCTAGTGTACTTCAGATAATAGTCCATGGAGAGTTGGGCTGGCAAAAGGATTGTGGAGATACCCCAAGATGCAAGGAAATAGGTTGGCCAAGCTTCAAGCAGAGGAATTTACATTTTATATTTGTGAGAAATCACTTTGAGTCCATAGGAAAGCCAATACTATTAAAAAGGGGTAAGGTTTTGTTGGTGAACAAAATGCTCATACGTGCACAAGTGATAGTCATCAAAAACACCCACAAACTCTCCCACCAAAGTCTGTCCAAAGCCAAATATTCAAAATCGGTGCAACCAACATTTCCGTCCCGGTGCCACCGATTCTCAATCTCACACAGACTCAGCCAAACTCTAGCCACTTCGGTGCAACCGATTCCATACAGGTGCCACCGAGTTTAGGTTGCCAACTTTCTGTTACGCAAATTCACAATATCGATACCACCGAGATTGTTGGATCGACATCACCAAAAATGACAATCTGACCATTGGTCACCTTATCAGTGCAACCAAGTTTCCTATATCGGTCTCATCGAGATTCAAAAGTTGCCACATTTTGGTCAATTCGGTACCATCGAGATTAACACATCGGTGTCACCGAGTTGGTCATTTTGTGTGTAACGGTTGGATTTTTAGGGATGCCTATATATACCCCTTCACCACCACCTACTCAAGAGAGAAGCACTCAGAACTATTCCATACTTGCCTCATCCAATTTTCTGAGAGAGAACCACCTACCCTTGTGTTGAGGTCAAGATCTTCCACTCCAACCATATGGATCTTGATTTCTAGCCTCCCCAAGTTGCTTTCCACCATCTCATCTCTTCCACCAAGCCAAATCTGTGAGAGAGTGATTGTGTGTTGAGGAGTCTATCATCTTGAAGCACAAGAGCAAGGAGTTCATCGTCATTACCGAGCCTATTACCTTTTGGAGGGTGGTGCCTCCTAGATTGGTTAGGTGTCGCTTGGGAGACTCCTCCTTCGTGTTGTGGAGTTGAACCAAGAAGTTTGTACGAGCAAGGAGATCACCTACTTCGTGAAGATCTACCCATAGTGAGGCTAGTCCTTCGTGGAAGGAAGCCGTTATGGCAAAATCAAGGTTGCTACTACATGGACCCTTATGGGTGGAGCCCTCCGTGGACTCTCGCGACCGTTACCCTCCGTGGGTTGAAGAATCCATAAACGTGGACATACGATAGCACCACCTATCGGAGCCATGGGAAAAATCCTTGCGTCTCCCATTGCGTTTGATCTCCATATCTCAACTCTTTACTTCTTGTGCAATGTCTTTACTTTCTGCTGCCATATTTGTTGACATGCATGTGTTGGGTATATAGACTTGCTAGTCTTGCTAAAACTGTTAAAATCTGCCAACCAATTAACTTGGGAAAAGATTGGGTTTTAATTTCTTGCTAGTAATCTATTCACCCCCCTATAGACACTCTTCTAGTGATCGCTCAATTGGTATGAGAGCATTGGTCTCCATTGCTCCGGTTTAATCTCCGAGGAGGAAGATGGATGTGTCTAGTATAGGGAGTTTGAGTTTTAGAGTGCCTATTCTTGATGGAGAGTACTATAGTCAATGGAAAACTTTGATGCTTGAGCTGTTTAATGAATTTCAGATGAGAAAATCTGTTATGCACCCCTATGAGCCTCCTATTGATCCCTTGTATCCCACACACGAAGAGGAAATTGATATGCTATGCAATCTTAGAACTGTTAATCTTATTGTTAGAGCTTTTCCTAAAAATGTGCTCGATCAAATGAAGAATTTTGCGTGTGCTTATAATTTGTGGAATGATTTGGACAAACGATATCCAAATTATTCATTGAATAATCTTGATGAAATTCTTCATAAAACTATTGCCTTTCACAAAATGACGCCTAGTGATCCTAAGTTTGATGATTGTCTATTTGAGCTTGGAGACCTCATGCATGCTAAAGGAGATATCATAACTATCAACAATATCATTATAGAGGCCCTTCACATTCATAAACTTGAACATTGTCATGATCACCATCCTAACGAATCTCTTATTATTTATGACGAGGATTTCCCACTTGATGATGACAATGTGGAACATGGCTACTATGATGAAGATGAGCTATTCGACATCAAGTATGAGATGATCATGAAGAATCTAAGTATCATGGCAAACTTCAAGGATTACATGTCCGGAGGAAAAGAGTGGATTCTCGATAGCGGATGTACCGATCATATGACCGCAGATAGAGAAATGTTTGAAGATATCACACCAAACCATGGACCACAAAGGTACGTAACGTTTGGAGACAACTCCAAGGGTAAGGTACTTGGTCTTGCTAAGGTGGCCATATCCCATGATAGCTCTATTCAAAATTTTATGCTCGTTGAATCTCTTGGCTACAATCTTCTTTCCGTATCTAGACTTTCCGACTTCGGTTTCAATGTGTTATTCACGAAAGTAGATTGCAAAGTGTTTCGTCAAGATAATCATAAAATGGTCTTTACCGGTATCCGTAGAGGGGGTCTATATATTGTTGGTTTCACTAAGAGATCCAAGCCTCGCACTTGTTTAATTACTAAATCTTCTAAAGGTTGGCTTTGGCATAGAAGATTAGGACATGTTGGCATGTGTAATTTAGACAAGCTTATCAAAGGTGATCATATACTTGGTGTTAAAGATGTTACCTTTGACAAAGATAGACTTTGTAGTGTTTTTCAAGCTGGAAAGCAAGTAGGTGGACGTCATCCTATTAAGAATATCATGACTACTAGGAGACCACTCGCATTACTTCACATGGATCTTTCGGTCCCAATGCTTACAAGAGTCTCGGTGGAAATTCCTATGGTCTAGTTATAGTTGATGATTTTTCCAGATTTACGTGGGTATTCTTCCTTGATGATAAGTCGCAGGTTCAAAAGATCGTCAAGAACTTCGTTCGCAAAGCGCAAAATCAGTTTGAAGTGAAGATATAGAAAGTTCGGAGCGATACTGGATCAGAGTTCAAGAACACCCATGTGCATACCTTTCTTGATGAACAAGGTGTCTCACATGAGTTCTCGGCTACATACACGCCACAACAAAATGGAGTTCTTGAGAGGAAGAACCGGACGCTTATTGAGATGGCTAGAACGATGCTTGACGAATACAAGATGCCAAGACACTTTTGGGCAGAAGATATGGAAACAACATGTCATGCCACAAACCGACTTTACTTGCACAAGCTTCTCGGTAAAATAGCATACGAGCTACTCACCGGTAACAAACCCCAAGTTGGATACTTTCGGGTATTCAGCTCCAAGTGCGACATTCTTGACAAGCATCGTCATACTAAATTTGCTCCTAAATCTCATGAAGGATTCCTACTTTATTACAGATCAAATTTTCACACTTACCGTGTCTACAACAACTTCACTCGAAAATTTGAAGAGACGGTAGATAAGTGTTGCCAGGTCAAACAAAAAATGGTTCGCAGGTCAAACAATTGCCAAATGATGTAGGTGATAAGTGTTGGGGAACGTTGCATGGGAAACAAAAAATTTCCTACGCAAATGCAAGATCTATCCATGGTGATGAGAATCTATGAGAGTGAGAGTGGATCTACGTACCCTTGTAGATCGCTAAGCGGGAAGCGTTAAGAAACGCGGTTGGTGTAGTCAAATATCTCCGCGATCCAAATCGCCGAGCGTCCCGCGATCCACTCACGATCCGTCTAGATCAAGCACCGAACGGACGACACCTCCGCATTCAGCACACGTACAGCTTGATGACGATCTCCGCTTTCTTGATCCATCAAGAGGGAGTGGAGAGGTAGAAGAGTTCTCCGGCAGCGTGACGGCGCTCCGGCGATGGTGGTGGAGCTATTCCGGCAGGGCTTCGCCTAAGCACTGCAGAAATCCGATCTAGAGGAGAAACTATGCACTGGAGGAACGGGTAGCACGTGGCTGAAAATCAAGTGCAAAAACCCTAAAACCTCCAACATATATAGGAGAGAGAGAGGAGGAGGCACAACCCTTGGTTCGGCCGAATCAAGGAGGAGAGGAGGACTCCTCCTCCAATCCTAGTAGTACTAGGATTCCTCCCTATTTTGCCTTTTTTCCACCTTATCTCTTTGGGTTTTCTCTCCCAGCTACATGGGCCTTGTGTGGGACTTCCACCAGCCCACTAAGGGCTGATATTCACTCTCCCACAGCCCATGTAGCCTCTTGGGTCGAAATACCCCTCCCGATGGTCTCCCGGTACACTACCAGCACTCCCGGTACACTACCGATGAGCCCGAAACTTTTCCGGCGACCAAATTAGGACTTCCTATATATCAATCTTTACCTCTGGACCATTCTAGAGATCCTCGTGACGTCTGGGATCTCATTCGGGACTCCAAAAAACCTTCGGTCACCACCATACATAACTCTATACTACCGAAGCATCACCAAACCTTAAGTGCGCAGACCCTGCGGGTTCGAGAACTATGTAGACATGACCGAGACACCTCTACGGTCAATAACCAATAGCGGGACCTGGACGTCCATATTGGTCCCAACATATTCTACGAATTTTTTTATCGGTTGAACCTCTATGTCAAGGATTTAGTTAACCCCGTATGATGTTCCCTTTGTTCTTCGGTATGTTACTTGCCCGAGATTCGATCGTCGGTATCTCCATACCTAGTTCAACCTCGTTACCGGCAAGTCTCTTTACTCATTTCGTAATACAAGATCCCGTGACTATAACTTAGTCACATTGCTTGCAAGGCTTATTGTGATGTTGTATTACCGAGTGGGCCCTGAGATACCTCTCCGTCACACGGAGTAACAAATCCCAGTCTTGATCCATGCCAACCCAACAGACACCCTCGGAGATACCTATAGAGCACCTTTATAGTCACCCAGTTACGTTGTGACGTTTGATACACACAAGGCACTCTTCCGGTGTCCATGAGTTGCATGATCTCATGGTCATAGAAACATATGCTTGACATGTAGAAAATAGTAGCAATAAACTGACATGATCATATGCTACATTTGTAGTTTGGGTCTTGTCCGTCACATCATTCTTCTAATGATGTGATCCCGTTATCAAATGACATGACATGTCTATGGCTAGGAAACCTTGACCATCTTTGACCAACGAGCTAGTTCACTAGAGGCATACTAGGGCCAAAGTGTTGTCTATTTACCCACACATGTAATGTGTTTCCAATCAATACAATTATAGCATGGATAATAAACGATTATCATGAACAAGGAAATATAATAATAAACACTTTATTTATTGCCTCGAGGGCATATTTCCAACAGTCTCCCACTTGCACTAGAGTCAATAATCTAGTTCACATCACTATGTGATTTACATTGTAATGAATCGAACACCCATGCAGTTCTGGTGTTGATCATGTTTAGCCCTTGGAAGAGGTTTAGTCAACGGGTCTGCAACATTCATATCTGTGTGCACTTTGCAAATATTTATGTCCTTTCCTCGATGTAATCGCGGATGGAGTTGAAGCATCGCTTTATGTGTCTGGTCCTCTTGTGAAACCTTGGTTCCTTGGACAGAGCAATGGCACCAGTGTTGTCACAGAACGGGTTCATTGGATTCAATGCACTGGGAACTACTCCAAGATCTGTCATGATCTGCTTCATCCAGACACCTTCCTTCGCTGCCTCCGAGGCTACGATGTACTCCGCTTCGCACGTAGAATCGGCTACCACGCTTTGCTTGGAACTGCACCAACTTACCGCTCCCCCGTTGAGAATAAATACGTATCCGGTTTGTGACTTAGAGTCATCCGGATGAGTGTCAAAGCTTGCATCGACGTAACTCTTTACGACGAGCTCTTCGTCACCTCCATAAACGAGAAACATTTCCTTAGTCCTTTTTAGGTACTTAAGGATATTCTTGACCGCTGCCCGCTGTTCCATTCCATGATCACTTTGAGACCTTCCGGCCATACTTATTGCAAGGCTGACATCCGGTCTTGTGCACAACATTGCATACATGATAGAGCCTATGGCTGAAGCATAGGGGATGACACTCATATTTTCTCTATCTTCTGTAGTCACTAGGCATTGAGTCTTACTCAACTTCACACCTTGTAACACAGGCAAGAACCCCTTCTTGGACTGATCCATTTTGAACTTCTTCAAAACTTTATCAAGGTATGTGCTCTCTGAAAGTGCTATTAAGCGTCTCGATCTATCTCTATAGATCTTAATGCCTAATATGAAAGCATCTTCTCCTAGGTCCTTCATTGAAAAACTCTTGTTCAAATATTCCTTCACGCTTTCCAGCATTTCTATATTGTCCAATCAACAATATGTCATCCACATATAATATTAGAAACACTATAGATCTCCCACTCACTTTCTTGTAGATACAAGCTTCTCCACAAACTTGTATAAACTCAAACGCTTTGATCACCTCATCAAAGCGCTTATTCCAACTCTGAGATGCTTGCACCAGCCCATAAATGGATCACTGGAGTTTGCAAACTTTGTCAGCATTCTCTGGATCGACAAAACCTTCTCATTGCATCATATACAACTCTTCCTCAAGGAAACCATTGAGGAACGCTGTTTTGACATCCTCTGCCAAATTTCATAGTTGAAATAAGCAGCTATTGCCAACATGATTCTGACAGACTTAAGCATTACTACGGGTGAGAAGGTCTCATCGTAGTCAACTCCTTGAACTTGTGAAAAACCCTTTGCCACAAGTCGAGCTTTATAGACGGTGACATTACCGTCCGCGTCTGTCTTCTTCTTAAAGATCCATTTGTTCTGAATGGCCTTTCGCCCTTTAGGTAATACTTCCAAAGTCCATACTTTGTTTTCATACATGGATACCATCTCAGATTTGATGGCCTCTAACCATTTCTCGGAATCCGGGCCCATCACCGCTCCTCCATAGCTCGTAGGTTCATTGTTGTCCAACAACATGACCATCAGAAGTAGTACGCGCCCTTGTCGACCTACGAGGTTCAATAGCAGCTTGGTCCGAAGCTTCATGATCATCATCATTAACTTACTCTTCAACCGCCGCAGGTTCCACAGAAACATCTTTCTGCGCTGCGCTACTTTCTAGTTGAAGTAAAGGTTCAATAACCTCATCAAGCTCTATTTTCCTCCCACTCAATTCTTTCGAGAGAAACTCTTTCTCAAGAAATGTTTCGTTCTTAGCGACAAACACTTTGCCTTCGGATCTGAGATAGAAGGTATACCCGACTGTCTCTTTCGGGTATCCTATGAAGACGCATCTGTCCACTTTGGGTTCCAGCTTTTCAGGCTGAAGCTTTTTGACATAAGCATCACATCCCCAAACTTTAAGAAACGACAACTTTGGCCTTTTGCCAAACCATAGTTCATATGGCGTCGTCTCAACGGATTTTGATGGTGCCCTATTTAAAGTGAATGCAGCTGTCTCTAATGCATAACCCCAAAACGATAGTGGCAAATCAGCAAGAGACATCATAGAACGCACCATATCTAACAGGTTCGATTACGATGTTCGGACACACCATTACGCTGTGGTGTTCCGAGCGGTGTCAATTGTGAAACAATTCCACACTGTCTTAAGTGACTACCAAACTCATAACTCAGACATTCACCTCCTTGATCAGATCGCAGGAATTTAATCTTCTTGTTACGATGATGCTCAGCTTCACTCTGAAATTGCTTGAACTTTTCAAACGTTTGAGACTTGTGTTTCATTAAGTAAATATACCCATATCTACTTAAGTCATCAGTGAAGGTGAGAAAATAACGATATCCACCACGCGCTGTAACATTCATTGGACCACACACATCAGTATGTATGATTTCCAATAAGTCACTTGCCCATTCCACTGTTCCAGAGAACGACGTTTTAGTCATCTTGCCCATGAGGCATGGTTCACATGTGTCAAGTGATTGAAAATCAAGTGACTCCAAAAGTCCATTAGCATGGAGCTTCCTCATGAGTTTTACACCAATATGACCTAAACGGCAATGCCACAAGAAAGTGGTACTATCATTATCAACTCTACATATTTTGGCATCAATGTTGTGAACATGTGTATCATCACTATCAAGATTCAATATGAATAAACCCCTCACATTGGGTGCATGACCATAAAAGATATTACTCATATAAATAGAACAACCTTTATTCTCTGATTTAAATGAGTAACTGTCTCGCAATAAACAAGATCCAGATATAATGTTCATGCTTAACGCAGGCACTAAATAACAATTATTCAGGTTCATCACTAATCCCGATGGTAATCGAAGAGAGAGCGTGCCGACGGCGATCACATAAACCTTGGAACCATTTCCCATGTGCATCGTCACTTCATCCTTTGCCAGCCTTCGTCTATTCTGTAGTTCCTATTTTGAGTTGCAAATGTGAGCAACCGAACCGGTATCAAATACCGAGGCACTACAACAAGAGCTAGTAAGGTACACATCAATAACATGTATATCTTATATACCTGGTTTGTCGTTGGCTGCCTTCTTGTCAGCCAGGTACTTGGGGCAGTTCCGCTTCCAGTGACCAGTTCCCTTGCAATGAAAGCACTCAGTTTCTGGCTTGGGTCCATGCTTGGGCTTCTTTATAGGAGTAGTAACTCCTTTGCCATCCTTCTTGGTTTTACCCTTCTTGCCCTTGCCCTTGCCATTCTTCTTGAAACTAGTGGTTTTATTGACCATCAACACTTGATGTTCTTTCTGGATTTCAGACTCAGTAACTTTTAGCATCGCAAACAGCTCGGCGGCTCACTTGTTCATCCCGTGCATGTTATAGTTCATCACAAAGCTCTTGTAACTAGGTGGCAGTGATTGAAGAACTCTGTCAGTGATCGCCTCTGGCAGAAGGGCAATTCCCAACTCCGCTAGATGAGTCGAATAACCAGACATTCTGAGTATATGTTCACTGATAGACCCGTTCTCCTCCATCTTGCAAGCATAGAACTTATCGGAGGTCTCATACCTCTCGATCCGGGCATTCTTGTAAAAGATGAACTTCAACTCTTGGAACATCTCATATGCTCCATGACATTCAAAACTTCTTTGAAGTCCCAATTCTAAGCCATACCATATTGCACACTGAAGTATTGAGTAATCTCCAGAACGTGCCTCCCAAGCAATCTTAACATCTTCGGAAGACAAGTCTTCTGGTTGGTCACCAAGCGGTGCATCAAGGACATATGATTTCTGGGAAGCTGTGAGGATAATCCTCAGATTACGGGCCTAGTCAACAAAGTTACTTCCATCATCCTTCAACTTAGCTTTCTCTAGGAACGCATTAAATTTCACGGGTGCTACTGCGCGAGCCATTGATCTACAACATAAATATGCAAAGGTTACTTAGACTATTGTTCAAGATAATGAGTTTAGTTAATCAAATTACTAAAGCTCCCACTCAAATTGACATCCCTCAGGTCATCTGAGTGTCACATGACCCAAATTCACCAACTCAAGTCCGATCATCACGTGAGTTGAGGTGGTTTCAATGGTGAACATCATCATGTTCATCATATCTACTATATGACTCATGTTCGACCTTTCGGTCTCTTGTGTTCCGAGGCCATGTCTATAGATGCTAGGCTCGTCAAGTTTAACCCGAGTGTTCTGCATGTGCAACACTGGCTTGCACCCGTTGTATGTGAATGTAGAGTCTATCAGCCGATCATCACGTGGTGTCTCGACACGACGAACTTTCGTAACGGTGCACACTCGGGGAGAACACAATTCATCTTGAAATTTAAGTGAGGATCACCTTATAATGCTACCGTCGTCCTAAGCAAAACAAGGTGCATAAAAGGATTAACATCACATGCAAATCATAAGTGACATGATATGACCATGAACTTGTGCTTTTGATCTCCATCTTGAAATCACCGACATGATCTCCATCGTCACCGGCACGACACCATGACCTCCATCATCTTGATCTCCATCAACGTGTCTCCATCGGGGTTGTCGCTCCCATTATGCTTGTACTTATATTGCTACCTTTTAGCAATAAAGTAAAGCATTAAATATCGCTTAATGATTGACACACAAGTCATACAATAATTAAAGACAACCCTATGGCTCCTGCCGGTTGCCGTTCTCATCGACATGCAAGTCGTGATATTCTATACAACACATGATCATCTCATACATCACATATATCACATCATGTAATTGGCCATATCACATCACAACATACCCTGCAAAAACAAGTTAGACGTCCTCTAATTGTTGTTGCATGTTTTACGTGGATGCTATGGGTATCTAGAAAGAACAATTCTCACCTACGCATAAACCACAACGGTGATACATTAGCTGCTTTTCAACCGTCTCAAGGACCGCCTTTGTCGAATCCTATCCAACTAAAGTAGGAGAAACTAACACCCGCTAGCCATCTTTTGCAACAAGTTGCAGTTGAGGGAACCGGTCTCTCGTAAGCGTACGAGTAATGTTGGTCCGGGCCGCTTCATCCCACAATACCGCTGAACCAAAACACGACCAAGGGAGGAAGCAATCTAAGCATCAAAGCCCATAAACACTTTGTGTTCTACTCGAGATCTCATCTACACATAGACCTAGCTCATGATGCCACTGTTGGGGAACGTTGCATGGGAAACAAAATTTTTCCTACGCACACGCAAGATCTATCCATGGTGATGAGCATCTACGAGAGGGAGAGTGGATCTATGTACCCTTGTAGATTGCTAAGCGGGAAGTGTTAAGAAACGCGGTTGGTGTAGTCGAACGTCTTCGCGATCCAAATCGCCGAGCGTCCCGCGATCCAATCACGATCCGTCCTGATCAAGCACCGAACGGACGGCTCCTCCGCGTTCAGCACACGTACAGCTTGATGATGATCTCCACCTTCTTGATCCAGCAAGAGGGAGCGGAGAGGTATAGGAGTTCTCCGGCAGCGTGACGACGCTCCAGCGATGGTGGTGGAGCTATTCCGGCAGGGCTTCGCCTAAGCACTGCAGAAATCCGATCTAGAGGAGAAACTATGCACTGGAGGAACGGGTAGCACGTGGCTGAAAATCAAGTGCAAAAACCCTAAAACCTCCAACATATATAGGAGGGAGAGAGGAGGAGGCACAACCCTTGGTTCGGCCGAATCAAGGAGGAGAGGAGGACTCCTCCAATCCTAGTAGGACTAGGAATCCTCCCTATTTTGCCTTTTTCCCACCTTATCTCTTTGGGTTTTCTCTCCCAGCCGCATGGGCCTTGTGTGGGACTTCCACCAGCCCACTCAGGGCTGGTATTCACTCTCCCACAGCCCATGTAGCCTCTTGGGTCGAAATACACCTCCCGATGGTCTCCCGGTACACTACCGATGAGCCCGAAACTTTTCCGGCGACCAAAATAGGACTTCCTATATATCAATCTTTACCTCCGGACCATTCCGGAGCTACTCGTGACGTACAGGATCTCATCCGGGACTCTGAACAACCTTAGGTCACCACCATACATAACTCTATACTACTGAAACATCACCAAACCTTAAGTGTGCAGACCCTGTGGGTTTGAGAACTATGTAGACATGAACAAGACACCTCTATGTTCAATAACCAATAGCGATACCTGGATGTCCATATTGGTTCCTACATATTCTATGAAAATCTTTATCGATCGAACCTCTATGTCAAGGATTCAGTTAACCCCGTATAATGTTCCCTTTGTTCTTCGGTATGTTACTTGCCCGAGATTCGATCGTCGGTATCTCCATACCTAGTTCAACCTTGTTACCGGCAAGTCTCTTCACTCATTCCGTAATACAAGATCCAGTGGCTAACACTTAGTCACATTGCTTGCAAGGCTTATTGTGATGTTGTATTACCGAGTGGGCCCTGAGATACCTCTCTGTCACACGGAGTAACAAATCCCAGTCTTGATCCATGCCAACCCAACAGACACCCTCGAAGATACCTATAGAGCACCTTTATAGTCACTCAATTACGTTTCAACGTTTGATACACACAAGGCACTCTTTCGGTGTCCGTGAGTTGCATGATCTCATGGTCATAGAAACATATACTTGACATGCAAAAAACAGTAGCAATAAACTGACTCGATGATATGCTACGTTTGTAGTTTGGGTCTTGTCCATCACATCATTCTTCTAATGATGTGATCCCGTTATCAAATGACATGACATGTCTATGGCTAGGAAACCTTGACCATCTTTGACCAACGAGCTAGTTCACTAGAGGCATACTAGGGACAAAGTGTTGTCTGTTTACCCACACATGTAATGTGTTCCCAATCAATAAAAATATAGCATGGATAATAAACGATTATCATGAACAAGGAAATATAATAATAAACACTTTATTTATTGCCTCTAGGGCATATTTCCAACAATAAGGACCCTTCGGAAGCTATCCTACATTTACCCATCGCCAAGATTCGTCCCATGGAGGTGAAGGAAAGTACTTCATCAACTCAAGTGGAAGCCCCTACTTCATGACAAGGTGAACCACAACACGACATGGAGGCATCCACAAGCGGTACACAGCAAGATGATGAAGAGGAGGAAGTACATCATGAAGGTCCACCACAACCTCCTTCACCACCACCTCAAGGGAATGACACCGTCAACAGCAACGAAGATGAAGGAGATGATGACGAAGAAGAAGAAGCTCCACCGTCTAACAATCCCAAGCTACCCCGAGTTCGAGCACAAGTGACCAAGAACCATCCCCTAAACCAAATATTTGGTGACATCCAAACCGGGAGAATCACTTGCTCTAAAACCCGTCTAGCTAACTTTTGTGAGCATTATTCTTTCATCTCTAGAATTGAGCCCTTGAAGGTAGAACAAGCTCTTGACGACGCGGATCGGGTGAACGCCATGCATGAAGAGCTTCAGAACTTCGAAAGGAATGAAGTGTAGACACTCGTGGAGAAGCCCAAAGATGAGCACAACATTATCGGAACCAAATGGGTGTTTCGGAACAAGCAAGACGAAGACGGTCAATTCGTACGCAACAAGGCACGTCTCATGGCCTAAGGATATACTCAATTCGAAGGTATGGACTATGGTGAAACTTATGCCCCCGTCGCTAGACTTGAAGCTATTAGCATTCTTCTTGCCTATGCTAATCACCATGATATCACGCTTTTATCAAATGGACATTAAAAGTGCCTTTTTAAATGGTGAAATTGAAGAAGAGATTTATGTTAAGCAACCACCTAGTTTTGTGAATCCTAAGAAACCTAATCATGTTTACAAGCTTCGTAAAGCCCTTTATGGTCTTAAGCAAGCCCCTCGTGCTTGGTACAAATGCTTAACAAAGTTTCTCATTGAAAAAGGTTTTGAAGTTGGTAAAATTGATGAAACCTTGTTCACTAAGAGAGTTAATGGTGAACTATTTGTGCGCCAAATCTATGTGTATGATATTATCTTTGGTTCCAATAACCCTCAATTTAGTGAAAGATTTGGAAGGTTGATGTCCGATAAGTATGAGATGTCCATGATGTGTGAGATGAAATTCTTTCTTGGATTGCAAATCAAGCAATCAAAAGAAGGAACTTTCATCTCTCAAACTAAGTATACCAAGGACTTGATCAAGAAGTTCAACATGCAGGAGTGAAAAGGTATGAAAACTCCCATGCCAACTAGTGGAAATATTGATATTACCAAGGAAGATGAAACCGGTTGCTCAAAAGGTTTATCGATCTATGATTGGTTCATTGCTATACATATCTATGTGCATCTCGTCCTGATATTATGCTTAGTGTTTGCATGTGTGCTAGATATCAAGATGCACCTAAGGAGTGTCATCTTTTGGCCATGAAACGTATTGTGAGATACTTGATACAAACACCAAACTTTGGCATTTCGTATCCCAAGGGATCTTCTTTTAACTTTGTTGGCTATTCCAATTCGGAATATGCCGGTGACAAGGTTGATAGAAAATCCACCTCGGGTACTTCTCAATTTTTGGGTAGATCTCTGGTGTCTTGGTCCTCCAAGAAACAAAACTCGGTATCTCTATATACTACTGAAGCCGAGTATATTGCTGCTGGATCTTGTTGTGCGCAATTACTATGGATGACACAAACGCTTAAGGATTATGGAATCCATGTTAGAAATGTTTCATTACTTTGTGACAATGAAAGTGCTATGAAGATTGGCCATAATCATGTGCAACATTCTCGAACTAAGCATATTCAAGTTCGACATCATTTCATTTGTGATCATGTAGCCAAAGGAGATATTAATCTTAAGCATGTTCGCACTAAAAAGCAATTGGCCGATATCTTTACTAAGCCACTTGACGAGAAAACTTTTTGTCACTTGAGGAGTGATTTGAACGTCACTGATGCTTCAAACTTGAGCTAGACTCACTCGGATGCTTGCAAGGGCATGAGCCTTCTTGATACTTCCATGATATTCCTAACATGTTATATTATGCCATGGAATTCTATGCTCTCTTGTATTGCATCTAACCGTTTGTAGGTACTTGGAAGAAATTCATTCCACGAGATTGCAACCAACTCCAATCATAAGCAATCTTGTCTTGACCAAGTATCCACAACCCCTCTTGATGATGGAAGGAAGAAGATAACAAAAACATATCCTTGACATATACTTGATCATTATTGCAAAATCTCAATTGGTATCATGTCAAATGGATATACCTATTGTTCTTCCTTGCATGACTAACCTTTGTAGGTAACAAGTGTACTAGAACGAGAAGGATTGCTCCCAACTCAAGATGTTCTTCATCAACCTCGAGCATCCTCAACAAGTTCACCTACGAGCAACGTCATCAACATAACTCAAAGGTATGCACTCATATCCTTGAAAAGGCTTTACTCCAAGTCATGAGCTAAAGCAACTCAAGATATATGAAGACATTAAAATGCTTAGTCGAAAAATGGTAACCCCATTTTGAGCTTAACGTAGAGTATGACCTATGATCAAGTAATCTTGCTTGGTTCCTAAGTCAATATACCCTAATATAGGTGACCTAGTCACCGCCCATCATCTAGTTAAGAATCTTGTGTGGTTTGTTCTCTATTTGCATGATCTCTCGTAACCACTCAAATCTTTTCTAGATGATGTCCTTCACTTTCCCTTTGAAAATATTTTCTTTTCACTCTTTGAAAACAGAAACTTGGTCCCTTATTCCTTTTTCTGTTTTAGCCTCTGTTGGGAATATACCCCACGGTATGACCCGGCCTGGCGACTCATAAGAGACCCGATAAAGACATGACATTTTATTAATGACCCGGCAGGTGGGTCGTAGGATGACCAGGCCCAAGACCCGGTGTGTAAGCCGGCGCCAAGCGGCTCACAAGAGAAGGCTCAAAGAGAGAAAGGATTCCCTCACAAAGGAAACAAGACCCAGATTAGGATTCATGAAAGACTAGTCCTAGTCCTACTGGGAGTAGGACTCTATTTGTAAACCTACCCTCTCCACTTATATAAGGAGGGGTAGAGTGCCCTTAGAGATACATATTCATAAGTCCAAAAGTTCAGACAACACAAGAGATTAGAGATAGATAGATTAGAGGCTCTCGTGATTAGAGGTAGCAAACAGCACCCTTGTAACTGAGAGATCTTCTTCATGATCAATACCAGACAAGGAGGATGTAGGCTTTTACCTCCATCGGAGGGGCCGAACCTGGGTAAAACTCCACGTCTCTCGATCCCGATCAACCCCTTCAAGCCGCCACATAGTTACGTTTCTCCCCGAACCTAAGTCCGTTCACCTGAACATCTGCCGTGACAAATCCATGACAGTTGGTGCCCACCGTGGGGCCACGCACAGTGGTATTGTGATCTTGAAGGGATTTTTCCAGGGATCCAGAAAGTTCAATGTGAAAGGATCTACATCGGTCTCAAATTGATTAACGTCGAAGGTCTACTTGCAAAGAACAAGGAAAATTGACACGGACGATGGGCGTCGTTTTCACATCAGCCGAGTTATAGATGAAAGTTGTCAGATCTGATCTACCAAGGCCACCGATTCATACAGAGAAAATGCTAGCCCTGACCCGGACTCGTCAAAACCGGCCACGACCTGGACACGGATTCGAATTGGTTTTGCAAACCATAGCCATGGCTCGAGCCGAACTTTCTCCCCGGCTGCGCTAGCTCTACTCCCTGACTCAGGTCTCCAATACGAGCCGCCGCGCTGGCCTGCCTCCATCGCCTCGCCATAGCAGACTCCACTCGGCCACTTCGCCTCACTCTGGCCTCCCTCCTCGCCTGGTGCCGAGCCGGCCCTCTGCCTTGGCTCCGCCACCTGCCGCACCAGCTCCACCGCAGCATTGTCGCTTCCGCCACCTGCACCCCACCTCGCATCATCCACATGGTTTAGCCGCCACCGCATCGTGGCCGGCTCGGACTTGGTCTCTGGCCGCCGCTCTGCTGCACCAATATCAAACCGGCCCTCCGCTGAGCCGCCCATGCGATGGAAGCGCCTTGCCTCGACCCATCGAGCCACCGGGTTCTGCTACGAACCACCTCCCTTGCAGGCCAGCCTGCCTCCGCTCTGGCCGACCGCTTCGGTTTCGTTGTTGCGCTTCGCCCAGGCCTCTCCAAGCCGCTGTCGTGAGACGCCTATGCTCCAGCGAGCCACCGCCCGCTGTTTTCCACCGGCGCCTCCCCGAATCGTACTCGAGGTCGGCCTCATTGCCACGGCCTCGCCTCGACTGTGCGCCTCTGCCGTCGCTCACCTCATCTATGTTGCCTTGGACCGGCCCCACTGCAGATCCGTCCGCGCCAATACGGGTCGTCGGTGCTGTCCTGACCACCGCGCACACCGGTTGCTCCAGCCGAGTTTCCTCCGTCCAGCCTTCCCCGTTGCCCTGATTGCTTTCTTGTTTTTTCTTCCTCGTTTTTGCTCTAAATAAATACATGTCTCAAGTAATTCTACTGCGGCAGCACCAGACAAATTCCTCACCGCTACTTTTTAAGGAAAACTGGAGCCTGACAGAGATCGAACAGGCGGCCCGAACTGTGTGGACGAGCAATGCACTCCAACGTGTGTATTTACATCAAAGACCACAATGACCAAAAGTGCTACTGTTTATGCGAGACACTGCTGGTTTGCACGTAGATTATCCATTGACCAAATACAACCAGGTGCCATCTGTTCTATCTATTTTATCAATACATATAAAATTCTTTTCGATAACAATTACTTTTCAGGAAATATTTGTATGCAGGACAATTGACATTAAAACACGGAGGAGGAGCGTGCCAACATCGTTCTGCATAGGTGGTCATCCATGTCGCGTTATTCAATGGACTCGCGCACCGGCTCAGAATGTCGCAGCCACCTCAAGCGTTTTCATCGGCTTACAACGCCACAGTTGTCTCTCGCGACCTCACCGGCTTACAACGCCATGGTCGTCTCTTGCGGCCGCACCGGCTTACAACGCCATGGCCATCTCTTGCCGTCTGCACCGGCTTACAACGCTGTGGCAGTCTCTCGCCATCCGTGCCGGCTTACAACGTCGTGGCAGTCTCTCGCCATCCACGTTGGCTTACAACGCTGTGGCCGTCTCTCTCCATCCACGCCGGCTTACAACGCCGTGGCCGTCTCTCGCCATCCGCGCCGGCTTACAACACCGTGGCATCTTTCACAACAGCACTGGCTTACAATGCCACGGCTGATTTTTACGTCTACATCAACACACGAGTGGCTCAATACACCAGTACAAGCCATCCAATGGACGGTTCTGTCTGATCTACATCAACATATCGGTGCAGTCCTCGTCGATATGAGCCGCCCAAAGAACAGGCGCACAAATCGCCGCCATTACAGTTTGGTTCACTTCAACAACCAGCCGGAACGAACCATCGACCGGATTATTGAAACAAAACAGGGTCATCTATAACCTGCCACGACCAACCTCAACTATCAGTGGAGATTCTCAAGCCGCCTTTTCAAGTCAACTTAAGACTCTGGGGCTATAGACACGGCGAGATACGTTTGGTCGTTTTCAAGAGAAAACCCAATCCTTGGGGCTATTACATTATTGGCGGAAGAATTTAAGAGTTGGCCAAGAGGACGAACCGCCGAGATATACCGTTCAAACACGGGTGCCTGGATTCATTGGATCATCATAAAGTCACTTGGAGGCTTCTGCCATTTTCTTCATTACAAGATGGCTTACAAGATGATGCAAAAAGTTGACTCCGTCAACATGATCGTCCAGGGGGCTTCCCACCCTCTGGGTGTAGCTTATCAGACCCTATTGGTCGGTTCTCAAGCCAAACAGTTGACTCCGTCAACATGATCGTCCAGGGGGCTTCCCACCCTCCGGGTGTAGCTTATCAGACCCCATCGGTCGGCTCTCAAGCCAAATAGTTGACTCCGTCAACATGATCGTCCAGGGGGCTTCCCACCTGCCGGGTGTAGCTTATCAAACCCTATCGGTCGGCTTTCAAGCCAAACAGTTGACTCCATCAACATGATCGTCCAGGGGGCTTACCACCCTCCGAGTGTAGCTTATCAGACCCTATTGGTCAGCTTTCAAGCCAAACAGTTGACTCCATCAACATGATCATCTAGGGGGCTTCCCACCCTCCGGATGTAGCTTATCAGACCCTATCGGTTGGCTCTCAAGCCAAACAGGTGACTCCGTCAACATGATCATCCAGGGGGCTTCCGACCCTTCGGGTGTAGCTTATCAAACTCTATCGGTCGGCTCTCAAGCCAAATAGTTGATTCTGTCAACAAAGGTCACTTGGGGGCTTCCCACCCGCTGGGTGTAGATTACATACCCTCTTGATCGGCTCTTAAGCCAAACAGGGTTAAGCCTGCCTGTAAGCTGATGCTACTCTGCTAGGTGACCCGCGGGACTCTTACCAGTTAATCTCGCCTAGAGACCCTGAGCCGGTTCAAGTCAATTGACGGCAAATCTCCACAGAGACCCTGTACTGATAAGGAGTTTTAAGTGGCGGGTCAACCCAGTAGAACCGGCACATGAGTTGTTCAATTTTTTTCAAAAAGCAAGATCATCATGCATTGCATCATACATTGCATCATACATAGCATCATACATTGCATCATATTCACATTTCATACCGGCTTATCAAGCCTGGTCAGAGCAAGATTATGAAAGAAGGAGCAATGTTATGAAAGATCTAAACATCTCCGGGTTGTGCTTTTTCAAGCCACCCTTACAACAATGTAGAATATATTCTGTCTTTTTATTTTTGCAGGTTTTATCTCTTAAGATGAGCCGCCGTTAAGTATGATGAAAAGCTTCTGCAAAGAGCAAACGGATCTTTAATAGCCAACTTGGCTGGATCTTCATGGTTTATCATAACCAGTACTAAATGATTGGGTTTTCAAGCCAGCTCGAAGAATTTATTATTTTTCAAGAGCCGCCCTATTAGATATAATGTTGTGTCATATAATTGACCGGTTCTCGGATTTCTTCAAATGTGCTCTGTAGTAATCTACAACACTCATGGATTTCTCCAACATATATTTGTCGGGTTGCACCGCAACCACGAGGAGGTATTTCATATCAAAGACAAAGGAATTATTCAAGGATATTCATTCCAGGTTATATTACATCCACGGTCAAGGATTCATTCAACGAATTGTGGCGAGTCATATTATTCTTGCATAGTCCCGAGTCGCCGCAAGCAGACGACCCGTCACTTGGGGGCTACACTATTCAAGTCCAGTTTATATCAAATATGCAAGTCCTATGTCACTGCAAGCACGCACCACGACACTTGGGGGCTAATGCAAGACGGTTTTTCAAATCATTACATTGTCGGCAAGACCCTATTACCTCAAGGAGATGATCCGACCTTTCCATACTTTTCTAAGTCCCAGCCCAGTAATTCTTACTGACCCAGCACTTGGGGGCTACATCGCTCAGATCAAATTTTCTAAAGTTCCAAGTCGCCGCAGGCGCGCGACCCAACACTTGGGAGATACATTATTCAACTGTTTAAGCAGATTAAGAGGTTCAAATTAAAGACCTGGGGCATCACATTCTGATGAGCCGGCCCTTGGGGGTTACACCTGCTGAAGTTTCATAAGGTATAAGACAGTTATAAGTCCTAGGTTGCTGCAGGCAGGACAACCCGACACTTGGGGGCTACACAGTCCAATATATTATTGCAAAGCACCAAGTTATCATGGATAATCTCGGAGATTGGGGGCTATAGGTAATATGGACATATCAAAAACTTTGAGGAGAATTTTCAAGATATTAATTGTGGAGTTCAGTTGTTAGACCCGGCGTCACCAACATTTATGACCCGGCATTATCAAAAGATCATAACCCGCTAGATTTTATATAAGCCGCCCTACTTCACAATAATGGAAGTCCGGCTTTACATCGGATGGATTTTCATCCCAATATTTTTATCAAGTCAGCTGGATTCTAGTTATTTGTCCCGGCGTCACCAACGATAATGACCCGACATCATCAATGATTATGACCCGACGGAGATGACCCACCAAGAGTAGAGGAAGCCGACTCAATGGCATATGGGTGTTCTATTATCAATATTTTTCAAAGGACATTGATAAGCAAGATGATTATCAAGACGACTCATTCATATGCAGAAAAGACCCGGATTTCCGAGGAGCCATTTTATAAGCCGGCCAAAGGAGCAAGCCGGCCACTTAACATATTTGTTACTCTTATTTCAGGAGCTTAGCATGAGTAAATTCAAGCTAACCTGGGGGCTAATGTCGGGGATATACCCTGCGGTATGACCCGGCCTGATGACTCACAAGAGACCCGATCAAGACATGACATTTTATTAATGATCCGGCAGGCGGGTCGTAGGACGACCAGGTCCAAGACCCGGTGTGTAAGCCAGCGCCAGGCGGCTCACAATAGAAGGCTCAAAGAGAGAAAGGATTCCCTCACAAAAGAAACAAGACCCGGATTAGGATTCATGAAAGACTAGTCCTAGTCCTACTGGGAGTAGGGCTCTATTTGTAAACCTACCATCTCCACTTATATAAGGAGGGGTAGAGTGCCCTTAGAGAGACAGATTCACAAGTCCACAAGTTTAGACAACACAAGAGATTATAGATAGACAGATTAGAGGCTCTCATGATTAGAGGTAGCAAACAACACCCTTGTAACCAAGAGATCTTCTTCATGATCAATACCAGACAAGCAGGATGTAGGCTTTTACCTCCATCGGAGGGGCCAAACCTGGGTAAAACTCTGCGTCTCTCAATTCTGATCAACCACTTCAAGCCGCCACATAGTTGCGTTTCTCCCCGAACCTAAGTCCGTTCACCTGAACATCTGCCGTGACAAATCCGCGACAGCCTCGGAGCCACCGATTCAGATATCTCGGTTCTACCGAAATTGCACACAAGCTGCACTACAAAATCTCGGTACCACTGATCTATCTGTCTCGGAGTCACCGATTTGTTTTTCTCTTATCTGTTCTTCTTTTGTTACTTCGATGATCCCTTAAAACAACTTAGGGGGGAGAATAACAAGCAAAAATTAGGGGGAGAAATTCTTTATTCAAGGATCCCTAGCTCAAAGGAGGAGAAGACTTAACAAGACCTCACTACTATTTGCCACAGGGAGAGAAGTTACCTTCAATGATTCCCTTAGTTCTTTTCTATGAACCCTACTTTCAATGACCCTTGTTCTCGAGGATCCCTTCCTTGTCAATGATCCCTGTACCTACTCCTAAATTTGACCTTTTTGGAAATTAATGCCAAAGGGGGAGAATAACAAAGCTTCATGCTAAAGGGAGAGTTACATGCTTATGCAAAGGGGGAGATATGATTAAGGGGTAGAGCAGATATCAAGCTTTTACTTATACAAACAAGGTGAGAATGCCAAAGCGGGGAAAAACATGTTTGGAGAATATTATTGAGCTTATTTTATTTGACTGTTCACTTTAGAACTTTTCTCACCCGATCCAATCCCAATATCTACATGACTAGATTCAGGGGGAGAGGATGAACTACTACTTTCATATCTAAGGGGAGAAAGTTCTAAATGATCTTGGAGACATATTAATCTTAAGGATTATCATCTTTTATATGTTCTCCATATCTTTGTACTTTTGAGTTCTATTGTCTTTATATTAGTAGAATACTTTTGTGTTTCCTAACATTGTTTTCTCAAGTGTGTTTCTACTATTAGAATGATCAAGAACTCAAGGTAAGTATTTGCATCATACTCTTGGTTAAGATGATCTCTTGCTTCTTGCACATATTGTTTGCAAGAATGAAGTCTTGAACAAGGACACATCTCATTCATATATATTTTGATACTTATAGCCAAGATACACATGACTCCTTATATCCCTTCATCCATATGTGTGTCCATGCATTCCAAAGCAACTATCCTTTAAAGGACTGTACACATTTAGGGGAAGCAAACCTAAGTCATGTGTCTCTCAAAGTCTTCATTATATCCACGCATATATTTATTTGAAGCTTTGATTGTATGTTGTCATCAATTACCAAAAAGGGGGAGATTGAAAGCACAACATGCTCCCTTGGTGGTTTTGATAATTCATGACAACATACATTGTCTCTTGGACTAGTACTTTTATCTAGTGTATTTCAGATAATAGTCCATGGAGAGTTGGATTGGCAAAAGTATTGTGGAGATACCCCAAGATGCAAGGAAATAGGTTGACCAAGCTTCAAGCAGAGGACTCTACATTTTATATATATGAGAAATCACTTTGAGTCCATAGGAAAGCCAGTACTATTAAAAAGGGGGTAAGGTTTTGTTGGTGAACAAAATGCTCATACGTGCACAAGTGATAGTCACCAAAAACACCCACAAACTCTCCCACCAAAGTATGTCCAAAGTCAAATATTCAAAATCGGTGCAACCAATATTTCCTTCCCGGTGCCACCGATTCTCAACCTCAGACAGACTCAGCGAAACCCTAGCCACTTCGGTACAACCGATTCCATACCGGTGCCACCAAGTTTAGGTTGCCAACTTTCTGTTACGCAAATTCACAATATCGGTACCAACGAGATTGTTGGATCGGTGTCACCGAGAATGACAATCCTACCGTTGGTCACCTTATCGGTGTAACCGAGTTTCCTATATCGGTCTCACCGAGATTCAAAAGTTGCCACCTTTTTGTCAATTCGGTACCACCGAGATTAAAACATCGGTGTCACCGAGTTGGTCATTTTGTGTGTAACGGTTGGATTTTTTGGGGTGCATATATATATCCCTTCACCACCACCTACTCGAGAGAGAAGCACTCAGAACTATTCCATACTTGCCCCATCTAATTTTCTGAGAGAGAACCACCTACCCTTGTGTTGAGGTCAAGATCTTCCACTCCAACCATATGGATCTTGATTTCTAGCCTTCCCAAGATGCTTTCCACCAATCTCATCTCTTTCACCAAGACAAATTTGTGAGAGAGTGATTGTGTGTTGAGGAGTCTATCATCTTGAAGCACAAGAGCAAGGAGTTCATCGTCATTACCGAGCCTATTACCTTTTGGAGGGTGGTGCCTCCTAGATTGGTTAGGTGTCGATTGGGAGCCTCCTACTTCGTGTTGTGAAGTTGAACCAAGAAGTTTGTACGGGCAAGGAGATCGTCTACTTCGTGAAGATCTACCCATAGTGAGGCTAGTCCTTCTTGGAAGGAAGCCGTTATGAAATAGTCAAGGTTGCTACTTCCTGAACCCTTACGGGTGGAGCCCTCCGTGGAATCTCACGACCGTTACCCTCCGTTGGTTGAGGACTCCATAAACGTGGACGTACGATAGCACCACCTATCGGAACCACGGGAAAAATCCTTGCATCTTCAATTGCGTTTGATCTCCATATCTCAACTCTTTACTTCTTGTGCAATATCTTTACTTTTCGCTGCCATAGTTGTTGACATACATGTGTTGAGTATATAGACTTGTTAGTCTTGTTAAAACTGTTAAAATCTTTCAACCAATTAACTTGGGAAAAGATTAGGTTTTAATTTCCTCCTAGTAGTCTATTCACCCCCCTCTAGACACTCTTCTAGTGGTCCCTCAGCCATCGGCAGCCATTCGTCCCTCCGGCGGCCATGAAGAATTGAAGACGCTTAAGCGCATGGACCGTGCGTGGATGTCGTGCTAGGAGCCACCGGTCCTGGTCATCTGCTAGCATCCATAAGGAATCAATCTATATGTAAGCTAGATTTCACAACAATCCATCCAGCAGCCTCCTTGCTTGTTTGTCTATTAGTAGTGGATAGGGGAGCAAGATGCGAGGCCGCCATCGAGGTTACTTGCCCTCTGCTAAGTGATTCTCCTGGTAATAATAGTATTACGTGTTCCTGCCCGTGGTGATGTACATAACCGCATACTCGTCACATATCTGTACATACTCGAACTGAAACCTGTGCAATTTTTTTATTCAGCTAAATAGGTCTACGGAGCGTCAAACTGCGACAAAGGCTTGTCCCTTTGCCTAGTGTTGCACTTGGGAAACTGTGTTCGTCAGATTTGGCAGTAGAGATTGTGAAGAGAAGCATGGACATCTACTTTACTAATAGGGATTGCAGGTGTCATACGTATTGCTTTTCATGCTAAGGGTTCTTTTAGATGTATGATCATTTGAGTAGTATATCCCAATTATCACTATGAAAATACAACAGAAGCCTGCTTGCCCATTTTCACTTTAATTCTTATATTTCTCCTATCTCAATCTCATATGCTAGTTTGATATGTAATCCAATGGGTGATAGCATCACCTTTTGCCAATTACCCATCCTGGTTACTTTTTTATTTAGGTAAATGTAATATACCATCATCTTATCCATCCTGGTTACATTACGTGCAAAATAGGTTATAATTTAATTCCAAATTTGTTGAATATGTGGTTTTACTGCGTGCTTATAGCATGTAGCTTTTGACCGTACACCTATTTCTATCTCAAGTTATTTATCATTCTACTCGTACAAAATGTTTGTGGGGAGCTCGGTTAGTATCGACACCTCAAGGGTTTGTGCATATAAGTTTCATGTTGCTTAAAATCATTATAATGATGGCTATTGGTTTTCATGTATATGTTTATGGAGTCATATGGACGTGCTCATTGATAATTTGTATATAATGTTTATATTATTTATAACTTTGTCATGGGATGTCTACTGTTCGAAAACATCTTGCGAGTACTTTGGTTAGGTATTAGAAAGCATGAGCGTGCACACACATGACTAACACAGCAACAAGCACACATATGCAGCACAACACAGATGCGCTACTCCTGATTTGTTAATAGTATTCTGATGCTTTGCTCCGCCACTCTGAAATTTTTGCATTGTGGGGCGCCTTTTCATGGTAAGGCTTCTTTTAGATGTAGTGACCTGATTGACAATTGTTTGTGTTGTTGTGTTTAATTAATATTGAGATACAACAAGTTAGTCTTGATTTGTACGAGAGTTAAGTAGAATTGTTTGAACTCTTTTTTGTGGTTGCTTACCAAATATCTGCCACGTGGTGACTAAGTAGAATTGTTTGAACTCTTTTTTGTGGTTGCTTACCACACATCTACCACGGTGGTGACTATCAGGACTATTAATACAATAGAGTAGCAGTTTACTACTATGTGGGATTAAATGAGATTATATGGTCAAGCAAACGCAACATGGTTGATTGCGGGTTGCTCACGAACACATGCATAACACATGCCTGCAGGTGTGGGTATCCCGCTATTAGTCCCACTTGCAGCCTGAATGTGTATCCCTAACGAAGTGAGTGGTCACCAGAGTCTACCTGAACTATGACAATGTGTATCCATTGACATATTTTCATGTAAATTCTGTTCTCATTCTCATCTAATGATAATATTGATCATAATATAGGTTGCTTCCAAAACACTTTAAAATACTTTAGCATGTTCAAACAAGCAGAATGTTGTATGTGCTACTATTTGGAGTACTGATCTAGAAACTAAGGCTAGTGGTATTGAGTTCGATGCCAAATTTGCACTTGTGTTCATAGATGAACCTAGTCTGGATAACGAGGAGTTAGTAAGGTAAGTTTCTCATTGCAATAGAACTGGTAATGCTTTTGCTTCAGGATACATAAAATGTTTACCCTTGCGCTTTTGTAAGTTGAAGTCTTTTCTTCCATATTTCAAAATTACATTTCTGCACATTTAATCACATAACGGTAAGGTCCATTTTTCTTTTACAGATTCAAAAGAAGGATGATTGAGTTGCAGCTGAATTCTCCGGTTGGATGACGAAGCAAACAAAAGTGAAAGCTTTTAATTAGCTAGAATTGTAGTTTACATAAAAATGTAATAACATTAACAAGATCTTTTTGTTTGGTCGAATTGATGCAAATGCTATTGTGTAATATTCTCCATAGATGTGTTCTCTGTAGTCAAAATGATATGAACGATATGTTCTTGCACTAATGGCATTTGTATTTATTTATTGTAATGCATATGTATCTTACACTCTTGCACATTCACAATAAATACCTTGGTATTTTCAATTTGTGTATGTGACGTGCTTCAATTTCTACCATTTTATTGGTGCCAACTATCATACTAAAATAATTAACTATTTGTGCAGTTTTAGTGATTCTATTAAATAAATATATATTCAATAAAATGGGTATTTACTTTTGTGGTTAATATTTATAAAAATAAATACATTAATTATATTGCCATACTAATATAGTAGTGTTACCTCTGTAGACACAAAACATTGTGGTAACATGTTTTTGTAACTATAGTAACACATCTTGTAACATAATATCCAAATATCATAATACTACAATTTATAGTTGTCAACTACCCGAGTAACACATTTTGTAATGCCCTAACAAGGGGAGGCTGGCCATCTCGTAAAGAAGCAAGGGATGTTGAAATCATTCAAAAAAATGAAATCATGAAGACAAGTATCAAAGAGGTTAGTGGGGCTTCATGACTCAACAAATCTTCTTTTCAATTCCGGTCCGGCAGATCCGTGCGGCCTCTCCATAGCAGCAAGCGAAGAGGGGGATGGGAAGGGATCTGATGGTGGAAGTGCTTTGAGTCGCACGGGGACCCTGCGTGGTGGGTGGCTGTCGTGGTGCCCACTGCGAGCACAACAGCTGGACAACAAGGATTCCGAAATACGAGCGTGTGGTGGACAGGATCGGGGAACTTCGTCAGTGCCGGTCTCTCCAACGTCGAGTCAGTGGACCTGTCGTCCGCCGACGTGATCCGGCATCGCTCTTCACTGGCCTCCTGGTATAGCGGCACCGCCGCCAATGCAAAGTTGTTCTCTCACAGAAGAGGGGGGAGTCGGGGTGAGATGGAAGATATTTATTCTGCTATGGGCCCCACATTTCATATTGTGTCTCATAGTCCATTTTGTATAGCAAGAAGCAGTGGCGGATCTAGAGGATGGAGAGGGTGATCCATGGCCCATCCCGAGATTTTCACATAGGCTATATATCATAGAAGAAAAATTAAAATAATATATTTCTATGAAGAATTGCACTGGTGGACCATCCTGTTATGTTAAGCTGGATCCGCCACTGGCAAGAAGATGTAAATCCTACGTGGCTTCCTCACCAATCTTGATGTAAACGTAACCATTGGATTTATCACCGCCTAGATACAAGAACCGGCAAAAAGCACTTTGTGATACCTGGTCTTCGAGGAAGGATTTCGCCAGCAAAAAGAGAATGTTTTGGCTTTCACACACGTTTGAATGGAATTAGAATGTGTCACAAAACATGCCTAACGCGCTCAGGTGCACCACATGCAACATAATGCGAGGTATATACTATGGCTAGTGGCCTAGTTCCATCTGTTTGATCATTCAGAATCCTGAATCACGATGGAGCTGCATACTACGACTTCGGAGGCAAAAATGCTAGATGCAAGGGGTAAGATTTATGGTGTGTTTAGTTGCATTCTCGTTTCAGTATAGTTTTTCTTTTCGTGCATATTCATCACAATATCCTTTTCATGCATATTCTTTTTATGATGCATTTAATGTATTTGTATGAAGGTAATGCAAAGTCATGCATCCTTCATACATTTTATCAAATATTTAAACATGGGTTAAAAAGAAAATTTCTGGACTAATGATCCTACCAAACACATCTTTATAGATTTCACGAACCGACTACTTGTCCTGCTTTAATTAGGCCCCGTGTGTCTAGGATATTTGTACTAAATAACGTCCACCGCCTAAACCCATTGACAGTCCATGGATGTAGCAACCAACGGCACATGAGCCTCTACAACCGCAGTGCGGCCCTGCAAGCGTCCGCGGCATTGACCGATTAATTTTATATTTTTTTTATAACCGGACATCTTAATTAGCATACCTTAAATCTATACAAACACTATTGCATACAACATGTCATCGGAGTATTAAAATTTAACATGTTTGCTTGTGGTGGAGAAGATCATCATCCCCGACTGCACTTGTCCTCCCTGGCGTCATTGCCGTCATTCTTGTCGAAGTATCGATCGAATACACAATACAGATCGAGTCTGATCTGCTCGTCGCGAGAGCTGTCCTCACTGCCATTGTCCTACTTCTCATTTGGTGGCAGTCCGGTCATTTCACGGACCGCCCGATGCTATTCTCAGGCGAGAGCGTGCGTGTTCCTCCGCTACCGTTTCTTCATAATGTGGGCGTGGATGACTTCCTCCAGTGTGGTTGCTCGCGTCGCAGCATCAGCCGCCTTTGCCCTTGTCATGTCGGCAGCAAGTCGGGCCTTGGCGGCCCTTATCCACTCCTTCCCACAACAGGCACACAGGTCCCGACAAGACTCATACTTCGCCCGGTCGATGATGGGGGAAGGAGAGATTCGCATGCTGCTATGGAGTCGAGTTGGACATATCCTGCCATCGGTCAGGCGTTGTCCTCCCGGGAGTGGCAGAGTGCAACGCGGACGACCATTGCCTCCTCCAACTCGCACGGGGTGACACCCCAGTTGACGGATCTAGACTGGTCGGAGTTAGATCCGTTGCCCGTCATACTTGAGAAGGCTGGAGATCACCGAAGGTGAGCTCGGATGACGGAGAGAAGTGAAGTGAAGTGACTAGGGTTTGGTACGGCGAACAGATGAGAAGGAATATATGTGGGGTTGGATGGACCAGTGTGGGTCGGATTCAATATGGCGGACGCGGTCGGGTCTTTCATATCTGCTTCATATTTCGGTTGTATGTGAGGAGTGCCGATCAGTCCAGCTATTTAAGACCCGTTTGAGACGTTTATCAGGATTGAATTGTCATGACCGATCAATAATTATACCGTTATTTAAGACGGGTTTGGATCTGCGGTTGCAGATGCTCTTAGTTTCGCGGCCGCGAACCCTAATTTTTTTGAACGGGAGGCTTTATTATTTGAAAGGTTTAACCAACGAACCTTTTACGTGACCTTAATCTCTGTCGGTTCATCTCTCATTCTCTCTCTTACGCGACTCGCAAGCAGAACGAAAGGCTGCATGCGCCGCTCCGTTCATTTGCTGTCTCGTCGCCCCCCTGAGCCTCTCATCGGCGAGTACGTCGGCATCGCCTTTAATCTTTCACTCGCCTTTGCGGAAAGCCGCTTAATTATTTTACGCGACGGCTTTTTCCGGTTTTTCTTGTTCGCCCGTCGACCTATTCGCAAGGTGAGCCGTTGCTCCGAACTGATAGAACGTCGTTGAGCTCTTCTGTGGGTGATCGAGTTGATAACCATACCAGCAGGTACTGGTACAAACTACAAAGCCAAGGCGTTAGTTATGGCAATGCCCAATCATGCATCCGTTCCAATCATACATATATAACCCCAACGGTCTGTGTGTTTGTTTATCAAATCATGGCTTTTCGTACGTGTTTAGTTGGAGCGCTCCAATGGCGGCCCAGAGCTCTCTGCCATCGACAACCTCTTTGCGCTTTGCGTAATGCACGAACGAGCACAGCGACCAGCTAACTATCCGCTGACTACACTTTGCTGCCCCGACCATCCATGAATCTTTTCCGTGACAGGGAAATAAAGAAGCCATCTCAAATGGAATCAGACAAGCCAATGAAGCCCTACGTCCTCACTTGTTTGATAGTAGTACGTGCACCCTTCTTTTGCCTGATAGGCCTTCCTCGCTTTGCTCTGCTTTGCTAGCTAGGCCTGGCACCTGTGCACATTTCAGTGGGGAGAAAAGCCATGCGTCAGATTTTACAAATGTTATCTAGGCAATGTAGGTTAGCTCATACCATAGCCTTAAAGAAGAAAATCCAATAGGTATGAAGGCTAGTATACTAGCCAGTGATGCAACCCATGTCAAATTCAGAACAAGGCAGCCAATGAAAGCCAACTGCCCTTGCAAAAATATAGAGTTCTCTTTCTGTTTCAAGATTAGAGCAAAAAAGTGAGAGCAACATCCAACTTGAGTGGGAGCCTGATTGGACTTAAAGACCCAAGCTTTTTTTTTGGAAGCGCAACAAAGATGAATGAACCTTTGACCAGGGATTCACATATGCATCGAACTTTAGTGTCAACCTGCCTGAACGAGTGAACAATTGATCGACACGCCGGCGATGACACAAGGGCGAAGGGAAAAAGTTTGATTGAGGATCTTCTCATATAGTGATGCTATCAAGACTCTAGCTCTAGCAATGACGCAAGAAAGGCAGGCAAAATAAAGGCAGTTCTTCAATCCATCAGATATATATACAAGAACATGACTCAGTATAGCTTTCTAATGGACATATATATAGTGATGGACAAAACCCTTCCTTTTTTTTGGCGTGGAAGGCAAGTCTTCTGGCCATTTCATTAACATAGGAAAAAGGGAGTACAGAAGTTATTTACATGAAAAATAACAAGAAAAAAAGAAATTGTAACGACTACTACATCTTCGTAACAGGGGCTAACTGCACTTGGTTAATGTCCTCCATGACTAGAAAAGCAATGCCAAGCACAGATTGGGTGGTGTCATTCAAAATCCACCTACTCAGCTCCTTTCAAATATTCCACAACACATATATCGAAAAAAGCTTTCGTTCCGCTTTATATATAAAGCAACGACCATTTACAACCCGATACAAACGCACACCACCACAACAACACACACATAAGGCACGATACATAGGCATCAAGGTTGTCAGAATCGCGATTCTGTTATCCGATTCTACGACTTTACGATCCAAATTAATCCCTCTGATTCTACGATTTTACTTCATAGAATCTATGTTTCTACGATCCTGATAGTGAAGATTCTACGATTTGCGATCCTACCATCGGGGTTTCGATCCGATTCAGAATCGCGATTCTGACAACCTTGATAGGCACTGAGCGCAGCAACACCACCCTAGCACTACGAGAGTAACCGGGGACTTCAACCGTGAACGCGCCACCGTGAAGATATGAAGCCACCTCCGGTGAACCGTGGGCTCCAAGGCGGCGCCTCCATGAAGGTTATGACATCGTAACGCCGCCACCGCCTGATTCAAGAATCAAAGTTTTCCCTGGAGCCACACGACGGGCAATGAGAGCCACGACGACGCCTTCAAGAAGGGAACGAACTTCGCCGTCGCCGGTCCAAACGAATCGAACAGGTTTTTACCCCGGCCAACACTCACCGCCACCGAACGCCACACCCCAGCTACCATGCCGCCCACACGACCATGACCACCAGGCAACACCAAGCGACAAGTTCTGGCCAAGAGCACCACACTACCACCACCAGGGCCGCCGCCTCGACATCCAGGACCTTGACACCACCTCACCGAGACCCGTCACTACCCCAACCGAAGAGACAAACGGAAAGGCCTCGCCTTTCGCATCCCTAGGCGGCTCCCAGCGCCAAGACCCGATTGGCCGGCCAAACTGGCCTCCATCGGCCCGTCCTGCAGCCCCTGGCGCGAGACGAGCTCGGTCCTGCAGCCGGACGCGAGATGAGCTCGGTCCCGCCACACCGGGTGCAAGACGAGCCATGAACTATAACTGGGAGAGGACCAGCCCTTCAATGACGATAGAGCCTGATCGACGAGAAGGGGTAACAAAGGCCGTCACAGGCCGCCTTAGGACCAGCTGCCGTCGGAACACACCAGCCGCGACCGTAGCCGACCTGCCAATCTGCCGTGGAGCCGTCCACGAAAGGAGCAGCAGCCACACCAAGCCACTACCCAACCCGCATTGCCCGGCGAGCCCCAAGCGCCGGAGCCGCCGGGCATGCACCCGCGCAACTAACAACCAGAGGGGAGGAAAGACGCCACCGCACCTGGTCGATCCAGATCGGGGATGGGGAACTCCCCGCCAGCACCAGCCACTACGGGCCACCACGCCGACGGCCATGCACTGGAGACCGCCGCCTGCGCCCTCCGGCACCCCGAGCCGCCGCTGGGAACCCTCGTCAGTTCCGCACCAGCCCACGCAAGGGGCAAGCCGGACCCTTCCATGGCGCGCACCGCCGCCGCCCACAGCCCTTCACCTCGCCACCAAAAGACCGCGGCCACGCCAACAACTCCTGAGGCAACGCCGTCACGCCCCGTGCCTAGCGCCACGCCTCCACCCGACGGCCTGAGCACGCGCCGCACCCACCGGGAGGGGGAAGAAGAGTGGCCCCGTCGCCGCCAATGTTGGCAGGGCTTTGCCCACTAACATGCCACCGGTGATGGCGAGGGGAGGGGTGGAGAGGAGGGCCGGCTAGGTGCGGCAGCTAGGGTTGCCTCCCCGGGCGCTCGCGGGAGCGCCACGAGAGAGAAGAGGGGTGATTTTCCCAGTCTCGTTGGCAATCTTCTTTGCATGCGGATGGAGGCGTTTCCACAACACATATATGATCACTTGGCCGAAAATACTTGCGCGAGGCCGTGTCACAACCAGCGGTAACTGGTGACTAAAAAAAATTTAAACATGCAGGAGAACTGCATGCGATCATAATAGAAAAAGCGACATACAAAGTTTTGGGTACAAGTTATAGTCAACCAAGAGGCGACCAACCAAAAAAAGCACAAATGAAAGAAAAATACAACACCATAGACCAACAGCCAGGGAGCAATCTATACCTACTAATAAAAAAATAGATATTTTTAATCTGTCATACTATTTTATAAAACCCCTTCAAATTTCAGGTAATCAACCCACGTACATATTACCAAGCGGCTAGCTCAGTAAGCTACCAACAAAAACTTGCAATCGATCAAAAAATCCACGTACATATTAATTGATTTTTAAAAAATCCGTATCTTTTTAATCCTAACTTTAAATTTAACATGTTATATATGAAATTTGATTAGAAAAATATGTAGAATCTGAATATGATATTATTTTACCTATTAATCATTTAAAAATGCTATTTACGATGAAATATTAATCAATAGAGGTTGATCGGTCTTTTCTTCATGCCGGTGTCAATTTGAATTGAAAATCAACAATTCGACAGAACCACGCTGGGGAAAAATAATAAAACCTATAACTACACATGCACGGATCGTGAAAACCTCACAGAAAAATAGATTTATCATTCTATGCCGGAAGGGAGACGTCTTAAGATTGACAATATTTAAACATGTTGTGATGGTGTGACCACTGAAGCCAGCGTCGACAAAGCGGGAAGAAAAATAAATAAAAACACATATGGGATGCCATGTGTTAAAATAAAAGGACATGAACCTATGGACTCATGATTATTAGATTACTAGGTTTCTTTTTCACCCGCTTGCAACGCACGGACTCATTTGCTAAAATAAAGGTTGTTCAGTCAAATTTGCTCAGAATCATACTCCCATCTTGAGCACATGCATAATCCTCAAAAGATCTCTTTTGTATCAGTAGCGACCATTCTTTCATGACATAGTTCATCGACCCGGCCAACCTTGATTGATGATAGTCGTTGTTTTCTCCCCTTGCAATCCACGGGCATTTGTGCTAGTACAACCCAAAAGAACAATAAAAATACAACACCATGGACCAACAGCCAGGGAGAAATACAACACCATAGACCAACAGCCAGGGGGCAATACAAAACTCACCTAAACAAGGACTCAAAGCAGCTAGCTTCATCCATGTACCAACAAAAATCATCGCTCTTCATCTAACTAAGGGCGACTCCAACCCACGACCCCAAACGGACGCCAGTTTTCTCTGGATTTCGTCCGTTTGGAGGTGGCAACGGGGCCGTGTCTGCCCGGATTTGTGTTTGCGCCGACTGGGCACCAAACACGCGGCCGCATCTTTTGCCCCATCTCGTCCGTCGGAGGCCAAGTACAATAAAATCAAGCATAGACTAAGTAGTTCAAACCAAGCATAACAAATAGTTCCATGTTCTAAATAGTCATTTATTACAATCCAATTGAAATCTTAAAGATACCAAATAGTCTTACAAAACCACTCAAAGTTTGTGCACACGAAAAGAAATTAAACCGATATATCTACTGATTGCCAATGTGATCCCTGATAAGTCTCCAATGTACTTATAATTTTTGATTGTTCCATGCTATTATATTATTTGTTTTGAATGTTTTATAAGCATTAATATGCTATTCTATATTTTTTTTGGAACTAACCTATTAATCTAGAGCCTAGTGTCGGTTTCTGTTTTTTCCTTGTTTTTGAGTTTCGTAGATAAGGAATATTAAATGGAGTCCAAACGGAATAAAACCTTCGAAATGATTTTTCTGGAATAAAAGGAAGCCACAAGACTTGAGAACCAAGGCAGAGGAGCTGCCACGGGGCCACAAGCCTGCTTGACGCGACCAGGGGGCACCCGCGCTGGGCAGGCTTGTGGGCCCCTGGCAACTCCCCTAACCCTAATCTTCGGCCTATAAATTCCCAAATATTCCATCATTATCAGAACGAGCCACGAAAACACTTTTCCGCGGCCAGAAGCCTCCGTTCCCGAGAGATCCAATCTTGGAGCCTTTTCCGGTAATCTGCTGGAGGGGGATTCGATCACGGAGGGCATCTACATCAACTCCATTGCCCCTCCGATGATGCGTGAGTAGTTCACCACAGACCTACGGGTCCATAGCTAGTAGCTAGATGGCTTCTTCTCTCTCTTTGCTTCTCAATACCATGTTCTTCATGGTCTTCATGGAGATCCATCCGATGTAATACTCTTTTGCGGTGTGTTTGTCGAGATACGATAAATTGTGGGTTTATGTTCAGATTATCCATGAATATTATTTGAGTCTTTCCTGAATTCTTATATGCATGATTTCGTATCTTTGCAAGTCTCTTCGAGTTATTGGTTTGGTTTGGCCAACTAGATTGGTAATTCTTGCAATACGAGAAGTGCTTAGTTTTGGGTTCAATCTTCCGGTGTCCTCACCCAGTGACAAAGTAGGGGTAGCGAGGCACGTATTGTATTGTTGCCATCAAGGGTAAAAAGATGGGGTTTTCATCATATTGCTTGAGTTTATCCCTCTACATCATGCCATCTTACCTAATGTGTTACTCTGTTCTTCATGAACTTAATACTCTAGATGCAGGCAGGAGTCAGTCGATGTGTGGAGTAATAGTAGTAGATGCAGAATCGTTTTGGTCTACTTGTCATGGACGTGATGCCTATATGCATAATCATTGCCTTGGATATCTTCATAATTATTCGCTTTTCTATCAATTGCTCGACAGTAATTTGTTCACCCACCGTAATACTTTCCATCATGAGAGAAGATATCTAGTGAAACCTATGGCCCCCGAGTCTATTTTCCACATTATACTTTTCGATCTAAAACCCAAAATACCAAAAATACTTGCTGCCCTCTTTTTACTTTTAGTTTTACTTTCCGTTCAAGCATCTTATTATATATATCTCAACTAGATCTCATCCTTGCAAATAACCATGAAGGCATTGACAACGCCTTTATAGTGTTGGGTGCAAGAGTTTGATTCCTTGTGCAGGTATATTGGTGGCCTGCTTGTATCTCCTACTGGATTGATACCTTGGTTCTACAGAACAGGGGGAAATACTTATCTACTTTGCTGCATCAAACAATTCCTCTTCACGGGAAACCAACGCATGCTCGAGAAGTAGCAAGAAGGATTTCTGGCACCGTTACCGGGGAGATACATAACAAGTCAAGATACCAAGTACCCATCACAAACTCATCTCTTGCATTTACATTATATGCCATTTGCATCTCGTTTTCCTATGCCCCACTTCTAAAACGATTTTCAAAAATACCAACAAGATTTGCCTTTTTATTTGCCCTCTTCCGTTTGCCTTTTCGTGGCTATGTTTGCTTGTGTTTCCATGTGCCTTCTTTTTGCTTGCATCTTCGCTTGCTAAATATTGATATGGATCCTCATCCACTTGCTAATCTTTTCAAAAGACAAAATTATGATGAACCAATTGCTAGTGAATTTAGTGAACTTGATTATCTCTATGAAGTTTTGTTTGAAAATCATGGATCTAAAAACTTTGATAAAGTGTTGAAAGAAGAAATTTGTAAGGAGATTCATGATAGTTCCTTGAATGAAAAGCATGATTGCCATGTTGTTAGCATGAATTCTCTGAATATCCATGATGCTAATGATATGCAAAACGACAAGCTTGGGGATGCTATGCTTGATGAATATGATATTCTTTGTACCCCAAGTCTTAATGATGTCACGTCTGCTATAATTGATGATGGAAATAATGCTTTATTTGATAGTTATATTGTGAAATTCCTTCATGATGCTACTGAAAATTATTATGAGGGAGTAACATATGCTTGTAGGAATTTCAATAATATCAAGTTTCCTCTCTATGTGTTCAAAGTTTTGAAGTTATGCTTGTTTTGCGTTCCTATGCTAGTTGATTCTTGCTCCCATAAATTGTTTGCTCACAAAACCCCTATGCATAGGAAGTGGGTTAGACTTAAATTTTCTTGTCATGAGATTTATGATGATCTCTTGCATGCTTCAATTACTACTTTTTATGTGAGCATCATTGGGATCATCATGCCTAGCTAAAAGGCTTTAAAGAAAAGCGCTTGTTGGGAGGCAACCCAATTTTATTTTGCTTTTTGCTTTTTGCTTCTATTTTGGTGTTTTTTTGCACATTTTTACCTCTGTAGTAATTGTCTTTTTGTGTTTTGATTAGTGTTTGAGCCAAGTAAAACCTTTGGGGTGATCTATGGTAGTTGTTGATTTGATCCTGCTGGAAAAAAGAAACTTTTACGCTTAGTCCAGGAATTTTTCAAATGTTTCAGAGCGTCAAATTGATCTGAAATTTTTACACAGGATTGATATACAAATTTTCCTGGTTTTCCTAATGTTTCAGAATTTGTAAAGTTCCATAAGTATTCGAAGTTTACAGATTGCTATAGACTGTTCTGTTTTTGACAGATTCTGTTTTCTTTGTGTTGTTTGCTTTTTTGATGTATCTATGGGTCGTATCGGGGGGTATGAGTCATGGAAAAGTTGGAGTACAGTAGGTATTACACAATACAAATAAAGAATGAGTTCACAACAGTACCTAAAGTGGTGATTTATTTTTCTTATACTAACAGGTCTCATGAGTTTTCTGTTGAGTTTTGTGTTGTGAAGTTTTCATGTTTTGGGTGAAGATTTGATGGACTATGGAATAAAGAGTGGCAAGAGCCTAAGCTTGGGGATGCCCAAGTAACCCCAAGTCATATTCAAGGATACCAAAAAGCCTAAGCTTGGGGCATCCCCTCTTTCATATTCAATCCATCGGCAAATTTACTTGAGGCTATATTTTTATTCATCACATTATATGTGTTTTTCTTGGAGTGTCTTGTATGATATGAGTCTTTTCTTGTTAGTTTGCCACAATCATCCTTGCTGCACACATCTTTTGAGAGGGACACGCTGAATCGTGAATTTTTTAGAATAATCTATATGCTTCACTTATATCTTTTGAGCTAGGCAATGTTGCTCTAGTGCTTCACTTATATCTTTAAAGAGCATGGTGGTGTTATATTTTATAGAAATGAATGAACTCTCGTTCCTCACTTATATTATTTTGAGAGTTTCTTAAAACTGCATGGTAATTTGTTTAGGTTATGAATTTAGTCCTAATAAAATGTCATCCAAGAGGGATATAATAAAAACTTTCATATTTAGTGCATTGACAACTATGAGAAGTTGGATTCCTTGCATATAGTTTTGATATAATAGGGATGGTAAAATGAGAGTCATGCTAGTGAGTAGTTGTGAATTGAAGAGATACGTGTGTTAAAGCTCGTTATTCCCGCGGCATGCACGTTTGGTGAACCATTATGTAATGAAGTCGAAGCATGATTTGTCTAATGATTGTCGACCTTTGTGTGAGTGTCGGGAGCGCGTGATGGTTAAATCCTACCAACCTCTCCCCTAGGAGCATGCGTCTAATGCTTTGTTTGATAACTAATAGACTTTTGCAATAAGTATGTGAGTTCTTTATGAATAATGAGAGTCCATGGATTATACGCACTCTCACCCTTCCATCTTTGCTAGCCTCTCTAGTACCGCGCAACTTTCGCCGATACATCAAACCCTCCTTCCTCAAAATAGCCACCATATATTCCTCAAAACAGCCACCATACCTACCTATTATGGCATTTTCATAGCCATTCCAAGATATATTGCCATGCATTTTCCACCATCAGTTCATATTGCATACAGAGTTATATCTTGTCATACGAATCGAGTTGTAATTTCTTTTTCTTTGAGTTATAAGTAAATAAAAGTGTGATGATTTTTCATCAATAGAGCATTGTCCATGAGAGAAAAGGATGATGGAGGCTATGACTCCCTCACAAGTTGGGACGAGTATCCAGACTTTACAAAAAATAAAAGAGTTCAGCGAAGCCCAAACCAAAAAAAATTAAAGAGGCCAAAGAAGCCTACCATAAAAAATGAGATAAAGAGAGAAGGGACAATTGCTACTATCTTTTTTCACACTTGTGCTTCAAAGAAGCACCATGATCTTCATGATAGAGAGTCTCCTATTTTGTCACTTTCATATAACTAGTGGATATTCGTTATGCATGACCACTTAGTTTTCTTTTTGAGCTTTCATACACTTATAGATCTAAGTGCCTTTTTTGCATGGCAATCCCTACTCACTCACATTAATATCTATTGATGGGCATCTCCATAGCCCGTTGATACGCCTAGTTGATGTGAGACTATCTTCTCCTTTTTTTCCTTTGCACCTCCTCCATATTCTATTCCACCTATAATGCTATATCCATGGCTCACGCTCATGTATTGCGTGAGAGTTGAAAAGGTTTGAGAACACCAAAAGTGTGAAACAGTTGCTTGACTTGTTCATCGGGGTTGTGCATGATTTAGATACTTTGTGTGGGGAAGATGGACCATAGCCAGACCATATGATTTTGTAGGGATAACTTTCTAAGGCCATGTTATTTCGAAAGGACACGATTACCTTGTTGGTGTGCTCGAAGTATTACTATTTTTTGTCAATATTAAACTATTGTTTTGAATCTAACGAATCTGAATATGCATGCCACAATAAAGAATATTACATGGATAAATATGTTGGGTAGCATTCCACATCAAAAACTATGTTTTTATCATTTACCTACTCGAGAACGAGTAGGAATTAAGCTTGGGGATGCTAATACGTCTCCAACGTATCTATAATTTTTGATTGTTCCATGCTATTATATTATCTGTTTTGGATGTTTTATATGCATTAATATGCTATTTATATTATTTTTGGGACTAACCTATTAATCTAGAGCCTAGTGCCAGTTTCTGTTTTTCCTTGTTTTTGAGTTTCGCAGATAAGGAATATTAAACGGAGTCCAAACGGAATAAAACCTCTGGAATGATTTTTTCTGGAATAAAAGGAAGCCACGAGACTTGAGAACCAAGGCAGAGGAGCTGCCACGGGGCAACAAGCTCGCTTGTCGCGGCCAGGGGGGCCACCCGCGCCGGGTAGGCTTGTGGGCCCCTGGCAACTCCCCTAACCCTAATATTTGGCCTATAAATTCCCAAATATTCCATCATTATCAGAACGTGCCACAAAAACACTTTTCCGCCGCTAGAAGTCTCCATTCCCGAGAGATCCAATCTTGGAGCCTTTTCCGGTAATCTGCCAGAGGGGGATTCTATCACGGAGGGCATCTACATCAACCCCATTGCCCCTCCGATGATGCGTGAGTAGTTCGCCACAGACCTACGGGTCCATCGCTAGTAGCTAGATGGCTGCTTCTCTCTCTTTGCTTCTCAATACCATGTTCTTCATGATCTTCATGGAGATTCATCCGATGTAATACTCTTTTGCGGTGTGTTTGTCGAGATTCGATGAATTGTGGGTTTATGTTCAGATTATGCATGAATATTATTTGAGTCTTTCTTGAATTCTTATATGCCTGATTTCATATCTTTGCAAGTCTCTTCGAGTTATTGGTTTGGTTTGGCCAACTAGATTGGTAATTCTTGCAATACGAGAAGTGCTAGTTTTGGGTTCAATCTTGCGGTGTCCTCACCTAGTGACAAAGTAGGGGTAGTGAGGCACGTATTTTATTTTTGCCATCAAGGGTAAAAAGATGGGGTTTTCATCATATTGCTTGAGTTTATTCCTCTACATCATGTCATCTTACCTAATGCGTTACTCTATTCTTCATGAACTTAATACTCTAGATGCAGGCATGAGTCGGTCAATGTGTGGAGTCATAGTAGTAGATGCAGAATTGTTTCGGTCTACTTGTCACGGACGTGATGCCTATATGCATAATCATTGCCTTGGATATCTTCATAATCATTCACTTTTCTATCAATTGCTCGAAAGTAATTTGTTCACCCACCGTAATACTTTCCATCATGAGAGAAGCTATCTAGTGAAACCTATGGCCCCGGGTCTATTTTCCATAGTATACTTTCCGATCTAAAACCAAAAATACCAAAAATACTTGCTGCCCTCTTTTTACTTTTAGTTTTATTTTACGTTCAAGCATCCTATTATATCTATCTCTCCTAGATCTCATCCTTGAAAATAACCGTGAAGGGATTGGCAACCCCTTTATAGCGTTGGGTGCAAGAGTTTGATTCCTTGTGCAGGTATATTGGTGGCTCGCTTGTATCTCCTACTGGATTGATACCTTGGTTCTCAAAAACTAAGGGAAATACTTATCTACTTTGCTGCATCAAACCGTTCCTCTTCATGGGAAACCAACGCATGCTCGAGAAGTAGCAATCGCACGCATGCTAAACCAAGTCATCTTGCTGTTGCGTATGAGTGTTCTGATCACGCATCTCACAGTGAAATTGGACAAATTGTTTAAAGGTTGCAGGAGGTGGGTGCTCAGTCTCAACATTCTCACCCTGGAAATCAAACCTTTGATCATAGATGTTGCCATCACGCTCATCCGCAATGATCATGTTGTGCATGATCACACAAGCAGACATCACCTCTCAAAACTTCTATGTGCTCCATGTCAATGCAGGGTTTCGAACAATACCCCATCAAGACTAAGGCACACCAAATGCATGCTCTACATCTTTGCTAACACTCTGTTGCATTTGGGCAAACCTCTGCATCTTCTCTCCTTGTGGATTGGGTATGGTCTTCACAAGAGTGGACCATTGGGGATAGATACATCAGTTAGGTAATATCCCTTGTTGTAATGGTGGCCATTGATCTCAAAGTTGACCTCCGGGCAGTGGCCTTCTGCAAGCCTTGAAAACATTGGAGAATGTTGAAGAATGCTAATATCATTGTGAGAACCAACCATGCCAAAGAAAGAATGTCATATCCACGGATCTTGTGAAGCCATAGCTTCAAGTATGACAGTGGCACCTTTCACATGTCCCTTGTACTGCCCCTGCCAAACAAATGGACAATTCTTCCACTTCCAGTGCATACAATCGATACTACCAAGCATGCTCGGAAAGACCCTCTCGGCATTGATCTTCAACAACCTCTCTGTATCAGCGACATTTGGTTCTCTCAGGTATTCAGGACCAAAAACAGCCACCACGACCTTGCATAAATTGTACATTGATTGGAGACACGTGGACTCACTCATGTGAACACAACTCATCCACAAGGTCACTAGGAATTCCACATGCAAGCATGCGAATAGCAACAGTGCATTTATGGTATGAAGAGAAGCCAAGCTTGCCAAGGGCACCCTCTTTGCATTCAAAGTATGGATCATATGCAACCACCCTTCCGGAATACGATTGAACACATGCCTCCGCATTCGGAAGCAACGACGAAATTGATGCGGTTTGTAGAGTGCAGTTCTCTCAAAGTAATCTGAATAAAGGAGGTCATGCCCTTTCTCTCTATTGCGGTTCAAGGCCGGAGCATGGCCGAGGATCGATCCCCTGAACCAAGGCCGCATACTACCGATGTGGTCATGGACGACCAATGCTGCCACCACTATGTCCTCATCGTCCGAGGACAAATCATCCCATGAACAAATGAAGTTGTGACAGAATTACACATCTCTGCTATCATGGAACCTTGCGAGCAAAGCGTCAGACACCTTGCAGTCATGGTGGAGATGCGGCCGCAAAGGGCACGTCGAGCTCCTTTGCAGGCAGCAAGGTGGACGACCGCGGGTGGAGGGAGAAACAACAACGGGAGAGGAAGAAAAGAGGTTGTTCCACCGACGAGCAAAGTAGGGTGGATGACGGGCATGGCGGTAGCAATGGCAAGGGGCCGAGGACGGAGCAAGGAAAGGGGAGGAAGAAAGGAGGCTATGTCACCGTTGGACAGGCCAAGGACGGACAAGGGCATGCATCGCATCCGTCTGCGCGTGTTCTTTTGGCCGTAAATGCGTACCAAACTTAGGCTAGGAATGGGTCGAAAGCGGACTAAAACCGGACATTTGTTCATTTGCGGCCGCGTGTTGGGCTGCGATTTGTGTCTGTTTACCCCTAAACGGACATGGGCAGACGATTTGAGTTCACGCATTGGATTTGCCCTAACCACACGGTCTAGATCCTTGGCCTTGCCATCAAAGACACGATTATTTTGTTCCTTCTTGATGGACCACGCGACCAACGAGATCACGCTATTCAGCTCCTATTCTCAGCATGAGGGACATTGATCCTCGCCCAACAAGAAGACGATCAGAATCTTCTGGGGTAACAGAGCACATAGCCCATCTATCAATACGAGGGAGTCCACGCTTAGCACGTTGATCAACAGCCCATATCCGCTTATGCGACACAAGCCACATGAAGAGCTTGCAACGCAACAGTGACCATGTACGCCATATGGCCTCGACGAAGCTAAATATTTGCAACTGTGTGAAGCAAGCTTTTTAGGTTGATTTGGTAGAAAAATGTCCCGAGGGATATGACTGCCACGAAACATCACTATGATTTTGTGGGATCTGGAAATCCTGGAACATCTCCCAAAGATTGAGGATGTGTTGAACACGGCCATATTAGAGTAACCTTTGATGTCTTTGAAAGAGAGACTCCCTGTCAACGCAGAGAGTGCCGTTCTTTTTTTATTGAAAAGGAGGATGACCCCGGTCTATGTATCTGGCTTTTTTGAAAAAGAGAATGACCTCCGGCCTCTGTATCTGGGCGATGCATGCATCCATTTTATTAATTATTTACAAAGACTTTAGAAAGCCATGCATTAATCAGTTTGAAGTCGTTATGTTTATAACATCTCTCGCTACTCCTATCCACTTGATGAAGGAGTGAAGATTGTCTGGACCAAATACCCAGACCTCACACCAAAATCTAACATCTAAACCGAACACCCCAACTGGGCCAAGTTTTTGGGCTTGGGTCACACACTGGTCCGGGATGCCGCTCTTATGGATATAGTTCGGTCTAGAATGTATTTAACCACGCCAGGAGCAATGTCTTGAAGCGGGGTATTGCTCAGCCAGCAATCATACCAGAAGAACATGGATTCACCATTGTCTAGGGTCACTTTGGCGATTGAATTAAAAATCCCTTTCTCCTTATCCCCAAGGGGCACACAAATGTCGCCATGGATTCTCAAGATCTACCCAGGCTATCCAAGCACGCCTTATTATCATGGTCGAGTTCATTTTTTGGAAAAGGAGGAATACCCCTGACCTCTACATCTAAATGATGCATTCAACCATACTATCACTAGTAAAAAACAAACCTTTTCTCCACATCATTAGTCCCGGTCCGGTTTTGAACCGGCACTAATGTGCCCATTAGTCCTAGTTCGTGACGGGCATCATTAGTGCTGGTTTGTTTCGGACCTTTAGTGCCGGTTCGTGCCACGAACCGGCACTAAAGGTGCGGTGGCGGGCTGGCGTCATCCTGGGGCCCCACGGAAACCTTTAGTCCCATTTGGTGGCTCCAACCACGACCATAGGCTAACCTTTAGTCGCGGTTGGAGACACCAACCGGGACTAAAGGTCCCCTATGTGAAACCCTTCGGCCAGCCCGAGCTCTGTGTTCTTCCTTTTTCCTCTCCTCTCTGTTCTTCCTCTCTTCCCCGAGCTCATCCTCCAGTTTTGCCAAAATTTGTCAAGATTTGGAGGCACCCCATCCATCCAAGTGTTCACAAAGGTTAGCAACTTTGTCCTTTCATCTCTCATTGCAAGATTAGCTCTTGCAATGCTCTATAAGTATAGTGATTTGTGGGTTTTAGTTTGTATGTGGTATTTTATTTGATTTATGCAATTTGAGCTCAAATTAACTTCTTACTTTGAATTTGTAGGTGTGGTTTACTTAGTGCCTTCCCGTCCCCGTCCTAACCACCGTCGATCGCCCGCACCGTCCCGTCGCCGGCACCACCTTGGTGAGCCTCTTGTTCTTATCCTTTTTATAAAAAAATCATGTTTGTAATATTTAGTTAGTTACTTGTATAGTTTTCTTACCTATATGGTTGTTTGTTATACATAGTGGCATGGTTTTGATATCCGTCCCCGTCGACCCTCGTCTGGTTTATGATTCGGATGTGGTATATACTCTCTTTTATAAATCTTCGTTACATTTCGTGTTTATGACAATTATGCCCATCAAGTTAACATAGATATTTTATCTAGGAGGTATGTGAACCGAAAATTCCAACCGACATAGATATTCTTGTCAAGAAGTTAAATTTAGTTGAAAAAGAATACGAGTATTTGAAAGAAAAATTGAAAAGTGTTGAAGAAGAGAAGATGAAACTAGAGTTGTATGTTGCCGATGTCGTCGATGATCACAAGATCAAGATGGATGCAATGCGCTTGAAGATTAGAAAATTTAAAACATATGGCATTGATAGCGAGGCTTGGTATCACTATGTTGTTGTATCAATTGTTACCTTAGTGGCGATGTTGATCGCATTTGTTGTTGCATTTAAATGCTTTAGCTAGAGAGTTTGTATGTTGTTTTATGAGAACAAGTGTGTATGAACTTTATGTGTGAACTTGTATTAATTTGGTCTTTTCGGTGTTGTGTAATGAAGATGAGCCGACAATGGATGTACGACGACCGATGCTCTCCCAGTTCATTAATGGCGTGCATACTTTTTTGATTGCGGCTAAGGCGAATAAGTGGGCGGATGGTTTTATGTATTGTCCATGTGCTAGCTGTAAGAATGATAGAAATTACTCTAACTCAAGAACCATTCACGTCCACCTATTTGAGTCCGGTTTCATGTCCGGCTATAACTGTTGGACCAAGAATGGAGAAAGAGGGGTCCTAATGGAAGAGAATGAAGAAGAAGAGGATGACGACAACTATCCTGGCCATGGGTTCCATGAATACAATGGTACAACAATGGGGGAAGTAGCTGAGCTGACAATGCGGGAAGGAGCTAAATAAGAGGCATCAGATGAGCCCGTTGATGATCTTGGTCGGGCCATTGCTGATGCAAAGAGAAACTGCACAAGTGAAAAGGAGAAGCTGAAGTTGCAGCGCATGTTAGAGGATCACAAAAAGGGGTTGTACCCAAATTGCGAAGATGACAAGAAAAAGCTGGGTACCACACTGGAATTGTTGCAATGGAAGGCACAGAATGGTGTATCTAACAAGGCATTTGGAAAGTTGCTGATAATGTGAAAGAAGAAGCTACAAAGGACAAAGAATTGCCCGAGACTACGTACAAAGAAAGAAGGGTGTCTGCCCTCTAGTATTATAGGTGGAGAAGATACATGCATGCCCAAATGACTGCATCCTCCACCGCGGTGAGTACGAGAATTTGCATGCATGTCCGGTATGCTGTGCATTGCGCTATAAGATCGGCCATGATGGCCCTGGTGATGTTGAGGGCGAGCGCCCCAGGAAGAAGATTGCCTGCCAAGGTGATGTTGTATGCTCCTATAATACCACGGTTGAAACATTTGTTCCAAAACAAAGAGCATTTCAAGTTGATGCGATGGCACAATGTAGACCGTAAGAAAGACGGAAAAATGAGAGTACCCGCTGACGGGTCGCAGTGGAGAAAAATCGAGAGAAAGTGGAAGGAATTTGCAAAGGATGCAAGGAACGTATGGTTTGGTTTAAGTGCAGATGGCATTAATCCTTTTGGGGAGCAGAAGAACAATCATAGCACATGGCCTGTGACACTATGTATCTATAACCTTCCTCCTTGATTGTGCATGAAGCGCAAGTTCATTATGATGCCAGTGCTCATCCAAGGCCCCAAGCAACCCAGCAACGACGTTGATGTGTACCTAAGCCCATTAGTTGAAGAACTTTTACAGCTGTGGAATGGAAAAGGTGTACGTGCGTGGGATGCGAAAGAACAGGAGGAATTTAACCTACATGCGTTGCTGTTTGTAACCATCAATGATTAGCCTGCTCTCAGTAACCTTTCAGGACAGACAAACAAGAGATACCACGCATGCATGCACTCTTTAGATGATACCAACAGTATATATTTGGATAAATATAATAGGAATGTGTATCTGGGGCATCGTCGATTTCTTCAGAGGAAGCATCCCGTAAGAAAGAACGGCAAGCATTTCAAAGGTGAGGCAGATCACCGGAAGAAGCCTCGCCACCGTACGGGTGATGATATACTTGATATGGTTAAGGATTTAAAAGTAATCTTTGGAAAGGGTCCTCGCGCACAATCTGTTCCGAATGACGCTGATAAACGCGCACCCATGTGGAAGAAGAAATCTATATTTTGGGACCTACCCTATTGGAAAGACCTTGAGGTTTGCTCTGTAATCGATGTGATGCACGTGACGAAGAATCTTTGCATGAACCTGCTAGGCTTCTTAGGCGTGTATGGGAAGACAAAAGGTCCAGAACCTAAAGTCTCATGACTGCCACATGATTATGACGCAACTGCTTCCGGTTGCATTGAGGGGGCTTCTACCGGAAAACGTTCGATTAGCCATTGTGAAGCTATGTGCATTCCTGAATGCATTCTCTTAGAAGGTAATCGATCTAGAAATCCTATCAAGGTTAGCGAATGATTTGGTGCAATGTCTTGTCAGTTTTGAGTTGGTGTTCCCACCATCCTTCTTCAATATCATGACGCACATCCCAGTTCACCTAGTCGAGGAGATTGCCATTCTGGGTCCTGTATTTCTACACAATATGTTCCCCTTTGAGAGGTTCATGGGAGTCTTGAAGAAATATGTTTCGTGCTAGGCCATAAGGAAGCATCTTCAAGGGCCATGAAACAGAGGAGGTCATTGAGTTTTGTGTTGACTTCAGTCCTGACATTAAGTCGATTGGTGTTCCGGAATCGCGGCATGAGAGCAGACTAGGTGGAAAAGGCACACTAGGAAAGAATTCACTAATATGCCGTGACGGGCATTCTTTGGCGCACGCAAACTACACAGCTCTACAAAGTTCCACCTTGGTGGCTCCGCATATTGAGCAAAACAAGAATATTCTACGCTCCAAACACCCGAAGCAGTCTAACGACCGGATTATGTTGGGGAACATTGCATGGGAAACAAAAAATTTCCTACGCTTCACCAAGATCAATCTAGGAGATGAGCATCTATGAGAGGAGAGATTGGATCTACATACCCTTGTAGATCGCTAAGCGGAAGCGTTAAAGAACGTGGTTGATGTAGTGATACATCTTCGCGATCCAAATCACAAGTCGTCCCACAAACTCCCGATCAAGTGCCGAACGGACGGCACCTCCGCGTTCAGCACACGTGCAGCTCGGTGAAGGTCTCCGCCTTCTTTATCCAGCAAGAGGGATCAGAGAGGTAGATGAGTTCTCCGGCAGTGCGACGACATTGCGACGATGGTGGTGGAGTAATCCCAGCAGGGCTTTGCCTAAGCACTGCTGAAAACTAATTTAGAGGAGAAAATGATCTAGAGGAAGAAGAGGGCAACACGTGGCAATTAGGGTTGGGGATGCCCTCAAAATCCTCTAGTATATTTAGCAGGGAGGGGAGAGGAGGCAGCCTTAGCATCTCTTCCAAGGAGAGATTCGGCCGAAGCCAAGGGGAGGAGTCCACCTCCCACAAGGGAGGTGGATTCCTAGTAGGACTCCTCCCTAACTTGGCCCTTACTCCTACTCCTTGCACATAGGCCTTCTTGGGCTGGATACCCAGCCCACCAGGGGCTGGTGCGCCACCACTAAGGCCCATGTGGCCCCTTGGGGTCTGTGGGCCCCATTAGGTGGTCCCCCGGAACCCATTCGTGACTCCCGATACACTACCGGAAATTCCCAAAACTTTTCTGGAGTTCAAACACCACTTTCCTATATACCAATCTTCACTTCCGGACCATTCCGGAGCTCCTCGTGACATCCGGGATCTCATCCGGGACTCTGAACAACCTTCGGTCACCACTATACATAACTCTATACTACCGAAACGTCACCATACCTTAAGTGTGCAGATCCTGCGGGTTCGAGAACTATGTAGACATGACTGAGACACCTCTACGGTCAATAACCAATAGCGGGACCTGGACGCCCATATTGATTCCTACATATTCTATGAAGATCTTTATCGGTCGAACCTTTATGTCAAGGATTCAGTTAATCTCATATGATGTTCCTTTGTTCTTGGTATGTTACTTGCCCGAGATTCGATTGTCGGTATCTCCGTACCTAGTTCAACCTCGTTACCGACAAGTCTATTTACTCATTCTGTAATACAAGATCACGTGGCTAACACTTAGTCACATTGCTTACAAGGCTTATTGTGATGTTGTATTACCGAGTGGGCCCTGAGATACCATTCCGTCACACGGAGTAACAAATCCCAGTCTTGATCCATGCCAACCCAATAGACACCCTCGAAGATACCTGTAGAGCACCTTCATAGTCACCTAGTTATGTTGCGACGTTTGATACACACAAGGCGCTCCTCTGGTGTTAGTGAGTCGCATGATCTCATGGTCATAGGAACATATACTTGACATGCAGAAAACTGTAGCAATAAACTAACACGATCATATGCTACATTTATAGTTTGGGTCTTGTCCACCCCATCATTCTACTAATGATGTGATCCCGTTATCAAATGACATCTCATGTCAATGGCTAGGAAACCTTGACCATCTTTGATTAACGAGCTAGTTTACTAGAGGCACACTAGGGACAAAGTGTTGTCTATATATCCACACATGCAATGTGTTTCCAATCCATAGAATTATAGCATGGATAATAAACAATTGTCACGAACAAGGAAATATAATAATAAACACTTTATTTATTGCCTCTAGGGCATATTTCCAACAGATTACACATGAACAAACGGTGACTTTTATCGGTTGGTTGCAGACACGTCTCATGCATGACGACACTGTTGAAGATGACATGTACTTGCTATCCAAGTTGCCATCTTTGACTATATTGAATTTCAAAGGGTACGAGATAAATGGGAATACATTTAACACGATCGTCCAAGATAAAAAGAGCGCCAATTAAAAGAGTGGTGTCTGCTTTGATGCAGCAAACAACAATGGGCCAAAGGACGCATATTATGGTTACATAGAGGAGATATGGGAACTTGACTATGGACTTGGTTTGAAGGTCCCTTCGTTTAGGTGCAAATGGGTCAATCTGACAAGAGGCAGGGTAAAGGAAGACCCGAAGTACAGAATGACAACAGTGGATCACAACAATCTTGGGTACGCAAACGAATCATTCGTCCTAGCCAATGATGTGGCGCAGGTTTTCTATGTGAAGGACATGCCTACCAAGCCGAGAAAAATAAAAAAATAAGGAAGCGAATACATCATACGATGAGCCAAAGTGCCACATAATTCTTTCATGGAAAATAAACATTGTGGGAGTGGAGGACAAGACAGACATGTCAAAAGATTATGAAAAGTTTCATGAAATTGCTCACTTCATAGTGAATTTTGACCTGAGCATCAAGTTAAACGATGAAGATTGTCCATGGTTACGACGCAAAGGGACACACGCGAAGAAAAAGTTTTATACCCAAAGATCCCACTCTAGGATGTGACCGGCTTCTCTAGTTAGTTTCCGAACTTATATATCTGGAAAGTCCCACTTCGGACAAACCGAAGGGTATCTTTGTAATAGTAGTGTACTTATGTGTTTTGTGCATTCAGTATGCACCATTCGAAGCCAGACCATCAATTTTAAACCCTTTCTGACTTCATTTGCTATTTTTCATGCATTTACTATTTTTTTTGAGCTAAATGACCCTGAAATTGATAAGCACTACAAATGAACTCTGAAAAGGTTGAAAGTTGGCATGGTATCATCATTTCACCCACATAGCATGTGCTTAAAAGTTGAGAGGGTTACGGAAAAACTAGACGCACGTCGTGTGCAAAATGGGCAATCTCTTTCGAAGTATTAAGGTTTCAGACGAAAACTCGTGTGTTACAAAGGCATTTCATTTGTTTAAACTTATGTCTATATATCAATCTTCACCTTCGGACCATTCCGGAGCTCCTCGTGACATCTGAGATCTCATCTGGGACTCCGAACAACCTTCGGTCACCACCATACATAACTCTGTACTATCAAAATGTCACCAAACCTTGAGTGTGCAGACCCTGCGGGTTCGAGAACTATGTAGACCTGACCGAGACACCCTTACGGTCAATAACCAATAGCGGGAGCTGGATGCCCATATTGATTCATACATATTCTACGAAGATCTTTATCGGTCGAACGTCTATGTCAAGGATTCAGTTAATCCCATATGATGTTCCCTTTGTTCTTCGGTATGTTACTTGCCCGAGATTCGATCGTCGGTATCTCTATACCTAGTTCAACCTCATTACCGGCAAGTCTCTTTACTCATTCCGTAATACAAGATCCCGTGGCTAACACTTAGTCATATTTCTTGCAAGGCTTATTGTGATGTTGTATTATCGAGTGGGCCCTGAGATACCTCTCCGTCACACGGAGTAACAAATCCTAGTGTTGATCCATGCCAACTCAACAGACATCGTTGAAGATACCTGTAGAGCACCTTTATAATCTCCCAGTTATGTTGCGACGTTTTATACACACAAGGCACTCCTCCGGTGTGAGTGAGTTCCATAATCTCATGGTTATAGGAACATATAATTGACATGCAGAAAACTGTAGCAATAAACTAACACGATCATATGCTACGTTATTTTGGGTCTTGTCCACACCATCATTGTCCTAACAATGTGATCCCGTTATCAAATGACATCTCATGTCAATGGCTAGGAAACCTTGACCATATTTGATCAACGAGCTAGTTTACTAGAGGCACACTAGGGACAAAGTGTTGTCTATATATCCACACATGCAATGTGTTTCCAATCAATACAATTATAGCATGGATAATAAACAATTATCACGAACAAGGAAATATAATAATAAATTTTTTATTTATTGCCTCTAGGGCATATTTCCAACAGTCTCCCACTTGCACTAGAGTTAATAATCTAGTTCACATCACTATGTGATTTACATTGTACTAATCGAACACCCATGCAGTTCTGGTGTTGATCATGTTTAGCCCTTGGAAGAGGTTTAGTCAACGGGTCTGCAACATTCAGATCCGTGTGCACTTTGGAAATATTTATGTCCTTCTCCTCGATGTAATCGCGGATGGAGTTGAAGCATCGCTTTATGTGTCTGGTCCTCTTGTGAAACCTTGGTTCCTTGGAAAGAGCAATGGCACCAGTGTTGTCACAGAATAGAGTCATTGGATTCAGTGCACTGGGCACTACTCCAAGATCTGTCATGAACTGCTTCATCCAGACACCTTCCTTCGCTGCCCCCGAGGCTGCGATGTACTCTGCTTCGCATGTAGAATCGGCTACCATGCTTTGCTTGGAACTGCACCAGCTTACCGTCCCCCATTGAGAATAAATACGTATCCGGTTTGCGTCTTAGAGTCATCTGGATCAGTGTCAAAGCTTGTATCGATGTAACCCTTTACGACGAGCTCTTTATCACCTCCATAAACGAGAAACATTTCCTTAGTCCTTTTCAGGTACTTAAGGATATTCTTGACCGTCGTCCAGTGCTCCATTCCAGGATCACTTTGAAACCTTCCGGCCATACTTATGGCAAGGTTGACATTGGGTCTTGTGCACAACATTGCATACATGATAGAGCCTATGGCCGAAGCATAGGGGATGACACTCATCTTCTCTCTATCTTCTGCAATCACTGGGCATTGAGTGTTACTCAACTTCACACCTTGCAAAACAGGCAAGAACCCCTTCTTGGACTGATCCATTTTAAACTTCTTCAAAACTTTATCAAGGTATGTGCTTTGTGAAAGTGCTATCAAGCGTCTCGATCTATCTCTATAGATCTTAATGCCTAACATGAAAGGAGCTTCTCCTAGGTCCTTCATTAAAAACTCTTGTTCAAATATTCATTCACGCTTTCTAGCATTTCTATATTGTTTCCAATCAGCAATATGTCATCCACATATAATATTAGAAACGCTACAGAGATCCCACTCACTTTCTTGTAAATACAAGCTTCTCCGTAAACTTGTATAAATCCAAACGCTTTGATAACCTCATCAAAGAGCTTATTCCAACTCTGAGATGCTTGCACCAGTCCATAAATGGATCACTGGAGTTTGCAAACTTTGCCAGCATTCTCTGGATCGACAAAACCTTCTGGTTGCATCATATACAACTCTTCCTCAAGGAAACCGTTAAGGAACGCTGTTTTGACATCCATCTACCAAATTTCATAGTCGAAATATGCAGCTATTGCTAACATGATTCTGACGGACTTAAGCATCGCTACGGGTGAGAAGGTCTCATCGTAGTGAACTCCTTAAACTTGTGAAAAACCCTTTGCCACAAGTCAAGCTTTATAGACAGAGATATTACCGTCCACGTCCGTCTTCTTCTTAAAGATCCATTTATTCTGAATGGCCTTTTGCCCTTCAGGTAATACTTCCAAAGTCCATATTTTGTTTTCATACATGGTTCCCATCTCGGATTTCATGGCCCCTAACCATTTCTCAGAATCCAGGCCCATCATCGCTCCTCCATAGCTCATATGTTCATTGTTTTCTAACAACATGACCTCCAAAATAGGGTTGTCGTGCCACTTAGGAGCAGTACGCGCCCTTGTCGACCTATGAGGTTCAATAGCAACTTGATCCAAAGTTTCATGATCATCATCATTAACTTCCTCTTCAACCATCGTTGGCTCTACAGAAACATCTTTCTGCGCTGCGCTACTCTCTGGTTGAAGTAAAGGTTCAATAACCTCATCAAGTTCTATTTTCCTCCCACTCAATTCTTTCGAGAGAAACTCTTTCTCAATAAATGTTCCGTTTTTAGCGACAAACACTTTGCCTTCGGATCTGAGATAGAAGGCATACCCAACTATCTCTTTTGGGTATCCTATGAAGACACATTTCTCCGCTTTGGGTTCCAACTTTTCAGGCTGAAGCTTTTTGACATAAACATCACATCCCCAAACTTTAAGAAACGACAACTTTGGCTTCTTGCCAAACCACAGTTCATATGGTGTCGTCTCAATGAATTTTGATGGTGCCCTATTTAAAGTGAATGTAGCTATCTCTAATGCATAATCCCAAAACAATAGTGGCAAATCAGCAAGAGACATCATAGAATGCACCATATCTAATAAGGTTCGATTACACTGTGGTGCTCCAGGCGGTGTCAATTGTGAAACAATTCCGCACTTTCTGAAGTCGCTGCCAAACTCATAACTACTATCAGATCGCAGGAATTTAATCTTCTTGTTACGATGATTCTCAACTTCCCTCTGAAATTGCTTGAACTTTTCAAATGTTTCAGACTTGTGTTTAATTAAGTAAATATACCCATATCTACTTAAGTAATCAGTGAAGGTGAGAAAATAACGATATCCACCACGCGCCTCAATGTTCATTGGACCGCACACATCAGTATGTATGATTTTCAACAAATCACTCGCCCGTTCCATTGTTCTAGAGAACGGTGTCTTAGTCATCTTCCCATGAGGCATGGTTCACATGTGTCAAGTGATTCAAAATCAAGTGACTCCAAAAGTCCATCAACATGGAGCTTCCTCATGCGTTTTACACCAATATGACCCAAACGGCACTGCCACAAGAAAGTGGTACTATCATTATAACCTCTACATCTTTTGGCATCAATGCTATGAACATGTGTATCATCACTATCGAGATTTAATAAGAATAAACCCCTCACATTGGGTTCATGACCATAAAAGATATTACTCATATAAATAGAACAACCATTATTCTCTGATTTAAATGAGTAACCGTCTCGCAATAAATAAGATCCAGATATAATGTTCATGCTTAACGCATGCACTAAATAACAATTGTTTAGGTTCATTACTAATCCGGATGGTAATCGAAGAGAGAGCGTGTCGACGATAATCACATCATACTTGGAACCATTTCCCACGCGCATCGTCACTTCATCCTTCGCCAGCCTTCGTCTATTCTGTAGTTCCTGTTTTGAGTTGCAAATGTGAGCAACCGAACCGGTATCAAATATCCAGGCACTACAACGAGAGCTAGTAAGGTACACATCAATAACATGTATATCATATATACCTTGTTTGTTGTTGGCCGCCTTCTTGTCAGCCAGATACTTGGGGCAGTTGCGCTTCCAGTGACCGGTTCCCGTGCAATGAAAGCACTGAGTTTTTGGCTTGTGTCCAGCCTTGGGTTTCTTCATGGGAGGAGCAATTGCTTTGCCACCCTTCTTGGAGTTACCCTTCTTGCCCTTGCCATTCTTCTTGAAACTAGTGGTTTTATTGACCATCAACACTTGATGTTCTTTCTAGATTTTAGACCCAGCGACTTTTAGCATCGCAAACAGCTCGGCGACTGACTTGTTCATCCCGTGCATATTATAGTTCAACACGAAGCTCTTGTAGCTTGGTGGCAGTGATTGAAGAACTCTGTCAGTGATGGCCTTTGGCGGAAGGGGCATCCCTAACTCCGCCAGATGAGTCGAATACCCAAACATTCTGAGTATATGTTCACTGATAGACCCGTTCTCCTCCATTTTGCAAGTATAGAACTTATCGGAGGTCCCATACCTCTTGATCCGGGCATTCTTCTTAAAGATAAACTCCAACTCTTGGAACATCTCATATGCTCCATGACGTTCAAAACGTATTTGAAGTCCCGGTTCTAAGCCATACAACATTGCACATTGAACTATTGAGTAATCTCCAGAACGTGCCTCCCAAGCATTCTTAACGTCTTTGGATGACACGGGAGCGAGTGGGTCACCAAGCGGTGCATCAAGGACATAAGCCTTCTGGGAAGCCGTGAGGATAATCCTCAGATTACGGGCCCAATCCACAAAGTTACTTCCATCATCGTTCAACTTACCTTTCTCTCAGAACACATTAAAATTCCGGGGTGCTAAGCAAAACAAGGTGCATAAAATTAACATCACATGCAAATCATAAGTGACATGATATGGCCATGAACTTGTGCTTTTGATCTCCATCTCCAAAGCACCGGCATGATCTCCATCATCATCGGCATGACACCATAATCTCCATCATCATGATCTCAATCATTGTGTCGTCATCGGGGTTGTCACGCCCACCATGCTCATACTACTATTTCTACCGCTTAGTGATAAGGTAAAGCATTACATAGCGCTTAAAGATTGACACGCAGGTGATACAATAATCAAAGACAACCCTATGGCTCCTGCCAGTTACCGTACTCATCAACATGCAAGTCGTGATATTCTAAACAAAAACATGATCATCTCATACATCACATATATCACATCATGTAACTGGCCATATCACATCACAACATACCCTGCAAAAACAAGTTAGACGTCCTCTAATTGCTGTTGCATGTTTTACGTGGATGCTATGTGTATCTAGCAAGAATGATTCTTACCTACGCAAAAACCATAACGGTGATATGAAGATTTCTTTTCAACCTTCTACAAGGACCTCCTTAATCAAATCCGATCCAACTAAAGTGGGAGAGACAGACACCCGCCAGCCATCTTTATGCAACAAAGTCACATGTTAGTCGATGGAACACGGTCTATCGTAAGCGTACGAGTAAAGTCGGTTCGAGCCGCTTCATCGCACAATACCGCTGAACCAACAAAAGATGAAGGAAGAAATCTGAATATCAACGCCAACAAACTCTTTGTGTTCTACTCAAGATCTCATCTACGCATAAACCTGTCTCTGATACCACTGTTGGGGAATGTTGCATGTGAAACAAAAAAATTCCTACGCTTCACCAAGATCCATCTAGGAGATGAGCATCTATGAGAGGACAGATTGGATCTATGTACCCTTGTAGATCGCTAAGCGGAAGCATTAAAGAACATGGTTGATGTAGCAGTACGTCTTCGCGATCCAAATCGCAAGCCGTCCCACGAACTCCCGATCAAGTACCGAACGGACGACACCTCCGCGTTCAGCACATGTGCAGCTCGGTGAAAATCTCTGCCTTCTTGATCCAGCAAGAGGGAGCGGAGAGGTATACGAGTTCTCTGGCAGCACGATGGCATTGCGGTGATGGTGGTGGAGTAATTCCAGCAGGGCTTCGCCTAAGCACTGCTGAAAAGCGATCTAGAGGAAGAAGAGGGCAACACGTGGCAATTAGGGTTGGGGCTGCCCTCATGATCCTCTAGTATATTTAGGAGGGAGGGGAGAGGAGGCATCCTTAACCTCTCCTCCAAGGAGAGCTTCGGCCAAAGCCAAGGGGAGGAGTCCACCTCCCACAAGGGAGGTGGATTCCTAGTAGTACTCCTCCCTAACTTGGGCCTTACTCCTCCGCCTTGCGCATAGGACTTCTTGGGCTGTCTTCCCAGCCCACAAGGGGCTAGTGCGCCACCACTAAGGCCCAAGTGGCCCCTTGGGGTGTGTGGTCCCCACTAGGTGGTCCCCTGGAACCCATTCGTCACTCCCGGTACACTACGAGAAATGCCCGGAACTTTTCCGGAGTTCAAACACCACTTTCCTATATATCAATCTTCACCTCCGGACCATTCTGGAGCTCCTTGTGATGTAAAAGATCTCATATGGGACTCCTAAAAACCTTCGGTCACCACCATACATAACTCTATACTACTGAAACGTCACCAAACCTTAAGTGTGCAGACCCCGCGGGTTCGAGAACTATGTAGATATGACCGAGACACCTCTACGGTCAATAACCAATAGCGGGACCTGGAAGCACATATTGATTAATACATATTCTAAAAATATCTTTATCGGTCAAACCTCTATGTCAAGGATTCAGTTAATCCCATATGATGTTCCCTTTGTTCTTCGGTATGTTACTTGCTCGAGATTTGATCGTCGGTATCTCCATACCTAGTTCAACCTCGTTACCGGCAAGTCTATTTACTCGTTCCGTAATACAAGATCCCGTGGCTAACACTTAGTCACATTGCTCGCAAGGCTTATTGTGATGTTGTATTACTGAGTGGACCCTGAGATACCTCTCCGTCACACGAAGTAACAAATCCCAGTGTTGATCCATGCCAACTCAGCAGACACCCTCGAAGATACCTGTAGAGCACCTTTATAGTCACCCAGTTACGTTGTGATGTTTGATACACACAAGGCACTCCTCTGATGTCAGTGAGTGGCATGATCTCATGGTCATAGGAACATATACTTGACATGCAGAAAACTGTAGCAATAAACTAACACGATCATATGCTACATTTATAGTTTTGGTCTTGTCCGCCCCATCATTATCCTAATGATGTGATCCCATTATCAAATGACATCTCATGTCAATGTCTAGGAAACCTTGACCATCTTTGATCAACGAGCTAGTTTACTAGAGGCACACTAGGGACAAAGTGTTGTTTATATATCGACAGATGCAATGTGTTTCCAATCAATACAATTATAGCATGGATAATATACAATTATCACGAACAAGGAAATATAATAATAAACATTTTATTTATTGCCTCTAGGGCATATTTCCAACAGATTACACATGAACAAACGATGACTTTCGTCGGTTGGTTGTAGACACGTCTCATGCATGACGACACTATTGAAGATGACTTGTACTTGCTGTCCAAGTTACCAACTTCGACTATATTGACTTTTAAAGGGTACGAGATAAATGGGAATACATTTTACACGATCACCCAAGATAAAAAAGAGCGCCAACCAAAAGAGTGGTGTCCGCTTTGATGCAGCAAACAACAATGGGCCAAAGGACGCATATTATGGTTACATAGAGGAGATATGGGAACTTGACTACGGACTTGGTTTGAAGTTCCCTTTGTTTAGGTGCAAATGGGTCAATCTGATAGGAGGTGGGCTAAAGGAAGACCCGTAGTATGGAATGACAACAGTGGATCACAACAATCTTGGGTACGCAGACGAACCATTCGTCCTAGCCAATGATATGGCGCATGTTTTCTATGTGAAGGACATGTCTACCAAGCCGAGAAAAAGAAAAAATAAGGAAGCAAATACATCATATGATGAGCCTAAGCGCCACATAATTCTTTCACGGAAAAGAAACATCGTGGGAGTGGAGGACAATACAGACATGTCAGAAGATTATGAAAAGTTTCATGAAATTGCTCCCTTCATAGTGAATTTTGATCCGAGCATCAAGTTAAACAATGAAGATTGTCCATGGTTATGACGCAGAGGGACACACGCGAAGAAAAAGTTTTATACCCAAAGATCCCACTCTGGGATGTGACTGGCTTCTCTAGTTAGTTTCCGGACATATATATTTGGAAAGTCCCACTTCTAACAAACCGGAGGGTATCTTTGTAATAGTGGTGTACTTATGTGTTTTGTGCGTCCAGTATGCACCATTCGAAGCCAGGCCATTAATTTTCAACCATTTCTGACTTCATTTGCTATTTTTCATGCATTTACTGTTTTTTGAGCTAAATGATCCTGAAATTTATAAGCACTACAAATGAACTCTGAAAAGGTTAAAAGTTGGCATGGTATCATCATTTCACCCACATAGCATGTGCTAAAAAGTTGAGAGTGTTACGGCAAAGACTAGACGCACGTCGTGTACAAAATGGGCAATCTCTTTCGAAGTATCACGGTTTCACATGAAAACTCGTGTGTTACAAATGCATTTCATTCTTTAAACTTATTTCAACTCCAGACTTTTTCTGCGCTCAGTGTGCACCATTCGAAGCCAGGCCATCAGTTTTCAACCCTTTCTGACTTCATTTGCTATTTTTCATGCAATTACTGATTTTTTTGAGCTAAATGACCCTGAAATTGATAAACACTAAAAATGAACTCTGAAAAGGTTAAAAGTTGGCATCGTATCATCATTTCACCCACATAGCATGTGCTAAAAAGTTGAGAGGGTTACAGCAAAAACTGGACGCACTTCGTGAACAAAATAGACAATCTCTTTCGAAGTATCGGGCTTTCAAACGAAAAATCATCTGTTACAACGGCATTTCATTTTTTTAAATAACCTAAGAATTAACAAATTAAATATAATGATAAAACACACTAATATTAAACAACAGAAAAAAGAATCACGGAAAATCTATTTTTGTAGTAAAGTTATTCACAAACTAGTGATTCACACAAATTTCAAATAATTCAAATTTAAACTATTCAAATTTGAAAACTATTAGCACTAACATAAAGTTTATAAATTTTTTTACCTAAAGCAAAAAGATTCACAAAGAAAATATTTAAATAAAGAAAACGATTCACTCAGAAACAAAAGAAAATAAATAAAGCAGAAAACAATTTTTTTTTAAAGTCCACCTACTGGGCCGCCACGGCCTGCATACGACTAGAAACCCAACCTCTAGGTGCGCCAGGATGCAGGCCCGTACGGCCCAGTAGGCCCACGGGGCGGTAGAGATGATGTAGGCCCGGAAGGCCTGCATATTAGAGAGGAGCTCGACACGGTAGCCACGGCGGTGCTTATAAATCGGTTCAAGCTCCTCTCGACAAGCGAGGTGGGACTAAACATCCACTCCGCCCCACGCCTGGCACACAACCCTTTAGTCGTGGTTGGTGGCTCCAACCGTGACTAAAGTCCTCCTTTAGTCGCGGTTGGCCAACCGCGACTAAAGGTGAATTTAGTCCAGTCCAAGCGGCGGGAAGTCAGACCTTTAGTCGCGGTTGGTGGCTCCAACCGCGACTAAAGGGGGTCTTTAGTCGCTGTTGGAGCCACCAACCGCGACTAAAGGGTCCTCTATATATACCACACTTATGAAAATTTCCCCAAATCCAGTCTTTCGTCCGTTCGCATGCCCCCCTGCCCCTCGTCATCGCCGTCCGTCCGTCCACGCCTCGCCGCACCTCGACACCGCCGTCCGTCCGTGCCACCACACCTCGACGTCGTGGCCGCCGCGCCCCTGTACCTAGTCGTCGTTGTCCGTCCGTGCCCCTTCCGCACCTCGACGCTGCCGTCGCCATTACCGCCCCTACACCTCGCCGGCGCCGTCAGCGCCCCTCCTCGACCTCGCGCGTCGTCGCCCCCTTGTGAGCCCTACCGCCACGGCCGCCTCCTTCCGTCGATCCCGCACACACACACATGCATGAACACACACACACACATGTTCTATAATTAGTGTTTAATTAGTATAGATTTTTTATATAATGTCGTTTTTCTGTTTTTTAATGGATGTATAGAAGTATATATGCTTAATTAGTGTTTAATTAGTATAGGATTTTTTATATAATGTTGTTTTTCTGGTTTTTAATGGATGTATAGAAGTATATATGCTTAATTAGTGTTTCTTTTTCTGTTTTTTAATTTTATATAATGTTTTATATTATATTACAAAAGAAATTTGCATATTAAAATGTTGCATAGGAAAAAGTTGACCGTATATATATTTGTTACAAGGAATATATATAAGTGGGAAAAGTTTTGGAATTTTTATTGAGAAAGGAATATTATTAGGGTAGTTATAGCCTAGGAATGGGACATTATAATTATTAAGATGATATTTTGCTCAAAAATTCCTAAAAAATGACATTAAATTATAACCTAGGAATGGGACATTATAAGAATTTTTTCTCGGAGTCAACGATGCCCGGTCCGCATCATTGTCGTCGACTCGTTCGCGATGATGTCATGCTTCAGAGGGGCAACGTTCGGGACTGAGCTCCACTGGGCTGGCACTGGGAGGTGCTACCTTCAGGGATGCGTAGCTTCGTGAGGAACCCGGCCCCGGGTCCCATCGTCGACCCGAAGCTTCTTTGGTGGCGTTCGCATGGGCCACTTTCGGTGCGGTGGCAGCTGGCCCCACCGGAGGTGGTACATCGCCGTGTCAGGGAGGAGGACGAGCACGTCCGTCGCTACATGGATGCGTTGGACGTCAGGTTCTCCAATACGTGGCAGGTTCTTCAGGGATCTCACCCGAGCTATGATCCTGTCATAGTTCCTTCTCTTTGGGTGTCCACCGCCTGCCGCACGAGACGTCAACTGGATCTGTAGTAGTGATATTATATAATTAATAATATTCGAGATGTATTAGTGATAATATTCGAGATGTATTCGAGATTATATTTGATAATATTCGAGACGATTTATTCGAGATTATATTTGATGATGCATATTAGGTACTATGATTCAGTTTTCCTTATTGATTGCATGCATTCTAACTTGAATACTAAATTGTTTTATCTTTCTTCTGGGTTAGTTAAATAAAAGCTATGGACAATACCGGTAGAGAAGGATAAGAGGCTCTGTTCATCATCATACGCTCCACGAGCCCAGAGCATGAACCTGAAGATGATGACGGCTCGCAATATCTAAACAATTCCGGTGAGGGTTGTATGTTTGATGAAGACGAACGAATAGATGAATTCGACAACGATGTTGATGAAGAAAATGTTCTTCAAATAACAAAGTATGGCGAGGTATATTTATTATATAATCCATCCGGTGATCATTACATGTCTTAATTGAGTTCTATATGTATTAACGAATCGATCTTTCTTCTTTTAGGCCTCCAGATCAAGCAAATCTTCTACAAGGGATAGGGTACTTCGAGGCCCGGCCAGAAAGTTGGATCCTGGCATAGAGTTCAACATCGATTCCATCAATACATCAACTGGTGAACCGCTTGAACCTAAGAAAAATACGACCAAGTTCAAGAATCAATGCGGAGTTATTGTCAGGGACCAAATCCCGATCCCCGTTCAAGAATGGAAAAAAGCTAGCAAAAGGAGATCGAGAAGGAGTTACTTTTGTCGACGAAAGAGCAAAAGATGTGCTTTGGACCGAGTTGATCTCACATTTCACATACCAGATAATTTGACAGATGCAGATCAGAAGAAAGTCACAAACTATGCTCTTAAAAAGATGGCGATCGCATTCAACAACTTCAAGAAAAATGCATGGGCTGCGTACGTCAAAGCAAACAAGAAGACTCCAAAATTCGAGGGAGCACTGGTGAAGTCAAAAGATCACTGGGATCATTTCGTGAAGTTCAAGGAATCGGAACTAGCTCACGAACGATCGAGAAAAAACAAGATTAATGCTGCAAAAAAGAAGTGGCACCATACTCTGGGGCCAGGTGGCTACCAAACGGCCTTGCCTAAGTGAGATCAATCCAAACAAGAGATGGTTAGTGCAGGGGTCACTCTAGTTACACTGACCTGCCCCCCCCCCAGGTGCAGGACATGGTTTTATGCGCATGTGGGGAATTTGGCCTTGCCTAAGTGGGATCAATCCAAACAAGAGATGGTTAGTGCAGGGTTCACTCCAGTTACACTGACCTGGCTCCCCAGGTGCAGGACATGGTTTTATGCGCATGTGGGGAAGTTGGACCCAGAGACAGGGGATATTATGGCGAAGGCAAGTCTTAAAGGAGTGACAGACGAAATACTAATGAAAACAGAAGAAACTCGAACGGGGGTGTTCATGCCCAATAGAGAGGACGACGAGCTTACGCGCGCCCTGAAGAATCCTGACCACCCGGGAAGAACACGAGGGAAAGGTGTTGTTCCGTGGTTTGAGGGGTTTGCGGGTTGGAACGACGACTACAGAAGCCATGCGAGAAAGAAGATGCAAGAGGAGCGGAAGAAGAAGGAGGAAGCACTCCGCCTTGAAGGCCTAGAATCAAAGCACCTGGAGTTGGAATCCAGAGTCAGGCGGCAGCAGGAGCAGATCGACTCACTCAGCCAGGAAAGGGCATCTCAGTGGCAGCATGAGCAGATCGATCCAGCATTGGATAGCACCGTCCCATCTATGCCGAGAAGCAGCGTGGGTGCCATCCCTGCTGATATTGATGACGATGCACTGCTAGCTAGCTACCCTGTGGATGATACCAAAGACGGGACTAACTGTGAGCTACACATGAAAGTGAAGAACTTATCCATGAAGGTGGCGGATGCCTATGCTTTAGCAAATCCCCCAGAAGCAACCTTCCATTGTAATCTCATTCCAGCTGGCTATGCTTGTGTTGGGGTTGATGAAGTGATGTCAGGATATCACGAACTATAACTTGACATTCTTGGAGGTGAAGAGGAGAGTACACTGGGAGAGGCCATACATCGTATCATTCTATGGAAAAAGGATTGCATCGTCTTTCCAAGGCCAGCGACTCTTCCTCCTCCAAGGCCGCTGCCGCGTCAGTCGACTCCTACTCCTCCTCCAAGTCTGGCACCGCATCAGCCGACTCCTCCTCCAAGTCCGGCATGGCGTCAGCCAACTCCTCCTCCTCCAAGTACGGCACCACGTCAGCCGACTCCTCCTCCAAGTCTGGCACGGCGTCAGCATGCTCCGTCGAGTCAGCATGCTCCATCGCCTAAGCAACAACAGAAGAGAGGGGCCGCAGCTACGACGACTAGCGCTACAACATGCAAGCAATTCAAATATGGTCCAAGCCTCAAGCCTCTTTCGGAGTTGCCTTACCACCTGACCGAGGAGGAACTCGACAGCGTAGTGGATGCCAAAGTGAAGGCCCATTTTGGACCGAAACTGCCCCAGTTGCCAAAGGAGAAAGTACCTGAGCATGTCTCACAACACTTTATTGATATGGCTCGACCGTTTGTCAATCAGAAGGACAGCGACTATGTGCGGTCTATCAAGAAGTCATATCTTGCAGGACAAAAGGAGTCGAGCTCGAGCTCGAGCCAAGGAGTTGGCAAAAAAGCGGGAAAACCGTTCCCCAGCTGGGAGAATAGGCAGTACAATCGATCCACTCTTTCATTGTACAAACACCTGTGAGTACCGCCGGTCGGGTAGGAGTAACCGACAATCATATAAGTCAGGCTAAAGATGCCGGTGTCACTATTGAACAACTCATAGGCCTTGAGGGAATCCCCAGGCTTAAAGAGGAGCAAGTTAAATATCAATATGCCCGCGGCAAACCTTTGGTCAAGCCTCAAGATGTCAAGCTTCTACCAACGAGATTGTACAATCTGCATACGTCGTATATGCAAGAAACAGCAAATACCAATACAAAGTCCCTCATGGTGAGAGTCAAAAAGAGGCATTACTTCCATAAAAAAAGATTCGTGGATCATTATTCATAGTTTTCCAGTTATTCAATCAAGACGCACTCGACAAATCTTTAGTCAGTTGCTATTGTCTGTAAGTGATTTTTTTTCTGTAATTTAAGTCTCTAGCTAGATGTGCTCTCGTTCATTACCTGTAATTATCCTCACTATATTCGTTTATGTGGTGTTATGCAGAATGAAGATGTATGAAATGAAACAAGCTAGACGCTATGGCATTGGGTTCATTGACCCAAATAAAGTTAATCAAAAGATATGGGAAACTCAATATTCGAGAAAAACACAAAGAAATCCCTGCTAGATTTTTTGAAGCATCTAAACACCCAACTAGAAATACTACTTCCTTACAACTTCGGATGAGTGTTACTATATATATCTTGTACTACAAATTCTAATTTTTTTTGCTTACTAGATGTTAATAAGTGTAGTTGATGAGTTATGCACATGCCCGCTTAATTATACAAAACGTTTGCGCATGCAGTTACCACTGGATCTTGTTAATCATTAAAGTTGACAAGGGAAAATTTGAAGTATTGGACTCAGTATATAAGGATCCATCCGAATATGTAACCGTGAGGGGGATGGTTGACAGGTAATTTCAATCATTATCGCACTATGTCAGTCTATTTAATTACTTCATTTTCTGATATCAACTAGTTAATAACTCATTTATTTATTTTCTTTGCCGGTGTGCAGGGCTTGGGCCAAGTTCATCAAACAGGTCCCAGGCGACTGGGCACAATAGCTGAAATGGATGCGACCCAAGGTAATTAAGTAGTACTAGCTAGCTACGTCCATGCATCTCTTTAATTCTAATTTCAATACCATTATCATGCTTTACCTGATTGAATTTTATTCTCGTAAAGTGCATAAGGTAGGAGCAGGGGAATAATTTATGCACATACTATGTTTGCGAAAACATTCGCATGATGACGTCTGAAAGGAGCAGAGATGAAAGAAATCTTTGGGTACGTTTGCCAGAACACTATCCATAATATTTTTTTATCATGATCTAACTAATATATATACACACAACTAATATATTTATCTTGATCTCCTTCTTATACCTAACGGAGATGCGGGGCCAGCTCCTACCAAAGGCTCGGGTATGAGCAATTCAAGAGAAAATAGTTGGATTTCTGGTCGACCGGGTCATAGATCCCAAAGGAGAATACCATAACAGGATCAAGAAGTAATGCCTGCATATATATGTAATGGTCCTCAAATTGCAGGAGAAATTGTATGTATATATATGTATGTATGTATGTGAATGGTCGTCGTACGATCGATGAGATATATATACGTGTGTATAGTATGTAGTAGTGTAATATATGTTTGAAATAAAAAATAATTAAATAGAAAACACAAAATTAAAAGGAAAATTAAACCATAATTAATTCATAAACCCCGAAAGAATTAAAAAGAAAAATAAAACAAAATTAAAAAAACTAAATACTTTTAGTTCCAGTTGATGTTAACTAGGTTACCAACTGGGACTAAAGGTTCCCCAGCCCACGACATAGGCAGATGCCACGTGGTGGGTCTTTGGTGCCGGGCCGTGTTGAACCGGAACTAAAGGGGGTGGGCTTTAGTCCCCACCCTTTAGTGCCGGTTCGAGAACTGGCACTAAAGGCCCTTATGAACCGTGACAATAGGCTGATTCTGCACTAGTGTATTAAGCAAAATTGTCAAACACAAGATCTGTGATACAAAAGTCACTCTCAAAAGAGTCAAAGTAAGGTAAAAAATAAATTTGGCATAACCAGTGAAAATAGAACAAGATGACTAAACATCCAATCTATTATTGGATCGTCGTCCAAACCGGTTATAAATACCCCATGCTACCATCTCCCAGCGGTTGCATCCAATAGCCGTATGCTCATTGGCTTCTATATGACTTAGTAAGGACCACATATGGATCTAAGACGTGACTCCGTATATGACCTACAATTTTTTATGAGATGTTGCCTGTTAGATATCATGTCATTTCCGTAGTTCCAGATCGCCCATAGTAATGCACATACTTCTATCCAACTATGCCCTGCAATACTTGACTCCACTCCATGTAGACACAATCCAAATAATGTGTTAAGACTAGACGAAGGGTTAATATTAAAGACCATTTGAATCGTACGCCATAGAAGTATGTCGAGCGGACATTTAAGAAATATTTATTCTATATTCTCATATTGATCACAAAAGCAACATCGCTTACTACCCTTCCATCTTCGCTTGGCTACATTATTCTTTTTAAGAATCACTTCTTTTGTGAACGAACCACATGAATGTGTTGATTCTCAAAGGGACTTTACTTTTCCACATATGACTTGATTTTAGAATTGGGCTGGTCTAGTTACATAGACTTGATGGAAAATATCTGGTTGATGGATAATTTTCAATGAATCATGTCAGACTCATCAGAGATATGATCATGTCAACATCCATTAACCTCTGCACGAGATGTAACCAGCTATCCCATCGGTCTCCTACTAGAGACCTTCTGAACTGGATATTCAGGGGGACAATATGTATTGTAGCCACATAAGCTTCTTTATGTTGCACAATATTTTACAAAAAAGGATATTGTGTGGCCAATGGCGTGTCCCTAACCAAGTATCCTCTTAGAATCTAGTCGTGTTACCATTCTCAATGGTAAATTTGGTTATGTGGAAGAAAGCAACTCTCGTTCTTATTAGCCCCTTCCAGAAAGAAGAATCATTAGGTATGACGGTAACCTAGGCTAGAGTTTTCGAATGTAGGTACTAATTACGTAAAATTTGCACGCACGTACCTTTAGTCTCACTAGATAGTCTATACAACCACTTGTTGAACAAACATATATTCTTGACCTCTAAGTTTTCAATACCTAGGCCATCCTGGTCCTTCGGTCTACATATAATATCCCACTTGGCAATCTTGTATTTTGACTTGTTTTCATGGTCGAGTTCATGGCGTCAAGACATGTGGTTCCTAGGTCGTGTTTCTCGTTGGTCCCTCATACAACCTCCCATTTAATAGGACAATGGCCACCAATCTCGTCCAAAGAAATATGCATCGAATTTTATGCACCGCCTTCAGCACCAAAGGAGGACGATCTAAAGATAGCAGGTGAAAAATCACAATGGATATGGGGACCAACTGCACCAAAATGAGTCTGGCACTTTGGGTAAGCATGGAAGCTTTCCAGATCTCTAACTAGTGACTCAATTTCAGTTATGGACATAAAGCAGTTTTTTTTGCTCAATTTCAACGAGGTCTCAGTCGGAACAAATAAGGTCGTGCATGAGGCAGGAACTAGCTTATCGCACACCAAGTTGTTCATGTGTGGCAAGGCATGAGAAAGTAGATGATCAATGCAATATTGAAAGAAACATTTGTGCTTGCTAAGTACCCCCTCTGATCTATATTAAGTGTCAAATCGGTAACAATTAAATGGATCTGAGGGAGTACATGTTATGCATGTATCATGTTTGTTGTATTACACTGGTGAGGAGTCGGATTACCAACAAAGATGCCACCAAGTGGCAAAGTAAGCAGCAAGTAAGAAAATCATAACATTAAACATCAATCATGTTAAATGAATTATCCAAATAAGGACATTGTCCAGCGATTCGAAAATTGCGGCACACTGATGTGTGAACATGCAGACTTTTGACCGTCTGATTGTCTAGTGATTGGAAAATTGGTTTTGTCTTTGCATGTGATTTATCTCTTAATTACTTAAATGAGGTCCATGCTTGCGACTTTCGCAACTTTTGACAGCTCCACCGATGCACCCCCCATGTTTTTTCCTTTGAATTTCAACTTTGAATCTAGTATATCTTTTGAACTGAAAGTCCAATTTTATGTTACATTTGCATAATCATGTTCCTTGGGATGATGCCTTTAAACCTAGACCACTCTTTAATGCGTTTTAACAAGTTTTAAAACTTCTTAAAGTTTTAACTTCTAAACCTTGATAGTAACGAATGATAAATTCACTAAGTTTTAAAAACAGAACTTAAACCCTCAGCCCTATACCCTAAACAGTAAAACCGAAAAAATGAAACTTGGTGAAAAAAATTGGTAAGAACTTAATATTACGACCGTCAAGTTTTAATATTTGAAACTTCATAATTTTTTAAAAGTTATCAAAATTATTCAAGCCTTGTCGTGTTTGAAAGTTCCCGTCACAACGAACACAAATATGCAAACGAAACTTAATTTGGACTTTCGTTTCAAAATATATAATATATTCTAGTTTGGACATATAAAATAAAAAAGCACAAACAGTTGGGGTGGGTGACACATGCAACTCTGCCATGCATGCATGGGAGCTCCCTACAGTAATTAAGTGGCTTAAACCAAAACAACTTCACCAATCTAGAAGCAAATACGTGTCTGCATACATGTATGCCCCTAAGAATTTCCGCGAGAGCTCTCGGAAGGAGATGTTTAGGGGACTGGTCTCTCTTTGTTTTTGCGGGTATAAGGGACCGATCTCACAAATCCCCCAATGCATGATTCATCTATGTCGATATCAAAAACTGAATGTGGAACCATTAACCCAAACATCATCTCAAAATTGCATCATCCCTCATCTTTTATGTTTAAATGTATCAACCTAGAAAAGAAGATGGTCTTTCACTTTCCTAAGGCCACTGCAAAACGGGACTCGAAAGATTAAAGTAATAATCGAGCACATGCAACTGTCTTGCTTTGAAAACTTTTGAGCTTTCATCCCAGACTCACAATGTGATTACTATTAGCAATGACAACAATATATACCTAAAGACATGAGAAAATAATACTTTCTCTGTCCAGGTTTAATGACCCACCCCTCTCATGTATATTGGGTTAAACTTTGACTATCTATATACCTAAATAATTATAAAAGCATATGCTACAAATAAACATACTATTGGATTTGTATATGAAAGAAGTTTTTCATGATGTAATTTTTATGACATAGTTTATATTTTATTAGTAAAATTTATTATCAAACTTTCTTCAAAATAAAAGGAGACCTAATAACCCCCCACGGATGAGGACAGGGCTTGCCTCCTCCCATCTACGTGCTCCGTGCCGTTCCTTTGGCATCCCACGGTTCCGTCATTTTTTCTCTCCCATGCCCCCTTTTTACTGCCAAAAGATAAATCAAGAATACCAATTTCCTACCCCATCCTATCCGTAATACACACACATCGTTGAAACATATGTTCTTCATTACGCGTCCATGGACTGAAGTTCATTCGGAGCAGGCATGCCGATGTTGACGTCGTTGGCTAAACTCCGGCCAAAGCTCCAAGCCGCAAAGAACTTCTTGATATTGGCATGCAACTCTGAACCTACCGTGAGCACATCCGAGGTGACCTCACACCCCACGTCGCCGATGTTGTTGATATTTTATTTTATAATTTTAATCAAACATTTAAATAATTGACTTGTACGAAAATCAATACACCTTATATTCTGAAATAAAGGAGCATATAGACATAGATATTTCCTACCTGCCCTTCTAGTTCATGTTACCATTTCGGAAGGCAGACCCACCCCATCTTCAAGTTAAACATGTGTACTCCATCCTGCAAGTTTTTCCTCAAGCGTGGTAATTTGCCTCATCACGTGATACATGTCTTCTCCATTCTACTCCCTTCGATCCAAAATAAATGTTGCGGTTTTGAACTACCTTTTATGGATCAAAGGTAGTACAACATTTTAGATTGATCGTGATAAGTATCACACACGTGGCATGAACACATGACAACTCTAACCATTTTTTATGACAAGTTTAGTAACGTGAGGATGACAATTTTAGTTGTCAAGCATGGCAACTTCTTTTTTCAGGTGGCAAGTTTCTGTTTTTCGGTTTTTTCTTCGATGACAACTTTAAATATAAACGAATTTAAAAATCAAAGTGTTTTGTGCCATACGTGTGATATTTATCATTTAGGTTTCAAACTCATTTTGGAAATATGTTGGAGGTGTAGGCTTCGTTCTTGAAAAAAGTACGACACGTTTTGGTTAGCCCTGTTGCATAGGTGCAACCAGCCGTGGCACATGTGTTGCTCGTAGATGTCCTTCCACGTCCCCCTTTCCTTCATATATTAATTGGAGGCATACACACATTACACAGGCACAAATCGACCACAATAGTAGGCAGAGGAGATGAAGAATCTGACTACGATGACGTAGCAACCGGCTATGATGACTATGCAAAACTAATATGCTTCCCCCCGGCATCTGCGCAACCGATTAAGCAGAGGAATACATTACGGCTAGCGACGGTGAAGAACAGCAACCATTGCAATGTGCAGAATCGACGCCGACACGCGGAACAGGACTCGATCCGGCCGCGAAAGGGTGCAGGTAGCGTCGCACGTCGCACGCTCCCGAGAGCCTGCTCCGCATGAGCGAATGCTGAGGATTCGGTGCATCAACTGCAGATCTCGGAGGCAGGATGGAACGATCGTGCATGCATGCATGCATCCATGTCGGCGTGTGCCGGCCGGGTACAATTCTTTGGAATAGTTCAGCGTGCGGTCCGTATCAACTCGGCGCCCATATGCTGTCCACTCACAGGCCACGACGAGGCGTTTCGATGAATGATCGCACGCTTTGGAATCGATCGATCGGTCCAAGGCTTACACTTGTGCGGCAGACAACAGAGGAGTATCCACCGTGGCATGCGAAGCGTGTTTCACGCAAAGCATTTTGGCATTTCGTCGTCCAGCTGGTTGTAGCTGGTAATTTTTTTTAGGTACAGTCGATTATTTTAGCTGTTGGATTTGGCGTACGTCTTCCTCCTGCCGCGCTCCGGCATCACTCAAGCCGCCTTCCTCCGCCAAAAATGGTCAGGGCTGTTGCGCGCACCTCGCCGCCCCGCCCTTCCCAAGGAACAGGTCTGCCGCCTTTTCGGTCATGGGAAAAGAGTGGCTGAACCTAGCTCGGTGCATCCATGATGCACTTACACAAGAACATATAGCAAAGTATTTTTAAAAATTCTGAAAATTTGTGAAATTGATCATCAATAAATGTTATGAACACTTGTAAAGTTTACTAGTCAAATAACATTCGAGGAGCTCTGTACAAAAAAGACAAAATTATAAAATCTGCTTAAACAATGCACTTACATTTTGATTATTTTTCAGTGATTTTGTCTTTTTTTTGTATAGAGCTCCTCGAATGTTATATGACCATCAAACTTTGTAAGTTCCCATAACATTTGTTGATGATCATTTTCATAAACTTTCAGAATTTTTTGAAATGTTTTGCTATGTTTTCTTGCGTGGATGCACCATGGATACACTAGAAAAGCCACACTCGCTCGGTCATCCTTCTAACCCCTGCGTCCACTCCAGTTGTGGGAGCTTCGTGCCCAACACTGCATTCGAATTAATCAACCTTGAACTCCTCTCCACTGGCGACGCCACAGCCACGTCACTCCTTGCTCCATGTCGCTTTCGGCTCAGCCTTGTCAACGGCCCCGTCTAGTTGTTCCTCGCCTCGACGCTTCGTCTTCGCTTTGGGGCTACGCTCTCCAAAGTCAACTAACGTTCGTTTCAAGTAAAAACCTGACCAACGCGAACTGCAAACTTCGGGCACTTGCCAGTAGCGCTATAGCAGTAACTAGCGTCGAAAAAAGTGCGGTGTCACGCCACGCTCGTGAGAGAGCCCGTTTGATTTTTGTTGTTCATTTGGTTAGCTAAAAGGAATAGGAAGTGAAGCGAAAAGGTTAATTGAGTGACATTTTTTCGTCAAATAGTTTTGTATAAGTCGTTGAGTAGTTTCTTTCAATTGAACATGTAGTACATCCTTTTCAGCAATTAATCTATTATTATTATATTATTTGTTCATTTGTATATACCGAGGGGTCATATCTAAAGAAGCGAGAAACGGTTTATTTCATAAACTATTAAGAGGGTTCATTTAACAATGGGTCCTAAAGATAATGTTTAAGGGCTTCACACTTTGGATTACCGAGTGACAATGATAGCTTGTGTGCTGCATCTTCTATCTATATTTGAATATATTCCATGTAATCTTTGAGCAAAATTATAGTAACTCTTTGTTTCTATTTGTAGTATGGATCAACTTTATTATCTTACATTTTGAGGACCCACCGTTCTCTTGCGAAGCCATGAAAATGAACCTCATTTTGTAGGAAACACTTTTTCTTATAGACATTTAATTCTTAACTATAAGGTATTCCTTATCGAATAAATGAAAATTCAGCTGGTAAGGTTTTTCATCAATTTTGTTATAATAAGATTATTGACTTGTCAACTCGGAAGTAAAATGTAATTAAGTAGTTTATGTTAGAAGAAGATCTACAATACATAATTTTGATCATGTCAATTGTCTAGAAACAAAATATATATGCATAATCAAGTTTTGCTCTATCTTTATTCATAGAATATGCTCACTAAGCGAGTTAAATTTTACATTGGGTATGTAAAATATTACTCCTCCCTCTAATGTACGTAGGAAAGAAATGCATAATAGAAAATGTTTTTTATTGACCCTGTAGATTTTTTTAAAGGGCATCCCATTAGATGGTATTAAATTGAAATCTCTATGTTGTGGTGCTGCAATTACAAAATAGCTAAGAAAAATTAACATAAAAATTTAGACAAAGCAAGATGACGTATCATAAACGTTAAAAGAATTATTTAGAAAAAAAATAGAAACGTTGTGGGAGCGAACCTTTCAGACGGTACACTCCAAACAGATAAATATGGCATGGTCTTTGAGATCATTTCAGCAATATATTTATGTGTATACATTTTTAATTGAGAACTTGTACAAAAACAGGCTATAAAATGGCTTATAACTTGTCATCGCATTATCATGATTATATATAGATATCATGTACGCTATGTTTGACAGGAACAAAAAATAAAAATAAAAAGGTAATACTTACAAATTTTAGTATTTTAATTTATTTTCATGTTCATGACGGGACTGTTCATGTCTTGTTAGTTTCGTCTGTTTATGTCTGGTACTGTTCATGCCTCTTATGTCTTGTTACTGTCTACGTCTAATTACTGGTAACTGATACTGGTTAATATTCAAACCTCATTAGTGTTTACTGATGTTGATGTTGCCTATCAAAAAAACCAGAAAAATTGGATCACTCCCACTTAGTATATACAGTAGTATATATATATTTGAGATCGTTAAGAACCTGTGGCATTCGGTGTCACCGCACCAGCACTACCGCGGGTCAGACAAGGGTTCACAAAACCCTCGATCTTTTCTTCCAGCTGTGCGGGGTAACACAGCCGCGGGATCAAAACTTTTGTGATAAAAGCGATGGATTTGCCCTACGCCACCAGGTTATTGCCTTTCTCCTTTGACAGAGTTGAGACCGCGTACTAGTCCTCTACGTATAGCCCGCAATGCCTTTTCGGCCCTCCCCCCTTGATCACTTTATCACCATGATCATGCTCCACAGACCACAGGCAACGTTTTCAACGACAGTTTGATTGTGTTATGACTTATGAGATTGCCTCCAAGGTCTTTGGTAAAGCACCAAAAAAGCTCATACTCCAAGCTAGGCAAGAGCTGGCCACACAAACGAGTGACAACCACACCTAACTACGTCCCTAGGAACGTTCTTTGGCGCTGCACCTCACGTATCATTGATACCTAGAACAATTTATTTCTACAACAAGAGGCCAGCACGGTGGTATATATACTGCTTTGATTAGATCCAAACTTCAGAATAGGCGAACTCCTGCGAACAAGGAATTTCAACAGCGGTAACAACCAGGTGCGATCCCTCATTGATAACAGGCATCGCTCTTCCCTTCCTTAGGCGAATGCAGCCCTTCCTGCCACCTACCACGTTGCCAAACGTCTCGTCATCCTCGATGAACAGGAAGGTCGACATTGCCTCTGTGTTGTATGTTCCGGCGACAACTTGTAAGATTTCCAATAAAATGGCTTGACATGATCAACGGCAAAAGAAATGGCATTCGCTTGCCTGGCCTGTTTGAATTGGCCTCAGAGGCTCTGACGTCTGTTTGCTAAGTATTGAGAGCTGGTTGATTACCTGAATAAAATAGGGAGATGAAGAGAAATGAGTTGACATTATGTCTCAAACCTGCAACTCCATTTTCTTAGCATATATATTCTCTTTTTTTGGGATTTTTTTATTATAAAAGGCGTTCTTTATTCACATATATGTTTCACACTTTATCTATATGTAAGTCGCTTGAAAATTGATTTTTTTGGTCCTTACTTTTATTTAGATTCATGCTTTCTTTTTTCCTGGGCTGTTTTGTCCGCTGGTTTGCACGATTTTATTTTGACCGACCACATACTTAGGTGAGTTGATTTGCTACTGGGTTGAAGCCCATTAACTATACCGCCCAGCCCTCTCCTCTCTCTGTGTGTTTCATGTTTTTATATTGTTATGCGTATCTCCTTTTGACTTTTGTGTTTTATTAGTTGGTTTATATTTTTAATTATTAGATATTTTTAGGATGTTTCGTGACTGTAAATGTATACATACAAATACTATGCAATATGTGTGAAAATTACACTATTATATGATTGTTTTTTGTATAGTACAAAAAGTGCAATTATAGTGCAAAGTTACGTGCATTTTTAGTAGTTTTTTTAAATTACATTTATTCTTACAGAATAATAATACCAATGGAACCAATTTATTTTATCATTATAAAACTCCATTATCATTTTTATTTAGATATTATTTTATTTTATTTCTTCTTTAAGGATAATACCAATGTCACTAACTCATTACCTCTTAGGAATATATTTTTAGTTCCATTATTAAATTCTTATCCGTGCATATTAAAAAGCACAATATTTTAGTATATTGTGTGCAGAAGTTATCATTGTTTGTTTTAGACATTTTTCATTTCTTCTTAAAGGATAATACCAATGCCACCAATTCATTCTACCTTACAAAACGTCGTTATGTTTTTATTATATTTCATTTTATTTCTTATTAATGGAAATAACAATGCCACTAATTCATTTCCTTATAAAATTTAATTATTTTTTGTTATGTTTTAGTTATTATTTATTTTATTTCTTCTTTAAGCATAATGCCAATGCCACTAATTCATTCCTTTTTGCGGAAGTTTTACTATCATATTCTATTTCTTGCATATTGTTAAAAATCATTTTTCTCTATATATTGGTGCAAATTTTGCCATTTCTTGGTGAAATTCCACTCTTATAAGCATGTTCTTGCATATTATAAAAAAAGCACATTTTATGTGTAAATTGTGTGCAAATTTAGTCATTGTTTGTTTTTTTATCCTTAAAGGGTAATATCAATGTCAAAACTCATTCTTTATGATAACACTTCCTTATATGACTTTATTTTAGTTTTTATTTCATTTTATTTCTACTTAAAGGGTAATACCAAAGTGATTAATTCATTCTTTCTTAGAAAATATCATTATCTGTTTTTTATTTAGTTTTTTTCTTCGTAAAGACTAATAGCACTGTCCTTAATTTATTCTTTCTTAAAAACTTTATTATTAGTTTTAGTTTTTTTTAATCTATAAGGTCAATAACAATATTTGCCACTAATTCATACCTACTTAGGAATTTTAGTTTTTGCAATAATTTCACCATCATATACTTATTCTCATATATTATTTTGTTTTTTTCAATATATATTCTCCACACGTTTGTTTCAAAAGGTGAGTTCGGACTAGTAGCCGATCGATGCAAGACGACGTTGAATGGCAAAATACGTTCAGACCGTGTGGCCCAGATGATTGCGGGTGGCTTGAGGGTCGGCGAGATGCTCTAAACACCTTTCCAAAACAAAATCTCGGTATTATATGTAACATCCAATCTAAATAACTAGCACGTACAGTTTTTGTAGAAGTTTTACGTGTACTTACACCAGCATTGTCCAACAAACATTATTTTCTAGTACATATTTCTTCGTTCACGCGTATTGCATGCATGCATCGATACGTTAGTCACCCACATCGCGTGTGTGCGCGTGCGTGCGCGGAAAAGCAACAGCGGAACACACCAAAAATGCAAGTCGAGCGCGATACGCCACGCCAAACCCAGCCAAGCCCGACCCTATAAAAACCATCTCATCAGTGAACAGCTCAATGCACAAACCCATCGACCGATCACTGCACCCCAGCAGCAGCATGGCTACCACCAGCTGTGCCCTCCTCATCGCCCTCGTCGTCCTGGCCGGCCTCGCCGACCTGCAGGCCGCCACGGCCGCCGCGAGGCCCGTTCACGCCGCGGAGTTCTCCGCGGCCGCAATGACGACGGAGCACCCAATGACGGACGTGGCGGATCCGGACCTGAACGGGATGATGCAGTGCATGTTCGGGTGCTTCACGTCGGTGATGGGCTGCGCATTCGGGTGCATGGGCAAGGGCCCCGACCTGCCGCTCTGCGTCATCAGCTGCAACCAGAAGAGCATCGTCTGCATGATCCGCTGCGGCCTCACGCCCTCGCCGCCGAGCCCCAAGCCGCCAACGCCACCCTCGCCCAAGCCGGCGCCCCCCAAGCCTGCACCTGCACCCGGCCCGCCGCCATTCGCCCGTCAAAACACCGGGACCTCCCCATAGACGCCGAGAATTGCCATGCATGATGCCAGTAATATGGTATACGAATTAACTAGTAAAAAAAAAAGGCGTATATCATTGAGGTATCCAGATATATAAATAGTGCTCGATCCATAACTTATAGCTGCATTTCATCACTTATGTATCTAGATGTATGTTACAATAGAAACACTGTCATATGATGACCCACGGTGATTGTACTTATACTATTCATGCAAATATGTAAGGATATAGCTCATTTATATATATGAATCCATGTTCTCAAAGTAAAAGGTGTTAACTGATCGAATACTCTGTGCCAGGGTCAAGTAGATTATGCCGTGAAAGTAACCATGTATTTTTTTTCACAAATGATGATAGGTTAAGCAAGATTTTTATAGGGTTTTCATAGGAAACATGAATATGAAAACAAATATAAATTGGACTTTCAGTTCAAAAGATATATACAGATTTGAAAAGTCAAAAGAAAAAGCATGGGATGTGGGATGGGTTGAGCTTCCAAAAGTTGCACGCATGGACCCAATCTAAGGTAATTAAGGGCTAAAGCACATGCAAAGAGAAAACTAGTTTCAATCGTGAAGCAATCAAACGACCAGAAATTTGCGGTGCCGCCTCACCTGTGTGCCACAAATTATCTCCCAAGTTTCATGTGTTACATCATATTTTGGACACAAGCTCCTCATTTGAATCTTGCTCGACCTATTAATTTGTGCATCATATCTCTTTTTTCCAAATAACCTACTCCAAAACATCTCACTTCAACACGTAGGTGAACTTTCTGAAGATTGTAAATCATATCTCTTCATGTGAAAATATGTGTGAACTATGAAACTTAAGGAGATGGGCAAACAAAATGTAACTTTTAAATTATGTGAAAAATATGTATCATAATGTAGTTTAATTATTTATTTAGAGCAATATTTGAATACATTTCATAGGTTCACACAGATGACAAGAACACTTATTTAATTTCTTCACCTTTTTATACAAATGCAAAGCTGCAATTAATGTTCAGGGTTTTTTGTGAAATCTACATTTTTAGTTCAATGAAATCATTGGATATACCCTGCACCAAAAAAGCTCACATGATATAACACAATATCATATAGATAGTTATATGGATCTTTGAACTTCTGAGAGACAGGTAGAAAAAAGAACTTCAAAAGATCATGAAAGCAAGGTCTTGCAAGGAAGCTTTTGTGTTCTCCAGGCTTCAAGTCTCCAACAAGCCTAGTTGTCTAGTTGAGATGTTCCTCACCTGAGAGTGTGTATACGGTCTTTGGGTAAAGGAGCTTGGGTGTGAGGCCATTTAGAATATGATGGAATGCATCTCTAGGTTGCACTTGATGGGGGAACAAAATGGCCTTCTTCATTGACTAGACAGTGTGTGTAGCTTGTCGTATCCCACCTTTTGCAACGTCTACTAATCCAAATGGTGGTATAATAGACTTTCTCGCGGGCCACTTCCACTCCCTAAGTGTCTCTTCGATCTCCCCTAGGCTGGGAACCTTGGATCGCTCTCTAGAGATGCAAGAACAGGATAATGACACGCGGTGATAAATGCCGCAAAGATCCCTCAACCAACGTTAGTCTTCCAGGACATGTGACACCGTCCTCGATCTAGCTGCCCTTGGCTTGACCAGATCAAACACAAAAAATGCACAATATGTTTAACAACCAGACCGTCAATCCAGGGGCCTTGCTAAAATACAATCGACACCCCACCATTTATTGTGATCTTATCTGAGGCCTCAAAGATGGCCAAAACTTTGTTTTCCTTTTTCCAGAAACGCATGTAACTTTATTTATACTTATAAGCATTATAGGAACAATGCTTTGGATTCAAGATCTGGCTAAGGATGATATATTCTTCGTGCTCTCAATCTTCGCAAGACGGAATACTTTTAAGACTTCAATAAAGAGTTTGCCATTAGACCTGCCACTCGTTCACCCGAACGACCTTGACTACCAATAAAGGTTTCTGAAAGCCCATTGTGCCGCCCATCCAAATAGATGGGAAGCCATGATCGATGAACGAAGTTGGAACCATTATAGTCCCATAAAAGTGTAGGTTGTTAAACCACAAGATTTTCACCACATCGTTGAGGAGATATTGCAAGATCCAACCAACAAAATAAATATGACATGATAACATAAACTCATCACATCTGGATAAACGGATCTGCAAGGACATGAACCTCTCTCGCTCCATGACACCACTAGGGTAGTGAGAGAAAAATTACCACTATAAAGACACCAACAAAGAACACAAAACAGTCACATTCGAGGCCCCCTCACCAAGGTGTTGTTAAGGCATTTGAGGTTTTGAAGCCTGAGATCCCCCCCCCCCAACACACACACACCCATACACACATTCCAGTTGTGCGAATACTTTCTCCCAAGCTAGCAAGTACTGCCCCCTGTAGAATGATCCGAGCCCACCCAAAGGAATCCGCTCCGAAGTTGTCGATGGCTATCAGTACGCAAGGTGGCAGATCCAAAGCAATAATATGGTGGATCGGCATCAAAGATAACTTATGTATTCAACTGAATGATCCTAGCTCCCTTGCCAGTCATCCCTGCCTTCCTTTCTGACATTTCTCATGAACTTATGGAGAATGTGGTTCATGTGATTTTTTATAGCTAGGTCTAGATACTAGAAAACTAAGACGCAAGTTGGTGCTACGAATGACGAAAATTGGGTTTTAAATATCCCAAATTCATGCTGAAGTTCATAAGATCTCGCTATGTTCTATGCTCCAATTAATATGCACTAGTAGAAAACATGGCTTTGGTCCAGGCCGGACCAGCCCATTAGTCCTAGTTCAGTCACGAACCGGGACCAATGGGGGCAACGGTCCCGGTTCGTGAGGCCAGGGGGGCGAGCGGGCCACATGGGGCATTGGTCCCGGTTCGTCTGGAACCTTTGGTCTCGGTTCCAGACACGAACCGGGACCAATGTGCCTCGCTCCTGGCCCACAACCATTGGTCACGGTTCGTGGCTGGATCCGGGACCAAAGGGGGTCCTTTAGTCCCGGTTCCAGCCACGAATCGGGACCAATGAGATGCCTATATATACCCCCTCGCCAGCGAGCAGAGCACTCCACATTGCTCTGTTTTTCAGGCCGGCGAGGGGAGAGCTTTGTGGTGCTCTAGCTCACCTCCTATGCACATTGCTCTGTTTGATGAAATGTCCAAGCCAAACTTAAGCTTTCTCCTCTCGAATCTCCTTGTTCAAGCTCCATTTTCCTTAAGATTTGTCTAGGTTTGGCGGTCCATCATGTCCCGTCACCGTCCTCACCGTCGTCGATCGCCCGTGCCCATCTCTGTGCTGGCACCACTGTGGTTAGCCTCTTCTTCTTATCTTCTTTCTAAAAGGAAAAAGGTTTTACTTGTATGATTTATATACATACTTGTGTAATTTTCTTACTTTTATTATTGTTTATTATTATATAGTGCGATGGTTTTCGTATCCACCTCCGTCGGCCCTCGTCCTATATATGATTCGGATGTGGTATATATTATCTTTTATAACTATTTGTTTTATTTGGTGTTTATGACAATTATGCCTACAAACGTGACATAGATTTTTTAATCTAGGAGGAGGTAGTTGAACCGGAAATTCCAACCCACATAGCAACTCTTGTTGAGAAGTTAAATTTGGTTGAAAAAGAAAACAATGACTTGAAAGAAAAATTACAAAGAGTTGAAGAGGAGAAGATGAAGTTGGAGTTGCATGTTGCCGATGTCGTCGACGATCACAAGACCAAGATGGATGCAATGCGCTTGAAGATTAGAAAGATTAGAAAATATGTCATTCATACTAAGGCTTGGTATCATTATGCCGTTGAATCAATTGGTACCTTAGTAACGGTTATGATTGCATTTGTTGTTGCATTTAATTGTTTTACATAGTTTTGCTGTATGTTTTAATTAGATACTCTAGAGAGCTATATGTTGTTCAATAATGACAACTATGTATGAATTGTACGTATTTATTTTGGTCATTATTGTACTTTGGCTTTAATGTGATGATGAATTTCTATTAATTTGGTCACTTCTCTATTCATGATATGTTGTAATGGTTTTTAATTCACTTTATTATATAACGCACGCAGATGAACCGACAATGGATGTACGGTGACCGACGCACCTCCAAGTATATTAAGGGCCTGCATAATTTTCTCGAAGCGGCTGAGACAAACAAGCAGAATGGTTTATTCCTTGTCCATGTACTGTGTGTGAGAATACAAAGTATTTCTCCAACTCTAAAACCCTTCCCTTCCACCTGCTTCAGAAGGGTTTTATGCCACACTATAATGTTTGGACCAAGCACTGAGAAAGAGGGGTTATGATGGAAGACAACAAAGAAGAAGAGGATGACGACAACTACCCTCCCCCTGAATACGGTGATGCTGCAATGGGGGAAGCTGAAGATCAAGAGGAACCAGATGATGTGCCCGATGATGATCTTCGCCGGGTCATTGTTGATGCACAGAGAGATTGCGAAAGTGAAAGGGAGAAGTTGAAGTTCGATCGCATGTTAGAGGATCATAAAAAGGGGTTGTACCCAAATTGCGAAGATGACAACAAAAAGCTCGGTACCACACTGGAATTGCTGCAATGGAAGGCGGACAATGGTGTATCTGACAAGGGATTTAGTTTGCTACTGAAAATAATGAAGAAGAAGCTTCCAAAGGATAACGAATTGTCCGGCAGTACGAACAAAGCAAAGAAGGTTCTATGCCCTCTAGGATTGGAGGTGCAGAAGATACATGCATGCCCTAATGACTGCATCCTCTACCCCGGTGCGTACGAGGATTTGAACGCATGCCCGGTATGCGGTGAATTGCGGTATAAGATCAGAAGAGATGACCGTGGTGATGTTGAGGGCCAGCGCACCGGGAAGAGGGTTCCTGCCAAGGTGATGTGGTATGCTCCTATAATACCACGGTTGAAACGTCTATTCAGAAACAAAAAAGCATGCCGAGTTGATGCAATGGCACAAAAAAGACCGTAAGAAAGATGGGAAGTTGAGAGCACCCGCTGACGGGTCGTAGTGGAGAAAGATCGAGAGAAAGTGGAGCGACTTTACAGGTGTCCCGAGGAACGTATGGTTTGGTTTAAGTGCAGATGGCGTTAATCCTTTTGGAGAGCAGAGCAGCAAGCATAGCACATGGCCTGTGACTCTATGTATGTATAACCTTCCTCCTTGGTTGTGCATGAAGCGGAAGTTCATTATGATGCCAGTGCTCATCCAAGGCCTTGAGCAACCCGGCAATGACATTGATGTGTACCTAAGGCCATTAGTTGATGAACTTTTACAGCTATGGAATGGAAGAGGTGTACGTGTGTGGGATGAGAACGAATAGAAGGAATTTGACCTACATGTGTTGCTGTTTGTAACCATCAACGATTGGCCTGCTCTCAGTAACCTTTCAGGACAGACAAACAAGGGATACCACGCATGCACACACACTGTTTCGATGACACCGACAATATATATTTGGACAAATGCAGGAAGAATGTGTACCTGGGGCGTCGTCAATTTCTTCCGACCAACCATCAATGACGAAAGAAAGGAAAGCATTTCAAAGGTGAGGCAGATCACCGGAAGAAGCCCGCCCTCTGTACTGGTGATCACATACTTGGTATGATCAATGATTTACATGTAATATTTGAAAAGGGTCCTGGCGGACTATCTGTTCCGACTGACGATGCGGGACGCGCACCCATGTGGAAGAAGAAATCTATATTTTGGGACCTACCCTATTGGAAAGACCTAGAGGTCCGCTCTTCAATCGACGTGATGCACGTGACGAAGAATCTTTGCATGAACCTGCTAGGCTTCTTGGGAGTGTATGGGAAGAAAAAATATACACTGGAAGCATGGGAGGAACAGCAACGTGTGCATAAAAAAGACGGCATGCATCCAAAGTAGTATGAAGGTCCTGCCAGCTACGCTCTTACCAAAGAAGAGAAGGAAATCTTCTTTGAATGCCTGCTCAGTATGAAGGTCCCGTCTGGCTTCTCGTCGAATATAAAGGGAATAATAAATATGGCAAAGAAAAAGTTCCAGAACCTAAAGTCTCATGACTGCCACGCGATTATGACGCAACTGTTGCCGGTTGCATTGAGGGGGCTTCTATCGGAAAACGTTCAATTAGCCATTGTGAAGCTATGTGCATTCCTCAATGCAATCTCTCAGAAGGTGATCGATCCAGAAATCCTGCCAAGGTTAAGGAGTGATTTGGTGCAATGTCTTGTTAGTTTCAAGCTGGTGTTCCCACCGTCCTTCTTCAATATCATGACGCGCGTCCTAGTTCATCTAGTCGACGAGATTGTCGTTCTGGGCCCTGTATTTCTACACAATATGTTTCCCTTTGAGAGGTTCATGGGAGTCTTAAAGAAATATGTTCGTAACCGTGCTAAGACATAAGCAAGCATCTCCATGGGCCATCAAACAGAGGATGTCATTGGGTTTTGTGTTGACTTCATTCCTGGCCTTAAGAAGATTGGTCTCCCTCAATCGCGGTATGAGGGGAGACTAACTGGAAAAGGCACGCTAGGAGCAGACTCAATAATATGTAGGGGCGGGCATTCATGGTCTCAAGCACACTACACAGTTCTACAGAATTCCACCTTGGTGACCCCGTATGTTGATGAACACAAGAATATTCTGCACTCCAAACACCCTGAGCAGTGTGACGACTGGATTACATATGAACACATCAGGACTTTCGGCAGTTGGTTGCAAACACGTCTCATGTGTGACAACACTATTTCTAATGAGTTGTACTCGTTGGCCAGGGGACCATCTTCGACTGTATTGATTTACAAAGGGTACGAGATAAATGGGAATACATTTTACACGATCGCCTAAGATGAAAAGAGCACCAACCAAAACAACGGTGTCTGCTTTGATGCAGCAACCAAGAGGGGAAAGGACACATATTATGGTTACATAGTGGACATATGGGAACTTGACTATGGACATGATTTCAAGGTCCCTTTGTTTCAGTGCAAATGGGTCAATATGTCAAGAGGCGGGGTACAGGAAGACCCACAGTACGGAATGACAACAGTGGATCTAAATAATCTTGGGTACACAGACGAACCATTCGTCCTAGCCAATGATGTGGCCCAGGTTTTCTATGTGAAGGACATGTCTACCGTACCGAGAAAAAGAAAAGATAAGGAAGTGAATACATCATACGATGAGCCAAAGCACCACATAGTTCTTTCAGGAAAAAGAGACATCGTGGAATTGGAGGGCAAGACACACATGTCTGAAGATTATGAAAAGTTTTATGAAATCCTCCCTTCAAAGTCAAGGCTGACCCAAGCACCCTGTTAAACGATGAAGATTATCCATGGCTACGGCGCAATAAGCAAAGGACACAAGCAAAGAAAAAGTGAAGACTTTCTCTCCACAACTATATCATTGCAGTTACATGTAAAGAAATGAAATGCCTTTTGTAACAGATGAGTTTTCGTATGAAACCCTGATACTTCGAAAGAAATTGTCTGTCTTGTACACGAAGTGCATCCAGTTTTTGTCGTAACCCTCTCAAATTTTTATGACATGCTATGTGGGTGAAATGATGATACCATGCAAACTTCAAAAAAGAATGAACTAAAACGAATCAATTAAATATAATATTTTTCAATAGAAAAAAGAATCAACTAAAAACAATCAAAATAATATTAACTAAAATTATCAAAATATTTATTTGTTAAAAACTTTAATAGTAAAAGGAATGAACTAAAAAGAATCAATTAAATATAATATTTTTCAATAGCAAAAAGAATCAACTAAAAAGAATCAAAATAATATTAACTAAAATTATCAAAGTATTTATTTGTTAAAAACTTTAATAGTAAAAGGAATGAACTAAAAAGAATCAATTAAATATAATAATTTTCAATAGCAAAAAGAATCAAAATAATATTAACTAGAATTATCAAAGTATTTATTTGTTAAAAACTTTAATAGTAAAAAGAATGAACTAAAAAGAATCAATTAAATATAATATTTTTCAATAGCAAAAAGAATCAACTAAAAAGAATCAAAATAATATTAACTAAAATTATCAAAGTATTTATTTGTTAAAAAATTCATTAGTAAAACGAATGAACTAAAAAGAATCAACTAAAAAGCAAAAAAATAAAAAAAATACTGGACTAAAAAGTAAAAGATAAAAAATGCCACCTACTGGGTCAACGGCAGGATTCAGGCCCGCGAGCCAAGTAGGACAAACATGCAGAGACACATTAGTTAGGCCCATAGGCCTGCAATAGAGAGGAGCTCGAAACCGTTGCCGCAGCGGCGCTTATAAACCAGTCGGAGTGCTACTCAAGTAGCGAGGTGGGACTAAAGTTCCACCACATCGTTGTGCCAGGCTATTGGTCCCGGTTGGTGGCTTTAACCGGGACCAATGCCCACCATTTGTTCCGGTTGGAGCCACCAACCAGGACCAATGGTTTGTGCTTCCTGCCCTTTCGCCTGGCGAAAACTGACCTTTGGTCCCGGTTGGAGCCACCAGCCGGGACTAATGGTGGGCATTGGTTCCGGTGGGTGGATCCAACCGGGACGAATGGTTGGGCTATATAAGCCAGCACTTAGGATTTTTTCCCCAATTTCTCCCATCGCCCCGCCCTGCCTCCTCCTCGTCATCGCCGTTAACGCCCTTGCCCTACCCTGCCCCGACGCGCGGCCCTCCTCTCGTCGTTCCGACCGGCCCGGAAGCCTCCCCGCGCTCGACCTCGTCGCCTCTGCCCGTTCGTTTGCCCGGGGAAGCACCACGCCGGTGCCTGCGACCCCTTCTTCCCCGACGCCGTTCATCACTGCCGTCGCCGTCGCCGTCATCACCTTTGCCGTCGCCATCGCCGTGCGCCCCTGCCCCGCCCCCGCCATCGCCGTCACCGTCGCCGTGCGCCCCTGCCCCACCCCGATCAGCCCGGCCCCGCCCCTGCCCCGGCCCGTCCCCGCCGTCGTCGGCCGTGCCCCTGCCCCGTCGTTGCCGCCGGTGTCCTCGCCCCGACCCCACGCCCCTGCCCCGTCGTCACCCGAGCCCTGCTGTGAGCCGCCGCGCCACCCCGCCCTTTTTTATGTTTATGTTTATGTTCATAACATTTTTTGTCAAAAAAATATATGTGATCATTGTCACACCAAAATTCTATACTTATTTTGGATATGATGAATTTTTTAGTCATGTTCATATGCTATTTTTTTGTTCATAGCAGTTTTTGGTCCATGTATATATGTATGTGTATGTATGGATGGATGAATGGATCGATGTAACTATAAGTTCAAATTTACCCCTCCCTGATAACTTCAACATGAGGAGGGACATGCATGAGAGAGAGGCGGTCCACTCACCCGACCAACTATCGAGGCCACCCAAACCCTAGAAGAAAGAGCATCGTTGTCGATCTACCCCCTCCCCAATAACTTCGACATGAGGGGGATGTCGGACATGCATGAGTGAGAGAGGCGGTCCGCTCGCCCGACCAACTATCGAGGCCACCCAAACCCTAGAATAAAGAGCGTCCTTGTCAATCTACCCCCTCCCTAATAACTTCGACATGAGAGGGGACGTCGGACATGCATGAGAGAGAGGCGGTCTGCTCAACCGACCAACTATCGAGGCCACCCAAACCCTAGAAGAAAGAGCATCGTTGTCAATCTACCCCATCCCTACCCGATAAACTCTCGAGGCCACCCAAACTGGGACTGAAAAAGCATTGTCGAGGCCACCCTAAACCCTAGAATTGTTGTCGAGGCCACCCCAAACCCTAGAAGCGTTGTTGAGGCCACCCAAATTTACCAAGTTAAATGAAGAAAACTCCGGTAACACAGATTTATCAAGAATGCCCCATTATGGATGTGCACAAGTTGATCCAAAATTTTTATGATCTCATCTATATATATAATTCTTCTACATGTGACCTTGTCTGTCAAAGTATTGAAGAAATCCATGGCTTCATCGTTAGCCGGAAGTAACATGTGTATGATGCTACGAAGCTCTTCAAAGTTGTTTTGGAACGGAGTCCCGGATAGAATAATTCGCTTTTTGGTACGAATTTCAGCAAAGGCCTTCCAAATAGCGATATTCGGAAGGATCTTGCTGAACTTCATACCAAAAAGGTAATTAATTATCCTATCCGGGACTCCATTACAAAACAATTTTGGAGAGCTTCGTACCATTATGCGCCTATTACTTCCGGCTAATGATGAAGCCTTGGTTTTCTTGAATCCTTTGACACTAGACAACGTGACATATAGAAGGGTAGATGAGATCAGGAAAAATATGGACCATTTTCTGCACATTCAGAATGGCACCATTTTGTTAATTAAATCCCTTAAAGGTTAACAGAATCCCTTGTTTGACATTCATGAGAGAGGCGGTCCGGACGTCGGACATTCATGAGAGAGGCGGTCCGGACGTCGGACATTCATGAGAGAGGCGGTTCGGACGTCGAACATTCATGTTTGTATATTAATTGCCAGATTGTAATATTTGCAAAAACTATGGATCCAAGAGACGAAGAACAAGAACAGTTGTTGGGGGACATAATCCACGGCGGACGTGATATCTTGTCGTTTCTCAACGACACCGATGGTTTGGAAGGAGAGGATTATGACGGCTCCGGTGATCGAACAATGGAGGAGGAAGGACATGATCATGATGGCTCTGGTGACCGAATGCCGGAGGAAGAAGGAGACCATGATGACAGCTCCGGTGACCGATCGGAGGAGGGATCTGTTGCAATGTCTGGCGAGGTATATATATTAATTAAGCCTGTGATGACTAGCTAATTGATGCATTAATTGATTTGGTATGTACATATATTAATTAACTCTTCTTTCTTCTTTTATAGCCCTCCGGATCGAGCCAAATTTCGGTAACGAGACGACGCCCGAAGAAGAGGTTGCGCAAGGATGAAAGGCTCACGATCACAGCACTCGCGAACGATGGCCATCCGATTGAACCCAAGCGGACCAAGAACACATTTTCTGCTCAGTGCAAAGCTATTGTTAGGGACAACATCCCGATCAGCATCAATCAATGGAATAAGCCTAAGGACAGCGCCCCTGAAGGTGATTATGTCACCGATAGACAGAAAGATGATCTTTGGACCGCGCTGAAGGCAAATTTCACCCTACCGCCAGAGGAGGATCCGAATAAGCCAGTTATAGAGCCACTGGTCAAGGCGTGTGCTCTTAAGAAGATGGCAGATCTATTCAGGAGGTGGAAGAATGAGTTGAAATCAAAGTTTGTCGACAAAGGGAAGATTCCAGAATTCACTGACCGATTTGAGAAGATAAGAGAGTACTGGCCCGCATTTGTGGACTACAAGACATCGGATAAGAGTAAGAAAATGTCAGAGACAAACAAGGTCAATGCTGCAAAGAAGCAGTATCACCATCACACGGGGTTAGGTGGCTACCTCAAAGCCCGGTCGTTGTGGGACAAAGCTGAGAATGACCTGATTGCTAAAAACGTCGTACCACAGACATTAAACTGGCCAGACCATTCAAGGACTTGGTTCTTCGGGGTTGGGGGAACTTTGGACCCTGATGCAGGGAAGTGCCGTTGGACGAACGAGCAACTTGCAATACCCATGAACAAGCTTCAGAAGTATATCACCGCAGCGCAGGAAGGGACGTTCATTCCCGACAGAGAGAAGGACGAGCTGACTAAGGCCCTAAGGAATGTTGAGCACCCTGGACGAACACGAGGCACACCAGGATCTGTTTCGTGGAAGGTTGGGTTTCCCGACATAGGCGGTTACAGAAGCCGGGAGATAAAGAGGAAAGCGCAGCTGAGCGAAATTCAGAAGCTCAATGCAAGACTACAAAAGCTAGAGGAAGCTGAGAGCTAGCGAGCTGCCGGCCAACCATCTCAGCGGCATGAAGCTACCCCAGAAGCTACCCCGCCATCTTAGCGGAGAAGCAGTGTCGCTTCCACGGAGTCCGTTCAGCCTGACTTCACATCTCCTAGCTACCCCGTGGATACTATCAAGGAGGCTCAACATTGCGAACTTATGACGAAATGCCGGAACCTCACTTTCAAGGCGGCTCTCGGCTCTGTTGCACCTTCTCAACCCAACGGAACTTTTCACTGTCGTCCGATTCCACATGGCTATGCTGTTGTGATGGTGGATGAAGTAATGAAGGAATTTGAGGTGCTCGAGCTTGACCACTCTATAGGTGAAGGAGAGAATAAGCTGGTTCGTCCCTTGAGGAGTACATGTCTATGGCAGAAGGAGTACATCAAGCTTCCAAACTGGACGCCTCCGCCTCCTTCTTCTCCTCAGGCGAATCAGGGCACTCCGCTTCCTCCTCCTCCTCCTCCGGCAAGTGATCAGGGCACACCGCCTCCTTCTCCGGCTCCTCCGACGCGTGAGGACACTCCGCCTCCTTCTTCGCCTACTTCGACACGTCAGAGCAGTACGCCTCTTCCTCAGCCTCGTCGGCAATGACAGAAGACAGACACCACCGCTCCGGCTCCTCCGGCGCCTAGTAAGCAATGATGGAAGAGAGCCGCCGCCGCTCCCACAGCTAGCAGTACAAGCATAGGCAGAAGGGAATACATATACGGTCCATCTCTCAAGCCTCTGGAAAAGTTACCATATGAGAGGACCGAATCTGAAAACGAGGAGATATGTCAGGACGAATTGAGGGCCCATTTTGCAAAGAAAACTCCACTTCCGAAGGAGAAGCTAGATCCGGTGAAAGCGATGCGCACTATCCATGCCCTGAAGCGACCACCACCGCCTCCACCGGATTCCAACTTTGACCGCTGTATTAAAAAGACATATCAAGATGCGCGGCGGTCGGGAAGTACTTCCAGTGGTGCAAGGTTAGCAAAACGAAGAAGTGGGAAAAAGATTCCCCAGCTCGGTGAACATGCAAACCAATCGTGCCCCCCGCTCAAGGTGTCTAGCGATAGCATCGCTAATCATCCGGGGATGATGCCCGGTACTAATCCTGGTGATTACCTGAGTGATGATGTACAATTTAAGACGTTGGGGGTGGACGAATTCCGTTACCGGCACGGGCGGCCTCTTGTCAAACCTGATCCTCCTCTAACAACGATGATGCGAAAATTTCATGAATGGTACATGAAAACCTGTCGTGAGTCTGGGAAGGATTCTTTGACGCTGTTAATTAAAGAGGAGAACAACCTCGTTGGAATGGATCTGTTGAATGTTGAATTTGAGGAGATATTCCAGTTATACAATCAAAAGGCCCTCGACAAAACAATCATGACTTGCTACTATCTGTAAGTACTACTTGTGTAATTAAGTCTTTCTATGTATATAGCTCAGCTCTTTCATTGCATGTATATATAATTATCCTCACTATATTATGCAGATTAAAGATCGTCGAATGCAGAAAAGCACAAATCTATGACATTGGGTTCATTAACCCAAATATCATACATGATTTTTACGGTTAAAAACAATGTCACACAAACCAAGGACAACTTGCTACAATTGTTGCTTAAAAATTAAAACAAAGGGACAATACTCTTTCCTTACAACTTCAAGTGAGTGTTACTGTCTTGTGCATATTCGGTTTTCCTTATTACTCGAGGTTTATAGTAATGTAATTGATGAGTTATGCATGCGTGCACAGTTTTCACTTTATTCTGCTAGAGATTAAGCTTGAGCGGGGTGTAGTAATCGCCTTAGACTCAAAACGAAAAGATCCCCAGGAATATGCGGGCATGACTGAAATCCTCCAGAAGTAAGTTCAATCGATCATTATCGCATCATATTGGCAACTTTGTTCATTTCCTGATATCAAGTAATTATTTTCTTTGTCTGGCAGGGTTTGGAAAGAGTTCACAGCAATTGTTCCGGCACTGCCGGGTGAGCTGCGATTTACACACCCGAAAGTAAGTACTACTAGCTAGTTCCGCGCATCTCCCATTGATTCTAGTTTCATTAATACCATTTATCATGCTTGATTATCAGTTTGATTGAACTCTATTTCTCGTAAAGTGCTTGTGGCAGAAAACCGGGAATGATTTTTGTGGATACTACGTTTGCGAGTTCATCTACAATGCGATGACCCCTAAGCGGGGCTACTCTGAAAAACAATTTCAAGTGCGTAAGCAATAATATTCACAATTTTATTTTATTACCATATATATGTGTTGACCCCCTTCTTCAAATTAGATGTGACAGATGCGGGATGAACTCCTACCACATGATCGCATACGAGCAATTCAAGAAGAATTGACGGGATTCTTTCTTGACCACATCATAAATAAAGCCGGAGAATACCATCTGGAATTTGACATTAGATGTTAGGGATTGTAAGAGATCTTATATTGTATATATGTAGCTAGTAGCGTCGAATATATATACGAAAACTTGTTATACGACCAATCTTTCGGAGAAAGAGAGGTCGATCACTTCTATCTCTATATGTTCATGACGATCTTCTGTACTTAATGGTTCCTTCATTTGCTTACTAGTTAGCGTGTCGAGTTCTTTCTATAGTAGCTAGCGTCGACCAAGCACGGAGAAAGAGAGGACACTTCTCTCTATTAGCTAGCTAACATAGTATGAAACCCCTAAATTAATCCTATAAAAACCCCGTAAAACCCACCCCTCCCCCCTTTCAAAAAACCCAGCTCCTGCCAGATGCTGACGCGTGAATGCCTTTTGGTCCCGGTTGGTGTTACCAACCGGGACTAAAGGTCCTCCTGCTTGGGCTCCTAGCACCGGCGACATGGAGCCCCTTTTGTCCCGGTTGGTAAGCGAACCGTGACTAAAGGTTTTGGGCTTTAGTCCCAACCCTTTAGTCCCGGGTCCAGAACCGGGACAAATGAGCCTTATGAACCGGGACAAATGGGCCTTTTTCTACTAGTGATGTGAAAGCATGAGCAAAAAAAAATTAAAGCAAACATATTCTTTTTGAGGAAATAGGGGAAACCGGAAAGAAAAGGGAATCATGACATTGTTGATAGTGATTCAACCAAATCGACTCATGGTTTGCACCATGCGGAGGAGCACCAAGAAAATGTAAAGCCCTTTCCACATATGGTTTGACCTATGCAGATTCCTATGTCATTCAAATTATAGTCAAACTACCTCGAACCTACTACTATACTACTCCCTCCGTTTTAAAATATAAGTCTTTTTAGAGGTTCCACTAAGAAACTATATATGGATGTATATAGACATATTTTAGAGTGTAGATTCACTCATTTTGTTTCTATGTAGTTCTCTAGTGAAATTGCTAAAAAGACTTATATTTAGAAACAAAGGGAGTATATGCATATATCCCCTGCAAGCACAACACAAAGGATTTGCAATTGCTTTGCTCGACCATATACACTATCATTTTGGTGTAAATTATTAGAGGGAGGTAATAACACCACTCGTGCTTGAACTTGTCACGGATGTTCACTTTAGTGTCTAAACTTGAAACATACGTTGAACTGGTTCTAGAACATGTCATGAACATGCAAATGCGGTACTAATCTCATTTATAGATGTAAAGTGTGCTGATATAACACCGTATTTTGCAGACGTGAATGGGATTCACTTTGTGGAGACAAAGCAGAATTATAGTTGAATACTATATATATCCATATAACAAGTGGGTCCTGTCTGTCAGTACAAAAGAAAATTGAAATAAAAACTAATGAACGCCAGGGTTCGAACCTTTCGAAGTGAAGAGTATGGGCTACCTGTGCTAGTCAATCCACGTGATAGATTTATATGCATATTTTACCCCCTTAGATCTAATTTACTATCCAAATAAAATTTTCTGCTATTTAAATTCGTTGGAGCACTGCGGCCCATTTAGCACACATTCATTTAAAAAAACTGTAAAATGTTTGTACAAATTATAAATCACAGTAATATCAATATTGATCAATTCTATGTGTGGTATTAATAGTTAGAAATATTATACATATAACTAGAAGAACTAACTTTAAAAAAAATCATGTACCTTTTAGAATATTCAGCTATTATTATAAAAAAATTAACATAACTGAAATAATATATATGTATAATAAAAATTTGTGTAATATAATGTAATTTTTTTAAATTACACTTCGTGAATATTATTTTAATTATTCAAACATTTGAGTAACTATACACATATTTTATGATTCATAAGCATGTTGTTGAAGAAAATGTTTCTGTAACTAAAAATTATTCATAATTTAAAATTTAAAATGAATATATAAATACTCACTCGTTGATTGTATTTACATTATATAATATTAATAATACAAGTCATGAGCGAAACTATACATCAGTTAATATTCGTAAGTATTTAGTAAATGGTGTTATCCTTAATTTCCTCAAATTAAATATAAGCCTAGCATGTCCAAAAATGTTTGCACTATATTTCAAATAGTATTTTACAATTAATATCTTAATATTTTTTGAACTTACATGATTATTTTTAGTACATTAGTTTATTGCATACATCTATTTTTATTTTGTGTGCACACGAATATTTGTGCACCAGAGGTTATTATTTATGTACCAAAAATATTTATAATGCACGACATGGCATGGGGCTTTTTAATATATTAAAAAATGCACATAATTATTTGTATACCACGAGATAACTATTAATACCAGAAAAATATTGGTAGCATGCATGTGTATTAGTGTGATTATAATTTATAGGTATTTCATTACTACAAGTGAACCATATGCCACGTTGGCCCAATACAATGCCACGTCAGCACATTTTACATTGACAAATGACATTAGCATTGTATTTGCACGCTCGCGCCAAGTTTTAGAACCAGTTCGACGTATTTTTCAAGTATTTTTCAAGTTCAGACACTAAAATAAACATTCATGACAAGTTTGAACACCACCGTTGTATTACCTCTATTAAAGGTATGTCGACGTACCCTTTGAATCGGGCCGTGTAAGTTGATTCCGCAGATATCTTTCCGTATGCGTGTGGCGTGTGTTTGTGCTTGCCATATCCCACATATCGAATCCAAGCTGGAATTTTGTCACATCAAATTAGACATGATATCCGCGCTGAAAATCCTGACGGCGGTTCCCATATCTGCATGCACGTTTGATGAGCACATGCGACTAGCTAGTACTCCCAGGCAGGCATCGAATGCGCGTGCTCCGTCAGCGCCGATCGAATCTGACGTGCTCAATATCTAGCTGGGTATCTAGGTACGTAGCACACACAACTTATTCATTTCCAACATATGGGCGCCGGGGGAGATCGTCGTCGACTAATTTCATTTCTGTTTCTCACTTTTCTCGCGAGTGGCGAATAATCAACGCCGGCGTTGCAACGAAAGAGCATACACAGATATAGATGAACTCCATGCCGTATATATGCATGCATGCATGCGGTCATGCCGTATATATTCGTCAAGGAATCCTAATGGTTTTGTCAATTTCTGCCAAGCCAAGTGATGTGGGGACAATACACGGCTGCGAGAGGAATTTTCCTGCGATATCTGTGAGACTTAAGGATTTAAAAAACAATTTCGCTAAGTCTTAGTCGGCTAAGGCTGCATTATGTCTCAATCGATGCTATAAACTGTTGATCTTGCATGAAGATTCATAAAAAAAGTCAATTTTTTTTGTATCATATTACTTTACTAAGATTTGGTTAATTCTTAGACGACTAAGCACTAGCAACCCCCTTCATAAAAATTGTGGCCCATGATCTAGACATGGCATGCATGCAGTTTGTAGCCGCTGCATATGGTTGATTCAAATTAAGAGCATCTTCAGCCGCACCCCTAACTGGCCCCTCAGGCGATTTTTCGACGTCGGCCCGAAAAAACGTTCCAGTCGCGTTTTCAGGACGTCGAAATCCGCCAGCTAGGCCCGTTTTTGGGCCCGGCGATCGCAGGCCGCACCCGACGCACTGGGGGCGCTCGGGGGCTCCGGCACAAGGGAAAAGCACGTCTGTCCCACACCGTCAGGCGAAAAGTCAAGTCTTTCTTTCAGATTCGCCTCCCACCCCCCGCGCGCTCGGTCGCCAACTGGCTGATCCCGGCGCCGCCGACCGCCCCGCGCACTGCTAGATAGTCCATCCCCGCCGAAAAAACAGCAGAGGTTTCGCCGAGGCAGCCCCTCCGCCACCAGCTGGGCGATTTTTCTGGCGTTTCCCGGCCTTGGAAGGGAAGTGTAGCGGCGGGTACGCGCCCACCGCGTCCGCAAGGTGTTCGACGATTTACCTGCCTCGGCAATGGACTCAAACGGCGAGGAAGCACTCACTGCGCTGCTGGAGGAGGAAGCCGAGGCCGACGTCTAGGAAGAGGAACATCTCACGGTCCTCACCGCCAATGCCGGCCTGCTGGCGAGCAATGAAAAGCCGCGGCAAAGTGGCTCGGCGCCGGGGCGGATGAAAGCAAAGAACTGACATCGTCTCGAAGGCTACTGCATGCTCTACTCCGACTGCTTCGCCGATGCTCCACTGCACGGCGACAAAACATTTCGACGCCGTTATCGGATGGGCCGGAAGCTTTTCCTCAGGATTGTGAATTCCACCCGGGACTTCGATAGCTACTTCAAGTGCAAGAAGGATTGCACCGGCAAACTTGGATTCACCTCAATCCAGAAGTGCACGACAGCGATGAGAATGCTTGCATACGGAGCTCCCGGTGATTCACTCGACGACTATGGGCGCATGGACGAGTCCACCACCATTGAGTGTTTCTACAAGTTCTGTCGGGCAATGTTGGCAGTGTTTGGACTGCAATACTTGCGAACACCCAATGCGGAAGACACTGCTCGGATCCTAGCACCAAATGCAACAAGAGGATTTCCTGGGATGCTTGGAAGCATCGACTGCATGCATTGGAAATGGAAGAACTGCCCATTTGCTTGTCAGGGGATGTATAAAGGCGCCAAAGGCGGTTGCAGTATGGTACTTGAGGCGGTGGCCACACAGGACCTCTGGATTTGGCACTCCTTCTTTGGTATGCCAGGAACTCACAATGACATCAACGTGCTGCAGTGCTCCCCTGTCTTTGCCAAGCTTGCTGAAGGTCATTCTCCTCCGGTGAACTTCGAGGTCAATGGGCGGCACTAAAACAAGGGGTACTACCTAGCTGATGGCATCTATCCGAGATGGTCTATATTTGTAAAGACTATCTCAAACGTTGTACCAGGAGGCAAGAAGTCCCACTTTGCCAAGGTGCTGGAGGCTTGCAGGAAGGATGTCGAGCAGGCATTTGGCGTGCTCTAATATCGATTTGCTGTTGTCCGGTACCCTGCTCAGACCTGGTCGAAAGATCAAATGTGGGAGATCATGACTTGTCGTGTCATCTTGCACAATATGATCATCGATGCGAGCAGGAAGAGCCAGTGTTTGACACTGAACCATACTACAGGAAGGGTCCTCTAGCCGAAGTTGATCACCAGCTACCGACAACCTGGACTGTCTACCTCAGTATGCGTCAGGAGATCCGAGACCCACAGGTGTATCATGAACTGCAGCACGATCTGGTGGAGCACCTATGAAGGATCAAGGGTGACGCCTAGCTCGACATGTGACTTTTTATTTGTTGAACTATATATAATTTGTATTGAATTATTTGTTGTTGTCGCACTATTTTGTTGAATTATTTGATTTTCTGTGATGAACTATGTGATAAGAAATTTATTTATGTTGAGAATCAACGCCGAACCACGCCGACTATGAGCCGTTTCTCGCCGATATCGAGCCATTTTTCTATTTATCTAGACCGAAAAGCGGCCGTAAATGTGTCGATATTGATATCTGGGGTGACCTGGGGGCGACGGCTGGATGCCCAACCGCCCCAACGCCGATTCCACCATCGGCTTGTTCCCAGACGACGATTTTTATGCCTCCTAGAGGGTCAACGGTTGGAGATGCTCTAACATGAAAGTGCGAGGACAGTAGAAGTATAGTATACTGATCTTCCGGTGCAACTTGCCTCGGATGAATATTATATAACCGCGGTCGGGGGGCCTTTATCAGTTGCAGTTATATGTGTAAGTTGAATTGCGCGGGTCGTGCCTGCTTATCAGCCACATATGTAGCTTCCTCACTGGCCGGAAAAACAATCGCATCGTAGATAACACGTCACACGTCGTCCACTTTGTATTGTTTCTCAAGTTGATGCGTGAGTGCTTGACCTCGCGCAGTGCTGCTTTGAGCTCCACTGCATGATTTGTGGCCTTTGGGGTCTTCCAAATATGCAGCCTCGTAATGTTCACTGACAATGCAATTTAAAGAAACGCTCGCACTCAATAACAGATATGATGATTAATTGATTTCTACATCCAGCAGTGTTCCTGTTGCCGCTACATGCTTTCTCTACTGATTTTCCAAGCTGTCTCGGCCTGTCACCGGCCATGTCAGCAGCTCTTCTACCTTTTCTTTGTCTCTTCTCGTGTCACACAGGCGCTGAGAAAAGGCTAGCCGGGAATCACTCATGCAGCCGGACCAATGCCGCGCAGACACCGGAGCAGACGGTAAAGCCTCGCGGGCGCTGGCGTCACGGCGCACCAGCTGAGTCCACATCGGACGCCACCCTTGACTCCGCCTCACTAAGCCTACTTTTAATGCACTGATTAAGATGAGGTGCTAAACACGTTTAAAATTTTAGTAACTAAAGCTCCTAATGCATAGGTGTTTAACTTGTTATAGCTAAGCACACTTTATTTAATAATTTAGGTACTAAAGTTTTTCATGGATTGGTGGGCTTCCTTTCATTTAAGTATTTTGCCTAGGTTCACGCGTTTGGTAGCGATTCTTTCTAGGGTTATCACACCCACCTCCTTCCTCTTAAATATCATGCCACATCAGATTTTTTGTCTATGTGACAGCCTTAACATCTGTACAAGGTGGACCATTGGGAGAGGCCTAATTCACGAAACAGACTCCCAACGCGAGCGGCGATTCGGTGCCTGGGCGCATCTGGCCATCTCCAACCGGGCATGTTTTTTTTATCAACACAGTAAAATCAAAATCACTCACCAACATGAGTATATACTCATCTTATGATCACACATACATACACCTTATTATTATTATTATGAGCACCTTCGAAAGACTGAGCCGGCATAACATCTTAATATTTTACAAAGTCATCAAACCACCTCGTAGTCGACGAAAACGTCTCCTCTCACCATAGAAATTTCGTCGCAAGCCTAAAATATATTTTGGGATAATGAGAGCATCAATGTCAAATCTAGGATTTAAGCCCTGGTGGCCTCGGGATATCATTGTCCTCCTATAACCATTCAGTCATTAGTTGATTCGTAAATGGGCATGAAATTTGAGAGAACTATCACTATCAGGATTAATTCTTGAGCCTCATTTATTGAAAAAAAAAATCTTGAGACTCTCAGAACACGTTCCAAAAATTAAATACAAAAATGTTTGAAATGATTAATTCTTTTTGGCATCAAACATGATCGAATGTGAGATGTGCATGTAAAATTTCGTGCAGTTTGGACATCCAAAGAGGTCGCAAAAAACAAAATTCAAAAAAGTTACATTTTACTTTCTTTCATTTCCTCCGCTAACCCTAGGCGTCTATGGAAGATTTTCTCCTTAAGACTTCACTAGTGAGCTAGTGGATTTGCCTCCCCTATGGCTGCCGCTCCAGCGGCCGATAGGAGGGAGGAGAATTCCGATGCCTCCACTCCGGTTAGTAATTTACGTTATGTTTTTTTGTCCTCATAGATGCAATGCTCAGACTGACGGTGGTGCTTTTTCTTCAAGTTTTCTTCTGGGCTTTGATTCTCCTTGAATTCGTCCGTCTGGACGTAATCGATGGAGCACCGCCGTAGATTACTGTCATCTCCTTGGGGCGGTGCGGTTATGGTTTCTCGCCATGTGAAGATTTGGTGTCTGGTGCTTCCGTTTTATGTAGGGGTTCAACAACGACAATTGCGGCTCCGGGGTGCTGTCGGCATACATGGCCATGGGCCGGGCCCTAAAAAGCCAACAGCAGAAAATTGAGGCCTAGTCCCGGCACTGGCCCTACCACTAGGCCTCCTTTTCAAGCCCAAACCCAGCCCATCCGTTAAAAAGCCCATCGGTCCTAGGGCCTAGGGCCGGGCCTCTTTCTCAAAATCACAATATGCCAAGCCCAATCCCTGCCCGGTCCTACTGGTGGGCTCAAAACTCAGGCCCAAGCCCGACCCACGAGCAAGCCCATCGGTCCTAGGCCCTGGATTTTCGGGCCGGCCGGGCCGGGCCTGAGATGGCCAGATATAGCTATCGATATAAAGGAAACTAGGGTAATGGAGCCTGACGCGTTGAACTGAAACTAATGGGTCGTACCTTTTCCTTGTGAGGGAAGGAAGGCATTCACAACCCTAAAGATACTCAACGGTTCTTAGCCTGCCCCGGGAAGGTGGTTCCGGATGAAGTGTCGGGGACCTATGCGGTTTTTGTTTGCAGGATCAGCCCGGGAGAAAGTACGGGCTCTCGACTACAATAGAAGGCGAGCCATATCTTGGTGGGTGGGATCCTTGAGGACGAAGCCATCGAGAACAGTTACAGTAAGATTCGTCTACCACCTACATCACCATAGTGGCGGTACCCCTTTGCAGATTGACGAATACTGGAGGGGGAGCGGAAGATCGGTTTGGCAAAACGTTGCCCCGGGAGGATGACATCATCACGCGTCGAGCGTGCCACATGCAACCATGTCGCCATGGTACAAGTTATACTCAAGTGTATTCCCCACAAATCGGGCAAGGCCCCTCTCGACACTATAAATAGGGGAGACCGAGGCCTCGGAGGGGCCCGATCTTTTCACCATTGTAACACACACATTGTAGCTCTCTACCATTGCAATACAACAAAGCAGGAGCGAGATATTAGACCAAGAAGGTGGCCCAAACCTAGATAGTTCTTTGTGTTCGTCCACTACATTTCATCCATGACTTATGATAATTGGACGTGTTCAGTCCTTGGCCGAACTCTCAAAGATTTGTTGCTCACAACTCATATGTAGGTTCTTAGAAACTGACATTTGGCGCACCAGGTAGGGGCCTGAAGCGTTCTACTAACCTAGTTAGACAATCGTTATCACTCCAAGTGTTGCCTTTGGCTGGCATCCTGATGTGGTGGGAGGGTATGGATCTCTCTGACCGCTCGCCCCATGCAGGACGCACGGCCGGGCGGCGCCGTCCACCCCAAGCAAGCGTCGCTAAAGCAGCTCCGCTGGCATTCGGGGTGCCCCGCGGGCAAACGGGCGATCAAAACGTGTGCTTCAAAGCACGACGCCAACTCTTAGCCGGTCCAGTAAACGGGCGAACAAAAGTTTTGACGTCGCCAGATGCTAAGGATGAAGAGTGTTCGTGCCGAAGGTGTGCCTGCTGATCATGCGGTCACGGATTTGGTGGTGCGAAGCGGGAGCTCACCCTTAAAGGCCCACACCTATTTTTGCTGGACGACCGAGGAGTTGCTTGAATCCACGACCTGGCCTATGTTGTAGGAAGGCGTGCCCTTGTCCATGTCTACCACACAACTTTATTCTTGTAGACTTATGTTGGGCTTCCAAGCGTAGAGTTTTGTAGGATAGTTGCAATTTTCCCTCAAGTGGATGACCAAAGGTTTATCAATCCGTGGGAGGTGTACGATGAAGATGGTCTCTCTCAAACAACCCTGCAATCAAATACAGGAAATCTCTTGTGTCCCCAACACACCCAATACAATGGAAAATTATATAAGTGCATTAGTTCAGCAAAGAGATTGTGATACAAGTGTAATATGGATAGTAGAAATTGGTTTTTGTAATATGAAAATATAAAAACAGAAAGGTAGCAAGTAGTAAACAGCGAGAAAAACGTTATATCAATGCTTGGAAACATGTCCTAGGGTTCATACTTTCACCAGTGCAACCTCTCAACAATGCTAATATAGTTAAATCATGTAACCATCCCTCAACATGTGACAAAGAATCATTCCAAAGTTCCTATCTAGCACAAAACATAAGATGAAATTGCCGTAGGTAGAAAAAACACCTCAAAGTTTTCTTTTCTGATCAATCTATTAAGCTATTCCTATAAGTATCACAAACAACCCTAGAGTTCGTACTAGACTAACACCTATGATACGCATCAATCAACCCCAGTGTCACCTAGATACTCCAATGTCACCTCAAGTATCCGTGGGTTAGTTATTCGACATGCATCAAACAATTTAGATTCATCATATTCAATCCAACACACAAACTTCAAAGAATACCCCAAGATTTCTATCGGAGAAAGTAGGACAAGAACGTGTATCAACCCATATGCATAGATTACCCCAATGTCAACGCGGGAATCCGCAAGTTGATTACCAAAACATATATCAAGTGAATCAGTAGAACATCCCATTGTCACCACATGTAGCCACATGCAAGACGTATATCAAGTGTTCTCAAATCCAAAGTATTCAATCCAACATAACGAGATCTCAAAGGGAAAGACTCAATTCATCACATCAAAATAGAGATGGAAGAACACCATATAATACAACTATATTAACAAAACTCATGATACATCAAGATCGTGCCATCTCAAGAACACGAGAGAGAGAGAGAGAAAGATCAAACACATAGATACCAGTACATACCCTCAGCCCTAGGGTGAACTACTCCCTCATCATCATGGAGACCGCCAAGATGATGAAGATGACATCCGGTAATGATTTCCCCCTCCGACAGGGTACTGAAAAGGGCTTCAGATGAGATTTCTTCGATATAGAGAGTTGCAGCGGGGGAGCGGGAGTTCTCGGTTAACTTTTGGAGGTTTATGAATATATAGGATTTTTTTTGCGTTGGAATCACGCAAAGATGTGCTACAAAGGGCCCACAAGATAGGTCGACGCAGCCACCCCCGGGTGCGCCCACCTGCGTTGTGGGGCCCCTGTGGGTCTTCTAGTACTCCCCCGAAGCTTCTCGGGTCCCTTTCCTTTCAGAAAAATCATCAAAAAGTTTTGTTCAATTCCAAGAACTTTCATTTTCTACAAAAAAACAACACCATGATAATCCTGCTAAAAACATCGTCAATCCAGGTTATTTCAAATTAAATCATATAAATTGCATAGAAAACATATAAAATATTGTAAACATGGGTAAATATGGCATGAATAGTTCATAAATTATCAATACGTTGGAGACGTATCAGCATCGCTAAGATTAATTCCTGCTCGTCCTCGAGTGGGTAAATGATAAAATAAATAATTTATGAAGTGTGAATGCAAGCATAGTGCATAAGTTTGATCAATTTCAATCACCTTTTCTAGAATCATGAAGAGCAACTCTTTGTCACAAAACTCATCATGATAATGTAGCAATCAATTCACATGTCATGGTTCAAACTATGCCTTCTCTTGAAACTTAACAACCTATGTTCTTAGTCATCAAACTATTATAGTTCTACAAAGTCTAAGTAAGAGCTACACATACTCAATTATCATATATTCTTCTATGATTGCGGATACTCAAAGCATATATTTAGAACAAACAACATCCATCGAACACATAGAAATATAGGGGCCAAATGTTTCGCCTCCCAACATACTTATCATAAAGATAATTGTCGATAATAATAACTCATGATCAAATAGATTTGACTCGATATGTGTGTTTGGATCTTTCCACACCACATGATGCTTGCAAACTAGAGACTAAGGTTGGAATAAGAAGTTGACTTCGACATGAAAGGTAAATAACATGAAAGTAAATAGCATAAAAGTAAATAGAATGTCCCTTCACAGAGGGAAGCAGGGATTTGCAAAGGTGCCAGAGCTCATTGCTTAAAATAGAGACGAATATATTTTGGGTGGTGTACGTTTCCTGTCAATGTCACGACAAAGGATTTCAATATTTTCCATGCTAAACAAATTAATGGCGGTCCTGAACGGAATTGAAATTTTACTCCCCCTCCACCATTCAAACACATTCCACGGCTGGCCAAATCCACAGGTGCCCTCCAAACAATCAACTTTCTAGGGGGGTGTTCTTGTTTATTTATTTTTGTATTATGCAAGACTAGGAATCCTTTCTACCAGCCTCTCTCATGCAGTGACAAGTGAATAAACACTCATCTTGAGAATAACCCACTTAGCATGTAAGATAATGACCGCCTCGTTGCTCCATGAGCGGTACACGCATGCATAACAAATATTTATTTGAGGGTTTTAGAGATGGCACATGCAAATTTACTTGGAATGGCAGTGAAATACCATATACAGGTAGAGGTATGGTGGACTATCATGAAAGAAACTTGGATCAAGGATTTTGAATGCAGAAGTAGTATCTCTACTTAGTACAAAGTTTTGGCTAGCAAAGGGTTCTAAACAAGCACCACATGTTGGAGGATCCATAACAATATAACTTCTATGCAAATATACCCAAACATAACTCATCACATGGTCTTTCGTGTCCAGCTTCATATAATTTGATAAAGGATGAAAATAATTAATGTGTATTCATAATCATAAAAGATGTACAAGACAATATATTTGTATGAAAGTTCTCTTCCTTATACTAATCATTCATGAATTGCTTGCATGACCAATATTGTTCTTGTCAAGCTTCAATAGATTTTACTTTCTAAACCAAATGTTAAACTACTACTAAGCATAAAGCACATGGATAATTTTAGATGCATGATATTAAATTCATTCACAATTTATTCTTACGATATAAATGAAGCACAAGAGTAAACATTAAGCTACTTCAAGAAAATATAAGTGAAGATCAATGAGTAGTCAAACAATCAATAAGCTATGTGAGGAATCTCTCTCAATAAAGATTTTCATATCTGAGTATATTATTCAAACAACAAATAAAACAATAATACACACCAAGAATAGCACATATCATGTGAACAAATAAAAACTTAGGCTCAACATAGGCTAGCCATTATTTGTTAACGAAGAGAGGTGGGATGCCTAACGTGGCATCCCCAAGCTTTGATGCTTGAGACTTCTTGTAATATTGACTTGGGGAGCCTTTGGAATCTCCAATATTGAGTTTTTGTGTCTCGTTAATTCCTGTCATATCCCGGTTTCCTAAATCTTAAAAGCCCCATCCATAGATAACTTGACAAGAACTCATGAGCTAGGTTATGGCACAAAAGAATAAATCAACACTTTATGTACTAACAAGACAAGTTACATAATAATTTTCAAATATTATCTATTTTTTACTATCATTTCCACAATTTATATATACCAATATAAGCTATGGAAACTATAGGGTATGGCCTCTAACCATTTGTCGGAATCCGGGCCCATCATCGCTTCTCCATAGTTCGTAGGTTCATCGTTGTCCAACAACATGACCTCTAAGACAGGGTTGCCGTACCACTCAGGAGTAGTACACGTCCTTGTCGACCTACGAGGTTTGATAGTAACTTTATCCGAAGCTTAATGATCATCATCATTAACTTCCTCTTCAACTGACGAAGGTTCCAGAGAAACATCTTTTTGTGTACGCTACTCTATGGCTGAAACAAAGGTTCAACAACCTCATCAAGTTCTATCTTCCTCCCACTCAATCCTTTCGAGAGAAACTCTTTCTCGATAATGGACCCGTTTTAGCAACAAACACTTTGTGCTCGGATCTGACATAGAAGGTATACCCAACTGTTACGTTAGGGTATTCTATGAAGATGCATTTGTCCGCTTTGGGTTCGAGCTCATTAGGTGAAAACCTTTTTCACATAAGCGTCATAGACCCAAACATTAAGAAATGACATCTTAGGTTTCTATCAAACCATAATTCATACGGTGTCATCTCAACAGATTTAGATGGTGCCCTATTTAAAGTGAATGTAGTTGTTTCTAATGCATAACCCCAAAACGATAGTGGCAAAACGACAAGAGACATCATAGTACGCACCATATACAATAGAGCAGGACTATGACGTTGGAACACACCATCACACTATGGTGTTCCACGTGGCGTGAGTTGTGAAACTGCTTCCACTTTGTCTTAAGTTCTACACCTACCTTGTAACTCAGATATTCACCTCCACGATCATATCATAGATATTTTACCTTCTCGTCACGATAATCTCAAACTTCACTCTGATTCTGCTTGAACTTTTCAAACGATCAGACTTGAGTGAAGGCAATAAAACAATGATATCCACCGCATGCTACAACACTCATTGGACCATATACATCATGTATCATTTCCAATAAGTCACTTGCCCGTTCCATCAAGCCAGAAAACGGGATTTTAGTCATCTTGCCCAAGAGGCATGGTCCGCATGTCTCAACCGATTCAAAATCAAATGAGTCCGAAGATCCATCAACATGGAGTTTCTTCATGCGCTTTACACCAATATGACATTTAGCGGCAGTGCCACAAGTATGTGGTACTATCATTATTAACTTTGTATCTTTTGGCATCTATGTTATGAACATGTGTACTACTACGATCAAGATTCAACAAACCATTCATTGGGTGCATGACCATTGAAGGTATTATTCATGTAAACAGAATAACCATTATTCTGTGACTTAAATGAATAACCGTATAGCAATAAACACAATCTAATCACGTTCATGCTCAATGCAAACACCAAGTAACATTTATTTAGGTTTGTCACTAATCCCGAAGGTAGAGAGAGCGTATGATGTTGATCACATCAACCTTGGAAACATTTCCAACACACATCGTCACCTCACCCTTAGCCAGTCTCCGTTTATTTCGTAGCTTTTATTTCAAGTTACTAACATTTAGCAACCGAACCGGTATCCAATACCCAGGTGCTACTAGGAGTACTAGCAAGGTACACATCAATAACACGTATATCAAATATACTTCTGTCGACGTTGCTACCCTTCTTATCTACCAGATATCTAGGGTTGTTCCGCTTCAGCAACCGCTCTCCTCATAATAGAAGCACCTAGTCTCGGGTTTGGGTTCAACTTTGGGTTGCTTCACTGGAGTAGCAACTGACTTGCCATCCATGAAGTTTCACTCCTTACCCTTTCCCTTTTTGAAACTAGTGGTTTTACTAACCATCAACACTTGATGCTCCTTCTTCATATCTACCTTCGTGGTGTCAAACATCGCGAATGGCTCAGGGATCATCATTTCCATCTCTGGCATAATTATAGTTCATCACGAAGTTCTAATAGCTTAGTGAGAGTGACTTAGAGAACTATATCCATCACTATCTTATCTAGAAGATCAACTCCCACTCGATTCAAGCGATTGTAGCACCCAGACAATCTGAGCACATGCTCAACGATTGAGCTATTATCCTTCATCTTGCAGGCAAAGAATCTTGTTGGAGATCTCATATCTCACAACACGGGCATGAGCCTGAGATCCCAATTTCAGCTCTTAGAACATCTCATATGTTCCGTGATGTTCAAAACGTTTTGGGGCCTCAATTCTAAGCCGTAATGCATGACGCACTGAACTATCAAGTAGTCATCGGAACGTGCCTGTCAGATGTTCACAACATCTACAGACGATGCTAGAGGGGGTGGCGCACCGAGTGGTGCATTAAGGACATAAGCCTTTTGTGCAGCAATGAGGACAATCCTCAGATCATAGACCCAATCCACAATATTGCTACCATAATATTTCAACTGTATTTCTCTAGGAACATATAAAAATTCAAGGGAGCTATAACGTGAGCTAGTAATATACAACATAATTTGCAAAGACACTACTGACTATGTTCATGATAATGAGTTTAATTAATCATATTACTTAAGAACTCTCACTCAAATTGACATCCCTCCGGTCATTCAAGTGATACATGATCCAAATTCACCAACTCAAGTCCGATCATCAAGTGAGTTGAGGTGGTTTCCATGGTGAACATCATCATGTTGATCATATCTACTATATGACTCATGTTCGACCTTTCGTCTCTTGTGTTCTGAGGCCATTTCTATACATGCTAGGCTATCAAGTTTAACTCGAGTGTTCTGCATGTGCAACATTGGCTTGCACCCGTTGTATGTGAGCATAGAGTCTATCACACCCAATCATAACATGGTGTCTCGACACGACGAACTTTCGCAACGGTGCACACTCGGGGAGAACACAATTGATCTTGAAATTTTAATGAGGGATCACCTTATAATGCTACCGTCGTCCTAAGCAAAACAAGGTGCGTAAAATGATTAACATCACATGGAAATCATATGTGACATGATATGGCCATGAACTTGTGCTTTTGATCTCCGTCCTTAAAGCACCGGCATGATCTCCATCGTCACTGGCATGACACCATGATCTCCATCATCTTGATCTCCGTCAACGTGCTGCCATTGGGGTTGTCGCGCCCACCATGCTTCTACTACTATTGCTACCGCTTAGCGATAAAGTAAAGCATTACATAGCGCTTAATGATTGACACACATGTCATACAATAATTAAAGACAACCCTATGGATCCTTCCGGTTGCCGTACTCATCGACATGCAAGTCGTGATATTCTATGCAATAAATGATCATATCATGCATCACATATATTTCATCATGTAATTGGCCATATCACATCACAATGTACACCGTAAAAACAAGTTAGACGTACTCTAATTGTTGTTGCAAGTTTTACGTGGCTGCTATGGGTATCTAGCAAGAACAATTCTCACCTACACAAAAACTACAACGATGATACATAAGTTGCTTTTCAACCTTCTCAAGGACCGCCTTTGTCAAATCCGATCCAACTAAAGTAGGAGAAACAGACACCCGTCAGCCATCTTTATGCAACAAAGTTACACGTCAGTCGATGGAACCGGTCTCTCGTAAGCGTACGAGTAAGGTTGGTCCGGGCCGCTTCATTCCACGCTGAACCAAAACACGACCAAGGAAGGAAGCAATCTAAGCATCAATGCCCACAAACTCCTTTGTGTTCTACTCGAGATCTTATCTACACATATACCTAGCTCATGATGCCACTGTTGGGGAACTGTTGGAAATATGCCCTAGAGGCAATAAACAAAGTGTTTATTATTATATTTCCTTGTTCCTGATAATCATTTATTGTCCATGCTATAATTGTGTTGATTGGAAACTAAATACATGTGTGGGCATATAGACAAACATTGTGTCCCTAGTATGCCTCTAGCAGGCTAGCTCATTGATCGAAGATGGTTAAGGTTTCCTGGCCATGGACATGAGATGTCATTTGATATCGGGATCACATAATTAGGAGAATGATGTGATGGACAAGACCCAAACTATAAATGTAGCATATGATCGTGTCAGTTTATTGCTACAGTTATTTCTACATGTCAAGTATATGTTCCTATGACCATGAGATCATGCAACTCACTGACACCAGAGGAGTGCCTTGTGTGTATCAAACGTCGCAACGTAACTGTGTAACTATAAAGGTACTCTACAGGTATCTCCGAAGGTGTCTATTTAGTTGGCATGGATCAATACTAGGATTTGTTACTCCATGTGACGGAGAGGTATCTCAGGGCCCACTCGGTAATGCAACATCACAAGAAGCCTTGCAAGCAATGTGACTAAGTGTTAGTCATGGGATCTTGTATTACGGAACGAGTAAAGAGACTTGCCGGTAACGAGATTGAACTAGGTATAGAGATACCGACAACCGAATCTCGGGCAAGTAACATGCTGAAGAACAAAGGGAACAACATACGGGATTGTCTGAATCCTTGGCATAGAGGTTCGGCCGATAAAGATCTTCGTAGAACATGTAGGAACCAATATGGGCATCCAGGTCCCGCTATTGGTTATTGGCCGTAGAGGTGGCTCGGTCATGTCTACATGGTTCTCGAACCCGTAGGGTCTGCACACTTATGGTTCGGTGACGTTTTGGTATAGATGAGTTATGTGTATTGGTGACGGAAGGTTGTTCGGAGTCCCGGATGAGATCCGTACGTGACGAGGAGCTCCGGAATGGTCCGGAGGTAAAGATTCATATATAACAAGTTTTGTGTTGGATACCGGGAAAAGTTCGAGCGTCACTGGTAACGTACCGAGGGTGATAGGAGGGTCCCGGGGGTCCACCGGAAGGGGGCCACCAGCCCCAAAGGCTTACATGGGCTCTGAGAGAGGGCACACCAGCCCCTGGTGGGCTGGCCACCCCTCCCACAGAGGCCCATGCGGCCGAAGGGTGGAGGGGGAAACCCTAAGGGGGCGGCCACCTTGCCTTGGGGGCCAAGCCACCCCTTGGCCGTCGCCCCCTCCTCTTGGCCACCGCCCCTAGGGGTGGGAACCCTAGGGCGCAGCCCCTTCCCCCTCCCCCATATATATATGAGAGAGGGAGGAGGGCAGGCGCACCCTGAGTCATGGTGCAGTCCTACCCCCTCCCTGATCGCCTCTCCTCTAGTAGATTGGTTCGGCGCCACTTAGCGAACCTCTGCCGGATCAGCTCCACCACCACCGCCACCACGCCGTCGTGCTGCCAGCGAACCCATCTACCTCTCTGCTCCCTCTTGCTGGATCAAGAAGGCAAAGATCTTCATCGAGCTGCACGTGTGCTGAACGCGGAGGTGCCGTCCGTTCGGCGCTTGATCGGGAGTTCGTGGGATGGCTTGCGATTTGGATCGCGGAGACGTACCACTACATCAACCGCGTTGTTTAATGCTTCCGCTTAGCGGTCTACAAGGGTACATAGATCCAATCTCTCCTTTGACAGATGCTCATCTCCTAGATTGATCTTGGTGAAGCGTAGGAATTTTTTTGTTTCCTGTGCAACGTTCCCGAACAGTGTCATCATGATCTAGGTCTATGCATAGATGAGATCTTGAGTATAACACAAAGAGTTTGTGGGAGTTGATATTTAGATTGCTTCCTTCCTTAGTCTTTTTCTTGGTTCAGCGGTATTGTGGGATGAAGCGGCTCGGACCGACTTTACTTGTACGCTTACGAGAGACCGTGTTCCATCGTGAACATGTGACTTCGTCGCATAAAGATGGCTGGCAGGTGTCTGTCTCTCCCACTTTAATTGAACCAGATTTGATTGAGGTGGTCCTTGTAGAAGGTTGAAAAGCAATCTTCATATCACCGTTGTGGTTTTGCATAGGTAAGAATCGTTCTTGCTAGATACCCATAGCATCCACGTAAAACATGCAACAACAATTAGAGGACGTCTAACTTGTTTTTGCAGGGTATGTTGTGATGTGATATGGCTAATTACATGATGTGATATATGTGATGTATGAGATGATCATGTTTTTGTATAGAATATCATGACTTGCATGTCAATGAGTACGGCAACCGGCAGGAGTCATAGGGTTGTCTTTGATTATTGTATGACTTGCGTGCCAATCTCTAAGCGCTGCGTAATGCTTTAATTTATCACTAAGCGGTAGCAATAGTAGTAGAAGCATGGTGGGCGCGACAACTCGATGGCGACACAATGATGGAGATCATGATGATGGAGATCATGGTGTTATGCTGGTGACGATGGAGATCATGCTGGTGCTTTGGAGATGGAGATCAAAAGCACAAGTTCATGGCCATATCATGTCACTTATGATTTGCATGTGATGTTAATATTTTTATGCACCTTGTTTTGCTTAGGACAACGATAGCATTATAAGGTGATCCCTGTCTTAAATTTCAAGATGAATTGTGTTCTCCCTAAGTGTGTATAGTTGCGAAAGTTCGTCGTGTCAAGACACCACGTGATGATTGGGTGTGATAGACTCTACGTTTGCATACAACGGGTGTAAGCCAGTGTTGCACATGCAGAACACTCGGGTTAAACTTGATGAGCCTAGCATGTACAGTCATGGCCTCGGAACACAAGAGACCGAAAGGTCGAGCATGAGTCATATAGTAGATGTTATCAACATGATGATGTTCACCATCAAAACCACCTTACCTCACGTGATGATCGGACTTGAGTTGGTGAATATGGATCATGTGTCACTCAGATGACCCGAGGGATGTCAATTTGAGTGGGAGCTTTAGTAATTTGATTAACTAAACTCATTATCATGAATAATAATCTTAGTAACCTTTGCTTATTTGTGTTGTAGATCAATGGCTCGCGCAATAGCACCCCTGAATTTTAATGCGTTCCTAGAGAAAGCTAAGTTGAAAGATGATGGAAGTAACTTTATTGACTGGGCCCGTAATTTGAGGATTATCCTCACGGCTTCCCAGAAGGCTTATGTCCTTGATGCACCGCTTCGTGACCCACACACTCTCGTGTCATCCGAAGACGTTAAGAACGCTTGGGAGGCACATTCTGGAGATTACTCAATAGTTCAATGTGCAATGTTGTATGGCTAAGAACCGGGACTTCAAAGACGTTTTGAACGTCATGGATCATATGAGATGTTCCAAGAGTTGGAGTTTATATTTAAAAAGAATTCCCGGATCGAGAGGTATGAGATCACCGATAAGTTCTATGCTTGCAAGATGGAGGAGAACGGGTCTATCAGTGAACATATACTCAGAATGTCTAGGTATTCGACCCGTCTGGCGGAGTTAGGGATGCCCCTTCCGCCGGAGGTGATCACTGATAGAGTTCTTCAATCGTTGCCACCTAGCTACAAGAGCTTTGTGTTGAACTATAACATGCACGGGATGAACAAGTCAGTCGTCGAGCTGTTTGCGATGCTGAGTTTGAAATCTAGAAAGAACATCAAGTGTTGATGGTCAATAAAACCACTAGTTTCAAGAAGCATGGCAAGGGCAAGAAGGGTAACTCCAAGAAGGGTGGCAAAGCAGTTGCTCCCCCCATGAAGAAACCCAAGGCTGGGCCCAAGCCAGAAACTGAGTGCTTTCATTGTAAGGGAACTGGTCACTAGAAGCGGAACTGCCCTAAGTATCTGTCCGACAAGAAGGCGGCCAACACCAAGCAAGGTACATATGATATACATGTTATTGATGTGTACCTTACTAGCTCTCGTTGTAGTGCCTGGGTATTTGATACCGGTTTGGTTGCTCACATTTGTAACTCAAAGCAGGACCTAAGAAATAGATGGGGGGTGGCTAAGGATGAAGTGACGATGCGCGTGGGAAATGGTTCCAAGGTTGATGTGATCTCCGTCGGCACGCTCGCTCTTCGACTACCATCGGGATTAGTGATGAACCTGAATAATTATTACTTAGTGCATGCGTTAAGCATGAACATTATATCTAGATCTTGTTTATTGCGAGAGGGTTACTGATTTAAATCATAGAATAATGGTTGTTCTATTTATATGATTAATATCTTTTATGGTCATGCACCCAATTTGAGGGGTTTATTCTTATTGAATCTCGATAGTGATGATACACATGTTCATAGCATTGATGCCAAAAGATGTAGGGTTGATAATGATAGTACCACTTTCTTGTGGCACTGCCGTTTGGGTCATATTGGTGTAAAACTCATGAGGAAGCTCCATGCTGGTGGACTTTTGGAGTCACTTGATTTTGAATCACTTGACACATGTGAACCATGCCTCATGGGCAAGATTACTAAAACGCCGTTCTCTGGAATAATGGAACGGGCGAGTGATTTGTTGGAAATCATACATACTGATGTGTGCGGTCCGATGAACATTGAGACGCGCAGTGGATATCGTTATTTTCTCACCTTCACTGATGACTTAAGTAGATATGGATATATTTACTTGATGAAACACAAGTCTGAAACGTTTCAAAAGTTCAAGCAATTTCAGAGTGAAGTTGAGAATCATCATAACAAGAAGATTAAATTCCTGCGATCTGATCAAGGAGGAGAATATCTGAGTTATGAGTTTGGCAGTCACTTAAGACAGTGTGGAATTGTTTCACAATTGACACCACCTCGAATACCACAGCATAATGGTGTGTCTGGACATCGTATTCGAACCTTATTAGATATGGTGCATTCTATGATGTCTCTTGCCGATTTGCCACTATCGTTTTGGGTTTATGCATTAGAGACACCATATGAACTATATTCACTTTAAATAGGGCACCATAGAAATCCATTGAGATGAGCCATATGAACTGTGGTTTGGCAAGAAGCTAAATTTGTTGTTTCTTAAAGTTTGGGGATGTGATGCTTATGTCAAAAAGCTTCAGCCTGAAATGCTGGAACCCAAAGCGGAGAAATGCGTCTTCATGGGATACCCAAAAGAGACAGTTGGGTATACCTTCTATCTCATATCTGAAGGCAAAGTGTTTGTCACTAAGAACGGAACATTTCTTGAGAAAGATTTTCTCTCGAAAGATTGAGTGGGAGGAAAGTAGAACTTGATGAGGTTATTGAACCTGCACTTCAACCAGAGAGTAGCGCAGCGCAGAAAGATGTTTCTGTGGAGCCAACGATGGTTCAAGAGGAAGTTAATGATGATGATCATGAAACTTTGGATCAAGTTGTTATTGAACCTCGTAGGTCGACAAGGGCGCGTACTGCGCTTGAGTGGTATGGCAAACGTGTCTTGGAGGTCCAGTTGTTAGACAACAATGAACCTACGAGCTATGGAGGAGTGATGATGGGCCCGGATTCCAAGAAATGGTTAGAGGCCGTGAAATCCGAGATGGGATCCATGTATGAAAACTAAGTATGGACTTTGGATGTATTACCTGAAGGGCGAAAGGCCATTCCAAATAAATGGATCTTTAAGAAGAAGACGGACGTGGACGGTAATGTCACTGTCCATAAAGCTTGACTTGTGGCAAAAGGTTTTTCACAAGTTCAAGGAGTTGACTACGATGAGACCTTCTCGCCCATAGCGATGCTTAAGTCCGTCAGAATCATGTTAGCAATAGCTGCATATTTTGACTATGAAATTTGGCAGATGGATGTCAAAACAACATTCCTTAACGGTTTCCTTGAGGAAGAGTTGTATATGATGCAACCAGAAGGTTTTGTCAATCCAGAGAACGCTGACAAAGTTTCCAAACTATAGCGATCCATTTATGGACTGGTGCAAGCATCTCGGAGTTGGAATAAGCGCTTTGATGAGGTGATCAAAGCGTTTGGGTTCATACAAGTTTACGGAGAAGCTTGTATTTACAAGAAAGTGAGTGGGAGCTTTGTGGCATTTCTGATATTATATGTGGATGACATATTGCTGATTGGAAACAATATAGAAATGTTGGAAAGCATGAAGGAATATTTGAACAAGAGTTTTTCAATGAAGGACCTAGGAGAAGCTGCTTTCATATTAGGCATTAAGATCTATAGAGATAGATCGAGATGCTTGATAGCACTTTCAAAAAGCACATACCTTGATAAAGTTTGGAAGAAGGTCAAAATGGATCAGTCTAAGAAAGGGTTCTTACCTGTATTACAAGGTGTGAAGTTGAGTAAGACCCAATGCCCAGTGACTACAGAAGATAGAGAAAAGATGAGTGTCATCCCCTATGCTTCAGCCATAGGCTCTATCATGTATGCGATGTTGTGCACAAGACCCGATATCAGCCTTGCCATAAGCATGGCCGGAAGGTTTCAAAGTGATCCTAGAATGGATCACTAGACGGCGGTTAAGAATATCCTTGAGTACCTGAAAAGGACTAAGGAAATATTTCTCGTTTATGAAGGTGATCAAGAGCTCGTCGTAAAGGGTTACGTCGATGCAAGCTATGACACTGATCTGGATGACTCCAAGTGACAAAATGGATACATATTTATTCTAAACGGGGGAGCGGTAAGCTAGTGCAGTTCCAAGAAAAGCGTGGTACCCGATTCTACATGCAAAGCGGAGTACATCCCAGCCTCTGAGGCAGCGAAGGAAGGTGTCTGGATGAAGCAGTTCATGATAGATCTTGGAGTAGTGCCTAGTGCACTGAATCTGATGACTCTGTTCTGTGACAACACTGGTGCCATTGCTCTGGCCAAGGAACCAAGGTTTCACAAGAGGACCAGACACATAAAGCGACACTTCAATTCCATCCACGATTACGTCGAGGACAAGGACATAAATATTTGCAAAGTGCACACAGATCTGAATGTTGCAGACCCGTTGACTAAACCTCTTCCAAGGGCTAAACATGATCAACACTAGAACCGCATGGGTGTTCCATTCAATACAATGTAAATCACATAGTGATGTGAACTAGATTATTGACTCTAGTGCAAGTGGGAGACTGTTGGAAATATGCCCTAGGGGCAATAAATAAAGTGTTTATTATAATATTTCCTTGTACATGATAATTGTTTATTGTCCATTCTATAATTTTAATGATTGGAAACTAAATACATGTGTGGGCATATAGACAAACACTATGTCCCTAGTATGCCTCTAGCAGGCAAGCTCGTTGATCAAAGATGGTTAAGGTTTCCTAGCCATAGACATGAGATGTCATTTGATATCGGGATCACATAATTAGGAGAATGATGTGATGGACAAGACCCAAACTATAAATGTAGCATATGATCGTGTCAGTTCATTGCTACAGTTTTTTGCATGTCAAGTATTTGTTCCTATGACCATGAGATCATGCAACTCACTGACACCGGAGGAGTGCCTTGTGTGTATCAAACGTCGCAACGTAACTGGGTAACTATAAAGGTACTCTAAAGGTATCTCCGAAGGTTTCTGTTGAGTTGGCATGGATCGATACTGGGATTTATTACTCCGTGTGATGGAGAGGTCTCTCAGGGCCCACTCGGTAATGCAACATCACAAGAAGCCTTGCAAGCAATGTGACTAAGTGTTAGTCATGGGATCTTGTATTACAGAACGAGTAAGGAGACTTGCCGGTAACGAGATTGAACTAGGTATAAAGATATCGATGATCGAATCTTGGGCAGGTAACATGCCGAAGAACAAAGGGAACAACATACGTGATTGTCTGAATCCTTGACATAGAGGTTCGACCGATAAAGATCTTCGTAGAACATGTAGGAACCAATATGGGCATCCATTCCCCGCTATTGGTTATTGGCCATATAGGTTTCTCGGTCATGTCTACATGGTTCTCGAACCCGCAGGGTCTGCACACTTAAGGTTAGTGGCGTTTTGTATAGATGAGTTATGTGTATTGGTGACCAAAGGTTGTTTGAAGTCCCGGATGAGATCTCAGACATGAAGAGGAGCTCTGGAATGGTCCGGAGGTAAAGATTCATATATAGGAAGTTCCGTGTTGGATACCGGGAAAAGTTCGGGCGTCACCGGTAACATACCGGGGGTGCCGGGAGGGTCCCGGGGGTCCACCGGAAGGGGCCACCAGCCCCAAAGGCCTACATGGGCTGTGAGAGAGGGCACACCATCCCCTGGTGGGCTGGCCTCCCCTACCACAGAGGCCCATGCGGCCGAAGGGTGGAGGGGGGAAACCCTAAGGGGCCGGCCACCCTGCCTTGGGGGCCAAGCCACCCCTTGGCCACCGCCCCCTCCTCTTGGCCACCGCCCCTAGGGGTGGGAACCCTAGGGCGCAGCCCCTTCCCCCTTCCCCCTATATATATGAGAGAGGGAGGAGGGAAGCCGCTCCCTGAGTCATGGCACAGCCCTCCCTCCCCGATTGCCTCTCCTCTAGTAGATTGATTCGGTGTCTCTTAGCGATGCTTTGTCGGATCAGCTCCACCACCACCACTGCCACGCTGTCGTGCTACTGGCAAACCCATCTACCTCTTTGCTCCCTCTTGCTAGATCAAGAAGGAGGAGATCTTCATCGAGCTGCACGTGTGTTGAACGTGGAGGTGCCGTCCGTTTGGCGCTTGATCGGGATTTTATGGGACGGCTTGCGATTTGGATTGCGGAGATGTACCACTACATCAACCGCGTTCTTTAATGCTTACGCTTAGCGATCTACAAGGGTACGTGGATCCAATCTCTCCTCTCATAGATGCTCATCTCCTAGATTGATCTTGGTGAAGCGTAGGAAATTTTTTGTTTCCCATGCAATGTTCCCCAACAGGAACGTTGCATGGGAAACAAAAAAATTCGTACACACACGCAAGATCTATCCATGGTGATGAGCATCTACGAGAGGGAGAGTGGATATACACACCCTTGTAGATCGTAAGCAGGAAGAGTTAAGAAACGCAGTTGATGTAGTCGAACATCTTCGCGATCCAAATCGCCGAGCGTCCCGCGATCCCATCATGATACATCTCGCGATCCGATCATGATCCGTCCCGTGATCCCATCATGATCCGTCCTAGGATCAAATCACGAATCATCTCGCGATCTTGATCACGGTCCTTCCGATATAGTGTTGAATGGACGACACCTCTGCGTTCAGCACACGTACATCTCAATGACGATCTCCGCCTTCTTGATCTAGCAAGAGGGAGCGGAGAGGTAGATGAGTTCTCCGGAAGCGCGACGGCATGGCGGTGATGGTGGTGGAATAATTGCAGCAGGGCTTTGCCTAAGCACCGCTAAAACGATCTAGAGGAGGAACTATGATCTAGAGGAGAGGGTAGCACTTGGCTGATTTCTGTGTCTCAAAACCCTCAAAACCTCTAGTATATGTAGGTTTAGGGAGGGAGGAGGCTTGGCGCACAAGGGGCCAGCCCCTGGCCTTGGCGCAAGGAGGAGAGGACGAGTCCTCCTCCAATCCTAGTAGGATTAGGACTCCTCCTTCCCACTTGGAAACTCTTTTGACCTTGAGTTTTTTCCTTCTCCAGCCACTCCAGCCGCATGGGACCTTAGAGGAGGCTTCTTGGGTCGAGACACCCCTCCCGATGGTCCTCTGGTACCCTCCCGGCACTCCCGGTACACTACCGATGAGCCCGAAACTTTTCCGACAACCAAAACATGACTTCCTATATATCAATCATTACCTCCGAACCATTCCAGATCTCCTCGTCACGTCCAAGATCTCATATGGAACTCCGAACAACCTTGTGTCATCACCATACATAACTCTATATTACCGAAACGTCACCGAACCTTAAGTGTGCAGACCCTGCGGGTTCGAGAACTATGTAGACATGGCTGTGACACCTCTACTGTCAATAACCAATAGTGGGATCTGGATACCCATATTGGTTCCTACATATTCTATGAAGATCTTTATCGGTTGAACCTCTATGTCAAGGATTCAGTTAATCCCATATGTTGTTCCCTTTGTTCTTCGGTATGTTACTTGCCCGAGATTCGATCGTCGGTATCTCTATACCTATTTCAATCTCGTGACTGGCAAGTCTCTTTACTCGTTCTATAATACAAGATCTCGTGGCTAACACTTAGTCACATTCCTTGCAAGGCTTATTGTGATGTTGTATTACCGAGTGGGCCCTAAGATACCTCTCCATCACACGAAGTAACAAATCCCAGTCTTGATCCATGCCAACCCAACAAACACCCTCGGAGATACCTGTAGAGCATCTTTATAGTCACCCAGTTACGTTGCGACGTTTGATACACACAAGGTATTCCTCTAGTGTTAGTGAGTTGCATGATCTCATGGTCATAGGAACAGATAGTTGACATGCACAAAACTATAGCAATAAACTGACGCGATCATATGCTATGTTTATAGTTTGGGTCTTGTCCATCACATCATTCTCCTAATGATGTGATCCCGTTATCAAATGAAATCTCATGTCCATGGCTTGGAAGCCCTGACCATCTTTGATCAACGAGCTAGTCTATTAGAGGCATACTACGGACATGGTGTTGTCTATGTATCCACACATGTATCTGAGTTTCCGATCAATACAATTATAACATGGATAATAAATGATTATCATGAACAAGGAACTATGATAATAACTAATTTATTATTGCCTCTAGGGCATATTTCCAACAGTGTCCCACTTGCACTAGAGTCAATAATCTAGCTCACATCGCTATGTGATTTACATTGTTATGAATCTCACACCCAATGAGTTCTGGGGTTCGATCATGTTTTGCATGTGAGAGAGGTTTTAGTCAATGGGCCTGCGACATTCAGATCTATGTGTACTTTGCAAATCTCTATGTCATATTGTAGATACTGCTACCACGCTCCACTTGGAGCTATTCCCTCCACTATACGTATCCATATTGCTACTAAGAGTCATCTGGATTGGTGTTTAAAGCTTCCATCGATGCAACCTTTTACAATGAACTCTTTATCACCTCCATAATCGAGAAACATTTCCTTAGTCCTCTAGTTACTATGGATAATATTGACCGCTGTCCAGTGATCCATTCCTGAATTACTTTTGTACCCCTTGACAGACTCATGGCAAGACAAACGCAGGTGCGGTACACAGCGTGACATACTATATAGACCCTATGGATAAGGCATAGGGGACAACCTTCATGCTTTCTCTTTCTTCTGCCATGGTCGAGCTTTGAGTCTTTGTCAGAATTCGGGCTCCGCAAAACCCCAAGAAGTTTGAGCAAAGGGGCGTGTGCGGAGATCCCCTGCAACCTCGCCCAACCTAGCTCGCTACACGATGATTTCTAGGACGAACTCGCACGATGACGAGGAAGTAGATGCACGCGATGATTTACCTAGGTTCGGGGCGCTGCGAAGCGTAATACCCTACTCCTGCTTTGGTGGATTGCCTCACGGGGAGGTTGGTGGATGAACTAGTAAAGTGGTGCCTTGCCTCGTGAGAGGGATCAGGTGGTGTTGCCTCTCTTCGGTTGTCCCTCTCCTTTGTTGTGGCCTATCCTTTATTTATAGTGCCTCAGGTCCTCTTGCTTTATCGCCATGGCGGGATGGGATCCCGCAATGGCCAAATTCGAAGGGGAACAGGAGTGCATCCTTATCCTGATGAAAGGTGGTCTTCGCCTGCAAAGTAGCTGTCGATGATGCAGAGGTGGGCTCGGCGATGACATCCTTCCTACTGGCCTCGTGGTCATGGTGTCATTGCACCAGAATGGAAACCTTTGGTGGATACTTTAGGAACCCACGTACATCCTTGCCTGCTTTGCACCAAAGGGGAAACTGTCCGCCTGGCATGCTGGCGCCCGCTTGTCCTGCCTTGCGTTATCCTTGGCCTCCTGAGGCTAGGTGCTGCATAGAGTTCTCCGCCTCTCCGGAGAGGGCCTGAGAAGTCCCATCCTTGCTGGTCTTGATGGTGCTTCCCTCGTGAGCTCAGGCCCTCACGAGGGCCTTGTCTTGAGCCAGGCCGTGCTGGTCCACACCGGCCGACAGAGTGGGCTGGCCCTGGGCCACAAGCTAGCAGGTCTGGGTACCCCCGTTCCCAGGACACCGATAGTAGCCCCTGGCCCAAGGTGCGCCCGGGTTGGCTTCTAGGTGAAGCAGTTGAAGGAGGCCCGAAGCGCCACGAGCCCCGATTGCCTGTAAGCCAGGCTTGGCACGCGGCAATCTCCGAGAGGCCGATGCCTCCTCTTCTTCACGTTGGCTTGGCTATTGTAAGGTCTGTCAAATTGCTAGGCACACGCCAACACGCCGTCTTCGTTCCCCATCGATCTCGCCACCATTTTCCCCGTTCAACGGATCTCACATTTTCCGACAAATCCTTGCGTGCGCGCCGCCCCGCTCTCCCGCCATGGCCCCCAAGAAGAGAGAGGGCAAATGCTTGAGGGCACCATGGACCATGACGGCATCGTTGCTCGCATTGGGCCGGTCCTTGATGGTGAATCTGGAGGGGTTGGAGAAGGTTCAGCTGGTGGTCGCCACCAGTTCCAACGAATGGGGGCCAACGAAGATCCAGCTCGGCTCGCGGCCTCGGAGCAAGCTCGAGGCCCTCGTCATCTGTTGGAAATATGCCCTAGAGGCAATAATAAATTAGTTATTATCATATTTCCTTGTTCATGATAATCGTTTATTATCCATGCTAGAATTGTATTGATCGGAAATTCAGATACATGTGTGGATACATAGACAACACCATGTCCCTAGTATGTCTTTAATAGACTAGCTTGTTGATCAAAGATGGTTAAAATTTCAAAACCATGGACATTAGATGTCATTTAATAACGGGATCACATCATTAGGAGAATGATGTGATAGACAAGACCCAAACTATAAACATAGCATTTGATTGTGTCAGTTTATTGCTATAATTTTCTGCATGTCAAGTATATGTTCCTATGACCATGAGATCATGCAACTCACTGACACTGGAGGAGTACCTTATGTGTATCATATGTCGCAATGTAACTGGGTGACTATAAAGGTGCTCTACTGGTATCTCCGAGGGTGTCTGTTGAGTGGGCATTGATCAAGACCGAGATTTGTTACTCCGTGCAACGGAGAGGTATCTCAGGGCCCACTCGGTCATACAACATCACAACAAACCTTGCAAGCAAAGTGACTAATGTTTTAGCCACCTGATCTTGTATTACAGAATGAGTAAATATTCTTGCCGATAACACGATTAAACTAGGTATAGAGATACCGACGATCGAATCTCGAGCAAGTAACATACCGGAGAACAAAGGGAACACCATACGGGATTAACTGAATCCTTGACATAGTGGTTCAACCAATAAAGATCTTCATAGAATATGTAGGATCCAGTATGGGCATCTAGGTCCTGCTATTGGTTGTTGATCATAGAGGTGTCTCAGTCATGTCTGCATAGTTCTCGAAACCACAAGGTCTACACACTTAACGTTTGGTGACGATATAACTATACTTGAGTTATTATGTTGGTGACCGATAGTTTTTTGGAGTCCTGGATGAGATCCCGGACATGACGAGGAGCTCCGAAATAGTTCGGAGGTAAGGATTGATATATGGGATAATAGTGTTTGGTCTCTGGAAGGGTTCCAGAATTCACAGGAAGGGATTTCGGATGTTTCCCGAATTGTTTAGGTACATGAACACTTTATTTGGGCCAAGGGGTAAAGCCCACAAAGCTTTTGGTAGGTGTAAAAGGAAATTTTTTGGAGTCCAAGGGCTAGACGCTAGGGACCCTGGCATCTGGGGCCAGGCACCAAGGACCCTGGCTTCTGGTCCGAGAGTCCAAGAAGGACTCTTGCCTGTGTGCCAAACCGACCTTCAGGAGGATTTTTCTCCAAGTTTGGACCCCATGGCTCAACATATAAATAAAGGGGAGGGGCTAGCACCCGGAACACATCAAGTTTTCCCAAGCCGTGTGTCGGCAACCCCGTCCCTCTAGTTTATCCTCCGTCATAGTTTCCATTGTGCTTGGCGAAGCCCTGCGGAGATTGTTCTTCACCACCACCATCACCATGCTGTTGTGCTTCCGGAACTCATCTGCTACTTCACCATCACTCGCTGGATCGAGGAGGTGAAGGTGTCATCAATTTGCACGTGTGTTGAACACGGAGGTGTCGTCCGTTCGGTGCTAGATCGTAAGGAACATGATGGGATAATGCGATGGCTCGTGATGAGATCGTGGGACGGCTCATAATTGGATCGCGAAGATGTTTGACTACATCAACCACGTTTCTTAATGCTTCCGCTTAGAGACCTACAAGGGTTTGTAGATCCACTCTGCCTCTCGTAGATGCTCATCACCATGGATAGATGTTGCATGTGCGTAGGAAATTTTTTGTTTCCCATGCAACGTTCCCCAACAGTCGCATCATGAGCTAGGTATATGTGTAGATGAGATCGCGAGTTGAACACAAAGGAGTTTGTGGGCGTTGATTCTTAGATTGCTTCCTCCCTTGGCCGTGTTTTGATTCAGCGGTATTGTGGGATGAAGCGACCCGGACCAACCTTACTCGTACGCTTATGAGAGACCGTTTCCATCAACTGATGTGTAACTTTGTTGCACAAAGATGGATGGCGGGTGTTTGCCTCTCCTACTCTAGTTGGATCGGATGCGACAAAGGCGGTCCTTGAGAAGGTTGAATAGCAATTTATGTATCACCGTTGTGGTTTTTATGTAGGCGAGAATTGTTCTTGCTAGATACCCGTAGCAGCCACGTAAAACTTGCAACAACAATTAGAGGACGTCTAACTTAGTTTTGTAGTGTATGTTGTGATGTGATATGTCCAATTACATGATGAGATATATGTGATGTATGAGATGATTGTCATGAGAACGAACACCTATGGGATCACAGGGATCCCTTTCGGTTCGGCACGGGGCGGGCTCGCACAAAGAGCCGGTCTGGTAAGCAGCGCACAGGAAGTTTTTACCCAGGTTCAGGCTGCACGGGTGTGTAAAACCCTACTCCTGCTTGGTTATATTGATCGTGTTCTAGGGTTCTAGCCATAGGAGCACCATGAACGGCTGCCACGTGAGATTGATAACCCCCAGTTGTCTAACTATCGGGATGTCTGGTTGTCTAACTGCCCAACTTGTTGGAAGACGTAGTAGTAAATCAAAATTTTCCTACGTGTCACCAAGATCTATCTATGGATAAACCAGCAAACGAGCGGGGAGAGATTGGATCTTCGTACCTTTGAAGATCGCTAAGCGGAAGCATTGCTAGAACGCGGTTGATGGAGTCGTACTCGCAGCGATTCAGATCGCGGTAGATCCGATCAAGTGCCGAACGGACGGCACCTCCGCGTTCAACACACGTGTAGCCCGGTGATGTCTCTTACGCCTTGATCCAGCAAGGAGGGAGGAGAGGTTGAGGGAAAGCTCCGGCAGCACGACGGCGTGGTGGCGGTGGAGCTGCGTGGTACTCCGATAGAGCTTCGCTAAGCACTACGGAGAAACGAGGAGAGGGAGGAGTAGGGCTGCACCTGGGAGGAGATGAACTCGTGTGTTGTGCAGCCCCAAATACCTCCACTATATATAGGGGGAGGGGAGGAGAGGTGCTGCGCCCTAGGGTTCCACCCTAGGGGCTGGCGGCAGCCACCAGATGGCATCTGGCCGGCGGCTAGGTCAGGGAAAGGTGGAGGCGCCCTAGGGTGGGCCTTAAGGCCCATCTAAGCCTAGGGTTTCCCCTTTCCACCCTTGCTGCACCTTGGGCTGGGGTGGGAGGCGCACCAGCCCACCAATGGGCTTGTTCCCTCCCACTCTTAGCCCATGGAACCTTCCGGGGCAGGTGGGCCCACTTGGTGGACCCCCGGAACCCTTCCGGTGGTCCCGGTACACTACCGTAGACACCCGGAACACTTCCGGTAACCAAAACCTCACTTCCTATATATCAATCTTCGTCTCCGGACCATTCTGGGACTCCTCGTGACATCCGGGATCTCATCCGGGACTCCGAACAACCTTCGGTAACCACATACACTATTTCCCTATAACCCTAGCGTCATCGAACCTTAAGTGTGTAGACCCTACGGGTTCGGGAGACACATAGACATGACCGAGACACCTCTCCGGTCAATAACCAACAGCGGGATCTAGATACCCATGTTGGCTCCCACGTACTCCACGATGATATCATCGGATGAACCACGATGTCAAGGATTCAATCAATCCCGTATACAATTCCCTTTGTCTATCGGTATGGTACTTGCCCGAGATTCGATCGTCGGTATCCCCATACCTTGTTCAATCTCGTTACTGGCAAGTCTCTTTACTCGTTCCGTAATACATCATCCCGTGACTAACTCCTTAGTCACATTGAGCTCATAATGATGATGTCTTACCGAGTGGGCCCAGAGATACCTCTCCGTCACACGGAGTGACAAATCCCAGTCTCGATTCGTGTCAACCCAACAGATACTTTCGGAGATACCCGTAGCGTACCTTTATAGCCACCCAGTTACGTTGTGACGTTTGGCACACCCAAAGCATTCCTACGGTATCCGGGAGTTACACAATCTCATGGTCTAAGGAAACGACACTTGACATTGAAAAGCTTTAGCAAACGAACTACACGATCTTGTGCTATGCTTAGGATTGGGTCTTGTCCATCACATCATTCTCCTAATGATGTGATCCCGATATCAACGACATCCAATGTCCATGGTCATGAAACCGTGACCATCTATTGATCAACGAGCTAGCCAACTAGAGGCTCACTAGGGACACGTTGTGGTCTATGTATTCACACATGTATTACGGTTTCCGGTTAACACAATTATAGCATGAATAACAGACAATTATCATGAACTAGGAAATACAATAATAACTATTTTATTATTGCCTCTAGGGCATATTTCCAACAGTCTCCCACTTGCACTAGAGTCAATAATCTAGTTACATTGTGATGAATCGAACACCCATAGCATTCTGGTGTTGATCATGTTTTGCTCGTGAGAGAGGTTTAGTCAACGGATCTGCGACATTCAGATTCATATGCACTTTACAAATATCTATGTCTCCCTCCTGAATGTAATCACGGATGGAGTTGAAACGGCGCTTGATGTGTCTTGTCTTCTTGTGAAACCTGGGCTCCTTCGCAAGGGCAATAGCTCCAGTGTTGTCACAGAGTAGAGTCATCGGGCCCGACGCATTCGGAATCACTCCTAGGTCGGTGATGAACTCCTTCATCCAGACTCCCTCCTTTGCTGCTTCCGAAGCAGCTATGTACTCCGCTTCACATGTAGATGCTGCCACGACACTTTGCTTGCTGCTGCTCCAGCTCACTGCCCCTCCATTCAAAATATACACGTATCCGGTTTGCGACTTGGAGTCGTCCGGATCTGTGTCGAAGCTAGCATCGACGTAACCCTTTACGATGAGCTCTTCGGCACCTCCATAAATGAGAAACATGTCCTTTGTCCTTTTTAGGTACTTCAGGATATTCTTGACCGCTGTCCAGTGTTCCGCTCCGGGATCACTTTGGTACCTCCCTACCAAACTTATGGCAAGGTTCGCATCAGGCCTGGTACACAGCATGGCATACATGATAGAGCCTATGGCTGAAGCATAGGGGATGACACTCATCTCTTCTCTATCCTTTGCCGTGGTCGGGCATTGAGTCGTACTCAATCTCACACCTTGCAACACAGGTAAGAACCCCTTCTTGGACTGATCCATATTGAACTTCTTCAATATCTTTTCAAGGTATGTGCTTTGTGAAAGACCAATGAGGCGTTTCGATCTATCTCTATAGATCTTAATACCTAATATGTAAGCAGCTTCTCCAAGGTCCTTCATTGAAAAACACTTATTCAAGTAGGCCTTTATACTTTCCAATAGTTCTATATTATTTCCCATTATCAGCATGTCATCCACATACAGTATAAGAAATGCTATAGAGCTCCCACTCACTTTCTTGTAAATACAGGGTTCTCCATAAACCTGTACAAACCAAAACGCTTTAATCACCTCATTAAAGCGAATGTTCCAACTCCGAGATGCTTGCACCAGCCCATAGATGGAGCGCTGGAGCTTGCATACCTTGTTAGCATCTTTAGGACCGACAAAACCTTCCGGCTGCATCATATACAGTTCTTCCTTGAGGAAGCCATTAAGGAATGCCGTTTTGACGTCCATTTGCCAGATCTCATAATCATAAAATGCGGCAACTGCTAACATGATTCGAACTGACTTTAGCATCGCTACGGGTGAGAAAGTCTCATCGTAGTCAACTCCTTGAACTTGTCGATAACCTTTAGCGACAAGCCGAGCTTTATAGGCGGTCACATTACCGTCTGCGTTAGTCTTCTTCTTAAAGATCCATTTGTTTTCAATGGCTCGCTTATCATCAGGCAAGTCCACCAAAGTCCATACTTTGTTCTCATACATGGATCCTATCTCGGATTTCATGGCCTCAAGCCATTTGTTGGAATCCGGGCCCGCCATTGCTTCTTCATAGCTCGAAGGTTCACCGTTGTCCAACAACATGATCTCTAGGACAGGATTGCCGTACCACTCTAGTGCGGAACGTGTCCTAGTGGACCTTCGAATAGCAACTTGATCTGAAGCTTCATGATCATCATCATTAACTTCCTCTCTAGCCGGTGTAAGCTCCACAGAAACAACTTCCTGTGCTGCGCTACTCTCTGGGTCGAGTGGAGGTACAATTACCTCATCAAGTTCTATTTTCCTTCCACTTACTTCTTTCGAGAGAAACTCTTTCTCGAGAAAGGATCCATTCTTGGCAACAAAGACTTTGCCCTCGAATCGTAGGTAGAAGGTATACCCAATAGTCTCTTTGGGATATCCTATGAAGACGCACTTTTCCGCTTTGGGTTCGAGCTTCTCAGGTTGAAGTTTCTTCACATAAGCATCGCATCCCCAAACTTTTAGAAACGACAGCTTAGGTTTCTTTCCAAACCACAATACATACAGTGTCATCTCAACGGATTTAGACGGTGCCCAATTTAAAGTGAATGCGGCAGTCTCTAATGCATATCCCCAAAATGATAGCGGTAAGTCGGTAAGAGACATCATAGATCGCACCATATCCAATAGAGTGCGATTACGACGTTCAGACACACCATTTCGCTGAGGTGTGCCGGGCGGCGTGAGTTGTGAAACAATTCCACATTTCCTAAGGTGTGTGCCAAACTCGTGACTTAAATATTCTCTGCCACGATCAGATCGTAGGCATTTTATTTTCCTGTCACATTGATTCTCTACCTCACTCTGAAATTCCTTGAACCTTTCAAAGGTTTCAGACTTGTGTTTCATTAAGCAGACATACCCATATCTGCTCAAGTCATCAGTGAGGGTGAGAACATAACGGTAGCCATCGCGAGCCTCGACACTCATTGGACCGCATACATCGATATGTATTATCTCCAACAAGTCAGTTGCTCGCTCCATTGTTCCGGAGAATGGAGTCTTGGTCATCTTGCCCATGAGGCATGGTTCGCATGTGTCAAATGATTCGAAATCAAGTGACTCCAAAAGTCCATCAGCATGGAGCTTCTTCATGCGTTTGACACCAATATGGCCAAGACGGCAGTGCCACATGTAAGTGGGACTATCGTTATCAACTTTACACTTTTTGGTACTCACACTATGGATATGTGTAACATCACATTCGAGATTCATCAAAAATAAACCATTGACCAGCGGGGCATTAGCATAAAACATTTCTCTCATATAAATAGAACAACCATTATTCTCGGATTTAAATGAGTAGCCATCTCGCATCAAGCGAGATCCAGATACAATGTTCATGCTCAAAGCTGGTACTAAATAACAATTATTGAGGTTTAAAACTAATCCCGAAGGTAGATGTAGAGGTAGCATGCCGACGGCGATCACATCGACCTTGGAACCATTCCCGACGCGCATCGTCACCTCGTCCTTGGCCAGCCTCCGCTTATTCCGCAGCTCCTGCTTGGAGTTACAAATGTGAGCAACTGCACCAGTATCAAATACCCTGGAGCTACTACGAGCGCTGGTCAAGTACACATCAATAACAAGTATATCACATATACCTTTAATGTTGCCGTCCTTCTTATCCGCTAAATACTTGGGGCAGTTCCGCTTCCAGTGACCGGTACCCTTACAATAGAAACACTCAGTCTCAGGCTTGGGTCCATTCTTGTTCTTCTTCTTCCCGGCAACTTGCTTACCGAGCGCGGAAACAGCTTTGCCGTCCTTCTTGAAGTTCTTCTTACCCTTGCCTTTCTTGAAACTAGTGGTCTTGTTTACCATCAACACTTGATGCTCCTTTTTGATCTCGACCTCCGCTGATTTCAGCATCGAGTACAACTCGGGAATGGACTTCTCCATACCCTGCATATTGTAGTTCATCACAAAACTCTTGTAGCTAGGTGGAAGCGACTGGAGGATTCTGTCAATGACTGAGTCATCCGGGAGATTAACTCCCAGCTGAGTCAAGCGGTTGTGAAGCCCAGACATCTTGAGGATGTGCTCACTAACATAACTGTTCTCCTCCATCTTACAGCTGAAGAACTTGTCGGAGATGTCATATCTCTCGACTCGGGCATGATCTTGGAAAACCAGTTTCAGCTCTTGGAACATCTCATATGCTCCGTGTTGCTCAAAACGCTTTTGGAGCCCCGATTCTAAACTGTAAAGCATGCCGCACTGAACAAGGGAGTAATCATCGCAGCGCGACTGCCAAGCGTTCGTAACGTCTTGGTCCGCTGGGAGAATGGGTGGGTCACCCAGCGGTGCATCAAGGACATACAATCCCTTGGAAGCTATGAGGATGATCCTCAAGCCACGGACCCAGTCCGCATAGTTGCTTCCATCATCTTTCAACTTGGTTTTCTCTAGGAACGCATTGAAATTGAGGTTGACATTTGCGTTGGCCATTGGATCTACAATATAGATATTAAAGGCAATTTTTAGACTAAGTTCATGATAATCGAGTTCACATAATCAAATTATTCAATGAACTCCCACTCAGAGAGACATCTCTCTAGTCATCCAAGTGACACATGATCCATGTCAACTAGCCCGTGTCTGATCATCACGTGAGACGGACTAGTCATCCATGGTGAACATCTCCATGTTGATCGTATCTTCTATACGACTCATGTTCGACCTTTCGGTCTTCCGTGTTCCGAGGCCATGTCTGTACATGCTAGGCTCGTCAAGTCAACCGAAGTGTTTCGCGTGTGTAAATCTGGCTTACACCCGTTGTATGCGAACGTTAGAACCTATCACACCCGATCATCACGTGGTGCTTCGGAACAACGATCCTTAGCAACGGTGCACAGTTAGGGTGAACACTTCTCTTGAAATTTATTGAGAGATCATCTTATTTACTACCGTCGTTCTAAGCAAATAAGATGTACACATGATAAACATCACATGCAATCAATATAGTGACATGATATGGCCAATATCATCTTGCTCCTATGATCTCCATCTTTGGGGCACGGTGATCATCATTGTCACCGGCACGACACCATGATCTCCATCATCATGATCTCCATCATTGTGTCTTCATGAAGTTGTCTCGCCAACTATTACTTCTACTACTATGGCTAACGCTTAGCAATAAAGTAAAGTAATTACATGGCGTTCATGATTGACACACAGGTCATACAATAATATAAGACAACTCCTATGGCTCCTGCCGGTTGTCATAGTCATCGACATGCAAGTCGTGAACCCTATTACAAGAACATGATCAATCTCATACATCACAATGCATCACATCACATCCTTCTGGCCATATCACATCACAAGGCATATGCTGCAAAAACAAGTTAGACATCCTCTAATTTGTAGTTGCAAGTTTTTACGTGGTTGCTATAGGATTCTAGCAAGAACGTTTCTTACCTACGTAGAAACCACAACATGATATGCCAATTGCTATTTACCCTTCATAAGGACCCTTTTCATCGAATCCAATCCGACTAAGGTGGGAGAGACAGACACCCGCTAGCCACCTTATGCAACTAGTGCATGTCAGGCGGTGGAACCGGTCTCACGTAAGCGTACGTGTAAGGTTGGTCCGGGCCGCTTCATCCCACAATACCGTCGAATCAAGATAAGACTAGTAACGGCAAGCATATTAACAAAATCGACGCCCACAACTGCTTTGTGTTCTACTCGTGCATAGATTCTACGCATAGACCTAGCTCTGATACCACTGTTGGGAGACGTAGTAGTAAATCAAAATTTTCCTACGTGTCACCAAGATCTATCTATGGAGAAACCAGCAAACGAGCGGGGAGAGATTGGATCTTCATACCTTTGAAGATCGCTAAGCGGAAGCGTTGCTAGAACGCGGTTGATGGAGTCGTACTCGCAGCGATTCAGATCGCGGTAGATCCGATCAAGTGCCGAACGGACGACACCTCCGCGTTCAACACACGTGCAGCCCGGTGACGTCTCTTACGCCTTGATCCAGCAAGGAGGGAGGAGAGGTTGAGGGAAAGCTCCGGTAGCACGACGGCGTGGTGGCGATGGAGCTGCGTGGTACTCCGATAGAGCTTCGCTAAGCACTAGGGAGAAACGAGGAGAGGGAGGAGTAGGGCTGCACCTGGGAGGAGATGAACTCGTGTGTTGTGCAGCCCCAAATACCTCCACTATATATAGGGGGAGGGGAGGAGAGGTGCTGCGCCCTAGGGTTCCACCCTAGGGGCTGGCGGCAGCCACCAGATGGCATCTGGCCGGCGGCCAGGTCAGGGAAAGGTGGAGGCGCCCTAGGGTGGGCCTTAAGGCCCATCTAAGCCTAGGGTTTCCCCTTTCCACCCTTGCTGCGCCTTGGGCTGGGGTGGGAGGCGCACCAGCCCACCTAGGGGCTGGTTCCCTCCCACTCTTAGCCCATGGAACCTTCCGGGGCAGGTGGGCCCACTTGGTGGACCCCCGGAACCCTTCCGGTGGTCCCGGTACACTACCGTAGACACCCGGAACACTTCCGGTAACCAAAACCTCACTTCCTATATATCAATCTTCGTCTCCGGACCATTCCGGGACTCCTCGTGACGTCCGGGATCTCATTCGGGTCTCCGAACAACCTTCGGTAACCACATACAATATTTCCCTATAACCCTAGCGTCATCGAACCTTAAGTGTGTAGACCCTACGGGTTCGGGAGACACGTAGACATGACCGAGACACCTCTCCGGTCAATAACCAACAGCGGGATCTGGATACCCATGTTGGCTCCCACGTACTCCACGATGATATCATCGGATGAACCACGATGTCAAGGATTCAATCAATCCCGTATACAATTCCCTTTGTCTATCGGTATGGTACTTGCCCGAGATTCGATCGTCGGTATCCCCATACCTTGTCCAATCTCGTTACCGGCCAGTCTCTTTACTCGTTCCGTAATACATCATCCCATGACTAACTCCTTAGTCACATTGAGCTCATAATGATGATGTCTTACCGAGTGGGCCCAAAGATACCTCTCCGTCACACGGAGTGACAAATCCCAGTCTCGATTCGTGTCAACCCAACAGATACTTTCGGAGATACCCGTAGCGTACCTTTATAGCCACCCAGTTACGTTGTGACGTTTGGCACACCCAAAGCATTCATACGGTATCCGGGAGTTACACAATCTCATGGTCTAAGGAAACGACACTTAACATTGAAAAGCTTTAGCAAACGAACTACACGATCTTGTGCTATGCTTAGGATTGGGTCTTGTCCATCACATCATTCTCCTAATGATGTGATCCCGTTATCAACGACATCCAATGTCCATGGTCATGAAACCGTGACCATCTATTGATCAACGAGCTAGCCAACTAGAGGCTCACTAGGGACACGTTGTGGTCTATGTATTCACACATGTATTACGGTTTCCGGTTAACACAAGTATAGCATGAATAACAGACAATTATCATGAACTAGGAAATACAATAATAACTATTTTATTATTGCCTCTAGGGCATATTTCCAACACAACTATCTCCTTGTCTAACCTCTAGTCTTTTTCTCTCCAAAAATCCCTCCTCTGTAACACCGTGGGCCTCCTTTTATATCTAAGGGCATCCAGACAGTGGCGCACAGTGTGCACACGGGATGCACAGTGCTACAGTGCTATCGTACCTAACTCTGATGGAGTAGGACAAGGGCATTCAATACACCGTCAGGCGCCTCAGTCCGTCAGTGGGACGGGACGGGGGCCCGTCCCATCGGCGCCGCTTAGCTCCCTCCAACGCCGATGCCGCGACACGCGTCCAGGTGAATTGACACTTGGCCTGTGTGCTGGTGGTGCTTGCCTGGGCTTTGCTTCACCGGGACCTTGTATTGTCGGGGGCCTTGCTTTGCCTAGAGGCTCTACAGCCCTCCCGGCAAGGTCTTGGCGGTAGTATTGAGTCTTCTATGCTAGTTCTCGACAAGTCTTTGTTGGGCCTTGCTGCTAGGGCGGCTGCTACTGCCCGTGCACGAGTAAAGGGGCACTAGATGGCCCAAAAACTCTAGTGCACCGACAGGAGCCCCGGGCCTGGGAGATACACATCGTGAGGCGTTGTTGGGCTAGGCCCAACCAGTGCACGGTCACGCGTGGTAGGGCCTAGCTTTTGTGATCATTGTGCTCGCTGCACTTCCCCATGATGCCCATGGAATGCGGGTAGTGGGATACATGCGCGGCGTGGCCGCCGAGTTTTCAATTACCGTGTCAGGTCTTTTCCACCACGCATGCCGCATGCATAGCGGGGAGCTAGCAACGGGCTCCCGTGATTTAAAGTCCCTGAGAAAAGGCAGTAACTGCGACGCCATGGATTGGGGCGACGGGGGCAGTTGCTGTTCGCCCCGTGATCGAGGACGCTGCTATTGGAGGAGGTGCGCATCGTCCTTTGGAGTGGGAAAGAGCCAACCCCCGCGCTTTCTCCTATAAATTGGGGACAGCTGGGGCGGAGCTCATCCATCCTTCTTACGCCCTTCGAGTGCAAAACTCCATAGTCCGCCTCCCCCTTGTCTTTTCAATCTTCAGGCAGGGCCCGCCCTTCTCCATGTACAAGGGGCGGGGGCGACCACCTTCCTCGGCTACGAGGAGGAGCTCTCGTCGGGATCATGCTGCCACTTCAGCCACAGAGGCGGAGGGAGGCTCGAGTTCGCGTGGTGGAGGAGGCGCGAGGGGCCGTGGCTGCCGCGAAGGCCGAGGTCGGGGGAGGCGGAGTACTGCTCCACCCCTTCCTCTGATGCCAGGCATCTCCATCGAAGAGGCCCAAGCCGAGGGAACGATGCTGGACTTCGTCCTCGAGCTGGGCGATCCACTTCGGAGCCATCTGCGCCTCCCACGCCTCTTCGCCAGAGCGGTGGAGGACGACGAGCCACCCTTCCCGTGGATGCGGGTGGCAAGGTGTTGTAGTGGAGCGACATGGGTGGACGTTGAGTACCCAGCGCGCCGTGTCATGTTCCTCATGCGTGGTTGGAAGACCTTCGCTCGTGCCTACAATCTCCGGGTGGGGCACGTTCTTCGTTTTAAAATGACGGGGGCCAATACGCTCTCCATCAAGATTTATGGGAGCTCCGGCATCCACCTCAGCTGCTGCGAAGAGAGCGCGAGCACGCCAAAAGCCTGTCCTCCGGCGCGAGTGATGGGGAGGACAACGTCGAAGACATCGGCGATGAGCCCGGTCTTTGGGCGGTCAAGTTGGAGCCTAAAGATTCGAGCTTGTACTGACCGCCGGCCGCTCCATCATCACCAGCCTCATGCCTCTCCCCCTCCCGGCAAGATGTCCTTGCTGGGTGCTTCAGTCCCGGGCGCTGCCTCATCCTCCAGCTGGGTCTTCCAGTAGGCCCGTGGACTTCAGCTTCTAGGGTTCATCCCCCTTTCCGCCCGCTCTGGCCCTCTCCTCCGTGCAATGCTAGTTCAAGAGGGGCCAGGTTTTTGCCTGCCCATCTGGCAGCCTTGCTCGTCCGCGTAGTGCTGGCCCAGAGGGGTCAGGCCGGGCTTTTCCCAGGGGCCTCTCGCCATCTTTTTCTTCTTGTAATATGCCCCTCCTATCCATCTTTTTCTTCTTGTAATCTCCCCCTAGGGGAGAAAGTCAAATAAAGATGTTCTTAGAGGAAAAGCGATATCTTATGTAAATTTCACCCTATTTGAAAAACTGTATGTTATCTTCCTTGTTAAATTGTTTCTGTGTATGGAATTTTGCCTATGCCCTTTCTGGAAGAATCTTGCTGGTGTGTGTAGACCTACTGCAAGCGCTTTGAGGAACGGGTCCTTAGCATCCTGCTGGCGGTGCCATTGCCGACAAAATACCTTGGCGTCCTTGGCGTGGCCGTTCAAGGCGTCGGTCCTACTCGAATACAGAATAAGGGCATGAGTGCTGTCACTCGGATCGTTGAGCGGACTCCAAATGAAACAAGGAGCACGGGCGAAGCCACTTAAGACGTTGAGTGGCCCCGAACGCAGTGAGGGCGCATCCAATCGCGGCAAGGTTCCCGCGCGTGTAGGTTTTCCATACAGAAGTCAAAATAGCTCAAGGAAAATAACTTTACGGCAAGGATTCACATGGGGTTTTTGCAACTTATATTTTTGTTGCGTTCTCCTTCTGGCAAGTTTTTTTGGGACGTCGTTCATAGGTATCCGTACTCCCATCCCCCTGGCAAAGCTGCATGCGAGGTGTCCTATCCTTTACATCAAGAAAGAAGAGAAGATATGGGTATGGAACCTTGGCGGTCTGTCAGCCCTGGCCGGGATTAAGTATAGCGCAACGCTTCAGATAGACATGTACGTAAACAAACATGAGAATCATACAAGGTTGCAAAATACTTATATTTATTTAACTATGCACAGGGCCTGGGCCTGGCTTTGTACCAAGGATTACATGCTTCAGCGGCAACACTTGTACAAAAGGTTGTTGGCAAGGCTATCCTGGCAACCACGCCTCATGGATAGAACTTTCGAAGATGTTCGATATTCCAGGAGTTGCTCACCGTAACGCCATCCTCGGTCTCTAGGTGGACTGCGCCGGGCCTAGTGACTCGTACTACCCAATAAGGGCCTTCCCACTTCGGCGTCAACTTGTTTGGATTCTTGGTGGACTGAACTTACCAAAGAAAAAGGCCGCCTTCCTCAAGACTTCTGGCATTGACCTTGCGGCTATGGTAGCGGCGCAAAGCTTGTTGGTAGCACGTAGCTCTCATAGCAGCCTGAAGACGGTCTTCCTCAAGGAGCGTCGTATCATCTTGCCGCAACTACTCTTGCTCCAGCTCATCATAAGCAAGCACTCGAGGAGACCCGTATATGAGTTCTGTGGGGAGAACTGCCTCCGCCCCATATATAAGGGAGAAGGGTGTCTGGCCGGTAGCTCGATTTGGTGTCATCCTGATTGACCAAAGAACCACCGGTAACTCATCAACCCAGTGCCTTCCACACTTGTGCACTATGTCGAAAGTTCTTGTCTTGAGGCCTCATAGCACTTCAGCATTAGCCCTTTCCGCTTGGCCGTTGCTCCTCGGGTGCGCAATGGAAGCAAAACAGATTTTGCTACCAAGGTCTTGGACATACTGCATGAAGGTGCGGCTCGTGAAATGTGTGCTGTTGTTAGTGATGATCCTGTTGGGAACACCAAAGTGGCAAACTAGTTCTTTGAAGAACTTGACGGCTGATTGTGCTGTCACCTTTCTCACCACTTCCACTTCTGGCCACTTTGTGAACTTGTCAATCGCGACGTAAAAGTACTCAAAGCCCCCGGCAACGCGGGGGAAAGGGCCCAAGATGTCGAGCCCTCAAACCGAAAATGTCCAAGAGAGAGGGATTGTTTGAAGGGCTTGAGCTGGTTGATGTTGTTTCTTTGAATGAAATTGTCATGCTTCACACTTGGTTACCAATGCCATTGCATCCTGGAGGGCGGTGGGACAAAAGAAGCCTTGCCGAAATGCTTTCTCGGCAAGGGCTCTTGACCCTATGTGGGAGCTACATATGCGTCCATGTATCTCTGCCAACAGCTCCAGTCCATCTTCCCAGGAAATGCCTTTGAGTTTCACACCGTTCTGTCTTTTTTTGTATAGAATGTTGTCTACGAACTGGTACATATTAGACCGGCAGGCTACTCTCTCTGCTTGCTCTTGTTCCTCGGGGAGTTGTCCTGTTTGAAGGAATTGGACAATGTGATGTGCCCATGTTAGAGCCTAGGGTTCGATAACAAGGACTAAAGGTGTATCCTCTGCTAGTGTAGCATTTGCCTCGACGGCATGGGCCTGAAGGCCTGCCAGAGTCTGCTGCGCCCCAGCAAGCTTGGCGGGAGCGTATGCTTCTACGGCAAGAGCTGGGGGCCCTGCCGGAGCATAGTACTCATCGGCAAGCCTGCCATTCCCTCTGGCAACCTTCTCGCCAGCGACTTCGAGGAGCTCTGCCGAGAAATACTTGTCGGAACTTAACTTTCTTCTCTTCTCTTGTATAGTTGATGGTGTCACAGAGGGTTGAGTTAGTTGGAGCACGAAAGTTCCTGGTTCCACACGTAACTTAAGGGTAGCACACTTTGACAGGCCATCGGCAACGCTGTTCTCTGCACGTGAAACGTGCTCCATTTGTAGGCCGTCAAAACATTCTTCCAACATCATCACTTCATCTACATAAGCTTCCATCAATGGACTCTGGTAATCCTTGTTCACTTGACTAATGACAATTTGAGAATCACTCCTGACAATAAGTTTCTTGATCCCAAGGTCTGCCGCAATCCTAAGACCGGCAAGCAGCCCTTCGTACTCAACAGTGTTGTTTGTTGATCTCTTCCGGGGAAAGTGCATCTGGACCACATGTCTGATGTGCTCTCTGGTGGGTGCGACAAGCAGCTCTCCGGCACTAGCGCCTTGCAGCGAGAAAGCTCCATCAAAATACATGATCCATTCTCGATCAGTCTCCTTACGAGGGAGAGTTGACTCTGGAATCTCTTCGTTGCGCGTTGGGGTCCATTGTGCAATGAACTCCGCCAAGGCCCTGCTCTAAATGGTCGAAGTGCTTTCAAACTTAAGACCAAAGCTCCACAATCCTGCCGGTAGCTTCTGGGTTTTGCAATATCCGCTGTAGCGGGAAGCGGGTAACAACGGTGATCTCATGTGCTTGGAAGTAATGGCGCAACTTCCTCGAGGCCATAAGAAGGCCGAAGAGCAATTTTTGCACGCTAGAATACCTTGATCAAGCCCCCTGCAATAAGGAGCTGACAAAATAGACTGGTCGCTGCACCACTTTCTTCTTCTGGACTATCTCTTTCAACTGTGCAGATCCTTCTTCGCCGGCACCAGACCCTGCCGGGGAACGTCCTGGCTCGTCGCTTGGCGTCCCTGCTATTGCCGCTGCTTCTTTGTCAACTTCTCTTTCAGTCACTAGTGCAGCACACACCACTTGATTCGTTGCCGCCAGGTACAGCAACAACGACTCTTGTGGTTTTGCTGCGACTAGGAATGGCAAAGAGGAAAGGTACTTCTTCAAATCCTGCGGCGCTGCCTCCGCTTTCGGAGTCCATTTCATTGGAACTGCCTTCTTCAGGATTTTGAAAATGGGAGGGCACGCTCAGCAGATTTTGAGATGAACATACTCAAAGCAGCAACACAGTCGGCAAGGCGTCGTACGTCCTTGACTCGTCTTGGTGCCTCAATTTTCTCAATTGCTTTGATCTTGTCGATATTTGCTTCAATTCCTCGTTGAGACACAAAGAACCTGAGAAGCTTGCCCGATGGGACGCCGAACACACATTTCTCAGGGTTGAGCTTCATGTTGATCTTGCTCAGATTTGCAAATGTTTCTTGTAGGTCTCATATGAGTGTGGCCTTATCATTGGTTTTTACCACTATATTGTCCATGTAAGCTTCCATATTTCTATGTAGCTGGGGATCAAAACCAATCTCGACTACTCTTGCAAAGCTAGAACCAGCGCTTTCAACCCGAAAGGCATACACAAAAAGCATTATGTACCACATGGGGTGATAAACACGATCTTCTTCGTCTTCTTTGGCCATGAAAATCTGATGATAGCCTGACTAGGCGTCAAGGATAGACAATAAGTCGTAGCCGGCAGTGGAGTCCACAATCTGGTCCATGCACGGGAAGGTAAAAGGATCTTTTGGGCAGGCCTTGTTGATGTCTGTGAAATCAATGCATAGCCTCCACTTCCCATTCGCCTTGCGCACTACGATTGGATTGGCCAACCACGTAGGATGGAGTACACCTCTGATCAGGCCAGCCGCTTCTAACTTCTTGATTTCTTCGACAATAAGCTATTGCCGTTCCAAAGCTTGCTTCCAAACCTTCTGCTTGACGGGACACGCGTGTGGACATACGGTGAGGTGGTGCTGAATCACCTTCATGGGAACGCCAGGGATATCAAATGGTTGCCATGCAAACACATCGATATTTGCCGTAGGAAGGTGACGAGCGCGTTGTCAAAGGTGGAACTTATGGTCAAAGTTCCCCCCGTGCCATCCTCCTTGGCGGGCACCTTCTTGGTCTCCGGCGGGGCAGCCTTGGACTTTTTGTTCTTGCCGGCGGAGCTCTCTGGCACATCGTCAACAGTAGCACAAGACCCTGAAGAGGTGCGCTTGCCGGACTGTGTGCCAGAGGCCTTGCCGGTCTTCTTCCCCCCGTGAGCTTCGGCGGCAGGAGCAATTGCCTTGGTGGCAGGTGTTGTAGCTGCGCCCCGGTAGAATTGGTCGGCGCAGATAAGCACACTTTTCTTGTCGGAGTTGATGGTAATAACGCTCATTGGTCCGGGCATCTTCAGCATGTTGTAAGCGAAGTGGGTGGACGCCTAGAACTTGGCTAGTGGCGGACGGCTGAGAATGCCGTTGTATGGCAATGAGATCTTGGCGATGTCAAAAATGATCTTCTCCGTTCTAAAATTGATGTCGCTGCCAAACATTACCGACATCGTGACCTTGCCTTTCGGCTGAGTCCTTCCCGAATTGACCCCTTGGAAAGCGCCTGTCAGCTCGAGATCTTCATTAGGAATCTGCAGCCTCTGAATGACATCGGGCGAGATCAGGTTCAAGCTGGCCCCACTTTCGACTAACATCTTCGTCACCTTGAGGTTGCGGATTGTTGGCGAGACCAACAATGGCAAGCACCCAACCAAAGTTATGCGATCAGGGTGATCCTCGGCGTCGAAGATGATAGGAGTGTTGGACCATTTTAGAGGTCTCTATGCATCGATAGAGGGCTCTGCCGCATTAATCTCGTGCTCCCACTGTTTAAGTTGGCGGTGAGAGGAATGCGACGAGGCTCCTCCTTCTATGGACATCATCTCTGTAGCCCTATGAAGCTGATTCCCACTGGATTCACCGTTGTCTTCGGCATCATCATCCTCTTCTTGCTTGTCGCGGCCATGGGCGGGCCGACCCTTCTGTTGCTTGGGCTTACCGCAGCGACCTCCTCGGCCAACACGCTTCTTGCCGGACCCTTCAACACCATCCTAATCCTTCTCCTTGTCTCGCCTCTCATATTTGGCCCTCTGCTTCTCGGCAAGCTGCTCAACTTGCTGGTAGTCTTGGAGGTCATGGCCTTTGGTGCGATGGATCTTGCAATACTGCTTGCCAGAGTCTTCTGTCTTGCCGGCAACCGCCAGGGTATGGCAGGAGGTGCACCCGAGAACATCGTTGCTGGGGTCATCGACCTTGCCTTTCTTGGCGGTGCCGGGGTTGCCGGATGCCTCGACGGCAAGCACGGTCTTGCCCTTGTGCTTCTTGTTCCGTCGCCGGCCCTTCTTTGCCAGGATAGTAGTATCCTCATCTTTAGAGTCGACCTCTGCACCGGCATCTTCACCGGGGAGTCTTCTCCCTTTCTTCAGCCCAAGCGCACTAGTCGGCCAAAGCATAAAGCCTAGCGACGTCCCTAACTCTGTTCATCGCTAGCTCTTCCCGCACCCTACGGTTGCGCATGTTCTGATGGAACACGCTGATAACAACGGTAGGGTGAATGTCTGGGACGTTGTGCTAAACGTGGCTAAACCTCTGGATGTACTGGCGTAGAGTTTCGCCTTCCTTCTGGGGATGATGTGCAGATCACTCTCCTGGCCAGAAGCTTGATGACCTCCGGTGAAGGCGCCAATGAACTCGTGATACAGGTCCGCCCAGGAAGCGAAAGACCCCTCTGGCAAGTGCATCAGCCATGACCTGACGTTGGGCTTAAGCACCAACGAGAAGTAGTTGGCCACTATCTTGTCATCGCGGCCCCCGGCAGCCTACACCGCAATGGTGTAGACGTTTAGGAACTCTGACGGATGGGTCTTGCTGTCATACTTATCCGGGACTTCTGGTTTGAATGTGCGGGAGTTGGGCCACTGGACTTGCCACAGCTCATGGGTAAACGCTGGACAACCCACCTCGTAAGGTAGGCTGACAGGGTACCCCGACACGGACTTGTCTACAATGGGCCCCGCGCGCCTGTCTGACTGGAGTCGCGCTTCTCATCGTCTCTCGATTGCGGTTTGGGCGTCTTCCTTGCCACGTTCCCTAAGAACATGATGTTGATCGCGGCGTGTCCGTGGGTCAGACGATGCCGTTGAGTAACCGTTGTAGGCATCGGTCTGTCGGGTCGGCGACCGGCGATGCTATCACGGAGGAGAGTGCGCCGAGGTCGCGCTGACTCCAGGCACTTCACCACTAGTTTGAGGCGGCCCTATGGTCCGAAGCTTATCTGCGAGGCTGAGGAGGCTCTGAACGATGGCTCTCCATTCGTCGAGCTTCTCCACAGTAGGAGGGAAGTTCAAGAGTAGCTGTGCTCGCGCCATCGCTTCCTCTGCGGTGGATGGCAACGAGGGGTGCGAGGAACGCGAGGTTCTCTGACTCCTAACCGTGTTAGAAGGAGCACCGCCGTGGTCCCGCCTCGGCATGCCACTGTCGCTTGCATGCTAGTGAGCATGCTGGTCCCGTGCATCTTGGGAATGATGCGCAAAGGCTTTTCCGTGGGGACGTTGAGAACTGCGGGTGCCGTGGCGCGGCTCTCCACGCGCGTCCTGAGAAGGTCGCGACGTAGGCGCCGACGTGGGTGCCCTGGAAGATACTCTTCTGCCCCCGGAGTTTGCCATACCACCCGCAGGCGGTACTACTCCGTCCTGAGATCCAGGGGCATGGGGGTTCCCACCATCGCCATGGGCGTCCCCACGGTGAGCGTCGCCACTTTATTGGCCTTGGTCACCGAGGCGTTGCGGATGTTCCGAACCTCCACCTCCTCCTCCTCCACCCGCGTCTATGCCGTCTCTTGTTCGCGCAGATACAGGGACGGCGGACGTGGATGGGCCAACTGCTGTCAGGCCCTTCTTCTTGGGGGGCATGACGATGATGAAGCTGGGGCATGGATTACCAGGACGGGTTCACACCACTCATGCGCCCCCTACCCGGCGCGCCAAAGATGTCATGGGAACGAACACCTATGGGATCATGGGCATCCCTCTTAGTTCGGCAGGGGGCGGGCTGACACAAAGAGTCAGTCTGGTAAGCAGCGCACGCGAACTTTTTACCCAGGTTCGGGCCGCATGGGTGCGTAAAACCCTACTCCTGCTTGGTTATATTGATCGTGTTCTAGGGTTCTAGCCATAGGAGCGCCATGAACGGCTTCTATGTGAGCTTGATAACCCCTAGTTGTCTAACTATCGGGCTGTCTGGTTGTCTAACTGCGCAACTGTCTGCTTGTCTAACCTCTATTCTTTTTCTCTCCAAAAAGCCCTCCTCTGTAATGCCCTGGGCCTCCTTTTATATCTAAGGGGATCCCAATAGTGGCACATAGTGTGCACATGGGATGCACAGTGCTACAGTGCTATCATACCTAACTCTGACGGAGTAGGATAAGGGCATTCAATGCACCGTCAAGCGCATCAGTCCGTCAATGGGACAGGACGGGGGCCTGTCCCATCGGTGCCGCTTAGCTCCCTCCAACGTCAACGCCGCGACACGCGTCCAGGTGAATCGACACCTGGCTTGTGTGTTGGCGGTGCTTGCTGGGGCTTTGCCTTGCCGAGACCTTGTCTTGTCGGGGGCCTTGCTTTGCCTGGAGGATCTACATCCCTCTCGGCAATGTCTTGACGGTAGTCCTGAGTCTTCTGTGCTAGTGCTCGACAAGTCTTTGTTGGGCCTTGCCGCCAGGGCAGCTGCTACTGCACGTGCACGAGTAAAGGGGCACCAGATGGCCCAAAAACTCTATTGCACCGACAATGATCATGTTTTGTATAGAATATCATGACTTGCATATTGATGAGTACGGCAATCGGCCGGAGCCATAGGGTTGTCTTTATTTATTTTCGCCGTTTTTTGCTTTACTTTATCGCTATGAGTTAGCAATAGTCATGGAAGCAACAGTCAGTGTGGCAACCCCGATGGCGACATGTTGATGGAGATAAGGATGATGGAGATCATGGTTTTATGCCGGTGACAATGGAAATCATGTCGGTGCTTTGAATATGAAGATCAAAAGCACAAGTTCATGGCCATATCATGTCACTTATGATTTGCATGTGATGTTAATCCTTGTATGCACCTTGTTTTGCTTAGGACGATGGTAGCATTATAAGGTGATCTCTTACTTAAATTTCAAAATGAATTGTGTTCTCCCCAAGTGTGCACCGTTGCGAAAGTTCATCATGTCGAGACACCACGTGATGATCAGGTGTGATAGACTCTACATTCACATACAATAGGTGCAAGCCAGTGTTGCACGTGCGGAACACTCGGGTTAAACCTGACGAGCCTAGCATGTACAGGCATGGCCTCGGAACACAAGAGACCGAAAGGTCGAACATGAGTCATATAGTAGATATGATCAACATGAAGATATTCACCATTGAAACCACCTCAACTCACGTGATGATCGGACTTGAGTTGGTGGATTTGGATCATGTGACACTCGAATGACCCGAGGGATGTCAATTTGAGTGGGAGCTTTAGTAATTTTATTAACTAAACTCATTATCATGAACATAGTCAAAATGTCTTTGCAAAATATGTTGTACATTACTAGCTCGCGATGTAGCTCCCTTGATTTTTTATATATTCCTAGAGAAATAGAGTTGAAAGATGAAGGTAGCAATAATGCGTACTGGGTCCTTGATCTGAGGAGTGTCCTCATTGTTGCACATAAGGCTTATGTCCTTAATGCACCACTCGGTGCGCCACCCCCTCAAGCGTCGTTTGTAGATGTTGTGAACATTTCACTTGCACGTTTTGATGACTACTTGATAGTTCAGTGCGTCTAGCATTATGGCTTAGAATTCAGGCTTCAAATATGTTTTGAACGTCGTGGAGCATATGTGATGTTTCAAGAGCTGAAATTGGATCTCAGGCTCGTGCCCATGTTGAGAGGTATGAGACCTCCAACAAGATTCTTTGCCTGCAAGATGAAGGAGAATTGCTCAACCAGTGAGCATGTGCTTAGATTGTCTGGGTACTACAATTGCTTGAATTGAGTGGGAGTTGATCTTATAGGTAAGATAGTGATTGATATAGTTCTCCAAGTCATTTTCACTAAGCTACTAGAGCTTTGTGATGAACTATAAAATGCCAGGGATGGAAATAATGATCCCTGAGCTTTTCACGATGTTTGACATCGTGAAGGTAGAAATCAAGAAGGAGCATCAAGTGTTGATGGTTAAGTTAAACCACTAGTTTCAAGAAGCGCAAGGGCAAGAATGGAAAAACTTCAGGAATGACAAGCCACTTGCCGCTCTAGTGAAGAAACCCAAGGTTGAACCCAAACCCGAGACTGAGTGCTTCTATTATGGGGAGAACGGTCGCAGAAGCGAAACAACCCTAGATACTTGGTAGATAAGAAGGCTGGCAACGTCAATAGAAGTATATTTGATATATGTGTTATTGATGTGTACTTTGCTATTACTCCTAGTAGCACCTATGTATTATATACGGTTCAGTTGCTAAATGTTGGTAACTCGAAATAAAATTTATGGAATAAACGGAGGCTAGCTAAGGGTGAGGTGACGATATGTGTTGGAAGTGTTTCCAAGGTTGATGTGATCACCATGGCACACTCTCTCTACCCTCGGGATTAGTGATGATAAACCTAAATAAATGTTATTTGGTGTTTGCGTTGAGCATGAACGTGATTAGATCGTGTTTATTGCAATACGGTTGTTCATGTTAGAGAATAATGGTTATTCTGCTTAAATAAATAATACCTTCAATGGTCATGCACCCAATAAGAATGGGTTGTTGAAACTTGATGGTAGAAATACACATGTTCATAACATTGATGCCAAAAGATACAAAGTTAATAATAATAGTACCACATACTTGTGGCACTGCCACTAAATGTCATACTGGTGTAAAGCGCATGAAGAAACTCCATGCTGATGGATCTTTGGACTCATTCGATTTCGAATCGGTTGAGACATGCGAACCATGCCTCTTGGGCAAGATGACTAAGTCCCCGTTTTCAATATGATGGAGCGGGTAAGTAACTTATTGGAAATGATACATGTTGATGTATGTGATCCAGTGAGTGTTGTAGCATGCGGTGGATATCATTATTTTCTTAGCTTCATTGATGATTTGAGTATATATGTGTATATTTACTTAATGAAACACAAGTTTGAAAAATTTGAAAGGTTCAAATAGAGTGAAGTTGGAGATCATCGTGACAAGAAGATAAAGAGTCTACGATATGAACGTGGAGGTGAATATCTGAGTTACGAGTTTGGTATGCAACTTAAGACAATGTGGAAGTTGTTTCACAATTCATGCCATCTGGAACACCATAGTGTGATGGTGTGTCCGAATGTTGTAGTCGTGCTCTATTGGATATGGTGTGAACTATGATGTATCTTATCGATTTGCCACTATTGTTTTGGGATTATGCTTTAGAGACAACTACATTCACTTTAAAAGGGGCACCATCTAAGTCCATTGAGATGACACCGTATGAATTTTGGTTTGGCAGAAACCTATGTTGTCATTTCTTAATGTTTGGGGCTGCGACGCTTATGTGAAAAAAGGGTTTTCACCTAATGAGCTTGAACCCAAAGCGGACAAATGCATCTTCATAGAATACCCTAACGTAACAATTGGGTAAACCTTCTATCTCGGATCGAAGCACAAAGTATTTGTTGCTAAAACAGATCCTTTCTCGAGAAAGGGTTTCTCTCGAAAGAACTGAGTGGGAGGAAGATATAACTTGATCAGGCTATTGAACATTTGTCTCGACCAGAGAGTAGCGCGGCGTAGAAAGATGTTTCTGTGGAGCCTACGATAGTTGAAGAGGAACTTAATGATGATGATCATGAAGCTTCAGATCAAGTTACTATTGAACCTCGTAGGTCGACAAGGGCGCGTACTGCTCCTGAGTGGTACGGCAACCCTGTCTTGGAGGTCATGTTGTTAGACAACGATGAACCTACGAGCTATGAAGAAGCCATAATGGGACCGGATTCGAAGAAATGGTTAGATGCCAAGAAATCCGAGATGGGATCCATGTATGAAAACAAAGTATTACCTGAAGGGTTAAAGGCCATTCAGAACAAATGGATCTTTAAAAGGAAGATGGACATGGACGGTAATGTCACCGTCTATAAAGCTCGACTTGTGGCAAAGTGTTTTTCACAAGTTCAAGGAGTTGACTACGATGAGACTTCTCACACATAGCGATGCTAAAGGCTGTTGGAATTATGTTAGCAGTTGTTGCATTTTTCGATTATGAAATCTGGCAGATGGATGTCAAAACATTGTTTCCTTAATGGTTTGCTTGAGGAAAGGTTGTATCTAATACAACCAGAAGGTTTTGTCAGTCCTAAGGATGCTAAAATGAACGCAAGCTCAAGTGATCCTTCTATGAACGAGAGCAAGCATCTCGGAGTTAGAGTGTACACTTTGAGGAGGTGATCAAAGTTTTTTTGGTCTATACAAAGTTTATGAGAAACTTTTATTTACAATAAAGTGAGTGGGAGCACTATAGATTTTTTGATAAGTATATGTGGATGACATATTGTTGTACGGAAATGATGTAGACTTTCTGGAAAGTATAAAGGGTTGTTTGAAAAGGAGTTTTTCAAAGGAATACCTGGAATGTAGCTACTTAATTGTTGGGCATCAAGATCTATAGAGATAGATCAAGATGCTTGATGAGACTTTCAATGAGTACATACCTAGACAAGATTTTGAAAGAGTTCAAAATGGATCAGTGAAAGAAGGAGTTCTTGCCTGATTTGTCAGGTGTAGAGTTGATTGAGACTCAAAGCTCAACCATGACAGAAGAAAGAGAAAGGACGAAGGTCGTCCCTGTGCCTTATCCATATGCTCTGGATAGTATGCCATTCTATGTACCGCACCTATGTGTGCCTTGCCATGAGTCTACCAAGGGGTACAAGAGTGATCCTGGAGTGGATCACTAGACATCGGTCAAGATTATCCTTAGTAACTATAGGACTAAGGAAATATTTCTCGATTATGGAGGTGATAAAGAGTTCAAGGTAAAGGGTTACGTCGATGCAAGCTTTAACACTAATCGGGATGACTCTTAGTAGCAATGAGGATACGTATAGTGGATTAGCCATTTGGAATAGCTCCAAGTGGAGTGTGGTAGCAGTGTCTATAGTATGACATAGACATTTGTAAAGTACATAGGGATCTAAATGCCATAGATCCATTGACTAAAGACCTCTCTCACATGCAAAGCATGATCGAACCCCTGAACTCATTGGGTGTCAGATTCATAACAATGTAAATCACATGGTGATGTGAACTAGATTATTGACTCTAGTGCAAGTGGGAGACTGGTGGAAATATGCCCTAGAGGCAATAATAAATTAGTTATTATCATATTTCCTTGTTCATGATAATCGTTTATTATCCATGTTAGAATTGTATTGATCGGAAACTCAAATACATGTGTGGATACATAGACAACACCATGTCCATAGTATGCCTCTAATAGATTAGCTCGTTGATCAAAGATGGTTAAGGTTTCCTAGCCATGGACATGCGATGTCATTTGATAACGGGGTCACATCATTAGTGGAATGATGTGATGGACAAGATCCAAACTATAAACATAGCATTTGATCGTGTCAATTTATTGCTATAGTTTGGTGCATGTCAAGTATATGTTCCTATGACCATGAGATCATGCAACTCACTGACACTAGAGGAGTACCTTGTGTGTATCAAACTTCACAACGTAACTGGGTGACTATAAAGGTGCTCTACAGGTATCTCCGAGGGTGTCTGTTGAGTGGGCATGGATCAAGACTGGGATTTGTTACTCCATGTGGCAGAGAGGTATCTCAGGGCCCACCTGGTAATACAACATCACAATAAGCCTTGCAACCAATGTGACTAAGTGTTAGTCACGGGATCTTGTATTACGGAACAAGTAAAGAGACTTTCTGGTAATAAGGTTGAACTAGGTATGGAGATTCCGACGATCGAATATCGGGTAAGTAACATACCGAAGAACAAAGGGAACAACATACGGGATTAACTGAATCCTTGACATAGAGGTTCAACTGATAAACATCTTCGTAGAATATGTAGGAGCCAATATGGGCATCTAGGTGTCGCTATTGGTTATTGACCATAGAGGTGTCTCGGTCATGTCCGCATAGTTCTCGAACCCGTAGGGTCTACACACTTAACGTTTGGTGACGATATAAGTATAGTTGAGTTATTATGTTGCTGACCGGAAGTTGTTAGGAGTCCTAGATGAGATCCTGGACATGACGAGGAGCTCCGGAATAGTCCGGAGGTAAAGATTGATATATGTGATAATAGTGTTTGGTCTTCAAAAGGGTTCCAGAATTCACCGAAAGGGGTTTCGGATGTTTCCCGAAATGCTCGGGGTACAGGAACACTTTATTTGTCCCAAGGGGTAAAGCCCACAAAGATTTTGGCAGGTGCAAAAGGAAATTTTGCAGAGGCCAGGGGCCAGACACCGAGGACCCTAACATCTGGTCCTGGCGTCTGAGAAGGACTCTTGCCTGCGTGCCAAACCAACCTTGAGGAGGATTTTTCTCCAAGTTTTGACCCCAGGGCTCAACATATAAATAAAGGGGCAGGGCTAGCGCCCGTAACACATCAAGTTTTCCCAAGCCGTGTGCCGGCAACCCGTCCCTCTAGGTTATCCTCCGTCATAGTTTCCGTTGTGCTTGGCGAAGCCCTATGAAGATTGTTATTCACCACCACCGTCACCACGCCATTGTGCAGCCGGAACTCATCTACTACTTCACCATCGCTCGCTGGATCGAGGAGGTGAAGGCATCATCAAGCTGCACCTGTGTTGAACACGGAGGTGCCATCCATTGATGACCCACAAGTATAGGGGATCTATCATAGTCCTTGCGATAAGTAAGAGTGTCAAACCCAATAAGGAGCAGAAGGAAATGAAAAGTGGTTCTCAGTAAGGTATTCTCTGCAAGCACTGAAATTATCGGTAACAAATAGTTTTGTGATAAGATAATTCGTAATGGGTAGCAAGTAACAATTGTAACAAAGGTCCAGCAAGGTGACCAATCCTTTTGATAGCAAAGGACAAGCCTAGACAAACTCTTATATAAAGCAAAGCACTCCCGAGGACACATGAGAATTTATATCAAGCTAGTTTTCATCATGCTCATTTGATTCGCGTTCGCTACTTTGATAAATTGATATGTGGGTGGACTGGTGCTTGGGTGCTATCCTTACTTGGACCAGCCTCCCACTTATGATTAACTCCTCCCGCAAGCGTCCGCAACTATGAAAGAAGAATTAAGATAAATCTAACCATAGCATGAAACACGTGGATCCAAATCAGCCCCTTACGAAGCAACGCATAAACTAGGGTTTAAGCTTCTGCTTCCATCACTCTAGCAACCCATCATCTACTTATTACTTCCAAATGCCTTCCTCTAGGCCCAAACAATGGTGAAGTGTTATGTAGTCAATGTTCACATAACACCACTAGAGGAGAGACAACATACATCTCATCAAAATATCGAACGAATACAAAATTCACATGATTACTTATAACAAGACTTATCCCTTGTCCTCGGGAACAAACGTAACTACTCAAAAACATGTTCATGTTCATAATCAGAGGAGTATAAGTGATGATCAAGGATCTGAACATATAATCTTCCACCAAGTAAACCAACTAGCATCAACTACAAGGAGTAATCAACACTACTAGCAACCCACAGGTACCAATCTAAGGTTTTGAGACAAATATCGGATATAAGAGATGAACTAGGGTTTGGAGAGGATATGGTGCTAATGAAGATGTTGATGGAGATTAACCCCCTCTCGATGGGAGGATCGTTGGTGATGACGATGGCTTCAATTTTCCCATCCCGGAGGGAAGTTTCACTGGTAGGATCGCCCTGCCGGAGCTCTAGATTGGTTCTGCCCAAGTTCTGCCTCGAGACGGCGGCGCTTCATCCCGAAAGGTCTCTTATGATTTTTTCCTCGACGAAACCCTCCATATGGCAGAAGATGGGCACCGGAGGGCTGCCAGTTGGGCCACAAGCTTGCTAGGCGTGGCCAGGGGGGCCGCGGCCAGTAGGCTTGTGGCTCCCTGGTGGGCCTCCTGATGTATTTTTTCGCCCAGTACTTTTTATATATTCCAAAATAATTCTCCATAGATTTTCAGGACTTTTGGAGTTGCGCAGAATAGGCATCTAAGATTTGCTCCTTTTCCAGGCCAAAACTCCAGCTGCCGACATTCTCCCTCTTCATGTAAAGCTTGTTAAATAAGAGAGAAAAGGCCTAAGTATTGTACCAAAATGTGTAATAACAGCCTATAATGCAATAAATATCAATATAAAATCATGATGCAAAATGGACGTATCAACTCCCCCAAGCTTAGACCTCGCTTGTCCTCAAGCGAAAGCCGAAATCGATAAATATGCCCACATGTTTAGAGACAGAGGTGTCGATAAAAATAAAATACGGACATGAGGGCATCATGATCATATTTAGAACAGCAATATATATTAAAATATAATTTCTTATTCTAAAGTAACAATTCATTCACAATGGTAAAGTATGAATCAAGAACTCTATTGAGAACTGACAAACTATGATCTCAGTCGTTGAAGCAATTCCAACTAATTATAACGTAGAAAAGAGTCAATATAAGAGCTTGTAAAGCAAATCTACATAGTCAATCGTATTTTAGTCTTTCACAAGTGCTAACACTCGCGAGGTACCTATGAGTCCAAAGTTTCAATCAGGCACTAAGAAAGATAGGGGCTTATAGTGTTGCCTCCCAACTGTTTACCTCAAGGGTAATGTCAACAGTAATAACTCATGATCATCCACTTCCGAGTGGATATATGTGCCTAGATCATTCCCCAACATGTGGCACTTGCCAGAAGATAAAGGAGAAAATAGCGAAGGTGATTGAGATCACCACGACTCTTGCATAAAGGTAAGTACTAGAGAATAAAAGTAACAGATAGGCCCTTCGCAGAGGGAAGCATAGGTTGTCATGCGCTTTTACATTTGTATGCACAATCTCTTAATGCAAAAGAACATCACTTTATATTGCCCCTTGTGACAGAGAACTTTATTATGCAGTCCGTCGCTTTTATGGCTTCCCTATCACAAGTTCGTATAAATTTTGTTTTCCTCACACTAATAGGCCACACATATTTAGTGAGCAATTTCTATTGCTTGCACCAATGACAACTTACTTGAAGGACCTTATTCTATCAGGTAGGTATGGTGGACTCTCATGGCAAAATTGGGTTAAGGGTGTTTGGATGCACAAGTGGTATCTCTACTTGGTGCGGAAGTTTTGGCTGATATGAGGTGGAAGCAAGCGACACATGTTGAGGGATCTATAACAATATAACTTCTATTCGGAAATAAGCAAACATAAACCATTATGATATCTTCCTTATCCAACATTAATTTTTTACATATAATATTTTAATGAGTATTCACAATCATAAAAGATGTCCAATATAATATATTTATATGTGAACCTCTCTTTCTTTATTACTTCCTTTTAATTGTCCCAATGACCAACAACTATGTTTGTCGACCCACAACAGGTTTCAATCGACATAGTTTTTACTTGTGAAGTCATCACTCCCCATAAGATTTTCATATGTACTCTTTGCTTTTATTCTACACTTCTTTCTACTTCATCTTTCTATAGATTAAGACCAAAACAAACAAGCAAGGCCCTAAACTCAAAAGAACTTTTCATTATAACTCACGGACTTGCTTACATAGGAGGGATCATAAAGCAAATACTCAAAGCTAGATCAGATGAAGACTTTATTCTACTATATCAAGATATAACCAGAAGGGTTGAACTAAGAAAAGATGATGAAAATAAAAATAAAAATAAAAACGAAAGATGTGATGATGATACGATATCGGGGCACCTCCCCCAAGATTGGCACAAGCCAAGGGGAGTGCCCATACCCATGTGTTTAGTTGTCTTGCTTCGGAGGTGATGATGTGGGAGTTGTTGATGAGGTTTGTCGTGGATTTATCATGGCAGATGTCTGGGTGAACGGACTTGGATTTGAGGCCATCGCTAACGTGATGGACTCAAAGGGGTTGGCTGGGATGAAGGACACGAGTTTACCCAGGTTCGGCCCCTCAAGGCGAGGTAATAGCCTACGTCCTGCTTGTGTTTGTATTGCTTGTTGTATCGATTACAAGGGAGCTAAAGCTTGACCTAGTTCTCAATCACCTCATCTCTAAGTCGCCCTGGGTCTACCTTTATATAGGAGGTAAATACTCTGGGTCATACAAGTTGTAACCAACTCTCATTGTCTATCCGAGTCTTCCTCTATCTTCTCTGCCATGTTACCTCCGGGCGGCTTACACACCTGGGTCTTCTCTGTCCGGGCCACCTGGCGGCCCACGCCATGAGCCGCCTATCTTCCTAGGCCGTAAGTCTCATGGATCATTCTTGGGCCGGCTCATGAGCCATCAGGTATAACCTGGAGCCCTTTAGGCGGGTGATACTGCGGGATTATATCCCCAACATTAGGCCCCAGGTTGATTTGAGCTTTCTCACTTCATCGTTTTCTTGTGTTCCTTGGCGAGTCGCCCGGTGATGACCCACCGTGATGTACCAACAAATCTCTTATTAAATGGTCAGCCCGAAAATCGAGGTGTTCGCCTCGGTCGAATGATTTCTGTCGCTTGGATTTTCGCGCCCGCCCCTTTTCCTTTTAAATAGGACCGCTGCGGGCGGCATTTCCTTTCCCCCGCTCGCGCTTCCATCTTCTTTCTCTCTGACGCTTACACTCCTGCTTCGGCGCGGTCCCCGTCTCGCCGTTGACTGGCCGCTGCATCAACCTGTTGCGGAACAGAGTTCATCTTGCGCTCGTCACGCTGTCGCCGGTAAGTCTTCTTCCCGTAGATCCATAGCCACCTTCGATGGGTTTCTATAGAACTTCGCCGCCGCCATCGTTTTAGAGCTTGAACTCCATTGCTGCCGGCCGCGCTTTAGCATATGAACTCCGGACCGTCGCTCGTCTTCATGGCGCCGCTGTGTAATAGGCGGTAAATGTGACATCCCAAGTGATGTCCCTACCTTATTTGGCATGTAACCATATGTATGAACCTTGTGTCATGAGCTATGAGATGAATTGCACCTTTGTCTTCATGGTGTTTTTGCATTCATGCATCATGTCATCCATCATTGCATCATCATGCCATTCATCATGCTTGCTTGTGTTGTGTGTCTTGTATTGGATCATGCATGTGATGTGCCTTGTGTGGTTTTGGCCTTGAGAGTGGTGGTCTCCATGTGTGCAACCTCTCCCTCTTCTACCTCTCTTTTTCTTCCTTCTCAAAAACCCCTCTCATTGCCTTTTATTCCAATATGATTTCTTGGCAGATTTAAGTTGTTCTAAAAATCTTTTAGAAAAATGTCCATGAGGTGGCCCTAATGTTGCTATTAATATTGGGAGTGAAACTTTGGTTATTTGGGTATGTTTGGTTTTTGAAATCTATTCAAAACAGGGGCTGTTTTATTAATATATTAAAAATAACTTGTGAAATAATTCCATTTAACATTTTTATAAACAGGAGCATAATATTTCCTTCTCAAAACTATTTCTGTTTTCACCCAAACCTTTTTCTTTTGCTCTGGGCTTTATTTTTTATCCTGGCTGTTTTATTTAAAAGAAAACCCTTCTCTGTTTTATTTGAGAGAGAGAGAGGAGGAGCAGTTGGGCCAAGGCCCAGCCCACATGAGCAGTGACGGCCACCTGCCCCGTCGTCCTCCTCCGTCAGTTGGTTCAGAGAGAGAGAGCGTCGCCGTGTCGCCCTTTTCCGTCGCCGTCGCCGCCAGCCTAGTGGTATTTAGTCCCCCCTCGGCCTACGTGCGTCCCCGCCTAGGGTTCCTCTTCCCTTTGCCGCCGCTGCAGCCCCCATCGAGCTCTCCTTAGCTCTCCCTTCTCTCTTCTTCCTCCTTGTCATGGTAAGTTTCAGAGTTAGTCAGTGAGCTCCGCCGAGTCTTTGGCGCCATCGCAGCGCGTCTCCGATGTCTCCTCGCCGCGTCCAGGATGGCGTGGGGTGTGTGGGCTCTCCCCCCATTCCATTTCCGCCGCTAAGTGCCTCGGAGGAGCCCTATAGCGAGGAGCACGTCGTCGCCAGACGTCCTCTCCGCCATCTTCTTCCTCTTTGTCGTCGTCGCGTCCCCGCCTCTCCTTCCCCTTTGTCGTCGCGCTCCGCCTCTCCCCGAGCCCCTCGAGGTGAGCAACCGGAGCTCCTCCTCCCCTCTCCTGCTCTGTAGTGTGTCCGCCATCGCGTCTGTCGCCGGCGTCCGCTAGTGAGCACCTGCTACTCGCCTCCGTCCCCCTCTTCACGAGAAGATGCGAGGGATGGGAAACCTGTAGTGCCCCACTTCGATTCCGCCCATCCGTGTCGCCGGAGACCCCGTGCAGCCGTCAGAATCTTTGCCGCCGTTGCTTTGTCACCGCCGTTGTTGCCTGCGCTGTCGTTCTTCAGTTTCGTCAGAGGGAGTGTGCGCGTGTGTGTAGTAGAGCGCCGCGTCCCCCCTTCTGTTAAGAGCCGAGCCGTAGCCCAGTGGTAGAGTGTGTTGTGAGTGACCAGGGGATCTGGGGTTCGAATTCCCCTTCTCCCCCTTTTTTGTGTTCTTTTTTTGCCTTCTTTTCTTTCCCTTTTAATTGTTTGTGTGTGTATGTATGTGTGGGACCTAGGATCCCTTGCTATTTCTGTTAGAGGTGCATGTGTAGTGTTTTGGTGTGTGCACATAGGGTATGTATGTATGTATGTATGTGGTCTTAGTGAGTGTGTGTGTATGTTTTGCATATACTTATGCACATCTTATATGTGTATGTGTTTGTATGCATACATACACCTCCCCTTGTGTGTGTACACATGTGGATGGGTTTGTGGTTGATAGTGTGGGTGTAGTTGTGTGTGTGTGCTCTTGCACATAAACTTATCCAAGTGCATGTGTATGTATGTTTGTGTGGTTTCACACACACATCCATGTGTGCGATGCTAGAGAGTGTGTGTGTAGGTGTGTGGTGCACCATGTATGAGGGTGTATGTGTGTGTTGGTGCATGTGTAATTGCACATGTATGGGATTGAGTGTGTAGGTGCCAAGTGCATACAAACATGAGCATGGTTTGCATATGAGTGTGTAGTTGGTTGGTATATATATGCTAGTGTGGATGTAAGTGCATGCTTCGCTCCATGTGTAGGTTACTCTCACATTAGCATAGTTTCTCTTCTAGCTATTTTCATCCCTGTAAATGATGCTATGCCATGTTAACATGTCCCTAGGGTGCTATTTATTCTTTTCCAACTTGTAAGCTTAGAGCCCATGTCATTTTGTGCATTTTCATCATACCACTTAAGTGCCATAAGTCATCCATGGGAGATAGGGTCATAATTTCGACCTAGCTTTCCATCCCTTTGCTCCACACAAGTATAGGGGTATGAGTAATGCATTTGGGGTATAATCAACCCATGTATGCACCTGTGAAGTCAAATTTGACTTTGGTGCAACTTGACAAAACTGCATTTTTAAGCTGTGATGCCCTTTTGTCTTTTTCATATGAATTAATCTATGCATGTTTTTAAGTTCTTGCCAACATGAGATTGCTAGTTAAAGCAGATGTGAACACCCCTGTATTTTTGTTATTAGTATTAAGTCACCAGATCAGTGGGAACCATGATGTTTAGCTGGCTACTTTCTGTTACTGTTCATCCTGCTTATAAATGGAGACCCTGCTGTTATTGTTTTGCCATGTAGAGTAGGGTGTAGCTAGTGCTGTGGTTGTAATTTGAGCATGCTTAGTGTTAGGTATTTGTAGTAGTTATTGCCATCTACCATACTGTTAATTTGCATGCCATTTGGAGCTTTCTATCATATTTAACCTGTGCTGTTAACTTGCTACTTTATTAAACCAGATTCCAGAAAACTGGATTTTTCACCAAGTCCCTAAAAACCTGATTCATCATGCCTACTTGATTGCTCCATGCATATTGATGTGTGCCTAATTTTCTGATTGCATAATTGGATAAATTGATGTGGGTGTTGAGTAGATTCTATCAATATCTTGTTGGTGGCTGTCGGGTTCCTGTAGCTCTAGTTGTGAGCTTTTCAAATTGCTATGTTGTTGTTTGTGGCAGATTTGGTGTTATTTTGTTTTGTGAGTTGTGGGAGTTATACTCCATGGAATTGAGTGATTCTTGAGTCTATTGTGATTTATTTTTCATCACCTATCCATTGGCCACCTTGGAATGCCAAGAATTAGCCCAGGTATTTGGTGATCTTGTGTTTTGCCTCCGTACCTTGTCGTGAGCGTATCTCGAGAACCGTAGCTCTGTTTCTTGCGATCCTTATATGCATTTTCATCGATTTTGCATGCTGCATCCATAATTGCCATGTTCATGCATGTATAAATAACTTAACATGAGATTCTGTCCAGATCCATTAATAAACAACTTTGCAAGTGAAACATGACTAGTTTTGGATTGCCATGTTATAATTCTTCGTAAATGATCATGCATCATTTTGATTGTGCACTGCACCTTGGTTGGATGTTTATTGTTACTGTTTCCCTTGGGTAGACGCAAGTGTGGATACTGATTACGAGGACCCAGGAGAGTACCACTACGAGGATCCCGCTACTTGTTCCGCTAAAGAACCAACAGGCAAGATGATCGTAGCCGGATCCCAATACTATCTTTGCTTGCTAGTTTATCGTTCTTATTGTTACAATTGCACTACCTACCACATGATATCAGCCCCCATGTTGCCATGACAGCCTCTAACCGCCACATCCCAGCAAACCGTTGATTGGCTAAGTTACCGCTGCCCAGCCCCTCTTATAGCGTTCTTAGTTGCAGGTGCAGGTCGTTCCATGTGATAACAGGGTTTGGATAACACAAATAAATTCTGTTATTTAATTTAATGCACATATATATCTGGTATTGGTGGAAGGCTTGGCCTTTTGCTAAGTGATTTTTTCCGCTCGTACCGCCATTAGTTCCTTGTTACCGATGTTATGTTTTCCATATTTGGCGCTCCTAACATGCTTGGGGTTGTTATGGGGACCCCCTTGTTTATTTGGTGGAGATTAAAACTTGTCTGGCAAGACCCAACATTGGTACTACATTTGCTATAACTAATGAAATTGCATAGGGTCTTGCAAACCCGTGGATAATTTAATCAACCCCCGGGCCAGTGCTCCTCATGAGTGTTGGTCCAAACTAGAGTCGTGTGCGGGGCCAACCCGGGGCAACTCGGGAGATTTCTGTCAGGCGACTGTACGCTGCGCTCATCCGGTCGTGTCCTGAGAACGAGATACGCGGCTCTTATTAGGTTTGTCGACATGTCGGGTAGTCTTGCTAGATTTGTTTTACCTTATCGAATGTCTTGCGTGTGGATTCTGACTTTCTTTGGGTTTACTCGAGGTGTTGGACTCCTTTGGAATTGTCTATGATGATCGTGAGAACCGCGTTTGAGGCTATTCCCATGGAGTGTGGTTATTTGTGATGGACTAGTTGGAGCACCCCTGCATGGTTAAATCTTTTGGAAAGCCGTGCCCGTGGTTAGGTGGCAACTTGGATATTTGTTTAACACCCGGTTATAGAAAACTTGAAGTAAACTCTAATTAAAACACACCAACTGTGTGAGTAACCGTGATCGTCTCTTCTCATGTACATGATCCAAGGGAGAGCACTGTGGGGTTATGATTGGCGTAAGCAAGTGTTCAGGATCTCTTAGAGGTCATACTAGATTCGATCGTCTTCGTAGGCCACTCAGATTTATTTCATGTTGCGTAAGCTAGCCACCATAAAGTGCTTAGTGCTGCTGCAAACTAAACATCACCATTCCTTCCTAAAGCTTAAATAGTCTTGGTACCCGGGCACATGATAGCTGAGTCCTCAGTGGCTCACAGTTTACTACCATAATCCAGGTACAGGATTAGATGAGTTCGTGCAGGATGATCTTACCCAGCTCCAGTGGGAGTATGACGAAGAGAGAGGCAGGATGTACGTGACATATCCGGATGAGTAGAGGACCTGGTCGTGATCTTTGGGATAGCTTGATAGTATCATTTGCAACTTCTTTTATCGTTTGATTTCGTCCGTAGTCGGACCCTGTGTTCAACTTGATGCTATGATTTGAGTGACATTGTAAGTTAGCATGTGGCAAGTGTAAGCCAACTTGTATACTCTTCTCATTCAGTATTGTATGTTGTGATGATACTATTCTTGCTAACAGCAAGATGTGCCTCTATCCCTTGCGAGGCCCTCAGGCCTTAAACGGATAGGCGCGCATCTTGGGCATGACAGTAAACAAGAACACATAGATTGATCCTTGCTTCGCTTGCCATTTTGGATTTCATCCTCTTCGCCTGTTTGTCCTTAGGACTGAAAATAAAGGCATTTACCCTATTTTTGTAGATCCGTCATTTTAGCCGAACTTTACGAAATCTGTTTCCTGGGACTTAGCAGATTTTCGCTCCTCCTGCTTTCTTTGTTGACCCGCCAGGCCTCTCCAGCTCTCATCAGCAGGACCATGGCATATTATTTGTAAAGCCCTTAAAATTGTAAACCGTCGCAGATATTTTTTTGCTCTTGACTCATCGTACTTTTAATTTGCACACTCTTTAAGCTGCCAGCATGTCTCGCACCTCCAACTCATGCAACTGGGTCGGGTCTTGCATCACGGAGGAATTCTTACTGGATTTTGTTCACATGGGTACCCTTCCTTCCAAGGAGGTCCTTAATTGGCGGGTCCCGGTTGATGAAACGCAGCCCACTCCTCAAGAAGGCAAAGTAGTGATTTTCTCTAATCATATCGAGCAAGGATTCGTGCCTCCCGGCTCGAAGTTCTTTCGTGACGTCCTTCACTTCTACAAGCTTCACCCCTAGGACTTGGCCCCCAACTCCGTCTGAAATATATGCAATTTTCAAGTGCTCTGTGAAGTCTATCTGCAAGCCATGCCGTCTGTGGGGTTATTTCGAGAATTCTTCTACGCCAACCGGCAAACTGAGATGAAAGCCGGTCCGAGTCTAGAGCTTGGCAGGATCTCCATCCAACGGCGTAGGGATATTACTTTTCCGGCCATGTAGATGCCGATTCATCCAAATGACTGGAACAAGACTTGGTTCTACCACAAGGATACCTCTCCTGAGAATGAGCGTCCACTGTCGGGTTATCGTCCCTCCTGGCTCAAGACAACTTCAGAGCTTCCTGGCCGGCTATCAGCTTCGGAACGTGCAAGGTACGAGCCGTCTCATGCCAAGATCAAGGCCCTCATGGCCAATGGTTTAACCAGACTGGATTTGATCTGCTGTTGGGTTTCTTGGCGGATTATGCCCTTAAGTCATAGAAGCCGGCTCATGTGTGAAATACGAAGGCAAGTATGATAGTTCATTATGCTTCAGCCAATCAACACTGACAGAGGATGACATCACCACCGTCATCCGGAGCCTTGTCCATGAAGCATCCGGATCATGCAGCGCCATTGGCCTGGTGCCTTTTAACGCCAAAAATCCGGCTCCAGATGTAAGGCGACTCTTCACCCCTTTTTCTCCTTGTCACTCATACCTTTCTGACTCATTACCGTTTAACCGGTTTACCTTTCCAGGCCAACTCTGATTTCTGGAAGAAGGAATATGTTCCTCCCTTAAAGAAGCTCAAGAAGAAAGGTCTGGCTAAGAAGTCCAAGAAGACCGCCCCACAACAGGGATGGTTTGACCCGCTACAATCGTCCGACTCAGAGGTAAACCTTGGCTGCTTTCTGCCATTTTATTATCTTATTTTACTTACACTTGTTTTACTCATAGGATGATGTTGAAACAAGCCGTGCCAACGCCCCTGAGGTAATCTATATTTCTTCTAGCTCGGAATATTTTGTCCCCTGGAAGCCGCGGCGGGTTATTGGAAAAGTTCCTCTTTCTCATCCTCTTGCTTATCTAGCTCCCGACTTTCTTTTGAAAAAGCAACAACAGGCCGAGTGTTGGCAGACCCGGAGCGTTGGTTCTACTGACCTTATGTCCGACTTGCCAAACTCGCCAGCTCCGAAGAAACGCCCCACAGAGGTATGTATCTCCGTTTAATTAATTTTACTTTGTGACCTCGACGCTGTCTCATCTTTCTTTAATTGTCTCTTAGAAATCACCCTCTTTCGGCGACTCTTTGGCGACCGCTCTGCCGCCTCCCAAGATCAACCCGCTGTAAGTATTTCCCACTATGACATCCGACTCTTTATGCGGCAGTAGTATCCTTTGGATTCTGATCCTCACATTTTATAGTGCTCAAGCCAAGCGTCGGAAAACCAACAAGTCCTCCCCCAGCCCTGTTGCCCAAGAGCCGAAGCATTCAAAGCCGGATGACTCGCGACCGGCTGAAGATATCCCAGCAGCTTCTGTAGAGCCGACCGCTGATGACAATGTCCCAGATAGTCCACCAAAGAATCCTTCTAAGCCGCCAAGCCCTGCCCAGGCGGCTAAGGACACGACTATCCCAGAAGTTGAAATTACTGGCGCTGGTTTGCATTCTCCCCCGGCTCACATGCTGACCAAGCGGGGTGAAACAGGTGAAGTTTCTAGGAAGCTAGAATTTGAGTCTTCTGCCTTGGAGAAGATGACAGCTGAGGAGCTTCATGCTAGCTACATGACTCGCCTATCCACCAGCCGGTACCTAGAGCTCCAACTAGTTAACCTCATGAATACGAAGTATGAGGTGTTCTTTTCCTCCTTATATCCCTACGTAGCCCCCAAGTGTCGGCTTAATCTCTCGACATATTGAGCCGGGACTTTGCATAGTTATCTTTTAGATGAAATTATTCTGTAGAAGATAATCAGAAGAGCCGATAGTAGCCCCCAAGGTCTAGCTCAAACTTGTTCAAAGTTCAGTTGGGACTTCTTAGAAGGTAATTTAAAAGAGCTAATAGTAGCCCCCAAGGGCCGGCTCAAACTTGTTCAAAGTTGAACCGAGTCTCTTCATAGTGAACTTCTGCAAAATAGACATTAGCCCCCAAGTGTCATGCATATTTCTTGCAATCTGTTTGAGACTTGTCCGTTCCACTCTTTGCTTTGAAATGTTTGCAGGAATCCTTGACCGAAGCCGGGTCACAGTTGGCCGGCTTAAAGACCAACCTGGCTGATCAACATGCTGCCCGTAGCACCCCCGATGAGAAATGTCGGCACTTGACCGAAGAGCTGGTTAAATTCAAGGCGGAGTTTTCCACTTTCAGAGAGTCTACCGTGTCTAAGAAGGCCACGCTGACCAAACGGGCAGACGATGCTGATCAGCGGTTGATGATCGTCTCTAACGAGCTGCAATACTTGAAACGCCATATCACAAAGATGACAGCCGCCCTCTTCGGCGAGCTCTTGACAACTTTTCCTTAATTGCTAGTATAACATCTGAACTAGCGACTTATCAAGAAATCTCTAGCTTATACAGGTCCTAGAAGCCGTCAACTAGCATCCGACAGCTTACTGCCTCTGAAGGCTATCTACACCCTGGCAGAGCAGCTCTAATGCGGCACGATGTTCACTATCAAGTCTATTCAGTACAAGGACAAGATCCCTTCAACTCTCAAAGGGGTCTTGGAACTTTTCTCCACCATGTCGCAGCAGATCGCTGAATTGAAGAAATCATCCGCCCGCCAGGGAGCTATCACAGGCATAAGCCAGGCTCTGGCCTTCATTCCGGAGCTTACTCCGGCTGATATGATGGAAGGCTTCCCCTCCAAGAAGGATGACGGCTCTGAGTTCACAGAAGCCGACTACATCCGGTGCGTCAAGGACTCCAGGTTTTTGGCTTCCGTCTTAGCAGAAGAGGCTGACCTGGACACTTACCAGGCGGCTTATGATGTTGACCAGAAGAGAGTTCGTGGCCCACTCTATGAATGGAAGGACTTGGCGCGCACCGGTAGTAAGGACCTCTTCGCTTCTAATCTTGACCCGTCTGCCTTCTTTGAAGAAGGGACTTTTGCAGCTCTAGCTGACTGCAACTTGAACTTGGACAACCTTCAGATCCAAGCACCCGAAGAGCCGGAGAAGGATGAGCCGCCGGCTAGTTGATTAACTCCACTTTGTAATAGCCGGCTCTCCTTAACTCGTCGTAGGGGACTTGAAAGACTTGATCAACACTTTTGGGCTCTACATAGAGCGTTTCTAATATATTTCCTGTGACATTTGCTCTGCTGATCTTTTTAAAAGAGAAAAAATCCGGCTTCCAAAGTGCCATCTTCCTTGTATGCATTCCTGACTTGTCGTGTTTGTCTCCTCTTCTTGGGTCGAGAGTCGGCCGAAAGGACTTAATAATTTCCGTCCGTGGCTAATCATGTTAACCGGAATTTTGTAGCATAAAGCCAGTTAACAAGCATTATGAGCTGTATCTGAAGGTAATAATACAGCGTAAACACTGGCGGATAAGCGTTAGAAGCTGTACCCGAAGGTAAGAAGCCACCCTCGCCGCAGCTAATGTTCCTTGGCCGGATTTTTGTGCCATAAGGCCGGCTAATAGGCATTATAAGCTATACCCGAAGGTAAGAAGCCGCCGTTCGCGGGTTATTAGGTGTTAGCTACCCGTCGGTAAAAAAAACCTCACAACCTTGGCTAAACGTGTTAGCCGGAAATTTGGCATAAATCCAGCCGATAGGGTGTTAGAAGCGATACCCGTCGGTAAGAAGCCCCCTTCAGCAGTACGGCGTAAAACGCCGGCAGATAGGCATTAGAAGCTATACCCAAAGGTAAGAAGCCTCCCTCGCCACGACTCATTTTCCTGAGCCGGGTTTTTGTGGCATAATGCCTAGTGCCGCGACTCATTTTCCTGAGCCAGGATTTTGTGGCATAACGCCTGGCGCCGCGACTCATTTTCCTGAGCCGGGCTTTTGTGGCATAACGCCTGGAACCGCGACTCATTTTCCTGAGCCGGGCTTTTGTGGCATAGCACCTGGCGCCGCAACTCATTTTCCTGAGCTGGGCTTTTGTGGCATAGTGCCTGGCTAATAGGCATTATAGGTTATACCCGAAGGAAAAAAGCCATCGTTCGCCAATCTCAGTTGATACATCAACCGGAACATTGTTTAACCTTCTCTCATATGAGGACGTGTAAAACAGAGGGACTTCACTTTTGCTGTGATACTTCTTTATTTATGTATATAATTATGTCATGTACAATGATAGTGTATAATGAAGGGTCTCTACACCCTTAAGTGAAATAAGGCCGGAGATGCGCGATGTTCCACGGTCGGCGGGTCTCCTAACCCGCCGTATTTGAGTCATCTAGGATATCGATGAGGTAATATGACCCGTTGTTGAGATTTCTGCTGACTACAAAAGGTCCTTCCCATGGAGGAGAGAGCTTATGCATATTTGTGTGGTCCCGAATCAGCCGGAGCACTAAGTCGCCTTCCTGGAACGTCCGGGTCTTGACCCTACGGCTGTGATAGCGACGCAGGTCTTGTTGATAAATCGCCGATTGGGCCGCTGCTAGCTCTCGTGCCTCTTCTAGAGTATCAATGCGTCTTGACGTGCCGTCTCATTGTCCGCCTCAACGTAAGCCGCCACCCTTGGCAAGTCATGCCGGATGTCACTGGGCAAAACTGCCTCGGCCCCGTACACCATAAAGAAAGGTGTGAAACCCGTAGATCTGTTAGGGGTGGTCCTGATGCTCCATAAGACAGAGGGTAATTCTTCTATACAACACCCGGGCGTTCGCTGCAAAGGAACCATAAGCCGCGGTTTAATGCCTCTTAGAATTTCCTGATTGCAACGCTTCGCCTGACCGTTGGATTGTGGATGCGCCACCGCTGAAACATCAAGCCGGATATGCTCTTCGTCACATAATTTTTTCATAGCCCCCTTAGATTGATTTGTACCATTATTAGTGATGATGCTGTGTGGGTAACCAAAATGATAGATCAACTTTTTAATAAATAAAACCGCCATAGCCGCGTCACATTTGCTGACCGGCTCTGCCTCTACCCACTTGGTAAAATTGTCTAGCGCCACCAGGAGGTGTGATTTCTTATCCTTGTATCTCTTGAAAGGTCCCACCATGTCAAGCCCCCAGACCGCACAACCAAGTAATTGGTATAATCCTTAACTCCTGAGCCAGAATATGAGCATGCCGGCCAAACTTCTGACAGCTGTCGCACTTACGGACTAGGTCCTCTGCATCTTTATGAGCCTTCAACCAGAAAAACCCATGCCGGAAAGCCTTGGCCACCAAAGACTTTGAGCCGGCGTGGTGTCCACAATCGCCAACATGGATTTCATTCAAGATCTGTTGGCCCTCCTATGGTGAAACACAACGTTGGAAAACTCCCGTCACGCTACATTTATGCAACTCACCATTAACTATTGTCATGGACTTAGAACGCCGGGTGATCTTTCTGGCTAGGTCTTCATCCACAGGTAACTCGCCCCGGGTCAAATAGGCCAAATAGGGAATAGTCCAATCTGGGATAGCATGCAGAGCCGCCACCAATTCTGCCTCCGGGCCAGGAACAACCAAATCTTCTTCTGAAGGTATCTTGACAGTCAGATGGTGTAAGACGTCCAGAAAGACACTGGGTGGCACCGGCTTTCGTTGAGAACCTAACCGTGATAAGGTATCAACCACCTCATTCCTGCGACGATCAATGTGATCTACCTGATATCCTTTGAAGTGACCCGCAATAATATCAACCGCCTGACGATAAGCCGCCATCCGCGGGTCTTTGGAATCCCAAGTGCCAGAAACTTGCTGAGCCACCAGATCTGAGTTGCCCAAACACCTGACTCGGCTCAAATTCATCTCCTTGGCTAACCTAAGACCATGAAGCAAAGCTTCATACTTAGCCGCATTGTTAGTGCAGGGGAACATCAGCCGGAGCATATAACAAAACTTATCACCCTTGGGGGATGTCAGAACAACTCCTGCCCCTGATCCCTCTAACTGCTTGGATCCATCAAAGTGTATAGTCCAGTATGTGTCATCTGGCTTTTCCTCGGGAGCTTGACACTCCGTCCAATCATTTATGAAATCCACAAGGGCTCGGAACTTGATAGCCGTGCGAGGCACACATTTTAAATTGTGAGGTCCTAGTTCCAATGCCCACTTAGCAATCCTTCCCGTGGGTTCTCTGTTCTGGATAATATCCCCTAGCGGAGCAGAACTGACCACAGTTATCTAGTGCCCTAAGAAATAGTGTTTTAACTTGCGATTGGCCATGAAGACCCCATATACCAGCTTCTGCCAATGCAGATACCTTTGCTTAGACTCTATCAGGACCTCACTGAGATAATAAACCGGTCTTTGCACTAGATACTCCTTCCCGGCCTCCTTGCGCTCGACCACAATTGCAGCACTCACTGCCCGGTTATTAGCCGCCCCATAAAGTAGTAACGGTTCTTTCTCAGCCGGAGCGGCCAGCACTGGCGGCTTAGTGAGCTGTTTTTTAAGCGCCTCAAGTGCTTCACCCGCCGCTTTGCTCCAGACAAATTTGTTTGTCTTCTTCATCATTTGATATAAAGGAATAGCCTTCTCTCCAAGATGGCTTATGAACCGGCTCAACGCAGCAATCCGCCCTGCCAAGCGCTGAACATCATTAATGCAAGCCGGCTCTCCCAAAGAGGTAATAGCCTTGATTTTATCCGGGTTAGCCTCGATACCACGCTTAGAGACCAAGAAACCCAAAAGCTTGCCCGTCGAAACACCAAAGACACACTTGGTCTGGTTAAGCATCATCTTGTAGACCCGGAGATTATCGAAAGTTTCCTTTAAATCCTGCAAGAGAGTCTCCTTCTTTCTGGATTTGACCACAATGTCATCTACATTAGCATGAACATTACGGCCAATCTGACTGTGAATGCAGTTCTGCACGCATCGCTGATAAGTTGCCTGGGCACTCTTGAGCCCGAAAGGCATAGAGACATAACAGAACGCCCCAAAGGGTGTAATAAAAGCTGTCTTCTCCTGGTCCTTAGCCAGCATCTTGATCTGATGATAACCTGAGTAAGCATCCAGGAAGCACAAACTTTCACACCCCGCTGTAGCATCAATGATCTGATCAATACGAGGGAGGGAAAATGGATCAGCCGGACAAGCTTTGTTAAGGTCCGTGTAGTCCACACACATACGCCATGTGCCATTCTTTTTGAGCACCAGCACCGGGTTAGCCAACCATTCCGGGTGAAAAACTTCAACGATAAAACCCGCTGCCAAAAGCCGGGCAACTTCTTCCCCAATAGCCTTGCGCCTCTCCTCATTGAACCGCCACAAAAACTATTTAATCGGCTTAAACTTTTGATCCACATTAAGGTTGTGCTCAGCGAACTCTCTCGGTACACCCGACATGTCAGAAGGTTTCCATGCGAAGATGTCCCGATTCTCACGGATGGATTCGATGAGCGCGCTTTCCTATTTGGGATCCATGTGAGCTCCAATGATGAACTGCTTAGATGAGTCACCCGGAGTGAAATCTACTGTCTTGGTATCATCCGCTGAAAACTTGAGGGGCGGCTCAACCTCCGTGGTGGGATTTTTCAGCGGGGTCATATCCTCGGGATCAACATTCTCCTTATAGAACTTAAGTTCCTCCTGGGTGCAACTGGACTCTGCGTAAGCCGCATCTCCTTCTTCACACTCAATAGCCGTATTTCGGTCACCATGAATGGTAATGGTACCGTTTAAGCCGGGCATCTTGAGCTGCAAGTAAACATAGCAGGGCCTAGCCATGAACTTAGCATGATAAGGACTCTTGATCTTGACCACCTCAAACCACAAGGATTCCACCCTGTAATTGTACTCATCGCCAAAAGCCACTTCCAACGAAATCCTACCCACCGGATACGCCGACTTACCTGGCACCACACCATGAAATACGGTGGATGAAGGTTTTAAATCCTTTTCAAGCAACTTCATCCACCCGAAGTGTCATAATAAAGGATGTTTATGCTGCTGCCGTCATCCATAAGCACCTTGTTCACCATATATCCGCCCACCTGGGGGGCCACAACCAAAGCCAGCCGCCCCGGGTCATCGACACGCGGCGGGTGATCTTCTAGGCTCCATCTTATGTCATATTCAGACCACTTTAAGTACTGCGGAAGAGCCGGTGAAACCGCATTAACTTCCCGCTTACGTAACTTCTGCTCCCATTTATTGAGACTGGTCGTGAAAACGTGGTACTGCCCAGAGCTGAGCTGCTTCGGATTACTCTGATAACCAGACTGATTACGCTGTTGCTGTTGTTGTTGATTATTGTTACCAGAATGCGGCTGGTGTCCCCCCTGATTATCCTGCCCCAGATGACTGGATCCTGAGTCGCCGGAACCAAACCCAGCTCCTGACCCACCATGTCCTGAGCCGCCTAGCGGGCCTCCATCTCGATTGTTAGGTTGTGTGAAATACCGCTTGTACTTCTGCATGAAGTTGCAATTCTCCCATGTGTGGTTTGCCGGCTTATCAGGCAGACTGTGATTTGTACAAGGTCGCTTAAGTAACTCCTCCATATTCGAGGAAGAGTTATCCTTGCCAAAGGGCGATATGAACCTCCTATTGCCTTTGGGGTAATTCTGCTGGGTGTTTGTATTGGCCACCAGCTCTGACCCGGCCTCTGGATTCTTACGCTTGCTCTGGCTACCATTGTTTCCTACACCCTTGCCTTGATTGCTCTTCTTACCTAGGCCAGCCTTCTCATCATCAGAACCTGGATCCTTTGTGCTGTCAGAGTCGGCATATTTCGTGAGAGCCGTCATGAGCTCTCCCATGTCCTGACACGTGCGTTTGAGCCGGCCAAGTTTCTGCTTCAAAGGAACAAAGTGGCAGTTGTTCTCCAAGATCAGCACCGCTTGGGCCGCCATGATCTTCTCCGATGAGTGGATGATTGTCGAGACCCGCCATACCCAATGATGGGCCGACTTGTTCTCCCGTTGGACACAATGATCAAGATCCACAATGGTCATAGGCTGCTTGCACGTCCCTTGAAAGTTTTTAATGAACCGGGCCCTGAGCTCCGCCCACGAATTGATGGTATTATGTGGTAACCCCTTTAGCCACGTGCGAGCCGGGCCTTCAAGCATCATGACGAAATACTTGGCACAATCCGCCTCACTGACATCCAGCATCTCCATGGCCAGTTCATAACTTTCCACCCAGGCCTCCGGGGGTAAATCAGCGGTTTAATTTGGGACCTTGCGGGGCCCTTTGAAGTCTTTCAGCAACCGTTCGCTCCGTAGAGCAAGTGAAAAACACGGCAGCCCTACCGTCCTGGAGTTTACTCCTGCCCCTACCGAAACGGAAGGCACGGGCTCCTGGGAAGCCGGCCTAGCTGGCGCCTCTTGCGGGCTTCGCGCATGGTTTACAAATGCTGGCGTGTCTCTACCCGGCCGGTGGCCCGTCAGAATCTCTCCGTGCCGGTTGCTGCTGGAACCTGCTGGTGACTTGTAGCACCGGCTAAAGCTGCGGCTGGGGAGAGGGGTTGAATGAACACGGCTCCGGCTGTGAGTATATTTCTCCTGCTGGGCCACGGCCGTCTACAGGTACCCGATGGTGTTTCGCACATCCTCTGCGAAGGGTGCTTCATCCGGGATAGGAATTGTCTCAGGCCGGGTGGCTGCTGCCACTATATTCTCGATCGGGTTAGAATAATGACCCGCCGGCATTGGAAATCCCCCAGGTGAAGCTTGGTTACGCCAGGCCGGATGAGTCGCTGGCCGCTCCGTCGGGCGGCATTCGGGCGCGTCTGTTACTCGCCCCGCACTAGAAGTATTGAAGAGGTTCCTTATTTCATAGTGCTCTGGTAGACGGGATTGATGCCTCCTCCGATGTACCGCTGATGCTGATATTTGCTCTAGCCCTAGACGGAAAGCATCTGCCTTGATACGTTCTACCTCTTCTTCCATATGGATCTTTAGCTCAGACATCCTTTGTTGTTCCTCCATCATCCGGCCCTTGATCCTTGCGATCTCTAAATTCCGAGCTGCTTGATTATCTGGTGTGACCTTAGTGGCCATTAAAGGCGCGAGCTTGTCCATCAGCTCCACAAGAACTTGAGCCGGCGGCGGCGGGTTATTACCCGAGGTGGCGGCTCCCGTGGCTGTACTACTCGTGCCTGGGGCTGACCCGTCATGAACACGGCAGCATGAACCGGAAGCCCAAGATCATCCGACTCGGAGGGATCTGACTCAGAGCAAACGTCACCGTAGCCCCCAAGGCCACCGTTGTGCAGCTGGTACACCGACTCCGTTTCTTCACTTGAAGATTCATCCTCTGAATAGACGAGAGTTTCCTGTGATCCAGAAGCTACCAGATCTGTACCTTGAGTGAAGCCTACGAAGACATGCTTCTGACCCGGATTCGCATGGGCAGGATGCATGTTACGCGCAGGTTGCAGACGCCGAGCCGGCTCGATGATGTTGGTGCAGACGTCCGGCCCGGGTGTAGATCCATCAACCTTTCCGATGAACACGTGGATCCCGCCGAATGGACCCCGTAATCCCTACTCCACGGACTCAGCATCAAGCCCCTAGCCGGCATCGTCGATGTAGAGCTGGCCACAGTGACTCTTGCTAATCCTTCCGACCATGTAACCTTTGAGCCCCGAGAGAGAGCCCTTTGAGAACTCAACACCACCAAGCGTTTGCCCCCACAGTGGGCGCTAACTGTCGTGGATTTATCACGGCAGATATTCGGGTGAACGGACTTGGATTCAAGGCCATCGCGAACGTGATAGACTCAAATGGGTTGGCTGGGACGAAGGACAACACTTTACCCAGGTTCGGCCCCTCAAGGCGTGGTAATAGCCTACGTCCTTCTTGTGTTTGTATTGCTTGTTGTATCGATTACAAGGGAGCTAAAGCTTGACCTAGTTCTCGATCACCTCATCTCTATGTCGCCCCGGGTCTACCTTTATATAGGAGGTAAAGACTCCGGGTCCTACAAGTTGTAACCGACTCTCATTGTGTATCCGAATCTTCCTCTATCTTCTCTTCCAAGTTACCTCTGGGTGGCTTACGCACCCGGGTCTTCTCTGTCTGGGCCACCTGACGGCCCACGCCATGAGCCACCTATCTTCCTAGGTCGTAAGTCTCATGGCTCATTCTTGGGCCGGCTCACGAGCCGTCAGGTATAACCCGGAGCCCTTTAGGCAGGTCATACCACGGGTTTATATCCCCAACAAGGTTGGAAGCTTGTCCTCCATCTTCCAAGGCATAGGCTCACCATCATAAAAGGATGAACGAGTCTCCGGAATCCTCAAATGTGCAGCCAAACTCATTCTCTTCAATCTGTATTCATACTCACATCTTTGGTTTTGCAGGTCATAGATCTGGGCTCGGAGGTGCTCGATTCTCTCGTAAAGCTTCAAGATGTGATCCACAACGTCCTTGGCATCCAACTTATGTTTGTGGGTAAATTCCATGATCATCATCTGATTTGCATCGAGTCCTCATTCCACCATCCCTTGGCACTTGAATACCTGCTACTCCATTGCTTTGAGCCTTGTCTCCATGCTTTCGGTTTTGTTTGGCCCCTCCACATCACGGATGTGCAGCACCCCCTCACGCACCTCAATGGTTTGAGGGTGTTGCAGCACCTCTGCAAGGTAGGGGCTGATGACCTTCTCGGAGGACTTGTTCTTCGCAACACTTGGGGACGCCATGTTGATCTAAATCTGCTGCAGAAACAACTCAAAAAGAAAATGTGAAGTATTGTTGTGATACGAGAATCAAAACCCTGGAGAGATTATATAATGAATTTTTACCGACCCTAATGAGTATGCCACAAGAAAACAGAGTCCGGGTGGCGCATGAGGTGGCCACAAGCCCCAGGGGCACGGCCAGGGGGGTGGCTGCATCGAGCAGGCTTGTCGCCTCCTCGTCCACTATTCGGACTACTTTAAATTTTCCTAATTTTTTAAATATTCCAAAACAGATAAAATTTGCCATTGAAAAAGTTTTGGAGTCTTTTTTCTTAACGTACCACATACCTATTCCTTTTCGGAGTCTGAAATGTGCTGGTAAGTCTCCCTAATGTAATCCTCCGGGGTTATGCTATTGATGATATTGTTTCAACATTTATTGGAGTACCTGAGATATAACGTTTGATTCTTTGAGTGTTCACCACCTTTAGATTTGTGCCTTTGACGTTGTTAATCTTGATGGCACCGGAATGGTATACCTATTTGATGACGTAAGGACCTTCCCATTTAGATAGAAGTTTTCCTGCAAAAAATCTTAACCAAGAATTGTATAGCAAGACGTGATCACCTTCATTAAATTCACGCTTTTGTATCCTTCTATCATGCCATCTCTTAACCTTTTCTTTACACAACTTAGCATTCTCATAGGCTTGGGTTCTCCATTCATCAAGTGAGCTAATGTCAAATAACCTCTTCTCACTAGCAATTTTGAAATCATAATTGAGCTCTTTGATTGCCCAATAAGCCTTATGTTCTATCTCTAGAGGTAAGTGACATGCTTTACCATAAACCATCTTATATGGAGACATACCCATAGGATTTTTGTAAGCAGTTCTATAAGCCCACAATGCATCATCGAGTTTCTTAGACCAATTCTTCCTAGATCTATTAACAGTCTTTTGCAGAAGTTAATCTCTCTATTTCTCAATTCTACTTGACCACTAGAACGAGGATGATAAGGAGATGCAACCCTATGATTAACATCATATTTAGCGAGCAATTTACGGAAGGCACCATGAATAAAATGTGAACCACCATCAGTCATCAAATATCTAGGGACTCCAAATCTAGGGAAAATAACTTCTTTAAGCATTTTAGTAGAAGTGTTATGATCAACACTACTAGTTGGAATAGCTTCTACCCACTTAGTGGCATAATCAACAGCAAATAGAATATGAGTATACCCATTAGATTGTGGAAAAGGCCCCATATAATCAAAGCCCCAAATATCAAATGGTTCGATAACAAGAGAGTAATTCATAGGAATTTCCTGACGTCTACTAATATTACCAATTCTTTGACATTCATCACAGGATAGGACAAACTTATGAGCATCCTTGAAGAGACTAGGCCAATAATACCCAGATTGTAGTACCTTGTGTGCGGTTCTATCTCCTGCGTGATGTCCTCTATAGGCTTCGGAGTGACACTTGCATAAGATATGTTCCTGTTCATGCTCAGGTACACAAAATCTAATAATACCATCTACTCCTTCTTTATAAAGATGTGGGTCATCCCAAAAGTAATGCCTTAAATCAGAGAAGAACCTTTTCTTTTGTTGCTATGTGAAACTAGGAGGTATAAATTTAGCAACAATGTAACTGGCGTAATCAACATACGAAGGAGCATTATGTGAAGTATTCACGACAGCTAATTGTTCATCAGGAAAGCTATCATCAATAGGTATTGGGTCATCAAGAACAGTTTCTAACCTAGACAAGTTATCTGCCACAGGGTTATCAGCACCCTTTCTACCAATGATATGCAAGGTGTAGCATCTTTCTTCTCCATAAGTTATTTAATAGCAGCATGATCGATGTGAACAGTTACTTTGGAATCAACAATATAAGTTCTAAACTTATCACAAGCAAACACAATTACTAGAAATTCCTTTTCAGTAGTAGCATAGTTTCATTCAGCACTGTCTAGAGTTTTACGAGCATAATGGATAAAATTTAATTTCTGATCGACTCATTGTGCTAGAACAGCACCAACAGCATAATCACTAGCATCACACATAATTTCAAAATGTAGGTTCCAGTCGGGTGGTTGAACAACAGGCGGTAATCAAGGCATTCTTAAGAATTTCAAATGCTTCTGCGCAATCATCATCAAAAAGAAACAGAACATATTTTTGCAAAAGGTTTGTGAGAGGCCTAGAATTCTTAGAGAAATATTTGATAAGCCTCCTATAGAAACCAGCATGACTAAGGAAACTTCTTATACCTTTGATATCCGTAGGGCACGACATTTTTTCAATAGCATCAACTTTAGATTTATCAACTTCAATACCTCTTTCGGAGGTCTTGTGCCCCAAGACAATACCTTCATTAACAATAAAGTGGCACTTTCCCAATTCAAGAGAAGATTAGTTTCTTCACATGTCTGCATAACTCGATCAAGGTTGCTCAAACAATCATCAAATTAAGTTCCGTAAACAGAAAAAATCATCCATTAAAACCTCAAGAATCTTTTCAAAAAATTCGGAGAATATAGCCATCATACATCTTTGAAAGGTAGCCAGTGCATTGCATAAACCAAAAGGCATACGTCTATAAGTAAAGGTACCGAAAGGGCAAGTAAAAGTGGTTTTGTCTTGATCGTGGCTTGATACAGGTACTTGAGAGAAACCAGAGTAACCATCTAGAAAGAAAAATGAGTATGTTTGGATAATCTTTCTAACATTTTATCAATAAAAGGTAAAGGGTAATGATCTTTCTCAGTAGCTTTATTTAATTTCCTAAAATCAATTACCATTCTATAACCTGTAACAATTCTTTGCGGGATCAATTCATTTTTATCATTAGGAACAACGGTAATACCTCCCTTCTTAGGGACACAATGGACGGGACTAACCCATGTACTATCAGCAACAGGATACATTATACCTACCTCCAGAAGCTTTAGTACTTCTTTTCTTACCACTTCTTTCATCTTAGGGTTCAATCGTCATTCGTGATCAATAACTGGTTTGGCATCAGGTTTCATATTAATTTTATGCTGGCATAGAGTGAGACTAATGCTCTTAAGATCATCAAGAGTATAACCAATAGAAGCACGGTGCTTCCTCAGAGTTTTCAATAATCTCTTTTCTTCATGCTCTGAAAGGTTAGCACTAATAATAACAGGATATATCTCCTTTTCATCAAGATAAGCATATTTCAACGTATCGGGTAATTGCTTAAGTTCAAACACTGGATCACCCTTGGGTGGAGGAGGATCCCCAAGTATTTCAACAGGTAAGTTATGTTTCAAAATTGGCTGCTGCTCAAAGAAAATTTCATCTATTTCATTCCTCTCATTCATCATATCATTTTCATGGTCTAGCAAATATTGTTCTAACGGATCAGTAGGAGGCACATCAATAGAAGCGAGACCAATAATTTCATCTTTACTAGGCAATTCCTTGTCAGGGGGTTGTCTATGAAATTTAGAGAAATTAAACTCATGGGACACATCCCCAAAGCTCATAGTAACTATTTCCTTCTCACAATCAATCTTAGCATTAACAGTATTCAAGAAAGGTCTGCCAAATATAATGGGGCAAAAATTATCTTGTGGGGATACAAGAACAAGAAAATCAGTAGGATACTTTACTTTCCCACACAAGACTTCAACATCTCTAATAATCCCTATCGGTGCGATAGTGTCTCTATTAGCGAGTTTAATAGTAACATCAATATCCTCTAGTTCAACTGGTGCAATATCATGCATGATTTCTTTGTATAAGGAATGGGGAATTGCACTTACGCTAGCACCCATATCACATAAGCCATGATAACAATGATCTCCTATTTTAATAGAAACAACAGGCATGCCAACAACATGTCTATGTTTATGCTTAGTATCAGGTCTAGCAATTCTAGTAGCTTCATCGCAGAAATGAATAACATGCCCATCAATATTATCAACCAAGAGATCTTTAACCATAGCAATACTAGGTTCAACTTTAATTTGTTTAGGGGGTGTAGGTGTTCTAATACAACTCTTACAAACCACAGTTGAAGATTTAGCATGTTCCTTTATCCTAACAGGGAAAGGTGGTTTCTCAATGTAAGCAGTAGGGATAACAGGACCAGCAATGTAAGTAATAATTTTCTCTTCAACTTTAATAGGTTCCACTACTTTCACTTCAATGGGAGAATGATATTTAAAAAACTTCTCCTTAGGGGGATCAACATGAGTAGCAAAATATTCACATAAAGAAGCTACTATCTCAAAGTCAAGTCCATATGTAGTGCTAAATTCACGAAAAGCATCGGTGTCCATGAAGGATTTAACACAATCAATCTTAAGATCTATACCTGACTCCTTACCTTCATCGAGTTCCCAATTTTCCGAGTTGAATTTAATTCTTTCCAATAAATTCCATTTGAACTGAATATCTCTCTTCATAAAAGAACGAGCACAAGAAGTATCCAGCATGGATTGATCATTACGAGAAAGCCGAGCATAAAAATTTTGAATAATAATTTCTCTCGAGAGCTCATGATTGGGGCATGAATATAACATTGAATTAAGCCTCCCCAAGCTTGAGCGATTCTTTCTCCTTCACGAGGCCAAAAATTATAAATATAATTCCGATCATGATGAACTAGATGCATAGGATATAACTTCTGATGAAATTCCATTTTCAACCGGTTGTAGCTCCATGATCCAATATCATCACATACCCTATACCATGTCAATGCCTTCTCCTTAAAATATAAAGGAAAGAACTTCTTCTTGACGTGATCCTCGGGCAGACCTGCAAGCTTAAATAATCCACAAACTTCATCCACATAGATTACAGGCAAATCAAGATGTAGAGTTCCATCTCCTGCATAAGGATTAGCTACCAGTTTCTCTATCATACCCGAAGGAATTTCATAATAAATATTTTTAGTCGGTTCAGTAGGTTGAGGGACAACTCTTTGTGTTTCCGGTCGTGGTGAAGATACCCCAAACATGTTGGGGAACGTTGCATGGGAAATAAAAAAATTCCTACGCACACGCAAGATCTATTCATGGTGATGAGCATGTACGAGAGGGAGAATGGATCTATGCACCCTTGTAGATCACTAACGGGAAGCATTAAGAAACATGGTTGATATAATCGAACGTCTTTGCGATCCAAATCGCCGAGCGTCCCGCGATCCAATCATGATTCGTCCCGATCTAGCACCGAACGGACGGCACCTCCGCGTTCAGCACACGTACGGCTCGATGACGATCTCCGCCTTCTTAATCCAGCAATAGGGAGCAGAGAGGTAGATGAGTTCTCCGACAGCATGATGGTGCAGTGGCGATGGTGGTGGAGTAATCTCAGCAGGTCTTCGCCTAAGCACAGCTGAAACCGATCTAGAGGAGAAACTACGGACTAGATGGTAGGGTTGCACGTGGATGAAAATCTAGTGCAAAAACCCTAAAACCTCTAGTATATATAGGAGGAGAGGAGGAGGAGGCTTGGCGCAAGGGACAGCCCCTCTTTGGTTCGACCGAAGTGGAGAGGAGGAGTCCTCCTCCTCCACTCCTAGTAGGATTAGGACTCCTTCCTTATTTCCACCTTTTTGCCTTTTTTCCACCTTTTCCACTTTGGAATTTCTTTCCATACAAATGGGCCTTGTGTGGGACTTTGTCCAGCCCACTAAGGGCTAGTATTCATCCTCCCACATCCCATGTAGCCTCTTGGGTCGAAATACACGTCCCGATGGTCACCCAGTACCCTCCCGGCACTCCCGGTACACTACCAATGAGCCCGGAACTTTTTCGACGACCAAAACAGGACTTCCTATATAACAATATTTACCTCCAGATCATTCCAGAGCTCCTCGTGACATCTGGGATCTCATCCGGGACTACTAACAACCTTTGGTCACCATCATATATAACTCTATACTACCAAAACGTCACTAAACCTTAAGTGTGCAGACCCTACGGGTTCGAGAACTATGTAGACATGACCGAGACACCTCTACGGTCAATAACCAATAGCGGGACTTGGATGCCCATATTGGTTCCTACATATTCTACGAAGATCTTTATTGGTCAAACCTCTATGTCAAGGATTTAGTTAATCCCGTATGATGTTCCCTTTGTTCTTCGGTATGTTACTTGCCCAAGATTCGATCGTCGGTATCTCCATACCTAGTTCAACCTCGTTACCAGAAAGTCTCTTTACTCGATCCATAATACAAGATCCCATGACTAACAATTAGTCACATTGGTTGCAAGGCTTATTGTGATGTTGTATTACCGAGTGGGCCCTGAGATACCTCTCTGTCACACGGAGTAACAAATCCTAGTCTTGATCCATACCAACCCAATAGACACCCTCGTAGATACCTGTAGAGCACCTTTCGAGTCACCCAGTTACCTTGCGACGTTTGATACAAACAAAGCACTCCTCCGGTGTCCGTGAGTTGCGTGATCTCATGGTCATAGGAACATATACTTGACATGCAGAAAACTCTAGCAATAAACTGACACGATCATATGCTATGTTTATAGTTTGGGTCTTTTCCATCCCATCATTCTCCTAATGATGCAATCCCGTTAACAAATGATATCTTATCTTAATGGACAGGAAACCTTGACCATCTTTGATCATCGAGCTAGTTTACTAGAGGCATACTAGGGACAAAGTGTTGTCTATTTATCCACACATGCAATGTGTTTCCAATCAATACAATTATAGCATGGATAATAAACGTTGATCATGAAAAAGGAAATATAATAATAAACACTTTATTTGTTGCCTCTAGGGCATATTTCCAACAGTCTGCCACTTGGACTAGAGTCAATAATCTAGTTCACTTCACTATGTGATTTACATTGTAATGAATCGAACACCCCTGCAGTTCTGGTGTTGATCCTGTTTAGCCATTGGAAGAGGTTTAGTCAATGGGTTTGCAACATTCATATCTATGAGCACTTTGGAAATATTTATGTCCTTCTCCTCAATGTAATTGCGTATGGAATTTAAGCGTCGCTTTATGTGTCTGGTCCTCTTGTGAAACCTTGGTTTCTTGGCCAGAGCAATGGCACCAGTGTTGTCATAGAACAGAGTCATTGGATTCAGTGCACTGGGCACTACTCCAAGATCTGTCATGAACTGCTTCATCTAGACACCTTCCTTTGCCGCCTCCGAGGCTGCGATGTACTCCGTTTCCCATGAAGAATCGGCTACCACGCTTTGCTTGGAACTGCACCAGCTTACCGCTCCCCCGTTGAGAATATATATGTATCCGGTTTGCGACTTAGAGTCATCCGGATCAGTGTCAAAGCTTGCATCGACGTAACCCTTTACGACGAGCTCTTCATCATCTCCATAAAAAAGAAACATTTCCTTAGTCCTTTTTAGGTACTTAAGGATATTCCTGACCGACGTCCAGTGCTCCATTCCAGGATCACTTTGAAACCTTCTGGCCATTGTTATGGCAAGGTTGACATCGGGTCTTGTGCACGGCATTGCATACATGATAGAGCCTATGGCTGAAGCATAGGGGATGACACTCATCTTCTCTCTATCTTTTGCAGTCACTAGGCATTGAGTCTTACTCAACTTCACACCTTGTAATACAAGCAAGAACCCCTTCTTGGACTGATCCATTTTGATCTTCTTCAAAACTTTATCAAGGTATGTGCTTTGTGAAAGTGCTATCAAGCGTCTTGATCTATCTCTATAGATCTTAATGCCTAATATAAAAGCAACTTCTCCTAGGTCCTTCATTGAAAAACTCTTGTTCAAATATTCCTTCACGCTTTCCAGCATTTCTATATTGTTTCCAATCAGCAATATGTCATCCACATATAATATTAGAAACACTATAGAGCTCCCACTCACTTTCTTGTAAATACAAGCTTCTCCATAAACTTGTATAAACCCAAATGCTTTGATCACCTCATCAAAATGCTTATTCCAACTCCGAGATGCTTGAACCAGTCCATAAATGGATTGCTGGAGTTTGCAAACTTTGTCAGCATTCTCTAGATTGACAAAACCTTCTGGTTGCATTATATACAACTTTTCCTCAAGGAAACCGTTGAGGAACGCTGTTTTGACATCCATCTGCCAAATTTCATAGTCAAAGTATGCAGCTATTGCTAACATGATTCTGACGGACTTAAGCATCGCTACAGGCGAGAAGGTCTTATCGTAGTCAACTCCTTGAACTTGTGAGAAAACCCTTTGACACAAGTCGAGCTTTATAGATGGTGACATTATCGTCCGCGTCCGTCTTCTTCTTAAAGATCCATTTGTTCTGAATGACCTTTTTCCCTTCAGGTAATACTTCCAAAGTCCATACTTTATTTTCATACATGGATCCCATCTCGGATTTCATGGCCTCTAACCATTTCTCGGAATCCGGGGCCATCATCGCTCCTTCATAGCTTGGAGGTTCATTGTTGTCCAACAACATGACCTCCAAGAGAGGGTTGCCGTACCACTTAGGAGCAGTACGCGCCCTTGTTGACCTACGAGGTTCAATAGTAACTTGATCAGAAGCTTCATCATCATCATCATTAACTTCCTCTTCAACTATTGTAGGTTCCATAGAAACATCTTTTTGCGCTGTGCTACTTTCTGGTTGAAGTAAAGGTTCAATAACCCCATCAAGCTCTATTTTCCTCCCACTCAACTCTTTCGAGAGAAACTCTTTCTCAAGAAATGTTCTGTTCTTAGAGACATACACTTTGCCTTCGGATCTGTGATAGAAGGTATACCCAACTGTCTCTTTCGGGTGTCCTATGAAGACACATTTCTCCGCTTTGGGTTCCAGCTTTCCAGGCTGAAAGTTTTTGACATAGGCATCACATCCCCAAACTTTAAGAAACGACAACTTTGGCCTCTTGCCAAACCACAGTTCATATGGCATCGTCTCAACGGATTTTGATGGTGCCCTCTTTAAAGTGAATGCAGTTGTCTCTAATGCATAACCCCAAAACGATAGTGGCAAGTTGTAAAGAGACATCATAGAACGGACAAAATGTAATAAGGTTCGATTACGATGTTCGGACACACCATTACGCTGTGGTGTTCCGGGCGGTGTCAAGTGTGAAACAATTTCACACCGTCTTAAGTGACTGCCAAACTCATAACTCAGATATTCACCTCCTCGATCAGATCGTAGGAATTTGATCTTCTTGTTACGACGATTCTCATCTTCACTCTGAGATTGCTTGAACTTTTCAAACATTTCAGACTTATGTTTCATTAAGTAAATATACCCATATTTACTTAAGTCATCAGTGAAGGTGAGAAAATAACGATATCCACCACGCGCTGCAACATTCATTAGACCGCACACATCAGTATGTATGATTTCCAACAAGTCACTTGCCCGTTCCATTGTTCTAGAGAACGGCGTTTTAGTCATCTTGCCCATTAGGCATGGTTCACATGTGTCAAGTGATTCATAATCAAGTGACTCCAAAATTCCATCAACATAGAGCTTCCTCATGTGTTTTACACCAATATGACCCAAACGGCAGTGCCACAAGAAAGTGGTACTATCATTATCAACTCTACATCTTTTGGCATCAATGTTATGAACATGTGTATCATCAATATCAGGATTTCATATAAATAAGCCCCTCACATTGGGTGCATGACCATAAAAGATATTACTCATATAAATAGAACAACCATTATTCTCTTATTTAAATGAGTAACCGTCTCGCAATAAACAAGATCCAGATATGATGTTCATGCTTAACGCAGGCACTAAATAACAATTATTCAGGTTCATCACTAATCCTGATGGTAATCGACGAGAGAGTGTGCCGACGGCGATCACATCAACCTTGGAACCATTTCCCACGTGCATCGTCACTTCGTCCTTTGCCTGCCTCCGTCTATTCCTTAGGTCCTGCTTTGAGTTGCAAATGTGAGCAACCGAACCGGTTACAAATACCCGGGCACTATAACGAGAGCTAGTAAGGTACACGTCAATAACATGTATATCATATATAACTTGTTTTTTGTTGGCCGCCTTCTTGTTTGCCAGGTACTTGGGGCAGTTTCGCTTCCAGTGACAAGTTCCCTTGCAATGAAAGCACTCAGTTTCTGGCTTGGGTCCAGCCTTGTGTTTCTTTACACGAGGAGCAACTACTTTGCCATCCTTCTTGGATTTACCCTTCTTGCCCTTGCCCTTGCCCTATCCATTCTTCTTGAAACTAGTGGTTTTATTGACCGTCAACACTTGATGTTCTTTCTGGATTTCAGACTCAGCGACTTCCAGCATCGCAAACAGCTCGACGACTGACTTGTTCATTCCGTGCATGTTATAGTTCATCACAAAGCTCTTGTAGCTAGGTGGCAGTGATTGAAGAACTCTGTCAGTGATCACCTCTAGCGGAAGGGCTATTCCCAACTCCGCCAGACGAGTCGAATACCCAGACATTCTGAGTATATGTTCACTAATAGACCTGTTCTCCTCCATTTTGCAAGCATAGAACTTATCGGAGGTCTCATACCTCTCGATCTAGACATTCTTCTAAAAGATAAACTTCAACTCCTGGAACATCTCATATGCTCCATGACATTCAAAACGTCTTTGAAGTCCCGGTTCTAAGCCATATAATATTGCACACTGAACTGTTGAGTAATCTCCAGAACATGCCTCCCAAGCTTTCTTAACGTCTACGGATGACATGTCTTTGGGTTGGTCACCAAGCGGTGCATCAAGGACAAATGATTTGTGGGAAGCCGTGAGGATAATCCTCAGATTATGGGCCCAGTCAACAAAATTACTTCCATCATCTTTCAACTTAACTTGCTCTAGGAACGTAGTAAAATTCAGGGGTGCTACTGCGCGAGCCATTGATCTACAACATAAATATGCAAAGGTTACTTAGACTATTGTTCAAGATAATGAGTTTCGTTAATCAAATTACTAAAGCTCCCACTCAAATTGACATCCCTCGGGTCATCTGAGTGTCACATGATCCAAATTCACCAACTCAAGTCCGATCATCACGTGATTTGAGGTGGTTTCAATGATGAACATCATCATGTTGATCTTATCTATTATATGACTCATGTTCGACCTTTCGGTCTCTTGTGTTCTAAGGCCATGTCTATACATGCTAGGCTCTTCAAGTTTAACCCGAGTGTTCTGCATGTGCAACAGTGGCTTGCACCCATTGTATGTGAACGTAGAGTCTATCACACCCGATCATCACGTGGTGTCTCGACACGACGAACTTTCACAATTGTGCACACTCAGGGAGAACACAATTCATCTTGAAATTTAAGTGAGGGATCACCTTATAATGCTACCGCCGTCCTAAGAAAAACAAGGTGCATAAAAGGATTAACATCACAAGCAAATCATAAGTGACATGATATGGCCATGAACTTGTGCTTTTGATCTCCATCTTGAAAGAACCGACATGATCTCCATCGTCACCGGCACGACACCATGATCTCCATCATCTTGATCTCCATCAATGTAGCGACCCCACCTGAAAGGTCGAATCTCCGGTGTTTCCGTACCATCCCAAGATCATGCTGGTACACACACGGTACATCAATGTATATATCAAAGTGAAATCACATAGCTTTATAAATCGTAAATCTCATATCGAGTCCTTTATTACAATAAGAATTACAATAAAGTGGCTGAAGGCCAACTCATGAGAATAACTAATCTTGTGGAAGCTTCAAGGTAGTTGAGTCCATCTAACTCCAAGGGCATCTTACCGAGCGTAGAGCGTATCCTCACTCCTGGTCGGAAAGGTACTCTGCAACATGATACGTTGCAGCCGTATAGGTCAGCATATTGAATATGCCGGCAATGTCACAAAAGAGGGTGTGTAAACAATCGTCTATTCTATAGGCATATATGGCAGGTGGGGTAGTAAGTTTTGCATCAAGCCAAATTTTTCCTAAAACAAGAGAGGGCAAAAGCATAATTACTCCAATGTTGGTTGATTAATGAGATGGTTCCACCAACCAATTCTCATACCCAAGTTGTCATTAAAAATCTCACATCAATATACTTAATTGTGTTGAGAGTTCCAGATAGTTCAGTTCCTTTGGCTCAAGCTGTCCATGACCGTGGACACAGCTAATCGATTAGGTTTGGGTACTCTGTAGAGTTTTGCACACATTCCCCACAAGATTTGATCGCCTTCGTTGGATTTCTCGCACTTCAGGGTGTTTGAGAAACGGATGACCAAAACATGGTCTTCTAAAGGGTTTCCCCGAGACTCTGTCGGTGCCCATCCTTTTCTTCTACATCTCGTAGCACCGCCTGTCCAGGGTCACCACGATATCCAACCAAGCCAGAGCCCATAATGGCTTGTGGCTGTGCAGGTAATCCTTGGGTCTTGAAGCATCCATCCATCTCTTTGTGCCTGGGTGGACCTTTCCGCATGAATACTAGCACTTCTCCAGCAACATCTAGGCTAACCACTGGTTTCTTTAGGGCACCGTTCAACCATCATCCACCCAGAGGTATGTTGAAAACTCGGAGTCTTGAAGTCTTGTTCATCTTGTAGGTCTTGAAATTATTATCTCACAACTCTCATGAATCACACAACCAACCCCGTCTACTAATAGCATAGCAAAATTAAATCAACGTTTCCCGGGGCCATTGTGTCAAAAGGTTGAGGGGTGCCTACCACATGATACTACTTCAAGTAACAAGGTTTCCAAATTACCTACTTTGCATGCAATTGGGGAGATGGTAGAACTAATGCAATAAAACATAGGTATACATGGTCAAAGTGACTTGCCTTGCTGACGATCCTCGTACTCAAGTGACTCTAGATAACAAGCTTCGCACTCAGAATGATCTAACGAATCAAACAAAGCACACAATAAGTATAATCACAATATAATTCACACAACAACAAGGTAAACAATACTTCATCAAACAAAAAGCACAATCAAAAAGAGGGGTCACTCAAAAAAAGAAGACTCTAAAATTTTTAGTGTCAAAATCCTAGTAAGGCATAACAAGACAAAATTTGTTTTGAACAGCTAGCCTTTAGATAACAGAAACAAATACAATTTTTTTATTAGAAAACAGAAGTATTTCATTATAAAAATTCTTTGCAAAAGATTTATTACAAAACATTTTTCTAACCAATATAAATGGTGAAAACATTTTTTTTACCTATTTAAACTAGAGCACAAAAAAATTAAAATATTTTATTTTATGAAAATCAATTCACCTAATGTTGAATAATATAACTAAATAAACTACTTTGAAAAGTTGAACTAAAGCAAAAATTAAAGTAAATTTAAAATAAAAACAATTCAATTTAGTGTTATGTAGAAACCAAACAAAATCTGTTTTTACTAAAATCCTAGTCTAACATATTCAAAAAACTCAAATAGTGCTGGATGATAGTCCTAACTAATACAAAACAGTAGCAAAAAGAATCACTCAAAAATAAATTTTTAAACTCATGTTATTCAAGTTTTAGTGATTTGCTCAATTTTATCAAAATTCAAATTTAGAAGTTCAAATTTGAAATCTAAGCATACAGAGATAAACTACAACAAATTTGTGACATGTTGCAAAAATAATCAATCAATAAATCTAAATATTTTAAAAGATATAATAAAAACAAGAAAAGAATACATTCTGTTTTCTAAAACAGAAAGGAAAAGAAAAAAATCTTATCGAACGGACAGAGTCTACGTGGCATGCTGTGATTGGTTGAGAGAGTGTGCGTGCGGGAGCTAGCGAGCGGACGACCGAAACTTAATGCGTATCGATTCATTTTATAAAACTTCTAATCTGGCGCGTTGGATCCAGATCGAACGGCCCAGGGGGGTGCGGTGGCTTACAGCGGTGGGGGCCGGGGTTCCGGCGAGGTCGATGGCGGCCGGACGTCGGAGGTGGTCGGAGGCGACGGTGTGGTGGTAGGGGGCGGCATCCGAAGTGCTCAGGCGACGGCGGCGAAGCTCCGGCGTCGATTAGTGGCGTCGGCCGGGGCTGGGGACGACGGAGGCGACGGCCTCGTTCTCGGGGAGATTCGGTCGACGTCCGAACTCCGGCGAGGTCGTGCGGTGGCGTTCTGGTGAGGGTAGAGGGGGTTTCGGGGTGGAACGGAGAGCGGAGGGACGGGGGGTTCTTATAGGGGTGGTGCGGTGGTCGGGGAGGGAAAAAGGAGCGAGATCTGTGGGGAGAGATCGCCGGCGACGTCGGAGGCGCGGTGAAGGAGACGAGCGCGCTGTTGCCATGGTAGGACGGTCGGTCCCGCGCGTCAGAGAGGGTGGGATGCGGGATCTGCGCGTCGGTGGCCGACCCGGAGTGATTTCGGGCCTTAAAGGCTGTGGGCCGGCCCGTTTCTGTTTAATTCATTTCCTTTTTTATTTCCAGAGCGTTTAAAACATCTTTAATGCATTCGAATCATTTCCAAACATAGGAAATGTATATATCAAAATGATCAGGGGATTAAATTCTATTTAATGAACATTTTTCCTCATTCATATTGAATATTTTTTAAATTTATTTTCAGAAAAATGCCTAATTGATTTTAAATCCTTTTGCAATAATTTTTTCAAATAACCCCCTGGTTTTATTGTTCAAAATATTTCACCAAGATGCCCCTGGTGTGGAGTGTCATGTTACTCCCCTCTTTCTTTGAACATTTCCAAAGGTTTTCAAATAGGCGAAACAAATACATGGAAAAATTGAAATGGCCTTTTAGAAATTCAAAGGAAGGACTTCAACCATTCATTTGATTCAAACAAAGTGATGATGATGCATAGCCATATTTCATAACATTCCAAAATGAAATTTTGGGATGTTACAATCAACGTGTCGCCATAGGGGTTGTCGCGCCCACCATGCTTCTACTACTATTGCTAGCGTTTAGCGATAAAGTAAAGCATTACATAGCGCTTAATCATTGACACACATGTCATACAATAATTAAAGACAACCCTATGGCTCCTGCCGATTATCGTACTCATCGACAAGCAAGTCGTGATATTCTGTACAACACATGATCATCTCATACATCACAAATATCTCGTCATGTAATTGGCCATATCACATCACAACATACCCTGCAAAAACAAGTTAGACGTCCTCTAATTGTTGTTGCATGTTTTACGTGGCTGCTACAGGTATCTAGCAAGAACAATTCTCACCTACGTATAAACCACAACGGTGATACATAAGTTGCTTTTCAACCTTCTCAACGTCCGCCTTAGTCGAGTCCGATCCAACTAAAGTAGGAGAAACAGACACCCGCCAGCCATCTTTGTGTATCAAAGTTACACGTCAGTCAATGGAACCTGTCTCTCGTAAGCGTACGAGTAAGGTTGGTCCGGGCCGCTTCATCCCACAATACCACTGAACCAAAACATGACCAAGGGAGGAAGCAATCTAAGCATCAACACCCACAAACTCTTTGTGTTCTACTCAAGATCTCATCTACAGATAGACCTAGCTCATGATGCCACTGTTGGGGAATGTTGCATGGGAAATAAAAAAATTCCTACACACACGGAAGATCTATCCATGGTGATGAGCATCTATGAGAGGGAGAGTGGATCGACGTACCCTTGTAGATCGCTAAGTGGGAAGCGTTAAGAAACGCGGTTGATGTAGTCAAACGTCTTCGCGATCCAAATCGCTGAGCGTCCCGCGATCCAATCACGATCCGTCCCGATCTTGCACCGAGCGGACGGCAACTCCGCATTCAGCACACATACGGCTCGATGACGATCTCCGCCTTTTTGATACAGCAAGAGGGAGTAGATAGGTAGACGTGTTCTCCGGCAGAATGACGGCGCTGCAGCGATGGTGGTGGAGTGATCCCAGCAGGGCTTCGCCTAAGCACAGCTGAAACCGATCTAGAGGAGAAACTATGGACTAGAGGGTAGGGTTGCACGTGGCTGAAAATCTAGTGCAAAAACCCTAAATCCTCTAGTATATATAGGAGGAGAGGAGGAGGAGGCTTGGCACAGGGGGCAGCCCCTCTTTGGTCTGGCCGAAGTGGAGAGGAGGTGTCCTCCTCCTCCACTCCTAGTAGGATTAGGACTCCTTCCTTATTTCCACCTTTTTGCCTTTTTTCCACCTTTTCCACTTTGGAATTTCTTTCCAGCCACATGGGCCTTGTGTGGGACTTTGTCCAGCCCACTAAGGGCTGGTATTCATCCTCCCACAGCCTATGTAGCCTCTTGGGTCGAAATACACCTCCCTATGGTCACCCGGTACCCTCCCAGCACTCCCGATACACTACCGATGAGCCTGGAACTTTTCCGGTGACCAAAACAGGACTTCCTATATATCAATATTTACCTCCGGACCATTCTGGAGCTCCTCGTGACATTCGGTATCTCATCCGGGACTCCTAAAAACCTTCGGTCACCACCATATATAACTCTATACTACCGAAACGTCACCGGACCTTAAGTGTGTAGACCTTGCGGGTTCGAGAACTATGTAGACATGACCGAGACACCTCTACGGTCAATAACCAATAGCGGGACCTAGATGCCCATATTGGTTCCCACATATTGTATGAAGATCTTTATCGGTCGAACCTCTATGTCAAGGATTCAGTTAATCCCATATGATGTTCCCTTTGTTCTTCGGTATGTTACTTGCCCGAGATTCGATCATCGGTATCTCCATACCTAGTTCAACCTCGTTACCGGCAAGTCTCTTTACTCGTTTCGTAATACAAGATCCCATGACTAACACTTAGTCACATTGCTTACAAGTCTTATTGTGATGCTGTATTACCGATTGGGCCCTGAGATACCTCTCCGTCACACGAAGTAACAAATCCTAGTCTTGATCCATACCAACCCAACAGACACCCTCGGAGATACCTGTGGAGCACCTTTATAGTTACCCAATTACGTTGCGACGTTTGATACACACAAGGCACTCCTTCGATTTCCATGAGTTGCATGATCTCATGGTCATAGGAACATATATTTGACATGCAAAAAACTAGCAATAAACTGACACGGTCATATGCTACGTTTATAGTTTGGGTCTTGTCCATCCCATCATTCTCCTAATGATGCGATCCCGTTATCAAATGACATGTTAGGTCAATAGCCAGGTAACCTTGACCATCTTTGATCAACGAGCTAGTTTACTACAGGCATACTAGGGACAAAGTGTTGTCTATCTATCCACACATGCAATGTGTTTCCAATCAATACAATTATAGCATGGATAATAAATGTTTATCATGAACAAGTAAATATAATAATAAACACTTTATTTATTGCCTCTAGGGCATATTTCCAACAGAACAAGCCCCTCAAAGTATTACTTCCCATAGTAACAAGTGATAGTAAATTTCAGCACAAGATATAAGTTTTTTCCTTACCAAGTTCCACTCACCAAAGGCGCTTCACTCCCTGTCAACGGCGCCAGAAAAGATTCTTGATGACCCAAAACTATAGGATCTATCATAGTCCTGTAGATAAGTAAGAGTGTCCAACTCAACAAGGAGAAGAAGGAAATGACAAGCAGTTCTTAGTAAGGTATTCTCTACAAGCACTGAAATTATCGGTAACAGATAGTTTTGTGATAAGATAATTCGTAGCGAGTAGCAAGTAACAATTGTAACAAAGGTGCAGCACGGTGTCCCAATCATTTTTATAGCAAAGGACAAGCCTGGACAAACCCTTATATAAAGCAAAGTGCTCTCAAGGACACATGGGAATTTATATCAACCTAGTTTTAGTTATGCTCATTTGATTCACGTTCGCTACTTTGATAATTTGATATGTGGGTGGACCAGTGCTTGGGTGCTATCCTTACTTGGACCATCCTCCCACTTATGATTAACCCCTCCCACAAACATCCTCAACTACGAAAGATGAATTAAGATAAATCTAACCATAGCATGAAACGTGTGGATCCAAACCAGCCCCTTACAAAGCAACGCATAAACTACTGTTTAAGCTTCAGTCACTCTAGCAACCCATCATCTACTTATTACTTCCCAATGCCTTCCTCTAGGCCCAAACAATGGTGAAGTGTTATGTAGTCGATGTTCACATAACACCACTAGACGAGAGACAACATACATCTCATCAAAATATCCAACGAATACCAAATTCACATGATTAATTATAACAAGACTTATCCCATGTCTTCAGGAACAAACGTAACTACTCACAAAACATGTTCATGTTCATAATCAGAGGAGTATAAGTGATGGTCAAGGATCTGAACATATAATCTTCCACCAAGTAAACCAACTGGCATCAACTACAAGGAGTAATCAACACTACTAGCAACCTACAGGTACCAATCTGAGGTTTTGAGATAAAGATCGGATACAAGAGATGAACTAGGGTTTGGAGCGGAGATTGTGCTGATGAAGATGTTGATGGAGATTGACCCCCTCTCATTGAGAGGATTGTTGGTGATGATGATGGCTTCGATTTCCCCTCCCAGAGGGAAGTTTCACCGGCAGGATCGCCCTGTTGGAGCTCTAGAATTGTTCTGCCCAAGTTCCGCCTTGAGACAGCGGCGCTTTGTCCCGGAAGGTCTCTTATGATTTTTTCCTCGACGAACCCCTCTATATAGTAGAAGATGGGCACCAGAGGTCTGCCAGGTAGGCCACAAGCTCGCTAGCCACGGCCAGGGGGCCGTGGCCAGCAGGCTTGTGGCTCCCTGGTGGGCTTCTTGATGTTTTTCTTTCGTCCAGTATTTTTTATATATTCCAAAATAATTCTCCGTAGATTTTTAGGACTTTTGGAGTTGCGCAGAATAGGTATCTCAGATTTGCTCCATTTCTAGTCCAGAACTCCAGCTGCCGACATTCTCCCTCTTCATGCAAACCTTGTAAAATAAGAGAGAAAAGGCATAAGTATTGTACAAAAATGCGTAATAACAGCCCATAATGCAATAAATATCAATATAAAATCATGATGCAAAATGGATGTATCATCCGTTTGATGCTAGCTCGGAAGGAACATGATGGGATCACGGGATGGGTCATGATGAGATCGTGGGATGGCTCGTGATTGGATTGCGAAGATGTTTGACTACATCAACCACATTTCTTAACGCTTCTGCTTAGCGATCTACAAGGGTATGCAGATCCACTCTCCCTCTTGTAGATGCTCATCACCATTGATAGATCTTGCGTGTGCATAGGAATTTTTTTGTTTCCCATGCAACGTTCCCCAATAGCCCCTTCATCTACATGGCGTCCTCTCTAGCTTGCCGCCTCCGTTCTCGGGCTTCCTCTTTGCCGTGCCTTCGCACTATCGGATCCACGTGCTCCACCTTAACCCTGGCTCCCTTGTCCTCCTTTCGGCCTTCGCGTTTCTTTGCGAGGCCTTCGCTGGTGTCTTCCCCTCCATGGCCTTTCTTTGCCGCTTCTTATCCCTTGAGTTGACCTAGGGGGAATAGTGCTTTGGATACCAATCCTTGAGAGCAGCTGACGCATCGTCCGGGGGGCCCTTGATGCCTGTCTCACTTCAGAGGCGGAAAGATTTTGGTGGCAGTGGGTGTACGTCGACACTGCCGAGGCCGGCCCCATGTTTCAACCCCCATTGGTCCCCGCAGAGCCGAATCCCGGGTGGGGGCATGAAGAGCATTTTGACCTGCGACTTTCACTGGTCCTAGCCAGGCTGGCTAGGCTGAAGAAGGCGGGCGTGACGATGGCGATGGTGGTACAGGAGTTCACATGCCGACGAATTTCTCCCCTTCAACGTCACTCCCGCCCAATGTGGACCTTCGCAGGCCCTCACGATTTCATGAGGATCTAGGCCCCGTCTCTTTCTCCCTGCGTGCTATGCGAGCTGCTCTGCCGCCTGACTGGCGGTGAACCTAACGAGCTCCCCCGGGGAAGCGTCCCCTTATACAACTACAAGGACCGGGTGGCCCTTGTCATGAAGATGCCGCACTTTGATGAGTGGGGATTCCTTACTCCGAGGAAACGAGTCCTCAGGGTGACCCCTCCACGGGGGCTCGGAGCCCCAGGGGCCGTGAAGCTGCGGCCCCTCCCGCGGCCAAGGTGGGACATCCTTCGCAGCCCGCTCCTCCAGCTTTCGGTTCAGGCCAGCCCGGGGTCATGGGTGACACCCCGTCGATGGTGGAGGCAGCCGCCTCCGCCGTTGAGTGCTAGGTACCGTTCATCAGCACATCGTCCCTCGGTCCCCGTGTTGACCGGAAGAGAAAGGTGCCCAAGGGCGGCCGCTCCTCGTCACCGTGAGAGCTGATAAAGAGGAAGTGGATCGCCTTTGATGAGTAAGTGCCTCTGCCCCTTCACCCTTCATCTTGTGCCCTCCTAGGTTTCTGTTCCACAAGCTCCCGATTGTTGAAGGAGCAGCCGAGTCACCGCCGCCTACTATCGGGGCCGATGGGCCCTTATGGACTCGTCTTCCATTGAGTGCGAGGTTCCGGCTGCCAGGGCACTCGTATCCAAGCCCGTTCGTCCATCAGGGGGCCTCAAGCGCCAGCCCCCTGCGATCTTCCTCCCCCGTGGCCTCTAGCTCCCGAGGGTAGGTGTCGTGGTTTTGTCATGGCAGATGTCTGAAGACTTAAGTTCGAGGCCATCGCTAAGGTGATGGATTCAAAGGGGTTGGATGAGACGAGGGACACGAGTTTACCCAGGTTCGGCCCCTCAAGAAGTGGTAAAAGCCTACGTCCTGCTTGTGTTGTGTAGATTGGAGTATCGATTACAAGGGAGCGGATTCGCTTGACCTAGCTTTTGATTGATTGGTTTCTGTCTAAGCCGTCCTAGGGTCTCGCCTTTATATAGGAGGTCAAGGCCCTGGGTTACACTAGTTATACATCGATTCTTACAACGTAAACAATCTTGTCTCTAAGTCGCCTTGCGTTCTTGGGCATACCGTCTCTGGGCGGCTTAACCGTCCGGGTCTTCTTGCCATCTTCCGTACGGGCCTTCGTCTTGGCCCATCTTCGTAAACTGTCAGGCCTATGTCTTTCATTCCGCTTCTCTGGTCTAGATTATGAGCCGCCAGGTATGACCCGGCCCCACCTGGGCGGGTGTTACCACGGGATTATGTGCCCAACAGTAGGACTGCACCCTCCGCTGACGGCCTTCCCTGAGGGCATGCCGTGCCGTGCCGTTGGTCCGCCTTCGCTTGATGATGTGGGGTCTCTCAGGGCACGCCTTTCTCCTGGGGTGGACAAGCCGGAGCCCCCAACCCCTGAGCTCGCGTCCGGACTGGGCGGCCCCTCACGTACTTCCCTCGCCCATCCAGGGGAAGGAGGACATCCTGGCTGGGCTCTCGAGCTTTCAAGTGATCGGAGTGCCGTTCGGTGGGGTTTGTTCCAAACTACGGCGGAGGCACTAGGGCGCTTGGGGATGGAGCTCGCTGACATTGACGCCCGCCTGGAGGCGGAGCGCCAACACCTCGCACAGTAATGGCATCGTTTTGAAGTCGCCATAAATTAAGGCCACCTACATCGTGAGAGCGCCCGCACAGGCGCCGAGGGATCCCTTGCCAAGGCAACGGATGCCCGTGAGCGCGCCCCCGCTGAGGCGCAGGAGGCCAACGGTCGGTGCAAGGCCTCTGAGGAATGCCTTTAGGAGCTTCAAGCCTTCAACGCTGCCCTTGAAGAACAAATCCAAGTGCGGAGGGCCATACTTGATGGCCCGACACATGGATTCCTCGCCGCTGATGCACGCCCCCGCGCGCCCGAAGACGTGTTGGCCATGCTGGCACTGAAGCAAAGCCTAGAGCAGGAGAGGCTAGAGACAAGGGAGCGCCAGGTGTCGCTTGTCGAGGAATCTCTCGCCACTCGCGAGGCGTAGGATCAAGGGGATATCGATGACAAGGTGGTAGAGGTTTGACGCTCCCTTCTCCAAGATTATCGTGCCAAGTTGAATCTTCAGGAGTCTTGTTTCTGCAGGCGACGCAACCAGCTGAGGGGCGAGGCGGACGACCTCAGGAGGAGGTTGGCGGCGGAGGAACTACGTTAAGAGGCCGTGGTGGATACCCAAGCGGCTGCTTGGTCCAAGCAATCCTCCCTCTCCAAGAAGGTGAAGGGGTGACCTCCCTTGTGGAGAGAGCTTCGGACGAGGCAAACTGGGCCTGCGGCCTTCAGCACACCGCTCCAAGATGTTCTAGTCCCTCGAGAGGAGGACCCAATGGGCCTTGAGTGACATTTGTGATGAGAGCGTTGTGAGCCCCCTCGTCCCCGACGACGCTGGGTACCTGAGCTTCTTCTCTAGGGTCATGGAGTGTCTTGAGAGGGGCGTAGAGAAGATTGGTGATCTTGTGGTGGAGAAGCGTCGTGATTCCCTTGCGCAGGTGGCTTCACGCGACTTTAGCCACGTCCTTCACTTTGACCCGCACTTAGACTTCGGGGCGGTGCTTGGTCCCGTACCTGAAGCGACCCGCGTCACCCTTGCCGAGCGGGTGAAGGACCATGTGAAGGACTTGATAGCGGAGCTCTCTTCTGACGAGCCCAAGGGCCATGCTGGAGCTGAGGAGCTCGAGGATGACGGCGGTGGTGATGACAAGAGCAGTGGCGACCGTGCGTCCCATTGAGTAGCCTTCTCATTTACCTGGCAGGGTTATGCATGCGGCCTAGTGGAAACTTTAATGTATTTTCAAGAATACCCTTGAATGTGCTTCTGAATGATGAGGTGTGATGTGTCGCGTTCCAGCTTGCTCGGGGTACTTGCCGACTCGATTGATACGCTTGCGTTAGCCTTTTGTGCCGAGGAGGTTTAGTAGTGGCGATTGGGGGCTCCGGGCATCCCGAGGGTTTCTTTTTCTCATGAGTGAGGCGAGTAGGGAGCCCTTTCGGCACTTTGTGTCTGCAGGTCCAAGTCCCACACATTTCCCGACCACCATGAGGGGCAGCCGGATCACCAGGATGCAACTATGGGGTGAGGCCTCGACACGCTTGATATCGACCAGATCGCCAGGACAACATCAAGGGGCGAGGGGCTATATGACCGGTAAGGCTCATGAGGCGCACTGCTTAGGAGCCCCCTTTGACGCACAAGAAGCTCTACGTTGACAGGTCCTAGTCCTGCACATTCCTCGACCACCGTAAGGGGCATCCGGATCGCCAGGACGCAACTACTAGGTGAGGAGTGAGGACCCTTGATGCCGACCGGATCGCTAGGACGACATCAAGGGGTGAGTGGCTATACGACCGGTAAGGCTCCTAAGGCGCACTACTCAGGAGCCCCCTTTGACGCTCAAGCGGCTCCCAAAAAATTTCGTTCTCTGCCCCGGGAGGTGCGAGCCTCCAAAGGCTCTTGACATGATGGGTTGGTCCATGGGCGGAGCCCTCACGGGAGCGTAAAGCGACACACACGTGCCGACCCTCTCAGGAGCGCCAAGCGAAGATCCAGGCGCCAAGGCCTTGGCGAGATGTGGCCACCGTGCTCCCAGCCCCTACTCGCGGGGTGCAAGAGGGAGGGGAGCAGGTGAGTGCTTGCCCCGTAAAAAGCGAGGCCTAAAACAAGGATTGTTATCAAAGAGAACGACACCCCTTCCCTCCAGAAGAAAAATGTAAAAACACTAGATTCTATTCCAGAAGGCGGCAAGCTCGAGTACAAAAAGGGGTTCTCAGAGGCAGCAATTCGGAATGCAAAAAGGAGCAAAAAGGGGCCATGTCCGGCCCTTCAGGTAGTCTTGATCTTCATCTTCCCCCAACGTGGATCATAGGGCATCCACATTGCATGGACATAGCCATTGGAGGTGCAGTGTTGTCTGCCAGCACGGATCATGGGGCTTCCACTTGGGCGTGGGAAGGAACCCCTCCGCGTCCTCGGGGGGCTAAGGGCATATACATCCCACTCATTATTAGTGAGGGTGTCATGGGTTGGTCCTGGGGGCGTATAGGGAGCTCCATGTCCAGCGGACATGAGGCCCACTCCTTGCCCCTCAGCTTAGAGTAGCGATGTAGGGTTGGCCCTGGGCGGGCCCTCGAGTGTAAGAGGAGCCCCTCACGCTCTCCATTGGGAAGGCCCACCCCGGGGAGAGGGCCCTGGGCATCCTAGAGCCTATGAACGGGTGCCATCATCGTGGTGATGGCGCAATCCCCTACGGTGCGGGTCGGGCCCGGCGGGGCCCTTCCATTGCGCGCTAGGCCGTCACCCTAGACAGTGCCCCAACACGCCTCGCTGGGGCGCCCGGGGTCCTCACGCAAGTACCCGAGACCCTGCCCCCAGGCTAGGCGAGCTGGGCCTGCGGACATGGGCTAGTATGTGACCACCCGCTAGTGATCGAACGAAACCCGACCCGGAGACATGGGCGTGTGTTCCACCCTCTGTCTCCAAGCGGGCGCCGCGCGCCCCAAAGACATGGGCGTGTGTTCCACCCTCCGTCTCCAGGTTGGGATCATCTGGCCTGAAGACAGGGGTGTGTGTTCCACCCTTCATCTCCAATCTTGGGCCATCCGATCTAGGGACATGGGCGTGCGTTCCACCTTCCATTCCCACGCAAGTGAGCCCGGGTCCCGAGACCCAGATGCCTTCTCAAGGCAGATCCCTACCAGCGGGTGAACCTCGTGAAGGTGCTAGCGCCGAGCATCCTTGTGAGGCCAACCCCGCAAGCTGCCCTCGCGAGGCTGTGCATACCAGCCCTGACGAGAGCCTCTCACGCGGTCGCGTATGTTCCTCCCGTCATTATGGTAACAGGTGTTGCTTCCTTCGTGGCCCGGGCGCTCGTCAACATGGTCGTTGTAGAGTGGCTCGAGCCCCCAGGCGCCGATGCAGTCGAGCCTCCGGTCCTCCCTCCTAGTCCTAGTGGGTGCACTGAGGGGCATGAGGCAACGCCCCTCTTGCGCGGCTAGCGCCTCCCATCGGGCTTCGTCGGTACCTGCAGCCAGCTCCTGCATCCCTAGCGCCTCAGGCCCGATCCCTAGCGAACGCAGGTCGCAGCGGACGTCCCGAGAGTGCCCGTGCGATCCGGGCGTTGCGCCAGTCGGTTGAGCGAGTCCACGAGAACGAGCCCCGTTGAGATATGCCCGGGTTTCGCCGGTGACAATGACATGCCTAGCGACACACCTGCCCCAGTCGTCACGACGATCGCGCGCAGCGTGATGACGCCATAGCTCATGCACCACGAGGAGAGCGACATGTCTGTGCGTCGGGTTGTGGCAGGCCCGGAAGGGCGCCAGTGTGGGCCGAACGCCGGGAAGGGCCAGGGTGGCGAGGGCGTGCCATGCGGTTGGTGAAGGCGGCAGCCCCTGGCCCCTGTCGAGTGCTCGGCCATTGATGGTGCCTGCCAACAGGGAGGTAGAACGACGCATGGTGCCGAAGCCGCCGACACCACCTGCACCACGCGAGCAGCCCGCCGCTCAGCACAGGATCGGCGTCCTTTCTCCATGAGTACGGCGAGTGGAGGCGAGGTGAGGCTTGCACGCGGGTGTCGACACGCCCCCTACCTGGTGTGCCAAATGTCGGATGTTGGGATCCGAAAAACCACGAGAAGTTCGAATACAGGGGCATGTGCGAAGATCCCCTGCAGCCTCGCCCAACCTAGCTCGCTCCTATGACAAACTCGCACAACGATGAGGAAGTAGATGCACGCGATGATTTAACCAGGTTTGCGCCACCGCAAAGCGTAATATCCTACTCCTCTTTGGTGGATTGCCTCACGAGGAGGTTGGTGGATGAACTACTATAGTGGTGCCTTGCCTCGCGAGAGGGCTCAGGTGGTGTTGCCTCTCTTCCTTGTCACTCTCCTTCGTTGTGGCCTATCCTCTATTTATAGTGCCTCGGGTCCTCTTTCCTTATCGCGATGGCGGGAAGGGATTCCACAACGACCAAATTCGAAGGGGAACAGGAGTACATCCTTATCCTGACGAAAGGTGATCTTCGCCTGCAAAGTAGTTGTTGATGATGCATGGGTGGGCTTGGCGATGACATCCTTCCTGTTGGCCTCGTGGTCGTGGTCTCGTTGCATCGGAATGGAAACCTTTGGGGGACGCATTGGGAACCCGCGTACGTCCTTACCCCTTTGCACCAAAGGGGAAACTGTCCGACTGGCACACTGGCGCCCGCCTATCTTGCCTTGTGTCATCCGTGGCCTCCTGAGGCTGGGTGCTTCATAGAGTTCTCCACCGCTCCGGAGAGGGCCTGAGGAGGCCCTTCCTTGCTGGTCTTGATGGTCCTTCCCTCGCAAGCTCAGGAACTCACGAGGGCCTTGTCTTGAGCCAGGCCGTGCTGGTCTACACCGGCCGGTGGAGTGGGCCGCACCCTGGGCCATAGGCTGGCAGGTCTGGGTACTCGCTTTCCCAGAACACCGATAGTCTTACTCAACGTCACACCTTACAAATGAGGTAAGAACTCCTCCTTTGGCTGATCCATTTTGAACTCTTTCAAAATCTTGTTTAAGTTATGTACTCATTGAAAGTCTCATCAAGCGTCTTGATCTATCTCTATAGATCTAAATGCCCAACAATTAAGTAACTTTATCCAGGTCTTCCTTTGAAAATCTCCTTTCAAATCACCCTTTATGCTTTCTAGAAATTCTACATCATTTCCGATCAACAATATGTCATCCACATATACTTATCAGAACTTTTATAGTGCTCCCAGTCACCTTCTTGTAAATACAAGTTTCTCATAAACTTTGTATAAACCCAAAAACTTTGATCACCTCATCAAAGCGTATATTCCAACTCCGAGCTGCTTGCTCCAGCCCATAGAAGGATCGCCGGAGCTTGCATACCTTTTAGCATCCTTAGGACTGACAAAACTTTCTGGTTGTATCATATACAACTTTTCCTCAAGGGAACCGTCAAGGAAACAATGTTTTGACATCCATCGTCCAGATTTCATATTTGAAAAATGCATTAACTGCTAACATAATTCCAACAGACTTGAGCTTCGCTACGGGTGAGGAAGTCTTATCGTAGTCAACTCCTTGAACTTTGTCAGAAATTTCTTTGCGACAATTCGAGCTTTTATAAATGCTGACCTTTACCATCAACGTCCGCCTTCTTCTTAAAGGTCCATTTGTACTCAACGACTTGCCTTTCAATGGGCAAGTCTACCAAAGACCATACTCAGTTTTCATACATGGATCCTTTCTCTGATTTCATGGCTCCTAGCCATTTGTTGGAATCCGGGCCCACCATCGCTTCCTCATAGCTCGTACGTTCACTGTTGTCTAACAATATGACCTCCAAGACATGATTGACACACCACTCAGGGGCGGTACGAGTCCTTGTCGACCTACGAGGTTCGCTAGTAACTTGATCCGAAGCTTCATGATCATCATCATTGATTTCCTTTTCAACTGATGTAGGCTCCATAGAAACATCTTTCTGTGCTGCGCTACTCTCTGACTGAAACAAAGGTTCAACAACCTCATCAAGTTCTATATTCCTCCTACTCAATTCGTTTGAGAGAAACTCTTTCTGGAGAAATGACATGTTTTTAGCGACAAACACTTTGCCTATGGATCTGAGATAGAAGGTGTACCCAACCTTTTCTATTGGGCATTCTATGAAGATGCACCTTTCCGCTTTGGGTTCAAGCTCATCAGACATAAGCATCGCACTCCCAAACTCTGAGAAATGACAGCTTAGGTTTCTGCTGAACCATAATTCATATGGTGTCCTCTCAACGGATTTAGATGGTGCCCAATTTAAAGTGAATGTAGTTGTCTCTAAAGCATAACCACAAAATGATAGTGGAAAAACGATAAGAGACATCATAGTACGTATTATATCCAATAGAGGACGACCACGACGCTCGGACACACAATCACACTATGGTGTTACAGTTGGCGTGAGTTGTGAAACAACTTCCACATTATCTTAAGTTGTATACCAAAGTCACAACTCAGATATTCTCCACCACGATCATATCGTAGACATTTTATCTTCTTGTCACGATGATCTCAAACTTTACTCTAAATTTGCTTGAACTTTTCAAACATTCCAGACTTGTGTTTCATCAAGTAAATATGCCCATATCTACTCAAATCATCAGGGAAGGTAAGAAAATAACAATGTCCACCGCACGCTACAACACTTATTAGACCGCATACATCAACATGTATCATTTCCAATAAGTCACTTGCCTGCTGCATCATAACGGGAAACGGGGTTTCAGTCATCCTACCCAAGAGGCATGGTCTGCATGTCTTAACCGATTCAAAATTGAGTGAGTCCAAAGATGCATCAGCATGGAATTTCTTCATGCGTTTTACACCAAGATGACCTTAGCGGCAGTGCCACAAGTATGTGGTACTATCATTATTAACTTTGCATCTTTTGGGATCAATATTATGAACATGTGTATCACTAGGATCGAGATTCAATAAACCATTCTCATTGGTTGTATGACCATTGAAAGTATTATTCATGTAAGCAGAATAACCATTATTCTCTGACTTAAATGAATAACCATTTTGCAATAAACGCAATCTAATCATGTTCATGCTCAACACAAACACCAAATAACATTTATTCAGGTTTAACACTAATCTCGAAGATAGATGAAGTGTGCGATGGTGATCTTATCAACCTTGGAAACACTTCCAACACACATCACCACCTCACCCTTAGCTAGTCTCCATTTATACCATAGCTTTTGTTTCGAGTTAGTAACATTTAGCAACTGAAGCGGTATTTAATACCCAAGTGCTACTAGGAGTACTAGTAAGGTACACATCAATAAAACGTATATCAAATATACTTCTGTTTATGTTGCCAACTTTCTCATCTACCATGTATCTAGGGTTGTTCCGCTTCAGCGACCGTTCTCCTCATAATAGAAGCACTTAGTCTCGGGTTTGGGTTCAACCTTGGGTTTCTTCACTTGAGTGGCAACTGGCTTGCCATTCATGAAGTTTCCCTTATTTCCCTTTCCCTTCTCGAAACTAGTGGTTTTACTAACCATCAACACTTCATGCTCCTTCTTGATTTATACCTTCGCGGTGTCAAACATCGCGAATATCTCAATGATCATCTTTTCCATCCCTGGCAGGTTTATACTTCATCATGAAGCTCTAGTAGCTTGGTGACAGTGACTTGGAGAACTATATCAATCACTATCTTATCTGGAAGATCAACTCCCACTCGATTCAAGCGATTGTAGTACCTAGATAATCTGGGCACATGCTCACTGATTGAGCTATTCTCCTTCGTCTTGCAGGCAACGAATCTTGTTGGAGGTCCCATACCTCTCAACACGGGCATGAGCCTGAAATCAAATTTCAGCTCTTGGAACATCACATATGGTCTGTGCTGTTCATAACATATTTGGAGCCTGATTTCAAAGTCGTAATGCAAGACGCACTGAACTATCTAGTAGTTATCAGTACATGACTGTCAGATGTTCACAATATCCACAATCGCCGCTTGAGGGGGTGGCGTACTGAGCAATGCATTAAGGACATAAGCCTCCTATGCAGCAACTGAGGACAATCCTCTGAACACAGACCCAGTCTGCATAATTGCTACCATCATCTTTCAACTCTATTTTCTCTAGGAACGTATTAAAAACACAGGGAAGCTACAACGCGAGCTATTGATCTACAATATAATTTTGCAAAGACAACTTTAGACTATGTTCATGATAAGGAGTTTAGTTAATCATATTACTTAAAAACACTCCCACTCAAATTGACATCCCTCTGGTGATCCGAGTGATACATGATCCAAATTCACCAACCCAAGTTTGATCATCACGTGAGATGAGGCAGTTTCAATGGTGCACATCGTCATGTTGATCCTATCTACTATATGACTCATGTTCAACCTTTCGGTCTCTGGTGTTCCGAGGCCATGTCTGTACATGCTAGGCTCGTCAAGGCTAACCCAATTGTTCCATATGTGCACCACTGGCTTGCACCCATTGCATGTGAACGTAGAGTCTATCACACCCGATCATCACGTGGTGCTTCAAAACGACGAACTTCTGCAATGGTGCACACTCGAGGAGAACACAATTTTATCTTGAAATTTTAGTGAGGTATCACCTTATAATGCTACCATCGTCCTAAGAATAATAAGATGCATAAAAGGATTAACATCACATGCAAATCATAAGTGACATGATATGGCCATGAACTTGTGCTTTCGATCTCCATCTCCAAAGCACCGACATGATCTCCATCGTCACCTGCATGACACCATGATCTCCATCATCTTGATCTCCACCACCATGTCGCTATCAGGGTTATTGCGCCCACCATGCTTCTACTACTATTGCTACCGCTTAGAGATAAAGTAAATCATTACATAATGCTTAATGATTGACACGAAGGTCATACAATAATTAAAGACAACCCTTTGGCTCATGTCGGTTGCCGTACTCATCGACATGCAAGTTGTGATGTTCTATACAAAACATGATCATCTCATACATCACATATATCTCATCATGTATTTGGCCATATCACATCACAACATACCCTACAAAAACAAGTTAGACGTCCTCTAATTGTTGTTGCATGTTTTACGTGGCTGCTACGGGTATCTAGCAAGAACAATTCTCATCTACGCAAAAACCGCAACGATGATACACAAATTGCTATGCAACCTTCTCAAGGACCGCCTTTGTCGAATCTGATCCAACTAGAGTAGGAGAGACAGACACCCACCAGCCATCTTTATGCAACAAAGTTACATGTTAGTCGATGGAACCGCTCTCTCGTAAGCGTACGAGTAAGGTTGGTCCGGGCCGATTCATCCAACAATAATTATTAATCAAGAAAATACCAAGGGAGGAAGCAATCTGAGCATCAACACCCACAAACTCCTTTGTGTTCGACTCGTGATGTCATCTACACATAGACCTAGCTTCGATTCCACTGTTGGGGAACACTACATGGGAAACAAAAAAATTCCTACGCACATGCAAGATCTATCCACGGTGATGAGCATCTACGAGAGGGAGAGTGGATCTACATACCCTTGTAGATCGCTAAGTGGGAAGCATTAAGAAATGCGGTTGATGTAGTCAAACGTCTTCGCGATCCAAATCGCTAGCCGTCCCGCGATCTGATTTTGATCCGTCCCGCGATCCAGTCGTGGTACTTTAGATCTAGTGCCGAGCGGACAACACCTCCGTGTTCAGCACACGTACGGCTCGATGAAGATATCCTCCTCCTTGATCCATCAAGCCAGGGTGGAGAGGTAGATGAGTTCTCCGGCAGCACAACGGCGTGGTGGCGGTGGTGGTGAACTAATCCGACATGGCTTTGCCGAGCTCTGCCGAATTAATCTAGAGGAGAATCTGATCTAGGGAAGAAGAGGGTAGCATGTGGCTATTAGGGTTGGGTCTGCCCTCAAAAACCTCTAGTATATAAAGGAGGGAGAGAGGAGGAGGCAGACCTAGGGTTCCCATTGGCTTCAGACAAAGTGGAGAGGAGGTGGAGAGTCCACCTCCAATCCTACTCCAAGTAGGATTCGAATCTTACTTGGAATCATTCCCCACCTTGGGTTTTCTTCCTTTCCTCCCACTCTAGTGGCATGGGCCTCTTGGGGCTGGTTTTCCCAGCCCACTTAGGGCTGGTGCACCACCTCTCAGGCTGGTGTGGCCTCTCAGCACAGGTGTCCCCTCCTGATGACCCTCCGGCACTCCCGGTACACTATCAAAAATACCCAAAACTTTTAAGGTGACCAAAATGGGATGTCCTATATATCAATCGTTACCTCTGGACCATTCCGGATCTCCTCATGACGTGTAGGATCTCATCCGGGACTCCGAACAACCTTCAGTCACATTTATACATAACTCAATAATACCGAAACATCACCGAACGTTAAATGTGCAGACCCTGCGGGTTCAAGAACTATGTAGACATGACCGAGACACCTCTACGGTCAATAACCAATAGCGGAACCCGGATGCCCATATTGGTTCCTACATATTCTACGAAGATCTTCATCGGTTGAACCTCTATGTCAAGGATTCAGTTAATCCCGTATGTTGTTCCCTTTGTTCTTCGGTATGTTACTTGCCCGAGATTCGATCGTCGGTATCTCTATACCTAGTTCAATCTCATTACTGGCAAGCCTCCTTACTCATTCCGTAATACAAGATCCCGTGGAAAACACTTTAGTCACAGTGCTTGCAAGGCTTGTTGTGATGTTGTATTACCGAGTGGGCCCTGAGATACATCTCCGTCACACGGAGTAACAAATCCCAGTTTTGATCCATGCCTATTCAACAGACACCCTCGAAGATACCTTTAGAGCATCTTTATAGTCACCCAGTTATGTTGCAACATTTGATAAACTCAAGGTATTCCTACGATTTCAGTGAGTTGCATGACCTCATGGTCATAGGAATAGATACTTGACATGCAGAGAACTATCACAATAAACTGACACGATTATATGCTACATTTATAGTTTGGGTCTTGTCCATCACATCATTATCCTAGTGATGTGATCTCGTTATCAAATGACATCTCATGTCCATGGCTAGGAAACCTTGACCATCTTTGACCAACGAGCTAGTCTATTAGAGGCATACTAGGGACATGGTGTTGTTTATGTATCCACACATGTATCAGAGTTTCCGATCAATAAAATTCTAGCATGGATAATAAACGATTATCATGAACAAGGAAATATGATAATAACTAATTTAATATTGCCTTTAGGGCATATTTCCAACAATATCAATCAACCCCAATGTCACCTAGATACTCCAATGTCACCTCAAGTATATCCATGGGTTAATTATTCGACATGCATCAAACAATTTCAGATTCATTTTATTCAATCCAACACAAAGAACTTCACATAGTACCCCAAGATTTATATCAGAGAAACTAGGACAAGAACATGTATCAACCCATATGGATAGATTATGCCAACGTCATCACGGGAATCCACAAGTTGATTACCAAAACATATATCAAGTGTATCAGTAGAACACCCCATTATTACCACGGGTTTCCACATGCAAGACATATATCAAGTGTTCTCAAATCCAAAGTATCAATCCAACGTAAATAGATATCAAAGGGAAAGACTCAATTCATCACATCAAGATAGAGAGGGGAGAACACCATATGATCCAATTATATTAACTAAGCCCGTGATATATCAAGATCGTGTCATCTCAAAAACATAAGAGTGAGAGAGAGATCAAACACATAGCTACTGGTCCATACCCTCAGCCACGAGGGTGAACTACTCCCTCATCATCAAGGAGCCCGCTAGGATGATGAAGATGGCCTCTGGTGATGATTTCTCCCTCCGACAGGGTACCAGAGAGTTGTGGCAACAGAGCGGGAAGTTCTAGGTTAACTTTTGGAGTTTTCTGAATATAAAGGAACTTTTTTGCGTTAGAATCACATGAAGAGTTGCGATAGACGGTCCACAAGGTTGGTCGGCATGGCCACCCCCTGGGTGTGCTACCTGCCTTGTGGGACCCCTGTGGATCATTTGGTACTCCCTCGAAGATTCCCGGGTCCCTTTCCTTCTAGAAATTTTTTATCAAAAAGTTTTGTTCAATTCCAAGAACTTTCATTTTCTACACACAAAAACAACAACATGGTAATCCAACTGAAAAGAATGCCAGTCCGGGTTAGTTCCAATTAAATCATATAAAGAGCATAAAAACCATATAAAAATATTGTAAACATGGGTAAATATGGCATGCATAATTCATAAATTATCGATACGTTGGAGACGTATCACTTGTCTCCAAGTTGCAGACCCTGCATTGGCCAACGTATTATGGGACGAGGGAGCAAACCTTGGGTGGTCACCCCACTCGTCCTATGTTCATGATGAACTTCAGCGGAAGATGGCATTTGTGCATGAGTTTTCCCAAGCATGATGAAAACGAGGTGGATAGGACTGCTATGAGCACCACAACGGGAAGACGTCCCTCTCGATGTTGGCCTATCAGGTTGAGCAATGTAGGAAACGTCTTCCAAAGTTGTGTGTTGCTCTCCTTGAACCACGATCCGGGATTCATTCGGCAACGCATCATTCAAGGGTTCGGCAAGCCGCCTTGGGGCAAGGAACGCCCCGACCGCAACACGGGCGCTCGCCCCCCCTCCCCCGGGTATGCTTTCTAGGGCCCCGAAGACCAACTGAACACAAGGACTACTTTGTCACCATCACCTGTCTGGGAGCCTGCTCACTTCCCTGAGACATGTGTGCCCGATATTTGAACAAGATGTGGGACTATAATAAACCGTCATGACAAAGTTGTGACCATATCTCTATGCACTACCTACAAAAACACTGTGGAGACGTATCACTTGTCTCCAAGTTGCAGACCCTGCGTTGGCCAATGTATTATGGGATGAGGGAGCTAACCTAGGGTGGTCACCCAACTGGTCCTATCTTCATGACGAGCTTCAGCGGAAGATGGTGTTTGTGCGTGAGTTTGCCCAAGCATGATGAAAATGAGGTGGATAGGACTGCTACGAGCACCACAATGGGAAGACATCCCTCTCGACGTTGGCCTATCAGGTTGAGCAATGCAGGAAACATCTTCCAAAGTTGTGCGTCACTCTCCTTGAACCACGATCCAGGATTCGTTTGGCAAGGCATCATTCGAGGGGCCCGCAAGCTGCCTTGGGGCAAGGAATGCCCCGACTGCAACAAGGGCGCTCGCCCCCCCCCCCCCCCCCCGGGTATGCTTCCCGGGGCCCCGAAGACCAGCTCAACACAAGGACAGCTTTGTCACCATCACCCGTCAGGGACCCCGCTCACTTCCCTAAGACATGTGTGCCCGATATTTGAACAAGATGTGGGACTATTATAAACCGTCATGACAAAGTTGCGACCATATCTCTATACACTGCCTACAAAAACACTATGGTCAAAACTGTTGGGTTCTACCATAGGTGCATCGCATGCGAATTAAAAAATTTCCTATGCGCAGAACATCCAAGAACATGCTATGGAGATGGATCACAGATCATTACCACCAGATGCGTAGTGTCGTGCAGCGGATGTAGAGTTGGGGGCAGTGCGGCTGGATGGTCCGTCTCCTCCTCGTCTGTTCTCCCTCGAGCAGCCGGTCCGATCCCCCTCGAACAGCCGGTCCTCCGGATCCCGTGTACAGGTTCGCCAGAGCGGCGCAAGTGCACTGCCTCTAACGGTATCCGCGCGTGCAGGAGGAACACACCGTGCGGCGGACTACTAGGTCCGATCACATAGTCGGCAGCGAGTCGAGGTGGCTATTCACAACACATGCACACCCTAATGAAGGCGCCGAAGCGATTAACTGGATGGGTGTGCCGCACTTCCACTATATACAGGCATTCGGCACGGGCTCAACTCTTTGGCATTGCACGGATCTTAAAGCCCATGTGTTCCTTCCCTTAAGCTCGCGACCCTTTAGGTTCTTGTCCACTTGGTTGCGAGTTAGACCACATCCGACTCGACCAGTCGGTAGCGGCCTCTAGCAAGACGTGCCGACTCCAAGTCTCCGATGAAGCTGGTTAGGCGAACTTCTACTTCACACTTCTGTTCCCTTTGCCACACGATATATGTTGTCGTGCACAAGGCGACCAGGTCATCCTTGTTGATGCACGACCTCTTTTTCGTTCCGATGAATCAGGCCAACATTTTGGATTATCTCATAATCCAAACCGCATGGCCATGCTTATCCAGGTCAGATCACCCAAGGGGCCCAGAGTATATCTCTTCTGATCGGAGGGGCAAATCCCATCTTGCTTGACCATGTCTCGCAGCATGAGTCTGGACAAGCCCGAAACCTACCTTTGTAACTACCCAGTTATGGAGTAGCGTTTGGTTGGCCCAAAGCAAGTCCATCACCATCTCGAGTACATGCGCCAGCTCAGGTCTTAGGACATAGAACATATGTGATACTAGAGAATCACAGATGACCTATCGTTGCATCTCATAGTTGGGTCTGTCCAACTTAGACCTTATCTCGACTCGGATCTGACTATGTCGAATCTGACCAGACCTTTCTGAGTCCATATTATTCGGCTAGCATCCAATGCTACGTGGTCAATGAGAGCGGACCATCCATCGTGTCATATGCTAGTCTAATTGGTTGCGCGTCCACACAACCCTTTCGACTAGGGACCATTTAGAACAGTCATCATACAATGCATAATCTCACAAACAAGTCACGTACTTGTTAATACACATCATTGATAATATCCAAGGACTATCTTTATTCATAAACACATAGGAAATAACATCACACATGATTGCCTCTAGGGCATATCTCCAACAGTCTCCCACTTGTACTAGAGTCAATCAAATAGACATCGAATGCCCATAGCTCTAACATGCCCCTCATGCTTGGGTTGTGGAAGCAACTTAGTCAACGGATTTGCAATATTTGCATATGTGTGAATCTTGCATAAATTAGTATCACCTTTCTCTACGAGCTTTCGTATCAAGTGATACTTTCGGTCTATGTGCATGGTATTGTGGTGTTGTCTCAGCTCCTTGGCATGTGCGATGGCACCTGAATTATCGCAATAAAGGTCCAACAGATTTGACCATCCCGAGAACACACCAACATCTTCCAGGAACTTCCGAATCCAAACACCATCCTTTGCAGCTTCACAAAGCCGCAATGAATTTGGCCTCTGTTGTGGAGTCGGCCACCGTATCTTGCTTGGAACTCATCCAGCTCACTGCTCCTCCATTCATGACATACATGAATCCAGTTTGCGATCGACAATCATCCCTATCGGTTTGGAAACTAGCATCAGCGTAACCCTTTATGCAGAGCTCCTCCTCACCTCCATAAACTAGGAACATCTCCCTAGTCCTTTTCAGGTACTTCAAGATAGTTTTCACCACTGCCCAGTGACTCTCACCTGGGTCGGCCTGGTATCTGCTTGTTAAGCTTATTGCATAGGCAACATCAGGCCATATACACAACATGGCATACGTGATGGATCCAATTGCCGATGCATATGGAATCCTACTCATCCGGTTTCGCTCATCAAAATCCGTAGGACTCTGAGTCTTGCTTAGCCCTATACCATGTGAGACGGGCAAGAACCCTTTCTTGGCCTCACTCATGTTGAACCTCTTCAACACTTTGTCTATGTACGTGGTCTGGCATAAGCCGAGCAGCCTCCTCGATCTATCTCTATAGATCTTGATGCCTAAAATGTACACTGCCTCTCCAAGGTCTTTCATCGAAAACTTGCCATTCAATGATTCCTTGACTGAGTTCAGCATCGAAACATCATTTCCGATCAGTAGTATGTCATCAACATACAAGATTTAAAATACTACCAAGCTCCCACTAGACTTCTTCTATAAACAATAGTCCTCTTCGTTCTTGATGAAACCAAGGTCAACAGTGACTTCATCAAAACGAATGATCCAACTCTGAGTTGCTTGCTTCAATCCATAAATGGTTCTCTTGAGCTTTCATATTTTACCAGTGTTAGTTGGATCAACAAAACCTTCAGGATGTATCATGTATACATCCCTTTTAAATTTCCATGAAGGAAAGCCATTTTGACATCCATCTGCCATATCTCATAATCGAAATATGCAGCTATAGCTAGTATGATCCTCACCGACTTTAGCATCGCTACCGGCGAGTAGGTCTCATCGTCGTCAATTACTTGAACTTGTCCATAACCTTTAGCGACAAGCCCAGCTTTGTGGACCCAAACATTTCCATCCACATCGGTTTTCTTCTTAAAGACCCATTTGCAACCAATGGCAACTACGCCAGGTGGCGGATCAACCAAGTCCCAGACTTGATTGTCATCCATAGACTTTTACTCAGATCTCATGGCCTCTAGCCATGCCTCGGAATCTGGGCTCACCATTGCTTCCACATACGTGGCTGGCTCGTCGATTTCTAGCAACAAAATTCCGCGCACTCTACGCAATCTTTCCGACCTCCGTGGCTCCGGTGCCGACTCCACTACGGGTTCTCTGATCGACTCAGGTGTGATGTCATCACCAACCGAGTTGTCCCCGAGTGGCTCTCGAATTTCTTCGAGTCGTGCTGTTCTCCCACTGGCCTCCCGACTGAGAAACTCTTTCTGTAGGAAAACCCCGTTCCAAGCAACAAACACTTTGTTCTCTTCTCGGTTGTAGAAGTTATATCCCAAGGTTTTGCTCAGATATCCCACAAATATGGATTTATCCGAATTGGGTGTAAGCTTGTCCGACATGAGTCTCTTGACAAATGCTTCACAACTCCAAATCTATAGAAAAAACAAACTAGGACTCTTCCCAGTCCACATCTCATGTGGTGTCTTCTCCATAGATTTTGATGGTACCCTATTAAGTGTGAAAGCTGCAGTTTCTAGAGCGTATCCCAAGAATGACAAGGGTAAATCCGATTTGCTCATCATCGACCGGACCATGTCCAACAAGGTTCGATTTATCCATTCTGACATGTTGTTTCTTTGCGGCGTACCCGGAGGTGTGAGCTGAGGTACTATACCTCGGCTTTTTAGATGATTATCAAACTCCTGGCTCATGTACTCACATCGACGATCTGATTGTAGAAGTTTTATCGTCTTGCCGAGCTGATTTTCAACCTTGTTCTGAAACTCTTTGAACTTTTCAAAAGTTTCTGACCTATGCCTCATCAAATAGATATATCCATATCTACTCAAGTCGTCGGTAAAAGTCATGAAGTACAGATAGCCACCTCTGGTCGTTGTGCTCATTGGACCACACACATAACTATGTATAAGATCCAACAACTCGGACGCGCTCTCGCAACTCTTTGCAAAAGGAGAGTTAGTCATCTTACCTAGCAATCATGATTCACATGTCTCGAATAACCCGAAGTCGGACGAAGTTAGGAGTCCATCATCATGGAGCTTCTTCATGCGTTTCAGACTAATGTGTCCAAGCCGACAATGCCAGAAGTATGTCGGATTTATCTCATTAGGCTTATGTCTCTTGGCATTCACATTATAGACTGGTTCCATTTCTAGATTTAATAAAAATAGCCCATCTACTCTGGGTGCATAGCCATGGAACATTCCATTCAAATAAAATGAAAAACCATTGTCCTTTATATTAAATTCATAACCTTGACTCATCAAGCATGAGGCAGAAATAATGTTCCAACTAAGTGCGAGAATGTAATAACAATTATTCAATTCCAAAATAAATCTAGAAGGAAACTTGAGCTGCATCGTGCTGACCTCCAACGCAACAACTCTTGCTTTGTTGCCAACCCTGATGTCAATCTCCCCTTGTGCCACACGCCTAGTTCTTACCAGCCCCTGCATCGAGTTGCAAATATGAAAAATCGATCCGGTATCAAATACCCAAGAGGTACTAGGTATGTCAGCAAGGTAAATGTCTATAACATATGTAACAAGTGTACCTTTGCCTGAAGAAGCATCTCCGGCCTTCTTGCCGTGCTCAGCAAGCCACTTACTACAGTTCCTCTTCCAGTGACCAGCCTCCTTGCAATGAAAGAAAATTGTCTTTGAGTTTGGTCCGGACTTTGGCTCAGCGGCGGAGACAAACTTCTCCGTGCCCTTTGCCTTACCCTTTTTCTTGGACCAACTCTTCTTGAACCTAGCCGAGTTCTGCACCATCAACACTTGATGCGTGCCTTTCTTAATATCCTGCTGTGCCACCTTGAGCATCCCATGCAATACAGTGAGTTTCTTATCCATGTCGTGCATATGATAGTTCGAGATGAACGTCCCATAGCTATCTAGAAGAGAACCTAGAACTGCATCAGTCGCCAGCTCATCCAAGAGCGGGAAACCCAACCGACACAAAGCTTGCACGTATCCGATCATTTTGATCTCATGCAGGCTCAGTGGATCACCTTCCTTCAACTTACAATCCATCAAGGATCGCTAGACATTGAACCTTTCGGTCCTAGCATGCACCTGAAATATGCTCTTGAGACCCTCGGTCATATCGAAATCCACAATGTGTTTGAAATGCTATTGCAAATCAGGCTCCATACAAGCCAACATGAGGCAGCTCATCTCGTTTGATTCACCAACGAGTTTCTAGTAGGCATTCTTGGTTGTGGCATTAGCATTATCGGTAGGTGCCTCTAGAAGTCGATCCTCTAGAACATGTTCCTTTTTATCATGCTTGAGAACAATTCTCAGATTTCTATACCAGGTGGTAAAGTTTGTTCCATTCAACTTATCCTTTTCCGAAATTGATTTCAATGCAAAGTTTTGAGCAGGTGGTGCCATTGACCTACAACAGAAAGTATGCAATTACTTAGCAATGTGTTTATGTAGAATAATTCAAGCTTTAAATAGAACAACTCCCACTGAAGTTAGCATCCCTCTGCAAACTCTTAGTGATTCAGGACCCGTTTAGCGTGAGCGACTAGTGAGCTTTAGCCTCACTAATAGCCAACTTGCCTATTCGGTAAGCAACTCCTTGTTAATCGTATCTCTATACGACTCCTGTCAGTGAGGTAGGTATCTTATACCCCGACTCCCAACCTTCTTTGCCACCAGGCCCAAAACCGTTCTGATAGCCTTGTCAAGTTAACCTGATGCAGTGCATGTTCGTGTCCAACACAAAGCCTCTAGTTCAAGTACGCCTAGTAGCACCTCAATTTTATGATCCCACCACTAGACGTACTTGACGTGCGAAGGTGCAACATCCGGAATAGAAATGTGCTTGATATTAATGAGGTATCTTTCTACCATACTAACATGCAAAGAAACAAGAAGCAATATCAATCACATATAAACATAAATATGTGAAATAGTATGGATCCTTTATGGGTGTCCTTCCAAGCTGGCTCCAACTCCGATGACCAAGGTGGAACTCCATCTTGTTCATCACGCCAGGACGCCAAAGCCTCGAACTTGATCTCTGTCCTCCAACTACTACAACTAGTAATGAATTTACATAGAATCACAAGTTGACAAGCAAGTCGTTATACAATATAATGACAACACTTTGTCTCCTGTCGGCTGACAATCATGACAGGCAGGTCATGTTAAATTACACACATGCATCACATAAATATGAGCCATACTATTCACATCAGACCTGCAAAACAATCTTATGCATAGAATCACATTCTACCGGTTTGTGTGATCGTGTACGAAATACAAGGCGCTAAGCACACGGTGGTCCCGCTAGCCGGTTAGCGGGCGGGGTTCGAAGGGGTAGCACCCGTCGTGGGTGCGGGCAGTGCCCAATGTTTTCGGAAATCATAGATCACATTTGTACTCCGATCACGCCGAATTTTTTGATCTAACCGATCTTATCGATCATCGTGAACACAATTCGGATTTACGTTTCACGGTTAACCCCGATGGAGGATACCCGCCGGTAGGGGTAGGTTGTGTCATGACCTCATCGATTCCGATTGACAGAAAACATGGCCTCAATCTATCCTGATGTGCAGTTGATCTCATAAACCGTGCACATAGCCGATCTCATGAACGACGACAGATCTCATCCACCGCCGCCACATATCACATATGCTACTGATATGAAACCAAAACCTATAGTAGAGGCTCTGATACCACTGATGGGTTCTATCGTAGGTGCATCGCATGCGAATTAAAAATTTCCTACGTGCAGAATGTCCAAGAACATGCTATGGAGATGGATCACAGATCATTACTACTAGATGCGCAGTGTCATGCAGCGGAAGTAGAGTTGGGGGCAGCGCGTCCGCATGGTCCGTCTCCTCCTAGTCCATTCTCCCTCGAGCAGCCAGTCCGATCTCCCTCGAATAGCCGGTCCACAAGATCCCGTGTACAGGTCCGTCGGAGCGGCACAAGTGCACCGCCTCTAACGGTATCCGCGCTTGCAGGAGGAACACACCGTGTGGTGGACTTCTAGGTCCGATCACACAGTCGGTAGCGAGTGGAGGTGGCTATTCGCAACACATGCAAACCCTAATGACGGCGTCGAAGTGATCAACCGGATGGGTGTTCCACACCTCCACTATATATAGGAATCCGGTGCGGGCTCAACTCTTGGGCCTCGCACGGATCTTAAAGCCCACGTGTTCCTTCCCTTAAGCGTTTGACCCTTTAGGTTCTCGTCCACTTGGTCGCGAGTTAGGTCACATCCGACTCGACCGGTCAGTAGCGCCTCTAGCAAGACATGCCGACTCCAAGTGTCCGATGAAGCTGGTTAGGCGAACCTGTACTTCACACTTCTGTTCCCTTTTCCACACTATATATGTTGTCGTGCACAAGGCGACGTGGTCATCCTTGTTGATGCATGACCTCTTTCTCGTTCCGGTGAATCCGACCAACATTTCAGGTTATCTCATAATCCTCATCTCATGGCCATGCTTATCCAGGTCGGATCACCCGAGGGGCCCAGAGTATCTCTCCTGATCGGAGGGGCAAATCCCATCTTGCTCGACCATGTCTCGCAGCATGGGTCTGGACAAGCCCGAAACCTACCTTTGTAACTACCCAGTTAAGGAGTAGTGTTTGCTCGGCCCAAAGCAAGTCTGTCACCATCCCGAGTACATGCGCCATCTCAGGTCTTAGGACATAGAATGTATGTTATACTAGAGACTCACAGATTACCTATCGTTGCATCTCATGGTTGGGTCTGTCCAACTCAGACCTTATCTCGACTCAGATCCAACTATGTCGAATCCGACCAGACCTTTCTGAATCCATATTATCCGGCTAGCATACAATGCTACATGGTCAGTGAGACCGGACCATCCACCGTTTCATACGCTAGTCTAATTGGCTGCGCGTCCACACAACCCTTTCGACTAGGGACCATTTAGGATAGTCATCATACAATGCATAGTCTCACAAACAAGTCATGTACTTGTTAATACACATCATTGATAATGTCCAAGGACTATATTCATTCATAAACACATAGGAAATATCATCACACATGATTTCCTCTAGGGCATATCTCCAACAAAAACTGGGTAACTACGTATCTATAAATTTCGATTGTTTCATGCTATTATATTATCAGTCTTGAATACTTTATATGCAATTACATGCTATTTTATATCATTTTTGGGACTAACCTATTTACTCCGTGCCCAGTGCCAGTTTCTGTTTTTTGCCTGATTATGGACTTCGTAGAAAATCAATAACAAAAAGAGTCCAAATTGGATTAAAATTTACTGGAGTTATTTTTGGACCAGAAGAGACCCAAGAAGCTTCAAGAGGTGTCTAGAAGACCCACAAGGTGGCCACGGGCTAGGCCGACGTGCCCTAGGGGGTAAGGCATGCCCTCTATATCGTGCCCCCTCGTTTCACCGCCTAACCTAATTCGACTTCTATATATTCCCAATTACCCCAAAAACATGAGAGAGCCACCCAAAACAATTTTTTTGCCGCCACAAGTCTCTATTCTTCCACGATCCCATCTGGAGGTCTTTTCCGGTACTCTGTGTAGGATCCAAAGTATGTCTAGAGGGGGTGATTACACTACTTAACCAAATAAAAATCTATCATTTTCCCAATTTTAGTTGTGGGCATATTTTAGAAATTTTCACAAGTCAAGTTCACCCTACACATGCATGTCTAAGAGTATAGCAGCGAAAAGTAAACACAAAACACATGTAAGTAAAGGAGAGAGAGGAGATCTAACGCAATTGGATACACGGAGATTTTTCCCGTGGTTCGAATAGGTGGCGCTATCGTACATCCATGTTTATGGAGACTTCAACCCATGAAGGGTAACATCTTGGGTTCTACCATAGGTGCATCGCATGCAAATTAAAATTTTCCTACGTGCAGAACATCCAAGAACATGCTATGGAGATGGATCACAGATTGTTACCACTAGACGGGCAGTGCCGTGCAGCGGAAGTAGAGTTGGGGCAGGGCGTTCGTGTGGTCCATCTCCTCCTCGTCCGATCTCCCTCGAACAGCCGTTCTGATCTCACTCAAACAACTAGTCGTCGGATCCCACGTACAGGTTCGTCAGAGCGGCACAAGTGCACGGCCTCTAACAGTATCCGTGCATGCAGGAGGAACACCCGTGCGGCGGACTGCTAGGTCCGATCACCGTGTCAGCGGCAGCGAGTGGAGGTGGCTAGTTGCAACTCATGCAAAGCCCTAATGATGGCGCCGAAGCGCTCAACCGAATGGGTGTGCCGCACCTCCACTATATATAGGCATCCGGCGCGGGCTCAACTCTTGGGCCTCACATGGATCCTAAATCCCATGTGTTCCTTCCCTTAAGTGCGCAACCCTTTAGGTTCTCGTCCACTTGGTCGCGAGTCAGATGACATCCGACTCGACCGGTCGGTAGCAGCCTCTAGCAAGACGTGCCGACTCCAAGTGTCCGATGAAGCTGGTTAGGTGAACCTATACTGCACACTTCTGTTCCGTTTGCCACACGATATATGTTGTCGTGCACAAGGCGACATGGTCATCCTTGTTGCAGCAAGACCTCTTTCTTGTTCTGGAGAATCCAACCAACACTTTGGATTATCTCATAATCCTCATCGCATGGCCATGCTTATCCAGGTCGGATCACCCGAGGGGGGGCCAGAGTATATCTCTCCTGGTAGGAGGGGCAAATCCCATCTTGCTTGACCATGTCTCGCAGCATGGGTCTGGATAAGCCCGAAACCTACCTTTGTAACTACCCGGTCATGGAGTAGAATTTGGTCGGCCCAAAGCAAGTCTGTCACCATCCCGAGTACATGCGCCAGCTCAGGTCTCAAGACAAAGATCGCATGTTGTACTAGAGACTCATAGATGACCTATTTTAGTGTTTCATAGTTGGGTCTGTCCAACTCAAACCTTATCTCAACTCGGATCCGACTATGTTGAATCCGACCAGAACTTTCTGAGTCCATATTATTCGGCTAGCATCCAATGCTACATGGTTAGTGAGACCGAACCATCCACCTTGTCATATGCTAGTCTGATTAGTTGCGCGTCCACACAACCCTTTCGACTAGGGACCATTTAGGACAATTATCATACAATGCATAGTCTCACAAAGAAGTCACGTACTTATTAATACACATCTGATAATGTCCAAGGACTATCTTTATTCATAAACACATAGGAAATATCATCATACATGATTGCCTCTAGGGCATATCTCCAACATAACGGTCGCGAGTGTCCACGGAGGGATCCACCCACGAAGGGTCCATGAAGTAGCAACCTTGTCTATTCCATGTGGCCTACGTCCACGGAGTACTACCTTACTCAGGATAGATCTTCACGAAGTATGCGATCTCCTCGCCCTTACAAACTCTTGGTTCAAGTCCACAATCACGAAGAAGGAGGCTCCCAAGTAACACCTAACCAATCTAGGAGGCACCACCCTCCAAAAAGTAATAGATGTGGTAGTATGATGAACTCCGTGCTCTTGTGCTTCAAAATATAGTCTTCTCAACACTCAATCACCCTCTCACAGATTTGGCTTGGGTAGAAGTGGTTGATTGGGTGGAAAACAACTTTGGGAGGCTAGAAATCAAGATCAATATGGTTGGAGTGGATGATCTTGACATCAACACAAGGTAAGGTGGTTCTCTCTACGAAATTTGGATATGACAAGTGTAGAATGGTTCTGAGTACTTCTCATTCAAGTGATAGGTGGTGGAGGGGGTATATATAGGCATCTCGAAAAATCCAACCGTTACAACATTATTGCCCAACTCGGTGGAACCAAAGAAAAAACTCGGTTTCACCGACTAGTGCAAAATGTGGCAACTTTGGCATTTTTGGTGAGACCGATATATAAATCTCGGTGGTACTAACAATGGGGTAACGACTAACTAGAGACTTGGCCATCAAATGAGTGAGACCAGTTTGCGGAACTCGGTGGGACCGATTCTCAAAATCGTCCTGAGAAAGATTTGGTCATGACTTTGGTGAGACCGAAAATGAAAACTTGGTTACACCGAGAAGCTAGGGTTTGGCAGGCTTTTTGCCTAGGTTGAAAATTAGTAGGGCCGAGTGGAAATAGTTGGTGGCACCAATTTTGCAAGTTTGGCTTTGGACAGAAGATTTTGTGTGGAAAATGAGTGAGTATTTTTGGTGGCTAATCTCTAAGCACTTGAGTAGCAAGATCATCATATTTCCTCACCCACTTTTAATAGTATTGGCTTTCATATGGACTCAAAGTGATTTCTCACAAAATGTAAAATGTAGAGTCTTGATTCTTGAAGCTTGGCCAATCCTATTGCTTCTTCTTCTCTTCGTCTCCTTGGGGATTCACTACACACATCTATTTGCCAACTCATCATTGAACTTTTTCCTGAGATATACTTAGTGGGAACATTAGTCCAATGAAACATATGTTGTTATTAATTACCAAAACCTCCTAGGGAGATGTTCTGCTTTCAATCTCCCACTTTCTAGTAATTGATGACAACATATAGATCAAAGCATTGATGAAGATATAATCAATGAATATCATCGTCGCTTGAAGAAGTATGTGATAAGAACGAGCTCCCCCTAAATTTGTACATTATTTTAAATTTGTGTTTGAATGTAAATGCACAATCAATTTGGATTACGGGTCATTCTTCCATGTCACGTACAACTTGGTGGTGCGCAAGAATTAATATGAGTGAATAACAAGCACATCACACCAAACATTAGGGAATGATCATCAAGATATATCTCAAAGATAGTAAAGTAGTAGCATCACACAACAGTATATGATCAATCACCCACAAAGTTTCAACCAAACGATAAACCAAATGTCTTTAAAAAATTGCAGAGAGGGATCAAAATGCAACATGCTCTCTCTCTCAAAGCCCTATGATCTAAAACTTCTCCCCCTTTGGCAACAAGTTACCAAAAAGTTCAAAGCTATAGAGCTAAGCGTCGCTCTGGGAAGGATCTCCTCCATTAGTTGATGAAGCTGCTCCTGTAGCTGTCGATGGAGTCGAGAGAAGTGTATCTGCAAAAAAATTCGCTAAAGTCCTCTGAGGTGGTGGAGTCGACATTGGAGGTGCCGATGGAGCTATGGCAGGTGCTGAAGAGGTAGGCATGATCTCTGGTGCTGGCATAGTGGGAGTCCTCGACTGAGTCTTGAACTTAGTGCCTAGCTGAAGAACTGGACTCTCTTCATCATCAATGGTATGAGGGCTCGGGACTGCATCCACTTCCTTCTTAAGCTCGTCCACAATTTTTGTCAGCCCATCCACCTTGTTGTTCAGTGTGGTAAACCTGTTGTCCATGATCCTCACAAGACTATCTTGATTCTATAGGAGTTGCTTGATATCCGTATGCATGCTTTAAATAGTGCTAATGGTAAATTCCATTTGCTCACCCTTGGAGGAACTGGAGCACGAGTGGCTCTGGCTACTTCAGCTGCTGCTCTTCCAGAAGATGAAGTGGTATGATTTGGATCCATTTCCACAACATTATCCTCAAATTCGGGCCAAAGTGGCAAATGAGGACGATCAAGTGGATATACTTTCTTTTCCAACTGAGAGTTTATAAGCATCTGAATGTATGGTGCCTATCCACATGATCATTTTTGATCAACAGCAGTCCTCTTCACAGTCTCTACAATCAAATACATCACTCTTATCCTGGTGCGGAAGTCTATGTGATGCATCATGTTGATGGAGTATCCCCTTATCATCTTATCATCTCTAGATTTGGGCATTAGGTTATACATCAAAATGGTGTTAGTGGTGGGTAGTCATGCTTGCAGGAAATAGACAGACCCAAACCTATGTGAATGCACATGTGAAGTAGGGATTTCCTTGTACATATTTGCCACGGAGTTGTGGCTCATCTTGGATTCAGCATAGACATCCAAATCTCCCTCTTGTACCCGTGGAGATCCTAAGATGGTAGCCCACTCATCAACAGTTGATTGGTACCTCACTCCTTCAGACATCCAAATAATCCTGCCATCCGGATAAAAGTGTGTAGTGGAATAGAACTACATGATCATCTCATCATTCCAAGCTGAAAACTCTCTGCCAACAAAGTTTGCAAGATCAATGCACTTGGAATTTTCTTTGACACTAGGAAGGAAATATTCATTGTCCTTGATGTAATCCCATTCGACATATCTCATGTCAGTAACAGTTGGGATCTTGTCCAATAGGATAGTCTCATAGAAATCTTGTTGTTCCTTTGTATAGAACTTGTCATCCACAGCAGTCCTTCTCCTAGAGGCATAAGAATCAATAGCTCTCCACTTCCTTAGACCCGAGTATTTCCGCTTCTTCATATCTTCTGCAACTGGGTGATCATCATTATGAATAGGCAAGTGGGGCCTCAGCTTTCTCAAAATAGATATGTCCTCCTCTTCTTCTATCATAGTGGATTTCTTGTTCTTAGCAGCACTTGGAATGTCTCTGGTAGACTTCTTTGACTTGGAGGCTACAACAAACTTCTTGGGGGACAGACTTGGTGCTGTTAGCTGGAGCATCCTTGGGCATAACATCAGCCAACAATTTCTTCTTCTTAGTTGGAGGGGATTTCGCAGATGCTTCCTCCTATTCATATTGTCCCTTAGCTTCTACTTGATCTTCATACATTGAAGTTGGTCTGCCAACAACATGTATAATTCTCTTCGTGGTCCTATGCTTCTCTCCTGCCTTTTTAGTCATGAAACTCTTTGCTGGCCCAACAGAAATAGATGTGTTAGCCTTGGCACTCTCAGGTGCTCTCCTATTATCAGTGCTAGCATATTCCTTTCTCACAGTCCACTTTGTTGAGCTATCCTCTGCAGTTGTGCTCTTTGCAGCTTTCTCTTTCTGTTTCTTGGATAATTCCTCCTCTAGCACAAAATCAACATCCTCCTCATCTGAGTTCAACTTCTTCCTTGCCCTGGTGGCAGTCTTTGGCAGGTCGGGAGAACTAGGCACATCATCATAAGAAGATGAGCTAGCCTTCGGGCTATTGCCTGTACTCATGTCCACATCTCTATCTCTGAAGTTGTTTTAGCTGTCATCTGAACCTAACATGCTAACCATGTGAATAGAGTATAGAAGAGCAAAGAGGTTAAGAATCACAAAATACTGGAGGTTTTCAAAAAAAATTAACTTAGAAACTTGGGTTTGATCTACTACAAAATGTGTTTCGGTTGCACCAGGTTGAAATGTTTGGAGTCACCGAGACAGACGACTTGCATTAACAGGGACTTGAGCGGCCTTTTCGGTGTCATAGAAAAGAACTGCTCGGTCTGACCGAAGCGGTTCTTAGAAACTCTAAGAACTAAATTGGTAGAACCAATTTTATCAACTTGGTGTCACCGAGATGCATGCTGTGGGAGGTCAGATCCAAATTTCTTCATTCTCCAATTTATGGAAGTATTTTGTGGGATAGGAAGCTTTCAATTTGTGGCAAGAATATGGAGCAACCATAATGCGATTGAATTAGACTTTGGAACGCAAGAGGGGATCAAAACTATACCCTAACTTGGCGATGGTCCAACTACGGCGAAGACGGTGGTGATGATTTCCGTCGACGGCGAGGTTCCCAATGGCGAAGGTGCTCAGGGAGACAAGGGCGACGGCCAAGGGGTCCGATGCGGCAGCTTAGGGTTGGAGACTCGATCGTTTGAAGATGAATTTTGAAAACATCGGGCTCACCGGGATTAAGTACCCTTTACTGTTGGTGATGTCGATACTAAATTTTCGGTGCCACCAAGTTCCTCTATTGTCAGTTGACAAGGAAACTTGGTGAGGCCAAGATTATGGTATCAGTGCTACCGAGGTGCAAAAACAGATCAACCCCGAGCATTTGGTGAAACCGAATTTTTTTGATTGGTTACACCGAGTTGCACTTTAGGGAGGTTTTAGAAGTCAGCCTTGACAAAACGGGAGTGCTCCTGACATCGAGGGTTTGAGAAGTGAAGCAAGAATAGAACTTGAGACAAAAAGCATAGATAGCTAGAGAGGGGTCCTAGGCATTCTTGTACATCCAATTGGTCAAAAGAAACACAATGACCAAATAGCAACAGCTGGATGTCCTCAAATGAGAAAAAATATATTCATACCAACATGCTCACAAAATAAGATGTCCAATGAAATCATGGCAAACATGCAAAACCACTCCAGCATCTAACAAGCACTTTGGTGATGACAGAGTCATCTGTATATTGACTTAGGATTCAAGTAAGAATACTTGATCATAGGTCATACTCATTGTTTAAGAGCAAGTGGTGTTACAACTTTTACATAAAGCATTTAATGTTATCACATTCTTAAGAGATAATTTAAATCAATTCTTAGAGTAAATCCCCCCTTGATGTGACATCCCCCCTAAGAGGGATAAACTAACCTTGGTTTTTGTCGTAGAAGACTTCATGTAGGTGATGTAGTGGTGGATGCTCAATGTTGATGAAGATCATCTTGAGTTTGGAGCAATCCTTGTTGTTTCCTTACTCTTCTCACCTATATGGGTTAGTCCCAAACACAAGATACAAATACAAGGATATCTATGGACATGGAGTGCAAAGCATATAAGATGGTATCCATGGATTCATTAATTACCTCGTCCCTTGCTTATCTTTGAGGGAATGTGTGACTCCTTGAACTATTGCATAGAGTTGGAGTTGATTGCAAATAGCTCTTTCCAATAGTGAATATGAGTGAATTTCATTGGCGGAGTCACCCCTCAAGAACTTATCTATTTCTTCTTCTTGGGGACCCACATCAAGTTGATGGTGATCCTTGGTGTTCAAGTAGTATTATTTGAAGTAGAACTTCGAGTAGCCTTGGGAACCCACTTCACCATGGCTAGGACTCATCTTCATGTGTGTCAATGTCACCATGAAGCCATCCCTTGCCCTTGTGGTCTTGTGGATGAAGGTAATCTTGAGAGATTGTTCCCTTGGGAGGAGTAGGTTCATACTTCTCACTTTGAGGAACAAACGTAGGCTTGGGGTATTGACCTTCTTCCCATTCGGCTCCATTGGCGTTGAAGTAGCCAATGCCATGGTTCTTCCGGTATCCTCCGTGCTTGCGTACAATCTCTTCGAATTGATTACATCCGGCAAGACTTTTGTAGACACCTTTCTCTATAATTCCTTTCAATAAATTGTTTTCTTTATCTAATGTAACTTGGCTAAGAGAATTGTTAGAGGAATCAATAGAACTACTAGAAACAACATCATTTGATTTAGCATTAGCTTTGTTGTTAGTAGATGAAGAACCTTTCTTGCCCTTGTTACTAAATTGTTTAGTCTTAACTTGTGGAATAAATGTAGACAAGATTAGTTGTTTTGCTAGATAAGAAGAAGTCTTCTCTCATAGATCAACATTAATTGCTTTAAGAAACTCATGTTCTTGCTCTAAATTGAGCTTCTCGATGTGTAGCTTCTCATGAGTTCTTACAAGCTCTCTGTGATCTTCTAAAGTAGATTCTTGGTCTAAATTAAGAGTGTTTAATTCTTTAGTTCGCCATTATATTTCCTTCTTATCATCATCACATGACATATCTTGACTATCATGATCATTATCTAGCTCATTTTGACTAATATCACTAGTTTTATCAAATAGCAAGTCATCATCTCCAAGTAAGTCATCCTCATCACTATTGAAGTTAGTGTATTCGGGGTGTGATACCTTGGGGCCTTTAGCCATGAACAAACTTCCACTCCCTTCATTTGGTGAATCAAATATGTCACAGGAGTTGGAGGTTATGAGTGCAAGTCTGACAACACCTTCATCTTGAGTATTGTCGGAGTCAGAGTGATAGCTTCTCTCAAAGTGATTGTCGGATTCGGAGACGGAAACCCATTCACCAACATGATCTTGATGTCTTCTAATTGTGTACCTCTTGGTGTAATTGTCCTTCTTCTCCGAGTCTCTACTTCTCCTTGACGGTCTTTGTTCATAACGATCATCTCTACTCCTTCTCTCTTCAAGGTGTCTCATCTCTTGAGCTCTTTCTTCTAGGTGACTCTTCTCTTCTCTTGTGGGGGGGGGGGGCGTGCACTCATTGGAGTAGTGTCCGGGTCTTCCACAATTGTAACAATTCCGGTCACGACGAGATGAACGCTTCTCTTCGTATCTTGAATTGGAATTTCTCTCTTTGCCTCTACTCTTTTAGAACTTGTTGAATTTCATGACCATGAGGCTTATCTCTTCATTGGTTACAAGGTTGTTACTTCATTTAGCAGTAGTGTCACTTGTAGCTTTGTAAGCACCGCTTGACTTGGTGTGAAGTTCTTCCTTGTCTTTGAGTGACATCTCATGAGCAACAATCCTTCCAATGACTTCCGTAGCCTTGAGATCTTTGTATTTTGGCATCATTTGGATCAATGTGCACATGGTGTCTTACTTTCCATCCAAGGCTCTAAGGATCTTCTTGATGATGGATTTGTCGATCATTTCTTTGCTTCCTAAGTCGGCAATCTCATTGGCGATGAGAGCAAACCTAGAGTACATTTCTGCAACTCCTTCAACATCCTTCATCTTGAACTTGTCAAGTTGACTTTGTAGCACATCGAACTTAGATTCCCTAACGTATTCGGTACCTTTGTGCATATCAACCAAAGTACCCCAAATTTCCTTTGCATTCTCAAGATGGCTGATTTTGTTCAATTCTTCGGGGCATAGGTAGTTGAATAGAATGTCACATGCTTGAGCATTGTATTGCAACATGTTAAATTAGGTCGCTTCATGATCCGGTTCCTTTCCATCACCAAAGAATTCACCTTGCAAGCCAACATGAACAACAGCCCATATGGTGGGGTCATGACCAAGAATATGCATTTTCATCTGATGCTTCCAACTAGAAAAATTTGTACCATCGAAATATGGACCTCTACAGTGATAATTTCCCTCACTAGATGCCATACTCTCTGTGGTTGTGAAAACAATGCAATGGAGACCAAAGCTCTGATCCACTTGTAGGATCAAAAGTATGTCTAGAGGGGGGGGTGATTAGACTACTTGACCAAATAAAAATCTATCCTTTTCCCAATTTCAGTTGTGGGTAGATTTTAGCAATTTGCACAATTCATGTTCACCCTACCCATGCATGTCTAAGAGTATAGTAGCGGAAAGTAAAGACAAACACATGTAAGTAAAGGAGGGAGAGGATATCAAATGCAATTGGAGACACGAATATTTTTCCCGTAGTTCCGATAGGTGGCGCTATCATACATCCATGTTTATGGAGACTTCAACCCACGGCAAGCCAAATCCACAGGTACCATCCAAACCAACAACATTCCTGGGGAAGTTTTGTTTAATTATTTGCATTTATTTTGATTTCGGGACTGGGAATCCCTATTACCGCCCGTCTCATGCAAGGATGAGTGAATAAACACTCATCATGAGAGTAACCCGCTTAACATGGAATATACTGACCACCCTCTATCGCTCCATGAGCGGTCTAGGCACACAAAACAGATGTTCATATGACATTTTAGAGGTGGCACACGCAAATTTACTTGGAAGGGCAGGGTAATACCGCATATAGGTAGATATGGTGGATTCATCTGGAATAACTTTGGTTTAAGGATTTTGATGCACAAGCAGAATTCCATCTTAGTACAGGTGAAGGCTAGCAAATAGGTTGAGAAGCGGCCAGCTAGAGAGCGAATATGGTCATAAACATGCATTACGAATAATAAATATTGAATGCTATCATGAGTAGGATATGGACACCATGAACATAAATATCATGAAGGCTATGTTAGTTTTGATTCAACTACATGCGTGAACATGTACCAAGTCAAGCCGCTTGAAACATTCATAGGAGGACACCATATCATCATACTACATCATAACCATTTTAATGTATGCTAACATCCAAGATAAATCATTATCCACTCCTAGCTACATGAGCATGGCATGAACCACTATAATCTCTAATTGTGATTGCAAACATATTCAGTCAAAATGTGCTGAATCATGGATACTAGGTTAAACATATTTACAAAAACAAGAACAAGTTGAGTTCATACCCGCTTTTCTCTGTCACAGTCAATTCGTCAAATATCGTCATTATTGCCTTTCACTTGCACAATCGAATGATATGAAAATAATAGTAGTGCAAGAGTGTTGTGGACTAAGATAGAATCTGCAAACACTTTATTCAAAAGGAGAACACAAGGTAATATGGGCTCTTTGTTAGATCAACAATAATGCATATGAGAGCCACTCAACACTTTCATCGTGGCCTTCTCCTTGGTATGACTCGATAGAAGAAACAGGATTTCAGATAAACACACTAAAATATTTTTGGATTTTTTAGTTTTTTGTGAAGAAGCAAATAAGATAAGGAAAACAAAAATGAGAAAAACTATTTACACGGGAGAACTCCCAACAAGCAAAAGAACAAATGAGAAATCTTTTTGGATTTTATTTTAATATTACAACTAAATGAACTGGAAAGAAGATCCGAAAGGAAGCAATAAGTATTTTTGGATTTTCTCAAAGTTTTTCAAACACACAAGAAGAAAACGAGAAGAATAAATCTAGCATGGATAATACAATGAAAGAGTGTGAACACCAACAACTGAAATGAAATGTGTGAACATGAATGTAATGTCGTTGGGAATGCGTATCCCCCAAGCTTAGGCCTTTGTCCTAGCTCGGTGATCAGCATCCGTAATAGCTGTCCGATCCCATGTTGAAGTGCAGTGGCGGAGGTACCTGAGCATCCCACTCATGGGGCTCCTCCTTTCCCATGGCCTAGTTGTTCCCATAGGTGATGATATCAGCTCGCATAATTATGTATCCGCTCCTGGCAATAGAATCAAATAAAGAAGGTGCAGGCAACGAAATAACATCACGGGTTACCACACTAAATTCTAAATTGTAATGAATATTATGAAAGAAATCAGCTTCATCAATAAAGTGGTGGGCCCACAATGATCTATGATCTAGATAAACAGTGGGCAAAAGATAATCATGTGGGCATATCTGAACTTTGAAACAACTGGCTAAGCGAGTAGCATAAATGCCACCATGTATCTTGCCCTTACTCTTGTTAGTCGTGCAACAATAGCTACTAAGCTAAAAGTGTGATCATTATATAATGCACGTCACAAAATGGCGAGGTCTGGGGCACTGAGTGCACCGACCTTTTCCTTAGCAGTTAAACACTAAGAAATGAATATAACAAAGTAATGCATAGAAGGAAACTGCAAACTAGTGGCAGTGGTTTTTGACACGGCTAGTTCATAACCCATTGTTAAAGTGAGGAGAAAGTCCTCAAACTTTGCTGGTCCAGGCTCTCTTAATTCCCCGTAAGAAGGAATCAGACGTATGTCACAAAAGTCAGTGAATGGTATCTTCTAGTTCTCAGCATATAGATTAAAGTGCACCTCGGGAGGGTTATTCCTACTCGGGAAATTAAATTTGCACAAAGGAATTTGTGAGGATGTGGTACTAGTCACACTTATCTGTGAAGAACTTGGTCAGCCCAACATTGTCAATAAATTTATAAAATTATTCATAGAAACCGGCTTCCTCAATAAAGTGAATATGTGGTCATTCGCACGGCCGCACTTCTACCTTCCTCGAAATGTGTTGGTCAATATGAGACGAATCCCCAATAACTCCCTTAGCATTCTTCTTGGAGGAGTACTTACTAAAGAAATTCATCTTATTTTCTACAAATAAAAGTCCGAAAACATTTAGTCCACAAAAATTTGTTAGCAAAACTAAATAAGATTGATCGCAACTACTCCTAGGGATGCATAGAGGCCATATAAAACATTCAAACTACTTAGAACTCTAAGAATTCAACCTGCAAGCTCATCTACAACAGCACCAAGAGTAGTTAATTATTATAAAATTAAACCACTAAATCAACAACTAATTGGAGCAATGCGGGAGTTACATACCGAGAAGCAATCCCCTAAAACAGTTTCGGAAATAGAGCTTTGAGCAAAGAGATCGAAATCCATGGGTTCTTGATCAAGAATGCGAGGGAGAGAGCAATGGTGAATTTTTTTCTTGAGGTAGGATATGACATGGTCTAAAGGGACAAGTGAGGGGACCCACCTGGGGCCCACAATCTACCAGGCCACGCTAGGGGGGTCTGACGCACCTTGGTGGAGGGTGGCCACCAGGTGCACCCCCTCTCGTGTTATTTGTTTCATAAATTCAAAAATAATTAGAAAAAAATCATGTTAAATTTTCAAGGCATTCTGAGAACTTTTATTTTTGGGTCATTTTTTATTGTATAGGAAAATCAGAAAACAAGATAAACATGGCATTTTATTTTATTTAACTAAGAAAAATAGATAACTGAAAGTGGATACACATAGTTGTGTCTACTAAATCCGTCAACTTCATACTTCCCAAAAATGATTCATTAATAAGGTTGATCAAGTCTTATTAACAATTATAAGTGCATCTAGTGCCCCTTAGTGATTTTGGTGTATTGAAGACTTATAGGTTAAGGAACTAATGTGTTTGTGAGTGTACACACGCTCTATAAGTCGATGAGGAGTTTGGTATATTCGGAGATTATCGACCCCTAAAAGTGTACGTCTTCAACTAAAGACTTTGGTCAAGACTTTGGTATTCCCTGAAGATTTTGAAAATGAAGAAGTTGGTGTGACCTTGAAGATATGAACGAGGACTATGAAGCATGAAGACTTTTGTTTTTGTAGTTTCATTTCCTTTCTTTGAGTCATAGGAAACATTGTATTGTTAAAGGGGGCCAAGGTAATACTAAGGAAAATTTCCAACTGATGCTCAACTCAAAATACTCAACCTATCCAATCCTTCGAGTGAAGCGTTTGGAAATCTCTTGCAGTTCAGTCAAGTTCTTCAGTGATAGAGACGATGTTCTTCTCGTCTATGATGAAATTGATTTGACTGGGGAGTTAGGAGTTCTCCAATGCAAATTGCCTACAAGTGAAGAACATGATAAGCTTGAGGACTTTCATAGTTCGAAATTCCGACCATTGTTGTGCTTAGCGCCAGCTGTCTCCAATCATCTTATCCACATAACGGTGATATCATTGGGGGCATTTATGTCTTATCATGTCAGGTTGCACAATGGCTATAAAATAGCCACCCCCACAACCACTAGTTGGTTGGCTGCTCCGAGAGAGAATTGACACTAGTCATTTGAGAGCGACCCATCCTTTGAAGACTTTGAGAGAAAATCATCAGTGAGGAAGAACCCAAATCCAAACCACCAAACCCAAAGTGATTAAACATCAGTGAAGAGATTGTTCCTGTGTGGAACCGACGCTTGTTACCTTTGAAGATTGTGTATCTTCCAGACGGTTAGGCGTCATGGTCTAGTGCATCCTGCAGTCAATTGGGGATCACAAAGTGACCTTGGTCTAGAGCATCCAGTAGTCAATTGTGGATCGCCGGGTGACCAGTTTGTGAGGGTTTTGGAAGTCTACCCTGAAGACTTACCACGAGTGTTGGGCGAGGACTTTGTGACCTTAGCTCAAGGAGAATATGGTAAGGACTATGTGTCCTTTGGTTTAAATACCAGGCTGATCCAAACCAGACATACAATTGTCACAACAGTTGGAAATGGGTCATCAAACCATTGTCTTCATCAAGCTACCTGGTTCTGTTTCCTCAACCCTTTCATTTCCTCATATACCTGTTGATGAAATTGATCTTTACGGTTTGAAGAATTTGACTGAAGACTTTCACAATTTCCTCACCTCAAATTCCTCAAGTTACCTTGTTCCTCACCTGCTTATCCTGTATCACGCTACTTGTAATCTGTGCATGTTTCATTTCATCATAATGACTATGTTGTCGCTATGTTTCTCATACACTTGAGTACTTATTTCACTGCTAGTTATGCATCACATTTCAAATTCCTCAAGTTGAAATTACTCAAGTGATGAATTTGTAATAATCGCCTATTCACCCCCCTCTAGTCGATATAACACACTTTCAATTGGTATCAGAGCAAGGTACTCCCTTGATATGCGTGATTTTGGTTTAACCGCCTGGAGTTCTAGTTATGTCGACTACAGGTATGATCAAGTTTTCTGCAGGTTGTCCTACCTTCGATGGGACAGATTACCCCTACTAGAAGAACAAGATGCGCATGCATCTTGAAGCTATTGACAACAATCTCTGGTACGTTCTGGAAAATGGTGTTCCCGCACTTCTCTAACTATTACTGCTGCTAATGCAAAGAAATTCAAGCAAATCGATTCTCAATCGAAGAATATCATCTGTGGCCATCTGAGCAAAGCTCAGTATGGCAGAGTGAGTGCTTTGGAGTCTGCTAAGCTTATCTGGGATAGGCTATCCAAAGTCAATGAAGGTGTTTCCACTCAATGTGACTCTCATGTTGATGTTCTTTGCAATCTCTTCAAACGCTTCAAGAGACTCGACAATGAAAATGTTCAGCAAACTTTTGATCGTCTCACTGATATCTCCAATGAGCTTCAAGCACTGGGTGCTACTGATATCACCGACCATGAAGTGGTGAAGAAACTGCTAAGATCTCTTGATTCCTCATTAGATACTCTCGCTTTGATGATTCAAGAACGTGGAGACTACAAGTCACTTGATCCTGCTGATATTCTTGAGAGACTCAATACTCATGAATTCCAACAAGCTGCGAAGAGAGACCTCTATGGTCCAAGCTATGGAAGATCTCATGCTCTGAAGGCAAAAGAAATTTCCTCATCCGAAGGCGAGGATTCTGATAGTAGCCTTGGTTATCATGAAGAACCGAGTCAGGAGCTGGCAATGCTCGTTAGGAAATTCCAGAAGTTCTCAGGAGAGGTGGATTTGGGAAGTCATCAAAAAGTGGCTTGAGGAAATCATATTCCTCTGATGACTACAAGAAGAGAACTTGTCACAAATGCAAGAAATCTGGTCACTTCATCTCTGACTGTCCTCTCCGGGAAAAAAGAATCAAAGAAGAAGAAGAAGAAGTACAAGGACAACGGTTCTGATGACTCGAAGAAAAAGAAGAAATCTTCAAAGTCCTCATCTGCAAAGTCCTAATATTCAAAGTCCTCAATGCACAAGAAGAATTGTTCTAGAAAGGCTCGGGCTTTCATTGGCAAGGAAATGGACCCAGAAGAGGAATCTGAAGAATATGAAGAAGAGGAAGCATCTGAGGTGGAATCTGAATCTAGTGTCGCTAGCCTTGCTCTCGCTACTGCTTTCGTCAGCAAGTCCATCTTCAACGATGAAGAAAATGACTACTCCAACAACACTAACGTCAGCAATGATGATTACGCTCCCACTTATTGCTTCGTGGCTAAAGGTTCCAAGGTACATAAGCATCAATCCTCCTCTGAATCAAGTGAAGGTGAATCTGATGAATATGTGAAACCTAGATATGCCAAACTTGCTAATATTTCTACTAGGCAACAAAGTGCACTTGAAAAGCTTCAGAAAATGCTAGACAAAGGCGATGATCTGTTGAATGAGGAAGTGGATCAGACTCAAACTCTTTCTAACGATCTCAAAAGTCTTCAGACAAAGTATGATAAGCTTCAGAGTCATCATAATGCTCCCTTAGCCGATCATGAGAAGCTTTCTTATGAATTTCTTCAAAGAAAGCAAGATCTTGAGAAAGTAAGGGTGTGTCATGAGGATATCCAAAGGGAAAACGATTCCTTACTGGCTCAACGGATCAGTATAGCTCAGGAAGAATTTTTTCCACCTTGTTTGAATTGCATCGAACGTGAAACTGCTAATTCTTTACCTGAATGTTCAAATGCTTCTATTGCTGCAAATTCTTCAACTATTCCAGTGGTCACAATTTCCTCATCTAAGGATACCACAAGTATCACTAACGAAAATGCAGGGTTGAAGGAATTGTATGTGCCAGACATGTACACAAGTCTCAAAGGGCATCAAACCCTTTGCGATGTCCTCAAAAAGCAAATTCTGAACGAGAACCCTAGGAAAGATGGTATTGCATTTGAGAGGAAAATCAATACTGATGGATCCTACTGGACACCTGAGCAGTACCTCAAAACCTCATGGGTTGCTGCAAAAGGACCTCCTGTAGATCCATCCACTTTATCTGGCTTTACTTGTGAAACTTCATATTCCTCTGATGAGTCGCTTGACTCCAACTACAAATTCTTCAAAAATTAGAAAGGTGAAGTATTTCTGAGATTTGTTTTAACTAACTACACGAACGGTTCACCTATGAAGAAAATCTGGGTTCCCAAGAGCCGCTTACAAAATCTTCAAGCGAATGTCCTCATGACACTACACATGAAGAACAGGAACCCCAGAACAAATTCATCATATGTGTTGGAAATATGCCCTAGAGGCAATAAATAAAGTGTTTGTTATATTTCCTTGTTCATGATAATTGTTTATTATCCATGCTATAATTGTATTGATTGGAAACACATTACATGTGTGGGTAAATAGACAACACTTGGTCCCTAGTATGCCTCTAGTGAACTAGTTCGTTAATCAAAGATGGTCAAGGTTTCCTAGCCATTGACATGTGATGTCATTTGATAACGGGATCACATCATTAGAAGAATGATGTGATGGACAAGACCCAAACTACAAACGTAGCATATGATCGTGTCAGTTTATTGCTACTGTTTTCTACATGTCAAGTATATGTTCCTATGACCATGAGATGATGCAACTCACGGACACCAGAGGAGTGCCTTGTGTGTATCAAACGTCGCAACATAACTGGGTGACTATAAAGGTGCATTACAGGTATCTCCGAGGGTGTCTGTTGAGTTGGCATGGATCAAGACTGGGATTTGTTACTCCGTGTGACGGAGAGGTATCTCAGGGCCCACTCGGTAATACAACATCACAATAAAGCCTTGCAAGCAATGTGGCTAAGTGTTAGCCACGGGATCTTGTATTACGGAATGAGTAAAGAGACTTGCTGGTAACGAGGTTGAACTAGGTATACAGATACCAACGATGGAATCTCAGGCAAGTAACATACCAAAGAACAAAGGGAACATCATACGGGATTAACTGAATCCTTGACATAGAGGTTCGACCGATAAAGATCTTCGTAGAATATGTAGGAACCAATATGGGCATCCAGGTCCCGCTATTGGTTATTGACTGTAGAGGTGTCTCGGTCATGTCTACATAGTCCTCGAACCCGCAGGGTCTGCACACTTAAGGTTTGGTGACGTTTCGGTAGTATAGAGTTATGCATGGTGGTGACTGAAGGTTCTTTGGAGTCCCAAATGAGATCCCAGACGTCACGAGGATCTCCGAAATGGTCCAGAGGTAAATATTGATATATAGGAAGTCCTATTTTGGTCGCCGGAAAAGTTTCGGGCTCATCGGTAATGTACCGGGAGTACCGGTAGTGTACCGGAAGACCATCGGGAGGGGTATTTCGACCCAAGAGGCTACATGGGATGTAGGAGGATGAATACCAGCCCTTAGTGGGCTGGTGGAAGTCCCACACAAGGCCCATGTAGCTGGGAAGAAAAGCCCAAAAGGAAAAAGGTGGAAAAAGGCAAAAGGGAACAAATAAGGAAGGAGTCCTAATCCTACTAGGAGTGGAGGAGGAGGACTCCTCCCTCCTAGTTCGGCCGAACCAAAGGGCTGGCCCCTTGAGGGCCAAGCCTCCTCCTCCCCTCCTCCTATATATACTAGTGGTTTTGAGGGTTTTTGCACAGAATTTTCTGTCACGTGTTGCCCTCTTCTCCAGTGCATAGGTTCTCCTTTAGATCGGTTTTCTGAAGTGCTTAGGTGAAGCCCTGTCGGAACAGCTCCACCACCATCGCCGGAGCGCCGTCATGCTGCCGGAGAACTCTTCCACCTCTCCGCCACCTCTTGCGGGATCAAGAAGGCGGAGATCGTCATCAAGCCGTACGTGTGCTGAATGCGAAGGTGCCGTCCGTTCGGTGCTAGATCGGGACGGATCATTATTGGATCACGGGACGCTCGGCGATTTGGATCGCGAAGACGTTCGACTACATCAACCGCGTTTCTTAACGCTTCCCGCTTAGCGATCTACAAGGGTACGTAGATCCACCTCCCTCTCGTAGATGCTCATCACCATGGATAGATCTGCGTGTGCGTAGGAAAATTTTGTTTCCCATGCAACTTTCCCCAACAGTGGTATCAGAACTAGGTCTATGTGTAGATGAGATCTTGAGTAGAACACAAAGAGTTTGTGGGCGTTGATGCTTAGATTGCTTCCTCCCTTGGTCGTGTTTTGGTTCAGCGGTATTGTGGGATGAAGTGGCCCGGACCAACATTACTCGTACGCTTACGAGAGACCGGTTCCATCGACTGACGTGTAACTTCGTTGCACAAAGATGGCTGGCGGGTGTCTGTTTCTCCTACTTTAGTTGGATCGGATTCGACTAAGGAGGTCCTTGAGAAGGTCGAAAAGCAACTTATGTATCACCGTTGTGGTTTATGCGTAGGTGAGAATTGTTCTTGCTAGATACTCGTAGCAGCCACGTAAAACATGCAACAACAATTAGAGGACGTCTAACTTGTTTTTGCAGGGTATGTTGTGATGTGATATGGTCAATTACATGATGTGATATATGTGATGTATGAGATGATCATGTGTTGTATAGAATATCACGACTTGCACGTCGATGAGTACGGCAACCGGCAGGAGCCATAGGGTTGTCTTTAATTATTGTATGACCTGTGTGTCAATCATTAAGCGCTATGTAATGCTTTACTTTATCGCTAAACGGTAGCAATAGTAGTAGAAGCATGGTGGGCGCGACAACCCCGATGGCGACACGTTGATGGAGATCATGGTGTCGTGCCGGTGACGATGAAGATCATGCCGGTGCTTTCAAGATGGAGATCAAAAGCTCAAGTTCATGGCCATATCATGTCACGTATGATTTGCATGTGATCTTAATCCTTTTATGCAACTTCTTTTGCTTAGGATGACGGTAGCATTATAAGGTGATCCCTCACTTAAATTTCAAGATGAATTGTGTTCTCCCCGAGTGTGCACTGTTGCGAAAGTTCATCGTGTCGAGACACCACGTGATGATCGGGTGTGATAGACTCTACGTTGACATACAACGGGTGCAAGCCAATGTTGCACATGCAGAACACTCGGGTTAAACTTGACGAGCCTAGCATGTACAGACATGGCCTCGGAACACAAGAGACCGAAAGGTCGAACATGAGTCATGTTGTAGATATGATCAACATAATGATGTTCACCATTGAAACCACCTCAACTCACGTGATGATCAGACTTGAGTTGGTGAATTTGGATCATGTGACACTTAGATGACCTGAGGGATGTCAATTTGAGTGGGAGCTTTAGTAATTTGATTAACTAAACTCATTATCTTGAACAATAGTCTAAAACCTTTGCATATTATGTTGTAGATCAATGGCTCGCGTAGTAGCACCCCTGAATTTTAATGCATTCCTAGAGAAAGCTAAGTTGAAAGATGATGGAAGTAACTTTGTTGACTGGGCCCATAATCTGAGGTTTATCCTCACGGCTTCCCAGAAATCATATGTCCTTGATGCACCGCTTGGTAACCAACCCGAAGACATGTCATCTGAAGACGTTAAGAACGCTTAGGAGGCACATTCTGGAGATTACTCAATAGTTCAGTGTGCAATACTGTATGGCTTAGAACCGGGACTTCAAAGACGTTTTGAACATCATGGAGCATATGAGATGTTCTAGGAGTTGAAGTTTATCTTTCAAAAGAATGCCCGGATCGAGAGGTATGAGACCTCCGATAAGTTCTATGCTTGCAAGATGGAGGAGAACGGGTCTATCAGTGAACATATACTCAGAATGTTGGGTATTCGACTCATCTAGCGGAGTTGGGAATTGCCCTTCCGCCAGAGGCGATCACTGACAAAGTTCTTCAATCACTGCCACCTAGTTACAAGAGCTTTGTGATGAACTATAACATGCACGCGGTGAACAAGTCAGTCGCCGAGCTGTTTGCGATGCTAAAAGTTGCTGAGTCTGAAATCCAAAAAGAACATCAAGTGTTGATGGTCAATAAAACCACTAGTTTCAAGAAGAATGGCAAGGGCAAGGGCAAGGGCAAGAAGGGTAAAACTAAGAAGGATGGCAAAGGAGTTGTCACTCCTGTAAAGAAGCCTAAGCATGGACCCAAGCCAGAAACTGAGTGCTTTCATTGCAAGGGAATTGGTCACTGGAAGCGGAACAGCCCCAAGTACCTGGCTGACAAGAAGGTGGCCAATGACAAACAAGGTATATATGATATACATGTTATTGATGTGTACCTTACTAGCTCTCGTTGTAGTGCCTGGGTATTTGATACCGGTTCCGTTGCTCACATTTGCAACTCAAAACAGGAACTACGGAATAAACGAAGGCTGGCAAAGGACTAAGTGACGATGCGTGTGGGAAATGGCTCCAAGGTTGATGTGATCGTCGTCGGCACGCTCTCTCTTCGATTACCATCAGGATTAGTTATGAACCTGAATAATTGTTATTTGGTGCCTGCGTTAAGCATGAACATTATATCTGGATCTTGTTTATTGCGAGACAGTCACTCATTTAAATCAGAGATTAATGGTTGTTCTATTTATATGAGTAATATCTTTTATGGTCATGCACCCAATGTGAGGGGTTTATTCATATTGAATCTTGATAGTGATGATACACATGTTCATAACATTGATGCCAAAAGATGTAGAGTTGATAATGATAGTACCACTTTCTTGTGGCACTGCCGTTTGGGTCATATTGGTGTAAAACGCATGAGGAAGCTCCATGCTGATGGACTTTTGGAGTCACTTGATTTTGAATCACTTGACACATGTGAACCATGCCTCATGGGCACGATGACTAAAACGCCTTTCTCTGGAACAATGGAACGGGCAAGTGACTTGTTGGACATCATACATACTCATGTGTGCGGTCCAATGAATGTTGCAGCGCGCGGTGGATATTGTTATTTTCTCACCTTCACTGATGACTTAAGTAGATATGGGTATATTTACTTAATAAAACACAAGTCTGAAACGTTTGAAAAGTTCGAGCAATTTCAGAGTGAAGTTGAGCATCATCGTAACAAGAAGATTAAATTCCTGTGATCTGATCGAGGAGGTGAGTATCTGAGTTATGAGTTTGGCAGTACCTTAAGACAGTGTGGAATTGTTTCACAGTTGACACTGCCTGGAACACCACAGCGTAATGGTGTGTCCGAACGTCGTAATCGAACCTTATTAGATATGGTGCGATCTATGATGTCTCTTACTGATTTGCCACTATCGTTTTGGGGTTATGCATTTGAGACAGTTGCATTCACTTTAAATAGGGCACCATCAAAATCCATTGAGATGACGCCATATGATCTATGGTTTGGCAAGAGGCCAAAGTTGTCATTTCTTAAAGTTTGGGGATGTGATGCTTATGTCAAAAAGCTTCATCCTGAAAAACTGGAACCCAAAGCGGAAAAATGCGTCTTCATAGGATACCCAAAAGAGACAGTCGGGTATACCTTCTATCTTAGATTCGAAGGCAAAGTGTTTGTCGCTAAGAATGGAACATTTCTTGAGAAAGAGTTTCTCTCGAAATAATTGAGTGGGAGGAAAACAGAGCTTGATGAGGTTATTGAACCTTTACTTCAACCAGAGAGTAGCACAACACAGAAAGATGTTTCTATAGAGCCTACGATAGTTGAAGAGGAAGTTAATGATGATAATCATGAAGCTTCGGATCAAGTTACTATTGAACCTCGTAGGTCGACAAGGGCGCGTACTGCTCCTGAGTGGTACGGCAACCCTTCTTGGAGGTCGTGTTGTTGGACAACAATGAACCTACGAGCTATGAAGGTGCAATGATGGGCCCGGATTCAAAGAAATGGTTAGAGGCCATGAAATCCGAGATGGGATCCATGTATGAAAAAAAAGTGTGGACTTTGGAAGTATTACCTGAAGGGCGAAAGGCCATTCAGAACAAATGGATCTTTAAGAAGAATACGAACGCGGACGTTAATGTCACCGTCCATAAAGCTCGACTTGTGGCAAAGGGTATTTCACAAGTTCAAGGAGTTGACTACGATGAGACCTTCTCACCCGTAGCGATGCTTAAGTCCGTCAGAATCATGTTAGGAATAGCTGCTTATTTCGACTATGAAATTTGGCAGATGGATGTCAAAACAGCATTCCTCAATGGTTTTCTTGAGGAAGAGTTGTATATGATGCAACCAGAAGGTTTTGTTGATCCAGAGAATACTGACAAAGTTTGCAAACTCCAGCGATCCATTTATGGGCTGGTGCAAGCATCTCGGAGTTGGAATAAGCGCTTTGATGAGGTGATCAAAGCGTTTGAGTTTATACAAGTTTATGGAGAAGCTTGTATTTACAAGAAAGTGAGTGGGAGCTCTATAGTGTTTCTAGTGTTATATGTGGATGACATATTGCTAATTGGAAACAATGTAGAAATGCTGGAAAGCGTGAAGGAATATTTGAACAAGAGTTATTCAATGAAGGACCTAGGAGAAGCTGCTTTCATATTAGGCATTAAGATCTATAGAGATAGATCGAAACGCTTGATAGCACTTTCACAGAGCACATACCTTGATAAAGTTTTGAAGAAGTTCAAAATGGATCAGTCCAAGAAGGAGTTCTTGCCTGTGTTACAAGGTGTGAAGTTGAGTAAGACTCAATGCCCAATGACTGCAGAAGATAGAGAAAAGATGAGTGTCATCCCCTATGCTTCAGCCATAGGCTCTATCATGTATGCAATGTTGTGCACAAGACCGGATGTTAGCCTTGCCATAAGCATGGACGGAAGTTTTCAAAGTGATCCTGGAATGGAACACTGGGCAGCAGTCAAAAATATCCTTAAGTACCAAAAAAAGACTAAGTAAATGTTTCTCGTTTATGGAGGTGATGAAGAGCTCATTGTAAAGGGTTACGTTGATGCAAGCTTTGACACTGATCAGGATGACTCTAAGTCACAAACCGGATACGTATTTATTCTCAACGGGGAGCGGTAAGCTGGTGCAGTTCCAAGCAAAGCGTGGTAGCCGATTCTACATGCGAAGCGGAGTACATTGCAGCCTCGGAGGCGGCGAAGGAAGGTGTCTGGATGAAGCAGTTCATGACAGATCTTGGAGTAGTGCCCAGTGCACTGAATCCAATGAACATGTTCTGTGACAACACTGGTGCCATTGCTCTGGCCAAGGAACCAAGGTTTCACAAGAGGACTAGACACATAAAGCGACGCTTCAACTCCATCCGCGATTACATCGAGGAGAAGGACATAAATATTTGCAAAGTGCACATGGATCTGAATGTTGCAGACCCGTTGACTAAACCTCTTCCAAGGGCTAAACATGATCAACACTAGAACTGCATGGGTGTTCGTTTCATTATAATGTAAATCACATAGTGATGTGAACTTGATTATTGACTCTAGTGCAAGTGCGAGACTGTTGGAAATATGCCCTAGAGGCAATAAATAAAGTGTTTATATATTTCCTTGTTCATGATAATTGTTTATTATCCATGCTATAATTGTATTGATTGGAAACACATTACATGTGTGGGTAAATAGACAACACTTGGTCCCTAGTATGCCTCTAGTGAACTAGCTCGTTAATCAAAGATGGTCAAGGTTTCCTAGCCATTGACATGTGATGTCATTTGATAACGGGATCACATCATTAGAAGAATGATGTGATGGACAAGACCCAAACTACAAACGTAGCATATGATCATGTCAGTTTATTGCTACTGTTTTCTGCATGTCAAGTATATGTTCCTATGACCATGAGATGATGCAACTCACGGACACCAGAGGAGTGCCTTGTGTGTATCAAACGTCACAACGTAACTGGGTGACTATAAAGGTGCATTACAGGTATCTCCGAGGGTGTCTGTTGAGTTGGCATGGATCAAGACTGGGATTTGTTACTCCGTGTGACAGAGAGGTATCTCAGGGCCCACTCGGTAATACAACATCATAATAAAGCCTTGCAAGCAATGTGGCTAAGTTTTAGCCACAGGATCTTGTATTACAGAACGAGTAAAGAGACTTGCTGGTAACAAGGTTGAACTAGGTATACAGATACCAACGATCGAATCTCAGGCAAGTAACATACCGAAGAACAAAGAGAAGGTCATACGGGATTAACTAAATCCTTGACATGGAGGTTCGACCGATAAAGATATTCTTAGAATATGTAGGAACCAATATGGGCATCTAGGTCCCGCTATTGGTTATTGACCGTAGAGGTGTCTCGGTCATGTCTACATAGTTCTCGAACCTGCAAGGTCTGCACACTTAAGGTTTGGTGACCTTTCAATAGTATAGAGTTATGCATGGTGGTGACTGAAGGTTGTTCAGAGTCCCGGATGAGATCCCAGACGTCACGAGGAGCTCTAGAATGGTCCATAGGTAAAGATTTATATATAGGAAGTCCTATTTTGGTCGCCAGAAAGGTTTCGGGCTCATCGGTAATGTACCGGGAGTGCCGGTAATGTACCGGGAGACCATCGGGAGGGGTATTTCGACCCAAGAGGCTACATGGGCTGTAGGAGGATGAATACCAGCCCTTAGTGGGCTGGTGGAAGTCCCACACAAGGCCCATGCAGCTGGGAAGAAAAGCCCAAAAGGAAAAAAGGTGGAAAAAGGCAAAAGGGAACAAATAAGGAAGGAGTCCTAATCCTACTAGGAGTGGAGGAGGAGGACTCCTCCCTCCTAGTTCGGCCGAACCAAAGGGCTGGCCCCTTGAGGGCCAAGCCTCCTCCTCCCCTCCTCCTATATATACTAGTTGTTTTGAGGGGTTTTGCACAGAATTTTCGGCCACGTGCTGCCCTCTTCTCCAGTGCATAGTTTCTCCTCTATATCGGTTTTCTACAGTGCTTAGGCGAAGCCCTGCCGGAACAGCTCCACCACCATCGCCGGAGCACTGTCATGCTGCCGAAGAACTCTTCCACCTCTCTGACACCTCTTGCTGGATCAAGAAGGCGGAGATCGTCATCAAGCCGTACATGTGATGAACGCGGAGGTGCCGTCCGTTCGGTGCTAGATCGGGACGGATCGTGATTGGATCGCGGGACGCTCGGCAATTTGGATCGCGAACACGTTCGACTACATCAACCGCATTTCTTAATGCTTCCCTCTTAGCGATCTACAAGGGTACGTAGATCAACTCTCCCTCTCGTAGATACTCATCACCATGGATAGATCTGCGTGTGCGTAGGAAAATTTTCTTTCCCATGCAACGTTCCCCAACAATATGGACAAAAGACTTCACTTGGACCAAATTCCTCAAATGGTCAAAAATATCATTCTCATGCTAATGCATCTGTTTCGCAGGGAAAATCTAAGAGTTCTGAATATGTGCATTATTCTTCAAATCATTATGTTGATAAGTCCTCGAAGAATTTCTCTGCTTATTCATGTGAGTACTCTAACCCTCGTCCTGTGAAACGAAGCGCACTAGCTTCAATGCCTTCCTTCTCATATGGTGCTCGCAGAATGATGAACTCTTTGCCATCCCTCTAGATGTGAGTGGTGAAGAAATTGAACTAATTTCTTATGCATGGTCAGGTCTCCAGATGAATTTGAACATCTGATGAATTTGCTGGAGACCTGAAGAAATGCTTGAAAGGACGCAAGCTAATCATGCCGAAATGAATTCCTCATTTCTCACGTCCTTACACTGCTTTAATGACTATGTTGTGTAATGAAATTCTATATGATGAAATTGATGTGATATTCTTCACTCTGAAGCATATGAGTTCGTAAGTTGTACTAATTCATCTGCAGGATGAATCTCGAAAAGCTACTGAGTTGGTCCTTGATAGTGGATGCACAAACCACATGACTGGTGACAAGAATCTAATGATGAATTTGCCACTTGCTCCATCTCATCTGAAGCATATCACCTACACTAAGAAAGGAAAAAAGCAAGGTATTGGGTCTAGGTAAGGATGCAATATCAAAGGACCGACACATGGATAAGGTGATGCTTGTCGAATCCCTCAGGTTCAACCTTATGTTTGTCTCAATGCTTTGTGATCTTGATATGGTTGTCGAATTTGGAAAATATCGTTGTGTTGTCATCATGGAATCTGACAATTCCAAAGTCTTTGAAGGCTATAGGAGAGGAGACTTGTATATTGTTGATTTGTCTATAGGTCCTCAGCCTGCCACGTGCCTACTTGCAAAGTCCTCAGAAGGTTGGCTATGGCATCGATGACTTGGACACGCTGGTATGAGGAACTTGCACATGCTCGTGAAGAAAAAGCACGTCATTGGCATTGAAGGTGTCAAATTCCTCAAGGACCACCTCTGTGGTGCATGTGAGTCTGGGAAGATGACCAGATCCAAGCATCCCTCGAAGACAATCATGACCACGACTCGACCCTTTGAATTTCTACGCATGGATCTCTTTGGCCCCACTCATTTATCTACACCAACAAATTCTTCAATTTTGTATGGCATTTTCATTGTTGATGATTACTCTCTTTACACTTGGGTGCATATTATTCAGCAAAAGTCTGAAGTGCAGGATGTCTTCAGACGATTTGCTTCAAGGGTGTTGGGGATATAACCCCGCAATATGACCCGCCATTAAGGTTCCGGGTCACATTGATGGCTCGTGAGCCGTCCCAAGGGTGAGCCGTAAAGTCTACGGCCTAGGAAGATAAGCGGCTCAAGGTGTGGACCGCAAGGTGGCCGGGACGGAGAAGACCCGCGCATGTAAGCCGCTCGGGGACAGCTTGGACAAGAAGATAGAGGAAGACTCGGATAGACAATGAGACTCGGTTAGACAATTGTAAAGACCCGTGGTCCTGACCTCCTATATAAAGGCAAACCCGGGGCAACTTAGAGAGGGGGTGATCGAGAACTAGGTCAAGCTTTAGCTCCCTTGTAATCGATACAACAAGCAATACAAGAACAACCAGGACGTAGGCTATTACCTAGACTTGAGGGGCCGAACCTGGGTAAACTCGTGTCCTTCGTCCCAATCAACCCCTTTGAGTCCATCACGTTAGAGATGGCCTCGAATCCAAGTCCTTTCACCCGGACATATGTCGTGATAAATCCACAACAAAGGGCCTCCATGAAATTCGGCATCAAGATCAAGCATATCAGGAGTGATAATGGGACTGAGTTGAAGAACACCAATCTTGATGAATATATTGATTAACTTGGTATTACTCATGAGTTATCTGCCCCAAATACTCCTTAGCGGAACGGCGTCGTGGAGCGCAAGAACAAGACTCTTGTTGAGATGGCTTGCACCATGCTTGATGAATACAAGACTCCTCGTCGCTTCTGGACTGAGGCAATTGATACAACATGTCACATCATCAACAGGGTATGTCTTCACAAATTCTTCAGGAAGACTTCATATGAACTTATGACTAGCAAGAAACCCAATGTAAGTTATCTCAAAGTCTTCGATGCAAATGCTGGATTAGAGATCCTCATCATAGTTCTAAATTTGCACCGAAAGCACATGAAGGTTTTATGCTTAGTTACAGAAAGGACTCGCACACCTACAAAGTCTTCAACACCTACCACCACAAGGTTGTTGAAACTCTATATGTGCGGTTCGATGAAACTGACGGCTCGCAAAGAGAGCACCTGCCTTCTGTGCTAGATGAACAGTCTCCCGAGGAATCCATTAAGCTAAAGGGAACTGAAGATGTCATTCCTACTGAAGAAGTCATTCCTACGAATGAAGATATTCATGCTGATACACCTGAAGAAAATGGTGCTGAAGAAAATCCTCAGCCACGTCAACCTGCTCATCCAAGAGTTGAAAATGAAGTACAGACTGACAAAATCATCGACATCAATGCACCAGGTCCCCTCACTCGCTCAAGAGCTTCACATTTAACTAACTTTTGTGGGTACTTTGCTTTTGTCTCTATCATAGAGCCCACCAAAGTTGATGAATCATTCAAGGAGCCTAAGTGGATTCAAGCTATGCAACAAGAATTGCATCAATTCAAGCTCAACAACGTGTGGGAACTTATCAAGTGGCCACATCCTCACAAGTACAACATCATAGGCACCAAGTGGATCTATCGCAACAAGCAAGATGAAAATGGCCTTGTGGTAAGAAATAAGGCTTGTCTTTTAGCTCAAGGATACACACAGGTTGAAGGAATTGACTTTGATAAAACTTTTGCACATGTTTCTAGACTTGAAGCTATTCGCATATTGCTTGCTTATGCTAACAATCATGATATCATCTTATATCAAATTGATGTGAAAAGTGCATTCCGCAATGGTAAGCTTGAGGAAGAAGTATATGTTGCTCAACCACCAGGTTTTGAAGACCCTAAGCATCCTGACAAAGTCTTTAGACTTAACAAGGCCCTCTATGGCCTCAAGCAGGCCCCTCGGGCATGGTACGTCACTCTGAAGGAGTTCCTCATCAAGAAAGGCTTCAAACCCGGTTCACTCGATCCAACTCTTTTCACAAAATACTATGACAATGAACTGTTCATATGCCAAATATATGTAGATGATATTATCTTTGGCTGTACTGACAAACGTTAGAGTGATTAATTTGCATATATGATGAGTGAAGAATATCAAATGTCTATGATGGGAGAGTTGAAATTCATCTTAGGTCTTGAAATTCGTCAGCAAGACAACGACATCTTCATCTCTCAAGAGAAATACCTCATGGATATTTTGAGGAAATTCCACATGCAAGACTGCAAAGGCGTCAAAACTCCAATGCCTTCAAAAGGCCACCTCTGCACTAGCAAAAATGGTAAAGATTTCGATCAGAGGGTATATCGCTCCATGATTGGCTCTTTATTGTATCTATGTGCATCTAGGCCTGATATTATGCTGAGTATTTGCATGTGTGCCCGATTCCAAGCAGCACCGAAGGACTCGCACCATAAGGTTGTGAAACATATTCTTTGAAACTTAGCTCACACAGCAACGCTTCGATTATGGTATCCCAAGGGCTCAAATCTTCACCTTGTCGGATACTCTGATGCTGACTATGCTGGAGATCGTGTGGATCGCAAGTCAACCTTGGGCACATGTCATTTCCTTGGACGATCCTTAGTCTATTGGTCCTCGAAGAAGCAGAACTATGCGTCACTATCTACTACTGAAGCTGAGAACATTGTTGCTGGTTCATGTTATGCTCAGCTATTGTGGATGAAGCAAACCCTCAAGGACTATGGCATCAAGGTGAAGAATGTGCCTCTCTACTACGACAACCAGAGCGCCATCAAGATTGCTTACAACCCAGTTCAGCATTCCAAGACCAAGCACATCCAGATTCGTCATCACTTTCTTCGAGACCATGTTCTCAAGGGTGACATGTCCATCGACCACATCCCCACTGAAGAACAACTGGCCGATATCTTCACTAAGCCCTTGGATGAAAAGGGATTTTGCAAGTTGCGATGTGAGCTAAATATCTTAGAATCTTCGAATGTTCTTTGAAAAAGGACACGCATCCTAACATTTATGCAAAATTGATGACTTAGATGTGCAACACACGAAGTAACGTTTTTGTTCAAACAATGAAGAATAACCCTCTAAGTGTGCAGAAATTAATGAAGAATTTGATTCTCAGAACCCTATGACAATTGTACGTGGTGTCTGAAATCATCATTCTTATACGATGGGTCACGCCACCAACCATAGTTGAAATACATCAAAGTTGAGTTTTTCGTCAATTTGCAAATTCTTCAATTTTTCAAATTCCTCAAGTTTGCAAATTCATCAACTTTTCAAATTCATCAACTTTTCAAATTCTTCAAACTATGAAACTCATGTTCTTCATTGACTATATATATATATATATATATATATATATATTTGAGTGTTCAATGTCCTCAACAGCATTCACTTGTTGCTAATTCTTCAAGTTGATCTCCATCTAAGTGAATGTGTTTGGACCCTTTCCCCCTCTATGCTAAACTCAACCAAGTATTTTCACAAATTCTTCATATGCGTTCTACTTTGAAACTTGTTCAAAGTCTTCACTGTGTCCTTGACAACTGAAGAATTTGTGAACGAAAACTTTAAAATTTTCACTATCAAAATTTTTGGTGTTTCCCTCTCAAACTGTTCTGATTCCCATGACTGTATAACCCATGATCCCCCACTATCGCCACTACCTAGAACGTGGGTGACACATGTCACGTGGAGAGCAAGGGTTAGGGGCGATCTGGTCCAAGATCTTTGGACAGATTGGTTTTCACCTCCGCTATAAATACCCCTTCCCTTTCATTGTGCTCGGTTACTCCTCACTACTACTCTCTCCCGAGCTCCGACCTAGCGCCACCGCTAAAATCATCGTTGCCGGTCTGGAAGAGCTTCACTGCCTGAACCTTGTCTTGCCGTACTCGCATCGGACGTGGAAATCTTCACTCCGTCGCTGCTGTAGCTTTCTCCCTCTGCCAAGCTAGGGCGTGGGAGATCTGGACGGACAAATATCTTCGACTTCATCTCACTGTTCGTTGTGTTCTTCATCAGGGTAAATAAAATCTGATTTTACTTCCCTTGTTTGATCTTCAAGTTTTCCTCAATTTCCTCAAAGGTGTTTATTCTTCAAGAATCTCATTCTAAAGCATGTTCATATACTTGATGTTTTTTCCTAAGTTATGATTTTCTTCAAGATTCCTCAATTGTGTGAATCCTCAAAATTTGCACAACTCTAGAACCTAAGACAAAGAGCACTTAGTGAAAATCCTCAACACACCCATGGTCAAATTCCTCACACTTGATGTCTTTGAAAAACTTCTGAGAACGCATATGACCTCTTCAAATTCCTTGCACCTATACTCTATTCACAGGTACAAACATGTCCACTGATGAATCACTAGGTTCTCATCAACTTAAGTCATTTGCAGCATTTCTTGAGGAAAAAATGTGTACATCTTCAGAATCATCAAGAGTTTAGAACCCTCAGCAGAAGAAAATGGCCGATGCAAAGAAGCCACATAAAGGTGGAAAGAAACCTGAAGTTCAGAGTGCATTTGAGATACCTGATGACTTGTATGAGGAATATTGCACTCCATATGAAGAAACTCATGGCAAGGAAACAACAAAGCAGAGAAAGATTCGCATATAGAAAATTGAGAGGAGATGGGCAAAGGAGTTGAAAGAATATTGCTATGTCACTCCCAAGTATATGAAGAAATTCGTAGTTAAACCCCCTTGCAACAGGCCACCCTGGCTCTGAACCAAACTGTTGATCCCATTAGTCTCAAGACTGGTGATGACTTTCCTCATGAATGGGAAAGACAGCAAACCAAGCTGGCGAAGAAAACAAAAGAGGCTGTGAAGAAATTCAATGAAGACTGTGCTACTGCTGCCACTGCGGGAGCCTCTACTAGTGTTCCGAAGAAATCAATTGTGAAGAAATCTGTTGTGAAGTCAAAGTCTTGAACTTCAAAATCATCACTTTAGATTCCTCAAGCGAAGCCTTCAAAGACCTCAGCCACTAGTTCAGTAGCTGCCCAGTCCTCTGCTGCTATCGCAAAGTCATCAACACCTATACATCTTACAAGATGTCAAAGAACCGAGGGCTTCTCAATTGCTTCAAGGGCATCAGCGAGTTCTTCAGCCCTATCACAGTCTTCAATGAGTCCTACTCACTTAAAGCTGAAGAAAACTGTCGGACGAGGTCAAAGACCAACTCCTCACACTAGCAAAGCTATAGTGAATGTACCCTCGGGATCTGAGGATGATGATGAGGCTGATGATGAAGAATTGGAAGAAATCATCAGAGAAAGTCAGCAAAAGGTTGCAATAGCCAAAGGCAGCTCTGTTCCTCTTATCCTGGATCCCAAGATGATCCTCAACCGCATTGACATATGGCATGAGGATCCCAGCACCCCACTTTCCTCACTAAACCTACCTCTTGGTGTGGATCATGTCCTCACACACTTCATTGCTGAGGAAAAATGGAAAAGAGATCAAGCTCTGAGAGTTAAGAGGAGCAGGGCTCAAAAAGAAAACTTTCTAAGGAATAATGTGATGAATTTGACTCCAAATCAACTCATCACTAATCAGTCCAAAATTTGCTGCCTCTCTAGGGAACAAGACAAATATGATGTTGAATAGAAGGGAACCAAAGTGAGATTTGTCAGGGCAGCACAAGCTGCCGTTAAGGACCATAACTCAAGGGTTGCAGCTCGATCGCAACCACAAATTTCCCAGGCTGAAGAATTTGCTCAGCCTACTGAAGAAACTGCTCCCGTAGTTGAAGAAATTCAGGCTGCTGAAGAACATGCCAGGACAACCTCCACTGTTGTGCCTGAAGAAATTGCTAGGCTAGCTGAAGATTTTGCTGCACCTGGGGAAATTGAGACCACAAGGGTGACTGCATCAGTTGCACCTAAAGAAAATGCTCCTCCTTCACCCTCTCCAGAAACAGTAAAATCATCAAGGGTGAAGACCATCACTCTTGCTTCTGCATGAGAAGCGAACAAAACCAAGGCTGCAGAGAAGAAGGCACTGAAAAGAAAAGCATCAACTTCAAATTCCTCAGTAGTGAAGAAATTGAAGAGACTGTCAAGTTCTTCAATAGAACCGTTTGATGTAACTCCTATCAGCTATGTGCCAGCCTATGAAATTGTGCCATTTGGTGTTGACTATGTCATCCCAAATGATGATCAAGAAGAAAAGGATCAATCTGCTGCCACCTCAGAGCATGTTGATGAAGAAAAGTGGAAGCAAATGCTTTAACTCCACAGGTATCATCGCCCCAGCCTCAGTTGATTGCTGAAGAAGTCGTTGTTGAAGAAATTGATGAGGACGTGGACACTGGTAACACAACCCCTGTCATCAATGATGAATATTGGGAAGCTGCACACCCAAATTCACCAATGACGACTCCTCTATCACAGATTCCTCAGTCTCCAGCCCAGACTGAAGAAATTTAACCAGGATCTAATGAATTGACTGCCATTGCTACTGAAGAAATTCCAGTTGCATCAGCTGAGGAAATTGTTGCTCCAACTTCCACTGAAGAAACTGTTGTGCAAATTACTCAGTCTGAAGATATTCCTTCTGTTCCTAAGGAGATTCCGAGCCACTTTAAACCGAACCTTCACCCAAAGCCAAGAATGTCATTCAAAGCTTCAAAGCGCCCCAAATTCATCAAGACCAATTTCTTCAATGAGCACATTTTCTTCAGTGGACCAAATCCATATGACTCTGCAAGGGCCGGTCACACCAGATTCTAGACTTCAACACAGATGAACTAGTATGCATCAGTCCTGTTTGACAATAAGAAAGTCTTCGAGAACCATCAAATTCCTCATGCGGATATGGAAACAATCCCAGCCTTCACACCAGAGCTCACAGTTCTTCACGATGTAGGCATTCATCCATTCTGTGTGGACATCTATGATTGGAATGAAGAACTGATTCTTCAATTCTATGCCACCTTGCACATCACAGATAGTGCTTCTAACGTAAGCTCATGGGTCTTGGACTGGATGATTGGATCTACTCACTACACTGCACCAGCATCCGAATTGCTTCAGTCAGTCCCAGTTCCAATTCCTTCAGAAGAAGCCCGCTGCCTGGTTGATGAACCTTCTCTACCCAACCATATGACGCAAGTGCTAATGAAACCTCTGGCTCCTGGAAAACCTCAAAGGACCACCTTCCTTGTGAAGTATTTGCTCTATGTGCCCAGGACGGTTTATCGCATCCTCACCAACACCCTTTGTCCTCAGAAGGGTCACAACTTTGAAGAAGAAGAAGTCGAGGGAGTCATGAAGAACATGCTATTCAACATCATTCATGGGATTCCCGTCAACTACCACGATTTCTTCATGAGGACTTTGGCCAATGTAGCATTAGCCTCATTTGAATTGAAGACTTATGCTCCCTGGATCATGGAATTCATCAGATCAAGGTCTTCGATTCCCTTCAAGCCTGACTTCAAAAATCACTTCGGCTTTCTGCCTCCGATTGAAGTCCTCAAGAACACAATTGCCTCAGTTCAAGGAAAAGGCAAAGCTATCATTGATGAAGGTACTCATCCATTGGATGGTCAATTTCAGAAAGCTGCATCTTACTCCACCAATGATAAAACTGCTACCCAGGACTCTGCTGCAAAAGCCTCAGCACAAAAACCTCGAGAGGCTGCCCCTCGTGTGATGACTGATTGTGAGCTTCTCATAAGTCTTCATCAGATGGTTGATCGCAATCACAAGTGAGTGAAGCGTCAGTTTGCTTCAATTCTTCAGAACATGAATGTGACGCGGAACTCTGTGAGGAAAAATCACTACTATGTGCATGAAATCTTTGATCGCGCATGGGCCATTCTTGCACATCTCAAGACTCCTGAGGAACTCAAAGACATGGACTTTTAGCAAAACTTTGACTGGTCTCATCCTCCTCAAAAGAAATTCAAGAAAGTTCAAGTTCCTTAGCTGGTTATAAGTTCATATTCTTCATCGCGTGAGACCGATGAAGCTGAGGACATTGACGACAATGCGGCAGGCCCTGCATCGACACACGACCCCGACAATGCTGGCACTCCTACATCACCTTCAAGATGAAATTCTTCAAGGGGCATTAGTCCTCACTTTTTCGTCCCTTTTGGTCTTCAATGAAAGGGGGAGGATTTGAGTTAGTCTTCAAGCGGGTCTCTATATATGAGTTGTTTTTGTTTAAGTTACAACTCACGCTCTTTTGAAGCTTTTGTCGGTTGAGTTGTAAACTTAAGTCCGATAGTGGTATGAATCTTTTGCACTGATTTTCACATGCTTATTTCCTCAAGAACCTTAATGCATGCATGCCGAATTTTGTCAAACATCATTTTCATCATGCATTTCAATTTCTTCATATCATATGTCAAATGCGCGTATGAATTCCAAGATATAGGGGGAGTTCTCCATGTTTTAACCTGCCATGTGCATTTGCGGTCCAAAGCAAATTCCTCAAATATGCACATCATCAGGGGGAATTCTTCTATATCTTGCTATCAAATTCCTCAAACTCAGTACTTACACTTAATATGTTTATCCCCGTTGAAAACTTAACCTATTTGTCATCAATCACCAAAGAGGGGGAGATTGTAAGTACATCTAGTACCCCTTACTGATTTTGGTGTATTGAAGACTTATAGGTTAAGGAACTAATGTGTTTATGAGTGTACACAGGCTCAATAAGTCGACGAGGAGTTTGATATGTTCGGAGATTATCAACCCCTAAAAATGTATGTCTTCAACTGAAGACTTTGGTGAAGACTTTGTTGAAGACTTTGCTGAAGACTTTGGTATTCCCTGAAGACTTTGAAAATGAAGAAGTTGGTGTGACCTTGAAGATATGAACGAGGACTATGAAGCATGAAGACTTTTATTTGCGTAGTTTCGTTTCCTTTCTTTGTTTCATAGGAAACACCGTACTCTTAAAGGGGCCCAAGGTAATACTAAGGAAAATTTCCAACTCATTCTCAACTCAAAATCCTCAACTATCCAATCCTTCGAGTGAAGCATTTGGAGATCTCTTGCAGTTCAGTCACGTTCTACAGTGACAGAGATGATGTTCTTCTAGTCTCTGATGAAATTGATATGACTGAGGAGTTAAGATTTCGCGTGTGCTAATTGCCTACAAGTGAGGAACATGATAAGCCTGAAGGCTTACATAGTTCGAAATTCCGACCGTTGCTATGCTTAGCGCCAGCTTTCCCCAATCATCTTATCCATATAACGGTCATATCATTGGGAGCATTTATGTCTTATCATGCCAGGTTGCACCCTGGCTATAAATAGCCACCCCCCACAACCACTAGTTGGTTGGCTGCTCCAAGAGAGAACTGATAGTAGTCATTTGAGAGCAACCCATCCTCCGAAGACTTCAAGAGAAAATCATCAGTGAGGAAAAACCCAAATCCAAACCACCAAACCCAAAGTGATTGAGCATCACTGAAGAGATTGTTCCTGTGTGGAACCGATGCTTGTTACCTTTGAGACCCTCTTGAAGACTAACTCAAATTTTCTCCCCCTTTGTCATCGAAGACCAAAAGGGACGAAAAGGTGAGGACTAACGCCCCTTGAAACTGAAGAACTTTTGTAAAACACTAGATTACCTTAATGGGGATAGGCATATCCCCAACTGTCATGGATTTGTCATGGCAGATGTGCGGGTGAACAGACTTAGGTTCAGGGCGAAGACGCAACTATGTAGCGGCTTGAAGGGATTGATCGGAATCGAGAGACACGTAGTTTTACCCAGGTTCGGCCCCTCCAATGGAGGTAAAAGCCTACGTCCTGCTTGTCTGGTATTGATGATGAAGGAGATCTCTGGTTACAAGGGTGTTGTTTGCTACCTCTAATCACAAGAGCCTCTAATTTGTCTGTCTCTAATCTCTTGTGTTGTCTAAGCTTGTGGACTTGTGAACTTGTCTTTCTGGGGGTGCTCTACCCCTCCTTATATAAGTGGAGAGGGTAGGTTTACAAATAGAGTCCTACTAGGAGTAGGATTAGGACTAGTCTCTCTAGAATCCTATTCCGGGTCTTGTTTCCTTCGGCAAGGAGTCTTTCTCTCTTTGGGCCTTCTCTTGTGAGCCGCCTGGCGCCGGCTTACACACCGGGTCTTGGGCCTGGTCATCCTACGACCTGCCTGCCAGGTCATTAATAAAATGCCATGTCTTTACCGGGTCTCTCGCAAGTCGCCAGGTTGGGTAATACCGCGGGGTATATCCCCGACATTAGCCCCCAGGTTAGCTTGAATTTATTCATGCTAAGCTCCTAAAATAAGGGTAACAAATATTTTAAGTGGCCGGCTTGCTCCTTTGGTCGTCTTATAAAATGGCTCCTTAGAAATCCAGGTCTTTTCTACATATGAATGAGTCGTCTTGATAATCATCTTGCTTGTCAATGTCCTTTGAAAAATATTGAGAATAGAACACCCATATGCCATTGAGTCGGCTTCCAATACTCTTGGCGGGTCATCTCCGCCGGGTCATAATCATTGATGATGTCGGGTCATTATCGTTGGTGTCACCGGGTCAAATAACTACAATCCAGCTAACTTGATAAAAATCTTGGGATGAAAATCCATCTGATGTAAAACCGGACTTCCATTGTTTGTGAAGCAGGGTGGCTTATATAAACTCTGGTGGGTTATGATCTTTTGATAACACCGGGCCATGAATGTTGGCAATGTCGGGTCTAACAACTGAACTCCATAATTAACATCTTGAAAATTCTCCTCAAAGTTTTTGATATGTCCATATTACCTGTAGCCCCCAAGCTCCGAGAATATCCATGATAACTTGGTGCTTTGTAATAATATGTTTGAATGTTGTTGACACCTGATTTTGGCACGGTGCAAAATGCAATAAAGATGGACTCAAATGAAAGGGTTTTTTCTACGAGAAAGTTCATATTGCCAGGTGAAACAACCTTGATGTTTAGGCCATCACCATTCGGCATCATTTCGAAGGCCAAATCACACTTGGATGTTCTGAGTGCTTTTTGGTCCATTATGCCTCCAAGAAAACCTCGGATGAAGGAATGTTCTACATGGATTGTCTTTGCCTCGAGCTAATCGATTTTGATATATAAATCTTCTCAATCCGAGGTCATATGCGACCTAGAGAGGCAAAACAAAATCAGCCTAAGGTTTCACTCGGGATTTCTGAGTGAAAGTTTGCCGACCGAAGGAAACGCGTCGAGTGAAAACTTTCCCATCCGGCCGAGTGAAAATCACCGTCGAGTGATAGTTTCGGCCCGAGTGCAATTATCGTCCGAGTGGAAATCACCGTCGAGTGATAGTTTCGGCCTGAGTGCAATTATCGTCCGAGAGGAAATCACTGTCGAGTGATAGTTTTGGCCCGAGTGCAATTGATGTTCGAGAGAAAATCACCGTCGAGTGACAGTTTCGGTCCCGGTGCAATTGCCGTCCGAGTGAAAATCACCGTCGAGTGACAGTTTCGGTCGAGTGAAAAGTTTCGGTCGAGTGAAAGTTCAAAATGTCCTCGGATGGAAAAGTGTTCAACATGAAAGTTGTTCGTAAGGTTGAAAAGGTCAACTTTGCTTTGAAGGTAATTATCATATGAGATAGTATACGGCGTGCAGAGATGCTACAACACTCGGACAGCCCAGTCTGCTACGTGACCAAGTCCGATTCAAAGTTAAAGATGACCTCGTGGAGTATTTGAGATGACTTTATTTGGGAAAGTGACCAACATATGGATTGTTGGCCTCGTCGAGGCACACAAAATATATGTTTGGCCTGTCTCCATCAGAGGTCATATGAAGATTCCACGGCCCATGCAAGAAGCAAGACAGAAGATTGGCCCAGATTTGGGCTGAATCCGAGTGGAATTAGAACTAGGACTCTAGGACGTGAATTGATGTAATTTTCTTGTAAGGAAAGCCTAGATGAATCCTTTGCTTGTACGGGAAGTCCAGCACCTCTTATATATGTTGGGGGTGACGGCTGATTGAACAACACACAATCGAACAAATCAATCTATACTACTTTTTCATCTATGTTCTTTGTTTTCTCTCGTTCTTCGTTGTTCTTCGTGTTTGAGAGCTGCGAATCCTGAGGCTCTAGGGGCGAGCGAATAGACCTAGGGCAGCCCATATCCCCCACACTCCCTGACAGGGTCTCTCCCGGGTGTGCGGGGTTTTGGGTCTACAAAAGCGTCTGCCGACTGTCTTGCGTATCGCGCTGCCAGACAGACCTCCTTCGACGTGAGCTATGGTGCAACACCCCCAGCGTCGAGGGTACACAATGACGTGTTCATGTGTCAACACACTTTTTGGCGACTCCACTAGGGACTAAAGATCAATCATCCTCATCAACCATCATATCTGATCTTCCCAAGCCATCTAAGATAGATGCCGATAACATCATTAAGCCCAAGCTTGATGAAATATCGGTTGATCATCGCCAAGCTTATGAGGAGTACAAGAAGGCACGTGAAGAGAAGGAGTTACAGGAATTCCTTGGAAACTTCAAGAAAGATCGCTAAGGCAATATCACTCCGATTGGAGAAATCAAGTTCTCTCCTCTTCAAGCCGAGCAGGTTAAACCTCCTGTAAGTACTACCTTTTCTCCCGAGTAGTGGGCTGAGATTGAGAGTCGTATTGCCGATGGTAATAATTTGGTCTATCAAACATTCATAGAAAATACCAATGCACAGAAAAATATGCCTCAATCGTCAAGTGGTAATATTGGTGTGGCTGCTAGTGTAGGAAACCCTAATCTGTCTTTACCTCTTTCATCGGCACCTCCCATGCCGATGAATTACTATCCCACCCACACCAATCATATTGTGGCTGCACCCGCTACTTCCATCATGAGCATGCCAAGTTCGGTACCTATGCCGAACCAAGCTGTACCTGTAGGTGCAAGCACTCGGCCACACTTGAACTATAGTTCGGCGTATGTGCCACAGTTCCTGCCGACTGCCAGTAATCCTACTCCTCCCATCCCACAATAGCAAACTTCACCGTCTATTCTGGATGATACTTTAGCTAGTTTTAGAGAGGAGATGGCTAAGATGCTTAGAGAGAATTTTGGAGTTGAGTTACCTCGGAATCGGATTTACCAAAAACCGTACCCCGAGTACTTTGACGCTATCCGGTGCCCTCCGGGATATAAAATTCTAGATTTTGTTAAGTTCAGTGGAGAAGGCACAAAAACCACATGGGAGCATATTAGTCAATACTTAGCACAACTAGGTGAAGCAGGCTCGCTGAATGAATTGAAAGTGCGCTTGTTTCCTTTATCATTAACTGGTACTATATTTTCATGGTTTTCTTATTTACCACATGGTTCTATCCATGTGTGGTCGCAGCTGGAACAGAAATTTCATGATCACTTTTATAGCAGCGACAACGAACTTAAATTATCACATCTTACGTTAGTTAAGCAGAAAAATGATGAATCGGTCTCCGATTACATCAAGAGGTTTAGAGATACAAAGAACCGGTGCTATAGTTTGGTGATAATCGAGAGGGACTTGGCTGACCTTCTGCTTAGTGGTTTGAAAACTCACATTAGGGAAAAGCTAGAAGGCTATGAGTTCTTAAGTGTCAACCAGGTCCTGCAAAAAGCTTTGGCTCAGGAGAGCCGGAGCAAAGATCTCAAAGAGGTGCATAAATATAAAACTGATCGTCCTAAGATGAATATGGTTGAGTATGGTGGTGATCACTCGGATGATGAAGGTGATATGTATGCTGCCAGATTTGTTTGGCCGTCTAAGGCCAAACCATTCACTTGCAATGATCTGAAACCGATTCATAAGAATCGTATGAAGAGATGAAGTTTACTTTTAATATTGCTAAGTGTGACAAAATATTTCATGCTTTGCTACAAGCTAAGATCATTAGGATATCTCACACTTTATTGTCGATTCAAGAGTTGAAAGAGCGTGCTTATTGCAAATATCATAATTCTTTTTCTCATACTACTAATGATTGCAATGTTTTCTGACGACAGATACAATCGGCCATTAATGATGGACGATTGAACTTTTCTGAGATGCAAATTGATAAGCAGCCCTTCCCAATGAACACTTTGGATTTGGAGGGGAAAAAGTTGCTCATTCGGCCAGAGGTAGCCGAATCGGCTAATAAAACTAATGTCATCATTGGTGAGCCTAGGAAAAGCAAGGAGGACAACAAAGTCTTAGGGAGGTAGGTTGTGCTTGACAAGCAACCCAATGGCCAGGAAGTAATCAAGATCACCATCAAGAATCCTGCACTCGGAGGGCAACAACAAGTGCAACAAGACACCCGTGTTAAGTTTGTTAAACCCAAGAGTCCAGAAGTTGGCAAGTGGAAGAGGAATGAAGCCAAGGTACATCGTAAGCGAGTCAGACCAACCTTTGATATGCTGTTGTCCAAATATGCTAATTAGTCGGCCAGTTCTAGCTCTAATCGGTCATCGTACCTGAGGCGACCAAGGTCGCCATCAGTTGATATGTTCAGTCGGTATGCAAAATCGGCTGAATCAAGGGTGTCGTTTCCACAAGAACAACGACAACCTGTTTGGGATCGACTTGGATGCTCGTATGAAAACCGACTGAACATTGGTGTCCATTACTCGGGTGGTCAAAATATGTCTTCGAGTGAAAACTATCCGAGTGTAAGAATGGGTTTCACTCAGTCGAACATCCGAACGGATTTCATCCGAGTAAAAAGGTGCGCCCGAGTGAAAACTTTGTAAGCCAGAAAAGTCGATAAGAGTGGCGCGTCAAGCTACCGAATGTTGCAGCAGTGGAGTCAGGGAAAGGCAAGGAAAATATCAATGCCAACTGACTCATCCTGGGTAGTGAAACATTCACCGCACAGCAGTCGACTGTGCGTAGCAACCCAACTGAGCCGATACTTGTTATCGCGCCAAAGCACTCGACCAATGATCATGAAGCAAGTACCAGCCAAGTGAAGCCAGTTGATCCTAAATACACTCGACCAAGGTGGTATCCTCCAGGTCTAAGAAAGACACAAAAGAGGAAATTACAGAGGTTGAGGAATCAAGAGATGGCAGAACAAGAAGTTGAGAAGCAAAGGGATGTGTTGTTCAATGTCACTCGGCCCATGATACCAGCGAAGCAGGTGTGGAAGCCCAAACTAGTGCAAAACATAGTGGACTCTACATCTACCACGGTAGCAATTACACCATCAAAAGAGGACGATGTATCTGTGACATCGTCTCAGTCGCCTATTACTTCTCCTTCACTCGCAAAGAATTCAGATTCGGTGGACACACGCGAGGAGGAAGATGATCTGTTGGACTATGAGTCTACACCAGTTCATGAAGGTATGGATATCAATATGGTGTATTACTTACCCGCTGAATTCCATGCTGTAGATGAAGAGGGGGAAGTGGCTCAGCTGAATTTTGTCCCCATAAATGCGATATTCGAGAAGCCAAAAGAACTAGTGACGCACTTGAAACCATTGTACCTCAGAGGTCATATCAATGGATCACCACTCACTCGGATGCTTGTTGATGGCGGTGCTATGGTGAATCTCATGCCCTATTCGGTCTTCAAGAAATTGGGTTTGCCCGATGATGAATTGATTAAGACCAATATGGTGCTTAATGGGTTTGAAGGCAAAGAGAAAACTGAAGCCAAAGGTGTGATGTATGTGGAGCTTACAGTCGGTAGCAAAACTTTGGCTACTGCATTCTTTGTTGCTGAGGTGCAAGGTAACTACAACATCATACTAGGCCATGATTGGGTTCATGCAAACCAGTGCGTACCATCTATCATGCACCAGTTTTTGATCCAATGGGTTGATGATGAGGTAGAAGTCATTCATGCGGATAACTCGGCTTGTGTTGCTTTGGCAGATGCATCGGTGGATTGGCAACATCCCAATGCTACTTGCTTGACGGGATGCGACTTGTCAGAGTTTGATTTCCTTAGCGCAACAAAGAATGGCTTTGTGCCCGTCTCTTTAAAGCCGATTAGTGGCAAACGGCTCCAAGGTATGATATGTTTAAATGGATTCTAATTCTGAGTGGTTGCAGAAACGTCTTGCAGAATATTGGTCTAGTGAGAACGATATGTATGAATCTGTAAAAGAGTTTTATGACATGGATAAATTAGGACAGGGTTTTCAGTCAGCAGATCCATTAGAAGAAATAGATATAGGGGATGGTTCAGTTCCTAGGCCGACGTTTGTAAACAAGAATTTGAAAGAAGATCATAAAGCTAAGTTGATCGGGCTATTGAAAGAATATGTTTGTTGCTTTGCATGGGAATACCATGAGATGCCAGGTTTAAGCCGAGAGCTAGTGGAGCATCGGTTACCTATAAAGGCCGGTTTTAGACCTTACAAACAATCGTCTAGAAAATTTAATCCAAAAACATATGACCGGATGAAGGAGGAGATTGGTCGGTTGCTCAAAGCGAATTTCATTCGGCCTTATAGGTATGCCGAGTGGATCTCTAATATTGTGCCGGTGGAGAAGAAAGGATCCGGCAAGTTAAGCGTGTGCATTGATTTCAGAGATCTGAATAAAGCTACACCCAAAGATGAGTACCCCATACCAATAGCCGACATGCTTATTAATGATGCTTATGGACATAAAGTTATTAGATTTCTTGATGGTAATGCGGGTTATAATCAAATTTTTATGGTCAAAGAAGACATGTCCAAGACAGCCTTTCGTTGCCCTGGTTTCCTTTGTTTATTCGAGTGGACAGTGATGGCATTCGGATTAAAAAATGCGGGTGCCACATATCAAAGAGCTATGAATTTAATTTTCCATGATTTACTCGAAATTATAATTGAAGTCTATATTGATGATATTGTTGTCAAATTGGATGCTTTTAAGTCTCATTTGGCCGATTTACGTTTAGCTTTTGAAAGAATGAAGAAATATGGACTGAAGATGAATCCTTTAAAGTGTGCATTTGGTGTGTCGGCTGGAAAGTTTTTGGGTTTCATTATTCATGAGAATGGCATCGAAATTGATCCCAAAAAGATAGAAGCTATACAAAAAGTGGAGGCTCCAACATGCAAGAAGGATATGCAAAAATTCCTTGGCAAGGTCAATTATTTGAGGAGGTTCATAGCTAATTTTTCAGGGAAGGTTGATGCATTCACTCCTATCCTTCGGTTGAAGAATGATGCTAATTTTACTTGGGGGGCAAAACAGCAAGAGGCATTCGACATGATCAAGACTTATTTGAGCACTCCTCCGGTGATGAAAGCACCCAAACATAAAGAACCCTTTAGGCTTTACATTACGGTAGAGGAAGGTGTTATTGATGTTGTATTGACTCAAGAAACCGAACGAAGAGAACATACTATTACATATTTGAGTCGACGCTTATTGGATGCTGAGACAAGGTATACATTTATTGAAAATTTATGCCTCTATTTATATTATGCTTGCACAAAACTAAGACATTACCTTGTGCCGAGTGCCTGCATAGTAGCTTGTCAAACCGATGTCATTAAATACATGTTGCATAGGCCAATTCTTAGTGGTAGGATTGGCAAGTGGGCTTATGCTTTAATTGAGTATGATTTGGCTTATGAATCTCTAAAATCCATGAAAGGCCAAATTGTTGCTAATTTTATTATTGAGCATCGGATTAATGACAAGCATGATGTTGATATAAACCTTGTCTCATTAGTGCCCTGGAGGTTATATTTTGATGGTTCAGTTTGTAGCAATGGACAAGGTGTTGGTATTGTTTATATATCTCCTTATGGTGCTGTTTTTCAAGCCTCATGCCGACTGGAATATTTTTGTACAAGTAATCAAGCCGAATATGAAGCACTGTTATTCAGTTTAGAGATGTTGCTCGTTATAGGTGCTACACATGTTGAGGCTTTTGGTGATTCGTTATTAGTAGTGCAGCAAGTGTCCAAAATCTTTCAATGTTTAGACGAATCACTTAATGTTTATCTTGATAAGTGTCTAGATGCGATTTCTACTTTGGATTATTTTAGCATTGCTCATATATATAGACATGACAATTGGAGAGCAAATGAGTTAGCACAACAAGCATCCGGCTATCATATTAATCATGGCATGTTTCATATTTCTCAGAAGCCGATGTCTTGTCTTGCTAATGTGGGAGAGGCCGAATTAGAGCCTACTGATTCGGCCACTAACAATAAATCTAGTACAGGTGAAAATCATGACTGGAGGAAGGCCATTATTGATTACTTGTCCAATCCGAGTGAAAGGGTGGACAGGGCTGTTCGGCAGATGGCTTTCAAGTATACGATGAGAGATGATGGTCTTTATCGTCGAACGGTTGAAGATGTTCTTTTAAAGTGTTTGGACGAAGACCAAGCAAGAGTTGCTATGGGAGAGGTACATGAAGGCATTTGTGGTACTCATTAGTCGGCACCCAAAATGAAATGGCTCTTGCGACGTGCTGGATTTTATTGGCCGACTATGATGAATGATTGCTTCGGGTATTATAAAGGGTGCGAAGCTTGTCAAAAATTTGGTGATATTCAGTTGGCTCCTGCTGCTATGTTGCATCCTATTATCAAGTTGTGGCCTTTTAGGGGATGGGGTTTAGACTTCATTGGACAGATTCATCCATCTTCTTCGAAGGGGCATCGGTTCGTGTTGGTGGCAACCGATTATTTCACTAAATGGTCTGAAGCAATACCTCTCAAGAACATGACACATACGGAGGTAATTCGATTCATAACCAAGCACATTAGTCATAGATTCGGCATTCCTCAGACATTAACTACAGATCAAGGTTCATCTTTCATGTCACATCAAGTTAGAGAATTTGCCGAATCGTACAACGTAAAGTTGCTCAATTCATCTCCGTATTATGCCCAAGCTAATGGACAAGCTGAGTCTAGCAAAAAAATATTGATTAAACTCATTAAGAAGAAGATTGAGGATAATTCAAGAAAATGGCATGAGTTGTTGTCTGAGGCTTTGTGGGCACATAGGATCTCGAGGCATGGTGCTACAAAGGTAACTCCGTATGAGCTAGTATATGGGCGAGAGGCTGTTTTAGCAGTGGAGGTAAATTTGAGTGCTTTGAGAATAGCCAAACAAAATGATTTATCGGAAGTGGACTTTTATGATTTGATGATGGACAATAGTGACGAGGTTGCTGATAAATGTTTGGCTGCATTAAAGGCCATAGAGAAGGACAAATTGAGGGTAGCAAGAGCTTAAAATATAAAGGTCAAGTTAAAAACTTTTCAGGTTGGCGATCTTGTGTGGAAAGTGATTCTGCCGATTGGTTCTAGAGATAGAAAATTCAGGAAGTGGTCTCCAAACTGGGAAGGTCCTTTCAGGATTGCCAGAATAGTTCCTGGAAATTCATATTTACTAGAATCCATACAAGGAGTATTATTACCTCGAGCTCTCAATGGCAGATATGTGAAGAAGTACCACCCGAGTGTGTGGCAATAAGTCTAATTAGGCGATGGCCGATATATGATTATCGCCCTTAGCATAAACATGGCCGATACATAATTATCGCCCTGAGAAATATAGATGGCCGATGGAGTGTTGACAACGTCCTTAGAACAAACATAGTGCAAATTATTTTTCGGCATACTAGCTTTGCCGAAAAACAGGGGGGCATGTGTTGACACCTGATTTTGGCACGGTGCAAAATGCAATAAAGATGGACTCAAACGAAAGGGTTTTTTCTACGAGAAAGTTCATATTTCCAGGTGAAACAACCTTGATGTTTAGGCCATCACCATTCGGCTCATTTCGAAGGCCAAATCACACTTGGATTGTCATGTAAATGTTCTGAGTGCTTTTTGGTCCATTACGCCTCCAAGACAACCTCGGATGAAGGAATGTTCTACATGGATTGTCTTCGCCTCGAGCTGGTCGATTTTGATATATAAATCTTCTCAATCCAAGGTTGTATGCGACCTAAAGAGACAAAACAAAATCAGCCTGAGGTTTCACTCGGGATTTCCGAGTGAAAGTTTGTCAACCGAAGGAAACGCGTCGAGTGAAAAGTTTCCCATCCGGCCGAGTGAAAATCACCATCGAGTGATAGTTTCGGCCCGAGTGCAATTATCGTCCGAGTGGAAATCACCGTAGAGTGACAATTTTGGCCTGAGTGCAATTTCCGTCCGAGTGAAAATCACCGTCGAGTGACAGTTTCGGTCCAAGTGCAATTGCCGTCCGAGTGAAAATCACCGTCGAGTGACAGTTTCGGTCGAGTGAAAAGTTTCGGTTGAGTAAAAGTTCAAAATGGCCTCGGATGGAAAAGTGTTCAGCATGAAAGTTGTTCGTCAGGTCGAAATGGTCAACTTTGCTTTTAAGGTCATTATCAACTAAGGTAGTATACGGCCTGCAGAGACGCTACAACACTTGGATAACCCAGTCTGCTACATGACCGAGTCCGATTCGAAGTTAAAGATGACCTCGTGGAGTATTCGAGATGACTTTATTTGGGAAAGTGATCATCATATGGATTGTTGGCCTCGTCGGGGCACACAAAATAGATGTTTGGACCGTCTCCATCAGAGGTCATATGCAGATTCCACGGCCCATGCAAGAAGCAAGACAGAAGATTGGGCCAGATTGGGCTGAATCCGAGTGGAATTAGAACTAGGACTCTAGGACGTGAATTGATGTAATTTTCTTGTAAGGAAAGCCTAGATGAATCCTTTGCTTGTACAGGAAGTCCAGCCGCCTCTTATATATGTTGGGGGTGATGGTCGATTGAACAACACGCAATCGAACAAATCAATCTATACTACTTTTTCACCTACGTTCTTTGTTTTTCTCTCATTCTTCGCTGTTCTTCGTGTTTGAGAGCTGTGAATCCTGAGGATCTAGGGGCGAGTGAATCGACCTAGGGCAGCCCATAGCCTCCATACTCCCTGGCGGGGTCCCTCCCGAGTGTGCGGGGTTTCGGGTCTACAAAAGCGTCCGCCGACTTTCTTGCGTATCGCGCTGCCGGACAGACCTCCTTCGATGTGAGTTGTGGTGCATCACCCCCGGCGTCGAGGGTACACAGTGACATGTTCATGTGTCAACAAATGTGTAGCCCCCAAGTGTCGGGTTATCTTGCCTACAGCAGCCTGGGACTTATAATTGTCTAATACCTTATGAAACTTCAGCTGGTGTAGCCCCCAAGGGCCGGGTCGCACGCCTGCGGTGCCTTGGGACTTTAGAAATTTTGATTGGAGCGGCGTAGCCCCCAAGTGTCGGGTCAGTAAGAATTACTAGGCTGGGACTTAGAAAAATATAGAAAGGAAGACTAATCTTCTTGAGATAACATGGTCTTTCTAACGATGTAATGATTTGAAAACCGGCTTGCATTAGCCCCCAAGTGTCATGGTGCGTGCTTGTAGCGACATGGGACTTGCATAATTGATATAAACTAGACTTGAATAGTGTAGCCCCCAAGGGCCAGGTCATCTATGTGTGGCGACTTGGGACTATGTAATATGACTCACCACAATTTGTTGAATGAATCCTTGACCATGGTTGCAATATAACCCGGAATGAATATCCTGGAATAATTCCTTTGTCTTTGACATGAAATCCCTGCTCGTGGTTGCGGTGCAAACCGGCAAATATATGTTGGAGGAATCCATGAGTGTTGTAGGTTACTACAGAGCACCTTTGAAGAAATCCGAGAATCAGTCAATTAGATGACGCAGCATTATATCTGACAGGGCGGATCTTGAAAAATAATAAATTCTCCGAGCTGGCTTGAAAACCCAATCATTTAGTACTAGTTATGATAAACTATGAAGATCCAGCCAGGTTGGCTATTAAAGATCCATTTGCTCTTGCGGAATACTTAACGGAGGCTCATCTTAAGATATAATACCTACAAAAATAAACAAGACAGAATATATTCTGCATTTTTGTGAGGGTGGCTTGAAGAAGCACAACCCGGAGATGTTATATATTTCATAACATTGCTCCTTCTTTAATAATTTTGCTCTGACCCGGCTTGATAAGCTGGCATGACATGTGAATATGATGCAATGTATGATGCAATGTATGATGCAATGTTGACTTGTCAACATTTTTGGCTTAAGAGCCGGTTGTTAGGGTTAGATAAGCTACACCCGAAGGGTGGGAAGCCCCCTTCGACAACCAAGTTGACTTGTCAACTTTTGTGGCTTAAGAGTCGGCTGTTAGGGTTGGATAAGCTACACCTGGAGGGTGGGAATCCCCCTTCGACAGCTATGTTGACTTGTCAACATTTTTTGGCATAAGAGTCGGCTATTAGGGTTAGATAAGCTACACCCGGAGGTGGGAAGCCCCCTTCGACAACCAAGTTGACTTGTCAACTTTTTTGGCTTAAGAGCCGGCTGTTAGGGTTAGATAAGCTACACCCGGAGGTGGGAAGCCCCCTTCGACAACCAAGTTGAGTTGTCAACTTTTTTGCACCATCTTGCAAGTCGCCATCTTGTAAACCGCCATCTTGTATGAAGAAACGGCAAAAGCTCCAAGTGACTTTATGATGATCCAATAAATTCGGGCACCCATGTTTGAATGGTGCATCACGGCGGTTCGTCTTCTTGGGCAACTTTTTTAATCTTCCGCTAATAATGTAATAGCCCCTAGGATTGGGTTTTCTCTTGCAAAGACCCAGGATTCTCGTTGAAAATGACCAATGAGTCTCGTCATGTCTATAGCCCCCGAGTCTTAAGTTGACTTGAAAAGGCGGCTTGAGAATCTCTACTGATAGTTGAGGTTTGACCGTGGCGGGTTATAGATGATCCCGTATGATTTGTTTCAATAATCCGGTCGATGATTCGTCCTGGCTGGTTGTTGAAGGTAACCAAATTGTAGCGGCGGCGACTTGTGCGCCTGCCCGTTGGGCGGCTCGTATCGACGAGCACTGCATAGATATGCTGACGTAGAATCACAACGGGCACCGTCTTGCGCGCGTCTGTTGGGCGGCTTGTACCGGCGAGCCCCTAGCATGCTGATGTAGATCAGACCGCGACCGGCTTCTTGTGCTCATCCATTGAGCGGCTCGTACTGGTGTATGCAGCCACTAGTGTGTTTACGTAAACATAGAAAACCTGTCATGACATCGTAAGCCGGTGCTGTTGCGAAAGATGCCATGACGTTGTAAGCCGGCGCGGATGGCGAGACACGGCCATAGCATTGTAAACCGGCGCGGACGGCAAGAAACTGCCACGGTGTTGTAAGCCGGCACAGATGGTGAGAAACAGCCGCGGTGTTGTAAACCAGTTCGGCCGCGAGAGACGGCCATGGCGTTGTAGGCCAGCATGGACGTGCGAGTCGCCGGTTGCGTTGTTGATGAAGACCATATCTCGATTGCGGCAGCTTGCCATGTCCATTGAGTAGCTCATACTGGCGGGTGAGCGCGCGCTGTATCGGCAAATTGATGTAGACTGTCCGTGGAGGCGACAACTCACGTGTGTCCATCAAGCAACGCGACATGCTGGAGTGTGCTCCAATTCCGAGGTATAATGCCAATTGTCCTGCGTTACAAATATTGCAGGAAGGGTAATTGTTCTCTAAAAATATTTAATATGTATTAATAAAATAAATGGAAGGATAGCACCTGGTTATTTTATGGGTGCTTGAAAATTTTGTGGTTTCTCCACAGCCGAACTAATACCAATAGTGTTTTGACCAACTCACGGTCTTCACATGGTGTGCCCCTTGGTTCAAGTCTCCATGAAACAATTTCTTTGCCAGAGCTGGTGGTTTCCTTATGTATAAGAAGAGCAGCATGCTCTTCTCTGCTCCTTTCTTTTTGTAAGTTTGTTAGTGTATGAACTGATCTGACATTTTTTAAGACACTTTGACTGCCCCATTGTGCTTCATCAACAGCCCATCGTCCTTGTCATCCTAAAAATGCTCCGACTGGAGAGACGTTGAGTCTTCCCAAGGCGTTGGGTCTCTTGTAGTAGTTGCAGGTGATGTGGTCATAATGAGATGGAAGGAGGCGCACGAGAGTGACGTTAGATGTGGTGGAGTCGGCCAGGCACGATGGTGGCAGGAGAGATGAGTCAAACCAGCACAGCGGCCAGCGGCAGGTCGGTAAGGCGCCCCGGCAGCATAGGGCGACTCACCGGCCGGAGCGGCATAAACCCAGAAGGCGAGGTGCAGGGCAGCACCGGCGGCTCGGATGTGACAACGGAGATGAGTCGGCGACTTGGACCTATGGGTGTCATGGCAGCGGAGGCATCTTGGAGGAAACGACATCCAGGCAGCACAGGGCGGCTCGCCGGCAAGAGCGGCGATGCGATAGGGAGGCTTGCCGGTAGCGGCGGGGCGTGATGGGGCGGCTCGCTCGTAGGAGCAACAGGGCAGCAGCCATGGTGGGGAGGTGAGCTGGAGCCGGCGCCTGCGAGCAAAGGAGCCGGCATGGGTGGCGCGAGGCAGCACTAGGCCTGCAGCGCGTCGACCACACCTTGCCTTGCTGGGTGGTGCTACCGGAAGCGGAACCGGCCGGCATTGAGAACATGGTAGAAGAGGTGACGATAGGAGAGGCGAGTCCATCGGCGGCGGCTGCAACGAGACGCAGCATCAGACATCCGCCAGCGGATGTGGAGACGAGGCGGAGCCGCCCGGGCGCAGCTGCGCTCGAGGGCGAGGCAGAGTCGCGGTGCAGGTGTGAGGCAGTTTGACGAAACTGACTGAATACGGGTCGAAAACGGAACAAGGCCATGGCAGCAAAGCAGCGCAGACCGGCTTCGAGCTGGGCAAGGCAAGGCCGCGGCTGACTCAGGCAAGGGGAAATCAGCAGGAGGAGCGGAGGTGGATCTATTTTGAGTCGAGGCAACGGGGCCACGGTGGCGGAGGTGATGGAAGGAGGAGTGGAGCCAGGCGATGGACGACGGAGACCGAGGCCGAGTCATGGTCACATCCGCCGCCGGGCTACCGGAGGATCCGGTCGAGGCAGCACGGCGAGCCGGCTATGCGCGGTGGTAAGTCCGACTCTTGGCGCAGTGGAGGTGAGGCCGGCTCGAAGTGAGGCCATGGTGGCAGACATGGCAGCGCGTGGAAGAGTCGGGGCGGCAGAGCCGCGTGGGTGGAGGTGACATCAGCCGGAGCGACACGGTCGAGCGGAGGCTGAGCCAGCCGAGTCTGTGGTTTTGTTTTGCTTGACCATCACACGTACTGTAGATGAACTTGCGGTTGTGTGATGAAAACGGGTTCACCTTGAACTTCTGTCAATCTTGGCGACTCGCGGTGATTTGATAGATCACGCAGAAACGGCGGCGGCGAGACCGCAAACTTAATCCCTCTCAAAATCAATTCTCGCCAGAATTTTTGTCCATGAGTTGTTGTAAATGATCGATGAATTTGCTGGTTCTTTCAACTGTCCCATGGCAGGTTATCTAATATGATTGCTTCATGCCAGCTCTTGTTCATCCGATCCGTCACGAGTTTCTCGATCCCTTGGAAAGATCCCTTCAAGAACACAACACCATCATGCATCGGCCCCACGATGGGCGCCAACTGTCATGGATTTGTCACGGCAGATGTCCGGGTGAACGGACATAGGTTCGGGGCAAAGATGCAACTACGTGGCGGCTTGAAGGGGTTGATCGGAATCAAGAGACAAGGAGTTTACCCAGGTTCGGCCCCTCCGATGGAGGTAAAAGCCTACGTCCTGCTTGTCTGGTATTGATGATGAAGGAGATCTCTCTATTACAAGGGTGCTATTTTCTACCTCTAATCACGAGAGCCTCTAATCTGTCTATCTCTAATCTCTTGTGTTGTCTAAGCTTGTGGACTTGTGAACTTGTCTTTCTAGGGGTGCTCTACCCCTCCTTATATAAGTGGAGAGGGTAGGTTTACAAATAGAGTCCTACTAGGAGTAGGATTAGGACTAGTCTCTCTAGAATCCTATTCCGGGTCTTGTTTCCTTCAGCAGGGAGTCTTTCTCTCTTTGGACCTTCTCTTGTGAGCCGCCTGGCGCCGGCTTACACGCCGGGTCTTGGGCCTGGTCGTCCTGCGACCCGCCTGCCAGGTCATTAATAAAATGTCATGTCTTTACCGGGTCTCCCGCGAGTCGCCAGGTCGGGTCATACCACGGGGTATATCCCCGACACCAACCATAATAATATCATATTAATTTTTGATAGTAGGTAGAGGTAATTGAAAGCTTCCAATAATGAGTGTCGAAGAATTTTCAATAACATTCAAACCATTCACTTGGAATTGTTTCTTCGGAAAGTACACCGTATGCTCATTACCATTGATATGAAAGTGACCTTGCTTTTATTGCAATCAATAACAGCCCCTGCGGTATTCAAGAAGGGTCTACCAAGGATAATCGACATGTTGTCGTCCTCGGGCATCTCAAGAATAACAAAGTCCGTTAAGATAGTAACATTTGCAACAACAATGGGCACACCTTCACAGATACCGATAGGTATGGCAGTTGATTTGTCAGCCATTTGCAATGATATTTTAGTAGGTTTGAGTTTATTCAAATCAAGTCTTTTATTTAAATAGAGCATTGTTGAGATAATTTCTTTTAACGGAGCAAGGTATAGTTGGTATTCCAGGATCTCCAAGTTTTTTAGGTACTCCATCCTTAACAGAATAATTAGAAAGCATGGTGGAGATTTCCACTTCAGGTATCTTTCTTTTATTAGTGATGATGTCTTTCATGTACTTAGCATAAGTAGGAATCTTTAAGATATCAGTTAAGCGGGTACTCAAAAAGACTGGCCTAATCATTTCAGCAAAGCACTCAAATTCTTCATCATCCTTTTTCTTAGATGGTTTAGGTGGGAAAGGCATGGGTTTTTGAACCCATGGTTCTCTTTCTTTAGCATGTTTTCTAGCCACAAAGTATTTTTTATCATATCATTTATTTTTAGATTGTGCATTATCAAGATCAACAGCAGGTTCTGTTTCTACATCATTATCTGGTTCTTTATCATCAATAGGTTGAGTATCCTCATGAACATCATTATCATTATAATTATCACAAGGTAGATGTTCATTACCAGATTGAGTTTCAGCATCAGAAATACAAACATCATTATTATCATCAGGAGGTTTTTCTATCTCAGGTTCACTAGAAGCATGCAAACTCCTATCATTTTTCTTTTTCTTCTTCTTCTTAGATGGACTAGGTGTCTCAGTATTAATTCCTTGAGAGTCTTGTTAAATTCTTTTATGCTGACCTTCAGGATAAAGAGGTTCTTGGGTCATTCTACCTCCTCTAGTTACTACTATAATGGCATGATCATTCTGTTGGGGAACGTTGCATGGGAAACAAAACAATTCCTATGCACACGTAAGATCTATCCATGGTGATGAGCATCTACGAGAGGGAGAGTGGATCTACATACCCTTGTAGATCGCTAAGCGGGAAGCGTTAACAAATGCGGTTGGTGTAGTCGAATGTCTTCGCGATCCAAATCGCCAAGCATCTCACGATCTCATCACGATCCGTCCCATGATCCAATCATGATCCAGCCTGCGAACTCATCACGATCCATCCCGCGGTATCATCACGATCTGTCTCGCGATCTTGATCATGGTCCTTCCGATCTAGCGCCGAACGGACGGCACCTCCACGTTCAGCACACATATAGCTCGATGACGATCTCCGCCTTCTTGATCCAGCAAGAGGGAGCGGAGAGGTAGAAGAGTTCTCTGGCAGCGCGATGGTGCTACGGCGATGGTGGTGGAGCTATTTCGGCAGGGCTTTGCCTAAGCACTACGGAAAACTGATCTAGAGGAGAAACTATGCACTAGAGGAACGGGTAGCACGTGGCTGAAAATCTAGTGCCAAAAATCCTAAAACCTCTAGTATATATAGGAGAAAGAGAGGAGGAGGCTTGGCCCTCAAGGGGCCAGCCCTTGGTTTGGCCGAATCAAGGAGGAGAGGAGGACTCCTCCTCCAATCCTAGTAGGACTAGGATTCCTCCCTATTTTGCCTTTTTCCACCTTTTTCTCTCTGGGTTTTTCTTCCCAGCCGCATAGGCCTTGTGTGGGACTTCAACCAGCTCACTAAGGCCTGGTATTCACTATCCCAAAGCCCATGTAGCCTCTTGGGTCGAAATACCCCTCCCGATGGTCTCCCGGTACACTACCAGCACTCCCGGTACACTACCGATGAGCCCGAAACTTTTCCGGCGACCAAAATAGGACTTCCTATATATCAATCTTTACCTCCGGACCATTCCGGAGCTCCTAGTGACGTCCGGGATCTCAGCTGGGACTCCGAAAAACCTTCGGTCACCACCATACATAACTCTATACTACCAAACGTCACCAAACCTTAAGTGTACAGACCCTACGGGTTTGAGAACTATGTAGACATGACCGAGACACCTCTACGGTCAATAACCAATAGCGGGACCTGGATGCCCATATTGGTTCCTACATATTCTACAAAGATCTTTATTGGTCGAACCTCTATGTCAAGGATTCAGTTAATCTCGTATTATGTTCCCTTTGTTCTTCGGTATGTTACTTGCCTGAGATTCGATCATCAGTATCTCCATACCTAGTTCAACCTCGTTACCGGCAAGTCTCTTTACTCGTTCCGTAATACAAGATCCCGTGACTAACACTTAGTCACATTGCTTGTAAGGCTTATTGTGATGTTGTATTACTGAGTGGGCCCTGAGATACCTCTTCGTCACATGGAGTAACAAATCCCAGTCTTGATCCATGCCAACCCAACAGACACTCTCGGAGATACCTGTAGAGCACCTTTATAGTCACCCAGTTACGTTGCGACGTTTTATACACACAAGGTACTCCTCCGGTGTTAGTGAGTTGCATGATCTCATGGTCATAGGAACATATACTTGACATGCAGAAAACAGTAGCAATAAACTGACACGATCATATGCTACGTTTGTAGTTTGGGTCTTGTCCATCACATCATTCTCCTAATGATGTGATCCCGTTACCAAATGGAATCTCATGTCCATGACTAGGAAACCATAGCCATCTTTGATCAACGAGCTAGTCTATTAGAGGCATACTAGGGACATGGTGTTGTCTATGTATCCACACATGTATTTGAGTTTCCGATCAACACAATTATAGCATGGATAATTAACGATTATCATGAACAAGGAAATATGATAATAACTAATTTATTATTGCCTCTAGGGCATATTTCCAACAGTCTCCCACTTGCACTAGAGTCAATAATCTAGTTCACATCACCATGTGATTCGCATTGTTATTAATCTAACACCTAATGAGTTCTGGGGCTCGATCATGGTTTGCATGTGAGAGAGGTCTTATAGTCAATGGGTCAGCGACATTCAGATCCATGTGTACTTTGCAAATCTCTATGTCAAACTGTAAACACTGCTACCACACTCCACTTGGTACTATTCCAAATGGCTGCTCCACTATACGTATCCAGATTGGTACTACGAGTCATCCGGACTGGTGCTAAAGCTTGCATCGACGTAACTCTTTACGACAAACTCTTTATCACCTCCATAATCGAGAAACATCTCCTTAGTCTTTTAATTACTAAGGATAATCTTGACCGCTGTCCAGTGATCCACTCCTGGATCACTCTTGTACCCCATGACGGACTCATGGCAAGGCACACACAGGTGCGGTACACAGCATGGCATACTATACAGAGCCTATGGCTAAGGCATAGGGGACGACGTTCGTCCTTTCTCTTTCTTCTGCTGTTGTTGAGCTTTGAGTCTCACTCAACTTCAGACCTTACAAATCAGGCGAGAACTCTTTCTCTGACTGATCCATTTTGAACTCTTTCAAAATCTTGTCAAGGTATGTACTCGTTGAAAGTCTCATCAAGCATCTTGATCTATCTCTATAGATATTGATGCTCAACAGCTAGGTAGCTTTATCTAGGTCTTCCTTTGAAAAACTCTTTTCAAACAACCATTTATGCTTTCCAGAAATTCTACATTATTTCCGACCAACAATATGTCATCCACATATACTTATCAGAAATTCTATAGTGCTCCCACTCACTTTATTGTAAATACAAGTTTCTCATAAACTTTGTATAGACTGAAAAACTTTGATCACCTCATCAAAGTGTATATTCCAACTCCGAGATGCTTGCTTCAGTTCATAGAAGGATCACTGAAACTTGCACACCTTTTAGCATCCTTAGGACTGACAAAACCTTCTGGTTGTATCACATACAACCTTTCCTCAAGTAAACCATTAAGGAAACGATGTTTTGACATCCATCTGCCAGATTTCATAATTGAAAAATGTAGCAACTGCTAACATAATTCCAAAAAACTTTAGCATCGCTACGAGTGAGAAAGTCTCATCATAGTCAACTCCTTGAACTTGTCGTAAACTTCTTTGCAACGAGTCAAGCTTTACAAATGGTGACATTTACCATGAGAGTTTGTCTTCATTTTAAACATCCATTTGTACTCAACGACCTGCTGTCCAACGAGCAAGTGTACCAAACTCTATACTTGGTTTTCATACATGGATCCTTTCTCAGATTTCATGGCCTCTAAGCATTTTTCGGAATCCGGTCCCATCATTGCTTCTCCATAGCTCGTAGGTTCATCGTTGTCCAGCAACATGGCCTCCAAGACAGGGTTGTCATGCCGCTCAGGAGCAGTACACATTCTTGTCGACCTACGAGGATCAATAGTAACTTGATCCGAAGCTTCATGATCATCATCATTAACTTCCTCTTCAACTAACGTAGGCTTCACAGAAACATCTTCCTGCAATGCGCTACCCTCTGGTTGAACAAAGGTTCAACAACCTCATCAAGTTCTATCTTCCTCCCACTCAATTATTTCGAGAGAAACTCTTTCTCAAGAAAGGACCCAGTTTTAACAACAAACACTTTATGCTTGGATCTGAGATAGAAGGTTTACCCAACTATTCTTAGGGTATTCTATGAAGATGCATTTGTCCGCTTTGGGTTTGAGCTCATTAGGTGAAAACCTTTTTCACATAAGTGTTGCAGCCCAAACATTAAGAAATGACAGCTTAGGTTTCTATCAAACCATATGGTGTCATCTCAATGGATTTAGATGGTGCCCTATTTAAAGTGAATGTAGTTGTCTCTAATGCATAACCCCAAAATTATAGTAGCAAAATGATAAGAGACATCATAGCACGCACCATATCCAATAGAGCACGACTATGACGTTTGGACACACCATCACACTATGGTGTTCCAGGTGGCGTGAGTTGTGAAACAACTTTCACATTGTCTAAAGTTGTATGCCAAACTCGTAACTCAGATATTCACCTCCACGATCATATCACCGACATTTTTATCTTCTTGTCACGATGATCTTAAACTTCACTCTGAATTTGCTTGAACCTTTCAAACGATTCAGACTTGTGTTTTATTAAGTAAATATACACTATATCTACTCAAATCATCAGTGAAGGTGAGAAAATAACGATATCCACCGCACGCTACAAGACTCATTGGATTGCATACATCAACATGTATCATTTCCAATAAATCACTTGCCCGCTCGATCCATCTGGAAAACGGGGATCCTTAGTCATCTTGCCCAAGAGGCATGGTTCGCATGTCTCAACCGATTCGAAATCGAATGAGTCCAAAGATCCATAAGCATGGAGTTTCTTCATGCGCTTTATACCAATGTGACATTTAGCAGCAGTGCCACAAGTATGTGGTACTATCATTATTAACTTTGTATCTGTTGGCATCAATGTTATGAACATGTGTATTACTACGATCAAGATTCATCAAACCATTCTCACTGGGTGCATGACCATTGAAGGTATCATTCATGTAAATAGAATAACCATTATTATCTAACTTAAATGAATAACCGTGTTGCAATAAACACGATCTTATCACGTTCATGCTCAACGCAAAACACCAAATAACATTTATTTAGGTTCGTCACTAATCTCGAAGGTAGAGAGAGCATGTGATGTTGATCACATCAACCTTGGAGACATTTCCAACACACATCGTCACCTCACCCTTAGCTAGTTCTCCGTTTATTCTATAGCTTTTATTTCGAGTTACTAACATTTAGCAACTGAACCGGTATCCAATACCCAGGTGCTACTAGGAGTACTAGCAAGGTACACATCAATAACACGTATGTCAAATATACTTATGTCGATGTTGCCAGCCTTCTTATCTACCAAGTATCTAGGGTTGTTCCACTTCAACGACCGCTCTCCTCATAATCGAAGCACTTAGTCTCGGGTTTGGGTTCAACTTTGGGTTGCTTCACTAGAGTAGCAACTGACTTGTCATCGATGAAGTTTCCCTCCTTTCCCTTGCCCTTCTCGAAACTAGTGGTTTTACTAACCATCAACACTTGATGCTCCGTCTTGATTTCTACCTTCGCGGTGTCAAACATCGCGAACAGCTCAGGGATCATTATTTTTATCCCTAGCATTTTATAGTTCATCACCAAGTTCTAGTAACTTAGTGACAGTGACTTGGAGAACTATATCAATCACTATCTTATCTGGAAGATCAACTCCCACTCGATTCAAGTGATTGTAGGACCCAGACAATCTGAGCACATGCTCAATGATTGAGCTATTCTCTTTCATCTTGCAAGCAAAGAATCTTGTTGGAGATCTCATGTCTCGCAACACGGGCACGAGCCTGAGATCCTAATTTCAGCTCTTAGAACATCTCATATGTTCCATGACGTTCAAAACATTTCGGAGCCTCAGTTCTAAGCCGTAATGCATGATGCACTCAACTTTCAAGTAGTCATCAGAACGTGCCTGTCAGATGTTCACAACATCTACAAACAATGCTAGAGGGGTTGGCGCACCGAGCGGTGCATTTAAGGACATAAGCCTTCTGTGCAGCAATGAGGACAATCCTCAGATCACGGACCCAGTCCACAATATTTCTACCATCATCTTTCAACTCTATTTCTCTAGGAACATATAAAAATTCAAGGGAGCTACAGCGCGAGCAAGTAATCTACAACATAATTTGCAAAGATAGTACTGACTATATTCATGATAATGAGTTCAATTAATCATATTACTGAAGAACTCCCACTCAAATTGACATCCCTCCGGTCATTCGAGTGACACATGATCCAAATTCACCAACTCAAGTCCGATCATCACGTGAGTTGAGGTGGTTTCAATGGTGAACATCAACATGTTGATCATATCTACTATATGACTCATGTTCGACCTTTCGGTCTCTTGTGTTCTGAGGCCATGTCTGTACATGCTAGGCTCGTCAAGTTTAACCCAAGTGTTCTGCATGTGCAACACTGGCTTGCACCCGTTATATGTGAACGTAGAGTCTATCACACCCGATCATCACATGGTGTCTTGACACGACGAACTTTCGCAACGTTGCACATTCGGGGAGAACACAATTTATCTTGAAATTAAGTGAGGGATCACCTTATAATACTACCGTCGTCCTAAGCAAAACAAGGTGCATAAAAGGATTAACATCACATGCAAATCATAAGTGACATGATATGGCCATGAGCTTGTGCTTTTGATCTCCATCATGAAAGCACCGGCATGATCTCCATCGTCACCGGCATGACACCATGATCTCCATCATCTTGATCTCCATCAACGTGTCATCATCTGGGTTGTTGCGCCCACCATGCTTCTACTACTATTGCTACCATTTAGCGATAAAGTAAAGCATTACATAACGCTTAATGATTGACATGCAGGTCATCCAATAATTAAAGACAACCCTATGGCTCCTGCCGGTTGCCGTACTCATCGACATGCAAGTCGTGATATTCTATACAAAACATGATCATCTCATACATCACATATATCTCATCATGTAATTGGCCATATCACATCACAACATACCCTGCAAAAACAAGTTAGACGTCCTCTAATTGTTGTTGCATGTTTTACGTGGCTGCTATGGGTATCTAGCAAGAACAATTCTCACCTACGCAAAAACCACAACGGTGATATATAAGTTGCTTTTGAACCTTCTCAAGGACCGCCTTTGTCAAATCTGATCCAACTAAAGTAGGAGAAACAAACACCCGCCAGCCATCTTTGTGCAACGAGGTTACACGTTAGTCGATGGAACCAGTCTCTCGTAAGCGAATGGTCTGGGCCGCTTCATCCCACAATACCGCTGAACCAAAATACGACCAAGGGAGGAAGCAGTCTAAGCATCAATGCCCACAAACTCTTTGTGTTCTACTCGAGATCTCATCTACATATAAACCTGGCTCTGATAGCACTGTTGGGGAACGTTGCATGGGAAACAAAAAATTTCCTACGCACACGCAAGATCTATCCATGGTGATGAGCATCTACGAGAGGGAGAGTGGATCTACATACCCTTGTAGATCACTAAGCAGGAAGCGTTAAGAAACGCGGTTGGTGTAGTCGAATGTCTTCGCGATCCAAATCGCTGAGCGTCCCGTGATCCCATCACTATCCGTCCCGCAATCCAATCACGATCCATCCTGTGAACTCATCACGATCCGTCTCACGATATCATCACGATCCATCTCGCGATCTTGATCACAGTCCTTCCGATCTAGCGCCGAATGGACGGCACCTCCATGTTCAGCACACGTGCAGCTCGATGACGATATCCACCTTCCTTATCCAGAAAGAGGGAGCAGAGAGGTAGAAGAGTTCTCCAGTAGCGCGGCGGTGCTGCGGCGATGGTGGTGGAGCTATTCCGGCAGGGCTTCGCCTAAGCACTGCAGAAAACTGATCTAGAGGAGAAACTATGCACTAGAGGAACGCGTAGCACGTGGCTGAAAATCTAGTGCCAAAAACCCTAAAAACTCTAGTATATATAGGAGGAAGAGAGGAGGAGGCTTGGCCCTCAAGGGGGCAGCCCTTGGTTTGGCCGAAACAAGGAGGAGAGGAGGACTCCTCCAATCCTAGTAGGACTACGATTCCTCCCTATTTTGCCATTTTCCACCTTTTTGTCTTTGGGTTTTTCTTCCCAGCCGCATGGGCCTTGTGTGGGACTTCCACAAGCCCACTAAGGGATGGTATTCACTCTCCCACAACTCATATAGCCGCTTGGGTCGAAATAACCCTCCCGATGGTCTCCCGGTACACTCCCGTCACTCCCGGTACACTACCGATGAGTCCAAAACTTTTTCGGCGACCAAAACAGGACTTCCTATATATTAATATTTACCTCAGGACCATTCCGGAGCTCCTCTTGGTGTCCGAGATCTCATCCGGGACTGCGAACAACCTTCGGTCACCACCATACATAACTCTATACTACCGAACGTCACCAAACCTTAAGTGTACAGACCCTGCGGGTTTGAGAACTATGTAGACATGACCGAGACACCTCTATGGTTAATAACCAATAGTGGGACCTGGATGCCCATACTGGTTCCTACATATTCTATGAAGATCTTTATCGGTCGAACCTCTATGTCAAGGATTCACTTAATCCTGTATTATGTTCCCTTTGTTCTTCGATATGTTACTTGCCCGAGATTAGATCGTCGGTATCTCCATACCTAGTTCAACCTCATTACCGGCAAGTCTCTTTACTCGTTCCGTAATACAAGATCACGTGACTAACACTTAGTCACATTGCTCGCAGTCTTATTGTGATGTTGTATTACCGAGTGGGCCCTGAGATACCTCTCCTTCACACGGAGTAACAAATCCCAGTCTTAATCCATTCCAACCCAACAGACACTCTTGGAGATACCTGTAGAGCACCTTTATAGTCACCCAGTTACGTTGCGACGTTTGATACACACAAGGTACTCCTCCGGTGTCAGTGAGTTGCATGATCTCATGGTCATAGGAACATATACTTGGCATGCAGAAAACAGTAGCAATAAACTAACACGATCATATGCTACGTTTGTAGTTTGTGTCTTGTCCATCACATCATTCTCCTAATGATGTGATCCCGTTACCAAATGACATCTCATGTCCATGACTAGGAAACCATAGCCATCTTTGATCAACGAGCTAGTCTATTAGAGGCATACTAGGGACATGGTGTTGTCTATGTATCCACACATGTATATGAGTTTCCGATCAACACAATTATAGCATGGATAATAAACGATTATCATGAACAAGGAAATATGATAATAACTAATTTATTATTGCCTCTAGGGCATATTTACAACACATTCATATTATTACTCATCTCATCAAGCAATTCTCTTTGAGATTTAGCAACTTGTTCTAATTGAGTTTGAACATAGAGGCTTGTCTTACCACACCTCTAACATCATTACTGATTCTAAATAACAAGTCACTTAAGCGAGCAATCATATCAGAATTATATTTCAAGTGTCTCGGAACATTTGCATTGAAGTGCTCTTGTTTCATAATGTAGTTATCAAACTCATATAAGCATTGACTAGGATGATTTTTGTAAGGGGTATCACCTTCATCAAACTTTAATAAAGAATTTACCTCTACCACCTGTGGAGGTGGTGGTGTGTTGATCCCATGTATTTCCTCAATAGGTGGTAAATTCTTAACATCCTCAGCTTTAATGCATTTTAACTTCATACATTTCTTTGCCTCTTGCATATCCTCAGGACTGAGAAATAAGATACCCCTATTCTTTGGAGTGGGTTTAGTTGGTGGTTCAGGGAGAGTCCAATCGTCATACAAGAAATACGTCAACTTGTGACCATCTCTATGGGTCACTGAATGGTCACTGTTTTCCATTTGTGACCTTTTTGTGCCAAAAACAGATGGTCAAAAGCTGGTCGTTGTATACTGAAATTAATGACCTTTCTTCTGGAATGGTTATAGACGTTTATGACCAAAAAAAGGTCGTAGATTTAACAACCAATTATTTTGGTCACTAGCAATCCGCCCACACCACGTCAGATCCACCGTGGCAAGCTGACATGGCAGAATTACGACCAAATGAAAAGGTCATCAAATAGAATCAGCCCGGTCCATTTTGGCCGTCTACATGGGCCAATCCCAATAATTCAGCCCATTTAATGTTTTTTCTCTTTATTTTGCTTATCTACATGGGCCTGGCCCAATAATTTGGCCTTTTATTTTTTGGGACAGAGCCTTTTTCTGATGATTTTTTTATAGTCCACTGTTGTTTTGGGCCGCACCCTTTTTAGTCTAGTTCTAATTTGGGCCTTGGCCTTTTTATTTTCTTGGATGCAGCCTTTTACAAACTTTTTTCTTACATTCAACTCTTTTGTTAGGCCCAAGCCTTTTTTAGTCTAATTCTTGTTTGGGCCTCGGCCTTTTTAGAACCCAGGTTCATATTTTGCATAACTTCAGAAAATGCATAACTGTAAAGAGCAAGGCCCAGGTTCACAAGTGGTCCACAAGCCCAGGTTCAAACAGCAAGATCCACATAACTTCACAGAAAATAAACACAAGTACTCCCAGGTTCAAACACAAGTGCTCACAGGTTCACAAGTGCAAAATGCAACAAACTGCATAAGATGACAGGTTCACAGGACCATCAAACTACCTTAGCTCCAAAGAGATCTAAAGAGAACCATCAAACTACAACAAACTTCATAAGATCACAGGTTCAAAGACAAACTACACAGCCATCAAACTACCTTAGCTCCAAAGAGAGCCATCAAGTTGGCTAACTTCTCATCCTGCTCTTGAGACTTCTTGCGCAGCAGCTCAAGTTCCTTGTAGTGTGCAGCTTCCGCTTCTTCCGCCTTCATCTTGATTGCCACCAATTCTTCTTGCATCACTTCAGCTTGAAGCTTCGACCTCTCCAGCTTCTGCTCAAGATCACAAACATGAGCAGCCACAACAGCAGTTGCTTTGCCAGAGTTGTTCCTAGATGACTAGAGCCCAACATTCCTGAGGAATGTGCTTTGCTTGACTTCGGTCTTGAGCACTTCTTCAACAATTTCAGCAGCAGACTTTGGCTCTTCACCTTCTAGTACCGGCGCGTCCTTCATTTTTACCATCTCAAGCTAGCATATGGAGGAAAATGATAGGCATTAGTGGCAGATCTATTTCACAGTTTGCAAACCAAACCAAGCAAGAGAAACCAAACTAGCACACAAATGGATTATTTGAAGTAACCAAACCAGCACACAAAATCTATACATAGATATTTTACTCAAACTCAACAGAAGAAGATGATGACTAGTAACTTGACAGCATTATTTGACTAGTAACTTATGTGACCTGGAGACATGCAATTGGAACAATATGATCGCTTCATTAAGCCTAGAATGGTGGTTCTATATAAGATGGCTTCCCGAGTGAGCTGATCATCAAACTAACATTTAGATCAAATTTCATCATATCATAAAAAATGCAACAAATAGCTACAACAAGTTATGATATCTTTGTTAAACTATCAAACAACATCAAAGCATGGAACATAGTGTGTGTTCCTAACTGGCTCCGAATCAAACAACATCAAAGCATCAAAGCATCAAACAACATCTAAGCTGGCTATGATTCAAACAGGTCTGAGGTTTCTAGACAAAAGTTTGAACTGGCTGGACAAAGCATGGAGTGACTTACTATAGCAGTCTTTATTGGCTCGGAAAACCCAGGCTTCTTGCTGTTATGGGTGGCCTTAAACAAGTCAATCGCAGACAGCTCCTCACCCTTACACTTTTCTTTCTGAAATGTTTTTCAAGAAAAATCAAAATTTTATTCAGCAAGAATCAGAAATTTTATTCAACGAGGATCAAATGGTAAGGTCTCTACAGAAAAGTTCTCACAGTGGCCAAAATGTGTGATGTGTAGTGCCTGGAACCAGTTCTCTGATTGTACATGACTTTTTCTCGATTGATCTTGTTCAACACATAGGTTTCCTACAAAAAAGCATATTTTCGGCATGATCTAGCACTAGCATATCATGTGCAGAACATAAAGCAGCAAACAAAGCAGAGACAAACCTTGTGTCTTGGGGTAGACCACATCTCCACCAGATCTTGCCATTCACCGTCCGTCAGATCTGGCACTGGAGACTTGATGCTGACTTTGTTTGCGGATATGGTATCAAAATACTTCTTCTTGATCTGATGGCGTATGTTCTTTGAATTTTTCTGCAGAATATCTTTGCACGTGGTCTTGATGGTCTCCGAGTCCGTGTTCATCTCAAAATTTGCCTACCAAGACAGCAAACAAGGTAGGAACAATATTAGTGATCATGCATAGGTGTAACAGAAAATAGATAGCACATTAACTACGAAACAAGTAGCTTACAACAACTTTCCCAATGTAGTTCTCCAATGGACTAGCATTTATTTGTATAGCTTGAAGTGAGGAAGAATCGGTAGATGTCTTCTTGTAACGAGTTCACACTCAAAAGCAAGCTTTGCTACCTGCAGAGGCTTCTCTGGACGCTTCATCCCTTCGGCAATTTGGATAGGCACCTTGCTACCAAGCACTTGGTGATTCTCGCTAGCCCTTTGCCCTTTCTAAGTCTAGTCTTGGTAGTCCTTGCATCTGAAAATGAAATTGAACTCATAAATTAGAATAGAAATCGACAAATGCAGGAAGGGTTCTGCTAAACAGGTAAGCATACATGATCATTCCATTGGAAAATGCACTAGTAAAAGAGAGCATTGCAAAGTTCAACTTGCCTGATTGAAGCACAAGCTGTTGTTCTTCTTCATTGATGACAACATTCATGTTAATAGAAGGTGCAATAGGGCTGAGGTCTGTGTGGACAGTGCCTGCTTCATCTATGCAGATAGTTCCTCCTTCATCTAGGCAGACAATGCCACTTTAATCCATGCGGACAGTGGTTTCTTCATCCATGGCGGCAACTCGTCACCCAGTTGCACCGAGGTCTCAGAGTCCATGCGCAGCAGACTTTCCTGATGGTCCATCGCAGTCTCCATCTTTGTTTTCTGCCTTCTGACTCTATCAGGGGTAGGTGGGGTCATCACCCTTCCTAGAGGCATTGCAGCAGATGTTTATGAGCTCTTCTTCTTCTTGCTGACTATCTTCTTGTTGACTATCTTCTTAACACCAGCCCTCTTCTTCCTAGATTCCTTCAGTGCCTCGTATAAATAGCACGGAAAAAAACATTAGATCACAAGAGAAATATGTGAGCACAAGGAAACACAGAGCATACAAGAACCCCAACCCTCCAAGCAAGACGGAGTTTGCACCTTAATAGTCTTCTGCACTACAACATCATCCACTTCCTCTCCATCAATAACTTCATCCTCCTTAGGATTGTACTCGAGGTCATCATTGATAACTCCACTATCTTCTTGAACCTCATCACTTCTACCTTCTTGTACATCATTTGTTTTCCTAATCATTGATGCTATTGCACCGATGCCAAGGGACTGGAACATCCATTTGTTCCTCATCATATTTCTAGACCTAACCTTCTCGTACTCGATGAGAGGCTCTTCTTTGCATGATAAAGGAAACGTGACTATTAGGTGAATGTTTGGAATGCATGGACAGATAGCCAAACATATCTTATGATATTCTATTATCATTTAATCCTAGTTATTCGGGGAAGGAAGACTAAAAGAACACAGGCATAATTAAGCCACCTTATTCAGATTGCAGCAATACATTTCACTTAGCATATTAAGACATGGATCTTATAAAACTGACAGTATAACCACAAGGAGCAAGTTGCATACCAACTATTGGCGTCATATTTGACCTTGTCCTCTTTGCCATGGATGATCTTGAGGTGGTGCTTGCAAAATAGAATAAACAAAAATCAGATACAACAGGGATAAAGTAAAATGATGCACTTGTATCAATAAAGGAAAGCATTTGAACCATCATGCACATACATGTAATACATGTGAAACAAACTTGATGGATCAACAATACAGTGATCTAGTGTTATTAATTAAGCAAACATGTAAGTGCACTGAACAAGCATGCATGTACACTGGAAAGATATGAAGCATCTCTTAATATCTTCACTACATCAAGCAGGAGGTAGTAATGTACATCAAGAAATCTTCCTAGTGCCTCATATAAATTACACAACAAGCAAGCAAAGTGCTGGTAGTACTGCTGATGCAAAGCCTAACCCTATGTATGCTAGCAAGCAACTGAATTGAAGCAAACTATATATGTGAGGCAATGCATTAGTAGTAATATATGTGAAGCAAACTACAGCAAGCTAAGTGAATTAAGGTTGTGGTACCAGAGACAAGAACAGAACTCACATGTATTACAAGTATATATAGTTGGATACAAATACAATGCACACGAATTATACTTCAACAATGTGGATAAGCAAAAACAACTATTTACAACAATTACTTTTATGTTTTAACTTGCAATTTTATCCATGTACCTGCAATCATCTATAAGCAAATAAATTACTCAACTGTTTTCCCTAATGGAGGCAAGCTTATGCATTTAGAGCAACTGATTGTCCAACAGTTGATGAATAAAGAAGCAAGCGGTGTTAATAATAATACTAGGCCTTGAAATCATGCTTATGCGGGCAATTTAGAAGAGTATATCATGAGGACCTTCAAAACAACTAGATGTTGCCACTAGTAAAGCATGAAACAACTATACTTGCAGAAGTACAAAAGCAGATGAAAAAACTATACTCAACTATTGATTATGTTGCCTCTACACACCAAAAAATGGCTACAGACTAGAAGAACACAAATTCAGACATTTCGACAATTAGAATCAACTTGTATATTATAGCACCCAAAATTATCTAGCACCAATATAGTATATATTAAAACTAGTTATACTGCCTTAACACAGAAAGAATTCCAATACCACAATAAGTACTAAGCATTCTCTTGTTCACTGGAAAGAAGAACACAAGCTTCAAACTTGAACAATCGGGATGGGCTGCTGGTACAACACTGATATATCAATCACCATGCACATATCATAAAAGAAGAACACTGCTAAAAACCCCATGGGCACATCATAAAAGAAGTCTTCTACTTGAACAATCAGGATGGGCTGCTGGTACAGCAATGATATATCAATCACCATGCAAACACCTACAACATCTGCTGCAATGGCGTGCTACAAGAACCCTAACCCCATCATGTTATAGCCATGAACCAGATTGAGATCATCCTCATGAACCCCATGAAACCTAACCCTAACCCCATGAACCCTAACCCTAACCCCATGAACCAGACGGAGATCATCCCCAATTCCCCATGCAACAATAAACCTGACCCCTAACCCCATGAACAAGGACCAGGAGATCCTAACCCATGATCCACCGAACCACCAGAGGGGAGATGGATCCACCAAAGGAGGGGAGATGGATCCACCTAACGACCAATCATATCCCTAACCCTAGAATATCGAGGGGAGATGGAGAAGTACCTAGGTGCGAATGATGTTGATTATGCAGCGGTGGTCGTCGTCGATGTAGCCGTCGTCGTTGATGTAGCTGCCGTCGTCGTCGATGTAGTCGTAGTTGATGCAGGCGATGTAGCCGTCAAGGGGAGGGGATTCGTCGTCAGGGAGGGTGGCGCGCTGCGACCCGACGGGGAGGCATAGCGGTGGGGCGGGGCGGCACGGAGCAGGGGAGGGAGTGGGGGTGGGGCAGCACGGAGCAGGGGAGGGAGTGGGGGTGGGGCGGCATGGAGCAGGGGAGGGGGCAGAAGCTAGGGTTCGTCGGGGAGGGGAATGGAATGGGGATATTTTGGGGAGTGGGATGGGAGGGGAGAAGCTAGGATCCCGCGTGTTGAGAGAGGGCTAGTGGGTCCCGCATGGTAGTGGGAGAGGAGTGGTGGGAAATTTTGGTGGGGTGGGAGAGAAAATTTGGTGCTAGGAGGGAAAATTTTGTGGGGTGGGAGGGAAATTTTCATGAGTTTTTAGAGGTTTGGGGGCAGAAAAAATAGGTTTTTTGTAAACTTTGTAGAAATCATGGTTAAAATCATACCGAATAGCTCAGGAAAACATCGGTATTGCAATTTTAGTATTTTTGTTAGTTGGTAGGCCACATTTGATGATGTGAAGCGGAGGTCTCCCATTTTTTTGAATTTTTTACGATGTTTCCAAAAAACGGCCGATTTCGTCGTGTTGGCCGTCCGTGGCTAGGGTTTGAGTCATGCAAATTTGTTGTCAATTCTGTGATGAAATGCCTACCTGTGAAGCTAAAAATAATTTTTGGCAAAAATAGCGGGCAAGCTATGGAGGACCCGCAGTTCAAATTCCAGCCGGTTCCAACTAAACCGGCCGAAGGTTGTCTGAATGGCGAGGAGTAGCTACAAGGTCAGAAATGCATGATTTTTGGCGACCGTTCGTAAAATAGGGTCTACATTGAGATAGACATGGAAAGGCGCCGTTCGGGGTGACCCTCCTTGTAGCCGCTTCACAAAAAACGCATGTTTTTAGCATTCAAAAAATGAAAAACGGTTTTTTTGTGAAACAAGTTGGAACCTAGCTTTGGAAACATTGTTTGGCATCACAAGACGGAGGCATGCACCAAATTTGGGCATATTATCATAGACTATTCAACGAATGTGGCCATATCATTGCTCGTTTGGCTTGAAAGCCATGAATATTCGTTCATGGTAGGTCCTTTTTGAGAACACCTTTTCAAGAAAACATCAATATTGCAAGTTTATTATTTTTGCTAGTTGGTAGTTCACATTTGATGATGTGATGCGGAGGTATCCCATTTTTGTGATTTTTTTGAATTTTTTACGGTGTTTTAAAAAACCAGCCAATTTCGTCACGGCCGCCGTCTATGGCTAGGGTTTGAGTCATGCAAATCTGTTATCGATTCTATGATGAAATGGCTACCTATGAACCTAAAAATTATTTTTGGAAAAAATAATGGGCAAGCTATGGAGGACCCGTAGTTCAAATTCCACCCGGTTCTAGCTGAATCGACCGAAGGTTGTCTGAATGGCTGGGAGTAGCTACGAGGGTCGGAAATGCATGATTTTTGGCGACCGTCTATAAAATAGGGTCTACATTGAGATAGACATGGAATGGCGCCGTTTGGGGTGACCCTCCTTGTATCCGCTTCATGAAAAACGCATGTTTTTAGCATTCAAAAAATGAAAAACGGTTTTTTTTGTGAAACAAGTTGGAACCTAGCTTTGGCAACATTGTTTGGCATCACAATACGGAGGCATGCGCCAAATTTGGGAATATTATCATAGACTATTCAACGAATGCGGCCATATCATTGCTCGTTTGGCTTGAAAGCCATGAATCTTCGTTCATGGTAGGTCGTTTGTGAGAACACCTTTTCAAGAAAACATCGGTATTGCAAGTTTAGTGTTTTTGCTAGTTGTTAGGCCACATTTGATGATGTGACACGGAGGTCTCCCATTTTTTTTATTTTTTTTATTTTTTACGGTGTTTTCAAAAACCGGTCGATTTCGTCGCGGCAGTCGTCCGTGGCTAGGGTTTGAGTCATGCAAATCTGTTGTCGATTCTCTAATGAAATTCCTACCTGTGAAGCTAAAAATTATTTTTGGCAAAAATAACGGGCAAGCTATGGAGGACCCGCAGTTCAAATTCCAGCCGGTTCCAACTGAACCGGTCGAAGGTTGTCTGAATGGCCGGGAGTAGCTAGGAGGGTCGGAAATGCATGATTTTTGACGACCCTCCGTACAATAGGTTCTACTTTGAGATAGACATGGAATGGCGCCGTTTGGGGTGACCCTCCTTGTAGCCGCTTCACGAAAAATGCATGTTTTTAGCATTCAAAAAATTAATAACATTTTTTTGTGAAACAAGTTGGAACCTAGCTGTGGCAACATTGTTTGGCATCAGAAGATGGAGGAATGCGCCAAATTTGGGCAAATTATCATAGACTATTCAACGAATGCGGCCATATCATTGCTCGTTTGGCTTGAAAGCCATGAATCTTCGTTCATGGTAGGTCCTTTTTGAGAACACCTTTTCAAGAAAACATCGGTATTGCCAGTTTAGTATTTTTGCTAGTTGGTAGGCCACATTTGATGATGTGACGTGGGCGTCTCCCATTTTTTGATTTTTTTTTGAATTTTTTATGGTGTTTTCAAAAACCGGTCGATTTCGTCGTGGCGGTCATCCGTGGCTAGGGTTTGAATGATACAAATTTGTTGTTGATTCTTTACGAAAAACCATGTTCAGATGACACTGTCATAATTGAGCATGAAACTTGTATTGTTTCATAATGTTGTTGATTCTTAATGAACAATCTTAACGAAAAACCATGTATTTAACAATCACAAAATGAAACTTATATTGTTTCATACATGAGCGTGCACAAAAACCCATAATTTTATCTTTCATCCATGAGCATGCACAAAATATCAATTCCCATCAATTACCAAACTGAATATTTATAATTAAGAAACTAAATATTCATACTTGAGAATCCATGAGCATGCACAAAATTTCAATTCTTGTCAATTTCAAACTAAGCTTGGTTGACACTATCATACTTAAGAGGTTTACACTAACAAGCTTAAACCTGACATACTAAACATTAACATATTCAGATTAACATGCTTAACATTGCCACTTGATTTCTTAACATCTTCACTCGTTCTTCTCCTTATTCTCCTTCATCATCCTGATGTGCTCAGAGTGGCGAATGCCGACGCGGATGTACTCCTCTACCACAATTGGCATGGTCATGTCGCCCAGCTGTGGGATTTCCAGTGCCACCACCATTGCGAGGTCATCGTCAGGCACCACCATTGCGAGGTCAGTGTCAGGCTCCACAATCACGAGGTCGTCGTCAGCCACCATAGCAGGGTCATCGTCAGCCACCACCATAGCAAGGTCGTCGTCAGCCAGAATAGGCTGCACCTCCTCGCTTGCTCCTCTTCTTCCCCACTCTTCTCCTCTTCTTCCCTGCTCTGCTCCTCGTCATCCCGCTCTGCTCCTCTTCTTCCCCACTCTACTCCTCGTCATCCCTGCTACTGCTCCCATTGCCTGGCCAAATGCAACAAAGTGTGAACATGGTGTTATCGTCATGCTGGTAGAGGAAGCCAAAAGGACAGGAAGAAAAAAGGTAGAGAGCTTACTGGCATCATCGTCGTGCTGGTAGTACATGCGGCACATGGTGTTGTCGAACATCTTCACGGTGAACATGGTGTCACCGTCGTAGCGGAAGACAAGGAAGTGCCCGAGCTATAGGTCATGGGCTTGGGAGAAATGCTCCCAGCCGGGCCCTAGGTACATGTGGCCTTCACCGTCGAACACCACCAACATGTCCCACAGCCTGCGATGCCCGTTGCCGGCCTCTGGCATCTTCACTTTGTGGGGCTCACGACCAGCGAGCATCTTCGCAAACTTGTTAGGCAATCTCTGCAGTGAGAGTCAAGGAATGGTTAATTGTGCCAATCAAGCACTAGACAGTAGAGTGATGATAAAGAGATGGGTGAAGGGGAGATATTGTCTTGAATATACCTGCCTACTGCAAGATTTCTCAATTACAATCTCAAAGAACTCGAAACTTTCCAAGCCAGCCATCTCACTTCTCTGAAAAGCAGCATTGTAATTAAACAACAAGTTACCATAAACAGGACTGGGCATAAATAGGAAACAAACACTTCAAAAAAGGTAGAATATATACTACATGTGTTTTCCAGGGCCTCAATTTGAAATACTACTATAAATGGCAATGGCCTCAATTTGCAGAACACATAAACCCATCCATCAAGATATTGTTTCTGAACATTGGCATCAAATCAACACAAATACTGAATTAACATGCACAAATGACAGAAAAGGTATTAAGGCACAAATATACTACAATCAATATATAACAGCCAACATTTCAATCCATGGACACCAAATGACAGAAAAGGTATTAAGGCACTTGCTACATAAGTGGAGATATATGCAGTTTACTTCAGAAACCATCAAATTTGGACAGATATGTTCATAAGTGGAGATATATGGACAGCAACCATCAAATTTCTAACATCTCTAGTTTACTTCAGAAACTGAACCACACAAACCATTGAAAGAAATAGAAAACAATCTCAATGTTTAGTCACACTACACAAATATTCAATCTTAATCTCCATGGCGAAAAAATGCTACTATAAAAGGACCATATCTGCCCATGTCTACTATAAAAGGCATATCTTCCCATATCTATAAATGAACATATCTATATCTATAAATGAACACTAACACCTTCTTCAGAGATAAGTACACGGGGATGCAATAGCCATGATATAATCCAGTATTAGTAAAGGGTGATGCAGACACTACTAATTGTTTTTTCAGAGAGAAGTACATCAGTGGATAACATCAGTGGAGAACCATATCCTCTTGACTTGAGCAGAAGCCTAATCCAACCCTAATCCAACCCTAATCAGCTTAGTTCAACACAACAACAACGGCGGCAAGAACCCTAATACAACCCTAATCAAAATCTAATCCAACAACCCTAATCCAATCAGTTCAACCCTAATTCAGTGGAGTCAAACCCTAATCTAAACAGCAGCAGAAAACCAAATGGATAGGAAGGAGTCAGCGATGGATTCATACCTCTCCAGGAGAGGAAGGAGTTAGCGACGACGGCGGCGGTGGCGGGGAGGAAAAGTGGACTCGTCGGGGAGGCTGTCGCCATCGATGGAGGAGAAGGGGGTGTCATCGTCATTGCCGTTGATGGAGGAGAAGGGAGGAAAAGTGTCGGGAAATTGATAGGCAGTTTAGGTTGGGGTTCTATTTGATATAAAGAGGGGGAGTGGGTCCCACTTGTCAGCCAGTTCTATTTGATATAGTAAAATGTTCCTGTACTCAGCCAACAACCTCTTCCTAGCCCAGTGGTAGAAACCAAGTGAAATAAGGGCTCGGTCATGGGTTCGAGTCCCCTCTCATGTATTATTTTTTGGTAGCTACATCACCACTTGTCAGCAAGTGGGTCGAGTGGGTAGAGTAGCAAAATGGCCCACTTGTCAGCGAGTGGGTCGACTGGCCCACTTGTCAGCGAGGTGTGTGTTCGATACTTGACTGGTTTGATGATTTGAAAAGAGGTGGCATAGAGTAGAAAACCAGTAGCCTCTTCCTAGCCCAGTGGTAGAAACACACTGAAATGAGCGCACGGTCGTGGGTTCGAGTCCCCGCACACACATATTTTCTTTGCTCACAGTGAAATGGAGCCACGCGTGGGATCAGATGGGATGTCTGATGGAGCGCGCCCATTTAGTGCAAAATTCAGTTAAATCATGATCAGTTTTGACCAAAACAGCTCTGAAAACAACATCTTCAGTTCAAAAAAACTTAAGGATCACATCATCTTGAATTCTTTTGCATTACAAGACAACATTTTTAATCAGGATCACATCACAACAAAAACTACATGATCACCAAAACTAACAAAAACTGCTCCAAAAACAACATCTCCAGTTCACCAAAACTACATCACCACTACTAGAGCATGAGATGGGCATTTTGCCTCTCCATCACCAAAACTTCATGATCACCAAAACTACATCATTTTGCATTGTATCTTCAACCATCATCTGCCTCACCATCACTACATAGTCTCATGCATTTTGGTACCTGGAGGGAATTGTAGTACAAAAACTACATCAGGATCACATCAACAACTACCTGGAGAGGCAAAATAGCATTAGCTCACCAAGGAGACAAAATTTACCTTTGCTACTCATCGTCGCCGATACGAAAACAAGGAACTCTATGCCCACTCTTGTTTTCCTCATCATCACTACAATATTGCAGCATAGTATGATTAGTCATGTTTTCCTCATCCTCGCTCTCATGTCCATCCGCGACCACCTTTCTTATTTTCTTGATACCTTCAACTATTGCAGCATCAACGAGCACACGTTCTCGGTCCCTTCGCACTCTGCTTTGCACCGGAACTTCCATAGAGTCATCATCAACTTGCAATGGAACTTCCGTAGAGTCATCATCCTGGTATGTTAGTCCACCACCACCGAGGCCCTTTTCCACTTCAGTTTCAGTCACACTCCACAAGTGTCTGTGCTCAAAGTTTTGCACAACTCGCCATTTTCCGTGCAAAAGAGTGTCTGGCAGATAAAACACCATTGTTGCTTGTGTTGTTAGAATAAAGGGATCACTCTTATACCAGCACCTTGAAGTGTTGATGCTTTTGAAGTGGAAATCATATTTGACAAAAGAGTCTCTCTTCTTCTTGCTACCAAGCTCAAACCAGTCACAGCGAAATAAGACAACCGAGCGATGGATGCCTCCACTAGAGTTGTACTGCAACTCTACGATGCTTTCAACTGACCATAGAAGTCAATGATCTCACGATCATGTGACCCCTCAGTGACGATTCCACTATTCTATGTCTTCCTTTTTTCCTCGTGGTCAATGGTGTGGTACCGGACACCGTTAGCAATGCATGTTGAATACACTCTCACTCGCTTATCCGGTAAGCATGCCAAAGCAAATAGATCATCACTGACCTTCTTCTCCTCATGCAACTTTCCAATCTGCACAAATAAACCATTTAGCAACAATGGTATTTAACAGTTGGTGAATAACATAGAAAACATAAAACATGTGGCTAAGGATCTCACATGATTCTTAAACCACATAGCAAACCCCTTGGCAACCCTTTTATCAACATGGATCTTGCTTTCTTCCTGATTTAACTCTTCCTTGCATTTCCTGCAATACCAACAAAAGATGTGAATTAAAACATTAGGCTGGTGCCAACCCAAGCAAAAAATATATATAATGAGTGCACAAGATATAACGTACTCGATATATGGTAGAACCTCGGCGCAATTGTTGAGCACATACCAAACCATCTTGTCATACTCATCACTAGCCTCCAAGTATTGTGAGGCTCCAAGAAAGTTCACACCATGGTTGAAAACAGAGACATCACCACTTTGCGAATCAGGCTGCTCTCTATTTCTTCTCGGCCGGTTCCATCTTGTTTCCACATCGCCAAAGTATCTAGAGCAAAAAGTCAAGCACACGTCAATGACATATGCTTTAGCAATCGAACCTTCAGGTCTTGCCGAGTTTCGCACATAACGCTTCCAAGTAACCAGCCTTCTTTCGATTGGGTACATCCAACCGTATTGCAGAGGGCCTCTAAGCATTGCCTCTTTTGGTAAGTGCACCGCCAAATGGACCATCACGGTGAAGAAAGCTGGAGGGAAAATCTTCTCGAGCTTGCAAAGAATAATTGGGATTTCTTTTTCAAGTCTTTCCAGGACAGTTAACTTGAGTGTTTTGCAGCACAATTCTCTAAAGAAATTTCCCATCTCAGCAATTGCTTCATATATATCCTTGTCCATGATTCCTCGGAGTACTGTTGGTAAAATCCTTTGGAGGAGGATGTGATAATCATGGGTTTTTACTACTGAAAGCTTGAATCCATCAGAAGTAACACACTTTGCTAGGTTAGCAGCATAACCATCTGGAAACTTCACCGCTCTTAGGAATTCACAAAATGCAAGCTTTTGTTCTTTACTCATTGTATACCATGCTCCTGGCATTTCAAATGAATCTTCATTTTCATTGTGATATAGATGCAAATCTTCTCTTATGCCCATGCCCTCCAAATCAAGCCTAGAACTAACCGTGTCCTTTGTCTTCCCTTCAATGTTCAGAAACGTCCCTAGCAGATTCTCGCATATGTTTTTCTCAGTGTGCATTACATCGAGATTATGCCTTAATTTCATATCAGCCCAGTATGGCAGGTCCCACAAACAAGACCTCCGGTCCCAACATTGACCTTCCTCATGTTCTCTTTTCTTCGCAAGCTTTCCTGGTCTCACATCTTTCACCTTTTCAAGTTGCTGCTCTAGCTCTTCTTTAGTGAATTCAGCTTGCTTGTCACGGGTTTCATTCTCACCATTAAAATCTTTGATTCTTCACCAGCGATGGTTTCGGGGAAGAAAACGGTGGTGCCCAATATAGCAGATCTTGCTCCTTATTCTCTTTGAGCAAGGGTCTTTGTCACAATGACACAAGCCTGATAACCTGATGTGATCCTCCCAGACAGAGTGTGCAGAGCTGGGAAATCATGGATGGACCATATAATTGCAGCACATAGATTGAACTTTTCTTTCGGACTTAAGGCATCATATGTGGGTACACCAGTCCAGAGCTGGAGCAATTCTTCTACGAGGGGCTCCATAAAGACATCAAAATCCTTTCTTGGAGACTCTTGACCCGGGATAAGAAACGACATCATGAAGTTGGACTGATCCATGCATGCCCATGGTGGCAGGTTGTACGGCACCACAAAAACTTGCTACATGCTATAAGACGTGCTCATGTCCCCAAACGGATTAAAGCCATTTGTGGCAATGCCAAGTTTTATGTTCCTTGGATCTACGGCAAAATCTACATGTATATTGCCAAACTCTTTCCATGCCTCTCCGTCCTCTGGATGGCTCAGCTCATTGTCCATAGGTTGCCGCTTCAGCTTGTGCCATTGTACCTCCAACGATGATTTCTTCGAGATAAACATCTGTTGTAGCCTTGGTATCAACGGAAAGTGCCTCAGTACCTTCTCCAGTATTGACTTCTTCCCATCAGCATCTTTCCTCCTAGAGGCATTGCATTTTGGACAGTTGTCATGCTTTGCTAAATCCTTCCAAAACAAGACACGGTTATTTGGGCACACATGTATTAAAACATAACCTAGCCCCAGCCTGCGGATTATGCTCAATGCTTCATCATAAGATCTGGGAACACAGCTATCGGGGAATTGCAAGCTCAAAAGGCGGAGTATTGCGTTGAATGCAGCATTGCTAATCCGGTAGAAAGACTTCATGTGGAGTAACTTCACGATGAAGGTAAATCTTGAAAATTTACCCCCTTCATGAGCTGCATGCTTCGCCTCCTCTAACACCTCAGCAAACAACGACTTCTGTCCATTAGCACGATCTTCAGCATCGTACAGATCCTTCAATAGGTTAGGAATCCTTTCATCTTCATCCCATCCTCTTCCTCCAAACCAGCATTATCTCGCAAAACCTTTTCCATGAAATCAATGGCAGCATCACCACCACCCATCATATGAGGGGCATGTGTATCAGCTTCAAAATGTTGAGGTTATCCGTCTAAAGGTTCTCCATGATATATCCATCTATCATATGTGCTTGACAGCCCATTAAGAAGCAGATGATCTTCCACTCTTCCTTGAGCCTTTCTTGAACGGTTGAGGCATTCGCAGCATGGGCAAAGAATGTGAGCATCGTTGGCAAAATTTGCCCAAACAAATGCCATGAAATCATCAACTCCTTTGATATGTTCTTTCAAAAACTTTCTAACTCCTTTTCTAATCCAACTTCTGTCCATCTGCCAAAGACAACAAATTGTTGCAACTTAGGAAATCAATCTAAGTGCATCAACCTTAATTAATGAAAATGGATGGCAGTAATGGCACCCAACTTTATATGCTAACTGCCTAACCACAACATTCGGCTATTTCAATTTCTAACTACTTTAGTCCAGTTCACATGGTTTACTGATTTCACATGGGAGCAATAAAAAGCAGTTCACAGGAATTACAGATTTCACATGGGAGAAAAGAAAAGCTAACAAAAACTTGTTGGTTCACAAAAAACAGAGGTGGTCTACAAAGAACTATTGTGGTTAAACCACCAACAATGACAACATATGCTGCCATAAAGTTAAATGACTCCCTTCATATTTTCCAAGTTTACATCAAATCTACATCAACCCTAGGATCCTGTTTCAGCGAAAGACCAACTTGGTGGACAAAATAAATCAGCATTCAATATTTACTCATGGCATGAATCAGTCAAATGGATCAGGATCCTATTTACTCAACATTCATTATTTACTCATGGACAAAATAAATCAGGAATTTAGAAGGATCCTGTTTTAGGGAAAGACCAATAGCAATTTACTCATGGAGAAAATAGAACAAAGAACTATGTTCTCTTGATTGCTGACAACATAATTCACCGCTAACAATTGACTGAATTCCAAAAGAATTCTTAACAATTTGATCAACAACAATTCTCCTAACAATTTCATCAACAGAAATTCTCTTCACAATTTCTACCAAATTCATCAATGCCATTTCCAAGAGATTTTTCCAAGCTTACAACAAACCTACATCAAATCAGTGTGTGTGTGTGTGGAGATTCTCCTAACAAATCTACATCAAATCAATGACATAAACAGAGAGGAGAGGGGGAGAGGAGAGGGGTGCATACGTGGGTGAGGTCTGCTTGTGGCGGCGGCGAGTCCATCATGCTCGGCGGCGACGAGTCCCCCATGCGTGGGCGAGGTCGTCGTTCCTGTTGTGGGCAAGGCAAGTGGTGAGGTCACCGTTCCTGTCGTGGTTGAGTCCCCTTGCAATACCACCAGCGGTCACCGCCCCCGCCCCACCCCTGCTGGTCACTTCGCCTTCATGCCCATGCCCCTACCTCGCCTCCGCCCTCGAGGCCATGGGCGAGATCACCTGTAGCGAGGTCGTTGGCAAGGCGAGTGGCCCCTGCTGGTCGCTTCGGCCACCGGCCCAGCCCTCGTCCGCTGCCCCTGTCGGTTGCCTCCACCTGCCACCCGCCACCCACCGGCCCCACCCTCGTCTGCCGGCCCCTGCTGGTTGCTTCCGCCCGCTGCCCCCCGCCACCTGGTTCGAAGACCTAGAAAACACTAAATGTTGCTCTGTTCGATGCCACCTGGTCGGAAGGTCCGACTTGTCACTGATACAAGAGAGCCATGGTTTTATATAATTTATAGATAAATTCCCATATATGAGCAATAGTCCCTCTCTAGCCCAGTGGTAGCGAGCGAGCCAAGCCAGCGCGAGGTCATGGGTTCGAGTCCCAGCCCGCGCATATTTTTTGGGCGAATTAAGCGCTCAACCCTGCCTATCAAATGGGTCCCGCCTGTTAGTGTGTGCCGCATATGTCTGTTGAATATTAACATTTAAGCAAAATGACACCTAGACAGTGACACATAAGCGAGGTTGCTGAGGTGGCTGTCTAATCATCCTAATGCATTCAAACTCAAGTGTAGTGACCAGTTTATATTGGTCGTTATCAGCTAGGCGTGAGGTAGTGGACAGAGCTGCCCACTTTACGACCATTTCCTCTAATGAAATTACGACCTTTCTGACCAAAATGGTCATTATGGTTCAGGGTTTGGAGGCCCCCGAACAGCTTTTGACCAATTGGTCTAAAATGGTCATAAATTTATGACCAATTCTTCCAGAGTCACTGACAGAAGGTCACAAGTTGACATATTTCTTGTAGTGATAGTTCTTCAATATATTATTCAATAGTTCCTCAGCTTGTTCAGTTGTTTGTTCCCTGAAAACACAACCAGCACAACTATCTAGGAAGTCCCTAGAAGCATCAACTATATAGAATATATTAAGTATTTCATGTTTCTTAAGAGGATGATCAGGCAAAGCATTAACCAATTGGAGAAACCTCCCCCAAGCTTGTGGGAGACTCTCTTCTTTAATTTGCACAAAGTTAAATATTTCCTGTAAGGCAGCTTGTTTCTTATGAGCAGGAAAATATTTTTCAGAGAAGTAGTAAATCATATCCTGGGGACTACACACACAACCAGGAGTAAGAGTATTGTACCATATCTTAGCATCACCCTTTAATGAGAACGGAGATAATTTGAGAATGTAATAGTAGCGAATCTTCTCATCATGAGCAAATAGGGTGGATATATCATTCAGCTTAGTAGGGTGTGCTACCATAGTTTCAGTTTCTTAGTCATGAAAAGGATTGGATTCAACCAAAGTAATTAACTCTGCGCCAACAAAGAATTTATAATCCTTATTGGTAACAAAGATAGGTGAAGTGGCAAACTTATGATCACATTTGATTTTAGCATTCAAAGTCTCTTCTTTATACTTGCCTGGTAGTTTCTTAACATCATTTCTATCCTTACAAGCAAGAATTTCTCTAACTATCTCTCCATCTAGAGCATAACCTTTAGGTATCTTAGGCATTTCAAATCTAGGAGATCTAGGCCTATTAGGTGTTTCATAATCATCAGTTTCAAGGATCTCATCAGTTTTAGCAGATTCATTAGTTTCAATAATTTCATTCTCTTTATCTCTAGCAATTTGTTCATCAAGAAATTCACCTAGTGGCACACTATCATCAAGCATAGTAGTAGCATCATCATAAGCATCATTCATAGCAGAAGTAGCATCATCAATATCAGGATTAATAGCATGTGGTGGTGTTGCAAGTTTACTCATAACAGAAGGTGAATCAAGTGTAGAGTGTGATGGCAGATCCTTACCTCCCCTCGTCTTAGAGGGGAAATCTTGGTTTTGGTATCCTTCAGATTCTTCAGAGTGATAAGTTGATGTAAATCCCAAGTGACCCAACAAGTATAGCTATGCTCCCGGTAACGGCGCCAAAAAAGGTCTTGATAACCCACAAGTATAGGGGGTCGCAACAGTTTTAGGGGGTAGAGTATTCAACCCAAATTTATAGATTCGACAGAAGGGGAGAGAAAGAATATTTGAGAGTATTAGCAGTTGAGTTGTAAATTTAACCACACCTGGAGATAAATATCTGCAGCAAAGTGATCAGTAGCACAGTAGTACGATAGTTTGATAGAAGTGGTAATAATAACTGTAGCGGTAACAGTAGCAGCAATAGTTTTGTAGCAAGTGCAACAGTAATAGCAATAATAGTTACTTAGCAAGAGCAATAAGTGGAAAACTCGTAGGCACTTGATCGATGTATTCGTTGGATGATATTCATCACATAACAGTCATAACCTAGGGCGATAGAGAACTAGCTCCAGTTCATCAATGTAATGTAGGCATGTATTCCGTATATAGTCATACGTGCTTATGGAAAAGAACTTGCATAACCTCTTTTGTCCTACCCTCCCGTGGTAGTAGGGTCCATAAGGAAACTAAGAGATATTAAGGCCCCCTTTTAATAGAGAACTAGAACAAAGCATTAGCACTTAATGAATACATGGACTCCTAAAACTACGGTCGTTACCGTGAAGTATCCCAAATATTGTCACTATGGGGTTGACGGATCATAACACGTAATAGGTGCATATGACTCGGCAAGATCGGATCAAGAACATAGATATAATGGTGATAACATAAATGGTTCAGATCTGAAATCACAGCACTCGGGCCCTAGTGACAAGCATTAAGCATGGCAAGGATACTAGGAATCAAGCCCTAGCAAAACTAACTCGATTAAATGGTGAATCTCATCCAACTTCTCACCAACCAGCAAGCCTACGAAGGAATTACTCACTCCCATTGGGGAGCATCATGGAATTGGCGATGGAGAAGGGTTGATGATGACGAAGACTGAAGATTCCCCTTTCTGGAGCCCCAAACGGGCTAAAGATCTGGCTTCCCGATGAAGAACAAGAGGTGGCGGCGGCTCCATATTGTGAAACACGATAATTCCTTCTCTCTGAATTTTTCGAAGATTTGTGAACTTATAGCATTGGAATTAGGGTCGGGGGGCACGAGGTGGCCAACCTTCACCAGGTCGTGCTAGGGGCGCTGGCGCCCTAGTAGAGGGTTGGCACCCAGGGGCCCCTCTCAGGTGGCTTCTAGCTCCATAATTCCTCATATATTCCAAAATAAATCTCCAAAAAGTTATGTTCCATTCCGAGAATGTAGCATCCCGACTCAAAATGAGTCAAGCCTCTGTGTGTTAAGGCCATCCCTGGATCAGTATGCTGGCACACACAGTACATCAATGTATATATCAAAGTGGAATCACATGTAATTAATGTAAAACTGATATATACCTTAAAATCTTAACGGAAATAGTCAACGGGAGTGGAGTCCCAATAAACACCAACGGAAGGTTGAGTGTAGACCGTAACCCTGAATCGTGCTGTTAGTCATCATAGAAAAGTATCTACAACATAAGACATTGCAGCCGTGTAGGTCACGACATTGAATGTACTGGCAAGATCACCATAGAATGGGATGATAAAAACTATTCTACATGCAAAAGGCTTTGTGGCTCTGGGTCTGAGTTTTTGCAGAAAAGTTGGTTTTATTTTCCCTACAACAAAGGATTCAAGCGGAAAATTCACTACAAAAGTTGGTTGTTAATGAGATGGTTCCACCAACCAATTCTCATAAACCAAAATTATTAATAGACCCACTCATCATAAAATTTATTAGTTGTGTTGAGAATGGCTGATGGTATCATCTCCGGTGCTCATGTTTGTCCTTAACCGGGGACACGGCTAATCGATTAGTTTGACACTCTGCAGAGGTTTGTACACTTTCCCCGCAAGATTCGATCCCTCTGATTGTGTCCTCGCACTGCCTGATGTTTGAGAACAAGACGATCGAAACATGGTCTTCCAAAGTGATCCTCTCATAGAAAGTCAATGCCCATCCAATCCTACCGTTCTTCTACATCTCGTAGCAATCTGACCTACCAGAGTGACCACTAAGGTCAACCAACCCAGAGCCCATATTGACTTGCGGTTGCACACGTAAGCTTTCCGGCCTTGAAGTATCCATCCATCTCTTTGAGCCTGGGTGGCATTCCGTTGGGGTGATCACAGGTAGATACCAGGATTCCCGGCATAACCATGATAGAAATTAGGCTGCCAAAATGCATGTCCAATCCACCCAGAGGTATATTGAGTCCTTGAAGTCTTGAATTCTTGATCATAATTCAGGTCTTGAAATAATTAATAACCTCACAACACTCCTGAATCTCACAACCAACCCCGTCTACTAAAGCATAGCAATTGTGAAGTAACGTCCCTTCCCGGGCAAGTGGTAATAGGATGTTGGGTTTCTCCTACCTCATGATACTACTACAAGTTCAATCTCAATATCCTAATAGATGTATGACGGAAAGATTGATTCTAATACAAATAAAATATAGGTAATGTAAGATGATAAAGGTGAACTTGCCTAGTAAGTTGAAGAAGATGATATCGCTCTCACAAAATAACACTTGATAGAACTATTCATCACTCTCCGATGAAAATCTATATACTCAAACATGGCACTCATATAAGCAATCATACTAGCAATCAATACTAACAATCAATAAGCAACACAAAAAACAAACACAAAAGGGTTGTGATGAAGGAAATACTTAAGACAAAAGTTAAAACAGCAAAACTTCATCAAAACAACCAAGAATAGTTTTCCCTACAAACAACTATTTTCAATAGTAACAAAACAAAAACAAAGAAAAATATAATAAAAGTATTTTATTAAATATTTTACTAGCAAAAAGAATTACTTTTGAAGAACAAGTAAGAACTATAAGAAATAATACACTAAACAACATAACTTTTTGCCTATTAATCATAACAACAAGGAAAATCAATAAAGTACTAAAGTAATAGAAAACAAAATATAAAACAATTAAGTTAAAAGCAAGTAAAACTTCTAAAACAGTTTATAAAAATATTTTCAAATAGGAAATCAAACTAGCAATGAAATCAATTTGCAAGTTATTATGAAACTAGAATTGGTTTCATGCTATAGAAATAATAAATGATAGAAAAATAGAATTGGTTGAAATACTACTGCTAACTAACAGAAATCAAAGTAAAATTTGTCAACTAATATAAATTAAATTAAATTAAAACAATTTAAACAAAAGAAATAGAAATAAACCTAAAAAGAATCAAATCAGTACTATTTTGATTGAAACCCTAATTTAAATTATTCTACAAATTCTCAAATTCTACCTACTCATAACTAAGATCACAAGTGACCGGTAGCAAAAATAATCAACTAGAAAACTATTTTTAAACTCAAGATATTCACATTCTAGTGATTTGAGCAAATTCAACAAATTTCAAATTTCAAACTTTCAAATATGGTCAAAATGATATCTACAGAAACTAGATAACATTTGTGACACAATTCAAAAAGAATCAAATTAAAACAATTAAAAACATAAAAGATATAAAGAAAACAAAAACAGAACTATTCTGTCTAAAACAGAAAACAAAAAAGGAGAAAATTCTAACTAACGGGAAGGGTACACGTGTCAGCTTCTCATTGGCTATGGGGTGTGTATGTGGCGTCTAAACTAGCGGACGGCCGTTACTTAGGGAAAACAATTTGGCTAATGTAATCTAAACACAAAACCGGCGGGTTTATTAAATTAAACCGAAGGGGTACATGGGATCTAATCCTAGCCATCTATCTGGCTCGGACGGTGGAGGAGGAAGGAGAGCTCACAATGGTGGAGATGGCCGGCGATGGTGGACTCCAGCGACGGCAACGGCTCTGGCGTGATGCGGGCGAGCATCCCAGTGGTCCTCCGGCATCGGGAAGGACTCCACTCAATGCGAGCAAGGATGGCGATGACGATGATCACCTCGGTGTGGCTCGGGGGCGACGGGATCGACGGCGACGAGCTTCAAGGCGGCGATGGTGTACGGTGGTCGAGGTAGAGGGAGCACCGGTGGGTGTGGGGCTCGGGCGAGTGCCCGGGGAGGTGCGAGCGAGCGAGGTGGAGCTGTTGGTGGCGATGGGAGGGCTCGGGGTGGTCGGAGTGGAGAAGCAGCATAGCAATGGCGTGGCGGTGGGGTTCTGCTTCGGCAAACAATTGCGAGCAGAGGAGGTCGTTGGAGAGAAGGCTTAAGGAGAGAATGGAGCAAGGGGTGCAAGTATTTATAGGAGAGGTGGTGGAGCTTGTGCGACAGCAGATCGACGAGGGGATCACGTCAGGATTTGGCTCCGGTGGAGCTCCGGTGAGATTTCGAAGGTGAGCACGGTGTAGCGGGATCGGACAGTGGGGTCCACCAGTCAGCGAGGGTGAGAGGGTGAACAGGGGATCGGTGGCCGATCGGTTGTTGATTCGGTGTCGAGCGTTGGTGGGCTGGAGAGAGAGAGAGGTGGGCCTCATATTGTTTCCTATTAAAGGAACTTTTCCTTTTTATTAAAACAGGAAAGTAAATCATAATTTCGAAGATCAAATAAAACTCAAACATGGAAGTTTTATATAAAAAATATTATAAAATAAATTCCATAAGATTAATATTTTTTCCTTACGGGCAAATAAATACTTTAAAAAATATTTTTCAGAAAATGCCTAAATTGATTTTGTTTCTTTTTGCAAATATTTTTCAAATAAGCCCATGGGTTTTATGATTCAAATATTTCACAAAAATACCCATGGTTTGGAGGGTCTTGTTCCTCCTCTCAAAATCTTTGGATTGGGTAAGTGAAATTTGAATTCTTTCAAATTTTGAAATAGAACCAAATATGCAATAAATTCCAAACAGGAAATTCCATAAGTATTTGCAAATCAAAAGTTTCAAATCCATCATTTGGATAAGTCATGTCATCTTCTCTCATTGTTTTGCATTGGATGGAATCTGAACTCAAAACAAAGGGAAAGTCATTTTATTCCCTCTCATTCAAAAGTTTTAGAAAGTTTCAGATTTCACTCAATTTTCAATCACTCAATCAAACAATCAATAATTCTATTGATTAATATAACATTCCAAAATTTGGGATGTTACAGAGAACTTTTATTTCTGCACAAAAAACAACACCATGGTAGTTCTACTGAAAACAACATCATTCCGGGTTAGTTTCATTCAAATCATGCAAATTAGAGTCCAAAACAAGAGCAAAAGTGTTAGAAAAAGTAGATACGTTGGAGACTTATCAGTCTTCTCTAAATTCTATTATGCATGATTGTTATAGCTTTGCAAGTCACTCCGTTCTATCCGTTTGGTTTGGCCAACTAGATTGATTTATCTTCATGTTGGGAAACGTTGCATGGGAAACAAAAATTTCCTATGCACACGCAAGATCTATCCATGGTGATGAGCATCTACGAGAGGAAGAGTGGATCTACATACCCTTGTAGATCGCTAAGCGGGAAGCGTTAAGAAACGCGGTTGATGTAGTCGAACGTCTTCACGATCCAAATCGCCGAGTGTCCCGCGATCCAATCACGATCCGTCTTGATCTAGCGTCGAACGGACAGCACCTCCATGTTCAGCACACGTACAGCTCGATGACGATCTCTGACTTCTTAATATAGCAAGAGAGAGAGGAGAGGTAGATGAGTTCTCCGGCAGCGCCATGGCGTGGCGGCGGCGGTGGTGGAATTATTTCGGCAGGGCTTCGCCTAAGTACCACCGAATCTAGACGGAGGAGGAACTACTGAATAGAGAACTAGCACATCGACTTGTGTCCTTGGGGGATTTATTCCTCTAGTATATATAGGAGGGAGGGGAGTAACCAGCCCCCTAGGGTTTCCCCTACGGCTTCGGCCAAAGTGGGGAGGAGGTGGAGGAGTCCACCTCCAATCCTGCTCCTAGTACGATTCCACTTGGAATCCTCCCCTCTTCTGGTTTCTTCCTTCTCCCACCTCCTAGCCGCATGGGCCTTGTGGTGCTGGTTTTCCCAACTCACTAAGGGCTGGTGTAGCCCCCCCCCCCCCCTCAGGCCCATGTGGCCTCCCGACGTGGGTGGCCCCTCTCGATGGCCCTTTGGCACTCCCGATACACTACCGGAAATACCCGAAACTTTTCCGGTGACCAAAACGGGATTTCCTATATATCAATCTTTACCTCCGGACCATTCCGGAGCTCCTCGTGTCGTCCGGGGTCTCATCGGGACTCTGATAAACCTTCGGTCACCACCATACATAACTCAATACTACTGAAACGTCACCTAACCTTAAGTGTGCAGACCCGGCGGGTTTGAGAACTATGTAGACATGACTAAGACACCTCTATGCTCAATAACCATTAGCGGGAGCTGGATGCCCATATTGGTTCCTACATATTCTACGAAGATCTTTATCGGTTGAACCTCGATGTCAAGGATTCAGTTAATCTCGTATGATGTTTCCTTTGTTCTTCGGTATGTTACTTGCCCGAGATTCGATCGTCGGTATGTGTATACCTAGTTTAATCTCATTACCAGCAAGTCTCTTTACTCATTTTGTAATACAAGATACCATGACTAACTTATTAGTCATGTTGCTTGCAAGGCCCATTGTGATGTTGTATTATGGAGTGTGCCCTGAGATACCTCTCCGTCACACGGAGTAACAAATCGCAGTCTTGATCCATGCCCACTCAATAGACACCCTGGGAGATACCTATAGAGCACCTTTACAGTCACCCAGTTACATTGTGGCGTTTGATGCACACAAGGTACTCCTCCGGTGTCAGTGAGTTGCATGATCTCATGGTCATTGGAACAGATACTTGACATGCAGAAAACTATAGCAATAAACTGACATGATCATATGCTATGTTTAAGTTTGGGTCTTGTCCATCACATCATTCTCCCATTATGTGATCCCATTTATCAAATGACATCTTATGTCCATGGCTAGTAAACCCTGACCATCTTTGATCAACGAGCTAGTCTACTAGAGGCATACTAGGGACAAAGTGTTGTCTATGTATCCACACATGCAATGTGTTTCCAATCAATACAAGTATAGCATGGATAATAAACGATTATCATGAACAAGGAAATATAATAATAACCATTTATTATTGCCTCTAGGGCATATTTCCAACACTTCTGTGGGAGGAGTGCATTGTAGTGGGTTCAATCTTGCGGCGCTCTGTATCCCAGTGACAGAATGGTGACAAGACACACATTGTATTGTTGCTACTAAGGGTAAAACGATGAGGTTTGGACATATTGCTTGGTCTTACTTTGGCTAGATCATGTCATCTTTCTTAAAGCATTACTCCGTTTGTCATAAACTTAATACCATAGGTGCATGCTAGATAACGGCCAATTGGTGGAGTAATAGTAGCAGATGCAGAATCGTTTCGGACTACTTGTCATGAATGTGATGGCTAGATACATGATCATTCTCATGAATAACATTATAACTATGTGCTTTTTTATCAATTGTCCAACAGTAATTTGTCTACCCACCGTATGTTATGTGTTCGAGAGAGAAGCCTCTAGTGAAATCTATGGCCCTCGGGTTTATTCAAGTCATATTACAAAACCTAAAACCTAAAACCTTGCTGCAACTTATTTACTTTATTTTTATTTTACTTTTATGTTTATCTAACTATCACTATCAGAGGAAATCATTGCACGTAACGAGTTCAAGGGGCTTGACAACCCTCTTGCCCGCGTTGGGTGCAAGTGGTTCGTTTTGTGTGTGCATGTATTGTTAACGAGGAGTTGTTGTCATTCTCCTACTGGTTCGATAACCTTAATTTTCAATTAGGGAAATACTTATCGCTATTATATTGCTTCACCCTTCCTCTTCGGGGAAAAACCCAATGAAGCTTACAAGTTGCATCGTGTTAGTCACGATGTGAAATGTTACTAGGACCTCTCCCACATGAACTACTTTCCTCGGGTTGCCGGGCCCCTACCTCCTTTCCCTCGTGGAAGGATTGCAGCCACAGGCCCCACCTGCACCTTGGAACTTTTTCGGGTCCATACCCGAGGAACCTCTTCCTTCTGACTACCAGCACACTCCTATTCACCTGAGAGGTCGAACCACAACAGAGTGTCGTGACCTCTGACGGGAATGTTCCCGGGATCTCTCCCGCGTGAGTCACTTCCAAGACATTGTGGCCCTGGTGTCAATTCCCTACAATGGATCTAGAGACACGTACCTCACTCGAGTGAGGGGAAAGTTCATGTGTCCTTTCCCGTTCGAGAAAAAATTCTTCCCTATGCCACCTCTTGTCCTTCCCATTTGTGACGAAGTTACTGCAGTGTGCTATGCCTTCTCCCAAGAATAAGTTCTTGAGATCTCTCCCATGTGAACTGCTTTCTTGGGTTGCTGGGTTACATTGTTTTTTCTTGGTCATTTTATCCAAAGTACGGCAAAAGAGAAAAAAGAGAAAACTAGGAGAATGAAGCAGGCGTCAGGGACCAATCTCATGGTCCCGGGGGGCTCCTGTGCCAGGGACCCCTTGGAGACGGGGGCTTTAGGCGCCACCGGAGTTGGCGTCCTTCTCTTGTTGCACCACCACTGCGACAATGCCCTCCACTGCACGTTGGGCCACCAGACGATCCGTGGCGGTTTGCTCCACCAGCACAACCCTCAATGGGAAGTGGCGAGAGGCAACACAAACACCGACGAGGACACGTGTGGCTGTCGCCTGTATGACCTCCTCCATCATGGTCGCCGGCGCCACGTCCCTCAATGGATGAGGCTTGCCAAATCTAGCGGCAGGATGGCTGAAGAAAACTGCCAGGTGGCCCAGCTTACCCTTGTTGAAGGTGTAGTAGGGCACGAACGGCTGGAGGTCGAGGGCTTGCAAGTCCTCGCTCAACCGCCGATACACGTCACGCAAAGCCCCCAAGCTCGTGTAATGTTCAGCATGGAGGTATCCAAAAAGTTGTTCTGCCTCTCGTCGGCGGATACTCTCTACCTTGAGTTCTTCGTGCAACTCGGTGGTCTCATCTTCCATACGGAGAGCGGTCCCGTTGAGGGCTGCGCACAGCTTCTCAAGCTCGATGTCCTTTGCAGCGAGGATGGCAAAGGAGAGTGTAGAAGGTGGAATAAGAGGGCAAAGGAGACAACGGAGGTTCGGGAGCTCGAGAGATGGGTCAAAGGAAGTTGTCGAACCCTGGTGACATATAGGCGGATAGGGAAGGCATCGGATGCTCTCTCTCCCACAATGTGTGGCCCTCACCTCCTCTTCTCCTTGTCGCCTCATTTCCCAAACACCACGATTTGGGAAGCAAGGCGTCGCCTGCTCGAAAAGCGTCATTACGTTTGACGACCCAAAATGATCGAGCGACGCAGGGATATGATGACTGGGGTATGTTTCCCTAGCACCGGATAAAACACCCCATGTGGTTGGCCCTCTCCGTGACTAGCCCCCCACCCCCACCCCCCACATATTTGTACACGATTTGCGCGGGCTCGATGGGCCGGAGGGCTACTACACGCATAAAGGCCAGGCGTGGCTCAAAGCATAAGGACAATCGCGTTCATGGCAACAAGCTAGGGTGTCACGAAAGAAGAAGATGCCTGGAGAAAAGAGACCGCGATTAAAAAATGAGGATCCATATATTCCTTACAAATAAACACACCTACGAACCAAGAAAAAAGGGATAGGGACACCAAAGGTAGCCACGTGCAAGAAGTCTTGAAGAGCTTACGCCTAAGAATCAACGTCTTCATCTAGGGAACCCCCGAGATGTGTGGAACCTTTTGGGGCATCTTATTCCTCAACAGGGATGAAGGGACCGGCAAGTTCATCAATGTAACCAGTGATTGTAGTCCTCAAAGCCTCGGCCTGCTTGCTCTGGCCAAGGGGTTTCACCAGCTCGTCAAACAAAAAGGTAGGATAGGCGAGATGGAGGCTCGTGAGGACACAATCATCAAACAATAGGCACCGACAAGTTCATCAATGTAACCGGCTAGTATCGCCACCACCCGAGCCTCAGCCTCTATGTACCCCTTGAACTGCCCCGCAAATGCCTCTAGACATATGATGAAATTCTAGAAGAACAAGGAGTAGCTCCCCATGGTGTCAGCTTGAAACTTAAGGGACCCCGGGAGGTTCATACGTCTATTTTGGATCATGATTTCCTATTGTTATTTATATTGTGTTTCATCATTATTTCACTTTATGATAAAAAAAATGTCTTTTCTCTCTGAATTTACAAGGAATACATGGAGAGGAACATTGTCGGCAGCTAGAATTCTCGACCAGAAAAGCTACATTAGAGATACCTATTCTGCTAGACTCCAAATGACCTGAAATTTTACGGAGAATATTTTTGGAATATATATAAAATATTGGAGCTAAGAAATACCAGAGTGGGGCCACCTGTCGCTCACAAGGCAACAGGACGCGCCTTGGTGCCTTATGGGCCCTACAGGCGGTCTTCTGCCCCCCTCTTCTGCTATATGAAGGGTTTTGACCTATAAATAAAAAGGAGGAGACTTTCCGGATGAAGCAGTGCCATCTCGAGGCGGAACCTGGACAGGAGCACTTTTGATCTCCGCTGGAGCGATTTCGCCAAGGAAACTTCCCTCCGGGAGGGTGAAATCGAAGCCATCATCATCACCAACCTTTCCTCCATCGTGGGAGTACCAATCTTCATCAACATATTCACTAGCACCATCTCATCTCAAACCCTAATTCATCTCTTGTATTCAATCTTTGTCTCAAAACCTCATATTGGTGCCTGTGGGTTACTATCAGTGTTGATTACATCTCATAGTTGATGCTTGCTGGTTTATTTGGTGGAAGATTATATGTTCAGATCCTTAAAAATATTCAACACTCCTCTAATATTGAACTTGAACATGATTTGTGATTAGTTACTTTTGTTCTCGAGGACATGGGAGAATTCTTGTTATAAGTAATCATGTGGTGTCGGCATCCGTTCAATATTTTTATGATATGTATGTTGTTGCTTCCTTTAGTGGTGTCATTTGAATGTCGACTACATGACACTTCACCATACTTGGTCCTAAGGGAAGGCATTGTGGAGTAATAAGTAGACGATGGGTTGCGAGAGTGACAAAAGCTTAAACCCTAGTTTATGAGTTATTCCGTAATGGGTTGATTTGGATCTATATGTTTCATGTTATGTTAGATTTATCTTAATTCTTCTTTTTTATTTGAGAATGCTTGCAAGAGGGGGTAATCATAAGTGGGTTGCTTATTTAAGTAAGAACAACACCTTAGCACTGGTCCACCCACATATCAAATTATCAAAGTAGAGAACGTGAATCAACTAAACATGATGAACGTAACTAGATGGAAATTCCCATGTGTCCTCGAGATCCCTTTTCTTTATATAAGAAAACTTTCAGGCTTATCCTTTGCTACAAAATGATTGGGCCACCTTGTTGTAGTTTTTTTACTACTACTACTACTACTTGCTACTTGTTACGTATTATCTTTATACAAAACTACCTATCGTTGTTACTTACAGCACTTGCAGAGAATACCTTGTAGAAAACCGCTTGTCATTTCCTTCTGCCCCTCATTGGGTTTGACACTCTTACTTATCGTAAGGACTACAATTGATCCCCTATACATGTGGGTAATCAAGACTCTTTTTGGCGTCATTGTCGGGGAGTGAAGTGCCTTTGGTAAGTGGAATTTTGTAAGGTAACATTTTTGTTACGTGCTAAAATTTACTGTTGGTTGTTAATATGGAGGATAATCCTCTGAGGGGCTAGTTCAAGGTATCTTCAGCTCATCTGGAAGTGGCAAGAGCCGCTCCTCAAACTACTGAACGTACTAAAATTATTTTCTATGAAATTCCCTCGGGTGTGTTAGAGAAATTGCTTGGTAATCCTTATGTAGGAGATGGAACAAAACATCCTGATATGCACTTTATATATATAGACAAATTTTCTGGATTATTTAACCTTGTCGGTTTATCCAAGGATGGTGTTAAGAAGAATGTTTTCCCTTTATATTTTGAGGGAAAGGCGATGATTTGGTATAGGCTATTGGATGATACCGGTACATGGGATGGGAACCGATTGAAGCTGGAATTCCATGAGAAATTTTGTCCTATGCATTTGGTTCATCATGATCGGAATTTTATATATATATATATATTTGGCCTCGTGAAGGAGAAAGTATTGCTTAATCTTGGGCGAGGCTTAAATTTGTGATGTACACATTCCCTAATCATGAGAACTCAAGGGAAATAATCTTGCAAAACTTTTATGCTCGGCTTTCTCATGATAATCAATGGATGCTTGATATTCTTCTATCGGTTCCTTTACGACAAGAACTATGGAATTGAAATGGAATATTCTTTAAAGAATTAAACGCAACTCTGCAGATTGGGAGTTGGACACAGGTAATGAGTCAGGTATAAATCTTGAATTTGATTGTTTTAAAAAAATTATGGAAACTGGATCTTTTCATAAGTTTAGTGCAAAATACGGCCTTGAATCTAAGATAATAGCTACTTTATGTGAATCATTTGCTACTCATGTTGATCTCCCTAAGAAGAAGTGGTTTAAATTTTATTCCCTATTAAAGAAACTTGTGAGGAACCTAGCATAGCTAAAGAAAAAATAATTCTTTATAATGTTGATCCAGTTGTGCGTACTGCTTACATTGAGAAACCACCTTTTCCTGTTAGGATCAAGGAACATGCTAAAGCTAAAATTGTGGTTACTAAAAGTAATGTATGAACAAATAAATATAGAGCCTAATATTGCTATGTTTAAGGGTTTCTTGGTTGATAATATTTATGAGCATGTTATTTACTTCTGCGATGAGACTGCTAAAAACAAAAACGATGTGTTAGATAAGAATTAATCGATGGTTGGTATGCCCGTTGTTTCTATTAAGATAGGAGATCATTGTATCATGGTTTATGTGATACAGGTGCTAGTGTGAGTGCCATTCCATTTACTTTATATCAAGAAATTATGCATGATATAGCATCTGCTGAGTTAGAAGAAATTGATGTTACTATTAAACTTGCAAATAGAGATATTATTTTGCCACTTGGGATTTTTGCAAATGTTGAAGTCTTGTGTGGAAAAGTCAAGTACCCCATTGATTTCCTAGTACTTCGTTCTCTACAAGATAATTTTTGACCCATTATTTTTGGTAGACCTTTCCTGAATACCGTAAATGCTTAAATTGATTGTGCTAAAGAAAAAGTTAAAGTCAAGATATGTCTCATGAGCTTAATATCTCGAAGTTTGGTACACAACCACATGAGAAATATTTATCTAGTAAAGATGAAATAATTGTTCTTTCTTTTATTGTTCTGCCTCCTACTGATCCGATAGGATAATATTTGCTAGACCATGAAACTTATGTGCATATGAGTGAAAGACATGAAATAGATAAAATATTCTTCGAAGAATCACCTATCATTAAACATAATCTTCATGTTGACACCTTGGGGGATCCTCTTCCACATAAGAGTGATCCCATGTTTAAATTAAAGACACTACCTGATACATTGAAGTATGATTATCTTGATTAAAAGAAGATATGTCATGTTATTATTAGTGCTAACCTTTCAGAGCATGAGGAAAAGAGATTACTTAAAACTCTGAAGAAGAGCCGAGCTGCTATCAGATATACTCCTGGTGTCTTAAAGGCATTAGACCCATGTTATTCCAGCACAAGATCAATATGGAGCTAGTTGCTAAACCCATCGTTGATCATCAATGTCGCCTTCGTCCTAAAATGAAACAGGGGGTAAGAACTGAAATATTGAAGCTTCTTGAGGCATGTATTATTTATCCCATAGCTGATAGTAGATGGGTAAGTCATGTTCATCGTGTGCCTAAGAAACAAGGTATATCATTGTTCCTAATGATAAAAATGAACTTATTCCACAGAGAGTCATAATTAGTTATAGGATGGTAACTAATTTCAGAAAATTAAACAAAGCTATTAGAAAAGATCATTACCCCTTGCCTTTTATTGATCAAAATTTTAGAAAGATTATCTAAGCACACACATTGTTGTTTCCTTGATGGATATTATGGTTTTTCTCAAATACCTGTGTCAAAAGAAGATCAAGAGAAAACCACTTTTACTTGTCCTTCTGGAACTTATGCTTATAGACATATGCCCTTTGGTTTATGCAATGCACATGCTACCTTTCAAAGATGTATGATGGATATATTCCTTAATTTTTTTGAAAAGATTGTTGAGGTATTCATGTATGATTTTTCTATTTACGATACTTCTTTTGATGATTTCTTAGGCAAACTTGATCGAGTTTTGCAGAGATGTGAAGAAACTAATCTTGTATTGAATTGGGAGAAGTGCCACTTTATGGTTAATGAAGGTATTGTGCTTGGGCATAAAAAATTTGAACAAAGTATTGAAGTGGACAAAGCTAAAGTTGATGCAATTGAGAAAATGCCTTGTCCTAAAGATATTAAAGGTATAAGAAGTTTCCTTGGTATTGCTAGTTTCTATAGACGGTTTATTAAGGAATTTTCTAAGATCTATAGTCCTCTTAACAATCTTTTGCAAAGATATTTTCCATTTGTTCTTCATGATAATTGTGTAGAAGCCTTTAAAATACTTAAGCAAGCTTTTGATTTCTACACCTATTGTTCAACCACCTGATTGGAACTTACCATTTGAAATAATGTGTGATGCTAGTGACTATGTTATTGATGTTGTTCTAGGACAAAGAGTTGATAATAAATTAAATGTTATCCGTTGTGCTAGTAAGACCTTAGACAGCGCTCAAAGAAATTATGCTACTAGTGAGAAAGAATGTTTAGCAGTTGTGTTTGCATGTGATAAGTTTAGACCTTACATTGTTGATTCTAAAGTTACTATTCACATCGATCATGCTGCTATTAAATATCGTATGAAAAATAAAGATGCTAAACCTAGGTTGAGTAGGCAGTTCTTTTACTTCAGGAGTTTGATTTACATATTATTGATAGAAAGGGAGCTGAAAATCCTGTAACAGATAACTTTTCTAGAATGGAAAATGTTCTTGATGACCCACTGCCTACTGATGATATTTTTCCTAATGAGCAATTAGCTGTTATAAATGCTTACCCTAATACTCCTTGGTATCCAGACTATGCTAATTACATTGTTGCTAAATATATACCGCCTAATTTCACATACCAACAAAACAAAAAGTTATTCTTTGGTTTAAGACATTGCTTTTGGGATGACCCGCATATATATAAAGGAGTAGATACTATTATTAGACGTGGTGTACCTAAGCATGAAAATGAACAAATCCTATGGAACTATCATTCCGAGGCATATGGAGGACACCATGCAGGAGAAAGAATTGCACATAACGTATTATAGTCTGGTTTTTATTGGCCTACTCTCTTCAAGGATGCATGTAAGTTTCTCCTTGTTTGTAATGAATGTCAAAGAGTTGGTAATATTGGTAGACATCGAGAAATTCCAATGAATTATTCACTTGTCACTGAATCATTTGCTGTTTGGGGATTTGATTATATGGGACCTTTTCCTTCCTCTAATGGGTACACTCATATTCTAGTTATTGTTGATTATGTTACTAAGTGGGTAGAAGTTATTCCAACTAGTAGTGATGATCATAAAACCTCTATTAAAATGCTTAAACAAGTTATCTTCCTGAGGTTTGGAGTCCCTAGATATTTAATGACTGATGGTGGTTCACATTCTATTCATGGTGCCTTTCGTAAACTTCTAGCTAAATACGATAACCATAGAATTGCATCACCTTATCACCCCCAATCTAGTGGTCAAGTTGATTTGAGCAATAGAGAAACAAAGTTAATTTTGGAAAGGACTGCTAAAAGATCTAGAAAGAATTGGTCTAAGAAACTTGATGATGCATTGTGGGCATATAGAGTTTCTTATAAAACTTCCATGGGTATGTCTCCATATAAATCGGTCTGTGGTAAGGCTTGTCATTTACCTCTTGAGTTAAAACATAAAGCATATTGGGCAATTAAGGAACTTAACTATGATTTCAAACTTGCCGGTGAAAAGCGGCTATTTGATATTATCTCTCGAGATGGATGGCTGACACAAGCCAATGAAAATGCCAAATTGTTTAGAGAAAATTTTAAAACATGGCATGACAAGAGAATACAAAAACGAGAATTTAATGTTGGCGATCATGTTCTATTATACAATTCTCGTTTCAGATTTTTTGCAGGAAAACTCCTCTCCAAATGGGGGGGCTGATACGTCTCTATCGTATCTATGATTTTTGATTGTTTCATGCCAATATTATACAACTTTCACATATTTTTGGCAACATTTATATGATTTATTGGACTAACATATTGATCCAGTGCCCAATGACAGTTCTTATTTGTTGCATGTTTTTTGTTTCGCAGTATACATATCAAACAAAGTCCAAACATAGTAAAATTGATGGAGAATTGTTTTGAAATATTTGTGATTTTGGGGAGATGGAATCAACGTAAAAGGAGGCCCGCGGCCACCACGAGACATCAGGGCGCGCCCTAGGGCCCAAGCGCGTTGTGACGGGTTGTGGTCAACTCGTAAGTCGGTTGGAGCTCTACTTCGGGCGCAAGGAAGCTTATATCCAGAAAAATCGTGTTAAAATCTCAACGCAATCGTTGTTACAGATCTCCAGTAATATAAGAAATGGTTTTTGGCCAGAAAACAGGAACACGAAAGAAGAGAATAGAGAGGGAGATCCAATCTCGGAGGGGCTCCTACCCCTCCACCTCCATGGAGGCCATGGACTAGACGGGGAACTTTCCTCCCATCTAGGGGGAGGCCAAGGAATAATAAGAAGGAGGGGGGCTCTCTCCCGGTGGCGCCGGAACACCGTCGGGGCAATCATCATGACGGTGATCTACACCAACAATGTCGCCACCGTCAACACCAACTCTCTCCCCCTCTATGAAGCGTTGTAACACCTCTCTTCCCCCTGTAATCTCTACTTAAACATGATGCTCAACTCCATATATTGTTTCCCAATTATATGTGGCTATCCTATGACATTTGACTAGATCCGTTTTGTCATATGGTCTAATTGATGAACGTAGTTGGTATGAGTGTATATTTTATTATGGTGCTGTCCTATGGTGCCCTCCGTTTTGCAAAAATGTAGGGGATCCCCGTTCTAGGGTGTTTCAATGTGTTCACGATTTTCCTGTAGTGGGTGGCGTCAGTGACAGAATACACAGACCCGAGTAGGTGTGTTGTTGCATATGGGAGTAAAGGGACTTGATACCTAATGCTATCATTGGGTTTTACCTTAATGATCTTTGGTAGTTGTGGATGCTTGCTAGAGTTCCAATCATGAGTGCATATGATCCAAGTACGGAAATTATGTTAGCTCATGCCTCTCCCTCATATAAAATTGCAAGAATGATTACCGGTCTAGTTATCAATTTCCTAGGGACAAATAACCTTCTTGTTTAACAAAAGCTTTCTACTAAACAACTAAATTTTATTATCTTGCAATTTACTCAAAGTTTTATTCCTGCAAAGTACTTATAGTTTTATTCGTCAAAACTATCCTATCACCTACAAAATAGTTTCATACTTGTTCTAGGTAAAGCAAATGTCGTAGAGTTGTATCGGTGGTCGATAGAACTTGACGGGATATTTGTTATAACTTTAGCTCCTCGTTGGGTTCGACACTCTTATTTATCGAAAAAGGCTAAAAACGATCCCCTACACTTGTGGGTTATCAGGACCTTTTTCTGGCGTCGTTACCGGGGAGCAATAGCGTGGGGTGAATATTCTCGTGTGTGCTTGTTTGCTTTATCACTAAGTAATTTTTATTTTCTGTTATTAATTGTTTTATATCTTTAGTTATGGATATGCAACACGAAACACCAAAAAAATAGTGGTACTAGCTACTCATGGAGATGGGGAACCTCCTAAACCCCTCGATGCTAGTTATGTGAACCACGTTAATTACTCCTTTGATAATCCTGAGAAATCATCAATGAACTTTATAATGGGAGACACGTTGGATCAACGTGAGTACTTTAGGGATTATTGTTGTAAATATGCCCTAGAGGCAATAATAAAATCTTTATTATTATATTTCCTTGTTCAAGATAATTTTTTATTATCCATGCTATAATTTTATTGACTAGATACACATTGCATGTCTGGATACATATACAACACTTTGTCCTTAGTATGCCTCTAGTAGACTAGCTTGTTGATCAAAGATGGTCAAGGTTTCCTAACCATTGACATGAGATGTCATTTGATAATGGGATCACATCATTGGGAGAATGATGTGATGGACAACACCCAAACTATAAACATAGCATATGATCGTGTCAGTTTATTGCTATAGTTTTCTGCATGTCAAGTATCTGTTGCTATGACCATGAGATCATGCCACTCACTAACACTAGAGGAGTGCCTTGTGTGTATCAAACGTCGCAACGTAACTGGGTGACTATAAAGGTGCTCTATAGGTATCTTCGAGAGTGTCTGTTGAGTTGGTATGGATCAAGACTGGGATTTGTTACTCCGTGTGACGGAGAGGTATCTCAGGGCCCACTCGGTAATACAACACCACAACAAGCCTTGCAAGCAATGTGACTAAAATGTTATCCACGGGATCTTGTATTACGGAACAAGTAAAGGGACTTGCCGGTAACGAGATTGAACTAGGTATAGAGATACCGACGATCGAATCTCGGGCAAGTAACATTATGAAGAACAAAGGGAACAGCGTACGGGATTAACTGAATCCTTGGCATAAAGGTTCAACCAATAATGATCTTCATAGAATATGTAGGAACCAATATGGTCATCCAGGTCCCACTATTGTTTATTGACCGTAGAGGTGTCTCGGTCATGTCTACATAGTTCTCGAACCCGTAGGGTCTGCACACTTAAGGATCGGTGACGTTTTGGTAGTATAGAGTTATGTATGGTGGAGACTGAAGGCTGTTCGGAGTCTCGGATGAGATCTCGGACGTCACGAGGAGCTCCGGAATGGTCCGTAGGTAAAGATTGATATATAGGAAGTCATGTTTTGGTCATCGGAAAAGTTTTGGGCTCATCGGTAGTGTACCGAGAGTGTCGGGAGGGTACCGTGGGACCATCGGGAGGGGTATTTCGACCCAAGAGGCTACATGGGCTGTGGGAGGAGGTATACCAGCCCTTATTGGGCTGGCCGAAGTCCCACAAGAGGCCCATGCGGCTGGGAGGAGAGACCCAAGGAGAAAAAGGTGGTAAAAGAGTTTCCATGTGGGAGAGCAGGAGTCCTAATCCTACTAGGATTGGAGGAGGACTCCTCCTCCCACTTTGGCCGAACCAAGGGTTGGCCCCTTGGGGGCCAAGTCTCCTCCCTCCCTCCTTCTATATATACTACAGGTATTGAGGGTTTTTGACAATAGAAATCAGCCACGTGCTACCCTCTCCTCTAGATCGTACTTTCTCCTCTAGATCGGTTTCAGCGGTACTTAGGCGAAGCCCTGCTGGAATAGCTCCGCCACCATCGCCTCAATGCCATCGCGCTGCTAGAGAAATCATCTACCTCTCCACTCCCTCTTGGTGGATCAAGAAGGCGGAGATCGTCATCGAGTTGTGCGTGTGCTGAACGCGGAGGTGCCGTCCGTTCGGAGCTAGATCGGGACGGATCATGATTGGATCACGGGACTCTCGGCGATTTGGATCGCAAAGACGTTCGACTACATCAACCGCGTTTCTTAACGCTTCCCGCTTATCGATCTACAAGGGTATGTGGATCCACTCTCCCCCTCGTAGATGCTCATCACCATGGATAGATCTTGCGTGTGCATAGGAAATTTTTTTGTTTCCCATGCAACGTTCCCCAAAAACTATCGCTTGTCTCAAAAAAGGGAAACACTTATGGGATCAAATTAGAATATTGCAATGGTTTGCTTGGGATGCATGCTTGAGATGTGACTTTACCTGTTTCTCTAAGATAAAGTCTCCACACCTTCCCTTTCAATGTTTATTTAATGTTAATGAAACCTTGGCTTCTTATGCTAAAGGTATTTATGATTACTATGATGTGGAACAAATAGAATAATTTGTTGCTTTTAAAGGTGCTTATGAAATTGCTTCTTTTCTTGAAAAGTATGATGATGTTCCTTACAAATCTGAAAAATTACCCATACTTCAATATTGCTATGATAATTATGAATACAATTGTGATATTATTGAATTTATTGAGGGTATGTCTGCTGCCTTGGAAGACACTAAAATTTGGCAGGAATCTATGCAAGAAGAAATTGTTGAAACTGTGAGCTCGTTAGATGAAGAAGATGAGGAGGAGAGCGAAAGAGCAAAAGGAGGAAGAGCAGATTAGCTACCCATGCCCAACTTCTAATGAGAGTAACTCTTCAACTCATACATTACTTAATTTCCCTTCATGCTTACCGAAGGATGAATACTATGATAATTGCTATAATCCCGTGGATTCTTTTGAAATATCCTTTTTTGATGAACTTGATGCTTGCAATGCCTATGGACAAGATGTCAATATAAATTATGCTTATGGATATGAACTTGATATAATTCAGTATGTTAAGAATGAAATTTTTGCTATTGCACCCACACATGATAATCCTATTATCTTTTTGAATTCTCCCAACTACATTATATCGGAGAAGTTTGCTCTTATTAAGGATTATATTGATGGGTTGCGTTTTTTTACTACATGTGATGATTTTGATGAATATAATATGCATGTGCTTTCTGCTCCTACTTGCAATTATTATGAGATAGGAACCAAATCTTCACCTCTCTATGTTTCCAATACTATAAAATTGCAAAAAACTACTTATGCTATGTATTGGCCCTTATTTTGTGTGAATGAATTGTTATTGTATGACATGCATAGGAAGAGTGTTTGACTTTGTTGTCACATGATATATGTTTATTTGTGCTCACTACTAAATTACAAATCATTTTTAATTAAAATTGGCTTTGATATACCTTGGGATCTGGGTGGATCCATTACTTGAGCACTTTATGCCTAGCTTAATGGCTTTAAAGAAAGCACTACCAAGGAGATAAGCTGGAAGTTGTAGAGAGTTATTTTATTCTGTTGAGTGATTTTATAAAGTTTAAAAACTATAAAAATATAGAGGGGGGCCTAAAACTTCACAAAATGAAAGGTGAAAGTGAGAGAGATGATGTGCATCGTTGAAGTGGGGGCTAGCCTTGAACTTTGTTCATGCCCATGGAGACTTTGTGAATCTTGAATAACATAAAATATTCAACAAAAATAATTATCCCCTTGTAAAAATCCATTTTATTATAAAAATAATGTGCCAAGATCTGCCTTTAGGATGATTAGATTGCTTGTTGGTATGTGCGGTATAAAAACAGAAACTTTGGCTGTGGTGTGTGAATTTAAATTTTTTATTGGAACATCCAAAGTTTCTAAAAAATTACACAGTATTTATATAAAAAAAATTTATTTCTTCCAATTGTTTCAGAATTTTTCGAGTTACAGAAGTATGGTCAAAGTTCAGATTACTACAAACTGTCCTGTTTAAGACAGATTCTGTTTTTATGCATTGTTTTGCTTGTTTTGATGAAACTATCAATTTTATCAGTGGTATAAGACATGGAGAAGTTATAATACAACAAGTATAATTCAAATATAAAATATGAATGGGTTTGCAACAGTACTTAAAGTAGTAATTTTCTTTATTATACTAACGGATCTCACCAATTTTTTGTTAAGTTTTGTATGGATGAAGTGTTCAAAGATTGAGGAGATCTCGATATAAGAAGAAGGAGCAGATGCAAGAGTTAAAGCCTGGGGATTCCCACGGCACACCAAGTAAATATCCAAGTAGACTCAAGTGCCTAAGCTTGGGTATGCCCCAGAATGCATCCCATCTTTCTTCAACAAGTATCGGTATGTTTTCGTTTTCGTTTCATTCATGTGATATGTGTAAATATTGGAGCGTCTTTTGTGTTTAGTTTTCACTTTTCATTTATGCACCATGCTGGTATGAGATAGTCCATGGTTTATTTATACAATGCTCATTGCACTTCACTTATATCTTTTGAGTATGGCTTTATAAAATGGTTCATGTGCTTCACTTATATCATTTGAAGTTTGGATTGCCTGTTTCTCTTCACATAGAAAACTGGTATTCATAGAATGCTCTTTTGCTTCACTTATATTTATTAGAGCATGGTATTTTGTAGAATGAATTAAACTCTCTTGTTTCACTTATATCTATTTAGATAGTAACCAGAAATTGGTCATTTGCATGGTTAGTCATAAAATCCTACATAAAACTTATGGATCACTGAATATGATATGTTTGATTCCTTGCAATAGTTTTGCGATATAGAGATGATAATATGTGGGAGGTACTAGTAGATGATCGTGTTTAGTAAGATATTGGTGTTAAGTTTTGTGATTCTCTAAACATGCACGTATGGTCTCCTGTTATGCTAGGAAGTTGGAGCACAATTTATCATTGGTTGTCTATCTTTGTGTGAAGGTCGGGGGCCCGCGATGGTTAACTCCTATAAATCTCCCCCCTAGGAGCATGCATAGTAATACTTTGCTTATAGGGCTAATAAAAAAATTCAATAACTATGTGATTTCTTTATGACTAATGTGAGTCCATGGATTATACGCACTCTTACCTTTCCGCAATTCGCTAGCCTCTACGATACCGTGCATTGCCCTTTCTCACCTTGACAGTCGGTGCAAACTTCGTCGGTGCATCCAAACCCCGTGATATGATATGATCTATTACACATAAACCTTATTATATCTTCCTCAGAACATGCACCATACGTACCTATTATGGCATTTCCATAGCCATTCCAATGTATACTGCCATGCAACTTCCACCGCTTCCATTTTGATGACTTGAGCATTCATTGTCATATTGCTTTACATGATCATAAGATAGCTAGCATGATGTTTCCATGGCTTGTCCATTTTTGATATCTTTGCTATGCTAGATCATTGCACATCCTGGTACACTACTAGAGGCATTCATATAGAGCCATACTTTGTTCTACTATTGAGTTGTAATATTGAGTTGTAAGTAAATAGAAGTGTGATGATCGTCATTATTCATTATTAGAGCATGTCCAAGTGAGGAAAGGATGATGTAAACTATGATTCCCCCACAAGTTGGGATGAGGCTCCGGACAAATATAAAAAGAAGAAGAAAGAAGAAGAAGAAAGAAACAAAAAATAAAAAAAGACAAAGAGAGAAGGGGCATGCTAATTCCACACTTGTGCTTCAAGTAGCACCATGTTTTTCATATAGAGACTCTCCTATGATGTCACTTTCATATACTAGCGGGAATTTCTGATTATAGGATTAGATGCACACCCACTTAGTTTCAGTTTGAGCTTTTATACACTTATATCTCTTAGTGCATCCATTGCATGGCAATCCCTACTTTTCTCATTGATATCAATTGATGGGCATCTCCAAAGCCCGTTGATTAGCCACTTTGATGTGAGACTATCTTCCCTTTTTGTCTTCTCTATATTAATGTCTATCACCACATTCTATTCCACCCATAGTGTTATATCCATGGCTTGCGCTCATGTATTGCATGAGTGTTGAAAATGCTGAAGCGCATTAAAAAGTATGAACCGATTGCTTGGCTGACACCGGGGTAGTACACGATTTATACTTTGTGTTAAGAAGGCAGAGCATGACAAGGATATATGATTTTGTAGGGATAGCGTTCTTTAGCCTTGATATTTTGAAAGACATGATTGTTTGTTGGGATGCCTAAGTATTAATGTCTTTACGTCAAATTATAGACTATTCCTTTGAATCACTCATGTCTTAATATTCATGCCATGATTAGATATAAAATCAAGATTTTGCTAGGTAGCATTCCACATCAAAAATATTCTTTTTTATCATTTACCTACTCGAGGACGATAAGGATATAAGCTTGGGGATGCCGGTACGTCTTCGTCGTATCTAGAATTTTTTATTGTTACATGCCAATATTATACAACTTTCACATATTTTTGGCAACATTTTATATGATTTATTGGGCTAACATATTGATCCAGTGCCTAGCGCGAGTTCATGTTTGTTGCATCTTTTTGTTTTACAGAATATCCATATCAAACAAAGTCCAAACACGATAAAAATTTGTGGAGAATTATTTTGGAATATTTTTGATTTTTGGGAGGTGGAATCGGTGAAAATGGAGGCCCACAGCCACCACCAGACACCAGGGCGCGCCCTAGGGCCCAAGCGCGTGGTGATGGGTTGTGGTCACCTCGTAAGTCAGTTGGAGCTCTACTTCGGGCTCAAGGAAGCTAATATCCGGAAAAATCGTGTTAAAATCTCAACAAAATCGGAGTTATGGATCTCCGGGAATATAAGAAACAGTTTTCAGCCAGAAAACGAGAACGTGAAACAGAAGAGAACAAAGTGGGAGATCCAATCTCGGAGGGGCTCCTGCCCCTCTACTGCCATGCAGGCCATGGACCAAAGGCGGAACTCTCCTCCCATCTAGGGGGAGGACAAGGAACAAGAATAAGGACGGGGCTCTCTCCCTCTCTCTCCCGGTGGCGCCGGAACGCCGCCGGGGCAACCATCATGACGGCAATCTACACCAACAACTTTGCCGTCGTCAACACCAACTCTCTCCCCCTCTATGCAGCAGTGTAACACCTCTCTTCCCTGCTATAATCTTTACTTAAACATGGTGCTCAACTCCATATATTATTTCCCAATGATATGTGGCTATCCTATGATTTTGAGTAGATCTGTTTTGTCCTATGGGTTAATTGATGATCGTGGTTGGTATGAGTGTATATTTTATTTTGGTGCTATCCTATGGTGCCCTCCGTCTCACGCAAACGTGGGGGATCCCCGTTGTAGGGTGTTGTAACGTGTTCATGATTTTCCTATGGTGGGTGGCATGAGTGACAGAATACACAGACCTGAGTAGGTGGGTTGTTGCATATGAGAGTAAAGAGGACTAGATACCTAATGATATGGTTTGGTTTTACCTTAATGATCTTTGGTAGTTGCGGATGCTTGCTAGAGTTCCAATCATAAGTGCATATGATCCAAGTATGGAAAGTATGTTAGCTCATGCCTCTCCCTCATATAAAATTGCAAGAATGATCACCGATCTAGTTATCAATTGCCTAGGGACAAATAACCTTCTTGTTTGAAAAAAGTTTTCTACTAAAAAACTAACTTTTAGTATCTTGCAATTTACTCATAGTTTTATTCCTGGAAAGTACTTCTAGTTTTATCCATGCAAACTATCCTATCACCTACAAAATAGTTTCATACTTGTTCTAGGTAAAGCAAACGTTAAAGTGTGTGTAGATTTGTATCGGTGGTTAATAGAACTTGAGGGGATATTTGTTCTACCTTTAGCTCCTCATTGGGTTTGACACTCTGCTTTGTCGAAAAAGGCTACAAACGATCCCCTACACTTGTGGGTTATCAGGACCCTATATTATCGACGAGGTTTATCGCTCCGGAGCGATCAAGATAAATAACGCGAAAGGAACAAATACTAAGGTAGTTAATGGTCAAAGAATTAAACATTATATTTTAGATACACCCATTAACTAGGAGACCAATGTTATTCAAAAAATGACATCGGAGGAGCACATAAAAGTGACCTTCTAGGACACTCCGGAACCCTAAAAAAGGAAGGTATGTGATACGATAACTAAACCGACTCCAAAAATTCCATAAAAAATAATTTTGTCCATTTGGGAATATTAGAAAAAATGCAAAAATAAGAACTAGCCGAGGGGACCCACGAGGAGGTCACAAGGCAGCAGGGCTCGCCCACCCACCTAGGCGCGTCTGGGTGCCTTGTGGGCCCCTTGTGTGCCTTCCCAACTCCTTTTTCCTTCCGTTTGCTTAACATGTACATAGAAAATTTTATTATATATACTCCTGGATGTTTTGACCACCGTATCATAAGTTTTCCCCTGTTCTTGTTTTGGGATATTTTTCTGGCAGATCTACATCGCGATGTCTTCATCAAGTTTGACCAAGGACAAGTTCTTTGAGAAGGTCATCCAACCCTACTTGTTGGAGGTGATGAAGCACCCTCAAGCCATTGAGATGCCTGAGGGGGTGGTCCACATTCGGGATGTCCAAGGCCCAAAGAAGGAGGGAAGCAAGAAGGCCAGGATTCAAGTGGTGGAGCAGGAAATCTTCAAGTGCCAAGGGATGGTGGGACGTGGTTTGACTGCAAATCACTCTATGATCACGGAATTCATTCGGGAGCACAAGCTAGACACCAAGAACATGGGGGAGTCTCTCTTCAAGCTTCAAGAGAGGATCAAGCATCTCCAAGCTCAAATATATGACCTGCAAAACCAAAATTGTGAGTATGAATCCAGGTTTAAAAGGATGGGCATCGCTGCCGATTTTAGGATTCCGGAGACATGTTCTTCTTTCTATGATGGGGAGCCCATGCCTTGGAAGATGGATATCGAGCCTACCACTTCATCACCACCATCTTCCAAGAAGGAAACTTGAGTACATGGGTATGGGCACCACCCTTAGCTTGTTCCAAGCTTGGGGGAGGTGACCCGGTATCGTATCACCATCACTTTTATTATCATCATCTATCTTAGTTCTATCCTTAGCTATTTCATGATTTAGATGAATAAAGTTTTAGTATGATTTAGTTTCAAGTGTTTGCTTTGTGATCTATCTATCCGTGTAATCGTGTTCTTGAGTTATATAATAAAGATGAGTTTGAGTTTGCTTGCTTTACTTTCTTACATCAATCATAGCAATGAAAATAATGAAAAATAATCATACACTAATCCCATGGGGAGTAATGAATTCACATAAAAATAGTATAATTGGTAAAAAATGTTGGAGGATAGCAACATAGCATTAGTCATTGATGCAATTCATGAAAAATTAATAATGAAAGAGAGGTCTGACATATAAATATACTATCTTGGACATCTTTTATGATTGTGAGCTCCCATCAAATATTATATGCATGATGAATTAGTGGATGTTGGACAATGAAGACAACGTAATGAGTTATGTTCGCTTATATTCATATAGAGTTATGTTGTCATGGATCCTCCAACATGTGGTGCTTGCTCCTATCCTTTGCTAACCAAGAAACTTCGCACCAAGTAGAGATACTACTTGTGCATCCATAAACCCTTAAACCCAGTTTCTTGTCATAAGAGTCCACTATATCTACCTATGGATTGAATAATATCCTTCAAGTAAGTTCTCATAGGTGCAAAAGCAATAAAATTGCTCTTAAATATGTATGATCTTTTAGTGGAAGGGAAAATAAGCTTTATACGATCTTGTGAAGGCAAAACACTGCCCCGGGAGGATGACATCATCACGCGTATGAGCGTGCCACAGGCAACCATGTCGCCATGGTACAAGTTATACTCAAGTATATTCCCCACCAATCGGAGCCTCCGGCAAGGCCCCTCTCGACACTATAAATAGGGGAGACCAAGGTCGGAGGGGGTCAATCTGTTCACCAATGTAACACACACATTGTAGCTCTCTACCATTGCAATACAACAAATCGGGAGTAGGGTATTACACCAAGAAGGCTGCCCAAACCAGGGTAGTTCTTTGTGTTCATCCACTACATTTTCATCCATGACTTAGGATAGTTGGATGTGTTCAGTCCCTGGCCAAATTCTCAAAGAGTTGTTCCTCACAAATCATATGTAGGTTCTTAGAAACCGACAGGTGCTGGTCCTAAGGGGCACGTGCACGAAGACTTTCCGACTGTCATCGACAAGATCAACTTGACTCCGATAGGGGAGCGGCGACAATGACAATAGTGGTTATTCGATTGTCTTAGAATCTCAATGTAATTTGTATTATGTTTAAGATGCTTTGTACTTATGATTTTAACTTTTTATAATAGATATCATTTCGGTAAAATGAAACTTTTAAAAGGAACACTATGTGGGCTTGACACAACCTCCTCGAATGTTCAAACACACTAGCGGAGCTACGTGCATCTCTGTAGGGGGTGTGGCTCCCTAACCTATCTAGGTAAGAAAATTTGTGTATGGAGTTCAAGATTAAAAAATAATGCTCTGGCCACCTATAGAAATTGTAGTTTCTCATTGCCCCCCTCCTAATTAACCTTGCCTAGCTCTGCCACTGTTCAAACACCACAAACGTATACACACTCCTTGTGCACCTAAGCATCGTTAATGACCAATAATTTTATTTTTAAAATATTTTACTACTGTTCATCGGGTGCGGATGAGCCCATGCTCAGACTTGAACCATCGTATCTTGCCTTACCTTATACATAAAACACATAACAAAGTACATGGCATAATGATAAGGTAGTGACGGAACCCTCTTACAAAGAAGATCCCGGGATAAGTGTTCAAGACACACGCGCGCGATTATGTTGGCGAAATGAAAAAACTAGAAGGAATGAAGATTATGCCCCCACCACGCTCTAGGATGCCTAAACTCCATGACAACGCCCTTAGATGGGGAAATGATGCAAAGCGCCGTTGTTGACGAGTTCGAATAGACAAGGGTGTTCAGCAAGAATCCTAGCATGGAGAGGAGAAAACGTGGACATTGCCATTCTCGGTGCCAAAGAGCGATCTCATCGTGCATCTCACACGAGCTAGCAAGAGGTCGTACAATAAATCGCGACAAGCACATAGCTTCGTATCCGGATCTAGACGCCGTCACTGCCAGCGACATAGAACGTTCCCGAGCCACCCGCGCTATACCCCTCGTCGCCCCATGACCAAAGTCATCATCATCGTCATGAAGCCCTCCGAAGAGCCAAACATGGGGACCACCATCTGGGGCCTCCGCATGGCATGCAAGCCTCGTGACCCCGCCAACCATCCACAGCACAACACTTCAACCCTGATGGGAGGAGTAGCATGCATCTCCTTCCAATCCTCGCCCAACATCAGCCACCGGGTCTGGGTCCATGCTTCCACGGTAGTACACAAATACATGTGCATCCCCAACTAGCCCCGATGGACCGGGGGGGGACACTACCACAAGACTAATGTAGGTCGCCGCCAAGCAGGCACTGGCCAAAGCTCACAGCTTGACACAGGTGAGCTCGCACAATGCCAAAGTCCGAGGCCACATGCACTGATTAGTCCAATGGTGTATCGGCCTCACAACCACCACCATTGCCTAACATACTCGTGAGAAGAGGAACTCGTCACTCGCGGACACATCTTGGGGCGAGCCCCACATCACCTACATGAAGCAACCCCCCCCCCTGCCTGATCTTTACAGATAGCTTGGCCCCAAGGCTAAAAATAAAATGACAAACAATAAGAAAAAATCAGAACATTCATGGAAGATCGACAAATATTTGTGCACATTCTCCAACACACATGTTTTCAAAAATATGTATTATTTTCACATATTTTCCCAAATATTTTTTCTAATGTATATTTTTTAGTATTTTTTAGAATATGTTTTCCAATTATCACGGTTTTCTTTACCTTTAAAATAGTATATATTCATTCTAGTGAACTTTTTTATTATCTTGTTCTTCTGATATGCTGCTATTGAGGTTTTCGATGTATCTAACAAGAGTGCAAAAGTTGCACTTAGTTTGTATGACAGAAGTCACCTCAGGTTACCAGATGGACACTGGGCACTGATTTTACCCAACTTCGGACCTCTGATGCGAGCAGTGGCAGATATAGGGGGTTCCATGGCCACCCCATATAAAATTGCAAAATAATTTTTCCTATGTAAGTTAATGCTATCTTAAGACAGTTTGTTAAGGTTATAAGGATGTTTAGACCAAACTATACTATATGTAGTGTAATGTTTCACAAATTTTGAAGTGTGCCACCCCAATACTGATATTCTAGTTTAGATACTGGATCCAAGTAACAATCCTATCCCTGTCTTGTATTGGATTATACCCCAAAATGATATCAATGGCGGTGTACAAGATGTTTCCATCGCGTGGGGCAAACAATCTAGACAGGATGTCAAGACATGATCTAATGGCTCTACCGGTCCATGGAGACTAGGATTCCGAAGATCCTGGTAATGTCCCGCATCCTGGACATCCTGTTGCAATACCCCGAGTTGTCCTCTCCTTTTCGGGCAGACATCTATTTCTAGTGGCCAGGGTCAGTTGTTTGTCCATGCATCGTCTTGGTCTGCTACCACAATCCCTTTCAGACTCCATGGATGTGGTTGTAATTTTTGTTGCTTGTTGGCTTTTTTGTGTTGTTGTTACTATGTTGGATAACTATTTCACAAACCAAAAAAGGGAATTCAATAAATCCCGAATGCTCGGATTTTAGCATTTCATCCCGAACATTTTTTGACGGTAACTTCAGATAACGTGTTGTGGCAACTTTAGTTCCAGTTCAGAAATTTTGTTCCAGTTTAGAAAATTGGTATGTTTGCCAACTGAAGTCAACATCTCCTGTCAACTACACTTCCCACCTCGTGTCAACTAAAGTTGCCAGTTCGGAATGAATGCTTAAATCCCAAACATTTGGGATTTACCAGTTCTCCCGATCAAGCGATCATTCCTTCATCCATTCAAGTGGTAGCAAACAGTTCAGGATTTATCATTTTCAAAAGAAAGACGCAATTAGCAAAATGAGGAACAGAAATACACATGTAATTTGAACTGAGGCAGCCGACGGAGGCTACTGGAAATTGCATATGGATAAGTTCACCCGATCAAGCGATCATCCCTTCATCCATTCAAGCAGTAGCAAACAGTTCGGGATTTATCATTTCTGGAAAAAGACGCAATTAGCAAAGGCGAAGCAGAAATGCACATGCAGGCAACTGGAGCTTGCATATGGATAAGTTCACCTGAGCAAGCGATCACCCCTTCGTCCATTCACTACCGGAATCGGTCCCTACACCGATGGCCAGGCCCCGTCGGTGTAGGCCAGAATATCGTCGGCGTAACCCTACGCCGATGGCCCCTGTCGGCGTAGGCCCGTCGGGATCACGTACGACGGCGTACCCGAGCATTTTTGTCGGCATAGGAAAACCGTTGGCGTAGGTCCCTATGCTGACCTCTGGACATATGACCGTCGGCGTCCTTTCTCACGTGACGGCGGCTCACAGCAACGTCGGAGTTCGTCCACCAACCAGAAGTTGTCACGTGACAGGGGCTACACCGATGGTTACACCATCGGCATAGGCCCGGAGCTACGCCAATGGTAATATTTCTATAGTATTTCTTTCCAGCTCTCTGAAACAGCTTCTCGGCAATGGTCTTGTTCTCCTCAAGAACTCGATAGTATTTCTATAGTTATTCATGAAAACAGAATGGAAGAAGCCATGAGTCAAACCATTCGATGGAAAACTATGGACAAAACTCAAGACGCATGCTTCTGAAGAGAACTTACCCAAAAATTTGTTTCCACGGCCTTAGCATGTGTGTCGGATAGTCCGCATGGGTAGCCAATTTGTAGTGGTCCCAAGTCATAGCCAAAACCCAGTGATCCGGGTGCTTGACTGGGTCTGGAACGAACAACCCCGGCCAAAATTCCTTCAGCAAGATAGTGATGACACCGTTCGGAACACGGGCTTTTGGAGGAACCTCCCAACCCCTACAAAAGATAGAAAATATGAGCATGTTTACAAGCAAAAGAATTAAAATATTATTAAGAGGCACTTACTATTTCCCCTTTGGCGTAATGATCCACTTCTGCTCCTCCGTATCAGATTCGGGGGAGTCTTGCTCGACCATGCAGCCACCCCTTGTTGTTGCCAACCCCCTCCCCCTCCCTGCCACCACCAACCTCCTCCCCCTCCCTATCACCACCAACTTCCTCCCCCTCCCTGCCACCACCAACCTCCTCCTCCTCCTCCCTGCCACCACCAACCTCCTCCTCCTCCTCCCTGCCACCACCAACCTCCTCCCCCTCCCCAAACTCCTCCTCCTCCTCCTCCTCAACCTCCTTGTGGAACTCCTCCTCCTTAGTACAGGGTACCTCACTAGAGGAGGGTACCTCACTACAGGAGGGTCTGTTACTAGAGGAGGGTACCACTATAGGAGGGCCTTGTAAAAGGCACCCCTAAGTCGGTGAGGGAGCGTTGTTTCTGGCCCCGACCACCCCCTCCACCTCTAGGGGCTCTCCCCGCACCCCCTCCACCTCTAGGGGCTCTCCTCGCACCCCCTCCACCTCTAGGGGCACCTCTCCCTTGACCTCCCTATGAGGAGTCATCCTCAGTAGTCGAGACGAAATATTACGGGCTCGACCACTCCGACTAGTAATCGATTTGAGTTTGCTTAGTAAACCCGTGCCATCGGCCTTGCCCTTGCCCATGCTTAGAAAACCTGCATTGAGAAGAGAATAAACAATTAGTATAAAAATAAGGAAGAAAAAAACCATATAAAAAAGGCATTGATAAATAAGCATATTAATAAACCATAGTAAAAAGACATGAAATGTACATCTGCTAGGACCCATACGAATCATCATTGTCACTATCACTATCACACATATCATCTTCATTGTCGGATGGGGGTGGAGGCTCTTCCTCGTCGTCGTCATCTTCATTTAACAACTTTTCTAGCATAAGTATGTCTTTTTCATTAAAAATGGTCTCACCATCATTTCGTGCATTGTCATCGTTTGGATCCACATCATCATCACCCAAGGAGTCATCATAATCGCTTCTGACCACATCATCCTCATCATCATCGGGTTGCTCTTGAAAGAACACTCCCTCGTACGTCATGGAGTTAATGTTGTAATAATCGTCATCATTCGGGTCCGGTAACTTACTATGTGGCGACACCTTGAACACAACTTCCCAACCCTTTAGGTATTCTTTCTGGCATGGGTAAGGAAGATAATAAACTTGTGTGGGTTGGGTAGCCACAATAAAGACATTGGCTCTAGCATAGATGGTTGATGGTTTAACTTCGACCAAACCATATGAAGGTGTATGTCTCAGCCCCTTTACTGGGTCGAACCATCGGCATTTGAACACAGGGAGACTTAGGGTCTTGCAGCCACGACTGAACTCCATTTTTCCTACCCTTCCGTAATACTAAACTCCATTTTGACCTGGGGTGTACACTCCAATATTTATAGTTTTGGGATCAGGCCGGTTGTTCTGGTGCTCCTCTGTATGGAAGCGATACCCATTCACATCATACTTTTCACATGTCATGACCGAAGGGTTAAAACCCATGGATACCCATCTCAATTTTTCATCCATATATATGTTCCGATATTTTCCCTACAAGTTTAATTGAAATTGTTTGGTTAACTAATAAAATGTTCAACTAGATATTTAATATGGGAATGTGAAAAATTACTTTAGCCATGAACCAAGCAACAAAATTTTGCCTTCCAGGGTTTCCATGTCGAAGAAGAGTAAGTGCCTCCGCCTGAGTAGGATGAATCATTCCCTTCCACTCCTCATAAATGAATTGGCTGAAAGAAGAAAAGCGGTGTTTAGGCCTAGACTAAGAGAACATAGAACATGATGTTGTGCAAGACATAAAGGAATGGTGTAGTGGTATTACCCCATCCACTCCTCCTCAACTTCCTTGATGTTGTGCAAGACATAGAACATGATGTCCTCCCACTCTTGTTCTGGCATGTTATAAGATTTCGAGCACCTAGTCCTGCCACCTTGCCCGCTGAATAGATCGAGCTTGGGTTTATACTTGGGATCTTCCGTATTGTATCTAGGCACCTTATTATGCAGGCTGGTAACGTGGTGTGGATAGTACGATGTCCTGAGGTTTGAAACCTCCTCAAGGATAACTGCTTCAGCTATGTTTCCACATTTCTTTCGGAGATGCTTGTTCTGTCTCTCAGGGCCGTACTGCCAATGATTCTGCACAGGGTCCCCCAACAATACCTCTTTCACGAGGTGTAAAATGAGATGTGTCATCTGAGTAAAGAAGCCTGGCGGAAAGGTCTTCTCTAGCTTGCATATCAACTCTGGTGCCTTCTTATGCAATTGTCCGATCACCTCGGGACATACTTCTTTAGCATAGAGCATGCGAAAGAAATGGCTTAGCTCCGCAAGAACTCGCCAGACATGCTTAGGGACATAGCCTCGAACCATCACCGACATTAACCGCTCAATCCATACATGATAGTCATGACTCTTGAGCCCGTTGACTTTGCATGTTGAAAGATTGACTCCATTACTTATATTCGATGCATAACCATCAGTGAAGTTCACAATGTGTTTGAGCCACATAAGTACCTCCTTCTTTTCTGGCAGTTTAAGGACGAAGTCAGCCTCTGGCTTGAACCAATTTCTTTGACCGCCTATAGGAGGTTGCATGTTTAGACATGGTCTATCACAATTATTTTTTTATCGGCTCTAGCTTGAATGTTATCCTTTGTCTTATCAGGAATGTTGAGGATCGTGCGAAACAGCGACTCTGCGACATTCTTTTCGGTGTGCATCACATCGATGTTATAAGGAAGTTTGAGGTCCTTGAAATAGGGAAGCTTTGTGAAGGGGCTAATGTGAGTCCAGTTGTGCGTCTCACCATATCCCTCGAAGAGTTTGCCTTTGCCTTTCCCTTTGACTTCAGGCTGGAGAGCTTTTAGATGAGCAAGAACATCTGCCCCTGAAAATGTTGGAATCTCATTTACTTCATGGACAACCCGACCTTCCGTGAAGTTCTTCTTGTCTTCCCTATCTGGATGGTCTGGAGGGAAGAACTAGCGGTGTTGGTAAAAGGCTACATACTTACGACCCTTCTACAGCCAAATAAAACGTAGAGCCTCCATGCACACTGGGCATGGCATCTTACCACTGGTACACTATCTGCAGAATAGGGCATAGCCGGGAAAGTCATGCATGCAATACATCAACCAAACTTTCATCAAGAAATTTTTCTACAGATGTTGGTCGTATGTCAACCTTGGGAAGTACCAAGAATGGTGCAAATCATCCACCAGCGGCTGCATTAACACTCCCAAATTCTTCACTGGGTATTCAGGCCATGTAATGATCGGTGACAAGAACATGGTGTTGCGTTGCATTAGGACACTGGGAGGGAGATTGAGTGGAATAACAAACACGGGCCAGCAGCTGTATGAATTGGACGACAAACCATATGGATTGACCCCATCACCTATTATTGCAACTCTGACATTCCCATCCTCGGTTGCTTCCTCAGGGTATTCTTTATCGAATGACTTCCATGCTTCACCTCCCGATGGATGTACGATTTTATTTGTATGGTACTTTTTCCCTTGCTTGTGCCACTTCATCATTTTGGCAGACTCCTCCGTGATGAAAAGGCGCTGCAATCTTTTTATGAAATGAAGATATCGAAGAACCTTTGCAGGGATGCGTAGCTACCTCTTTTGACCATCCTTACCGACCACCTCAAGGTACCGAGAGGAACCACACTTCCTACAATACTTGTCATCCGCATACTCGTGCCTAAACAGAAGGCAATTCTTTAGACAGACATGTATTTTCTCATAATCCATAGAGAGTGTCTTCATGATTTTCTTCGTGGCGTACATGCTTTCCGGCAATTCATGACCATCGGGAAGGCTGTTAGCCCATACTCCTAGAAATGTTTTAATGCAAGCTTGGCTACAGTCGTACTCAGCCTTAACTGCCATTAGTTGCGAGATGGCATCTAGCTGAGAGAGTTTGGCACCCGCATAAAGAGGCTTCTTTGACGAAGCCAAGATCTCCAAGAAGGACTTTGCAGTTGCCTCCGGCTCCTCCGGCTCCTCTAGTTCATTCTCTGAAGGTGTCGCATGTGTCGCCTCTATAGCAATGACATCATCTAGCATGTCTCTGACCCCATCGTCCACATAACCACCGATGCGTTGACGCATCACCTCCTCTCTACCGTGGTCCCGCTCGGCAAAGTTTATCGGCATGTCAAAGTTTTTCATATATCCGTGCGTGCGAAGGTGCCAGGTCATTTCTTCCTTGCCTTTAGAGTGACGTCTGCCACATCTCGCACACGGGAAATGTGGGATCATTCTCATTGGACCACGGAATGTCTCCCTCAAAAACACACCGGTTTTGGCAATCCACTCTGATGTTACTCGATTCCCACGGGGGGCACGGGTAAAACCACTATACATCCACCGATTATCTGCCATCCTCTGCTTTATTGGGAGACACACAATAAAATTAAGATTTAATTTGAATTAATCACATCAAATATTTATTTTCTACCGCGTTGACGTTACTGAATCCACCTACATCTCTACTAGGTAAAGAGGGTCCTAATCCCACCCGAGGATGTGTAGATTGAGTACGTTTTCCATGTTCTACCCCGTTCCGAGACAAAATTTTGGCAGGACCTCCCCGTTGTTCTCCAGATACACATCTCGGCAAATAGCCGAGAGAATGTGCTCTGGAGAACAACGGGGAGGCGTCACTGAAATCTTGTCTCGGAACGGGGTAGGGCATGGAGAACGTACCCAATCTACACATCCTAGGGCTGTCCGTGGAAAATGCTAGACAATCTGAAAGAGTTGCTGTGATAAATATGCAATTGAATACATATTTATCGATGCAACCCTTTCGGACGAGAGACGCCTAGGTTATGCGACTTGACATGAAAAGAAAATCTAGTGACATGATTAAAAAAGCATAGAAGGTGAAGGTGGATTCGTAGCTCACCCTCGGCTATAGAGGAAGTAGTCGAACAACAGAGGGACAATCGGGGACCAAGAGCCACGACGTCGACGATCACTCCATGGAGATGCAACACCACAAAGCCTGTAAAGTTTACCCATAAAAAGACTTAGGTCATCACATCACATACAAAATTGTGCCACCTAATTTTTTACACATTTTTACTCTCCGCCATTCATTCATGACGAAGGAGATGGGTTTGTAGCTCACCCTCGGATGTAGAGAAAGTAGTCGATCAATGAATAGACGATTAGGGACCAATGCTTGCGACGACAGTCACTCTGGGGAAATGTGTCACAACAAAGCCTACAAATTCCACCGTGTGAAAAATATATATCATCACATCACATACAACATTCTTTCATGAAAAAATGATAAAGACATGAAAATAATTCACAAGTTCACATAATGATAATCACATTGAGTACTCCACTATCACATCGAGTTTGTATCTACTAAAAAACAATTAAAACTACACAAAACATACTCAAAATTGTCCACCTAATATACTTTTATCTTCATATTTCTCTCCCTTCAATTCATCTATCTATTCATAATCTATCCAACATCCATAGAGCAAGCATCTATCTATTTCTATCTAACATATGCATATATTAAAAACTCCACACAAAAATATACCTATGACGTTGGGGAGGCAAGGACCGGCGTGGTTAGGGAGGCTGGGGCAGGGTAGGGGTGGGGCGGGGGCGGGGTGGCGGCAGGGCGACCGGGGCAGGGCAGGGCAGGGCGGGGGTGGGAGGGCCAGGGCGGGCGCCGGCAGGCAGGGCGGGGATGGGGTGGCGGCCGCTGTGATGGGGCGGGGGTGGGGTGGCAGCCGGTGTAGCGTGGTGGGGCGGGGCAGGGCGGTAGGAGGGGGTCGGGGTGACATCACGCGGGGCGGGAGGAGGGGGCGGGGTGACGGCAGGCCAGGAGGAGGGGCCAGAGGCGGCGATGGGTCGGGAGGAGGGGCCAGAGGCGGCGACGGGGTCAGCCGGAGTCGGGGCTGGCCGGCATGGGGTTGGGCGACGGCGGTGGCATGGGGTGAGCTGAGGGGGTCAGGCGCTGGGAGGGAGAGAGATGAGTGGTGGAGAGCAGTGGGAGGGGATGAGGGGATGGATAAGGTGGACCTATGTCGACGGTTTAGCCGTCGACATAGGTTTATTAGCCACGTGGCACCTATGCTCACGGCCAAGCCGTCGGCATATCTATTTTTTCATTTTTTAATTGACATTAGCTTTAGTTTATTTTTTAAATGTCCTAGCAATTTTTAAAATATCTACTATCCTTCCTACCCTCTGAAGACCTGGTGTGATGTTTCAATGGCATAGGTACCCCTCGGACGCCCCCAGCCAGACTAAACCCTAGCCCCGTTGACTCGGCATGGCCATTGACTTTCACCGGACGGGCTTTGACCAGTTGACTCTTCCACCTGGTTGGGATAGTACAGCCCATTGGAACAACCCCGAACACAGTCTGGACCAAACCCGCCACTAGATTCCCTCTGGGCACAACCCACCGCAAGATTCCCTCTGTGTTGACCCGACACCATCGTTATCCCCCTCCAGGTGCCGGCTGCAGCGGCTTCCATGAAGAGGGTCACACTTCGGGAGACACGTGGCAGGTGTTTGCACCCCCACCACATTTCCAAACGTGTAAGAGGGCCTAGCGCAAGACCTGGCGGCATTGCCACCCCCCAAGTCCCCCGTCTCGTCTAACCCTGGCACTGTTGATCGGACGGATCTACCCCTTTGACTTTCACCGCACGGGGTTTGACCAAGGGACATTTTCACCTGGCTGTGATAGGCCAGCCCATAGCAACATCTTAGCTTTAGGTCCGGGCCCAACCCACCGCAAGATTCCCTCGGTATCGACCCGATGCCATAGTTTCCCAACGTAAGAGGGCCCAGGGCAAGACCTGGCGGCATTGCCACCCCCAAGGTCCCCCGTCCCGTCTAACCCTGATACTGTTGACCAAACAGATCTACCCCTTTGACTTTCACCAGACTGGGTTTGACCGAGGGACATTTTCACCTGGCTGTGATAGGCCAGCCCATAGCAACATCTTAGCACAAGGTCCGGGCCCAACCCACTGCAAGATTCCCTCGGTATCGACCCGATGCCATAGTTTCCGAACATAAGAGGGCCCAGGGCAAGACCTGGCGGCATTGCCACCCACCAGGTCCCCCGTCCCATCTAACACTTACACTTTTGACCGAATGGATCTACCCCTTTGACTTTCACCGGACGGGGTTTGACCGAGGGACATTTTCACCTCGCTGTGATAGGCCAGCCCATAGCAACATCTTAGCACAAGGTCCGGGCCCAACCCACCGCAAGATTCCCTCAGTATCAACCCGATGCCATATTTTCCCAACGTAAGAGGGCCCGGGGCAAAACCTCGTGGCATTGCGACCCCCCGGGTCCCCTGTCATGTCTAACCCTGACACTGTTGCCCGAACGAATCTACCCCGCTTTGACTTTCACTGGACGGGGTTTGACTGAGGGACATTTTCACCTGGCTGTGATAGGCTAGCCCATAGCAACATCGTAGCTTTAGGTCCAGGCCCAACCCAGCGCAAGATTCCCTCGGTATCGACCCGATGCCACAGTTTCCCAACGTAAGAGGGGCCAAGGCAAGACCTGGTGGCATTGCCACCCCCCAGGTCCCCCGTCCCATCTAACCCTGACACTATTGACCAAACGGATCTACCCTTTTGACTTTCACCGGCCTGGGTTTGATCGAGGGACATTTTCACCTAGCTGTGATAGGCCAGTCCATAGCAACATCTTAGCACAAGGTCCGGGCCCAACCCATCGCAAGATTCCCTCGGTATCGACCCGATGCCATAGTTTCCGAATGTAAGAGGGCCGAGGGCAAGACCTGGCGGCATTGCCACCCCCCAGGTCCACCGTCCCATCTAACCCTCACACTTTTGACCGAACGGATCTACCCCTTTGACTTTCACCGGACGGGGTTTGACCGAGAGACATTTTCACCTTGCTGTGATAGGCCAGCCCATAGCAACATCTTAGCACAAGGTCTGGGCCCAACCCATCGCAGGATTCCCTCGGTGTCAACCCGATGCCACATTTTCCCAACGTAAGAGGGCCCGAGGCAAAACCTGGTGGCATTGCGACCCCCCGGGTCCCTCGTCATGTCTAACCCTAACACTGTTGACCGAATGGATCTACCCCTTTGACTTTCACCGGACGGGGTTTGACCGAGGGACATTTTCACCTGGCTGTGATAGGCCAGCCCATAGCAACATCTTAGCACAAGGTCCGGGCCCAACCCACCGCAAGATTCCCTCGGTATCGACCCGATGCCATAGTTTCCCAACGTAAGAGGGCAGAGGGCAAGGTTCGGGCCTAGCCCGCCGCAAGATTCCCTTTGTGTCTCACCGGCGTGGCGGTTTCCACACTCCGTGTGCCGGCGGTAGCGGCATCCCTGAGGAGGGACACACTCCGGAGACGCATGCGGGGTGCTTGCACTTGCCACCACACTTCCATACGTGTAGGAGGGCCGAGCGCAAGACCTAGTGGCACTGCCAACCCCCCAAGTACCCCGTTCCGTCGAACCCTCGGATTGTTGACCGAACGGATCTACCTCTGTTACTTTCATTGGACGGTTACACCTATGTCGACGGTTACACCGTCGGTGTAGGTATTAAAAAAGTTGCACCTATGTCGACGGTTACACCGTCGGCGCAGCTATAATAAAAAAATTGTACCTACGCCGACGGTTACACCGTCGGCGTAGCTATAATTAAAAAAATTGTACCTACGCCGACGGTTAACCATCGGCGTAGCCCGAAAGGTATGCCGACGGCACAACCGTCGGCGTAGCTACGCTCCCGGATCCGCACCTCCCTCTGATCAATGACGTGGCACCTGTCGCGGATCGATGACGTGGGCCATGGAAGCTATGTCGACGGTGTCCGTCAGGGCCGTCGGCATATCTTTGACTGCGTCAAACGGGCGGTACTCATCGAGTGGCCAGACCCGCTGATATGACATCGTCGTCATACCTTTGACGGCGTCAAACGGGCGGTACTCATCGAGTGGCCAGACCCGCTGATGCGTCGACGAGTGTCTATGCCGACGGCCACCGTAGGCATAGGTGAATCTACGTCGACGGCCTCTGTACGCCGACTGTGGCCGTTGGCATAGGGTGATCAACGCCGACTGTTTTTAGTACGCCGACGATGAGGCATCGATGGTCGGCATAGGGTGACATATGTCGACGGGCCCGTCGGCATAGTTTAGTCCGTCGGCACCGATCATGATTCTGGTAGTGATTCTAGTAGCAAACAGCCAGATAGTCACCACGCACCAGTACGTGGCACGCGAGCACTTGCACCAGTGTGGGAATGAGAGCATCCCATGCATGCAGCGAGCGAAGCCGACCGGCGCCGGCCCCGCCACCTACGTAAGCTCTGGCCCCCACGCGCGGCTGCCCGGCGAACGGCTATAAATACGAGGCCGCGCCGCTTGCCATTCCTCAGGCGAAGGAGCAACGAGCACACCACACCACTCCTCCACTCCCCACCAGCACTTCAGTAGATAATCCTCCGGCCGGCAATGGCGATGCAGCAGGGCGGCGGCGGCGGCGAGGGGGAGACGCTGATGCAGCGGTGCAAGCCGTACGTGGCGATGATCTCGCTGCAGTTCGGGTACGCCGGGATGAACGTGATCACCAAGGTGTCGCTGAACCACGGCATGAGCCACTACGTCCTCGTGGTGTACCGCCACGCCTTCGCCACGCTCTCCATCGCGCCCTTTGCGCTCGTCCTGGAGCGCAGCAAGGTCCGCCCGCGGATGACCCCCCTCGTCTTCCTCAACATCTTCGTCCTCGCCCTCATGGGCCCCGTCATCGACCAGAACTTCTACTACGCCGGGCTCAAGTACACCTCGCCCACCTTCTCCTGCGCCATGAGCAACATGCTCCCCGCCATGACCTTCGTCATGGCGGTCATCTTCCGGATGGAGAAGGTGGACCTCAAGAAGGCCAGGTGCCTGGCCAAGGTGGCCGGCACGCTCGTCACGGTGGCCGGCGCCATGCTCATGACCCTCTACAAGGGACGCGCCGTGGAGATGATCTGGTCCAGGCACGCTCACCTCCCCGGCCCGCACCAGGACGCCGCCGCCGCCGCCAAGGACTGGTTCAAGGGGTCCATATTCCTCATCATCGCCACCCTCGCATGGGCCTCCCTCTTCATCCTCCAGGTCCATACATAGCTAGCTCGCTTCCCTCCCGCGCGTCCATGCGACCATGCATGAACTGAGAATCCTAACAGCTAGAGCTTCGTGCATGCAGGGCCCGACGCTGACGAGGTACAACGCGCCGCTGACCCTGACGACGCTCATCTGCTTCGTGGGCACCCTGCAGGCCATCGTGGTCACCTTGGCCATGGAGCACACCACCAACGTCTGGAAGATCGGCTTCGACATGAACCTCCTCGCCGCCGCATACGCCGTAAGTCTCGTCACAAACCATACTAGCACCATCAGATGGAGACAATAACTAAACATGGCATGGTACTGACAAGAGATCTCTGCGAATATATACGTACGTGCAGGGTATCGTGACGTCGAGCATTGCCTACTACGTGCAAGGGCTGGTGATCCAGAGCCGGGGCCCCGTCTTCGCCTCGGCCTTCAGCCCGCTCATGATGATCGTGGTGGCTATCATGGGCTCCTTCATCCTCTCCGAGAACATCTACCTCGGAGGGTACGTGCATCTCAATCCTCATCTCCATGAGAGACAAGATCGAGCAACAGTCGGTTACATTGTTCTTGCTGTTTGGTATTTTCAGGATCATCGGGTCCGTCCTGATCGTGGCCGGCCTCTACTCGGTGCTCTGGGGGAAGCACAAGGAGAACGTGGAGAAGAAGGAGATCGAGGCGACGGAGATCCCCGTGGCCATCAAGGGCGTCGACGGCAACGGCAGGATCATGGACATGGTGGAGCTGGACGAGGTGGAGCTGGAGAAGGCCCAGGCCAACGGCAAGGCGGTCAGCATCTCGGTGCCCGCCGGCGCCGGGGAAGCACAGATGCAGCGCGACGACGAGAACTGATCGCTGGAGCAAGAGATAGGGCGATCTTGCATCTTGATGATGCGTGGTGGTCTAAGCAGTGGTGGTAGTAGCAGTAACAGTAAGAATATATAACTTGTGGTGACCTGGTAATATATATGCCGGCCGTGAGGAAGAGCTCTTTAATTAACCTCTCTCTAGCTAATTAAGCCGATGCTTTCTGTTTGTGGTAGCCTGTCTTATCTACCTACAGCTCTTGTATCACAAGTTAAGTACTGTATGACATATGAGCCATGATTATGCTATACCTCATCTCTCCCAATCCCATACCAAGAAAGTGCTTGATCATGTCAGGCTATCCTGCTTGCTAACTTCTCGCCTAGTGCACAAAGGGAATCATAGTCTTTGGGCTCACCTCACGTGATTGATTGGACGTGGGATTTGTGGGCAGGCAGGCAGGCAGCACTCCTCAAACTCTGAAAGAGCAGTAACACACCACATCACAAAATAAAATAAAAATCTCTTTCTGCATTTTCAATATCTTCTCGATTGTATATATTTGTCAAATGTGCGTTTTCGCTACGTATCGTTCGGATGCGGCGGTTAGCGCATAGCCATATATCTTACATTACCCAGCAACTTTGCCCCCGCTGCATCTTGAGAGGTTAAGATAATGCACCCACCATATGTGCTAGTGATTCCAAGAACCCTCTGTCTTAAGTAATTGGCAACTGTGGCCTTAAAGAATAAACATTCCCCCAGAAAAGAAAAAGACATGGAATCCTAGTTAGCGCGCACTCGCAAAGATTCAGTGTCAAGTCGTAAACCAGCATGAATCTCTTTTGTTTAGCCGGGAATAAAGATTCGAATCCGAGGTCCCATCCCCGAGCAAGTTGGTGCCCCAAAGCCCCGGGGCCAGGAACAAGAACAGTTATCTGAATCAAGTGCCCCCTGCCTGCCTGCCTCCTCCTCCTCCACCACCTTTCCCAAGCAAAATTCTCATGCTCCGTCTTTTCGCGGTGTCAATCCGCATGGTGGGCCCGGTCGGTCGGTCGACGAGCTCTCCTAGTTTCCCTGCCTCCACACCTCCCTGGCCTCCATTGCCTTGGGGGGGGGGGGGGGGGGCGGAATAAAAGTTGCAGATGAGACTGAGATGTGCCAATGCAAGTGAATGGATTCTGCATCACTCGCTACTTGGAAACCGGAAACACGTTTCGCGCTGGGAATTGCCCCAAGGTGATGGGTATGTATCACTCCTTGTCCTGGATCTAGCTGATCACGTTTTCAGACAGATCATTACCTTACCTGAAGAAGAAGAAGAAGAAGAAGAAGAAGAAGAAGAAGAAGAAGAAGAAGAAGAAGAATGACAAGTTCTTAATCATGCAACGGATGATGACCGATCCATGTAGGAGTAGCATCTTGGGAAGACACTACAAGACGACCAAAAAAATAGTGTGTTCAAATTGTTTGAAAAGGCATTAGCTATGCCTACACATGCAAGATACGTTTCAAATTGCAGTTATGCTTTATTAGCTCCCTTTTTTCAGCTAGGACAGCACCAAAAAACGCACACTTGTGACTTGTCTGACTACTTAGCGTGTAAGATGCTTGCTCCAGCTGTTTTTACGAGTAGACGACTAGCGAGTCTCCGAGCTTATCCCCCTGTAATCAGCCAGGGAATGTGTGCCCACCAACATCTGCCGACGTCTTGGAATAACAGAAAGCCATGTATGTGTAGAGAGGCAATGCTTAGCATAAAGCCAACCACACTCATAAAATTAGTGTTTCTACACTCAGCCTACACGCAACAATCCGCTTAATCTCCGAAAACCAATGAAACTTGCTGTGTGGCAAGTAGGTAACCTCATCAGAATGCTAAAAACAGGGGCAGAAATGCTAATAGAATAAAGAGCGTTACACGAGGCCGTGATCTTACTAAGATACCTTGTTCCAAACCAGAAAATGATACGGCATGGCCATAAAAATAACAACGAATCGTCAGATGGTGATATGCCAGAAGCCAAACCCCATGTCACCACCTCAAATTGCAAAATATGCGATACCCGTAAACCCCGAATCCCCTTGGTATGTTATGAACAGGCACCAGGAGTGTTTCAAACAGCATGCATGTCTGGTGTGTCATAAGCTCCAGCACAGCTGCAGAGGTGCAGAGCTGTTGATCCCATCTACAGACTACGGTATTATTGTAAAATCAGTATCAACCAGATCCAATAAAAGAAGAGATTCATAGATGACTAGGCGAACATTCAACTAAGGATAGAGCTTTTGTACTTTAACCAACACCTGATTTTTTAACTCAGCAAGTAACATCGTCTACTAGGAGTCCTCGTGATTTAAATTTGCGAAAGTTACCAGAACAACTTATGCTCGGTACTTTAACTAACATTGAAAGCACTTTCAGTTGTGTATTTCTCGATGATTAACATCACTGTTGTCTTTTAAAAAGTCGGTAGGTAGTTCAGCTGCGTCGTCTTGTGGGGGAAGGAGTAATTTCGTCCAATTTCTAAGTTGAAACCTAGTGGTAATTAACAGTGAGCACTATTCTCGGTTCCAGGGTCGCATTATATTAGGTTTCGCACTGAAGGAACACCCGTAACTTCACTAAAATGCCAACTAGACCAATGCTACTTTGGGATCGGATCTTGGGGGCTTATGTCACCGATTTTTTTAGCTGGAGATTTACTGTGACTTTACCTGCTGGATTAGCAACAAGAGAGCAAAGAGGGGAATAGACATGAAACACCAAAAGTGCTTTTTGAATCAATGGAATGACCCGGCAAGGCACACTAACAGGTAGTGTGCTTGAGTGAGATCATTATACTGGTAGTACTAACTGAGCACGGGCAACTAACAGGCTGTGCATGAGGGAAAAGATCCACGACTCAGAAGGAATGAGATTATTTGGTCCATGAGGCAAATCTTAAATTCACTATTGCCATATTTCCAAATTTCCCAAAGTAATTGACACTAGAAAGTTTTTGGATAAGGCAACAAACTCCTGAACCTTGACTGGACCAGCAAGAACTGTGTTTTTTTTCACACAAAAATAATCCAAACATCAAAATAGCTATAGATAATGAACATTATATAAAACAGAAAGCTCCATGTGCACAAATATCTGAGATATCGATCAAATTGCTATTCAGCAGAAAGCTGAAAGCAACACAAATACAAGGCAGGAAAAAGAGCGAAAGCATTGTACAGGAGTAGAAACAGGTTTTGCATCAGAAGTTATGATCAACAATTCAAACAATTCAAGCATTAACAAGCAGTTAACCTATATGAGATCAAACGTATGAAAGTACGAGCTAGAGACCAACTTGTCGGATGGGTGATTACATTTTCACATGTAAGAATTGTCTGAGCAATCCTTGGGAAGAGAAACATAATTTGCCGGCATAGAAGCAGCAGTCTTGCCAGTGTCCTTCATCTTTCCACAAGACAAGCCTCCCTTGCGTGAAGTTGGGGTAGACACACGCCGGTTGTTAGGAGTTCCACCAACAATGTTGACATTAGTACTCTGCCCCAGAGGTTTCCTTGCCGAAAGCGAGCGCATAGGACTAGGCTTCGCTCCATATGTTGCACCTTGTTCTGCTGCAAACTGTTCTTGTAGTTTCTTAAGTTCCTGAAGATAGTTAAAACATTTCAGCAACCCATTAGAGTTGAAATTTGTAGCAGAAAAACCAACCTACATGGTAACACACCCATCCTAACTCTACTATCAACTCCCCAAATAAGTGGTGTGGAGAAGAGAACAAAATATCTAACATGTGATATGGCAAATGAGAATTGTAAGAGGTATTTTGAATTATCAAATGAGGGAATAGCTCAATTACTTCCATTTTGATCATTGTACTCATGATACTGACCCAGATTTCAACATATATCTGAATTGTTATCAAGAGAAGATTTCAAGAAAGTTAGAGAGGGAACCTACAAAGACAGCAGACACACTGATGAATGTGACAGATTGAGTGCAACAAGAGGCATGGAAAATATGAACCAACTATTACTTCCATGCTGTATCATTTGTATTCATGATACTAAGCTAGGTTAGAATATATCTCCAGAAATGTTCAGAAAGCTAAAAAAGGAGGCAACCCACAATGACCCGACACACTGATGAACAAGGATTGAGTTGAACAAGAGGCATGGAAAATATGAACCAACCCGTGATCGGCGTTTTTCATCTTCCTTTTGTTGCCTTTCGGAGGTGTATTTGTCTAAGCTATCCAAAAGCCTCATCTGTAAATGAATGCGTTAAATGTTATATAATTAAGATGAAATTGGCAGATTGAAACATATTCATTTGAGAAGAGCATTGGGTAACTGAACTTGCCTTATCATACAGAAATGGCATGCCCTTCTCCTTTTCCCAAGCTTTAACTTTAGCAGTCAAATTCTCCAGCAGGGCTACATGGTAAAATATATTGAAGTTGAGAAACAGAGGTATCAACAAAAATTTCTGTTAGAGAAATCAAACCTAAACATCAATAGGCCAAACACCAGAAATCAGAAAGAAAGTGAGTGTCAGAGATAGCTACAAGGTTATAATTACCATGCTCATTGTAAATTTAACTAACTGGGTGTATCATGGCTAACAGGTGCATCAAATGACCCATAAGCATGTTTCTAGAAGATTTCACATTGCTGAACATTTTAAATAAAGCTTCAGTTACGTCCAACTATAGTATTCATCTAGTACGAATTAAGCAGCAGGTAAAATTCAACATACTCACAGAAACTCCCTCCATTCATAAATATAAGATGTTCTAACTTTTTTCTAATCAGATGTTTATAGACACGTTTTAGTGTCTGTATGTAGTCCATATTGAAATATCCAAAACATCTTATATTTGTGAATAGATGGGGTATCATTCAAGCAATCCAAAATGATAATCACGTGAAGGCTCATCCAAACAATTGAAATTTCTGATAGAAACACACACAAAAGTATACAGGCTTACATGGAATTTTGCTGACAAATACCCTTGCCTTCTCCGCGCGCTTGAGATTTATGTGAGCTCCTCGACCAGCATTATAGCGATTTTGATCCTGAAATTGAATCCATATAAATGGTCTATAGCAGATGCAACAATGTAATACTTTGACTAAAGATAACTAGCTGATCGATTAACCATTGGCAAAAGCATAGACCAAAGAGCATTTAAAGATAAGAGAAAATGTCAAGTTACCCCCTCATATTCACCGAGCCAACCCTCCTCTTCAGTTGCTAATGTCCATTTTTCCACCTTTTCTAGAATGTCTTTTCTGCTTAAAGCAAGATCTCTTGCTTCTGTAATTCGGTCATCCATATCTGTAAGCAGCTCTGAGAGATCTGCTCTACCTACAAACAAAGTTCATACACTGTCAAATTCAACAGATAACAGTACAGTGCCATTAGGGAATAAACTAAGAGCACTTAGGTAACAATAATATATCTTCCTTAAGGAAACTACTATTGAAATACCTAGTAAAAACAACTGAGTACTTCTAAAAATAACACTCATGTCACTAGCATTACAATAAAGGCCACTTTTTGAGTATTATCAGCATTAACTTCTAGAATTAAGCATTCCCGTTTATTTTAGACTATTGACTTTTGATATGTCTATGATATTTTCTACATTACCATTGACTATTTTGATAATAAAATCCAGTAGTTTCTTGAGATGTTTTTCACTATGATTAAAGCTCCATAACTTTTATGCCTTAATGTTCCAATCCAGTAGATTCGATGCACAGTTGCTCGGAGTCTAGTAGAACTATGTAATCATGGTGGGTCAGTTGCCAAGGGAAATAAGCTGCTATGATGGATATGTTAGAAGTGACAGAACTGAGTGCTCCAATTTTAATTTGCGCCTGACGTGTCAAAAAAATCCAGAACGGTAACTCAAAAAACTACTTTGGCGTAAGAAACAAAGGCAGCATTTAAACAAAATAAAGCATACAATATTAAGAAACCATCAAATCAGCGTTTCAACAAAAGAGCAATTTTCTCATCCAACCACCCAATAGTGCATGCTTTTTTGTTTATTCAATTTTTCTGTCAAATTGATCTGTCTAAATATTCAAGCTGATACTAGAAGAAACAAAGTTGAAAGACAGTTGCAGAACCTACCATTGCATTTAACTACGGAATCCAGAATTTTAAGGTGAGATAGAAATGGCAACATAATATAACTAAGGAACACCACTTAAATCATGCATCAGGTAGGACTTAATGGAAACAAAAACTGCATATAATAACTTCAGTTGTGTATTTTCAGGATGAAAGATATGGGAAAGAAGTGAACCAGAATCAATAAGTTCGGTGAGAATCCGCCACTGATGATCGCTGTCAATATCCATGTGAACGCTTCTGTAGATTTCTTCAAGCTCAGTCATTTTCTTTAAGACAAGCTCTTTCATTTTGCTAGCTTTCAAATGCTTCAGTCTCTTAACCTCAACCTCTACCTAAATTAGGGGGGCAAAGGAATTTTACATGAAAATTAATATAATTTAAACAAATTAGCTTGATGAAAATCCAAAGGAAATAAACAGACAATCAATTGCAACCTTCTCAATAAGGTCATGTGCAAGGCATCCTTGGGGCATCACTGTATTGGGTGAGATTGAAATCAAAGAAGTAACATGGTCAAAGCATTTCTGTTCATCCAATGGTGTGTCCATTAGACTCCATAACTCAATGAGTGTGCTTCCAAGATCTTGTAGCTGCAATAGATAATGCAAATTTCAACAATGTGGATCTTTGATAGAAATAAATATGGAACAATATTTAGCAGAAGTGGAAAGGAAAGCATGCTAAAATGCACAAGCACATCTTACGTTATTGTGAGAAATCATATAAACAGTAAAGTCGGTAAACCATACACTGGTCAGGAATAAAAGCTGAATTAGGATGGCAATTACAGTATGAATGAATGATTGATTGAAGATTTTACGCGCTGCCCAATAAACAAATAGATATATGGCAAACCATGCCATGTATAGTGTATGTAGACAAAACCAAAGAAATCATACCACAAAAGGTTCAGAAAAAATCATGATATTAAGCTGAATCGCATTATAATGTCAAGTCTCAAATTCAATGCCTGGTATACTGGAGGTCAAGTAGTAAAGCAATATACACCAAGGTGAAAGCTTTGAAGTAAGATACATGCAGACTCATGCTTTTATTAAATGTACAGGTACACTGAATCAGAGTGACAGCCAAGACAAGATATTCAACAGTTCAGAAAAAAAATCTGATATGATTTGCTAAGCTGAATCACATTATCAGGTCAAGTACTCAAATCAAATGCCAGGTCCATACTGGAGGTCAACAGTAAAAAACATACACTAAGGTGAATACATTAGAGATACACACAGAGCCATACTTTTATTAAAATGACTATAACATGAACATCAGTACCTTCCGGAGCCTCTGTTTCTTTTCTTGGTTTAGTGCATGAACTTTTCCTGCAAGCCTATCAAGCGTGCTATCACTTATACTCATGGCTTTGATTCTTTCTAATTCAACAAAGCTGGGATGAACTTCATATAATGTCTTCTTAAGATCAAGAGACATCATGTTGCACATTTCATTAATACACTTGATCTGACCATCAATCTTTTGCAGTCTGAGATTCTGAAAACATCAAGACAAACAATTTAAGCGTCAGAGTTGAAAGATTCAGGAAATGAGAGGCTTATACCAGGTGCTTAACCTTTTCCGTCTGGAGCTCATTAAGCTGGGTTTTCAGTTCAGCCAGTCTTCCTGTAGATAGGTCAGTCTCATCCACTAAAGGAGCTGCAGGATCCCCATGATTGATAGTTCCTGAAATCTCAGCTTGTAAACGAACTATATGCAGCTGAACAGCCAAAAAGTCATTTATCCGCTCATCTCTCCGCCGTCTCAGATCGTCCAGAACTGGCTCCAATTTTGCAAGTTGTTGCATTAATGTACCCCCAAGCTTCTCCACCTAATAAACAAATAAAGAACAAAAGCCAACAATAACACATAAGACTGAAGCATGATATCAGCAAAAAGCATGGAAAAGATCAGGAAAGAATTATTATTTTAAAGGATCAGGAAAGAAATTCACTGACCCTGGAAAAGGATTCACGCTCTCCCAGAGCAGAAAGGATCTTTTCTATCTCGGTTTCACCCAAAGACATCACTTGAAGCAGGTCTGCCTTTTGCTTTCTAGTTTGTTCCACTTTCTTCCTGTAAACATTGAGGCAATCCTCCTCCAATTGCAAGATCATCTTATCTCTTTCCAGTTCATCCGGGCCTATCTCTCCCCATAGTTCCTGAACCAACAAATGCAATCTTCAGCAAAAAGTTGACAGTACATACGGGCAATTACATGAGAATTGATGTTTAAAGACACAAAAGGATCAAAGAAAACTGGATACTTAGCACCAACAGATAATGAGGCAAACATGGATATAAAAAGGGGAAATTTTAGACAACGGCTTGCCAGAATCATAACCACGGACCAATTAACTACGACAACCATCAGGAAGCACCGAGGGATGCAATGTCAGAACCGAATTCGGGGATTAGGCAGCAAAATAACCAAGACCAAGAAAACATCAAGAGATTCGCGTGTCACAACCGAATTCGGGGACTAAAGAGCTAAATGATCAAGATCTTTTAACCAAGAAAGCATCAAGAAACACAAAATCGACCCCCGATTCCAGCACGTCCTTAGGATCCACCATCAGGGACCACAAAACACAGCAACAGGAGCCTGATCCCTCGCACAAATGTACATTTTGAACCCCAGCACACATCCACCCATTTCAAGCAAGAACCAAGAAAGCAGATTTCCTCCGCCGCGCCTAGAACCACCGTCGCCACAACTTTCCGGCAAACGACGCACCACGAACGCGACGAAACGAAGACCCGGCCGGCCCTTTCCCCAGGAAACTAGCACCAAAATCGTGCCCCGCGAAACGGAATCACGGGAGAGGCGGAACCGTACCTGCAGTTCCTGGAGAAAGGAGCCGCAGGAGGCGCGCGTGGGCGGCGGCGGAGACGCCATGGACGAGGAGACCAGGGCGATCGAGGAGGGCTTGGGTAGATCTGGGCTCTGGGAGTGGTCTGCGGGCGATCCCTCGCCTAGGTTTATAGGGAGGGGGGAGAGGATTTGAAAGGGGAGGAGCGGGAGGAGGAAGGGGACGGAGGACGAAGGAGGGGGGAGTTGGTTTTTAAAAGCGGGTGCGGCGTTCTCGCCGACTTTGCTGGGCCGTGATTGAAATTGAAAATCGAAATCGGTGGGGTTGCTACGCTCTACTGCTCTAGGAGTAGTCTACTCTGATTGATTGATCGATCCGGAGCAAGTGGCGTTCAAAATTTCCCTGGGTTTGGGTGCTGTTTAAATTTACTACCTAGGCTAGGCTCTTTTTTCTTTTTCTTTTTTTCTTTTTTTCCTTTTTGCAAGAATATTTTTGTATTTTTTTTTACGTCGCCATTTCTGGCTTTCATTTCATAAGCAGAGGAGGAGTGGAAAACAGGGTTTGATCAAGTGATCGATGGAGTGCAAAGAAAAAGAACACTGACAGCTTAGAGGGCTGCTAAGCTAGCCTAAGTCAGATCGCAATCTCTCATGGTAAATCCCCAAAAGGGTGCTCTATGCATTTTGCTCCTGCAATTCTCCGTTGCTCCATATCCCGGCGGTATGCCTCTGTAATGTTGCTTGTGTTTGGTGTTTTGCCCTTGAAAGTGCATGCGTTGCGTTCGATCCAGATGTGCCAAATCACCGGGGCGACCATCGATCTTGTTCCCTTCCTTGCGCCTGTGGGGGCGCCGTCATCAATCATTTGGACTCGCTCCGCCATTGATTTCCCCCTGCCTCAGTTTGATTGAGCCAGTGCGCCGCAGCCGACCCAAGAAGCAACCGTGTTCCAGACCTGGATGGCAACAGGGCACCTCCCAGAAGAGGTGTGATGATGACTCGAGGTGTCGAACACATAGCTGACAAAAATATTTGCTTTCCCAACAGCGTCTTTGTAGTCTGTCGTTGCACCAGAGTCGGTCCAGATGCAGGAGCCATAGGATCATCTTCATCTTGCCCGGAGCCCACACTTTCCATATGGTTGTCTTGAAGCTGGGTGGCGGGCTGTCTTCGAAATGTGCTTCGTAGGTGGAGCGTGCGGTGTTTTTACCCGAGTTGCACCTGGTCCATCTAATCGTGTCCGCCTTGCCTTCGTCGAGGACGATTCCGGCAGTCCGAATCTCCCTAGCCAGTTGTAGCACCAGGTGCAAGATGTTGTCATAGTTGCCGTGACGGAGGTCCAGGATCCATCTATCTTGGTGCAAGGCCTCCCTAACAGACCCGTTCCTGCGGATTGAGAGAGCAAAGACCGTTGGGTATGCCTGACGAAGCTGCCGGCCACCGAGCCAGTTGGAGGACCAGAACGACGCCATTGCCCCGTCGCCGATAGTCACCTCCGTGCAGGCCGCAACATAGCCTGGTCAGCCGCGTTGCAAGGTGTGCCGGTGCCAACCCAAGGGCGGTTTGGCTGTGTCCAGGCCAGCCATAGCCAACGCAGACGCAGAGCTTGGCCGAAAGCCGGCAGGTCGTGGATGCCTAGGCCCCCGGCGCGCTCCGGCCTGGTGACCACCTGCCAGCGTACCTTGCACTTGCCACCAGAGAGTTGCTCGTCTTGCGCCTAGAGGAATCGCTGCCTAGTCTTGTCGATGTCTTTAAAAAAATTCTTCGGTACCCGTAGCACCGTGAGGGCGAAAGTAGTCATGGTCGAGAGCACACATCTAACCAACACGCGCCTGCCCGCGATGGGCATCAGCCGTCCTTTCCATCCCGCGAGTCTTGCCCTGATCCTGTCTAAGATGAACTGGAGATGCACTAATCTAATCTTACCGGTGGTGATAGGGAGCCCTAGGTATCTAGTTGGTAGTGTTGCAACGCTTCCCCCGAAGTTTTGTAGCACGGCGGTGAGGTCGATCCCCTCGCAGGCCATCGAGATGGCAAATGATTTCATCGTGTTGACCCTCAGGCCAGTGGCCTCGCCGAAGAGGTGTAGTATGTTAAGCAGCACATCGATCTCTTGCTTCACGGGGTTGATGAAGATGACTGTGTCGTCGGCGTAAAGGCTGGTGCGCATGCGCCCGGCCCGTCCCGGGATCGGTTGGAGCAGGCCATCCCGATGCAGAGGATGAATAGCAGCGGGGAGAGCGGGTCGCCCTGTCGTAGGCCGCGGCGGTGCTCAATGCGAATACCTGGAATGCCATTAAGGAGGCATGCTGATGAGGAAGTAGAGAGCAGTAGGGCCACCCAGTCTCGCCACCGCGCCGCGAAATTCATTTTTTGCAGCAGCTTGAAGATTTACTCCCAGGAGACACTGTTGAAGGCTTTGGCTATGTCTAGTTTTAGTAACAGGGCCGGTGTCTTGCGTCGGTGCAGGGCGCGAACGCTATTCTGAACGAACAGGAAGTTGTCATGAATGCATTTGCTCCTCTGAAAAGTGGATTGCATGGGAGAGATCAGTGTGCCGATGATCGCCGCCAGCCTCATTGATAGCACCTTGGCGATGAGCTTGGTGATGGAGTGGATGAGGCTGATGGGTCTAAAGTCTCCCATGCAAGTGGCACCATCCTTCTTTGTCAGTAGAGCAAACATGGCATAATTCAGGTCGGAGAACTTGCCCCCGGCGATTCTATAGAAGTGATCGAATACTTCCATGACACGTGCTCCAACAGGCCTTAAAAAATGTGCCGGAGAATCCATCCGAGCCTGGTGCCTTGTCAGCTGGAGAGGCAAGAACCGTGGTTCAAACTTCCGCCTCAGAAAATGGGTTGTCCAGGCCAGCGTTCTATACTAAGGGCAGCTCAATGGCCTCCCAGTTGATGGAGCAGATACGATCTTGCCTGGTGCCAAGCAGCTTAACAAAGTGATCTTGAGCGACGGCCGCTTTGTCTACGTGTAATGTGGCCGTCCCTGAGCCTGATTGCAAGGAGTGAATGAAGTTCTTCCTTCTCCTAGAGTTCATTTTTGCTTGGAAGAAAGCAGTTTTGGTGTCCCCTGCTTTGAGCCATGTGATTCTCGATGCCTGCCTCTTTCTCGCTCACTCAATCGCGACGAGACCAATGATTCGTTGCTTGAGTTTCTTTCGCAGGCCGAATTCCGCGGTTGTCAGGCTTCTCTTCTCTTGGGCAATGTCAATCTGAGAATAATTTCAGCAGCGAGGTGAAACTGAAACTTGGCATCATTGAATAAAGACCTAGCCCAGATTCTGAGACCGTATGTCATCCTCTTCATTTTAAGCTTGAGCCTAGCAATGGGGCATGTGAGGTTCGTCGGGCGCAGCCAAGCACGCTGAACAGTCTCTTGGAAGCATGGGAAGCGCGTCCAAAAAGATTCAAATTTGAACGGTGGCTTGCGCATCGGTGCCGTAGTGTTAACAAGCAGCAGAGGGCATTGATCCGAGCATGCAGTCGAGGCCACCATCAGCATGTGGTCGGAAAAGAGATCATCCCATTGGATAATGTAGAAAACCTTGTTGATGCTGACGAGCGTTGGGTTTTCCCGCTCGTTTGACTAGGTGAAGCGCATGTTCTTGCATTTGATTTCCTTCAGGCCAACAGTGTCAATGGCCCATCTGAACTTGCCCATGACTCTCTTGTTCAGGTTGAGGTTGCTCTTGTCTCGGGCTTCATATATGCAGTTGAAATCTCCAGTGATAAGCCACATTTCGCCCATAGGCAGAGCGACATGAATCAGCTCAGCCAGGAAGGCGTCTCTGTGGGAGTCGTCGACGGGGCCGTAGACTGTTGTCATCTAGAAGGAGACGCCGCTCAGCAAAATAGTCACCTTGGCTATGATTGAGAAACAACCTATAGATTGGGTAGCCAAATCAACCTCACGCTTGTTCCAAAGTATAGCAGCCCCTCCTCTTGTGCCCGCAGCCGACAACACATCGCAGCCCTCGAGTAGAGTCCCTCCCAGCTCATGCACAATTCCAGCAGACCAAGTTTCCGGTTGTGTTTCCTGCACGCAGAGAACTATAGTCCTGTGGCTTTCAGCTAATTCGTGCACAGCGAAGCGCCTTGCCGGCGAATTCAATCCCCTAACATTCCAGCTCATGATGCAAAATGGTGTATTACTCATATGGAACAATCTGATTCTCTAGCAACTGCAAATTTCTATTGATTTGAAGAAAAGCAGATACACAGCCATCATAGCAGGGGGCGCCAGAGACCACCAATAGGCCCCTGAATTCTCCGGCGCGAAACTAACCATCTGGGCCTATGACATGGACTACATACAACTAACATGGTTCCTAACCCCAATTGGCTTAAGTCCAATCACTATCGGAGGCTAATACTAATCCTATTGGCGTACAACATCACTAAACTATGGCTTGAGCAACAACATCCGGGCCAGCCATGCCGCCAGCGATGCGCAGCGCCTCCGGGTCGAGGCGGGTGAGATTGGCGATGATGGTGATGTCTTCGTCGGAGAGCGGCTCGTCGAAACACTTGATGAGTGCTTCAGCAGCCTTGGCGGTCATGGCCTCCTTGGGGCCAAGCAGGCCAAGCTTTTTGACCAGCAGCAGCGAGGCGTGTTGCGCAACGGGAATGTTGGAGCAGCTGCCAGCCTGTCGCATGCTCTGCCTGGTCGGAGTTTTGCAGACTCGGGTCGTGGGAGGAGCTGGAGTGCGACGGGCAGGTGGAGCAGCGATGATCGGCTCCGGGGCATCCCGGAACAGACCGCTGGGCCCAAAGCCCAGTCACAGCTGCATGACTTGCTCCATCATCTCGCCAACGTGGATGGCAGAGAAGGCAGGAGAAGGGGCGACACGACAAGCCGCGGCTACGGGCCCCATGGGGAACTCCAGAGGAGTGGCGAGGGCCTCGGCGATGGTCTGCTCGATCTCCTACATGCACTCGCTGTCGGCGTGTGGTGACGGTGGAGGGGACGAAACCCGGTCCGCAGAGGCAAAAAGGGCGGAGACCAGCGATGCCGGAACCTCAACCTGCACCGAAGTGGCGGTGTTATGCCCCTTCTGCAGGAGAGGAAGTGGTGGCGTGGCCTTGAGGCTGCCGGCGCCAGCGCTAGGCTCGCGGTGGCCGCCCTTGTGCTGGCGGCAGCCGACAGGAGTCCTGTTCCGCTGCCTGTGTGACGTCGCAGAGCTGTGCTTGGGCTGGTACTCCTTCCTTCCATGTGGCCTCCCCAGGAGGGTGTCCTTCCAAGAGCGGTGGCTCTGCTTACCGTCCTTGTCGTCATTGTCGCGGTGAGCGTCGAGCTGCAGGCCACCACAACCGGCGGGCGCGACCACCACCGGATGACGCCTGCTCTGGCCCTGCCCCTCCTCCACATGCATCATCCACATGCCCGAAAAGACCATCGGGCATGAAGGAGGGGAGTCCACTCTGTCCGGAGTGGGATGAGCGCGGCGACGGGGTGGACCAGTCTTCGATGCGGTCGACGTGGATCAACATCCTGTGCTGCTTGACGCGGGGAGGGGAGGCCACCTCCCGGCTCAGGGGAGAGGCCCCCAGCATGGTCTCGACGCGCCCAGCACCGTGCGCGGCACGCCAGATGGTGTGCTTGGTGGGGATGAAGGCAACGTCCCACACCCACACCCAGCAGGAGAACGTACACGTGTGGCCGCGCTCGTGCGTGCGGGTGTCGAGGCGGTCGATGATGCACTTGATGCCCAAGACCTCCGCCGCACCCTCCAGGGACCACATATGCAACTCGAAGATCACCAGGAAATCCTCTGGGTCATGGCTCATGACCCGCAGCAGGTGAGCCGGAGTGCGGAGAGCGGCGTCGAGCGTGCGGCCCACCAACATGGGGTTCGTCGCATGCCACTCAGCCCCAGCGGTCAGGAGGACGGCGTGCTGGCGCAGAAAGGAGAACTAGTGCTCCATGGCCGGCGTCTCGATCACCACCTTGTGGCTTTCCTGTGGTCGCCTGGAAGGGTTGGTGTGCCGGCAATGCTCCATGGCCGGTGCAGCCGGCGGGGGTGTGGGGAAGCGAAGGCGGGAATGGACCGTGTCGCGCCCAGCAGCAGCCCCGAGCCCCTCTCCCCCCGAGGCAGGCCTGCCGCCCTGCCGGTTGCGAGGAGCCGAGGGGCAGTCATGAGTGATGTGGACCGGAAGCTTGCACTCAATATAGTGGATTGGATCTCTGCAGTCTACACCACGATGTTTAGAGCTGAGGCACCGGAAGCAGAGCCCCTGGAAGCGCCTTAAAAAGAGCTCGCGCCCGATGTTCACATTGAAGGGTGGCCGGCGGTATTGACGCCGGTGTGACTTCCCACAAGTATGGGCGCTAGCGCCGGCCCGGTGCGTGCTGCGGGACAAGACCTTTGTCCAGCCATCACCATGGCCCGAAGTGGTAGAGCTGGCACGCGGGGAAGGCCGAACTACGATGGACATGAGGCAAGGCTGCCCAGAATGGCGATCCCCTCCAATATCCGGGGTGGATAGAGCAGCAGTTGCATTGGAAGACACCTCCCGGAGCAGGATTTGCGACGGAGGGGCGGGGAGAGCCGTTGACGAGCTTGAAGGCGTCGCAAGGACCGGATCTACCATCGGACCATTGGATCGGGCGGGATTTGGGATGGACGCCGGACGTCCCCATCCCTCGTTGTCCCGCGAGCTAGAACGAGCGGATGCGCGGGAACACGTGGAGCGGGCGCGTCCCATGGCGCAGGGCGGGTGGCACCGGACTTTCGGGTGGCCGCCACGGCTGGAGCGGCTGGCGGCGCAGGTTAGGGAGGGTGGCTGAGCGGGGGTCAGTCGCTGGTCTTCAGTCTCGCATATTTTTGTATTGGGTTTAAGGATTACAGTCTTTTCTGATAATGTTTGTGAGTCCTTCTACGCGGAACCAATCAACAAAATAGTACGACATTGGGACCTATCAATTTTTTTCATATAATGATTAGCATACTTAGCGGTACGACGAATGTGGGTAATACAAGAATTATGTTCCTTCGTCTTCTCCTTAATCCCTTAAACCATTGAAACTGCTTCCAAATGGTATGACACCATAAAATGATTAGCAGGCTATTTTTTTAAAAGAATACATTTTTATTAAATTTTCTAAATATTACGTTGGTTTTAAATTTTTAGAAATAATACACCTTCGGTCACAGCGAAGCCATCTGGATCCAGTCGGCCCTACCGAAGCCGACAACAACTAATCGGACGGGTGGAGGCTGATATGTGGCCACTCGGCTACGTGGCAGCCGACGACTAGCCAGAGCACATCATGTTGGGGAACATTGCATGGGAAACAAAAAATTTCCTACGCACAGGCAAGATCTATCCATGGTGATGAGCATCTACGAGAGGGAGAGTGGATCTACATACCCTTGTAGATCGCTAAGCGGGAAGCATTAAGAAACGCGGTTGATGTAGTCGAACGTCTTCGCGATCCAAATCGTCGAGCGTCCTGCGATCCAATCACGATCCGTCCCGATCTAGCACCGAACGGACGGCACCTCCGCGTTCAGCACACGTACGGCTTGATGACGATCTCCGTCTTCTTGATCCAGCAAGAGGGGGCGGAGAGGTGGACGAGTTCTCTGGCAGCGCGACGGCGTTGCAGCGATGGTGGTGGAGTTATTCCAGCAGGGCTTCGCCTAAGCACTGCAGAAAACCGATCTAGAGTAGAAACTATGCACTAGAGGAGAGGGCAGCACATGGTAGAAAATCTTGTGCAAAACCCCTCAAAACCACTAGTATATATAGGAGGAGGGGAGGAGGAGGCTTGGCCCTCAAGGGGCCAGCCCTATGGTTCGGCCGAACCAGGAGGGAGGAGTCCTCCTCCACTCCTAGTAGGATTAGGACTCCTTCCTTATCTGGTCGTTTTTGCCTTTTTCCACCTTTTTCCTTTTGGGCTTTTCTTCCCAGCCGCATGGGCCTTGTGTGGGACTTTCACCAGCCCACTAAGGACTGGTATTCACCCTCCCACAGCCCATGTAGCCTCTTGGGTCGAAATACCCCTCCCGATGGTCCCCCGGTACACTACCGGCACTCCCGGTACACTACCGATGAGCCCGAAACTTTTTCGGCGACCAAAATAGGACTTCCTATATATCAATCTTTACCTTCGGACCATTCCGGAGCTCCTCATGACGTCCGGGATCTCATCCGGGACTCCGAACAACCTTCGATCACCACCATGCATAACTCTATACTACCGAAACGTCACCAAACCTTAAGTGTGCAGACCCTGCGGGTTCGAGAACTATGTAGACATGACCGAGACACCTCTATGGTCAATAACCAATAGCGGGACCTGGATGCCCATATTGGTTCCTACATATTCTACGAAGATCTTTATCGGTCGAACCTCTATGTCAAGGATTCAGTTAATCCCGTATGATGTTCCCTTTGTTCTTCGGTATGTTACTTGCCCAAGATTCGATCGTCGGTATGTGTATACCTAGTTCAACCTCGTTGCCAGCAAGTCTCTTTACTCGTTCTATAATATAATATCCCGTGGCTAACACTTAGTCACATTGCTTGCAAGTCTTGTTGTGATGTTGTATTACCGAGTGGGCCCTGAGATACCTCTCCGTCATACGGAGTAACAAATCCCAGTTTTGATCCATGCCAACCCAACAGACACCCTCGGAGATACCTGTAATACACCTTTATAGTCACCCAGTTACATTGCGACGTTTGATACACACAAGGCACTCCTCCGGTGTCCATGAGTAGCATGATCTCATGGTCATAGGAACATATACTTGACATGCAGAAAACAGTAGCAATAAACTGACACGATCATATGCTGTGTTTGTAGTTTGGGTCTTGTCCATCACATCATCCTTCTAATGATGTGATCCCGTTATCAAATGACATCACATGTCAATGGCTAGGAAACCTTGACCATCTTTGATTAACGAGCTAGTTCACTAGAGGCATACTAGGGACCAAGTGTTGTCGATTTACCCACACATGTAATGTGTTTCTAATCTATACAATTATAGCATGGATAATAAACGATTATCATGAACAAAGAAATATAATAATAAACACTTTATTTATTGCCTCTAGGGCATATTTCCAACAGTCTCCCACTTGCACTAGACTCAATGATCTAGTTCACATCACTATGTGATTTACATTGTAATGAATCGAACACCCATGCAGTTCTGGTGTTGATCATGTTTAGCCCTTGGAAGAGGTTTAGTCAACGGGTCTGCAACATTCAGATCCGTGTGCACTTTGCAAATATTTATGTCCTTCTCCTCGATGTAATCGTGGATGGAATTGAAGCGTCACTTTATGTGTCTGGTCCTCTTGTGAAACCTTGGTTCCTTGGCCAGAGCAATGGCACCAGTGTTGTCACAGAACAAAGTTATTGGATTTAGTGCACTGGGCACTACTCCAAGATCTGTCATGAACTGCTTCATCTAGACACCTTCCTTCGCCGCCTCCGAGGCTGCGATGTACTCCGCTTCGCATGTAGAATCGGCTACCACGCTTTGCTTGAAACTGCACCAACTTACCGCTCCCCCGTTGAGAATAAATACGTATCCGGTTTGTGACTTAGAGTCATCCGGATCAGTGTCAAAGCTTGCATTGACGTAACCCTTTACGGCGAGCTCTTCATCACCTACATAAACGAGAAATATTTCGTTAGTCCTATTCAGGTGCTTAAGGATATTCTTGACCGCTGCCCTCCATTCCAGGATCACTTTGAAACCTTCCGGCCATACTTATGGCAAGGCTGACATTGGGTCTTGTGCACAGCATTGCATACATGATAGAGCCTATGGCTGAAGCATAGGGGATGACACTCATCTTTTCTCTATCTTCTGCAGACACTGGGCATTGAATCTTACTCAACTTCACACCTTGTAACACAGGTAAGAACCCCTTCTTGGCCTGATCCATTTTGAACTTCTTCAAAACTTTATCAAGGTATGTGCTCTGTGAAAGTGCTATTAAGCGTCTCGATCTATCTCTATAGATCTTAATGCCTAATATGAAAGCAACTTCTCCTAGGTCCTTCATTGAAAAACTCTTGTTCAAATATTCCTTCACACTTTTTAGCATTTCTATATTGTTTCCAATCAGCAATATGTCATCCGCATATAATATTAGAAACGCTATAGTGCTCCCACTCACTTTCTTGTAAATACAAGCTTCTCCATAAACTTGTATAAACCCAAACGCTTTGATCACCTCATCAAAGCGCTTATTCCAACTCCGAGATGCTTGCACCAGCCCATAAATGGATTGCTGGAGTTTGCAAACTTTGTCAGCATTCTTTGGATCGACAGAACCTTCTGGTTGCATCATATACAACTCTTCCTCATAGTCGAAATAAGCAGCTATTGCTAACATGATTCTGACGGACTTAAGCATCGCTACGGGTGAGAAGGTCTCATCGTAGTCAACTCCTTGAACTTGTGAAAAACCCTTTGCCACAAGTCGAGATTTATAGACGGTGACATTACCGTCCGCGTCCGTCTTCTTCTTAAAGATCCATTTGTTCTGAATGGCCTTTCTCCCTTCAGGTAATACTTCCAAAGTCCACACTTTGTTTTCATACATGGATCCCATCTCGGATTTCATGGCCTCTAACCATTTCTCGGAATACGGGCCCATCATCGCTCCTCCATAGCTCGTAGGTTCATTGTTGTCCAACAGCATGACCTCCAAGACAGGGTTGTCATGCCACTCAAGAGCAGTACGCGCCCTTGTCGACCTACGAGGTTCAATAGTAACTTGATCCGAAGCTTCATGATCATCATAATTAACTTCCTGTTCAACTATCGTAGGCTCCACAGAAACATCTTTCTGCGCTGCGCTACTCTCTGGTTGAAGTAAAGGTTCAATAACCTCATCAAGCTCTATTTTCCTCCCACTCAATTCTTTCGAGAGAAACTCTTTCTCAAGAAATGTTCCATTCTTAGCGACAAACACTTTGCCTTCGGATCTGAGATAGAAGGTATACCTGACTATCTCTTTCGAGTATCCTATGAAGACGCATTACTCCGCTTTGGGTTCCAGCTTTTTAGGCTCAAGCTTTTTGACATAAGCATCACATCCCCAAACTTTAAGAAACGACAACTTTGGCCTCTTGCCAAACCATAGTTCATATGGTGTCGTCTCAACGGATTTCGATGGTGCCCTATTTAAAGTGAATGCAGCTGTCTCTAATGCATAACCCCAAAACGATAGTGGCAAATCAGCAAGAGACATCATAGAACACACCATATCTAATAAGGTTCGATTACGACGTTCGGACACACCATTACGCTGTGGAGTTCCAGGCGGTGTCAACTGTGAAACAATTGTACACTGTCTTAAGTGACTGCCAAACTCATAACTCAAATACTCACCTCCTCGATCAGATCGCAGGAATTTAATCTTCTTGTTATGATGATTCTCAACTTCACTTTGAAATTGCTTGAACTTTTCAAACGTTTCAGACTTGTGTTTCATTAAGTAAATATACCCATACCTACCCAAGTCATCAATGAAGGTGAGAAAATAACGATATCCACCGCGCGCTATAACATTCATTGGACTGCACACATCAGTATGTATGATTTCCAATAAGTCACTTGCCCATTCCATTGTTCCAGAGAACGGCATTTTAGTCATCTTGCGCATGAGGCATTGTTCACATGTGTCAAGTGATTCAAAATCAAGTGACTCCAAAAGCCCATCAGCATGGAGCTTCCTCATGCATTTTACACCAATATGACCTAAACAACAGTGCCACAAGAAAGTGGTACTATCATTATCAACTCTACATCTTTTGGCATCAATGTTATGAACATGTGTATCATCACTATCAAGATTCAATAAACCCCTCACATTGGGTGCATGACCATAAAAGATATTACTCATATAAATAGAACAACCATTATTCTTTGATTTAAATGAGTAACCATCTCGCAATAAACAAGATCCAGATATAATGTTCATGCTTAATGTAGGCACTAAATAACAATTATTCAGGTTCATCACTAATCCCGATGGTAATCGAAGAGAGAGCGTGCCGACGATGATCACATCAACCTTGGAACCATTTCCCACGCGCATCGTCACTTCATCCTTTGCCAGCCTTCGTCTATTCCGTAGTTCCTGTTTTGAGTTGCAAATGTGAGCAAGCAAACCGGTATCAAATACCCAGGGACTACAACGAGAGCTAGTAAGGTACACATCAATAACATGTATATCATATATACCTTGTTTGTCGTTGGCCGCCTTCTTATCAGCCAGGTACTTGGGGCAGTTCCGCTTCTAGTGACCAGTTCCCTTGCAATGAAAGCACTCAGTTTCTGGCTTGGGTCCATGCTTGGGCTTCTTTACAGGAGTAGCAACTGCTTTGCCATCCTTCTTGGTTTTACCCTTCTTGCCCTTGCCCTTGCCATTCTTCTTGAAACTAGTGGTTTTATTGACCATCAACACTTGATGTTCTTTCTGGATTTCAGACTCAGCGACTTTTAGCATCGCAAACAGCTTGGCGACTGACTTGTTCATCCCGTGCATGTTATAGTTCATCACAAAGCTCTTGTAACTAGGTGGCAGTGATTGAAGAACTCTGTCAGTGATCGCTTCTGGCGGAAGGGCAATTCCCAACTCCGCTAGACGAGTCGCATACCCAGACATTCTGAGTATATGTTCACTGATAGACCCGTTCTCCTCCATATTGCAAGCATAGAACTTATTGGAGGTCTCATACCTCTCGATCCGGGCATTCTTCTAAAAGATAAACTTCAATTCCTGGAACGTCTCATATGCTCCATGACATTCAAAACGTATTTGAAGTCCTAGTTCTAAGCCATACAGTATTGCACACTGAACTATTGAGTAATCTCCAGTACGTGCCTCCCAAGCATTCTTAACGTCTTCGGAGGTCATGTCTTCTGGTTGGTCACCAAGCGGTGCATCAAGGACATATGATTTCTGGGAAGCCATGAGGATAATCCTCAGATTACGGGCCCAGTCAACAAAGTTACTTCCATCATCTTTGAACTTAGCTTTCTCTAGGAACGCATTAAAATTCAGGGGTGCTACTGCGCGAGCCATTGATCTACAACATAAATATGCAAAGTTTACTTAGACTATTGTTCAAGATAATGAGTTTAGTTAATCAAATTATTAAAACTCCCACTCAAATTGACATCTCTCAGGTCATCTGAGTGTCACATGATCCAAATTCACCAACTCAAGTCCGATCATCACGTGAGTTGAGGTGGTTTCAATGGTGAACATCATCATGTTGATCATATCTACTATATGACTCATGTTCGACCTTTCGGTCTCTTGTGTTCTGAGGCCATGTCTGTACATGCTAGGCTCGTCAAGTTTAACCCGAGTGTTCCGCATGTGCAACACTGGCTTGCACCCGTTGTATGTGAACGTAGAGTCTATCACACCCGATCATCACGTGGTGTCTCGACACGACGAACTTTCACAATGGTGCACACTCGGGGAGAACACAATTCATCTTGAAATTTAAGTGAGGGATCACCTTATAATGCTATCGTCGTTCTAAGAAAAACAAGGTGCATAAAAGGATTAACATCACATGCAAATCATAAGTGACATGATATGGCCATGAACTTGTGTTTTTGATCTCCATCTTGAAAGCACCGACATGATCTCCATCGTCACCGGCACGACACCATGATCTCCATCATCTTGATCTCCATCAACGTGTCGCCATCGGGTTGTCACGCCTACCATGCTTCTACTAATATTGCTACCGTTTAGTGATAAAGTAAAGTATTACATAGCGCTTAATGATTGACACGCAGGTCATACAATAATTAAAGACAACCCTATGGCTCCTGCCGGTTGCCGTACTCATCGACATGCAAGTCGTGATATTCTATAAAACACATGATCATCTCATACATAACATATATATCATCATGTAATTGGCCATATCACATCACATCATACCCTGCAAAAACAAGTTAGACGTCCTCTAATTGTTGTTGCATGTTTTACATGGCTGCTACGGGTATCTAGCAAGAACAATTCTCACCTACGCATAAACCACAACGGTGATACACAAGTTGCTTTTCAACCTTCTCAAGGACCGCCTTTGTCGAATCCGATCCAACTAAAGTAGGAGAAACAGACACCCGCTAGCCATCTTTGTGCAACGAAGTTACACGTCAGTCGATGGAACCGGTCTCTCGTAAGCGTACGAGTAATGTTGGTCCGGGCCGCTTCATCCTACAATACCGCTGAACCAAAACACGACCAAGGGAGGAAGCAATCTAAGAATCAACACCCACAAACTCTTTGTGTTCTTCTTGAGATCTCATCTACACATAGACCTAGCTCTGATACCACTGTTGGGGAACGTTGCATGGGAAACAAAAAAATTCCTACGCACACGCAAGATCTATCCATTGTGTTGAGCATCTACGTGAGGGAGAGTGGATCTACATACCCTTGTAGATCGCTAAGTGGGAAGCGTTAAGAAACGCGGTTGATGTAGTCGAACGTCTTCGCGATCCAAATCGCCGAGCGTCCCGTGATCCAATCACGATCCGTCCCGATGTAGCACCGAACGGACGACACCTCCACGTTCAGCACACGTACGGCTTGATGACGATCCCCGCCTTCTTGATCCAGAAAGAGGGGGCGGAGAGGTGGACGAGTTCTCCGGCAGCGCGACGGCGTTGCGGCGATGGTGGTGGAGTTATTCTAGCAGGGTTTCTCCTAAGCACTGCAAAAAACCGATCTAGAGTAGAAACTATGCACTAGAGGAGAGGGCAACACGTGGCAGAAAATCTTGTGCAAAAACCCTCAAAACCACTAGTATATATAGGAGGAGGGGAGGAGGAGGCTTGGCCCTCAAGGGGCCAGCCCTATGGTTTGGCCGAACCAGGAGGGAGGAGTCCTCCTCCTCCACTCCTAGTAGGATTAGGACTCCTTCCTTATTTGGTCCTTTTTGCCTTTTTCCACCTTTTTCCTTTTGGGCTTTTCTTCCCAGCCGCATGGGCCTTGTGTGGGACTTTCACCAGCCCACTAAGGACTGGTATTCACCCTCCCACAGCCCATGTAGCCTCTTGGGTCGAAATACCCCCCCCCCCCGATGGTCCCCCGGTACACTACCGGCACTCCCGGTACACTACCGATGAGCCCGAAACTTTTTCGGCGGCCAAAACAGGACTTCCTATATATCAATCTTTACCTCCGGACCATTTCGGAGCTCCTCGTGACGTCCGAAACCTCATCTAGGACTTCGAACAACCTTCGGTCACCACCATGCATAACTCTATACTACCGAAACGTCACCAGACCTTAAGTGTGCAAACCCTGCGGGTGCGAGAACTATGTAGACATGACCGAGACACCTCTACGGTCAATAAGCAATAGCGGGACCTGGATGCCCATATTGGTTCCTACATATTCTACAAAGATCTTTATCGATCGAACCTCTATGTCAAGGATTCAGTTAATCACGTATGATGTTCCCTTTGTTCTTCGGTATGTTACTTGCCTGAGATTCGATTGTCGGTATCTGTATACCTAGTTCAACCTCGTTATCGGCAAGTCTCTTTACTCGTTCCATAATACAAGATCCCATGGATAACACTTAGTCACATTTCTTGCAAGGCTTATTGTGATGTTGTATTACCGAGTGGGCCCTAAGATACCTCTCCGTCACACGGAGTAACAAATCCCAGTTTTGATCCATGCCAACCCAACAGACACCCTCGGAGATACGTGTAATGCACCTTTATAGTCACCCAGTTACGTTGCGACGTTTGATACACACAAGGCACTCCTTCAGTGTCCGTGCGTTGCATGATCTCATGGTCATAGGAACATATACTTGACATGTAGAAAATAGTAGCAATAAACTGACACGATCATATGCTACATTTGTAGTTTGGGTCTTATCCATCACATCATCCTTCTAATGATGTGATCCCGTTATCAAATGACATCACTTGTCAATGGCTAGGAAACCTTGACCATCTTTGATTAATGAGCTAGTTCACTAGAGGCATACTAGGGACCAAGTGTTGTCTATTTACCCACACATGTAATGTGTTTTCCAATCAATACAATTATATCATGGATAATAAACGATTATCAGGAACAAGTAAATATAATAATAAACACTTTATTTATTGCCTCTAGGGCATATTTCCAACACGTCACTCGGCCTGGGCGGCCTCCAATCGGCTATGGCGAAGCCAACTGTGCCAGTCGGCCATGGCGAGGCCGATAGGTGGCAATACAGGCATGGGGTCGTGTCGCGCCCCCCTTCTTCCTTCTCTCTTCCTCTTCTTTCCCTCATCCATTCTCTCTCCATGCTAAAATTCCTGAATTTTTTACAAAATTTGAGTCGATTTCTTCTTCGTTTCCCACCGTAGTTTGATTCTAGAGGGTTAGTGGAGTCAAGTGAACCCTCGATCTCATGATGGGGTAGCTCGTGGTGGTGGTGGTAACCATTTTGGTGGTGGTGGTGAAGGTGGTTGAGGTGGTGGTGGTGTAGGTGGAGGTGGAGGTGCTGGTGGTGCTGGTGGTGGAGGAGGCTCTTGCGTTCGTCGTTCTTCCCTCGATGTTCATCGTTTTCCCCCCACCGGTCGTCGTATTTTTGCACGCTTCAAGGGTATGATTTAACATTCGTTCCTGTAGTAGTATCTAGTTGTGCGAATATTTGTAGTTGCTTTGGTAATATATGTAGATGTCAAATATTTAGGTGTTTGAATATTTTTAGTTGCTCCGGGAGCCTAGGGTAATATTTTTAGTTGTAGTGAAGTTGATTCGGTAATATGTTTAGTTTGTCCTTCTGCTTAATATTTGTCCATGTTGAATAATTTTTTAGGTCTGTAGTGATGTCAGATATAGTGAAGTTAGGTTTTTACTACAGTCGTGGTATTGTGTAAACAAGTGAGAATGGAGCTGATCTGAGTGAATTTCAGTACACTGAGGTGCCAGTGACTACCCCTGAAACGTGGTATGTTAGTCAGTTGACAGAATGGCTGGCTGGATGTTTAGGGTTTAATATTGAAACACACATCGTCGGTGTTCATGCATTATGGACCCGGTCCAGTTCAAGTATTTTCTTTTATTTGAAGCAAATAGAGCGAGACTCTCGGTCGGTGCGCTTTTTACAAGCTTGCGAGAGCAGGGGATGTAATCATGTTGCATTAGTGCTCCTCTTTGTGAAGCAGGTTAGTGCACGTGAAGCCGAAGGTGGTTATGATTATGGCCAAAGTAGTGAAGGGATGCATGATTCAAGGTCAAATTATGCATCCCAACCTGGAGATGATGTTTACGGATCAGGGCAGAGCAGTCAGACAACTAGAGGAAATGCCGATGATTATGTAAGTGGTGAGGCGGATGCTGACAAGATAGATGGGCACATGCAAAACTAGATGGAGGATGAAGATAGAGATGGTGATATTGACGATGATTCTAACGAGTCGGGCAAAGAAGAGAACCCACAGGAGGTTCCTAATCCCGCATCATGGAATCAGGACTTGTCGTCTGTAATGACCGTAAATGATGGTCATGATTCTGCCTGGCAATATCACCAGAACAACATTGCGACATGTGTCATGTATCCAACAAGCTAGCTCTGAAGACTAGCCAAAGCTGACAGGGACTAATCGGCATTAGCGAAGCCGACTGGAGAAGAGAACGCACAGGAGGTTCCTAATCCTGTATCATGGAATCAAGACTTGTCATCTGCAATGATCATGAATGATGGTCATGATTCTGCCTGGCAATACCACCAGAACAACATTGCGACATGTGTCATGTATCCAAACAAGCTAGCTCTGAAGCCTAGCCAAAGCTGACAGGGACTAATCGACTTTAGTGAAGCCGACTGGAGAAGATAACACACAGGAGGTTCCTAATCCTGCATCATGGAATCAAGACTTGTCGTCTGCAATGACCGTGAATGATGGTCATGATTCTTCCTGGCAATATCACCAGAACAACATTGCGACAGGTGTCATGTATCCAAAGAAACTAGCTCTGAAGCCTAGCCAAAGCTGACAGGGACTAATCGGCTTTAGCGAAGCTGACTGGAGCTAGTCGGCTTTGGCTAGGCCAATAGTGTATTATTTCTAAAAAGATTAAAACCAGCGTAATAGTTATGAAATTTAATAAAAATATGTATTTTTTTAAATAGCTCCAAATGGTACAACTCCATATCCACTGAAAGGGGGTACCATTGAAGAGCCAAAGATGCCCTTGAGACATAGCAAGCAACTAGATGATTCCCCGCGTGTTGCTGCGGCCGTTAGCATGTCAATCAGATGATTTTACAGATGGACATTGAGGAAGAAAATAACATTAATAAAAATATTGGCCGTTTGATGCTACAAATTTTTATTGCGTGCACAAAAGTATTAACCAAAAGGCTACTTAGCAAAACGTAAGTGAGGTTGCTTAGTCTGGCCGAGCCAGTGTACTATACGATCGTATGCACCTATGAGATTAACTTTGAGAACATTCTATGTTTTAAGTAGACTCCCAAAATAAGCTGTGTTGAAATGTTGAACAGGAACGGATGCAAAATAGTTAATACTTGACATTAGCGACCACACAGCAAAAATGTTATACTCGATCTTTACTGACAACCTGCAACACCTACATACACGAAGAAACAATTGAGAAGATCTCAAAGAAAGAAGTGTTGCTTGCACCAATCAATGAAGATCTTAACCTTAAATATTGATGTCTATTAGAATGGTCATGCATGCAAATAAGGCATGCGTACAACTAAATTTACTAGGAGAACGCCCGTACGTTGCCACGGGCCAACAAATGGATCTATTAGGATCTTCTTCATTTCATCTATTTGATCATTGTGTTATTATTTCCTCCGGTCATGTTTAGTCTTCATATAAGTTTTGTCTGAAGTCAAAGTGTATCTAATATGTCCAAACTTATAGGACAAAGTATTGACATTCACAATACCAAATCAATATCATTAAATTCATTATGCAGTGTAGTTTCATATGACTTGCAAGCAATGTGACTAAGTGTTAGTCATGGGATCTTGTATTACGGAACGAGTAAAGAGACTTGCTGGTAATAAGGTTGAACTAGGTATGGGGATAGCAACGATCGAATCTCGGGCAAGTAACATACCGAAGAACAAAGGAAACATCATATGGGATTAACTGAATCCTTGACATAGAGGTTCGACTGATAAAGATCTTCGTAGAGTATGTAGGAGCCAATATGGGCATCCAGGTCCCGCTATTGGTTATTGACCGTAGAGGTGTCTCGGTCATGTCTACATAGTTCTCGAACCCGCAGGGTCTGCACACTTAAGGTTTGGTAACGTTTCGGTAGTATAGAGTTATGCATGGTGATGACCGAAGGTTGTTCGGAGTCCCAGATGAGATCCCGGACGTCACGAGGAGCTCCAGAATGGTCCGGAGGTAAAGATTGATATATAGGAAGTCCTGTTGTGGTCGCCGGAAAAGTTTCGGGCTCATCGGTAGTGTACCAGGAGTGTCGGTAGTGTACCGGGGGACCATCGGGAGGGGTATTTCGACCCAAGAGGCTACATGGGCTGTGAGAGAGTGAATACCATCCCTTAGTGGGATGGTGGAAGTCCCACACAAGGCCCATGCGGCTGGGAAAGAAAAGCCCAAAGAGAAAAGGTGGAAAAAGGCAAAAAAGGCTAAAAAGGAAGGAGTCCTAGTCCTACTAGGATTGGAGGAGGATTCGTCCTCTCCTCCCAAGTCGGCCGAAGACTAGAGGGCTTGGACCTTGCGCAAGGCCTCCTCCTCTCTTCCTCTTATATATACTAGAGGTTTTAGGGTTTTTGCACTTTATTTTCAGCCATGTGCTACTCGTTCCTCTAGTGCATAGTTTCTCCTCTAGATCGGTTTTCTGCAGTGCTTAGGCAAAGCCCTGCCGGAATTGCTCCACCACCATCGCCGTGGCGCCATCACACTGCCGGAGAACTCGTCTACCTCTCTGCTCCCTCTTTCTGGATCAAGAAGGCGGAGATCGTCATCGAGCTGTACGTGTGCTGAACGTAGAGGTGCCATCCGTTCGGCGCTAGATCGGAAGGACCGTGATCAAGATCGCGAGATGGATCATGATGAGTTTGAGGGACAGATCGTGATGAGTTCGCGGGACGGATCGTGATTGGATCGCGGTACGGATCGTGATGAGATCGCGGGATGCTCGGCGATTTGGATCGCGAAGACGTTCGACTACACCAACCGCGTTTCTTAACGCTTCCCGCTTAGCGATCTACGAGGGTATGTAGATCCACTCTCCCTCTCGTAGAGGCTCATCACCATGGATAGATCTTGCGTGTGCGTAGGAAATTTTTTGTTTCCCATGCAACGTTCCCCAACAGCAACATATTTTTATCTCGTTATGTAAATAATTGCATGCATCGTCGTCCCTCTAGCCGGCTACCATGATAGGACTTAATGATAGAGTATCCAGGCACTGGTTCCCTATTGCTCTCACATGCTTATACTCCTTTTCCTTCCCGTTGACACCCCAACTTTCCCTAAGTAGGAGATCTCTACAATGTAAAACTCTTTCATTGAAAAAATAATCAATGTGCATATTTGCTATCTCAGCCATTTACAATCCCTCAAATGATTCTTCCTACTCCTACAACATCAGTCAACAAGTGTAGCTCAGAAGACATGCCACCACACACATTAAATCCATGACACAATATGTATACCCCAAACTAAGAGACAAAATTGTGTGCCAACTAACATTGGATGCCTCTAAAGACAAGACACCATGATGACTTCCCTAATCAGCGCACCAGCCACCTATGTAAGCCTAAAAGAGAGGTCAACGAGTAGGTGGGGGGACTTGGTCGGACTTGAGGAGGCACCGCCTTGGACACATGAGTGACGACGTACATAGAGCCCTTGAGGATCAACCTGGGGTAGCAATGAACACCAAAGGATCGCAACACATGATATCCATGTCGTGTCTCTGTACACAATGCTCCCAACAAATAGGAACAACATTGAGAACACCTCCATCACCGATTCTGACCCGAACCTAGGCTTTCACCCGGAGACAACAACCAAACACCAATGCGAGGGAAGATATGTTGACACACCTCGATGATGCCTCCAAGGAGAGGAACGACACCCACCTGCGTCGTTGCCACCGACACCGACCTAAGCTTGGCAAGACTTTCAACTCAAGCACCAGATATCTCCAACTCCACTCACCAGAATGGGGGCAACATCGTCGAAGTTGGAACACTTTACTGCTGCCACAACTCCTCTTCATCCTGGCCAAAACACCATGGTAACCTCACGAGCGAGAGATCACAGCCTATCTTCCATCTCCAGTCGCACAAACACACTCAATATACTTTTGCAAATAAAGCATGCCTCATGTTTAGGCACACAGACACATTCAATATAAAGTCCTTTTATCAACTTAAGACATCTAAATCTTGCAAATAAAGCATGCCCCATCAATATACCATAAGTTGATAGAAGGAGAAGCATACTCATAGAAAATAATTTGTCTATTTGTGTGAAACAATTCTAACAAAAATACAAGCACATGGTAGAAAGGATTTTTTTGGATGCCATCATATGAACAGGCAGATCCAAAAATATGAAATATTCCATGGCAATGTTGTGTACTTTTATGTCTAATATATTTTGCAATATCATAACACGAGTCATTACAAACAACACTTGCCTTGGCCCCTTAGGTATTCTCGATGTTTTAGCCTAATATCAATTCAGCATTGTTCAACAAAATTACTGTTGAACAAGCTAAGAACTTATATTTTTACCTAAGTGAAGTGCTACTGCGGACTATATACATCAAAGCATAATCATCCTACATATATTTCTACATCAAAAAATATATGTCTTCTTTGAGGTACTCACTCCATCCAATAATATAAGATATTATTACAAGTTACAACAGATATAATAAGAGAGAGAGTAGTTATTTACCCGTAATTTTTTCTTGAGAATACCGACCCTTATAGCAACACCATCTACTAAGCACTCCCTGATTTCCTTTTCTTCTTTGGAATCTCTGAATACTATTTCCTTTCTTGGATATAGAATGCTTTGCTTTCACCATCGTTTGTAAGCCTGAGTTCTACAACTTTGTAATATGCAACTACGATTGACCGTGCAACCGAATTTGATGCACTTCTGTATCTATAGTTTTTAGACAAATAGCAATGATAAGCACGGAACAGAATGACAGGAAGATAACTGAACAAATTTACAAAGAATATAAGATATCACCCAACTTACTAAAGCAAAACCTTCCTGGGCTTAAGACATCCAAAACCTTTGTGTGAACGGTAATTTTTTATGACCAGGAAGAAGATGCGCCACCACAAGCGCCCAACTCCATCATCACAACGATTAGTACCTTTTAATGAAATAACCTGCATGGATCAGAGCAATTGCTACGAGCACCTTTTTGTTTGGATCAATTATACATTAGGATCCCAGCATTATAAGATGATGGGGCAAGAAAAAAAACAGTCAACAATTTCAGATTTGGTGTTGCTTGCAGGATGCACTCTTGCGCCGATTTCGCTCGCTGCATCTTGCATACGTGCAGTACTACGCTATTGTCAAGGAAAGCACACTGCCATTGGCGGAGCTCCTGCAGGTTAAAAGGAACCTCCTTCTCCTTGTAAAAGTCTAACAGCAGAACCCACAGGTCAAAGGGTTTGCCCCATTGTTCAAACATGTCAGCTTGTCCACTACAAAACCTCATGATCTTTGAAAAAGGAAGGATAATTTGTGAAGGGTTTTACATCGATAAAACAATAAAGGGTACATAACACAAATGGAAACGACCCTCAAACATGCTCCGGCTTCCTCGCCGACGCCATGTCCCTCGATGAGCTCATTGTTGGGAGACGTAGTAGTAAATCAAAAAAATTCCTACGATCACCAAGATCTATCCATGGAGAAACCAGCAACGAGTGGGGAGAGATTGCATCTTCATACCTTTGAAGATCGCTAAGCGGAAGCGTTACAAGAACACAGTTGGTGGAGTCATACTCGCAGCGATTCAGATCGCGGTGGATTCCGATCTCAACGCCGAATAACGGCGCCTCCGCGTTCAACACACGTGTAGCCCGATGACGTCTTCTACGCCTTGATCCAGCAAGGAGGAAGGAGAGGTCGGGGAAGGGCTCCAACAGTAGCACGACGGCGTGGTGGTGGTGGAGTAGCAAGGTATTCCGGCAGGGCTTCGCCTAAGCGCTGCGGAGGAGGAAGAAGAGAGGTAGGGCTTTGCCGTGAGAGAGAGAGAGTTCAGAACTGTTCTCAAAAGGCCAAAACCTCAAGTATATATAGGAGGAGGGAGAGGGAGGGATGGCTTGGACTCTCCTCCAAGGAGGAGAGCTTCGGCCGAATCAAAGGCAGAGTCCACCTCCCACAAGGGAGGTGGATCTCCTCCTTTTCAAACTTCTTTGCCCTTATCTCTACTCCTCCAGCCGCATGGGACTTTATAGAAGGTCTTGGACAGCCCAATAAGGGCTGGCACACCTTCTCTAAGGGACCACAAAGTCCTATGGTCGTCACACCCCTCCCGGGGGTCCTCCGGCACCCTCCCGACACTCCCGGTACAATACCGATGAGCCCGAAAACTTTCCGGTGACCAAAACTGGACTTCCTATATATCAATCTTTACCTCCGGACCATTACGGAGCTCCTCGTGACGTACGGGATCTCATTCGGGACTCCAAACAACTTTCGGTAATCACGTATACCATTTCCCTATAACCCTAGCGTCATCGAACCTTAAGTGTGTAGACCCTACGGGTTCGGGAGACCCGTAGACATGACCGAGACACCTCTCCGGCCAATAACCAATAGCGGGATCTGGATACCCATGTTGGCTCCCACATGTTCCACGATGTCGGGGATTCAATCAATCCCGTATACAATTCCCTTTGTCTATCGGTATGAAACTTGCCCGAGATTCGATCGTCGGTATCTCTATACCTTGTTCAATCTCGTTACCGGCTAGTCTCTTTACTCGTTCCGTAATACATCATACCGTGGCTAACTCCTTAGTCACATTGAGCTCATTATGATGATGTCTTACCGAGTGGGCCCAGAGATACCTCTCCGTCACACGGAGTGACAAATCCCAGTCTCGATTTGTGCCAACCCAACAGACACTTTCGGAGATACTCGTAGTGCACCTTTATAGCCACCCAGTTATGTTGTGACGTTTGGCACACCCAAAGCATTCCTACGGTATCCGGGAGTTACACAATCTCATGGTCTAAGGAAACGATACTTGACATTGAAAAGCTTTAGCAAACGAACTACACGATCTAGTGCTATGCTTAGGATTGGGTCTTGTCCATCACATCATTCTCATAATGATGTGATCCCGTTATCAATGACATCCAATGTCCATGGTCATGAAACCGTTACCATCTATTGATTAACGAGCTAGTCAACTAGAGGCTCACTAGGGACATGTTGTGGTCTATGTATTCACACATGTATTATGGTTTCCGGTTAACACAATTATAGCATGAACAATAGACAATTATCATGAACAAGGAAATACAATAATAACCATTTTATTATTGCCTCTAGGGCATATTTCCAACAGTCTTCCACTTGCACTAGAGTCAATAATCTAGTTACATTGTGATGAATCGAACACCCATAGCACTTTGGTGTTGATCATGTTTTGCTCGTGAGAGAGGTTTAGTCAACGGATCTGCGACATTCAGATCTGTATGCACTTTAGAAATATCTATATCTCCCTCCTAAATGTAATCACGGATGGAATTGAAGCGGCGCTTGATGTGTCTTGTCTTCTTGTGAAACCTGGGCTCCTTCGCAAGGGAAATAGCTCTAGTGTTGTCACAGAATAGAGTCATTGGGCCCGACACACTTGGAATTACTCCTAGGTCGGTGATGAACTCCTTCATCCAGACTCCTTCCTTTGCTGCTTCCAAAGCAGCTATGTACTCCGCTTCACATATAGATGCCGCCATGACGCTTTGCTTGCTGCTGCACCAGCTGACTGCCCCTCCATTCAAAATATACACGTATCCGGTTTGCGACTTCGAGTCGTCCGGATCTGTGTCGAAGCTAGCATCGACGTAACCCTTTACGACGAGCTCTTCGGCACCTCCATATACGAGAAACATGTCCTTTGTCCTTTTCAGGTACTTCAGGACATTCTTGACCGTTGTCCAGTGTTCTGCTCCGGGATCACTTTGGTACCTCCCTACCAAACTTATGGCAAGGTTCACATCAGGTCTGGTACACAGCATGACATACATAATAGAGCCTATGGCTGAAGCATAGGGGATGACACTCATCTCTTCTCTATCCTTTGTCGTGGTCGGGCATTGAGTCGTACTCAATCTCACACCTTGTAACACAAGCAAGAACCCCTTCTTGGACTGATCCATATTGAACTTCTTCAATATCTTTTCAAGGTATGTGCTTTGTGAAAGACCTATGAGGCGTCTCGATCTATCTCTACAGATCTTAATACCTAATATGTAAGCAGCTTCTCCAAGGTCCTTCATTGAAAAACACTTATTCAAGTAGGCCTTTACACTTTCCAAGAGTTCTATATCATTTCCCATTATTAGTATGTCATCCACATATAATACGAGAAATGCTACAGAGCTCCCACTCACTTTCTTGTAAATACAGGGTTCTCCATAAACCTGTACAAACCCAAACGCTTTAATCACTTCATTAAAGCGAATGTTCCAACTCCGAGATGCTTGCACCAGCCCATAGGTGGAGCGCTGGAGCTTGCATACCTTGTTAGCATCTTTAGGATCGACAAAACCTTCCGGCTGCATCATATACAGTTCTTCCTTGAGGAAGCCATTAAGGAATGTCGTTTTGACGTCCATTTGCCAGATCTCATAATCATAAAATTTGGCAATCGCTAACATGATTCAGACAGACTTCAACATCACTACAGGTGAGAAAGTCTCATCGTAGTCAACTCCTTGAACTTGTCGATAACCCTTAGCGACAAGCCGAGCCTTATAGACGGTCACATTACCATCCGCGTCAGTCTTCTTCTTAAAGATCCATTTATTTTCAATGGCTCGCTTAACATCAGGAAAGTCCACCAAAGTCCACACTTTGTTCTCATACATGGATCCTATCTCGGATTTCATGGCTTCAAGCCATTTGTTGGAATCCGGGCCCTCCATCGCTTCTTCATAGTTCGAAGGTTCACCGTTGTCTAACAACATGATCTCTAGGACAGGGTTGCCGTACCACTCTGGTGCGGAACGTGTCCTAGTGGACCTTCGACGCTCAATAGTAACTTGATCTGAAGTTTCATGATCATCATCATTAACTTCCTCTCCAGTCGGTGTAGGCTCCACAGAAACAACTTCTTGTGCTGTGCTACTCTCCGGTTCGAGTGGAGGTACAATTACCTCATCAAGTTCTGTTTTCCTCCCACTTACTTCTTTCGAGAGAAACTCTATCTCGAGAAAGGATCCATTCTTGGCAACAAAGACTTTGCCCTCGGATCGTAGGTAGAAGGTATACCCAATAGTCTCTTTGGGATATCCTATGAAGACGCACTTTTCCGCTTTGGGTTTGAGCCTCTTAGGTTGAAGTTTCTTCACATAATCATCGCATCCCCAAACTTTTAGAAACGACAACTTAGGTTTCTTTCCAAACCATAATTCATACGATGTCGTCTCAACGGATTTTGACGGTGCCCTATTTAAAGTGAATGTGGCAGTCTCTAATGCATATCCCCAAAATGATAGTGGTAAATCGGTAAGAGACATCATAGATCATACTATATCTAATAGAGTGCGATTACGACGTTCAGACACACCATTTCGCTGAGGTGTGCCAGGCGGCGTGAGTTGTGAAACAATTCCACATTTCCTTAGGTGCGTGCCAAACTCGTGACTTAAATATTCTCCTCCACGATCAGATTGTAGGCACTTTATTTTCCTGGCACATTGATTCTCTACCTCACTCTAAAATTCCTTGAACCTTTCAAAAGTTTCAAACTTATGTTTCATTAAGTAGACATACCCATATCTACTCAAGTCATCAGTGAGGGTGAGAACATAACGGTAGCCACCACGAGCCTCGACACTCATTGGACCGCATACATCGGTATGTATTATTTCCAACAAGTCATTTGCTCGCTCCATTGTTCCGGAGAACGGAGTCTTAGTCATCTTGCCCATGAGGCATGGTTCGCACGTGTCAAATGATTCGAAATCAAGAGACTCCAAAAGTCCATCAGTATGGAGCTTCTTCATACGTTTGACACCAATATGACCAAGGCGGCAGTGCCACATGTAAGTGGGACTATCGTTATCAATCTTACACTTTTTGGTACTCACACTATGGACATGTGTAACATCACGTTCGAGATTCATCAAAAATAAACCATTGACCAACGGGGCATGACCATAAAACATTTCTCTCATATAAATAGAACAACCATTATTCTCAGATTTAAATGAGTAGCCATCTCGCATCAAGCGAGATCTAGATACAATGTTCATGCTCAAAGCTGGTACTAAATAACAATTATTAAGGTTTAACACTAACCCGAAGGTAGATGTAGAGGTAGCGTGCCGACGGCGATCACATTGACCTTGGAACCATTCCCGACGCGCATCGTCACCTCGTCCTTTGCTAGCCTCCGCTTATTCCGCAGCTCCTGTTTGGAGTTACAAATGTGAGCAACTGCACCGGTATCAAATACCCAGGAGCTACTACGAGCGTTGGTTAGGTACACATCAATAACAAGTATATCACATATACCTTTAATGTTGCCGTCCTTCTTATCCGCTAAGTACTTGTGTAGCGACCTGACTCAAAATGAGTCAAGCCTCTGTGTTTTCTGTGCCATCCCTGGATCAGTATGTTGGCACACACAGTACATCAATGTATATATCAAAGTGCAATCACATGTAAATAACGTAAAACTGATATATACCTTAAAATAGCAGCGGATAGAGTCAACGGGAGTGGAGTCCCAATAACACCAACGGCAAGTTGAGTGCGGACCGTAACCCTGAATCGTACTCTTACCCGTCGTAGAAAAGTATCTGCAACATAAGACGTTGCAGCCGTGTAGGTCAGTACATTGAATGTACTGGCAAGATCACCATAGTAGAACAGAAAAAATAAAGACTATTCTATATGCAAAGGCTTTGTGGCTCTGTGTCTGAGTTTTTGCGTAAAAGCTGATTTTATTTTCCTACAACAAAGGAATATCAGGAATTTCACTATAGAGTTACCTATCATGACATGGTTCCGCCAACCAATGTCTCAATGCCCATAAGTATCATAAGTTGCCCACAATTAACTATCAGTCCAGTGTTGAGAGTTCAGAGATAGATCCAAGTCTAGAAGCTCAAATTGTTCGTAACCGGGGACACGGCTAATCGATTAGGTTTAACTCTGCAGAGTGTTGTGTACTTTACCCACAAGATTCTTTCCCTCCTGGTAAGTCCTCGCACTGCCTGGTGTTTGAGAACAGGATGAAAGAAACATGGTCTTTCAGAGTGCTTCCCTGACTGTCCGACAGTGCCCATCCCAATCCTAACGTCGACTACATCTCGTAGCACTGCCCAGCAGAGTCACAACAAAGATCAACCAAGCCAGAGCCCATAATGACTTGTGGCTACACAGGTAAGCTTCCGGGCATGAAGTATTCATCCTTCTCTTTGAGTCTGGGTGAAGCTTTCCGCAAGATGTCATGGCGCTTCTCCATGCATCCCGGCCATCCACTGGTTTCTCCACGGATGCCCAATCAACCATCCTTCACCCAGTAGTGTGTATTGAAAACTTGTCTTCTCGAGTCTTGAAGTCTTGAGGTCTTGAAGATGTAGGACTTGAAGATGTCTTCATGAAGTCGTCGTTTTGACGTGGAGTCCTTCTTCACACCACTCACGAACACTCATACCAAACCCCGTCTACTTTAGCATAGCATTGCACTAACTAGCGTTCCCGGGGCTCTAGTAACCAGTGGTGGGTTCCTACCTCATGCATTCTACTCAACTACAAGAATTTCAATAACACTACGGGAGGGATATGTTGAATGATGTCACTACATGCAATAAAACGTAGGTATGAAAAGATGGTCAAAGTGAACTTGCCTGTGCTGTTGATGAAGAGAAAGATCGCTCTCAGAAATAACTTGATAGACTATTCGTCACTCTCCGATGAAATCTATAATCAAGCATTACATACATATAAGCAATCATACTGGCAATCAATTCTAACAATCACAAGGTAACACAAGAAACAAAATCAACAAGGTTGATGAAAGAAATACTTAAGACAAAGTTGAAACACAAAACTCCAACAAATTCAAAAGTAACACAAAACCCAAAACAAAGTAAAATATAATAAAAGGATTTTAGTAAATATTTTGTTAGCAAAATGAATTACTTTTGAAGAACAAGTAAAACTATGCAAACAATATTCTACACAACACAAGTGTTTGCCTAATGAACTTAACTACAAGCACAACCATAAACTAAGAGAAAACAAATTATGAAACAACTTAGTTAACAGAAAGTAATTAAATAAAATCTTTATTATAAAACAGAATTAAGTCATCTAAAACTTTGTGAAAAGAGTTTCTATGAAACTAAATTGTTTTTATAACATATTACCTAATGAAAATAATATAGTTTTCCTATCATAATAGAACTAATCTAAATTATTTTTATTAACTAAGCATTTCTTAACAGAAAGTAATTACTACAAATTTTATTTGAAAACAGAATCTAATTATATAAAACTTTAGTTAAAAGAATTTGCTTGTAATCAACTATACCTATTTGAAAAAGGTTATAGGTCCCTTTAATAAAATTTTATAAACTAAACAATTATCATTTGTTAACATCAAGTAAATTACTAAGGTTTGGAACAACAAAACTAAATGAAATTTAAAACATAATGTAAATCATATTCAGATTTTCAAAATAAAACAAAGTAAATCAATATAAATAAACTAATATGAAACTAAACAGATTCTGTTTGGTTTGAAAATACTATTTAAAATTATTATAAAAATTATCAAACTCTACCAAATGATAGCTATGGTCACTAGTGACAAGTAGGAAAAAGAATCATTCAAAAATTCATTTTAGAACTCAAGATATTCAGAAAACAAAATTTAAATCAAATCTGTTCAAATTCAAATTTAAATGTTCAAACATGGTCAAACTTGGCATATACAGAAACTAGAATAAAATTGTGACCTAATGCAAAAAGAATCAATTTAAAATATCTAAAAACATAAAAGATATACTAAAAACAAAATCAGAACTATTTCTGTTTTTTTAAAACAAAACAGAAAAAAAAACCAATACTAACGGACAGGCGGGTTACGTGGCATGTTCTGGTTGGTCCAGGTGTGTGCGTGCGGAGTGTTCTGGGCGGTCGACCGAACTATAACGCGTACCGGTTCGGTTTTAAGTTGGATCTAATCCTACGCGTAGATCTACGATCGGACGGTCCAGGGAGAGGAGGAGCTCACAGTGGGGATGGGGTCAACGGCGATGGCTTCTCCGGCGAGTCCGAACGGCGAGGATGATGTGGGCGTTGCTCCGGTGGTCGAGGGGGTCGTCGAAGGGCTCCAACTGACGGCGGCGAGGTCCCGACGACGGGTGGTGGTATTGGAGGGGCGCGGGGATGACCGTGGCGACGTCCACGAGCTCGAGAAAGATCCGGTGGGGATTCGAATCTCCGGCGAGGTCCGTTTGCGGTGTACTGGTGGTCTCCGATGGGGGTGAGGAGTCGGGGAGATGCGCACGGTGGTGGGGAGGTGAATGGCAGGCTTGGTGGCGCTCGGGGAGGTAGGAGTGGAGTGCTTGGACGGCAATGGTGTGGCGGCGACAGGGTACTCCGGCGAGCGATTCCGGCATAGAGAGGCGATGGGAGAAAGGGCAAAGCAGGGGAATGGGGAGAGGGGTCTGGAGGCTTCTTATAGGGGGCTCAGAGGGGTCTGGGAGTAAGGAGGAAGGGGTCCGCGGCGAGGAGAACCGGCGACGGCGTCGGGCGCGTGGGAGGAGGAAGGCGACCGAGCGAGGCTAACGGTCGGTCGGGTGGGACCCGGTGGCAACGAGAGGGAGGGCGAGGTTTCCGCGTCGGTCGGCCGGCGCGTATTGAATTCGCGAAATAAAGCCTGTGGGCCGGCCCGTTTTAATTCTAAAACCGTTACCGTTTCTATTTAATGTTTTTCCAGAGCGTTTCAAAAACCTTTAAGGCATTCGAATAAATTCCAAATATAGTCAAATTTTATATCAAAATTAACAGAATAATAAACGCCATTTAATGGACATTTTTAGGCATTTGAATACTTTGGAAAAAATATTATTTTCAGAAATTGCCCTTTTGCTTTTAAATCCCTTTGCAAATATTTTTTTCAGAATAACCCCTAGTTTTTCTTATTCAAATAAATCACCAAGAAGTCCCTGGTGTGGAGTGTCATGTTACTCCTCTCAAATTTTTGTCAGGGGTTTGAATACTTTGAAAATTGGAATAGGAACCAAATATGAAATGATTCCAAAAGAAAATCCAGAGATTTTCACATTCACTATTCAAAGATTTATTTTAAACTTCCAACTCATATTTCATATAATTTGAAGAAGTCATTTTATCTTCTCTCATGAAAATCATTGAGTTGCATAAAGTTTTCTGAATTTGAAATATTTTTCAAATGAAATTCAAATTCTTTTCAAATCCCTTTTCATTTCTTTAAATGGAAGAAGTCATGTCATCTTCACTCTAGGGTTTTGTGATGAAATGAATTTGAACTCCTGGTGATCAAAATGCAAAGTGAAAGTGTGGGAAAGTCATTTCATTCCCTCTCATTAAACTTTCAAAAAGTTTCAAATTTCACTCACTTTCAATCATTCAAGCAAACAAACAATCATTCTATATTTATTATAACATTCCAAAGTTTGGGATGTTACAACTTGGGGCAGTTCCGCTTCTAGTGACCGGTACCCTTGCAATAAAAGCACTCAGTCTCAGGCTTGGGTCCATGCTTGTTCTTCTTCTTCAAGGCAACTTGCTTACCGGGCGCGGCAACAGCTTTGCCGTCCTTCTTGAAGTTCTTCTTACCCTTGCCTTTCTTGAAACTAGTGGTCTTATTTACCATCAACACTTGATGGTCCTTTCTGATCTCGACCTCTGCTGATTTCAGCATCGAGTACAACTCAGGAATGGACTTCTCCATCCCTTGCATGTTGTAGTTCATCACAAAGCTCTTGTAGCTAGGTGGAAGCGACTGGAGGATTCTGTCAATGACCGAGTCATCCGGGAGATTAACTCCTAGCTGAGTCAAGCGGTTGTGTAGCCCAGACATCTTGAGGATGTGCTCACTTACAGAACTATTCTCCTCCATCTTACAGCTAAAGAACTTGTTGGAGACATCATATCTCTCGACCCGGGCATGAGCTTGGAAAACCAGTTTCAGCTCTTGGAACATCTCATATGCTCCGTGTTTCTCAAAACGCTTTTGGATCCCCGGTTCTAAACTGTAAAGCATGCCGCACTAAACAATGGAGTAATCATCGCAGCGAGAATGCCAAGCGTTCGCAATGTCTTGCTCTGCTGGGAGAAGGGGTGGGTCACCTAGTGGTGCATCAAGGACATACAATTTCTTGGAAGCTATGAGGATGATCCTCAAGCCATGGACCTAGTCCGCATAGTTGCTTCCATCATCTTTCAGCTTGGTTCTCTCTAGGAACGCGTTGAAATTGAGGGTGACATTCGCATTGGCCATTGGATCTACAATATGGATTGTAAAGATAATTTTAGACTAAGTTCATGATAATTAAGTTCACATAATCAAATTATTTAATGAACTCCCACTTAGATAGATATCTCTCTACTCATCCAAGTGACACATGATCCATGTCAACTAGCCCGTGTCCGATCATCACGTGAGATAGACTAGTCATCCATGGTGAACATCTCCATGTTGATCGTATCTTCCATACGACTCATGTTCGACCTTTCGGTCTTCCATGTTCCGAGGCCATGTCTGTACATGCTAGGCTCGTCAAGTTAACCTAAGTGTTTCGCGTGTGTAAATCTGGCTTACACCTATTGTATGCGAACGTTAGAACCTATCACACCCAATCATCACGTGGTGCTTCGGAACAACTATCCTTAGCAATGGTGCACAGTTAGGGTGAACAATTTTCTTGAAATTTTAGTGAGATATCATCTTATTTACTACCGTCGTTCTAGCCAAATAAGATGTAAACATGATAAACATCACATGCAATCAATATAGTGACATGATATGGCCATTATCATCTTGCTCCTTTGATCTCCATCTTCGGGGCACCATGATCATCACTGTCACCGGCATGACACCATGATCTCCATCATCATGATCTCCATCACTGTGTCTTCATGAAGTTGTCTCGCCAACTATTACTTCTATTACTATGGCTAACGTTTAGCAATAAAGTAAAGTAATTACATGGCGTTTATGATTGACACGCAGGTCATACAATAAAATAAGACAACTCCTATGGCTCCTGTCGGTTGTCATACTCATCGACATGCAAGTCGTGAATCCTATTACAAGAACATGATCAATCTCATACATCACAATGCATCACATCACATCCTTTGGCCATATCACATCACAAGGCATATGCTTCAAAAACAAGTTAGACATCCTCTAATTTGTAGTTGCAAGTTTTTACGTGGCTGCTATAGGTTACTAGCAAGAACGTTTCTTACCTACACCAAAACCACAACGTGATATGCCAATTGCTATTTACCCTTCATAAGGACCCTTTTCATCGAATCCAATCCGACTAAGGTGGGAGAGACAGACACCCGCTAGACACCTTATGCAACAAGTGCATGTCAGGCGGTGGAACCGGTCTCACGTAAGCGTACGTGTAAAGTCGGTACGGGCCGCTTCATCCCACAATATTGCCGAATCAAGATAATACTAGTAGTGGTAAGCAAATTAACAAGATCGACGCCCACAACTGCTTTGTGTTCTACTCGTGCATAGATTCTACGCATAGACCTAGCTCATGATGCCACTGTTGGGAGACGTAGTAGTAAATCAAAAAATTTCCTACGATCACCAAGATCTATCCATGGAGAAACCTACAATGAGTGGGGAGATATTGCATCTTCATACCTTTGAAGATCGCTAAGCGGAAGCGTTACAAGAACGCGGTTGGTGGAGTCGTACTTGTAGCGATTCAGATCATGGTGGATTCCGATCTTAGCGCCGAACAATGGCGCCTCCGCGTTCAACACACATGCAGCCCAATGATGTCTCCTAGCCTTGATCCAGCAAGGAGGAAGGAGAGGTTGGGGAAGGGCTCCAACAGCAGCACGACGGCGTGGTGGTGATGGAGTAGCAAGGTATTTCGGCAGGGCTTCGCCTAAGCGCTGCGGAGGAGGAAGAAGAGAGGTACGACTTTGCCGTGAGAGAGAGAGAGAGAGTTCAGAACTATTCTCAAAAGGCCAAAAACTCAAGTATATATAGGAGGAGGGAGAGGGAGGGCTGGCTTGGACTCTCCTCCAAGGAGGAGAGCTTCGGCCGAATCAAAGGGAGAGTCCACCTCCCACAAGGGAGGTGGATCTCCTCCTTTTCAAACTTCTTTGCCCTTATCTCTACTCCTCCAGCCGCATGGGCCTTTCTAGAAGGTCTTGGACAGCCCAATAAGGGTTGGCACACCTCCTCTAAGAGCCCACAAAGTCCTATGGTCGTCACACCCCTCCCGGGGGTCCTCCAGCACCCTCCCGGCACTCCCGGTACAATACCGATGAGCCCGAAAACTTTCCGGTGACCAAAACTGGACTTCCTATATATCAATCTTTACCTCCAGACCATTCCGGAGATCCTCATGATGTCCAAGATCTCATCCGGGACTCCGAACAACTTTAGGTAATCACGTATACCATTTCCCTATAACCCTAGCGTCATCGAACCTTAAGTGTGTAGACCCTACGGGTTCGGGAGACACGTAGACATGACCGAGACACCTCTCCGGTCAATAACCAATAGCGGGATCTGGATGCCCATGTTGGCTCCCACATGCTCCACGATGATCTCATCGGATGATCCACGATGTCGGGGATTCAATCAATCCCGTATACAATTCCCTTTGTCTATCGGTATGATACTTGCCCGAGATTCGATCGTCGGTATCACTATACCTTGTTCAATCTTGTTACCAGCTAGTCTCTTTACTCTTTCCGTAATACATCATCCCGTGGCTAACTCCTTAGTCACATTGAGCTCATTATGATGATGTCTTACCGAGTGGGCCCAGAGATACCTCTCCGTCACACGGAGTGACAAATCCCAGTCTCGATTCGTGCCAACCCAACAGACACTTTCGGAGATACCCGTAGTGCACCTTTATAGCCACCCAGTTACGTTGTGATGTTTGGCACACCCAAAGCATTCCTACGGTATCTAGGAGTTGCACAATCTCATGGTCTAAGGAAACGATACTTGACATTGAAAAGCTTTAGCAAACGAACTACACGATCTAGTGCTATCCTTAGGATTGGGTCTTGTCCATCACATCATTCTCATAATGATGTGATCCCGTTATCAATGACATCTAATGTCCATGGTCATGAAACCGTGACCATCTATTGATCAACGAGCTAGTCAACTAGAGGCTCACTAGGGACATGTTGTGGTCTATGTATTCACACATGTATTACGGTTTCCGGTTAACACAATTATAGCATGAACAATAGGCAATTATCATGAACAAGGAAGTACAATAATAACCATTTTATTATTGCCTCTAGGGCATATTTCCAACATTCATATCCGAGTAGCCAGCGTGGAATAGTAGTTCTGCTACCCTAGTACAGGGGCACGACAATGCGGCAAGGGCGTTATCGTGGTGGCGAGGCGAGCAATCGACGGAGTACCTGACACCGCTGCACACCTCGACCTCCTCAGCGTCAGAGATTTCTATCCATGTCGCCCGTTGACGACGCCCAACGATACGATGCAGACAATAGGTGGCCGCTAGTGAACATCTCCACAACAGCATGCTAAGGACACTCCTGAACACAGCCCGCCTGCCTCACTGCAGGCTCCACCCGAGTGACTGCATCCGCAAGCAGGCTCTCTTTGTGGAGTGTGATGAGCACGGGGTCGGGCATCACCGTTGCTTGTTCCTCAATGTTGTCGTAGACCAGGCGCATGTCGCCTCCAAGGTCGCTAGCCATGGTTGAACACGAGCCATTCACATGTAGATGTGCATCTATGGTGGCGGCTTGATTAGAAACCCTAGCCACTGGAGGAGGAGTTGGCAACGACGATGTAGGTGACCTGCTTGGATGAGTCACCGGTGCTGATGGGATGGTTCTCACACCGATGGTAGTCCTCCATGCCTCCACATTCGGCGTGTAGTTGATGCTGCGCCCGTCCCCTTCTCCACCTCCATGTACTTCTTTGTACACCACCATCTCCTCCTCACTACGACTCACTTTCGATGCCTCGGGCATTGCGGCGAGCCCCGGATCTGAGCGCCGGGAGAGGTGATGGTGCACGGGTCGACATTGCGGGGCGCGTGGAGAGGCTGGGAGGAGGGCGCGACAGGTGATGGCGAAATTGATTTAATCAAAATCTGTTATTTTATTTCCTTAAAATTCATTATTTATTTATTTTTAATTTGTTATTTGTTTCCTAAAGTAAATTGTACTAATGGAAAGAATCAATTAATTTGGGTATGTTAGGCAAGTTGCATACATGATCTTTTCTACGTTAAGAAAAGTATGGGTTTGCAAGGAAAAAATGAAGAGAAAAATAAACCAATGAATAAGAACCAACATGAAGGTGTGGTGGGAGAGGAGATTCAAACCCCCCCCCCAAAATGGGAGACTAAACATAATGATGTTGAGAGGAGGGACGAAAAAGAAACAGACGAAAAAAACTAAATTAATGGGATTAGAAAAAAATGCACCTGCATGGAAAGTTTTGATTCTTAGACTTTTTCTCATTACGTGGGAGATGAAACGAAGTAAATTGCACCTGCATGGAATGTTAATTAATGTAATTTGGTGATTTATGGAAATATTAATTAATGTAATTGAGTGATTTATGCTAAGGTTAATTAATTCAGATTTGGTATCTAAAGATTCATTAGAAATTAATTTCAATTGATTCTTTCACATAAATACATTTCTAAATTTAAGATGATGGGAGGAGGAATGAAAAAAACCGAACGGAAAAAACCGAACGAAGTTTGGAGGGATGACGAAAAAACCAAGACAAGAAGCTACCAACTCCCCCTTTAGGAGTAGAGATGTAACATAATCGATAGTATGGTAAAATCGTCAAAGGGACAACCACTGCCAAACCACATCAAATTGGACTCGTCGTTTAATTAGATGATGTATGGTGTAAGGGACCGACGAAAAATTATGTTCACCAATGAAAACCTAGCATCACTATATCAACTAGTAGAATGCTCGTGCGTTGCCACGGGCCTTTTAAATTTTATGTGGTTGCATTTATAAACATAATGCATGTTAAATTTTACATGTATAAAAGATTATTTTTTCTAGTTTTTAGTCATGTGTTTTTAAATTTGCGTTAGGCCGTTTTTGTCACCGTCAGATCTGCAGAAATCATAGCACCGTTTTATTTAGAGAAGAGACTTTAAAAAACTTAAACTCATAGAACCAGTTTGAATTAAACCCTGAACTTCCAATCCCTGAAATTAGCACTATATACTTTTTAATCGCGATCAATCCCAACCTTCTACCGATCTATACTAGTTTGGGACGCTGAGAAACAGATAATCCCTAACGGGATCATAACTTTATCACAAACATCTTCTCCCCATTTTAAGAGCACAGACATCTACGACATGAATATCGACAACGTCAAGCATGATAAGCTCTTCCTCCATTATGCCCATGGAGAGGTAACCACTAGTAAGTAACACCATTATTATCTGCGACAAGTTAGCAATGTTGTCGGCATATTCTTGGGTTTGCACTAGCGTGTGATAGATAGAGTGAGGATGAAGATGTAGATGACATGTAAGTATCACCTCTCAGACTGATATTTTCCCTAAACGTTACAAACAGGTCTAAAGACGGGATTGGCCAGGATTGATAAGTACATGGTGCTAATTTCAGGGATTAAGTTGATTCAGATATGAAGTCGTGGTTTTTTTAGACTTCTCTCTTTGGTTTATTTGCTCGCTCCGGTGTGTCCCCATGTGTGGCGCATGTTGGGTCTCACTTGTTTTTCTTGCCAGGCTAACGAGCTGGAGCAGGAGGTCGGGTTGCATTGCTCCGCACCTGGATCTGTTTCCACCCACATGATTTTTTGAATTGTTTTTTCGACGGTGGTTGGCGGACTATATCAGAAATAATTTTGTATCAAGAGAGAAGGGAAGGGGAGGAGAGGTGGAGGTCGTGGAGTGCAGGAAGCTGCCGCGACACAACCTTGGGAAGGGGGAGCCTAGATTTTGTGTTGGGTAGGGGAAGGAGATAGGGAGTTACTGAGAGGAGTGTGGCAGAGATTTTTTTGCCAGTCCCGCCATCAGCACTGTTTCGCCGGTGATGTCAGGACTGTTCCTAGGCGTCGTTCGGGCAGAAGGTACGGCTAGTTATCCTTTTCCCCTGTCTGCAACTTTGGTTTCTAATTATTTCAGTCGTGCAACTCTGGGTTCATCCATGCACGCCATGCGGTCAGTTCCCTTGGTGTGTGGGGGTTGTTTTTCATTGCGCTACAGACTAATTTGATAAGAAATCATAGTAATGTATGGTTTATTAGTTCAGCAGATTTTCTGTGTCGCTTGATTTTGCAGAGATGAAAATGGGAGGGGGGGTTGCCCTCAGCATGTTTCCCTTATTTTTTCAGATTATGGGTGTTTTAGTGATCAGAATTGATATGAGAATACTTGTATGTGACGAGGATCCACACACAAAGTGGTTTGGGGCTAGCGTATCTGTGTATGGGTGTGTGTTCAGATTATTGGCATTTACGTGCGCATGTGTGTGTGTTGGGCAGACGTGCCATTCAGTTTTGTTATTTATTTGTAAATAGTTGTTTAGATTTTTGGTAGTAGTTTTTAGTCTTGGATTTTGTTCTTAGCATTTCCGTGATTTATGAACAACAACCATTTGTCTCTTAGTCGTTTCATTGTTAGTGTCACTTTATTTAGTTATGTTGTAGTTTTAGTGTTAGGTGTAAGTTTATTCAGTATTCCTCTCAGACCGTGGTTCAAAATTAAGGTGCATATTGTATCTAACACACAATATTTTAGTGATGGGGTGAGGGTGGGAGGAGAGAGAATCCAGCATGTAGGGAACATCTTCAATAGGTGTCTTTTCCAGGTTCCACTAGGTGTCACTTTCTTCAGTTACGAAGTCATTAATTCCTGAGTAGCAATGATCATCATGCAGCCGCCGGTGTTTATTTTTATTTTTTAAGCAATATCTCATAGGAAAGTTGCTTACACATACTCGATGAAAAGGGCACTGTCAATCGGCCATTTTTTGCATCGAGGTGGCGGTTGCTGAAGCTATGTTTTTGCAAAATGAGGGATACCCATCCATGTTTTTTCAACATAGTTTACAACTAGTAATCTTTTCTCTTTTCAGCTTTGTGGAGTTTTTCAATTTGTTTTTCCTTTTTTTCTTTTTCAACAGCAGGGTTGTGGATTCTTGGGGGCAGAGATCGTCGAGTGGATGCTATGAACCCAACAACGACCCTCATGACGGTCCGTCAAACACTGAGAGTAGCGATGAGAGCATTGCATCTAATGATGAAAAACCTGTATCCAAGAGTAAGACGTAATTAGAAGATGCTTTATTTGGTTTTTTAGGTAGGAAGTATCCATCCAATTTAATCCAGGCCCTATGGTATGCATATATATTTCTCTCTCTTTTTTCTTTCCGCCATGAAATTTAGACTGGACACATGGAAACGTCAGTAAAAAACATGGTGATTCATTAGAGATATGCATCTGGGCAAGGCAGTGCAATGCATTCAACGCATGGGATCTTCCGCTTACCTATGAGGTCTGCGTTTCGTCGAGCCCGCAAAGTCTTCCTCTCATATGGTGGTATACTCTGCATGCATGCTCTTGGATGGGCGTTCATCTCTTGCCTCTGCTCAAATGGTGTATTTTTACTCGCAATCCTTCTACGTGCGTTCATCTCTTGTCTCTCCTTGGTTATTAGATTTTGTTTGGTGGCCCTTTGGCTCGCATTCCTTGTATGTGATGAGGATCCACAAACACAGTGGTTTGGGGCTAGCATATCTGCATATGGGTGTGCATTCAGATTATGGGCATTTGTGTGCGCATGTCTGTATGTTGGGCAGAAGTGCCATTCAATTTTGTTTTTTCTTTATAAATAGTTGTTCAAATTTTTGGTAGTAGTTCTTACTGTTGGATTTTGTTCTTAGCATTTTCGTGATTTCTGAACAACTAGCCATCTATCTCTCGGTCGTTTCAGTGTGAGTGTCATTTTATTCAGTTATGTTATAGTTCCAGTGTTAGTTGTAAGATTATTTAGTGTTCCTCTCAAAATCTGGTTTCGAAATTAAGGTGCACATTGTATCTAACACACGACATTTTAGTGATGGGAGTGAGGGTGGGAGGAGAGAGAATCCAACATATAGGGAACATCTTCAAGAGGTGTCTTTTTCACGTTCCACCAGGTGTCACTTTCTTCAGTTACCAAGTAATTAATTTCTGAGTAACAATGATCATCACGCACCCGGTCGGCCTTTTTTCTAATTTCTTAAAGGAATATCTGAGGGGAAAGTTGCTCACACATACTTGATGAAAATGGCACTGTCAATTTGCCACTTTTTGCATTGAGGCGACGACTGCTGAAGCTATGTGTTTGCAAAATGAGGGATGCACATCCGTGTTTTTCAACATAGTTTACAACTTGTAGTCTTTTCTCTTGTCAGTTTTGTGGAGTTTTTCAGTTTGCTTTTATTTTTTTATTTTTCAGCAGTAGGGTTGTGGATTCTAGGGGGCAGAGATTTTTTAAGTGGATGCTATGAACCCAACTTCGACCTTGATGACGGTCTGTCAAACACTGAGTGTAGCGATGAGAGCATTGCGTCCAATGATGAAAATTTTGTATCTAGGAGGAAGAAGTTATTAGAAGATGATTTATTTGTTTTTTCAGGTAGGGGGTATCCATCTCTTTCTCTCATGCACTTTATCTTCTTTTCGTTTTTTTCCTGGCCCTATGCTATTCACATATATTCTCTCTCTTTTTCTCTTTCCGCTATGAATTTAGACCGGACACATGAAAACGCCAGTAACAAAACATGGTGATTCATTAGAGATATGCATCTGGGCAAGGCATTGCAATGCATTCAACGCATGGGATCTTCCGCTTAGCTGCAAGGTCTGTGTTTCGTCGAGCCCGCAATGTCTTCCTCTCACCTGGTGGTATACTCTGTCTGCATGCTCTTCGACGGGCGTTCACCTCTTGCCTCTGCTCAACTGGTATATTTTTACTCGCTGCCCTTCTACGGGCTTTCGTATCTTGTCTCTCCTTGGTTGCCAGATTTTGTCTGGCAGCCCGTTGGCTCGCATTCCTTGTATGTGATGAGGATCCACACACCAAGTGGTTTGGGGCTAGCGTATCTGCGTATGGGTTTGTGTTCATATTATGGGCATTTTTGTGTGCATGTGTGTGTTGGGCAGATGTGCCATTCAGTTTTGTTATTTCTTTGTTGATAGTTGTTCATATTTTTGGTAGTAGTTCTTAGTGTTGGATTTTGTACTTAGCATTTCCGTGATTTCTGAACAATCAACCATCTATCTCGGTCGTTTAAGTTTTAGTGTCATTTTATTCAGTTATGTTGCAGTTTCAGTGTTACGTCTAAGTTTATTCAGTATTCCTCTCAAACCATGGTTTCAAAATTAAGGTGCAGATTGTATCTAATACACACCATTTTAGTGATGGCGTGAGGGTGGGAGGAGAGAGAATCCACCATGTAGGGACCATCTTCAATAGGTGTCTTTTTGAGGTTCCATAATATTTCTTGATAAGCGATTTTGTGTAATTACAAACTATATGGCTTGTGAATTGGAGAAACTACGACAATCGTTTTTAGTAGGAGTTCGCCATGCGTCATCTTTTGCGAACTAAATAATTTAATAATGGATATATCAGGACTATGAAGATCCACAAGAAAGACGACACCACATCGGAGAAACACATGGATTTGTCAAAAGGTGTACTCACCTTATGGTGATGAAAGCGAGGCTAACAGGTTGATGATAAACTCATGTGACCTCTAGGGTGACCTGGTGTGATCTCCAACGTGATCTGGCAGCGATGTATTGGCTGTGCTTGATGGTGAGTACTTGAGGCAGGGGTATTCGTGAATGACCAACCCTCTAATAGTACTACTTAAATAGGTACTCCTATGAGATATGGTGATGTTTGAAGGCGTTATCAATCTTGTCGGGCTTTCCTTATCTTGTGTGTGATGTTTAGTATAATTATGCTAATTATTGTTAGCGTTCTATTGGTTTTTCCCATGTATACTACTTTTACATTACAAGTGTGGGAGGAAAAATAATTATTGTTAGCACGTACTCATGCTACTAGGGCGAGGAAGGCTACGATGGTGCTGATTTTTTGGGTTTGTTTCCACATTATTGTTTGGATTTTTTGGGTTTGTTTTCCATGTATGACTTTTACGCTTGCAGGGTGGGATGAACGCTATGATGGTGCTGATCTTTTGGGTTTGTTTCCGTATTATTGTTTGGATTCTTTGGGTTTCTTTCCATGTATGACTTTTACTCTTGGAGGTTGGGAGGAAGGCTATGATGGTGCTGATTTTTTTGGGTTTGTTTCCATATTATTGTTTGGATTCTTTGGGTTTGTTTCCATGTATGACTTTTAAGCTTGGAGGGTGGGACGAAGGAGTGGCGAACGAACGAACAACATACGAACGCACTATCACAACCGCAAACTCCCCCTTTAGTGTAGATATTGGGAGTAGAAATTTGGCAAGATAAGCAAAGACATGTGAAATTGTATTAGGGAAATTGTGATTGTGATTCTATAGTATAGATGATGATAGAAAATAAATTCCATAATACGTGGGATTATATATTTGTTATTGTTGACTATTTGATTTATTTTGGAAGGTTATTAAGAAAAGTCTTCGGTCTACATTTTAGGAAGGTGATCATATATGGGGAGTTTTTAAATTCTCAATTACCTTACATGATTTAATTGAATGAGCACCTGCCAAAGCAAACATACAACAATGGAAGGAGGGTCATATGAATTGATTTGGTTTTAGTGGGAGGTAAAATTGAGTGGGGCGGTGGTGGGAGGTGATATGAAAATAAATCAGGGGGACGGAGTGGTGAAAGGTGAGATGGAAAAAAAGTTGATGGTGGGAGGAAAGACGGACATAAACCGGTGAACACCGGCTAGCTAACGTACCATCACGACCGCAGACTCCCCCTTTAGGAATAGAGATTTTGATGAAGTTAGTAAGATTTACGAGAGAATGACATGACCAAGTAGTCATACTCATTCAAATGTAGGACAACAAGAAAATGGTCGTCCGTATTCCCACCCCATGACAACACCTAACTCTAGCCACCACCAGGACAAACAGAAAACGGTCGTATGTATTCCCACCCCAAGACAACACCTAACTCTAGCCACCACAATGCCACGACCATGTCGTCGTCATATCTTCAGTGTCTCCAACCGCCCCACTGCCACCCCCTAGACACCCATTTGCACATGACACCCCTTCCATCATGAGAGCCTCTTCACAACCCCTTCTGTCATGAACACCTCGTCAATTCGTCACCCCAATTGCTGCTAGGATCATCCTTGTGTCTCTTCGGTACTCCTAGCCATTGATACTTGTGATCTGCGTTAGGTTTTCCGCGAAGAAGAACGGGTAATTGCAGCACAATACAGGTAAGTATTTACCTCAGTTAAGAAACCAAGGTTTATCGAACCAATATAAATATACAGGTAAGTATTTACCTCAGTCGATGAGTAGTTTCAAATACAAGGTGCAACATGGATTACGTGCCATATCGTGCAAGTTATGTATGATAATTGACATATCGTGCATGGATTACGTGCCATATCGTGCAAGTTCTGTTGTTTGTTTTCTTTTTTGGAGTTACTAACGTTCATTTAAGTTAACTTCAAATCTATATTTTGTATTCCTTCTTAATTCACAAATATTTTGTATGGCTAAACTGTGAAGAATCAAATTTCTTTCCAATGAAAGAAATATGTAATTGCAAGTTATTAGTTTCAGTTTTTTGCTCCAAAAAAGATACTCATCGACTGACCCAGTGGCCCCGATGGCACGCCGTGCATCATGTCATATGATCCACGTGCATGTCAGTGCATGCATATGCACGTAAGGATTGGTAATCCTGTCTTCGCATAGTCCCAAGGAAGTAATCGTATATATGATCCCTATGTTGTCAAAAATCATGTGAGCACGTTATGCATTCGCCAGAAAGGAGTAAAATACTTATAAGAATTCGTCCAATAGACAGACTTGTGGTTCACTACATACATGTATGCTAAGGGCTACAAATTCTGGCACCATAGTTTCTTTCCTTATTCGATCTACCGTTCCTATGAAAACATGATAATTTTTGTGTTATAGTGGAAATAAAGTAGAGTATAAATTGCAAAGGGTTTTTGTACAACTTTTATCACATTTTCTCTGCACCTTGCTATCTCATTTTTAGCTAAAGTGGAATTCACATACATGAAACATCATGTAATTTATTCAGAAATTTTGCTTCAAAAAACATTTTAAAATAAAATGATGCCTCAGCTTATGCGAAAAGTGAAATATATGGAAATATAACTTCATAGATTATTATAATGTTAATATAAAAGTACATCCCAAACTTTTTAAAATAGTTAACTGTACCGAAAAAATCAGACCCTTATTTCAAGGAAGGTGATCTTCGTGCCCTTCTTTCACCCCGACTTCATATGAATAGTCAGGATCTCCTCCTCCGGGATCGTCTTTCTGCACAAAGTCGCCATGAGGATCTGAAATTTTTCCAAATTAATAATACAACTGGATTTTCAAATGGAACGAAAAGTAAACTGCATTTATCAAGTTTGACCTGGACCAACTAAGACAGTCTCAACATTATTTTATTTTGCGGGTGATAGTCTCAATATTCAAGAATGTAATGGCTTTTTTAACCAATGATAATAAATGACTGCATGTTTACAATAGACGGACGGAGAGCATACTAACATGTGTACCACACTTGAGTTTCATGTAAATATAAGAAGGGGTAGGGAAAAGAGATTACTTAGAGCATCTACAACTAGATTGGGCAAATCCGAACCCTTATATGCCCGCAAACGTGTACGGACACGTTCTCAGATGCATCCGGACGACCCCTCATATTTCAGTTCGTGCATGCACATACCTCAAATCTGGACTCTCAAGTCCACGCAAAACCATACATGTTGATCGTGTAAACCACTATCGCATGTAAATAACAAATGTTGGTACCGAACATAAATAATGTTTACATAAAATTTATTTTAAGTGCAAAATCAATCATTTGCACTTTGGTTTTCATTGTGGGTCCATATATGCTCCACAAGATCATTGAGTAGTTGCTTTTGCACCTGATGATCTCAAAGATTCTGATGCGTTTGCAGAGAATTCATAAGTTGAGATGCATCTTGATCTTCCGGAATTTCAACTTACTCTCTAGGTGCTTCAAAATCATTGGTCTGGGCTACACCATCACCATCATCCTCAACAATCATATTGTGTAAAATAACACAACATGTCATGAGCTACCACAAAGTTTCTGATTCACACATCATTGCAGCCCCACAAACAATTCCCCAACGAGCTTGAAGCACACCAAATACCCTCTCTACATCCTTCCTGGCCGCTTCCTGCATTGTTGCAAACTGCTTATGTTTTTTTGCCATGCGGTTTGGATACGGTCTTCACAAACGCTACCCACTAGGGGTAGATGCCATCGGCAAGATAGTATCACATGTTGTAGTCTCGATCATTGATGGTGTTGTTGCACGGCAGTGATTCCCCATTGCAAAGCCTCCTGAACACCGAAGATCGTTGAAGCACGTTGATGTTATTGTGAGAACCCAGCATTTCAAAGAAAGCATGCTAAATCCGTAAGTCATGTGATGTCACTTCTTCTAGTATGATGGTGGCCTCTTTGGTGTGGCCTTGATACATTCCTTGCAGACCTTTGGGGCAGTTATTCCACTGCCAATGCATGCAATCAATTGATCCGAGCATTTCGGAAACCCCCTGTCTTCTCCAATAGCCAACAACTTATCTGTGTCATGCGCATTTGGTTCTCTCATATATTGTGCTCCAAACACCTCCACCAAAGCATGGGCAAACTTGACAGTAGTCTTTAGGCATGTGCTCTCCTCCATCCTGACCATCTCACCAACGACATCTGCAGCAGTACCAAGTGCAAGCATTCTCTTTGTAGCCATGCACTTCTGCTTGGCACTGAAAGAGAGTTTGTTGTAGAAATCCCTTATGAGCTTGAAGTAGTCACCGCGTGCTTCCACTCCCTCCACAATGCACAAAAACAATGGTTTTCACATGCAAAAATGGCGACGAAACCATGGATCATCCGGGAAAGCTAGGTTCGAAGAAAAGTAGTCCTTCAGTAGTAGCTTTGCTCTGGATACCGTATCCCGGTTGATCACTCTTCTCCCTTCGACTGAGCCCTTGAAATTGAGAATATGCTTCACTTGTCGATTCATTTCCTCTTGCATGGTCATGAGCATGATCATGTCCACTTCTTCATCAAAATCTGAGGTATTGAAGAAATCATCTTGAATCATTTGATCAAGCTCCGTTGGTCTATACTCCTCGTCGGACGAAGCATCGGAATCCATCATTTTCCTTAATAAAATCACAAAAAAATCCGGTCAGACATTGTGTCGAACACAACAAGTGCAAGGCGGAGCCAAAGAGTTGTCGGACGTACCGCGGTGGCTTCCGGGCCGGCAAAGACGTCCCCCGCAACGAGGATGGGAGAGCTGTGGAGCGCAAGCGGTGGCGGAGCTGCAAGACGGACGACGCGAAGGAGGAAGAAGAGAGGAAAGAGCAAATGGATCCGGCAGCTCTAGGGGTGGATTTTGTGCAATTTGCGGTGGGGTCAGGCGGTCGGGTCCGAGTGGCGGGCGTGCGTCCCATATCCACTTCATATTTGGGCTGGATATAAGGGGTGCCGGTTAGCCAGGCATTTGAGGCCCGTTTAGGGCGTCCGACTGGGTCAAAATTTTATGACTGGGCAATTACCGAGCGGCCTGTCCGGATGTTTGATATGGGTATGAGAAGTCCGGTTATAGATGCTCTTATCCCATAGTTCACGGTTGTAGATGCTCTTATCCCATAGCTCACCATGAGCATCAATACATCACCGACCAGTACATAGAATTGCAAACACAAGCATCAACCAACATCGACCTTGGCATATGTATGTGTGTACCTGCGTGTCGTCCTCGCGGTCAGTTTGGATGAAGCAGAACTTTTCGTGATTCCGTCCTTGGCGGCAAGGCCAAAGTTGTCTTCGCTGGCTTTGCAGAGCAGTGCCCGAGTAGGAGAGACGGCTTCCATGGACACGCTCGGTCATCAAAACGATTGTTGTTCGCCTGTATGTTCTGTCGAGTCATGCCACCGATCGAGCAAACCTACAGCTTAGAGTTTCGATACGTGTGTGTGTGCCCCTCGAGGGAAAATCTATCAAGCTGCCTGGGTGTCTATTTCTTGTGTACATGCGCGGAGGCTCCTGCTCCCTCAACGATGCAGCGCGGAGGCTCCTGCTCTCTCAATGATGCAGCGGCGGCGCGACGGGTGGCATGCTGCAGGCTGTACGGCGCGAGGCTGGGTCGAGGTGGCTCCTGCTCCACGGGCGACGAGGCGGAGGCGGGGTAGGTGCGTTAACGTTTGCTCCGTTAGGTCCTGTATAAACAGTTTTTAATCCCTTTTTCGACGCAGTTTCAAACCGTTACCGTACCTGTGTGGGTGATAGGAGAGCCATCCCACCCGATACCGAAACATCGTCTGCGATGGGGCGAACGCCTACTCACGATTCACCTAAAGGAAGCATATGTGAAGCCATAACCTATCCCACGCGTTGCACTTGGACGTTACGTTTGTGATCAACTACACATTCGAGACGATGGTGCAGATATATTCGTGTGCGAAATATGGATATCACAAACATTTAACCCCATGACCTGTTTGCGATAGGTACATTATGACACACGGTCCGAAACTTTTAAATGTGTGCGGTGGCTCTGTTATCGTCAATGTGCCAATTTAATAATCATGTGCGATAGTTATTCCGATCACACACACTGTTCATATGCCAACCGTCTTCTTATCAACCTACATTAATAAACGCACGCAGGTTTGGAACCGTTTGTGCCATTGACGCCAATTGCACACTTTACGACGTGCAAACGCGTGTGTGACGTTGCCCACATTTCAGACGCGCAAAATATGCGACCGTGTGTTGTAAAGCTGCTAATCACACACGCTATTTTTCAAACAATCGTGTGTAATATATGAGACCATCGCACACGGTTTATTCATTCAAACTGTGTGCACTGTAATTTATTACCTAATAACTTATTTTCGTTAATTTATTATTAGAATTGGAAATTTCAAAATTTTAATTATGAAATATGGATTTCATATCCATCAATACATACCCTAATTATAATGGTTCAACATCCAATGCATAAATCAAAATCTCAGTACATGTTTGATGGTTACACATATAGTTCGATAGAAGATTAAATATGATGAACCACAATATATGGTACTAGGGCGGTAAAGGTGAAGAGAGATTTGTAAATCCTTTTTGCGGTGGATGGTGTTGAAAAAGCGGAATACCCATAACGTGTCCTCCTCCGTGCCAAAGGTGTGTGATGTCTACTACACAACTTTATTCTTGTAGACTCTGTTGGGCCTCCAAGCGTAGAGTTTTGTAGGACAATGACAATTGTCCCTCAAGTGGATGACATAAGGTTTATCAATCTGTGGGAGGTGTAGGATGATGATAGTCTCTCTCAAACAACCTTGCAATCAAGTACAAGAAATCTCTTGTGGCCCCAACACACCCAATACAATGGCAAATTGTATAGGTGCACTAGTTCGGCGAAGAGATGGTGATACAAGTGCAATATGGACGGTATAGGTTTCTATAATCTGAAAATATAAAAACAGCAAGGTATCGAGTGGCAAACCACAAGCGAAATGTTGTATAAATGCTTGAAAATAAGGCCTAGGGTTCATACTTTCACTAGTGCAATCTCTCAACAATGCTAACATAATAGAATCATATGATCATCCCTCAACGTGCAACAAAGAATCACTCCAAAGTTCATAACTAGTAGAGAACATAAGATGAAATTGTTGTACATAGTAAGAACCACCTCAAAGGAACCCTTTTCGATCAATCTATTGGGCTATTCCTATATATGACACAAACAACCCTAGAGTTCATACAAAAATAACACCAATGATACATATCAATCAACCTTAATGTCACCTAGATACTTTAATGTCACCTCAAGTATCCGTGGTTTTATTATTAGACACGCGTCAAACAATTTCAGATTCATCATATTCAATTCAACACAAATAACTTCAAAGAGTACCCCAAGATTTCTATCGGAGAAAGTAGGACAAGAACATGTATCAACCCCTATGCATAGATTACCCCATTGTCACCACGGGAATTCACAAGTTAAGTACCAAGACATGTCAAGTGATCTCAAATCCAACATTCAATCCGACACAACAAAATCTCAAAGGGAAATATTCAATTCATCATATCAAGATAGCAAGGAACAAACACCATATGATCCAACTATATTAACAAAGCTCGTGGTACATCAAGATGGTGACATCTCAAGAACACGAGAGTGAGAGAGAGAGAGAGAGACAAAGAGAGAGAGATCAAACACATAGCTACTGGTACATACCCTCAGCCCCAAGGGTGAACTACGCTCTCCTTGTCATGGCCTCCGATGGGATGAGGAAGATGGCCATCAGATGACGATTTCCCTCTCCAGCAGGGTACTGGAAAGGCTCCAGATGGGTTTTTCGTCGATACGGAGAGTTGCAGTGGCTGAGCGGAGATGCTTTGTTTATTTTTAAGGGTTTCTGTTTATATTGGATTTTTTGGCATTGGAATTGTGCTAAACGGGAGCCACGTCGGCCCCACAAGCCATTAGGCACGTCCAGGGGGTGGGCACGCCGTGTTGGCTTGTGGCCCACAGGTGGTTCCCCTCCGGTGGTTGTTTGCTCTGGTATTTCTTATTTCCTCCAAAAAAAATCATAAAAAAGTTTCGAGCAATACTGAGAACTTTTATTTTCTACACAAAAACACCACCACGGCAATTCTGCTGAAAACAATGTTAGTTCGGGTTAGTTCTAAATAAATCATATAAAGTGCACCGAAACCATATAATAGTATTGTAAGCATAGGCAAACATGGCATGAATACTTCATAAATTATTGATATGTCGGAGACGTATCAGCATCCCCAAGCTTAATCCCTACTCGTCCTCGAGTAGGTAAATGATGAAGGAAGTAATTTATGAAGTGTGAATGCTAGCATAGTGCATAGTTTTCATCATTGATAATTTCATTCAATTTTTCTAGCATCATAACCAAATTTTTTTTCTCATAAAAATTAGTATGATAGAGTAGCAATCAATTCACATGTCATGGTTCAAACAATTTTTCTCTTGAAACTTAACAACCTATGTTCTTAGTCATCAAACAATTTCAATGCACCATCAAGTCTAAGCTTGAAATCCACATACTCAATTATCATAGAGTATTCTATGATTGCTAATACTCAAAGCATAGTTTTAGAACAAACAACATCCATCGAACGCAGAGAAATATAGGGGCTCAATGTTTTGCCTCCCAACGTACTTATCATCAAGATAATAGTCAACAATAATGAATCATGATCAAATATATTTGACTGGATATATGTGTTTGGATCTTTCCCCGCCACATGATGCCTGCCAACTAATAGATTAGGGTTGGAATAAGAAGTTGACTCAACATGAAAAGTAAATGAATGAAAGTAAATAGCATGAAAGTAAATAGATTTTCCCTTCACAAAGGGAAGCAGGGGATTTGCAGAGGTGCCGGCGCTCATTGTTTAAAATAGAGATGAATATGTAGTTTTGAGTGGTGTACTTTTCCTGTCAACGTTACAACAGAGTTTTCAATATCTTCCATGCTAATCACATTACTGGCGATTCCCAAACAGAATTGAAATTTTACTCCCCCTCAACCATTCAAACATATTCCATGGCTGGCCGAATCCACGGTTGCCCTCCAAACAATCAAATTTCTAGGGGGAGTTCTCATTTATTTATTATTGCATTATGCAGGACTGGGCATCCTTTTTACCAGCCACTCTCGTGCTATGACAAGTGAATAAACTCTCATATTGAGAATAACCCACTTAGAATGGAAGATAATAACAACCCCGTTGCTCTAGGAGCGGTACGATCACACAAAACAGATGTTTATTTGAATGTTTAGAGGTGGCATGTGCAAATTTACTTGGAATGGCAGTAAAATACCATATATAGGTAGGTATGGTGGACTCTCATCGAAGAAACTTGGCTCAAGGATTTGGATGCACAATTAGTATCTCTACTTAGTACGAAGTTTTGGCTAGCAAAAGGTACTAAAAAAGCACCACATGTTGGAGGATCCATGACAATATGACGTCTATGCAAATATACCCAAACATAACCATTACGTTGTCTTCCTTGTCCAACTTCAACTACTTGATCAAGGTTGAAAATAATTAAAGGGTATTCACAGTCATAAAAGATGTCCAATATAATATATTTGTATGTGAAAGTTCTCTTTCTTATACTAATCATTCATGAATTGCTTGTATGACCAATATTTGTGATTGTCAAACTTTAATAGATTTTACTTTCTAAAACAAATGTGAACATGCCATTAAGAATATAGCACATTCATAATTTCATATTTATGATATTTCATTCATTCATAATTTACTCTTAGGATATAATTGAAGCACAAGAGCAAACATCAAACTACTCCCAAAAGGTATATGTGAAGATCAATGAGTAGTCAAACAATTAAGTAGCTATGTGAGGACTCTCTCTCAATAAATATTTTCAGATCTGATATTTATTTAAAATAGAAAATAAGACAATAATAAATTCCAAGAGTAGCACATATCATGTGGACAAATAAAAATTTAGGCTCAACATAGGCGAACCGATATTTGTTTGATGAAGAGAGGTGGGATGCTTAGCATCCCCAAGCTTAGATGCTTGAGACTCCTTGAAATATTTGCTTGGGGTGCCTTGGGCATCCCCAATCTTGAGATTTTGTATCTTGTTTAATCTTCTTATATCCCGGTTTCACCTAAGTCTCAAAAACTTCATCCACAAAAACTCAAAAAGAACTCGTGAGATAGATTAGTACAAATAAGAATAAATCAACACTTCATGTACTTCCAAGACAAGTTAAATAATAATTTTCAAACATTAGGTATTGTATAATATCATTTCCACAATTTATATCTACTAATATAAGCCATGAAAACTCTAGGATAAGTAGATAACAAAACTATGACAACAATCTATCCAAACAGAATAGTATGTAGAAATTAATTTACAAAGTGCACTTTTGTATCTCTAAAAAATAATAAATTTAGGAAATGATAAAAAAATCATATGAAATACCGTGTATTAGTTTCAGAAGCTGTCCACGTTCCGGTAAAATTTGAAAATTCAAATAGTACACCAAAAGTTTCTGTTTTTACACAACACACATCAAACATGTAATTCAACCATCCTAAAAGGCAATTTTTTGGAACTTTTTATTGAAAAACAATATTACAAATACCAGAAAGCAAAGTTTAACAAAATAAAATGAGTCTCCAATCTAAACTCATATTATGTGATGAATAAAAATATATCTCCAAGTAAGATATACCGATAGTGTTAAAGACAAAAGAGGGGATGCCATCTGGGGAATCCCCAAGCTTAGACGCTTGAGTCTTCCTTGGATATTACCTTGGGGGTGCCTTCGGAATCCCCAATCTTAGTGTCTTACCACTCGTTATTCTCCTCATATCGGTGTATTACCCAAAACTTGAAAACTTCAATCACACAAAACTCAGCGGAACTTCGTGAGATGGGTTAGTATGATAAATATAGATCATTCACTTATGTATTATCAAGACAAGATTCACAATTATTCTCACATAATAACTACTTTATATATCGTTCCCATAATTTATGCCACTAAATATAAGCTATGGAAACACTAAAACAGACAAGCAAACTATGAATGCAAAACGGAATCTCTAAAAAACAAAACAGTCTTGTGATGATCTAAATGAAATCCGTATTTCCATATCCCTAAAAATTCTGAAAATTTGGAAAAACGCATAGAATTTGCATAGAAAAATTGTGTAAAAATTTCAGAATTGTTTGACTCTCCAGTAAAACCAGAGAAATTCTGAACTGTACATAAAAGTTTCTCTTTTTGCACGGAATCATACTAAGAAATATCCACACTATCCCAAAGGCTTTACTTGGCATTTCATTGAAATAAAAGACATAAAAAATGATTACTACAGTAGCTTAATCATGTGAACACACAAAAACAGAAAGTATAAGTGTTGGGTTTGTTGGAAATATGCCCTAGAGGCAATAATAAAGTGGTTATTATTATATTTCCTTGTTCATGATAGCCATTTATTATCCATGCTATGATTGTATTGATTGGAAACTCAAATACATGTGTGAATACATAGACAGCACCGTGTCCCTAGTGTGCCTCTAGTAGACTAACTCGTTGATCAAAGATGATCAAGGTTTCCTAGCCATAGACATGAGGTGTCATTTGATAACGGGATCACATCATTAGGAGAATGATGTAATGGACAAGACCCAAACTATGAACGTAGCATATGATCGTGTTAGTTTATTGCTATGTCAAGTATCTGTTCGTATGACCATGAGATCATGCAATTCACTAACACCGGAGGAATACCTTGTGTGTATGAAATGTCGCAACATAATTGGGTGAATATAAATATGCTCTACAGGTATCTCCGAGGGTGTGTGTTGAGCTAGCATGGATTGAGACTGGGATTTCTTGCTCCGTGTGACGGAGAGGTATCTTAGGGCCCAATCGGTAATACAACATCACAATGAGCCTTGCAAGCAAAGTGACTAAAGAGTTATCCATAGGATCTTGTATTACAGAACGAGTAAAGAGACTTGTCGGTAACGAGATTGAACTAGGTATAGAGATCCGATGATCGAATCCAGGGCAAGTAGCATACCGAAGAACAAGGGAACAACATACGTGATTAATTGAATCTTTGACATAGAGGTTTGACCGATAAAGATCTTCATAAAATATGTATTAACCAATATGGGCATCCATGTCCTTCTATTGGTTATTGACCATAGAGGTGTCTCGATCATATCTGCATAGTTCTCAAACCCGTAGGGTCTGCACACTTAACGTTTGGTGACGTTTCGATATTATTGAGAAATAAGTGTTGGTGACCGAAGGTTGTTCGGCATCCCAGATGAGATCCCGGACGTCAAGAGGAGCTATGGAATGGTCCATAGGTAAATATTTATATATAGGAAGTTGGTATTTGACTTCCGAAAAGTTCTGGAAACTACCAGGGTTACCGTAAGGGTTCTCGGGTCCATCGGGTGGGCCCATCCACCCCAAAGGGCCCCATGGGCTGTGGGAGGAGGCAAACCATCCTTGGGTGTGCTAGCCGTCCCCCCCAACAAGGCCCATGCGTCTAGGGAGTGGGAGAAAAGGAAACCCAAAGTGGGGGAAGGAAATTCCAAGTAGGAAAGGGAATCCTACTTGGAGTAGGATTGGTGGGAGGCTTGGCCTCCACCTCCTTCGGCTGAAGCCCTAGGGGAAACCCTATGGAGGCTTCCTCCTCCCCCTTCCCTCCTATATATATACTAGAGGATAGAGCCCCCCAATACACATGGCCACGTGCTAGTTTTCTATTCTCTAGTTCCTCCACCAAATAGATTCTGGTAGTGCTTAGGCGAAGCCCTGCCGAGATAACTCTACCACCACCACCACCACGCCATCGTGATGCTGGAGATCTCATATACCTCTCCTCCCCTCTTGCTAGATCAAGAAGGCGGAGATCTTCATCGAGCTGTACGTGTGCTGCATGCGGAGGTGTCATCCGTTCGGCGATAGATCGGGGCGGATCGTGATTGGATCGCGGGACGACTAACGATTTGGATCGCAAAGACGTTCGACTGCATCAACCGCATTTTTTAACGCTTCCCACTTAGTGATCTACAAGGGTATGTAGATCCACTATCCCTCTCATAGATGCTCGTCACCATGGATAGATCTTGTATGTGAGTAGGATTTTTTTTGTTTCCCATGCAACATTCCCCAACAGTGGCATCATGAGCTAGGTCTATGCGTAGATGATATAACGAGTAGAACACAAAGGAGTTTGTGGGTGTTGATTCTCAGATTGCTTCCTCCCTTGGTATTTTCTTGATTCAGCGGTATTGTGGGATGAAGCGGCCCGGACCAACCTTACTCGTCCACGTACGAGAGATCGGTTCCATCGACTGACATGTGACTTTGTTGCATAAAGATGGCTGGCGGGTGTCTGTCTCTCCTACTCTAGTTGGATCGGATTCGACAAAGGCGGTCCTTGAGAAGGTTGAATAGAAATTTGTGTATCACCTTGTTGTTTTGCATAGGTAAGAATCATTCTTGCTAGATACCCGTAGCAGCCACGTAAAACATGCAACAACAATTAGATGCCGTCTAACTTGTTTTTGCAGGGTATGTTGTGATATGATATGGCCAATTACATGATGAGATATATGTGATGTATGAGATGATCATGTTTTGTATACAATATCACGACTTGCATGTCGATGAGTACGGTAACCGGCAAGAGCCATAGGGTTGTCTTTAATTATTGTATGCCATGTGTGTCAATCGTTAAGTGCTATGTAATAGTTTAGCTTATCGCTAAGCGATAGCAATAGTAGTAGAAGCATGGTGGGCACGACAACCCCGATGGCGACACAATGATGGAGATCATGATGATGGATACCATGGTGTTATGCCGGTGATGATGGATATCATGCCGGTGCTTTGGAGATGGAGATCAAAAGCACAAGTTCATGGCCATATCATGTCACTTATGATTTGCATGTGATGTTAATCCTTTTATGCATCTTATTTTGCTTAGGACGACGGTAGCATTATAAGGTGATCCCTCACTAAAATTTCAAGATAAAATTGTGTTCTCCCCGAGGGTTCGCTGTTGCGAAGATCGTCGTTTCGAAGCACCACGTGATGATCGGGTGTGATAGACTCTACGTTTACATACAACGGGTGCAAGCCAGTGTTACATGTGCAGAACACTCGGGTTAAACTTTATGAGCCTAGCATGTACAGACATGGCCTCGGAACAAAAGAGACTCGAACATGAGTCATATAGTAGATATGATCAACATGCAGACGTTCACCATTGAAACCACCTCATCTCATGTGATGATCGGACTTGGGTTGGTGAATTTGGATCATGTATCACTCGGATGGCCGGAGGGATGTCAATTTGAGTGGGATTTTTTAAGTAATATGATTAACTAAACTCATTATCTTGCACAATAGTGTTAGTAACCTTTGCAAATTTATGTTGTAGATCAATGGCTTGCACAGTAGTTCCCCTGAATTTCAATGCGTTCCTAGAGAAAGCCAAGTTGAAAGATGATGGAAGTAACTTTGTAGACTGGGCCGTAATCTGAGGATTATCCTCACGGCTTCCCAAAAGGCTTATGTCCTTCATGCACCGCTCGGTAAAGCACCCGTTCTAGTGTTGTCTGAAGACGTTGTGACCTCCTGGGAGGCATGTTCTAGAGATTACTCAATAGTTCAATGTGCAATGTTGTATGCCTTAGAATAGGGACTTCAGTGTCGTTTTGAACATCATGGAGCAGATGAGATGTTCCAGGAGTTGAAGTTTATCTTTGAGAAGAATGCCTGGATCGAGAGGTATGAGACCTCTGATAAGTTCTATTCTTGCAAGATGGAGGAGAACGGGTATGTCAGTGAACCTATACTCAGAATGTCTGGGTATTCAAACCGTGTGGCTTAGTTAGGGATGCCCCTTCCGCCGGAGGCGATCACTGACAAAGTTCTTCAATCATTGCCACCTATATACAAGAGCTTCGTGATGAATTATAACATGCAAGGGATGAACAAGTTAGTCGCCGAGCTGTTTGCGATGTTGAAATTCGCTGAGTTTGAAATCCAGAAGGAGCATCAAGTGTTGATGGTCAGTAAAACCACTAGTTTCAAGAAGAATGGCAAGGGCAAGAAGGGTAACTTCAAGAAGAGTGGCAAAGAAATTGCCCCTCCTGTTTAGAAACCCAAGGCTAGACCCAAGCCAGAAACTGAGTGCTTTCATTGCAAGGGAACTGGTCACTGGAAGCGGAACCGCCCCAAGTATCTGGCCGACAAGAAGGCGGCCAATACCAAACAAGGTAGATATGATATACATGTTATTGATGTGTACCTTACCAACTCTCGTTGTAGTGCCTGGGTATGTGATACCTGTTCGGTTGCTCACATTTGCAACTCAAAAAAGAGCTACGAAATAGACGAAGGCTGGCTAAGGATGAAGTGACGATGCGCGTGGGAAATGGTTCCAAGGTTGATGGGATCGCCGTCAGCACGCTCGCTCTTCGAGACCATCGGGATTAGTGATGAACGTGAATAATTGTTATTTAGTGCCTGTGTTAAGCATGAACATTATATCTAGATCTTGTTTATTAAGGGACGGTTACTCATTTAAATCAGAGAATAATGGCTGTTCTATTTATATGAGTAATATCTTTTATGGTCATGCACCCAATGTGAGGTGCTTATTCTTATTGAATCTCGATAGTGATGATACACATGTTCATAACATTGATGCCAAAATATGTAGAGTTGATAATGATAGTACCACTTTCTTGTTGCATTGCCGCTTAGGTCATATTAGTGTAAAACACATGAAGCTCCATGCTGATGGACTTTTGGAGTCACTTGATTTCGAATCACTTGAAACATGTGAACCAGGCCTCATGGGCAAGATGACTAAGACCCCGTTCTCTTGAATAATAGAACAGGCAAGTGACTTGTTGGAAATCATACATACTGATGTGTGTGGTCCAATGAGCATTGAGGCACACGATGGATATCGTTACTTTGTCACCCTCACTAATGACTTAAGTAGATATGGGTATATTTACTTAATGAAACACAAGTCTGAAACGTTTGAAAAGTTCAAGCAATTTCAGAGTGAAGTTGAGAATCATCGTAACAAGAAGATTAAATTCCTATGATCTGATCGAGGAGGAGAATATCTGAGTTATGAGTTTGGTAGTCACTTAAGACAATGTGGAATAGTTTCATAATTGACACCGCCTAGAACACAATAGCGTAATGTTGTGTCCGAACGTCGTAATCAAACCATATTAGATATGGTGCTTTCTATGATGTCTCTTGCCGATTTGCCACTATTGTTTTGGGGTTATGCATCAGATACAGCTACATTCACTTTAAATAGGGCATCATTGGGAAAATGATGTGATGGACAAGATCCAATCCTAAGCATAGCACAAGATCGTGTAGTTCGTCTGCTCAAGCTTTTCTAATGTCAAGTATCGTTTCCTTAGACCATGAGATTGTGCAACTCCCGGATACCGTAGGAATACTTTGGGTGTTCCAAACGTCACAACGTAACTGGGTGGCTATAAAGGTAAGCTATGGGTATCCCCGAAAGTATCTGTTGGGTTGGCACTAATCGAGACTGGGATTTGTCACTCCGTATGACGGAGAGGTATCTCTTGGCCCACTCAGTAAGACATCATCATAATGAGCTCAATGTGACTAAGGAGTTAGTGATGGGATGATGTGTTATGGAACGAGTATAGAGACTTGCTGGTAACGAGATTGAACAAGGTATAGGGATACCGACGATCGAATCTCGGGCAAGTATCATACCGGTAGACAAAGGGAATTGTATACGGGATTGATTGAATCCCCGACATCGTGGTTCATCCAATGAGATCATCATGGAGCATGTGAGAGACAACATGGGTATCCAGATCCTTCTGTTGGTTATTGACCGGAGAGGTGTCTCGCTCATGTCTACGTGCCTCCCGAACCCGTAGGGTCTACACACTTAAGGTTCGATGATGCTAGGGTTATAGGAAATAGTGTACGTGGTTACCGAAGGTTGTTCGGAGTCCCGGATGAGATCCCAGACGTCACGAGGAGCTCCGGAATGGTCCGGAGGTAAAGATTCATATATAGGAAGTGAGGTTTTGGTCACCAGAAATGTTTCGGGAATTACCGGTAACGTACTGGGACCACCGAAAGGGTTCCGGGGGTCCACCAAGTGGGGCCACCAGCCCCAGAGGGCTGCATGGGCTGCAAGTGGGAGGGATACAGCCCCTAGGTGGGCTGGTGCGTCCCCCACAAGGGCCCAAGGCGCAACACAAGGGTGGAGGGGGCAAACCCTAGAGCAGATGGGCCCTAAGGCCCACCCTAGGGCAACCTCACCCCTCTCCCCTCCTGGCCGCCGCACCAGATGAGATCTAGGGCTGTCGCCGGCCCCTAGGGTGGGAACCCTAGGGCGCAGACCTCCCTCCTCCTCCTCCTATATATAGTGGAGCACTTGGGGCAGCCGGAGACACGCATCTCTCTCTCTCTCATGGCGCAGCCCTACTCCTCCCTCTCCTCGTCCTCCGTAGTGCTTAGCGAAGCTCTGCCGAAGTACCACGCAGCTCCACTGTCACCACGCCATTGTGTTGCCGGAGCTCTCCCTCAACCTCTCCTTCCTCCTTGCTGGATCAAGGCGTAGGATACGTCACCGGGGTGCATGTGTGTTGAACGCGAAGGCGCCGTTGTTTGGCGCTTAGATCGGATTCCATCGTGATCTGAATCTCTGCGAGTACGACTCCACCAACCGCATTCTAGTAATGCTTCCGCTTAGTGATCTTCAAAGGTATTAAGATGCGATCTCTTTCCCACTCGTTGCTGGTTTCTCCATAGATAGATCTTGGTGAACACGTAGGAATTTTTTTGATTTACTACTACGTCTCCCAACAGTGGTATCAGAACTAGGTCTATGCGTAGAATCTATGCACGAGTAGAACACAAGTTGTTGTGGGCGTCGATCTTGTTAATATGCTTGATGTTACTAGTCTTATCTTGATTCGACGGTATTGTGGGATGAAGAGGCCCGGACCAACTTTACACGTACGCTTACGTGAGACCGGTTCCACCACCTGACATGCACTTATTGCATAAGATGGCTAGCGGGTGTCTGTCTCTCCCACCTTAGTCGGTTTGGATTCGATGAAAAGGGTCCTTATGAAGGGTAAATAGCAACTGGCATATGACATTGTGGTTTTGGCATAGGTAAGAAACGTTCTTGCTAGAAACCTATAGTAGCCACGTAAAACTTGCAACTACAAATTAGAGGATGTCTAACTTGTTTTTGCAGCATATGCCTTGTGATGTGATATGGCCAAAGGATGTGATGTGATGCATTGTGATGTATGAAATTGATCATGTTCTTGTAATAGGATTCACGACTTGCATGTCGATGAGTATGACAACCGGCAGGAGCCATAGGAGTTGTCTTAATTTATTGTATGACCTGCGTGTCAATCATAAACGCCATGTAATTACTTTACTTTATTGCTAACCGTCAGCCATAGTAGTAGAAGTAATAGTTGGCGAGACAACTTCATGAAGAAACGATGATGAAGATCATGATGACGGAGATCATGGCGTCGTGCCGGTGACAGTGATGATCATGGTGCCCCGAAGATGGAGATCAAAGGAGCAAGATGATATTGGCCATATCATGTCACTATATTGATTGCATGTGATGTTTATCATGTTTAAATCTTATTTTCTTAGAACGACGGTAGTAAATAAGATGATCTCTCAATAAAATTTCAAGAAAGGTGTTCACCCGAACTATGCATCGTTGCTAAGGATCGTTGTTCCGAAGCACCACGTGATGATCGGGTGTGATAGGTTCTAACGTTCGCATACAACGGGTGTAAGCCAGATTTACACACGCGAAACACTTAGGTTGACTTGACGAGCCTAGCATGTACAAACATGGCCTCGGAACACAGAATACCGAAAGGTCGAACATGAGTCGTATAGTAGATGCGATCAACATGGAGATGTTCACCATGGATGACTAGTCCGTCTCACGTGACGATCGGACACGGGCTAGTTGACATGGATCATGTATCACTTGGATGACTAGAGAGATGTCTATCTAAGTGGGAGTTTATTAAATAATTTGATTATGTGAACTTAATTATCATGAACTTAGTCTAAAATTGTCTTTACAATCTATATTGTAGATCCAATGGCCAACGCTAATGTCACCCTCAACTTCAACGCGTTCCTAGAGAAAACAAAGCTGAAAGATGATGGAAGCAACTATGTGGACTGGGTCCGTAGCTTGAGGATTATCCTCATAGCTTCCAAGAGATTGTATGTCCTTGATGCGCCGCTAGGTGACCCACTCATTTTCCTAGCGGACCAAGACGTTACGAACGCTTTGTAGTCACGCTGTGATGATTAGTCCCTGGTTCAGTGCGGCATGCTTTATAGTTTAGAACAGGGGCTCCAAAAGCGTTTTGAGCAACACGGAGCATATGAGATGTTCCAAGAGCTGAAACTGGTTTTCCAAGCTCATGCCCGAGTCGAGAGATATGACGTCTCTGACAAGTTCTTGAGCTGTAAGATGGAGGAGAATAGTTCTGTTAGTGAGCACATACTCAAAATGTCTGGGTTGCACAACCGCTTGACTCAGCTGGGAGTTAATCACCTGGATGACTCGGTCATGTACAGAATCCTCCAGTCGCTTCCACCTAGCTACGAGAGCTTTGTGATGAACTACAACATGCAGGGTTTGGAGAAGTCCATTCCTGAGTTGTATTCGATGCTAAAATCAGCAAAGGTCGAGATCAAAAAGGAGCATCAAGTGTTGATGGTGAATAAGACCACTAGTTTGAAGAAAGGCAAGGGTAAGAAGAACTTCAAGAAGGACGACAAAGTTGTTGCCGTGCCCGGTAAGCAAGTTGCCGAGAAGAAGAACAAGAATGGACCCAAGCCTGAGACTGAGTGCTTTTATTGCAAGGGTACCTATCACTGGAAGCGGAACTGCCCCAAGTACTTAGAGGATAAGAAGGCCGGCAATGTTAAAGGTATATGTGATATACTTGTTATTGATGTGTACCTTACCAGCGCTCGTAGCAGCTCCTGGGTATTTGATACCGGTGCAGTTGCTCACATTTGTAACTCCAAGCAGGAGCTCCGGAATAAGCGGAGACTGGCAAAGGACGAGGTGACGATGCGCGTCGGGAATGGTTCCAAGGTCGATGTGATTGCCGTCGGCACGCTACCTCTACATATACCTACGGGATTAGTTTTAAACGTCAATAATTGTTATTTAGTACCAGCTTTGAGCATGAACATTGTATCTGGATGTCGTTTGATGCAAGATGGCTACTCATTTAAATCTGAGAATAATGGTTGTTCTATTTATATGAGAGAAATGTTTTATGGTCATGCCCCGCTGGTCAATGGTTTATTTTTGATGATTCTCGAACGTGATGTTACACATGTCCATAGTTTGAGTACCAAAAGATGTAAGATTTATAACGATAGTCCCACTTACATGTGGCACTCCCACCTTGGTCATATTGGTGTCAAACGCATGAAGAAACTCCATGCTGATGGACTTTTAGAGTCTCTTGATTTTTAATCATTTGACACGCATGAACCATGCCTCATGGGCAAGATGACCAAGACTCCGTTCTCCGGAACAATAGAGCGAGCAAATGACTTCTTGGAGATAATACATACCGATGTATGCGGTCCAATGAGATTCGAGGCTCGCGGTGGCTACCGTTATGTTCTCACCCTCACTGATGACTTGAGCAGATATGGGTATGTCTACTTAATGAAACACAAGTCTGAAACTTTGAAAGGTTCAAGGAATTTCAGAGTGAGGTAGAGAATCAACGTGACAGGAAAATAAAGTGCCTACGATCTGATCGTGGCGGAGAATATTTAAGTCACGAGTTTGGCATGCACCTAAGGAAATGTGGAATTGTGTCACAACTCATGCCGCCTGGCACACCTCAACGAAATGGTGTGCCTGAACGTTGTAATCGCACTCTATTGGATATGGTGCGATCCATGATGTCTCTTACTGACTTACCGCTATCATTTTGGGGATATGCATTAGAGACTACCGCATTCACCTTAAATAGGGCACCGTCAAAGTCCGTTGACACGACACTGTATGAATTATGGTTTGGAAAGAAACCTAAGTTGTCGTTTCTAAAAGTTTGGGGATGCGATGCTTATGTGAAGAAACTTCAACCTGAGAAGCTCGAAGCCAAAGCGGAAAAGTGCGTCTTCATAGGATATCCCAAAGAGACTATTGGGTATACACTACAGGAATCAGGCAGTTTGCCGTCTGCCACCCCCGATGGCAAAGGCATGCATCACGGACGGCAAAGCCTTTGCCGTCCGCCAGCAGACGGCCAACCGTCCGACTGAATAAGCCACGGTAAAGGGCACTTTGTCGTCTGCTCGCGGACGGCAAAGACCTTTGAATCTTTGCTATCCTCCAGCGGACGGCAAAGGGCTTGGACGGCACACGTGGCAACTTAGCTCCGTTAGGGGTTTAACGACGTGCTTTGCCGTCAGCTGGTGGACGGCAAGGTCTTTGCCGTCTGCCAGCGGACGGCAACACACCTTTTTTTTGCTAGCCTAGGTTGGTTCTTTGCCGTCCGCTGGCAGACGGCAAAGAACCAACCTAGGCTAGCCCCAGGTTGCACAGGTAGCTGCCATGTGTTCACTTTGCCATCTGTCCGGACGGCAAAGCTCTTTGCCGTCTACCAGCAGACGGCAAAGTGGCTATATAGCCCCTGTTTTTTTCTTAAAATCATTCAATTTGAAACATATATATCCAACAATATCACATATATATCCAAAAATACAAGCATACCAACAATAAGTTGAAACAATCACATACCAACAATAAGTTCCAACATATATACAAGTTTCCAACAACACACAATGGTTTCCAACAACATATCCATACATACGTATCCAAAACAAGTTTCCATAAACACAAAGGAAGCAGAAGTAGAAGAGTACAGTCCATCAATGCACTCTTCCTCGTCTATAACAAATCTGCAAAGTAGGAAAGATGATAGTTAGAAGAAGAAGAAGATTAACTGGAAGAAAAAGAAGAAAAAGAAGAAGAAGAAGAATTTATCTTCTCTTTCTTTTTCTCTTCTCCTCTCCTCTTCTCCAGGGTAGTAATGCCATTTTGTAGCTAACTAAGCATAGCAAGTTATTTTGGAGAAAAAAATGCTAAGTATAGGTCATTTTATAGCTATCCTAGGTAGAATATAAGGTTATTATGTATTTTTGAGGAAAATAAGCTAAGTATAGGTCATTTTTTAGTAAACCAAGGTTATTATGCCATTTGTTTACCTAAGTGAGCATATTATGTCGTAAATGAACTAGCTAAGCTAATTATAGATCATTATAGCTATCCTAGGTAGAATATACCATTTTCTAGCTAACTAAGCATATCAAGTCATTTTCGAGGAAAATAAGCTAAGTATAGGTCATTTTGGAGCTAAGTAGGTCATTTCTTAAGCTAAGTATGCATTTGTTAATGAAAACACTTGGGAAAACTTACCATCAACATGGAGGTGAAGGACCGGTAGGGTTTGGGCCAGGGTGAGACGTAGAAGGACCGGTCGGGGTTGCGGCAGACGTAGAAGGATCGGTCGATGCTTGTCGGGAGGCACGCTGCACCAAAGATCATTTGCAATGTCTCCTTAGCATGATGCAACTCAAATGTGAATACTAGTAACTAATGACCATTTAAATGAAACTCACCGTGGGTGCTATAGCAATATGGGGCATCGACGGAGGGGTCTGACCATTGTTCTGGCACATGGTCTGCACATTTTGTTTTCACGAGTCATTCATATTAGTTAGTGATGAAACGAACATTACGTGCATGATTTGGCTAATATGTAGGAGAAACTTACCATGAGGAGCTTTTATAGGGTCCGGTGAGACGCGTCGTTCCGGTCCCTCTCCTCCTCCAACAGCCTAGCCGTCCTCTCCTCCATGTCCCTCTTCCTCTGCGTCGCCTGCCTATTTGCCTCCGCCAGAAGCTCCTGGGCCCTAGCCTCAATGGCGAGCTCCATTGGCCATGGACGAGGCCTTATCTCAGGATCAGAGCTCGTCTAGCACTTCTTGATCTCTAGGAGAGTTCTAGGACAACGTATCAGTCCATCCCCAATGGCCATCGAGCCATGGGGCCTCCCACCACCAGATATCATCACGAGCTCTGGATCAAAAGGACTCTGGCTCGGGTTGAAGTCCTCCCCTTTCCTCGCCTTCCCCTCATCTCTATACCTCACGAGCTTGTTGTGGGAGGAGATGTTGCTGAAGCTCTCTGGATGATCGAGGTCATCCTCAGAGAATGCCTTGGCCTTCTTGTACGAGGCAGTATGGTCCATGGCGTAGAGGTCGAACAGAGGTGGCACCTCCTTCTTGTTTTCTCGCGCCTAAAAGAGGTGAACAAAATATTAGTTAAGGGCTCAAGCTAGCATGAAGAATGAAATTGCATGAATCATGAAGCAAACCACATACCCAGTTATCCCCGTACTCAAACAGGTTGGAGCTCCCTTGATGGTGTGGCACACCTCTCATTTGGGCACACTTCTCCTTGGCCTTGTTGTGTTCGGCTAGCCATTCGGGAGAGCACCACTCATCCACCAATGCCTCCCAACAGTCCATCCTATCCGCACACCATCTCGGGGCACCTAAGTTAGACACGAGAAATTTCAGCGCTACGCCTACGAATCAAATCAAAGAAACTAAGTACAAGGCCTTAAGAATAGATAATTACCTTCATAAACTTCTCCTTACTCAGATAATTTTTGCGACACTTCTTGGCCCTCTTAATGTTACTCGAGGCGTAGTAGTCTCTAATAGCCTGCACCCGAGCCTCGTGCCGTAATTTCTGAAGTAGGTGCTTGCACTCGGCTTCGAGAACAATAGCCGCTCTCGCCTCGTCTTCCTCAAGACACATGTAGAAGGTCTGCAATCAAACAAGACAACACATTAGACATTGATTAGTACAATCACTAGGTATTGTTGATTTTTAATTCTGTAAGGAGAAATTACCCAAAAGCGACGGATCACAATGTCAGCCACCGTCTCGCACAACACACCGTTGACCATCTCCTCCGGCGGGGCCGGGGCAGCCTTGTACAGCTCCCAGGTCAGTGCTACCTGTCGAGCTTCACCCTCACTGGGAAACTGGACCTTCCCCGGGAAGTGGTGCTGGAGAAGCACACTAAGGACCTCGTTGGGCCTGCGGACACCACGCTCATATTTCCAATCCTTGCAGTATGACAAGGCCAACACATTAGATATTAATTTGAAGAAACATGAAGGCAAAAGTTAAAAAAAGAGTAAATGCACTTACTTCTCCGCATTAGGCGCAATCAACCACCTCTGCTCGCGGGTTATCGGCACGGGAGGCAGCTTTGTACAACCACGCTGGTAGACCTTCTTGCCCTCCTCAACCAGCTCACCCTCCCTATAGGTGTCCTCAGACAAGTAATTGTCCTCTCCACCATCAGCATGGCCACTAGCCTCCGGAGTCAAGTGGGACGAAGACTCTGGGACCCGAGTCTCCTGGGCCGAAGACTCTAGGACCGGAGTCTCCTGGGACGAAGGCTCGGTGACCCGAGGCTCGTCGACCCGAGGCTCATGGACCAGAGTCCGAGACGGGTCCAAGTCAGACGGGTCCACCTGAGACGGAGCACTCCTGTTGTCAGGAGAATCAGCTGGGTGTGGCGGCGAGGAAGGCGCATCAACCTTCCTACCTCTAGCACCTCTCTTCGTCTTCCCCCGACCTCTCCCGGTCGAAGAAGAAGCGCCCGCCGGTGTCTGCATGCTGTGTACCAGCGCTCTCCGGAGTTGCTCGGGTGGAATAATAGCACCCCTCCCAGCATGCGCCGAGGAAGGAGGCTCAGAGCGCTCTCGACCCCTGCCCACCATCTGTCAACACCTGTAATGACAAAGAGTGAACGAAATTAGTTCAACATAAAAAAATTGAATACCTAATAACATGAACTAATTAATAATATATATGTACATAATAATAATTGAATACCTCACATTACTAATATTAATCTTCATCGTCTATATATGCTCCGGGATCAATAAATGCATAATCATCATCACTATCAGTAATGACGTGCTCATCTGCATCATCAATAAATCCATCAACATGTGGAAGGCCTCTATGTAATCGGTCAAGCATTGTCAGGTCATCCGCAACAGTAACCTCTTCTTCTTTCGTCTCTTCTTGTTCCTGCTCAGGGGTGAAGTCGGGTTCACTATCGCTGTCGACCTCAATGTTCTGGGGTGAAGTAGAGCGGTTCTTGTCGACCAGAGAATGTAAGTTCATAAATTGCTTCAACTCTTCCATAATACTCGACCCCTCCTTCACCGACAGTGGAGACACAACCGGGATAGCCACCTCCATGCTTTGCCAAAAGCTCATACTCTTCGATGGAATCCTTTTGGATCACCGCTCCATCCGAGAATTTGGCGACGTATCGACTATATCACATATCTGGGAATAAGCGCATTTCAAAGGAATTAGAAGTTGCAAAACAATGTACTGAGAACTTACTCGATGTACGGCCGCACTTCTGTTAGGTTGTTGACGATATACAATGAAATGGTCCGCCATTCTTTGACATCCAACCTTATTGATTTCGAAGCACCGGCTGGTGCGAGCTTCCCTTTGAATAGGCTGAGGTTGGATCGACCTTTTTCACGGTCTCCATCATTGTACCGAGGCTTCGGATTATGCAAATGACAATTCTGGACTGTGTAGTGTGTTGTCACAAAGCTTTCCGCCTCCTCAGTAATGAATGCCTCGGCCATCGATGCTTCAACTCTACGTTTATTTTTACATTTTGCTCGAAGCGTCTTCTGCATCCTCTCAGTTGAGAAGCACCAACGATTTTGCATGCCCCCCCAATCTTGCCTCAGTCGGGAGATGCAAAATCAAATGATGCATTGGATTAAAGAAGCCCGGTGGAAAGATCTTTTCTAACTTGCAGATCAACTCCGGCGCCAACTCTTCCAGTTCGTCGAGCACGTCAGGCGATAGTTCTTTTTGCACAAAGAGCACGGAAGAAATAGCTCAGCTCTGCCAGTACTAGCCATTCATCCTCAGGGATAAAGCCACGCAACATCACCGGCATTACCCACTCAAGCCATATGTGCCAATCATGACTCTTGAGACCAAATATTTTCAATTTGTCAAGACTCGCTCCCCTCTTTAGATTCGCTGCGTACCCATCGGGGAACATCAACTGCATTTTCACCCACAAGATCATTTCCCTCATAGCTGGCCTTCCAAGATTGAACCATGCCTTTGGCTTCCTCCAGTTCTTCTTTCCTTTCGGTTGTCGAATGTTTTGTAATAGTCTATCACATAGAGCTTCCTGGTCGACTCTAGCCTTAGGATTATCCTTCGACTTCCCCTCTATGCCGAACAATGTACCAAAAAGGGCCTCCGCGATATTCTTTTCAGTGTGCATCACATCGATGTTGTGTGGGCAAAGGAGGTCTTTAAAGTAAGGCAAATCCCACAAACATATCTTGTGAGTCTAGGCGTGTTCCGTATTATACCCTTTGAAATACCCTGGACAATCTGGATCTAGCTCGAGAGCGTTTATCTGATCCAGGATCTGTTGGCCTATCAATGCAGGTGGTGCAATGTTTTTGACAACTCTACCTTCGATGAAATTCTTCTTGTCTTTTCTGAACTTATGGTCAGGATCCAGGAACTGTCTATGCATGTCGAAGCAAGAAAACTTGCGACCCGCCTCCAGCCAACGGATCTGAAAAGCTTCCTTGCATGTGGGGCACGGAAACCTTCCATGCACACACGAGCCAACGAATAGCGCATACGCCGGCAAGTCATGCATCGAGTACATGTACCACACATGCATATTGAAGTTCTTTTTTGTAGCGGCGTCGTATGTCTTGATCCCATTATCCCAGGCTTCTTGCAATTCATCCTTAAGTGGTTGCATGTACACATTCATATTCTTCCCCGGATATTTGGGCCCTGGAATTATCAACGTCAGGAAAATGTTCTTTCTTTTCATAATCTCTCCGGGGGGGAGATTGAGTGGAATGACAAATACAGGCCAACAACTATATTGTGCTGCCGTCATACCATACACATTGAACTCATCCGTGTTGATGGCAACTCGAGGATGCCTTGGATCTGCCGCTTTATCCATATGTAATGCACCGAAGTGCTTCCATGCAAAAGCGTCTGAAGTGTGTCCCAACATCGGATTCCCATATGCATCCAATTTTGTTCTTTTGCCCAATTTATGCCACGTCTCTGTCTAGCCGTCTCTTCGACCATGAAAAGCCATTGAAGTCTTGGTATGATTGGCAGGTACCGAAGAACATTAATGGGGATTTTGGTCTGACTCTTCTCACCCATACCGTTGTCTACCAGAACAAACCTGGAAGCATTGCAAATGGGGCAATAGTTCAAGCCCGCATACTCAAGCCTAAATAAGGCACATCCATTCTCACAGGCATCTATCTTCTCATAGGGCATCTTAAGCGCACGTAGGATTTTGTCCGACTGGTACAGGTTTGGTGGAAATACATGTCCTTTGGGTAGAAAGCGTCCAAATATCGTCATCATCGCGTCGTAGCATTGTCTGCCCAGGTTGAACTGAGCATTTAGAGCCATTACTTGCGTGATGGCATCCAGTTGACAAAGCTTAGTGTGCTCATGGAGAGGACGTTTTGAAGACTCCAACATTTCATAAAAGGCCTTTGTAGATTCCTCCATCTCATCGTCTGAATCCCGAGCATCATCAAAGTCTTGCACCATGTCTTCGATCCAGGTACCATGCTCGTCGGTGCGACGACGAAGCACCTCAGCTCTGGCACATTGGGCAGACTCACCATGAAATGTCCAGACTGTACAATTAGGCGTAAAACCCCACTTCTACAGGTGTTTGATCATTTCAAACTCTGACTTCTTCTTACAGTTGTCGCAGTCGACACAAGGGCACCAGGTTGTTTTCTGTCCATTTGGAAATGCGACTCTCACAAACTCCTTGGTTTTTGTTAACCATTCACGGGTCATGTCTTTCTGACTAGTGTGACCGGTGTACATCCACCCACGATCGCTCATCCTGCCTAGCTACTGGACACACACAAAATATATACATAATTCAGCAAACCATATTCATCAGTTAATAGAGTTTGTCAATTTCATTACGTCGATGCAACCTAGACGCTAGTAGGTAAAGATAGGTCCTAATCCCACCCGAGTATGTGTAGATTGGGTTCGTTTTCCCATGCTCTCCTTTGGATCCGATGCAAAATTTCGGCAGCACCTCCCCGCTGTTCTCCTGATACACGTCTCGGCAATAAGAAGAGAGGATGTGTACCCAGAGAACAACAGGGAGGCACTGACGAAATTCTGCATTGGATTCGGAGCAGAGCATATGGGAAAACAAACCCAATCTACACATACTCGGGCTGTCCATGGATAACGTTGGACAATTCGAAAGAATCACGGTTATAAATATGCAAATGCATGCATATTTATAGATGTAACCCTTTCGAATGGGAGATGCATAGTGTTCACACATACTGATGATTCAATCTACCTACAGCTAGCAAGTTTCATCGGCAGAAAGACCGGAATAGAGCAAATGAAGGGGGAGGAGGAGATGTCATTTGTGCTCACCCACGAACGCAGGGGCGGAGCTCGTCGAACGTACGGGGAGGTCGTCGAACACCAAACCCTCGTAGTGACGAAACAACTGCACATTTAAATCCAACCGATCAACACAAATATATATATATATGATGTTTTTCATAACAAAATCGGAAATTATATGACCTAACTGATAATTCACACATATATGACCCCGTCGGCCTTTGAAAGGCTTAAGAGCACCCTTTCGGTCAACAAGAGGCCGAAGAGGTGTCGGGGGTCGGGGGTGTCGTGTCAGGGTGTCCGGGTGTCATGGTGTCGGGGTGTTGTGTCGGGGTTCGGATGTCGTGTCGGGGTCAGGGTCGGGGTCGGGGTTTCGGGTCGAGGTCGGGGTCGGGGTGTCGGCTCGGGGTCGGGGTCAGGGTTTTTCCTCTTCTTTTTTTCTTTTCTTCTTCTTCCTCTTCTTCCTTTTCTTCCTTTTTTCCTTCTTCTTCTTCTTCTTCTTCTTCTTCCTCCTTTCCTTTTTCCTCTTCTTCTTCTCCTCCTCTCCTCTTTTTTCTTCTTCTTCTTCCTCTTCTTCTTTTTTCTTCTCCTCCTCCTCCTCTTCTTCTTCTTCCTTCCCTTTTTTCCTCTTCTTCTCCTCCTCCTCTCCTCTTTTCTTCTTCTTATTTTTCTTCTTTTTTCTTCTCCTCCCCCTCTTCTTCTGTTTCTTCTTCTTCTTATTATTTTTTTGTTCTTTTCCTTTTTTTCTTCTTCTTTTCTTCTTTTTTTCTTCTAGGTTTTTTCTTTTTTTCTTTTCTATCTAAGTTTTTTCTACCTAATATATACTAACTAATATGAACTAATAACTAACTAATATGAACTAATAAAAACAGAAAAAAACATAAAAAGGGGGGAGGGTGGAGCTCATCGGAGGGGGGTCGAGGCGGCGTGACGGGGCGGCGGAGGGGGAGGGGCGGAGCTGGGTCATCGGGGGTGCCTGCTCGCTGGCGACCTGACGTGGCGGAGCGGCGGGGGCGACGGGGCCGAGGTGGTGGAGGAGGGCCGCGGGGAGGGACGGGCGGCGCCGCGGCCTGGCTCCAGCGGTGGTGGAGAAGGGTCGTGGGGAGGGGGCGGTGGTGGAGGAGGGCTGCAGGGAGGGGGCAGCGGCGGGAGGGCTGGGCGGCGGCACTGAGAGAGAGAGGGAGAGAGATGTGAGAGAGAGGCGCAGGGGGCGGGGTAACCGTTAGTCCGCCATGAAGTTGTGGGCCCCCCTTACTTCTTTGCCGTCTGCTGGCAGACGGCAAAGAAGTGGCACATGGCAAAGAGCTTGGCCTAGACAGTGCCGTGCCCCGTGGGGTCCACTTTGGTCCTTGCCGTTTGCTGGTAGACGACAAAGAACTCTTTGCCGTCTGCCAGCAGATGGCAAAGAAGTGCAGATGGCAAAGACCCTCTTTGCCATCAACTGGTTCTTTGCCGTCTGCTTTGGAAAGACAGACGGCAAATAGCCTCTTTGCCGTCCGCTAGCGGATGGCAAAGAGCTTGTAGACGGCAAATTGTTTGATTCCAGTAGTGATACCTTCTACCTCAGATCCGAAGGCAAAGTCTTTGTTGCCAAGAATGGATCCTTTCTCGAGAAAGAGTTTCTGTCGAAAGAAGTAAGTGGGAGGAAAATAGAACTTGATGAGGTAATCATACCTCCACTCGAACCGGAGAGTAGCGCAGCACGGGAAGTTGTTTATGTGGAGCCTACACCGACTGGAGAGGAAGTTAATGATGATGATCGTGAAACTTCAGATCAAGTTACTATTGAATGTCGAAGGTCCACTAGGACATGTTCTGCACCAGAGTGGTACGACAACCCTGTCTTGGAGATCATGTTGTTGGACAACGGTGAACCTTCAAACTATGAAGAAGCGATGGCGGTCCCGGATTCCAACAAATTGCTTGAAGCCATGAAATCTGAGATAGGATCCATGTATGAGAACAAAGTATGGACTTTGGTGGACTTGCCTGATGATAAGCGAGCCATAGAAAATAAATGGATCATTAAGAAGGAGACTGACGTGGATGGTAATGTGACCGTCTATAAGCCTCGGCTTGTCGCTAAGGGTTATCGACAAGTTCAAGGAGTTGACTATGATGAGACTTTTTCACCCGTAGCGATGCTGAAGTCTGTCTGAATCATGTTAGCAATTGCCGCATTTTATGATTATGAGATGTGGCAAATGGACGTCAAAACGGCATTCCTTAACGGTTTCCTTAAGGAAGAACCATATATATGATGCAGCCGGAAGGTTTTGTCAATCCTAAAGATGCTAACAAGGTATGCAAGCTCCAGCGCTCCATCTATGGGCTGGTGCAAGCATCTCGGAGTTGGAACATTCACTTTAATGAGGTGATTAAAGCGTTCAGATTTATACTGGTTTATGGAGAACCCTGTATTTACAAGAAAGTGAGTGGGAGCTCTGTAGCATTTCTCATATTATATGTGGATGCCATATTGTTGATGGGAAATGATATAGAACTTTTGGAAAGCGTAAAGGCCTACTTGAATAAGTGTTTTTCAATGAAGGACCTTGGAGAAGCTGCTTACATATTAGGCATCAAGATCTATAGAGATAGATCGAGACGCCTCATAGGTCTTTCACAAAGCACATACCTTGACAAGATATTAAAGAAGTTCAATATGGATCAGTCCAAGAAGGGGTTCTTGCCTGTGTTACAGGGTGTGAGATTGAGTACGACTCAATGCCCGACCACGACAAAGGATAGAGAAGAGATGAGTGTCATCCCCTATGCTTCAGCTATAGGCTCTATTATGTATGCCATGTTGTGTACCAGAGCTGATGTGAACCTTGCCATAAGTTTGGTAGGGAGGTACCAAAGTGATCCCGGAGCGGAACACTCGACAACGGTCAAGAATATCCTGAAGTACCTGAAAAGGACAAAGGACATGTTTCTTGTATATGGAGGTGCCGAAGAGCTCGTCGTAAAGGGTTACGTTGATGCTAGCTTCGACACAGATCCGGTCGACTCCAAGTCGCAAACCGGATACGTGTATATTTTGAACGGAGGGGCAGTCAGCTGGTGCAGCAGCAAGCAAAGCGTCGTGGCAGCATCTACGTGTGAAGCTATTGCCCTTGCCAAGGAGCCCAAGTTTCACAAGAAGACAAGACACATCAAGGGCCACTTCAACTCCATCCGTGATTACATTCAGGACGGAGATATAGATATTTGTAAAGTACATACGGATCTGAATGTCGCAGATCCGTTTACTAAACCTCTTTCACGAGCAAAACATGATAAACACCAAAACTCTATGGGTGTTCAATTCATCACAATGTAACTAGATTATTGACTCTAGTGCAAGTCGGAGACTGTTGGAAATATGCCCTAGAGGCAATAATAAAATGGTTATTATTGTATTTCCTTGTTCATGATAATTATCTATTGTTCATGCTATAATTGTATTAACCAGAAACTGTAATGCATGTGTGAATACATAGACCACAACATGTCCCTAGTGAGCCTCTAGTTGGCTAGCTTGTTGATCAATAGATGGTCACGGTTTCATGACCATGGACATTGGATGTCGTTGATAACGGGATCACATCATCGGGAGAATGATGTGATGGACAAGACCCAATCCTAAGCATAGGACAAGATCGTGTAGTTTGTTTGCTGAAGCTTTTCTAATGTCAAGTATCGTTTCCTTAGACCATGAGATTGTGCAACTCCCGGATACCGTAGGAATACTTTGGGTATGCCAAACGTCACAACGTAACTGGGTGGCTATAAAGGTATGCTACGGGTATCCCCAAAAGTATCTGTCGGGTTGGCCCGAATCGAGACTGGGATTTGTCACTCCGTATGATGGAGAGGTATCTCTGGGCCCACTCGGTAAGACATCATCATAATGAGCTCAATGTGACTAAGGAGTTAGCCACCGGATGATGTGTTACGGAACAAGTATAGAGCCTTGCCGGTAACGAGATTGAACAAGGTATAGGGATACCGACGATCGAATCTCGGGCAAGTATCATACCGGTAGACAAAGGGAATTGTATACGTGATTAATTGAATCCCCGACATCATGGTTCATCCGATGAGATTATCGTGGAGCATGTGGGAGCCAACATGGGTATCCAGATCCTACTGTTGGTTACTGACCGGAGAGGTGTCTCGGTCATGTCTACGTGCCTCCTGAACCCGTAGGGTCTACACACTTAAGGTTCGGTGAAGCTAGGGTTATAGGGAAATAGTGTACATGGTTCCCGAAGTTTGTTCGGAGTCCCGGATGAGATCCCGAACATCACAAGGAGCTTCAGAATGGTCCGGAGGTAAAGATTCATATATAGGAAGTGAGGTTTTGGTCACCGGAAATGTTTCGGGAATTACCGGTAACGTACCGGGACCACCGGAAGGGTTCCGGGGGTCCACCAAGTGGGGCCACCAGCCCCAGAGGGCTGCATGGGCCGCAAGTGGGAGTGAAGCAGCCCCTAGGTGGGCTGGTGCACCCCCCACAAGGTCCCAAGGTGCAGCACAAGGGTGGAGGGGGCAAACCCTAGAGCAGATGGGCCGTAAGGCCCACCCTAGGGCAGCCGCACCCCTCTCCCCTTCTGGCTGCCGCACCAGATGAGATCTGGGGCTGCCACCGGCCCCTAGGGTGGGGACGCTAGGGTGAATCCCTCCCTCCTCCTCCTCCTCCTATATATAGTGGAGCACTTAGGGCAGCCAGAGACACGCATCTCTTTCTCCCACGGCGGAGCCCTACTCCTCCCTCTCCTCGTCCTCCATAGTGCTTAGCGAAGCTCTGCCGGAGTACCATGCAGCTCCACCGTCACCATGCCGTCGTGCTGCCGGAGCTCTCCCTCAACATCTCCTTCCTCCTTGCTAGATCAAGGCGTAGGAGACGTCACCGGGCTGCACGTGTGTTGCACGCGGAGGCGCCGTTGTTCGGCGCATAGATCGGATTCCACCGCGATCTGAATCGCTGCGAGTACGACTCCACCAACCGCATTCTAGTAACGCTTCCACTTAGCGATCTTCAAAGGTATGAAGATCCAATCTCTTTCCCACTCATTGCTGGTTTCTCCATAGATAGATCTTGGTGAACACGTAGGAAAAAATTTGATTTACTACTACGTCTCCCAACAGGGCATACCTTCTATCTCAGGTCCGAAGGCAAAACTTTTGTCGCTAAGAATGGGTCATTTCTTGAGAAAGAGTTTCTCTTGAAATAATTGAGTGGGAGGAAGATAGAACTTGATTAGGTTGTTGAACCTTTGTTTCAATCAGAGAGTAGCGCAGCACAACAAGATGTTTCTATGGAGCCTAAATCAGTTGAAGAGGAAGTTAATGATGATGATCATGAAGCTTCAGATCAAGTTACTATCAAACCTCGTAGGTCAACAAGGACACATACTCCTCCTGAGTGGTCCGAAAACCTTGTCTTAGAGGTCATGTTGTTGGACAACGATGAACCTACGAGCTATGGAGAAGCAATGATGGGCCCGGGTTCTGCCAAATGGTTAGAGGCCATGAAATCCGAGATGGGATCCATGTATGAAAACAAAGTATGGACTTTGGAAGTATTACCTGAAGGGCGAAAGGCCATTCAGAACAAATGGATCTTTAAGAAGAAGACAGACACGGACGGTAATGTCACCGTATATAAAGCTTGACTTGTGGCAAAGGGTTTTTCACAAGTTCAAGGAGTTGACTACGATGAGACCTTCTCACCCGTAGTGATGCTTAAGTCCGTTAGAATCATGTTAGCAATAGCTGCATTTTTTGATTATGAAATTTGGCAGATGGATGCTAAAATAGCGTTCCTTAACGGTTTCCTTAATAAAGAGTTGTATATGATACAACCAGAAGGTTTTGTTGATCCAGAGAATGATTTCAAAATTTGCAAACTCTAGTGATCCATTTATGGACTGGTGCAAGCATCTCGGAGTTGGAATCTTCCGCTTTGATGAGGTGATCAAAGCATTTGGGTTTATACAAGTTTACAGAGAAGCTTGTATTTACCAAAAAGTGAGTGGGAGCTCTATAGCGTTTCTAATATTATATGTGGATGACATATTGCTGACTGGAAACAATATAGAAATGTTGGAAAGCATGAAGGAATATTTGAACAAGAATTTTTCAATGAAGGACCTAGGAGAAGTTGCTTTCATATTAGGCATCAAGATCTATAAAGATAGATCGAGACGCTTAATAGGACTTCATAGAGCACATACCTTGACAAAGTTTTGAAGAAGTTCAAAATGGATCAGTCCAAGAAGGGGTTCTTACCTGTATTGGAAGGTGTGAAGTTGAGTAAGACTAAATGCCTAGTGACTGTAGAAGATAGCGAAAAGATGAGTGACATCCCCTATGCTTCAGTCATAGGATCTATATTGTATGCAATGTTGTGCACAAGACCCGATGTCAGCCTTGCCATAAGTATGGCTGGAAGGTTTCAAAGTGATCCAGGAATGGACCACTAGACGGCGGTCAAGAATATCCTTAAGTACTTGAAAAGGACTAAGGAAATGTTTCTCATTTATGGAGGTGATCAAGAGCTCATCATAAAGGGTTACATCGATGCAAGCTTTGACACTGATCTGGATGACTTTAAGTTTCAAACCGGATACATATTTATTCTCAAAGAGGGAGCGGTAAGCTGGTGAAGTTCCAAGAAGAGCGTGGTAGCTGATTCTACATGCGAAGCAGAGTAAATCACTGCCTCGGAGGCGGCGAAGGAAGGTGTCTGGATGAAGGAGTTCATGATAGATCTTGGAGTAGTGCCTAGTGCACTTAATCCAATGACTCTGTTCAGTGACAACACCGGTGCCATTTCTCTGGCCAAGGAACCAAGCTTTCACAAGAGGACCAGACACATAAAGCGATGCTTCAATTCCATCCGCGGTTACATCAAGGAGGAGGACATAAATATTTGCAAAGTACACATGGATATGAATGTCGTAGACCCGTTGACTAAACCTCTTGCAAGGGCTAAACATGATCAACACCAGAACTGTATGGGTGTTAGATTCATTACAATGTAAATCACATAGTGATGTGAGCTAGATTATTGACTCTAGTGCAAGTGGGAGATTGTTGGAAATATGCCCTAGAGGCAATAATAAAGTGGTTATTATTATATGTCCTTGTTCATGATAATAATTTATTATCCATGCTATATATTTATTGATTGGAAACTCAAATACATGTGTGGATACATAGACAACACCGTGTCCCTAGTGTGCCTCTAGTAGACTAGCTCGTTGATCAAAGATGGTCAAGGTTTCCTAGCCATAGACATGAGATGTCATTTGATAATGGGATCACATCATTAGGAGAATGATGTGATGGACAAGACCCAAACTATGAACGTAGCATATGATCGTGTCAGTTTATTGCTATGTCAAGTATCGGTTCCTATGACCATGAGATCATGCAACTCACTGACATCAGAGGAATACCTTGTGTGTATCAATGTCGCAACATAACTGGGTGACTATAAAGATGCTCTACAGGTATCTTCGAGGGTGTCTATTGAGCTGGCATGGATCGAGACTGGTATTTGTTCCTCCGTGTGATGGAGAGGTATCTCACAGCCCACTCGGTAATACAACATCACAATGAGCCTAGCAAGCAAAGTGACTAAAGAGTTAGCCACATGATCTTGTATTAAGGAACGAGTAAAGAGACTTGCCGGTAACAAGCTTGAAACAGGTATAGAGATACCGACGACCGAATCTCGGGCAAGTAGCATACCGAAGAACAAAGGGAACATCATACGGGACTAACTAAATCCTTGACATAGAGGTTCGACCGATAAAGATCAAGAAGGCAGAGATCGTCATCGAGCTGTACGTGTGCTGAACACGGAGTTGTCGTCCGTTCAACGCTAGATCGGGACGGATTGTGATTGGATCACGAGACAGCAAGCGATCTGGATCGTGAAGACGTTCGACTACATCAACCACATTTCTTAACGCTTCCTGCTTAGTGATCTACAAGGGTATGTAGATCCACTATCCCTCTCATAGATGCTCGTCACCATGGATAGATCTTGTATGTGAGTAGGATTTTTTTTTGTTTCCCATGCAACATTCCCCAACAGTGGCATCATGAGCTAGGTCTATGCGTAGATGATATAACGAGTAGAACACAAAGGAGTTTGTGGGTGTTGATTCTCAGATTGCTTCCTCCCTTGGTATTTTCTTGATTCAGCGGTATTGTGGGATGAAGCGGCCCGGACCAACCTTACTCGTCCACGTACGAGAGATCGGTTCCATCGACTGACATGTGACTTTGTTGCATAAAGATGGCTGGCGGGTGTCTGTCTCTCCTACTCTAGTTGGATCGGATTCGACAAAGGCGGTCCTTGAGAAGGTTGAATAGCAATTTTTGTATCACCTTGTTGTTTTGCATAGGTAAGAATCATTCTTGCTAGACACCCGTAGCAGCCACGTAAAACATGCAACAACAATTAGATGCCGTCTAACTTGTTTTTGCAGGGTATGTTGTGATATGATATGGCCAATTACGTGATGAGATATATGTGATGTATGAGATGATCATGTTTTGTATACAATATCACGACTTGCATGTCGATGAGTACGGTAACCGGCAGGAGCCATAGGGTTGTATTTAATTATTGTATGCCATGTGTGTCAATCGTTAAGTGCTATGTAATAGTTTACCTTATCGCTAAGCGATAGCAATAGTAGTAGAAGCATGGTGGGCACGACAACCCCGATGGCGACACAATGATGGAGATCATGATGATGAAGACCATGGTGTTATGACGGTGATGATGAGATCATGCCGGTGCTTTGGAGATGGGGATCAAAATCACAAGTTCATGGCCATATCATGTCACTTATGTTTTGCATGTGATGTTAATACTTTTATGCATATTATTTTGCTTAGGACGACAGTAGCATTATAAGGTGACCTCTCACTAAAATTTCAAGATAAAATTTTGTTCTCCCCGAGTGCGCACTATTGCGAAAGATCGTCGTTTCGAAGCACCACGTGATGATCGGGTGTGATAGACTCTATGTGCACATACAACGGGTGCAAGCCAGTGTTGCAAGTGCGGAACACTCGGGTTACTTGATGAGCCTAGCATGTACAGACATGGCCTCGAAACAAAAGAGACCGAAAGGTCGAACATGAGTCATATAGTAGATATGATCAACATGGACATGCTCACAATGAGCCTTGCAAGCAAAGTGACTAAATAGTTAGCCATAGGATCTTGTATTATGGAGTGAGTAAAGAACTTGCCGGTAACGAGATTGAACTAGGTATAGAGATACCGATGATCGAATCTCGGGCAAGTAGCATACCGAAGAACAAAGGGAACAACATACGGGATTAACTGAATCCCTTACACAGAGGTTCGACCAATAAAGATCTTCATAGAATATATAGGAACCAATATGGGCATCCAGGTCCCTCTATTGGTTATTGACCATAGAGGTGTCTCGGTCATGTATGCATTGTTCTCGAACCCGCAGGGTCTGCATACTTAACATTCAGTGACATTTCGGTAGTATTGAGATATAAGTGTTAGTGACCAAAGTTTGTTTAGAGTCCCAGATGTGATCCCGGACGTCACAAGGAGCTCTGGAATGGTCAGGAGGTATAGATTTCTTTATAGGAAGTTGGTATTTGACTTCCAGAAAAGTTATGTAAATTATTGGGGTTACCGGAAGGGTTCCGTGGGTCCATTGGGTGGGCCCACCCACCCCAAAGGGCCCCATGGGTTCTGCGAGGAGACAAACCAGCCCTTGGTGGGCTGGCCGACCCCCCCCCCAAGGCCCATGCGACTAGGGAGTGGGAGAAAATGAAATCCAAAGTGGGGGGAGGAAATTCCAAGTAGGAAAGAGAATCCTACTTGGAGTAGGATTGGTGGGAGGCTTGGCCTCCACCTCCTTCGGCCGAAGCCCTAGGGGAAACCCTAGGGAGGCTGCCTCCTCCCCCTTCCCTCCTTCTATATACTAGAGGATAGAGCCCCCCAATACACACGGCTACGTGCTAGTTGATGCGTCTCCAACGTATCTATAATTTATGATGTATTCATGCCATGTTTACAATAATTCTATATGATTTTGGTATGGTTTTATTAGAACTTACCCGGACTGACGCTGTTTTCAGTAGAACTACGTTGGTGCCGTTTTTTGTGCAGAAATAAAAGTTCTTGGAATGGTCTGAAATTTACGGAGAATATTTTTGGAAAATATAACAAATACTGGAGCAAAAAGATACTAGAGAGGAATCCCGAGGCAGCCACAAGCCTAGGGGGCGTGCCCCCCTAGGGCGCGCCCCCTAGATTGAGGCCCCTTGGGAGTCCCCTTGACATGAGACCGACGCCAAAAATTCCTATAAATACCAAAATCCCTAGAAAGGAACCTAGATCGGGAGTTCCGCCGCGGCAAGCCTCTGTAGCCACGAAAAACCAATTAGGAGCCCATTCTGTCACCCTGCCGGAGGGGGGCATCATCACCGGAGTCCATCTTCATCATCTCGGCGATCTCCATGACGAGGAGGGAGTAGTTCACCCTCGGGGATGAGGGTATGTACCAATAGCTATGTGTTTGATCTCTCTCTCTCTCATGTTCTTGAGGTGACACGATCTTGATGTACCGCAAGCTTTATTAATATAGAAGAATCATATGGAGTTTTCCCCTCTCTATCTTCTTGTGATGAATTGAATTTTCCCTTTGAATTTTTCTTATCGGATTGAGTCTTTAAAGGATTTGAGAACACTTGATGTATGTCTTGTGATGGGATATCCGTGGTGACAATGGGATGTTCTATTGATCCACTTGATGTATGTTTTGGTGATCAACTTGCGGGTTCCGTAACCTTGGGAATCTATGCATAGGGGTTGGCACATGTTTTCGTCTTGACTCTCCAGTAGAAACTTTGGGGCACTCTTTTAAGTTCTTTGTGTTGGATTGAACACGATGAACCTGAAATTGTGTGATGCATATCATATAATCAAGCCCATTGGTACTCGTGGTGACATTGGAGTATCTAGGTGACATTAGGGTTTTGGTTGATGTGTATCTTAAGGTGTTATTTTAGTATGAACTCTAGGGCTGTTCGTGACACTTATAGGGATAGCTCATACGATTGATCGGAAAAGATAACTTTGAGGTGGTTTTGTACCCTACAATAATTTCTTTGTTTGTTCTCTGTTATTTGTGACTTTGGAGTGGACTCTTTGTCGCACGTGAGGCATTTGCATATGATTCAACTATGTCAGTATTGTTGAGATAACTTGCACTAGTGAAAGTATGAACCCTAGGGCTTGTTTCTAAGCATTGCAATACCGTTTGTGCTCACTTTTATCATTAGTTACCTTGCTGTTTTTATATTTTCGGATTACAAAAACCTATATCTACCATCCATATTACACTTGTATCACCATCTCTTCGTCGAACTAGTGCACCTATACAATTTACCATTGTATTGGGTGTGTTTGGGACACAAGAGACTCTTTGTTATTTGGTTGTAGGGTTGTTTGAGAGAGACCATCTTCATCCTACGCCTCCCATGGATTGATAAACCTTAGGTCATCCACTTGAGGGAAATTTGCTACCGTCCTACAAAACTCTGCGCTTGGAGGCCCAACACGAGTCTACAAGAAGAAGGTGTTGGAAATATGCCCTAGAGGAAATAAATAAAGTGTTTATTATTATATTTCCTTGTTCATGATAATTTTTTATTATCCATGCTATAATTGTATTGACTGGAAACACATTGCATGTGTGGATAAATAGACAACACTTTGTCCCTAGTATGCCTCTAGTGAACTAGCTCGTTGATCAAAGATGGTCAAGGTTTCCTAGCCATTGACATGAGATGTCATTTGATAACGGGATCACATCATTAGGAGAATGATGGGATGGACGAGACCTAAACTAAAAAATGTAGCATATGATCGTGTCAGTTTATTGCTACAGTTTTCTGCATGTCAAGTATATGTTCCTGCGACCATGAGATCATGCAACTCACGGACACCGGAGGAGTGCCTTGTGTGTATGAAACATCACAACATAACTGGGTGACTATAAAGGTGCTCTACAGGTATCTTCGTGGGTGTCTATTGGGTTGGCATGGATCAAGACTGGGATTTGTTACTCCGTGTAACGGAGAGGTATCTCAGGGCCCACTCGGTAATACAACATCACAACAAGCCTTGCAAGCAATGTGACTAAGTGTTGGTCATAGGATCTTGTATTATGGAAATGAGTAAAGAGACTTTCTGGTAACGAGATTGAACTAGGTATCGAGATACCGACGATCGAATCTTGGGCAAGTAACATACCGAAGAACAAAGGGAACATCATACGGGATTAACTGAGTCCTTGACATAGAGGTTCGATCGATAAAGATCTTCATAGAATATGTAGGAACCAATATGGGCATCCAGGTCCCGCTATTGGTTATTGACCGTAGAGGTGTCTCGGTCATGTCTACATAGTTCTCGAACCCACAGGGTCTGCACACTTAAGGTTCGGTGACGTTTCGGTAGTATAGAGTTATGCATGGTGGTTACCGAAGGTTGTTCGGAGTCCCGGATGAGATCGCGGACGTCACGAGGAACTCCGGAATGGTCCGGAGGTAAAGACTGATATATAGGAAGTCCTGTTTTGGTCACCGGAAAAGTTTCGGGCTCATCGGTAGTGTACTAGGAGTGCCGGGAGGGTACCGGGGGACCATCGGGAAGTGTATTTCGACCCAAGAGGCTACATGGGCTGTGGGAGGATAAATACCAGCCCTTAGTGTCTGGCCAAAGTCCCACAAAACGCCCATGTGGCTGGGAAGAAATTCCAAAGAGAAAAAGGTGGAAAAAGGCAAAAAGGTGGAAATAAGGAAGGAGTCCTAATCCTACTAGGAGTGGAGGAGGAGGACTCCTCCTCTCCACTTCGGCCGAAGCCTCCTAGGGCTGAACCTTGCGACAAGCCTCCTCCTTTCCTCCTCCTATATATACTAGAGGTTTAAGGGTTTTTGCACTAAGATTTTCAGCCACGTGCAACCCTACCCTCTAGTCCGTAGTTTCTCCTCTAGATCGTTTTTTGGCAGTGCTTAGGCGAAGCCCTGCTAGAATTACTCCACCACCATTGCCGCAATGCTGTCGTGCTACCGGAGAACTCGTCTACCTCTCCGCTCCCTCTTGCTGGATCAAGAAGGCGGAGATCGTCATCAAGCCGTACGTGTGCTGAACGCGGAGGTGTCGTCCGTTCGGTGCTAGATCGGGACGGATCGTGCTTGGATCACGGGACGCTCGGTGATTTGGATCGCAAAGATGTTCGACTACATCAACCGCGTTTCTTAACGCTTCCCTCTTAGCAATCTACAAGGGTACGTAGATCCACTCTCCCTCTCATAGATGCTCATTACCATGGATAGATCTTGTGTGTGCGTAGGAAATTTTTTGTTTCCCATGCAACGTTCTCCAACACTGGCATCATGAGCTAGGTCTATATGTAGATGACATCTCGAGTAGAACACAAAGAGTTTGTGGGTGTTGATTCTTAGATTGCTTCCTCCCTTGGTCGTGTTTTGGTTCAGCGGTATTGTGGGATGAAGCGGCCCGGACCAACCGTACTCATACGCTTACGAGAGACCGGTTCCATTGACTGACGTGTAACTTTGTTGCACAAAGATGGATGGCGGGTGTCTGTTTCTCCTACTTTAGTTGGATTGGATTCGACTAAGGCGGTCCTTGAGAAGTTTGAAAATCAACTTATGTATCACCATTGTGGTTTATGCTAGGTATGTTGTGATGTGATATGGCCGTCTAACTTGTTTTTGCAGGGTATGTTGTGATGTGATATGGCCAATTACATGATGAGATATATGTGATGTATGAGATGATCATGTGTTGTATAGAATATCACGACTTGCATGTCGATAAGTATGGTAACCGGCAGGAGCCATAGGGTTGTCTTTAATTATTGTATGACATGCGTGTCAATCATTAAGCGCCATGTAATGCTTTACTTTATCGCTAAACGGTAGTAATAGTAGTAGAAGCATGGTGGGCGCGACAACCCCGATGGCGACACGTTGATGGACATCAAGATGATGGAGATCATGGTGTCGTGCCGGTGACGATGGAGATCATGCTAGTGCTTTCAAGATGGAGATCAAAAGCACAAGTTCATGGCCATATCATGTCACTTATGATTTGCATGTGATGTTAATCCTTTTATGCACCTTGTTTTTCTTAGGACGATGCTAGCATTATAAGGTGATCCCTCACTTAAATTTCAAGATGAATTGTGTTCTCCCCGAGTGTGCACCATTGCGAAAGTTCGTCGTGTCGATACACCACGTGATGATCGGGTGTGATAGATTCTACGTTCACATACAACGGGTGCAAGCCAGTGTTGCACATGCAGAACACTCGGGTTAAACTTGACGAGCCTAGCATGTACAGACATGGCCTCGGAACACAAGAGACCGAAAGGTCGAACATGAGTGTAGATATGATCAACATGATGATGTTCACCATTGAAACCACCTCAACTCACGTGATGATCGGACTTGAGTTGGTGAATTTGGATCATGTGACACTCAGATGACCTGAGGGAAGTCAATTTGAGTGGGAGCTTTAGTAATTTGATTAACTAAACTCATTATCTTGAACAGTAGTGTAAGTAGCCTTTGCGTATTTATGTTGTAGATCAATGGCTCGCGCAGTAGCACCCCTGAATTTTAATGCGTTCCTAGAGAAAGCTAAGTTGAAAGATGATGGAAGTAACTTTGTGGACTGGGCCCGTAATCTGACGATTATACTCATGGCTTCTGAGAAATCATATGTCCTTGATGCACCACTTGGTGACTAACCCGAAGATATGTCATCCGAAGACGTAAAGAACGCTTGGGAGGCACGTTCTGGAGATTACTCAATAGTTCAGTGTGCAATATTGTATGACTTAGAACCGGGACTTCAAATACGTTTTGAACGGCATGGAGCATATGAGATGTTCTAGGAGTTGAAGTTAATCTTTCAGAAGAATGCCCGGATCGATAGGTATGAGACCTCCGATAAGTTTTATGCTTGCAAAATGGAGGAGAACGGGTCTATCAGTGAACATATACTCAGAATGTCTGGGTATTCGACTCGTCTGGCGGAGTTGGGAATGCCCCTTCTGCTAGAGGCGATCACTGACAGAGTTCTTCAATCACTACCACCTAGCTACAAGAGCTTTGTGATGAACTATAACATCCACGGGATGAACAAGTCAGTCGCCGAGCTATTTGCGATGCTGAAAGTCACTGAGTCTGAAATCCAGAAAGAACATCAAGTGTTGATGGTCAATAAAACCACTAGTTTCAAGAAGAATGGCATGGGCAAGGGCAAGAAGGGTAAATCCAGGAAGGATGGCAAAGTAGTTGCACCTCCTGTAAAGAAACCCAAGGCTGGACCCAAGCCAGAAGCTGAGTGCTTTGATTGCAAGGGAACTGGTCACTGGAAGCAAAATTGTCCCAAGTACCTGGTTGACAAGAAGGCGGCCAACAACAAACAAGGTATATATGATATACATGTTATTGATGTGTACCTTACTAGCTCTCGTTGTAGTGCATGGGTATTTGATACTGGTTCGGTTGCTCACATTTGCAACTCAAAGCAGGACCTACGGAATAGATGGAGGCTGGCTAAGGACGAAGTGACGATGCGCGTGGGAAATGGTTCCAAGGTTGGTGTGATCGCCGTCGGCACGCTCTCTCTTCGATTACCATCGGGATTAGTGATGAACCTGAATAATTGTTATTTAGTGCCTGCGTTAAGCATGAACATTATATCTGGATCTTGTTTATTGCAAGACGGTTACTCATTTAAATCAGAGAATAATAGTTGTTCTATTTATATGACTGATATCTTTTATGGTCTTGCACCCAATTTGAGGGGTTTATTCATATTGAATCTTGATAGTGATGATACAGATGTTCATAACATTGATGCCAAAAGATGTAGAGTTGATAATCATAGTACCACTTTCTTGTGGCACTGCTGTTTGGGTCATATTGGTGTTAAACGTATGAGGATGCTCCATGCTGATGGACTTTTGGAGTCACTTGATTTTGAATCACTTGACACATGTGAACCATGCCTCATGGGCAAGATGACTAAAACGCCGTTCTCTGGAACAATGGAAGGGGCAAGTTACTTGTTGGAAATCATACATACTGATGTGTGCGGTCCAATGAATGTTGCGGCGCACGGTGGATATCGTTATTTTATCACCTTCACTAATGACTTAAGTAGATATGGGTATATTTACTTGATGAAACATAAGTCTGAAACGTTTGAAAAGTTCAAGCAATTTCAGAGTGAAGTTGAGAATCACCGTAACAAGAAGATCAAATTCCTACGATCTGATCGAGGAGGTGAATATCTAAGTTATGAGTTTGGCAGTCACTTAGGACAGTGTGGAATTGTTTCACAGTTGACACCGCCCCGAACACCACAACGTAATGGTGTGTCCGAACGTCGTAATCGAACCTTATTAGATATGGTGCGTTCTATGATGTCTCTTGCAGATTTGCCACTATCGTTTTGGGGTTATGCATTATAGACAGCTGCATTCACTTTAGCTAGGGCACTATTGAAATCCGTTGAGACGACCCCATATGAACTGTGGTTTGGCAAGAGGCCAAAGTTGTAATTTCTTAAAGTTTGGGGATGTGATGCTTATGTCAAAAAGCTTCAGCCTAAAAAGCTGGAACCCAAAGTAGAAAAATGCGTCTTCATAGGATACCCGAAAGAGACAGCTGGGTATACCTTCTATCTCAGATCCGAAGGCAAAGTGTTTGTCGCTAAGAACGGAACATTTCTTGAGAAAGAGTTTCTCTCGAAAGAATTGAGTGGGAGGAAAATAGAACTTGATGAGGTTATTGAACCTTTACTTCAACTAGAGAGTAGCGCAGCGCAGAAAGATGTTTCTATGGAGCCTACGACAGTTGAAGATGAAGTTAATGATGATGATCATGAAGCTTCAAATCAAGTTACTATTGAACCTCGTAGCTCGACAAGGGCGTGTACTGCTCCTGAGTGGTACGGCAACCCTGTCTTGGAGGTCATGTTGTTGGACAACAATGAACTTACGAGCTATGGAGGAGCGATGATGGGCCCGGATTCCGAGAAATGGTTAGAGGCCATGAAATCCGAGATGGGATCCATGTATGAAAACAAAGTATGGACTTTGGAAGTATTACTTGAAGGGCGAAAGGCCATTCAGAATAAATGGATCTTTAAGAAGAAGATGGACGCAAACGGTAATGTCACCGTCTATAAAGCTCAACTTGTGGCAAAGGGTTTTTCACAAGTTCAAGGAGTTGACTACGATGAGACCTTCTCACCCGTAGCGAAGCTTAAGTCCGTCAGAATCATGTTAGCAATAGCTGCATATTTTGACTATGAAATTTGGTACATGGATGTCAAAACAGTGTTCCTCAACAGTTTCCTTGAGGAAGAGTTGTAAATGATGCAACCAGAAGGTTTTGTCGATCCAGAGAATGCTGACAAAGTTTGAAAACTCCAGCGATCCATTTATGGACTGGTGCAAGCATCTCGGAGTTGGAATAAGCGCTTTGATGAGGTGATCAAAGTGTTTCGGTTTATACAAGTTTATGGAGAAGCTTGTATTTACAAGAAAGTGAGTGGGAGCTCTATAGCGTTTCTAATATTATATGTAGATGACATGTTGCTGATTGGAAACAATATAGAAAAGCTGGAAAGCGTGAAGGAATATTTGAGCAAGAGTTTTTCAATGAAGGACCTAGGAGAAGTTGCTTTCATATTAGGCATTAAGATCTATAGAGATAGATCAAGATGCTTAATAGAACTTTCATAGAACACATACCTTTATAAAGTTTTGAAGAAGTTCAAAATGGATTAGTCCAAGAAGGGGTTCTTGCCTGTGTTACAAGGTGTGAAGTTGAGTAAGGCTCAATGCCAGTGACTACAGAAGATAGGGAGAAGATGAGTGTCATCCCCTATGCTTCAGCCATAGGCTCTATAATGTATGCAATGCTGTGCACAAGACCCGATGTCAGCCTTGCCATAAGTATGGTCGAAAGGTTTCAAAGTGATACTAGAATCGAGCATTGGACGGCGGTCAAGAATATCCTTAAGTACCTGAAAAGGACTAAGGAAATGTTTCTCGTTTATGGAGGTGATGAAGAGTTCGTCGTAAAGGGTTACGTCGATGCAAGCTTTGACACTAATCCGGATGACTCTAAGTCGCAAACCGGATATGTATTTATTCTCAACAGGGGAGCTGTAAGCTGGTGCCGTTCCAAGCAAAGCGTGGTAGCCGATTCTACATGTGAGGCAGAGTACATCACAGCCTTGAAGGCAGCGAAGGAAGGTGTCTGGATGAAGCAGTTCATGACAGATCTTGGAGTAGTGCCCAATGCACTAAATCCAATGACTCTGTTCTGTGACAACACTGGTGCCATTGCTCTCGCCAAGGAACCAAGGTTTCACAAGAGGACCAGACACATAAAGCGATGCATCAATTCCATCTGGGATTACATTGAGGAGAAGGACATAAATAGTTGAAAAGTGCACACAGATCTAAATGTTGCAGACCCGTTGACTAAACCTCTTCCAAGGGCTAAACATGATCAACACCAGAACTACATGGGTGTTCGATTAATTACAATGTAAATTACATAGTGATGTGAACTAGATTATTGACTCTAGTGCAAGTGGGATACTGTTGGAAATATTCCCTAGGGGCAATAAATAAAGTGTTTATTATTATATTTCCTTGTTCTTATCCATGCTATAATTGTATTGACTCGAAACACATTGCATGTGTGGATAAATAGACAACACTTTGTCCCTAGTATGCCTCTAGTGAACTAGTTCGTTGATCAGAGATGGTCAAGGTTTCCTAGCCATTGACATGAGATGTCATATGATAACGGGATCACATCATTAGGAGAATGATGGGATGGACGAGACCCAAACTATAAAATGTAGCATATGATTGTGTCAGTTTATTGCTACAGTTTTCTGCATGTCAAGTATATGTTCCTACGACCATGAGATCATGCAACACACGGACACCGGAGGAGTGACTTGTGTGTATCAAACGTAACAACGTAAGTGGGTGACTATAAAGGTGCTCTACAAGTATCTCCAAGGGTGTCCATTGGGTTGGCATCGATCAAGACTGGGATTTGTTACTCCGCGTAACGGAGAGGTATCTCAGGGCCCACTCGGTAATACAACATCACAACAAACCTTGCAAGCAATGTGACTAAGTGTTGGTCATGGCATCTTGTATTACGGAAACGAGTAAAGAGACTTGCCGGTAACGAGATTGAACTAGGTATGGAGATACCAACGATCGAATCTTGGGCAAGTAACATACCGAAGAACAAAGGGAACATCATACGGGATTAACTGAATCCTTGACATAGAGGTTCGACCGATAAAGATCTTCATAGAATATGTAGGAACCAATATGGGCATCCAGGTACCGCTATTGGTTATTGATCGTAGAGGTGTCTCGGTCATGTCTACATAGTTCTCGAACCCACAGGGTCTGCACACTTAAGGTTCGGTGATGTTTAGGTAGTACATGGTGGTTACCGAAGGTTGTTCGGAGTCCCGAATGAGATCGTGGACATCACGAGGAACTTCAGAATGGTCCGGAGGTAAAGTTTGATATATATGAAGTCCTATTTTGGTGACCGGAAAAGTTTCGGGCTCATCGGTAGGGTAACGGGAGTGCCGGGAGGGTACCGAGGGACCATCGGGAAGTGTATTTCGACCCAAGAGGCTACATGGTCTGTGGGAGGATAAATACCAGACCTTAGTGGGCAGGCCGAAGTCCCACAGAAGGCCCATGTGACTGGGAAGAAATTCCAAAGAGAAAAAGGTGGAAAAAGGCAAAAAAGTGGAAATAAGGAAGGAGTCCTAATCCTACTAGGAGTGGAGGAGGACTCCTCCTCTCCATTTATGCCGAAGCCTCCTAGGGCTGGCCCTTGCGCCAAGCCTCCTCCTCTCCTCCTCCTATATATACTAGAGGTTTTAGGGTTTTTGCACTAACATTTTCAGCCATGTGCAACCCTACCCTCTAGTCCATAGTTTCTCCTCTAGATCGTTTTTCAGCAGTGCTTAGGCGAAGCCCTGCTGAAATTACTCCACCAGCATCACCGCAATGCCGTAGCGCTACCGGAGAACTCATCTACGTCTCCGCTCCCTCTTGCTGTATCAAGAAGGCGGAGATCGTCATCAAGCCCTACGGGTGCTGAATGCGGAGGTGCCTAGATCGGGACGGATCGCGATTGGATCACGGGACGCTCGGCAATTTGGATCGCGAAGACATTCGACTACATCAACCGCATTTCATAACGCTTCCCGCTTAGTGATCTACAAGGGCATGTAGATCCACTCTCCCTCTCGTAGATGCTCATCACCATGGATATTTCTTGCGTGTGCGTAGGAAATTTTTTGTTTCCCATGCAACGTTCCCCAACAGAAGGTTGTGTAGTAGACATCACTAGTTCTCTATTTTCTAGTTCCTCCACCAAATAGATTTCGGTAGTGCTTGGGCGAAGCCCTGCCGGGATAAATCCACCACCACCACCATGTCATCGTGATACTGGAGATCTCATCTACCTCTCCGCCCCGTCTTGCTAGATCAAGAAGGCGGAGATCGTCATCGAGTTGTACGTGTGCTGAACGCGGAGGTGATGTACGTTCGGCGCTAGATTGGGATGGATCGCGATTGGATTGCGGGACGGCTAGCGATTTGGATCGCGAAGACGTTCGAATACCTCAACCGCGTTTCTTAACACTTCCCGCTTAGTGATCTACAAGGGTATGTACATCCACTCGCCCTCTCGTAGATGCTCATCACCATGGATAGATTTTGTATGTGTGTAGGAATTTTTTTGTTTCCCATGCAACGTTCCCCAACAGGGTTGTCTGTTGGGAGACGTAGTAGTAAATAAAAAATTCCTACGTGTTCACCAAGATCTATCCATGGAGAAACTAGAAATGAGTAAGGGGAGAGTGGATCTTCATACCTTTGAAGATCGCTAAGCGGAAGCGTTACAAGAACGCAGTTGGTGGAGTCATACTCGTAGCGATTCAGATCGCGGTGGACTCCGATCTTACTGCTGAACAACGACGCCTCCGCGTTCAACACACGTGCAGCCCAGTGACGTCTCCTATGCCTTGATCCAACAAGGAGGAAGGAGAGGTTGAGGGAGAGCTCCGGCAGCACGACGGCGTGGTGATGGTGGAGTAGGGCTGAGCCATGGGAGAGAGAGATGCGTGTCTCAAACAGCCCCAAGGGCACCACTATATATAGGAGGAGGAGGAGGAGGGAGGGCTGCGTCCTAGGGTTCCCACCCTAGGGGCCGGCGGCATCCCTAGATGGGACTTGGGCGGCGGCCAAGGGAGGGAGAGGTGGTGCAACAGCCCTAGCAGCCCTAGGGTGGGCCTAGCGCCCATCTGGGCCTAGGGTTTGCCCCCCTCTCCTTGCTATGCCTTGGGCCAGGTGGGAGGGGCACACCAGCCCAACTAGGGTCTGGTTCCCTCCACGTTCGGCCCATGCAGCCCTCCGGGGCCCATGGCCCCTCCCGTTGGACCCCCGGAACCCTTCCGGTGGTCCCAGTATGTTACCGGTGACGCCTGAAACATTTCCGGTAACCAAAACCTCACTTCTTATATATCAATCTTTGTCTCCGGACCATTCCGGAACTCTTCGTGATGTCTGAGATCTCATCTGGGACTCCGAACAACCTTCGGTAACCACGTCCACTATTTCCCTATAACCCTAGCGTCATCGAACCTTAAGTGTGTAGACCCTACGGGTTCGGGAGACACGTAGACATGACCGAGACACCTCTCTGGTCAATAACCAATAGCGGGATCTGGATACCCATGTTGGCTGCCACATGCTCCACGATGATCTCATCGTATGAACCACGATGTCGGGGATTCAATCAATCCCGTATACAATTCCCTTTGTCTACCGGTATGATACTTGCCCGAGATTCGATCGTCGGTATCCCTATACCTTATTCAATCTCGTAACCGACAAGTCTCTTTACTTGTTCGGCAACACATCATCCCGTGGATAACTCCTTAGTCACATTGAGCTCATTATGATGATGTCTTACCGAGTGGGCCTAGAGACACCTCTCCGTCATACGGAGTGACAAATCTCAGTCTCGATTCGTGCCAACCCAACAGACACTTTTGGAGATACCCGTAGTGCACCTTTATAGCCACCCAGTTATGTTGTGACGTTTGGCACACCCAAAGCATTCCTACGGTATCCGGGAGTTGCACAATCTCATGGTCCAAGGAAATGATACTTGACATTGGAAAAGCTTTAGCAGACGAACTACACGATCTTGTGCTATGCTTAGGATTGGGTCTTGTCCATCACATCATTCTCCTAATGATGTTATACCATTATCAATGACATCCAATGTCCATGTTCATGAAACCGTGACCATCTATTGATCAAGGAGCTAGCCAACTAGAGGCTCACTAGGGACATGTTGTGGTCTATGTATTCACACATGTATTACGGTTTCCGGTTAACACAATTATACATGAACAATAGACAATTATCATGAACAAGGAAATACAATAATAACCATTTTATTATTGCCTCTAGGGCATATTCCCAACAGTATCCCACTTGCACTAGAGTTAATAATCTAGTTACATTGTGATGAATCGAACACCCATAGCAGTCTGGTGATGATCATGTTTTGCTCGTGAGAGAGGTTTAGTCAACGGATCTGCGACATTCAGATCTGTATGCACTTTACAAATATGTATATCTCCCTCCTGAATGTAATCACGGATGGAGTTGAAGCGGCGCTTGATGTGTCTTGTCTTCTTGTGAAACCTGGGCTCCTTCGCAAGGGTAATAGCTCTAGTGTTGTCATAGAATAAAGTCATCGGGCCCGACGCACTTGGAATTACTCCTAGGTCGATGATGATGTCCTGCATCCAGACTCCTTCCTTTGTTGCTTCCGAAGGAACTATGTACTCCGCTTCACATGTAGATGCCGCCACGACGCTTTGCTTGCTGCGACACCAGCTGACTGCCCCTCCGTTCAAAATATACACGTATCCGGTTTGCGACTTGGAGTCATCCGGATCTGTGTCGAAGCTAGCATCGACGTAACCCTTTATGACGAGCTCTTCGGCACCTCCATATATGAGAAACATTTCCTTTGTCCTTTTCAGGTACTTCAGGATATTCTTGACCGTTGTCCAGTGTTCCGCTCCGGGATCACTTTGGTACCTCCCTACCAAACTTATGGCAAGGTTCACATCAGGTCTAGTACATAGCATGGCATACATAATAGAGCCTATGGCTGAAGCATAGGGGATGACACTCATCTCTTCTCTATCCTTTGTCGTGGTCGGGCATTGAGTCGTACTCAATCTCACACCCTGTAACACAAGCAAGAACCCCTTCTTGGACTGATCCATATTGAACTTCTTCAATATCTGGTCAAGGTATGTGCTTTGTGAAACATCTATGAGGCGTCTTGATCTATCTCTATAGATATTGATGCCTAATATGTAAGCAGCTTCTCCAAGGTCCTTCATTGAAAAACATTTATTCAAGTAGGCCTTTACACTTTCCAAAAGTTCTATATCATTTCCCATTATCAGTATGTCATCCACATATAATATGAGAAATGCTATAGAGCTCCCACTCACTTTCTTGTAAATACAGGGTTCTCCATAAACTTGTACAAACCCAAACGCTTTAATCACCTCATTAAAGTGAATGTTCCAACTCTGGGATGCTTGCACCAGCCCATAGATGGAGCGCTGGAGCTTGCATACTTTGTTAGCATCTTTAGGATCGACAAAACCTTCCGGCTGCATCATATACAGTTCTTCCTTAAGGAAGCCATTAAGGAATGCCGTTTAGACATCCATTTGCCAGATCTCATAATCATAAAAGGCGGCAATTGCTAACATGATTCGGACAGACTTTAGCATCGCTATGAGTGACAAAGTCTCATCGTAGTCAACTCCTTGAACTTGTCGATAACCCTTAGCGATAAGCCGAGCCTAATAGATGGTCACATTACCATCCGTGTCAGTCTTCTTCTTAAAGATCCATTTATTTTCAATGGCTCGCTTATCATCAGGCAAATCCACCAAAGTCCACACTTTGTTATCATACATGGATCATATCTCGGATTTCATGGCTTCAAGTCATTTGTTCGAATCCGGGCCCGCCATCGCTTCTTCATAGTTCGAAGGTTCACCGTTGTCCAACAACATGATCTCCAGGACAGGGTTGCCGTACCACTCTGGTGCGGAACATGGCCTAGTGGACCTTCGATGTTCAATAGTAACTTGATCTGAAGTTTCATGATCATCATCATTAACTTCCTCTCCAGCCGGTGTAGGCTCCACAAAAACAACTTCCTGTGTTGTGCTACTCTTCGGTTCGAGTAGAGGTACAATTACCTCATCAAGTTCTATTTTTCTCCCACTTACTTCTTTCGACAGAAACTCTTTCTCGAGAAAGGATCCATTCTTGGCAACAAAGACTTTGCCTTCGGATCTGAGGTAGAAGGTATACCCAATAGTCTCTTTGGGATATCCTATGAAGACGCACTTTTCCGCTTTGGGTTCGAGCTTCTCAGGTTGAAGTTTCTTCACATAAGCATCGCATCCCCAAACTTTTATAAACGACAGCTTAGGTTTCTTTCCAAACCATAGTTCATACGGTGTCGTCTCAACGGACTTTGACGGTGCCCTATTTAAAGTGAATGTGGCAGTCTCTAATGCATATCCCCAAAATGATAGTGGTAAGTCGGTAAGAGACATCATAGATCGCACCATATCCAATAGAGTGCGATTATGACGTTCAGACACACCATTTCGCTGAGGTGTGCCAGGCGGCGTGAGTTGTGAATCGATTCCACATTTCCTTTGGTGCGTGCCAAACTCGTGACTTAAATATTCTCCGCCACGATCAGATCGTAGGCACTTTATTTTCCTGTCACGTTGATTCTCTACCTCACTTTGAAATTCCTTGAACCTTTCAAAGGTTTCAGACTTGTGTTTCATTAAGTAGACATACCCATATCTGCTCAAGTCATCAGTGAGGGTGAGAACATAACGGTAGCCACTGCGAGCCTCGACGCTCATTGGACCGCATACATCAGTATGTATTATTTCCAACAAGTTAGTTGCTCGCTCCATTGTTCCGAAGAACGAAGTCTTGGTCATCTTGCCCATGAGGCATGGTTCGCACATGTCAAATGACTCAAAATCAAGAGACTTCAAAAGTCCATCAGCATGGAGCTTCTTCATGCGTTTGACACCAATATGACCAAGGCGGTAGTGCCACATGTAAGTGGGACTATCGTTATCAACCTTACAATTTTTGGTACTCACACTATGGACATGTGTAACATCACGTTCAAGATTCATCAAAAATAAACCATTGACCAGTGGGGCATGACCATAAAACATTTCTCTCATATAAATAGAACAACCATTATTCTTAGATTTAAATGAGTAGGCATCTCGCATCAAGCGAGATCCAAATATAATGCTCAAGCTCAAAGATGGTACTAAATAACAATTATTAAGGTTTAAAACTAATCCCGAAGGTAGATGTAGAGGTAGCATGCCGATGGCGATCACATCGATCTTGGAACCATTCCCTACGTGCATTGTCACCTCGTCCTTTGCCAGCCTCCGCTTATTCCGCAGCTCCTGCTTGGAGTTACAAATGTGAGCAACTGCACCGGTATCAAATACCCTGGAGCTACTACGAGTGCTGGTTAGGTACACATCAATAACAAGTATATCACATATACCTTTAACGTTGTCGGCCTTCTTATCCTCTAAGTACTTGGGGCAGTTCCGCTTCCAGTGACCGGTACCCTTGCAATAAAAGCACTCAGTCTCAGGCTTGGGTCCATTCTTGTTCTTCTGCCCGGCAACTTGCTTGTCGGGCGCGGCAACAAATTTGCCGTCCTTCTTGAAGTTCTTCTTACCCTTTCCTTTCTTGAAACTAGTGGTCTTATTCACCATCAACACTTGATGCTCCTTTTTGATCTCGACCTACGCTGATTTCAGAATCGAGTACAACTCAGGAATGGACTTCTCCATACCCTGCATGTTGTAGTTCATCACAAAGCTCTTGTAGATAGGTGGGAGCGACTGGAGGATTCTGTCAATAACTGAGTCATGCGGGAGATTAACTCTCAGTCAAGTCAAGCGGTTGTGCAACCCAGACATTTTGAGTATGTGCTCACTGATAGAACTATTCTCCTCCATCTTATAGCTGAAGAACTTGTCGGTGATGTCATATCTCTCGACCCGGGCATGAGCTTGGAAAACCAGTTTCAGCTCTAGGAACATCTCATATGCTCCGTGTCGCTCAAAACACTTTTGGAGCCCCGGTTCTAAACTGTAAAGCATGCCGCACTGAACAAGGGAGTAATCATCGCAGCGTGACTGCCAAGCGTTCGTAACGTCTTGGTCCGCTGGGAAAATGGGTGGGTCACCTAGCGGTGCATCAAGGACATACAATCTTTTGGAAGCTATGAGGATGATCCTCAAGCTACGGACCCAGTACGCATAGTTGCTTCCATCATCTTTCAGCTTGGTTTTCTCTAGGAATGCGTTGAAGTTGAGGGCAACATTAACGTTGGCCATTGGATATACAATATAGATTGTAAAGACAATTTTAGACTAAGTTCATGATAATTAAGTTCACATAATCAAATTATTTAATGAACTCCCACTTAGATAGACATCTCTCTAGTCATCAAAGTGACACATGATCCATGTCAACTAGCCCGTGTCCGATCATCACGTGAGACGGACTAGTCATCCATGGTGAACATCTCCATGTTGATCGTATCTTCTATACGACTCATGTTCGACCTTTCGGCCTTCCGTGTTCCGAGGCCATGTATGTACATGCTAGGCTCGTCAAGTCAACCTAAGTGTTTTGCGTGTGTAAATCTGGCTTACACCCGTTGTATGTGAACGTTAGAACCTATCACACCCGATCATCACGTGGTGCTTCGGAGCAACGATCCTTAGCAACGGTGCACAGTTAGGGTGAACACCTTACTTGAAATTTTATTGAGAGATCATCTTATTTACTATCGTCGTTCTGAGCAAATAAGATGTAAACATGATAAACATCACATGCAATCAATATAGTGACATGATATGGCCATTATCATCTTGCTCCTTTGATCTCCATCTTCGGGGCACCATGATCATCACTATCACCGGCACGACACCATGATCTCCATCATCATGATCTCCATCATCGTGTCTTCATGAAGTTGTCTTGCCAACTATTACTTCTACTACTATGGCTAACATTTAGCAATAAATTAAAGTAATTACATGGCATTTATGATTGACACGCAGGTTATACAATAAAATAAGACAACTCCTATGGCTCCTGTCGGTTGTCATACTCATTGACATGCAAGTCGTGAATCCTATTACAAGAACATGATCAATCTCATACATCACAATGCATCACATCACATCCTTTGGCCATATCACATCACAAGGCACATGCTGCAAAAACATGTTAGACGTCCTCTAATTTGTAGTTGCAAGTTTTTACGTGGCTACTATAGGTTTCTAGCAAGAACGTTTCTTACCTGCGCCAAAACCACAGTGTGATATGCCAATTGCTATTTACCCTTCATAAGGACCCTTTTCATCGAATCCAATCCGACTAAGGTGGGAGATACAGACACCCGCTAGCCACCTTATGCAACAAGTGCATGTCAGGCGGTGGAACCGGTCTCACATAAGCGTACGTGTAAAGTTGGTCCGGGCCGCTTCATCCCACAATACCGCCGAATCAAGATAAGACTAGTAGTGGTAAGGAAATTAACAAGATCGACGCCCACAACAACTTTGTGTTCTACTCGTGCATAGATTCTACACATAGACCTAGCTTATGATGCCACTGTTGGGAGACGTAGTAGTAAATCAAAAAATTTACTACGTGTTCACCAAGATCTATCCATGGAGAAAACAACAACGAGTCAGGGGAGAGTGAATCTTTGCACCTTTGAAGATCGCTAAGCGGAAGAGTTACATGAACATGGTTGGTGGAGTTGTACTCGTAGCGATTCAGATCACGGTGGACTCCGATCTTAGCCCCGAACACCGGCGCCTCCACGTTCAACACACGTGCAGCCCGGTGATGTCTCCTATGCCTTGATCCACCAAGGAGGAAGGACAGGTTGAGGGAGAGCTCCGGCAGCACGACGGCATGGTGACGGTGGAGCTGCGTGGTCTCCGGTAGGGCTTCGCCAAGCACTACGGAGAACGAGGAGAGGGAGGAGTAGGGCTGCGCCGTGGGAGAGAGAGATGCGTGTCTTAAACAGCCCCAAGGGCACCACTATATACAGGAGGAGGAGGAGGGAGGGCTGCGCCCTAGGGTTCCCACCCTAGGGGCCGGCGGCAGCCCTAGATGGGACTTGGGCGGCGGCCAAGGGAGGGAGAGGTGGTGCGGCAGCCCTAGCAGCCCTAGGGTGGGCCTAGGGCCCATCCGGGCCTAGGGTTTGCCCCCCCTCTCCTTGCTGCGCCTTGGGCCAGGTGGGAGGGGCGCACCAACCCACCTAGGGGCTGGTTCCCTCCATCTTCGGCCCATGCAGCCCTACGGGGTCCGTGGCCCCTCCCGGTGGACCCCCGGAACCCTTTCGGTGGTCCTGGTACGTTACCGGTGATGCCCGAAACATTTCCAGTAACCAAAACCTCACTTCCTATATATCAATCTTTGTCTCCGGACCATTCTGGAACTCCTCGTGACCTCCGAGATCTCATCCGGGACTCCGAACAACCTTCAGTAACCACGTCCACTATTTCCCTATAACCCTAGCGTCATCGAACCTTAAGTGTGTAGACCCTACAGGTTTGGGAGACACGTAGAAATGATCGAGACACCTCTCCGGTCAATAACCAACAGCGGGATCTGGATACCCATGTTAGCTCGCACATGCTCCATGATGATCTCATCGGATGAACCACGATGTCGCGGATTCAATCAATCTCGTATACAATTCCCTTGTTTACCGGTATGATACTTGCCCGAGATTCGATCGTCGGTATCCCTATACCTTGTTCAATCTTGTTACCGACAAGTCTCTTTACTCGTTCCGCAACACATCATCATGTGGCTAACTCCTTAGTCACATTGAGCTCATTATGATGATGTCTTACCGAGTGGGCCCAGAGATACCTCTCCGTCATACGGAGTGACAAATCCCAGTCTCGATTCGTGCCAACCCAACAAACACTTTCAGAGATACCCATAGTGCACCTTTATAGCCACCCAGTTACGTTGTGACGTTTGGCACACCAAAAGCATTCCTACGGTATCCGGGAGTTGCACAATCTCATGGTCTAAGGAAATGATACTTGACATTGGAAAAGCTTTAGCAGACGAACTACACGATCTTGTGTTATGCTTAGGATTGGGTCTTGTCGATCACGTCATTCTCCTAATGATGTGATCCCGTTATCAATGACATCCAATGTCCATGGTCATGAAACCGTGACCATCTATTGATCAATGAGCTAGCCAACTAGAGGCTCACTAGGGACATGTTGTGGTCTATGTATTACGGTTTCTGGTTAACACAATTATAGCGTGAACAATAGACAATTATCGTGAACAAGGAAATACAATAATAACCATTTTATTATTGCCTCTAGGGCATATTTCCAACATTGTCTCCCAGCAAGCTCTTTTTTAAAGCCTTTTAGCTAGGCATGATTGTCAGTGTCAAAACCGGCGGATCCCGGGTAGGAGGTCCCGAGCTGTGAGTCTAGGATCGATGGTAACAGGGGACGAAGGAAGCGATGTTTACCCAAGTTCGGTCCCTCCTATGGAGGTAAAACCCTACGTCCTACTCGATTATATTGATGTGTATGAAGCTTACAGAGTTGATCTACCACGAGACCAAATAGATAAAACCCTAGATGAGTTTCTCCGCCCTACGATCTAAAACCCTCCCGGTTTATATAGACACCGGGGGGTACCTAGGGTTTACACATGATAGGTCTCCTGCTGGGGATGGAGATGCCGATTTCCTCGTCTTGACTTGGAGTGCATGACGCGCCTTTGAGACTTCCTTCTAGAACACGGGGTCGTGGCATATCCGACCCTTCCTGCGATAGTAAAAGAGCGGTCCACCAAGCCGGCCTATTGGGAGATAGGCCAGTGGCCCAAGGACCCCTTAGTCCAGGACTCCCTCAATGATGCTCACAAACGTATAGTATTTGAAACATGAAAAAAAGCATCATGGATCACATGGATAGCACATTTAAGTCTAACACACTTCCTATGCATAGAGATTTTGTGAGCAAACAATTTATGGGAACAAGAATCAACTTGCATAGGAAGGCAAAACAAGCATAACTTCAAAAATTTCAACACATAGAAGGGAAACATCATATTGTTGAAATACCTACAAGCATATGTTCCTATCTCATAATAATTTTCAGTAGCATAATGAAGGAATTCAAAAATATAACTATCATATAAAGCATTGTTTTCATGATGCACAAGCATATAATTTTTATCACTCTCCACATAAGCAAATTTCTTCTCATTCATAATACCGGGAGCAAACTCAACAAAATAACTATCATGAGACACTTGATTTACATGACCAAATTGAATATTAAAATCATGATGAAAAGTTTCATGGTTATCATTACTCTTTATAGCATACCTGTCATCACCATAATCATCATAAATAGGAGGCATGCCATCATCATAATAAATTTGCTCATCAAAACTTGGGGGACTAAAAAGATCATCTTCATCAAACATAGCACCCCCAAGCTTGTGGCTTTGCATATCTTGAGAAGGTGGCTGCTCAAAGAGAGATGCGGTTGTTGTCGTTTTGGAGCAACCCACCTCGTTGACATTGAGAGAGACACATCCTGCAAGGATACACCTAAACACCTAGAGCTACAGTGTTTGAGCGTCACCGAAGACTTTCTGTTCTGAGAGAACTGAAGACTTATTGCACTTGAAGATTGTGATCTTCCAGACGGTTAGGCGTCTGGGTCTAGAGCTTCCACGAGTCATTGTGGACTGCAGGGTGACCAAGTTTCTATGGGTTTCAGAAGTCTCCCCTGAAGACTTACCTAAGTGATTGGGAGATGTATAAGTGACTTTGGCTCAAGGGGAATAAGGTGAAGACGAGGTCTTAAGAGTTCAATCTCAGCCCCCCTAACCAGACATGCAGTTGTCACAGCAACTAGAACTGGTCTAAGAAATCATGTGTCTTCGTCAAGCAACTGGTTCTATCCTTCACTCTCTTACATTGCTACTCTGAACTGTGAAGTCATTGCTTGAACATTGTGTGAAGACTTTCTCTGAAGACATTAATATCAACTGTATATCTTCATACCATCTAAGTTTGTCTTCGACTCATCATAGTATTAATGATGATTATGCTTAACTTGTGTGAATGTCTTCACTTCATTGCATGCCCTGTCTAGATCCTTGATTGTATCCCTACCTGATTCTATTTACATTTCTGCATTATTTGAATACATTCATTGTTTCGAAGTCTTTCATAAAAATTGCATATTCACCCCTAGTCCATAACTAGCACTTTCAGTCCAAACTCACAACTATAAGCATCCACATCCATCTTGCCTTGGGTCAGATTGCAGAACTCTTCTTGCTTACGATCTATCAGGGCCTGGGGAATATGATGCTCACGAAAAGCCTCACATAACTCCTTCTGTGAAGTAGCTTGGCCTACAGGACGCATGGCCTCAAATTTATCCCACCATAAACTAGTCGAACCTTCAAGGTGATATGCAGCATAGGTGACCTTGTCTCCTTTAGCCACGTTAGCATAAGGCAACTTGTTGTTGATACTTATAAGACAATCATCTACATCCAGTGTCTCAATGGAGTGATGGAAGGTGGGTGGTTGTAACTTGATGAAGTCTCTGATGGATACTAGCTCATTGAGATGATGGGTTGTTTTCTGCTCGATGTGCTCCAGCAAAAAGTTGGTGGCACGCTTGTTCCTCTCAACTCCTAGCATAACCTCCGCCAAGAGAGGCGGGTTGGGAGGATCTTCTTCAGCCCTACCATCTTCATGGTTCTGACCATGAATAGTGGAACTCTCGTTTACTGGCGACATCCCGAAGGAAACAACCAGGGTTCAGAATAAAGGAAGAACACCAGAACATACCTAAACCTAGAAGAACTCGGACAGCATAATGACTGTACGGGTATGAAGTATGAGGCAACCTGCACAAGATTTGGGCAGCATAACAACTCAACATCATGGGTTGAAGGAACAACAAGATCATAGGCATCACTTCTCACAACTCTGATGGGACATGACTTGACACAAACAACCATTCTATAAGTTTGTGGTCCAGTATCTCGTCATCCTAGCAGATAGGTAAGAAGCCTAGTCCTTAATCCCCGTAGAAACGAAGAGAGTGACTCAGAATAGAGTAACTCGAGGAAAGGAGTAAAAAGAGCCTTACATTCCCTTCCACAATCAATTTCTTTATATAAACAAAGCATTACTAGACTCAACATCGACCAGTTTGACTTCGTAAACCTACAGACAGTTCAGCTCTGATACCAACACTATCGGGACCCCGATCCTAAGCCATAAGAAGCTAGCATGTAACACATCACATCACTTTGCGGCCTCACACACGGTTATCTCCATGGCTGCCACCTTACCTGGGTCGGGACCGTTTGTGTCTTTTGGCTCACGTATGTGAATATCTCGCTAGCATTCAAATGTCAAAGAACTCGAGTCGACATGACTAGTCGTAGACCCAAGTGGCACATCCATACAGGAACATGCATACATAACCCAACAATGCAGGTGTCAGTCATCAGCGTGTGTAGACGAGTCATAGCAAGCTACACGAACTCCATTATGCCATGAGACATCTTTGTCATCAATTGTGCGTAGACGAGTCATAGCAAGCTACATGGACTCCATTACACTGTGAGACATTTCCCCGAAGGGATAGACACAACAGCAAAGAAGGATACATGTCGGTCAATCAATGTGTCCGGAGCAGTAGCAAGCTACCAAGGCTTGGTGGAAGCACAAAGAGGCATGTTCCTGTAAAGAAGGCTACCATAGGCACACAACTAGGTGTCGAATCCCACACATACCAATGCATTTCAAACATACACACAATATGCACGATATGTGTAGATACAACAATGCATCACAACAAAACTCTACAACATAACATTTATTTAGGAGGCTCCGAAGAGCTAACATAGTATAATGTTACAAGCAGAAGGGGTCACATGACCCAACATTCAGAGCATACAAACAACAAGCAGAAGTTACATGTATGGGCACAGACATCTACTAAAGGTGGCTAGAAGAGCCTAAAAAGCTACAATGACCCTACCAAAGGAGCCAGACTCCTGTCTTGGTTTCCTAGCTATTCCGTCGATGTCAACGTCAAAAAGAAATGTAAGTGAACAACGTCTATTTCTGCGAAAATGTAAATAAGCAACAGTGAGTACGAAAGTACTCAACAAGTCTTAGATCAGAACTATCTACATATGCATCATGTATCAATGAACATGATTATGGGGTTTACTACGGAATGCCAGCTCTGACCTTTGGATAAACCAGACCATGACAATGTATCCAATGTGTCGTACCTCTCTCGTCTCCCTACGAGAGAGCGCACACGAGTCCGCATATCCACCACATCAATACACCACTATGGATCCTCTCCCGTCTACCTACGAGAAGGCCATCCATATCACTCACACTTATCTAGAGCATTTTAGAGTATCCGTTAAATTTGTCTATGAACTATGCAAGTATCCAAGTAGTCCATATCCGTGGACGCTGCTATTCGAATAGATAGTTTACCCTGTAGGGGTGTACTTTGTCACACATGCTCCCGCCACTTATCGCCACGTGCACGTAAAAAGGCACCTCGACAAGCTTCAAGCGGAAGCCCAGCGAGGGAGTCGGCCACGGAAGTTAACATACAATGACTCACGTCCAAGGCAGCCTATCTATGTTGGAACCCATAATGGAAGTCCGGCTGAGGTTCACAACATGGCCTCAAACGTTGTGAGCAGGTCCCCAAGCTGGTCCCAATTGGTCCGTTCATCCACTTCGCAGGTTGTGCCACACCTATCAACATTTCGAACTGCTGGGACTCCTAGACTGAGAACAGGGTATGTTAATAGGCCGAGAGGGGTCGAGTTATCGGAACCCAATGTGCAGTAGTAGCTAGTCTTGGAAAACAAACACAGGACTCAGTTCCTATGAGTGGCTTCAATGAGACAACCCACACTGTACTCCTACATGGCCTCTCATCGCTACTGAGGGAGTCCTGGATTAGGGGGTCCTCGGATAGCCGACCTATTGTTATGGGCTGGACTATGAGAGTTACTTACCGAACACCGAAAGATTTGAAGGCCCGGTCTCCAGGATGGAACCTTCAGGAAGCACGGCTTGTGCTCCATGTCTGATGTAGTAGTTAGGCATGTTTATCTCTTTGGCATGTAAACAACCATGTGTAAACCCTAGGCATCCTCGACATCTATATAAGCCGGAGGGTTTTAGGGCATAGGGATAGGAAAACTCATCTAGGGTTAGCTATACGATCTCGAGATAGATCAACTCTATAACCCCTTACATCATCAATACAACCAAGCAGGACATAGGGTATCACCTCCATAGGAGGGCCCGAACCTGGGTAAACTCATGTCCCCTTCGTCTCCTGTTACCGTCGGTTCTAGTCTCATAGTTCGGGACCCCCTACCCGAGATCCGCCGGTTTTGACACCGACATTGGTGCTTTCATTGAGAGTTCCTCTGTGACCGATATGGAATCAACGCATCACCTCATCATCGACGAAGAGGTCCGCAACATGGACGTCTTCGTCCCCAGATAGATATTCGCCTCCGGCAGCGTTGTGCACATGTTAATTCCGCTGGCCATCTAGGCCGCATTGAGAACTTTTCCCCTCATCGAGGGGTCAGATTTGGAAACTTAGAGTTCTCCATCGACTCTCAGGGTGACTTGACGTTAATCGGTATCGCAGCTTCGCATGTAGCCTCCGAGGACTCTGAGGCCTTAACCTCGAGCCCCTTCTTCGGACATGTCAATGGGTAACCCATAGCGTCGAACCGATCTCTTATCCCGGTCTAGCCCTTAAGCCAAATGACTGGACACATGATCTTAACGAGCACTCCCCATGTATGGACGTCGTGGAGGTAAACTCCATGAGTTCCGAACAGCTGGATCCGATCGGGCCCTTAGCGGTCGGCAAGGCCCAGGGGCGATTCTCGTTGATGAAGATCACTAACGATCCAGCCCCAATCTATGCTCAGTTCGGTTACGGTGCGGGCGGGGATGAATTTTTCAACCCACCCACCACCCACTTGATAGCCACCGTCTAAGATTTAACCAACATGCTGGACTATGCTTCCGAGAAGGCATCATACATGGATGAAGAGGGTCGTGCTCCCACCCCCATTAACACTGGGAGTTGGAGCGCCACTTCTACATACGACGTCTACATGGTGGATACTCCTACCACCAATGGCGACAATACGCTGAAAGCACAACATGCTCCCTTGGTGGTTTTGATAATTCATGACAACATACATTGTCTCTTGGACTAATACTTTTATGTAGTGTGTTTCAGATAATAGTCCATGGAGAGTTGGGTTGGCAAAGAGATTGTGGAATACCCCAAGATGCAAGGAAATAGGTTGGCTAAGCTTCAAGCAAGAGGACTCTACATTTTACATTTGTGAGAAATCACTTTGTGTCAATAGGAAAGCCAAGACTATTAGAAGGGCGTAAAGTTTTGTTGTTGAACAAAATGCTCATACGTGCACAAGTGATAGTCACCAAAGACACCCACAAAATCTCCCACCAAAGTTTGTCCCAAGTCAAACACTCAAAATCGGTGCAACCAACATTATACATTTGGTGCCACTGATTCCGAACCCTAGACAGACTCAGCCAAACCCTAGCCACTTCGGTGCAACCGATTCCATACTGGTGCCACCGAGTTCAGGCTGCCAACTTCCTGTTACGCAAGTTCACATTTTTGGTTCCTCCGAGATTGTCGAATCGGTGTCACCAAGATTGAGCATTCTAGTCGTTGGTCACCTTATCGGTGCAACCGAGATTCCTATATCGGTCTCACCGAGACTCAAAAGTTGCCACCTTTAGGTCACTTCAGTACCACCAAGATTAACACATCGGTGTCACCGAGTCTTACTTATTGTGTGTAATGGTTGGACTTTTGGAGATTCCTATATATACCCCTCCACCACCACCTACTTGAAAGAGAAGCTCTCAGAACCATTCCATACCTGTCCTATCAGTTTTCTGAGAGAGAACCACCTACCCATGTGTCGAGGTCAAGATCTTCCACTCCAACCATATGGATCTTGATTTCTAGACTCCCCAAGTTGCTTTCCACCAATCCAATGTCTTCTACCAAGACATATATGTGAGAGAGTGATTGTGTGTTGAGGAGCCTATCATCTTGAAGCACAAGAGAAAGGAGTTCATCGACATTACCGATGCTATTACCTTTTGGAGGGTGGTGCCTCCTAGATTGGTTAGGTGTCGTTTGGGAGCCTCCTACTTCATTTTGTGGAGTGAACCAAGAAGTTTGTAAGGGCAAGGAGATCGCCTACTTCATGAAGATCTACCCATAGTAAGGCTAGTCCTTCATGGACGGAAGCCGTTATGGAATAGTCAAGGTTGCTACTTCGTGGACACTTATGGGTCGAGCCCTCCGTGGACTCTCGCGACTGTTACCCTCCGCGGGTTGAAGACTCCATAAGCGTGGACGTACGATAGCACCACCTATCGAAACCACAGGAAAAATCCTTGCATCTCCTATTGTGCTTGATCTCCATATCTCAACTCTTTACTGCATGTGTAATGTCTTTACTTTCCGCTGCCATATTTGTTGACATGCATGTGTAGGGTATATAGACTTGCTAGCCTTGCTAAAACTGTTAAAATCTACCAACCAATTAACTTGGGAAAAGGTTAGGTTTTAATTTTCTGCTAGTAGTCTATTCACCCCCTCTAGACACTCTTCTAGTGATCCCTCAAATGGTATCAGAGCGTTGGTCTCCATTGCATCGGTTTAATCACCGAGGAGGAAGATGGACGTGTCTAGTATAGAGAGTTTGTGTTGTAGAGTGCCCATTCTTCATGGAGAGTACTATAGTCAATGGAAGAATACCATGACTGGTCTATTTGATAAATTCCATTTGAGAAAATATATTGAAAAACACTATGCGCTCCCTATTGATGAATTGCATCCCACACACGAAGAGGAAATTAACATGCTTGGTAACCTAAGAACTGTCAATCTTATTGTTAGAGGTCTGTCAAGATTCGTGCTTTCTCAGTCGAAGAACTTTGCATGTGCCTATACCTTGTGGACTGATTTGGAGAAACGATATCCAAATCTTTCATTAGGAAATCTCGATGAAATTCTTCATAAAACTATTGCTTTTCACAAAATGAAGCCTAGTGATCCAAACTTTGATAAATGCATGTTTGAGCTCCATGATCTTATGCGTGCTAAAGGAGATGTCACCACTATGAACAACATTATCTTTGAAGCCATTCGCTTTCATAAACTATAACATTGTCATGATCACAATTCTAACGAATCTCTTGTTCTTTATGACGAGGATTTCCCATTTGATGATGACAATGTGGAACATCACTACCTTGAAGAAGATGAGTTGTTCGACATTGAGCATGAAAAGATCATGAAGAAGCTAAGTCTAATGGAAAACTTCAAGGATTATATGTCCGGAGGAAAATAGTGGATTCTCGACACTTGATGTACGGACTACATGACTGGTGATAAAGACATGTTCCAAGAGATCACGCCTAATCAAGGTCCTCGAAGGTACGTGACCTTTGGAGACAACTCTAAGGGTAAGGTACTTGGCCTTGGTAAGGTGGCCATGTCCCATGCTAGCTCTATTCAAAATGTTATGCTTGTTGAATCCCTTGGCTACAATCTTCTTTCAGTATCTAGACTTGTCGATTTCATTTTCAATGTGTTATTCACGAAAGTAGATTGCCAAGTGTTTCGTCAAGATAATCATAAAATGGTCTTTACCAGTTTCCGTAGTGGTGATCTATACATTGTTGATTTCACTAAGAGATCCAAGCCTCGCACTTGTTTAATTCCTAAATCCTCTAAAGGTTGGCTATTGCATAGAAGACTTGGACATGTAGGCATGCGCAATCTAGATAAGCTAATCAAGGGCGGTCACATTCTTGGTGTTAAAGATGTTATCTTTGACAAAGATAGACTTTGTAGTGCTTGTCAAGATGGAAAGGAAGTAGGTGGAAGTCATCCTGTTACGAATATCATGACTACTAGGAGACCACTCGAGTTACTTCACATGGATCTTTTCGGTCCCAATTCTTACAAAGAGTCTCGGTGGAAATTCCTATGGCCTAGTTATAGTTGATGATTTTTCCAGATTTACGTAGGTATTTTTCCTTGATGATAAGTCGCGGGTTCAAAAGATTTTCAAGAACTTCGTTCACAAAGTGCAAAATCAGTTTGAAGTGAAGATCAAGAATGTTCCAAGCGATAACGGATCGGAGTTCAAGAACACCCATGTGGATACCTTTCTTGATGAACAAGGTGTGTCACATGAGTTCTCGGCTACATACACGCCTCAACAAAATGGAGTTGTTGAGAGGAAGAACCGAATGCTTATTGAGATGGCTAGAACGATGCTTGACGAATACAAGATGCCAAGACACTTTTGGGCAGAAGCCATGGAAACACTATGTCATGCAACAAACCGACTTTACTTGCACAAGCTTACCGGTAAAACAGCATACGAGTTACTCACCAGTAACAAACCCCAAGTTGGATACTTTCGGGTATTCGTCTCCAAGTGTTATATTCTTGACAAGCATCCTTGTACTAAATTTGCTCCTAAATCTCTTGAAGGATTCCTACTTGGTTACGAATCAAATTCTCACACTTACCGTGTCTACAACAACTTCACTCAAAAAGTTGAAGAGACGGTAGATGTGAAGTTTGATGAATCTAATGGTTCGCAACTCGAACAATTGCCAAATGATGTAGGTGATAAGGACCCCTCAGAAGCTATCCAAGACTTGTCTATTGGCAAAATTCGTCCCATGGAGGTGAAGGAAAGTACTTCATCAACTCAAGTGGAAGCCCCTACTTCATGACAAGGTGAACCACAACATGACATGGAGGCATCCACAAGCGGTACATGACAAGATGATCAAGAGGAGGAAGTACATCATGAAGATCCGCCACAACCTCCTTCACCACAACCTCAACGCAACGATCACGTTGCCAACAACGAAGGCGAAGGAAATGATGATCAAGAAGAAGCTCCACCATCCAACAATCGGAAGCTGACCCGAGTTCGAGCATAAGTGACCAAGAACCATCCCCTAAACCAAATCTTTGGAGACATCCAAACCGGGAGAATCACTTGCTCTAAAACTCTTCTAGCTAACTTTTTTGAGCATTATTCTTTCATATCTAGCATTGAGCCTTTGAAGGTAGAACAAGCTCTTGAAGACGCGGATTGGGTGAACGCTATGCATGAAGAGCTTCACAACTTCGAAAGGAATGAAGTGTGGACACTCATGGAGAAGCCCGAGGATGAGCACAACATCATCGGAACTAAATGGGTGTTTCGAAACAAGCAAGACGAAGACAGCCAAGTCATACGCAACAAGGCATGTCTCGTGGCCCAAGAATATACTCAAGTCGAAGGTATGGACTACGGTGAGACTTATGCCCCAGTCGCTAGACTTGAAGCTATTCGCATTCTTCTTGCCTATGCTAATCACCATGATATCACGCTTTATCAAATGGACATTAAAAGTGCCTTTTTAAACGGTGAAATTTAAGAAGAGGTTTATGTTAAGCAACCACCTGGTTTTGTGAATCCTAAGAAACCTAATCATGTTTACAAGCTTCGTAAAGCCCTTTATGGTCTTAAGCAAGCCCCTCGTGCTTGGTACAAATGCTTAACGAAGTTTATCATTGAAAAAGGTTTTGAAATTGGTAAAATTGATGCAACCTTGTTCACTAAGAGAGTTAATGGAGAATTATTTGTGTGCCAAATCTATGTGTATGATATTATCTTTGGTTCCACTAACCCTCAATTTAGTAAAAGATTTGGAAGGTTGATGTCCGAGAAGTATGAGATGTCCATGATGTGTGAGCTGAAATTCTTTCTTGGATTGCAAATCAAGAAATCGAAATAAGGAACTTTCATATCTCAAACTAAGTATACGAAGGACTTGATCAAGAAGTTCAACATGCAGGAGTGCAAAGGTATGAAAACTCCCATGCCAACTAGTGGACATGTTGATCTTACCAATTAGGATGAACTGGTTGATCAAAAGGTTTATCGATCTATGATTGGTTCATTGCTATATCTATGTGCATCTCGTCCCGATATTATGCTTAGTGTTTGCATGTGTGCTAGATACCAAGTTGCACCTGAGGAGTGTCATCTTTTGGCCGTGAAACGAATTGTGAGATACTTGATACAAACACCAAACTTTGGCATTTGGTATCCCAAGGGATCTTCTTTTAACCTTGTTGGCTATTCCGATTCAGACTATGTCGGTGACAAGGTTGATAGAAAATCCACCTCGGGTACTTGTCAATTTTTTGGTAGATCTCTTGTGTCTTGGTCTTCCAAGAAACAAAACTCGATATCTCTATCTACTACCGAAGCTGAGTATATTTTTGGTGGATCTTGTTGTGTGCAATTACTATGGATGACACAAACGCTTAAGGATTATGGAATCCATGTTAGTTCCATTGCTTTGTGACAATGAAAGTGCTATTAAGATTGGTCATAATCCTGTGCAACATTCTCGAACTAAGCATATTCACGTTCGGCATCATTTCATTTGTGATCATGTTGCCAAATGAGATATTAATCTTAAGCATGTTCGCACTAACAAGCAATTGGCCGATATCACTTGAGGAGTGAGTTGAACATCATTGATGCTTCAAACTTGACCTAGACTCACTCGGATGCTTGCAAGGGCATGATCCTTCTTGATACTTCCATGATATTGCTAACGTGCTATCTTATGCCATGGAATTCTATGCTCCCTTGTATTGCATCTAACCGTTTGTAGGTACTTGGAAGAACTTCATTCCACGAGATTGCAACCAACTCCTATTATAAGCAATCTTGTCTTGACCAAGTATCCACAACACCTCTTGATGATGGAAGGAAGAAGATAACAAAAACATATCCTTGACATACTTGATCATTATTGCAAAATCTCAGTTGGTATCATGTCAAAAGGATATACCTATTGTTCTTCCTTGCATGACTTACCCTTGTAGGTAACTAGTGTACTAGAATGATAAGTATTGCTCCCAACTCAAGATGTTCTTCATCAACCTCGAGCATATGCAACAAGTTCACCTACGAGCAACGTCATCAATATCACTCAAAGGTATGCACTCATATCCTTGAAAAGGCTTTACTCCAAGTCATGATCTAAAGCAACTCAAGTGATATGAAGACATTAAAATGCTTAATCGAAAAATGGTAACCCAATTTTGAGCTTAACGTAGAGTATGACCTATGATCAAGTATTCTTGCTTGGCTCCTAAGTCAATATACTCTAATATAGGTGACCTAGTCACCGCCCATCACTAGTTAAGAATCTCGTGTGGTTTGTGCTCCATTTGCATGATCTCTTGTAACCACTCAAATCTTTTCTAGATGATGCCCTTGATTTTTATTTTAGAAATATTTTCTCTTGACCCTTTGAAAACAGAAGCTCGGTCTCTTATTATTTTCTTTCTGTTTTAGCTTCGGAGCCGCCGATTCAGATATCTCGGTTCTACCGAAATTGCACACAAGCTGCACTACAAAATCTCAGCCACCAATTTATCTGTCTTGGAGTCACTGATTTGTTTTTCTTATCTTATCTGTCCTTCTTCTGTTACTTTGAGGATCCCTCTTTAAAAAAATTAGGGGGATAATAACAAGAAAAAGTTAGGGGGAGAAATTCTTTATTCAAGGATCCCTAGCTCAAAGGAGGAGAAGACTACTATTTGGCACAGGGAGTGAAGTTACATTCAATGATTCCCTCAGTTCTTTTCTATGAACCTTACTTTCAGTGACCCTTGTTCTCAAGGATCCCTTCCCTGACAATGATCCATTTACCTACTCCTAAATTTGACCTTTTGGAAATTAATGCCAAAGGGGGAGAATACCAAAGCTTCATGCTAAAGGGAGAGTTGCATGCTTATGCAAAGGGGGAGATATGATTTAGGGGGAGAAGAGAATATCAAAGTTCACACTTATATAAACAAGGGGAGAATACCAAAGTAAGGGGAGAAAATTCTAAGCTCGATAATATTCTTGCTTATTTTATTTGACTGTGCGCTTTAGACTTTTCTCACCCTATCCAATCCCAATATCTACATGCTGAGATTAAGGGGGAGAGGATGAACTACTACTTTCATATCTAAGGGGAGAAAGCTCTAAGGGATTAATGCCAAAGGGGGATACATATCAATTCTTGAGGAATACTATCTTCTATATGTTCTCCATATCTTGGTATCTTTGAATTCTATTGCTATTGATTGCTAGAATACTCTTGTGTTTCCTAACATTGTTTTCTCAAGTGTATTTATATTGCTAAAACGCTCAAGAACTCAAGGTAAGTATATGCATCACATCTCTGATCAAGATGATCTCTTGCTTCTTGCACATATTGTTTGCAAGAGTGAAGTCTTGAACAAGGACACATCTCATTCATATATATTTTGATGCATATAGCCAAGATACGCATGACTCCTTATATCCCTTCATCCATATGTGTGGCCATGCATTCCAAAGCAACTATCCTTTAAAGGACCGCACACATTTAGGGGGAGCAAATCTAAGTCATGTGTCTCTCAAAGTCTTCATTATATCCACGCATATCTTTATTTGAAGCTTTGATTGTATGTTGTCATCAATTACCAAAAAGGGGAGATTGAAAGCACAACATGCTCCCTTGGTGGTTTTGATAATTCATGACAACATACATTGTCTCTTGGACTAATACTTTTATGTAGTGTGTTTCAAATAATAGTCCATGGAGAGTTGGGTTGGCAAAGAGAGTGGAATACCCCAAGATGCAACGAAATAGGTTGGCTAAGCTTCAAGCAAGAGGACTCTACATTTTACATTTGTGCGAAATCACTTTGAGTCCATAGGAAAGCCAATACTATTAAAAGGGGGTAAAGTTTTGTTGTTGAACAAAATGCTCATATGTGTGCAAGTGATAGTCACCAAAGACACCCACAAACTCTCCCACCAAAGTCGGTCCCAAGTCAAACACTCAAAATCGGTGCAACTAACATTATACATTCGGTGCCACCGATTCCAAACCCTAGACAGACTCAGCCAAACCCTAGCCACTTTGGTGTAACCGATTCCATACCGGTGCCATCGAGTTCAAGCTGCCAACTTTCTGTTATGCAAGTTCACAGTTTTGGTCCCTCCAAGATTGTCGAATCGGTGTCACCGAGATTGAGCATTCTGACCATTGGTCACCTTATCAGTGCAACCGAGATTCAAAAGTTGCCACCTTTTGGTCACTTCGGTACCACCAAGATTAACACATCGGTGTCACCGAGTCTGACTTATTGTGTGTAGTGGTTGGATTTTTGAAGATGCCTATATATACCCCTCCACCACCACCTACTCGAACGAGAAGCTCTCAGAACCATTCCATACCTATCCTATCAGTTTTCTGAGAGAGGACCACCTACCCTTGTGTTGAGGTCAAGATCTTCCACTCCGAACATATGGATCTTTATTTCTAGCCTCCCCAAGTTGCTTTCCACCAATCCCATCTCTTCTACCAAGCCATACCTGTGAGAGAGTGATTGTGTGTTGAGGAGCCCATCATCTTGAAGCACAAGAGCAAGCATTTCAACGACATTACCAAGCCTATTACCTTTTGGAGGGTGGTGCCTCCTAGATTGGATAGGTGTCGCTTTGGAGCCTCCTACTTTGTGTTGTGAAGTGAACCAAGAAGTTTGTAAGGGCAAGGAGATCGCCTACTTTGTGAAGATCTACCCATAGTGAGGCTAGTCCTTCATGGACAGAAGCCGTCATGGAATAGTCAAGGTTGCTACTTTGTCGGCCCTTATGGGTGGAGCCCTCCGTGGACTCTCATGACCGTTACCCTCTGTGGATTGAAGACTCCATAAACATGGACGTACGATAGCACCACCTATCGGAACCACGGGAAAAATCCTTGTGTCTCCTATTGCATTTGATCTCCATATCTCAACTCTTTAATTCATGTGCAATGTCTTTACTTTCCACTGCCATATTTGTTGACATGCATGTGTAGGGTATATAGACTTGCTAGCCTTGCTAAAACTGTTAAAAATCTGTGAACCAATTAACTTGGGAAAAGGTTAGGTTTTAATTTTTTGCTAGTAGTCTATTCACCCCCCTCTAGACTCTTCTAGTGATCCCTCACACGCCTCACAATGACGGCAACAAATCGGGTGATGCGCCATCTAGGCGCCGAAAATTGCATAAGCGGTCCAAGAGCAAAAAGGGAAGAAGAGCTATTATCAGCAACGGGTTGGTGATGCCCCCGCTGAGGATGACAATCCCGATATCCCCGAGCACCCGTTTGAGGGTCCCGAAGAGCTTGAAGACCATAACAACCCCGATAACATCGACAACCCTGAAGGCGATGAGTACCTTCCCCCTGTCGAGGAGGAAGAAATACCAGAAGACAATGAGTTGTACATCCCTGACAATCTCGAAGATCAGGAAGAAATCAGGCAGCGGCTCGTAGCAACGGCTCGCAGCCTAAAGTCCAAGGAACGGCAACTCAAAGCCGAACAGGCCGACCTCAATGATTGATGGTCGAAAGTCCTTTTAGCCGAGGAAGAACTCAGCACTGGTCTGTCAAACCATCCCAAAAGGTACCCTCGGAGGAGGCTATTGTCGTGATTCGATGATGAACTTACTGATACACCATCTCCAAACCATACTCCGTACGACAAACCGGCCTGCCACCCTCGTGGTCGGGACAGGACGGTTGACGACGCTGGTTATATACCGGCAGTACCCCAAAGATGGGGCAAGGAGCCATTACAGCCCACTGATAGGTTCGACATGTGATATGACTTGGATCATAGAGCAGGCCGCACTAGATCCATCTACAGATCCAAAGAGTACTCGCCAGATAGACGCGGTGGATATAGACCATGGTTCGACCAAAACAACAAAGTCCAGGAACGGAACCGGCCCCACACAGACGTCGAACAAGGCGGGACATAGCTCGGGTCAGAGGCGCCGCTCACCCACTATGCTTCACAGATGAGGTAATGCGGCATCAATTCCCTGAAGGGTTTAAACCCGTGAATATACAACAATATGACGGGACCACTGACCCAACTGTATGGATCGAGGACTTCCTCCTCCATATCCACATGGCGCAAGGAGACGAGCTCCATGCCATCAAATACCTCCCTCTTAAGATTAAGGGACCAACTCAGCACTAGTTAAACATCCTCCCCCGAAAACTCCATTGGATGCTAGGAAGACTTGGAAGATGTGTTCCCCTCCAACTTCAAGGGGACCTATGTCCGCTCGTCGGACTCTTCCAATCTTAGCAAAGTCGTCCAGAAGCCCGGCGAATCTGCTCGGCAGTTCTGGAATCGGTTCTTGACTAAGAGGAACCAAATCATCGACTGTCCGGATGTTGCGGCCATAGCCTCCTTCCGGCACAACATTTGAGATGAATGGCTAGCCCGCCAGCTAGGCCAGGACAAGCCTCGGATCATGTCCGCCCTTACTTCCCTCATGACCCGCTTTTGCGCGGGCGAAGATAACTGGCTTGCAAGACGCAACCACAATTCTAAAGATCTCGTGGCACCTGAGGCCCGAGATGGCAACTCAAATTCAAAGCGCAATAAGAATAAGCGCCGACACAATAATAGTGATGTCGATGACACGGTTGTTAATGCCGGATTCCACAACTCCCGGCCTGGGTAGTGGAAGAAGCCCCGTAAAGGCAATCGTGACGGACCCACTCAGCTCGAGAAAATCATGGAAAAGCCTTGCCAAATCCATGGGACTTCGGAAAAGCCCACCAATCACACACACCGCAACTATTGGATGTTTAAACAAGCCGGCAAGATACCACCCGAAGACCAAGGCAAAAGCTCACGCAGCGAGGACGAAGATGAGCCTCGGGGTCCAATTGGTGGCGGACAGAAGAAGTTCCCTCCCGAAGTCAAGACGGTGAACATGATATACGCCACCCACAGACCGAAGAAGGAGAGGAAGCACACCCTCTGGTAAGTATACGCGATGGAACCCGTAGCCCCGAAGTACAACCCATGGTGGGCATACCCGATCACCTTTGATCGGCATGATCATCCGACCAGTATCCTCCATGGGGGTTTGGTGGCCCTCGTCCTAGACCCCATTATAGATGGGTATCACTTCACAAAGGTCCTAATGGATGGAGGAAGTAGCCTTAACTTGATTTACTCAGATACGGTGAAAAAGATGGGCATCGATCTGTCAAGGATCAAACCCAGTAGCACTACCTTCAAAGGAGTGATCCCGGGCGTTGAGGCCCAATGCATGGTCTCAATAACCCTGGAAGTCGTGTTCGGCTCACCCGATAACTTTTGTAGCAAGGACTTGATCTTCGACATCGTGCCCTTTCGCAGCGGCTATCACACGCTGCTTGGTCAGACAATGTTCGCTCGTTTCAACGCGGTCCCACACTACGCATACCTCAAGCTCAATATGTCGGGACCCAAGGGGGTCATTACTATCAACGGCAACACCGCGCTCCCTTAGAACTGAGGAACATGCACTGGCCCTAGCGGCTGAATTCAGCTACAAAGAGGATCGACAAGTTCCGACATCTGCCATAAAGGCACATAAGGCTGGGAAGCGAGTTCGGCTTTAGACCAAAAACTCAGATCCTTCCTCTTCCCATCTATAGGGACTCGCCCCCCACCACACAACTTCAAGACTAGCAAAGTATGTGCCGAGGGGGCACAACTTCACACTTAAGATTCCATGGGAAGCAGTGGGGAAATACAGATGGGTGTTCGGCTGATCCGACCTACTACCATCAATACGTATTCGGACAAAATGCAGGCGCTCCTAAAAGAGCCTGCCTACGACGTAAAGCTCACCTACAATTCGGCAGCCTCTCAAGATTTTGTTAGCAAAATCCGCCTGCCGAACACTAGCACCCATCAAGGTGCATCCAAGAGCAGGAGCCAACTAGCAAGGGGGCATGAGGACGTCAGGTCACCAATTGAAGACCCTTGGTACAACAACTCCTGTAGGATTTTATTTCTTATTTTCTCTCGCATACCTGTAAACAGTTGCTTCGGCAATCCGAGCTATAAGAGTTGTTGTGAAAATGCAAAATTGCGTGGCGCAAGTACGCCTCATCTGTCCTGTTTTTGGCGCATACCTTTTCTCCTATGTCCCTCTTCTCGTGAACCTGTTCGGTATGACGCGAGGTAACTATCTAATAGACCGAGGGCTTGATTTCAAACACAAATCGCATTAACTATCATGTGTTTGGCGTCTTGGCATTCGCTTTATATGCATCGGTTCCGAACTATGTATTTGGTCATTAAGTTGGGTTGCCCGGATCCTGTGCTTGCCCCTTTATGTTCCGCTCGTTCCGCTAAAAGGGAAAAGGGAGCACCCATGCGATTGTGTTTCCAGATAGTTTGGCCAAGCACCTCAGGGGAGAAAGTCGAAAACGGACCACCATAGTATGCGTGATACGATCTGTGAACCCCAAGCTAGAAGTATTATACTTCAATCCTCATAAGTGGTTATTCCATGTTATACAAGGAACTTGCCCTTTGTGCAAACATTATGATGTTGGCTTCGGCCAAGGTTCATCCGAACATCACAACACTCCGATGGCTAATCTTATGCTTCCCGCTGTCCTTTTCGCGCCCCTCTGGCTAAGTGAGAGAAATAAAGCACTATAGTCTGATTGCCTAGTCTGTCGCACTATTACCGCCTTCGGGTTCTGATAATACGGCTAAGGGACATAGTGCATTGGCATAGACACCCCACGTAGTATCTACGTGGGGGCTGAAGCCGACGACTCGCACCTTTCAGTATTAAACAAACAGATAGGAGTTATAAAGGAATGCAAAACCATATAAGAGCAAATACTAATATCATTAAAAGTTAACCAAAGTCTTCGGACACGTTACAAGCTTATTCAAATAATTTTTCACCCAAACACTGCGATGCTATCACCCGAGCACTCTCCATCACTCCATCAAAGTATAGATCGGGGCGTCAATGCTCCTTCCCGGGTGGCGGCGGTTCAGTGTCGACCTTCATCGGATTTAGCCCTAGCCAGTGCACTTTAGCCTTGGCAAGGGCCATCCGGACTCCTTCGATGCAGGAGGAGCGCTTGACGGTGTCGAGGTAAGCATAGCAGCAATCAGTCCCTGCACCAGACTGAAGTAGCTACCTGGTAGCGGCTCGCCGGGCCATAAGCGAATGCAGAGGTCCTTCATGGCCAACTCCGCCATCTAGTGCAGCTCCATCAGCTGTTTAAGCTGCTCCACCAGAAGAGGAGGACGCTCAGGGGCTCCGAACTGTGCCCAGAACATCCGAGCTTCATCTTCCTCTTACCGCGAGGCGAATAGTTGATTGGCGTCCACCACGCTCTTTTGGAGATCAGCAGATGCGCCTGAGGATCACCACACCCGGGTAAGCAATTCGAATCTGCTATCCCCGAATACGCACTTTAGTGAGTACGTCTTACCGTTTGCTATTTCCTTGGCCTGGCACACTTGCTCCTCGTACAACCGTCTATCCATCCGCTCCTTCTGGAGGTCGGTTTTCATGGTGGACAGTTCGGCCGAGCACGCCTTATTCTTCTGCTCCAAGGCCTCGCATCTCTCGCTTGCATCCTTGAGCTCCTATTGGACCTCTGCCACGGGAGCTTCATGCTTGCCACTAGTAGCCCGCATGGCGGAAAGGGCGGTAGTCGTTTCCTTAGCAGCCGCCCTCTCAGTGACCGTCTCGTCCTTCGCACGCTGGAGCTCGGCCTTCAACCTCTCCACCTCCTTCGTTGAGGCTGCATGTGGAGTACACAAAGATAAAGCATTTGCATTGACAGTATTCAGACTAAAAAACTCAGACGAAGGCATTTGGATTCTGTTTCTACATACCTTGAGCCTCGTCGAGCCTTTGGTTAAGGGCCTCAGCTTCGTCTTCGGAGCGCTTTAGTTTCCGATTTAGCTCTTCCAGCTCAGCGCCATGTATGGCCGCCGCTGATGACGAAGCCTGCATTAATACATTACATGAGTTCTCAATTCCCGGATTGTAGATAATCCGATCTATGTCAGGTTATTCTAACATGCTAGACACTTAAATTGCTTCCAGGATGGTATCGGATTTAGATGTGACCCCTAGGTGAGCTTTTTCACCTCACCTAGGGCTCGAGGGCTGCCATGTATACAATGCGAACAAGTAAAAATCTTTGTAGAATAAATATCGGGTGACTTACTTGAAAGCCCGCAAGGAGACCTTTGAAGGCCTCCTTCAGTCTGTTGTCAACGGACTGGACGCTTTGTAGTACCGCACCCATAAGGGTGTGGTGATCCTTGGGGATGGGGGCGCTCGATAGAGCCTCCTTCATGGCCAACCACCTACTGGTCGGCGGTGCCGGGGATGATCGGATTTCCCGATCACCCACCAGGGATTGGACCGGTGCCTCCGAAGGCATAGTGCGCTCCGGAGATGTTCTTGGAGGGGACTGAGCGTCCGCTTATCCAGCCTCCTCGGTGTCCGGGTGGGGTGGTTCCCCTGGTCTTTAGTGGCCGAAGCATTAGCCTCGGCCACGATACGATTTCCCTCGCCCCCTATGTCCGCCTCCATTGGACTGGGCCGGGACGACACCTCCATGACGTCCTTCGTGGCGCCTGGAGTGGTGGGGTGCGAGGCATCCCCGCTCTTCGCTAGTTCGGCAGGTAGGGTCTCCCCGTCCGATATCACCTCGGAGGGGATAACGCGCGGGGGGCTGCAAGGCCAATAACCTGCATGTTAGCAAACTATAAATCTACTCATAATGAATAGGAGGGTCTTCAGATCCTAACCTTCTTAGGGGTCTTGACCCTTAGTCTCCTTCGTGGAACCTCCTTGGGGTCTTCGGATGCGGAGCTCGAGTCCGAGCTATCGTTGGACAGAACCACCCGTGTTTGCCGTGCCCTCTTCATGGCAAGAGAAGCGACTTCCCCTGGGGCGTCCGAAGACGCCGCTCTCTTCATGGCATGGGGGAATTGCCTCCCCCTCGCTCTCGACCTCGGCCTCCTCCTCCTCTTATTCCTCCTCCTCTTCGGCCTCCTCCTCATTTGAGGAGGCGGGGGTTTCTTCGGATGCGGCATCAGGATGGTCCCTAATGCGAAGGCCAGCCTGGCCTGGTTTCTTCTTCTTATATTTCTTCGTGGGAGCCTCGTAAGGTTTCACCACGAGCATCTTGGCTAACATCCCTATACTCTCGTCTTCGGGCTGAGGTGCCGGACTGTTGATGTTGATGGCTTTCTTCAGCCATCTTTGCCAAAACAGATCGGATAAGAGGTTATAGGAATTCTTTGTGTAATAAAGTCGACCAAGCTGGGGAATATCGTACCTCGGAATTGGGCTTGGCGGTGTGCAGACCCTTGTCCTCCTCCTCGGATGGCCAGCTCTTCATTGATTTGAAGAGCGCCTTCCACAACTTCTCCCGCGTAGTGCGGAAGAGATTCCGGACTGTGGGCTTGACTTCGAGTTCTCGAGCCCACGGGGGGTGTCCCGATGCTAGCAGGGGAGGATGCGTATTTGGAGCATCACCTGGACCACATCGGCTAGCTTGATGCCCTCCTCGACCAAGGAGCGGATGCACTTCTGCAGATCGGTCACCTCCTTGCCTGATCCCTAGACAAGGCCCTTTTCGGGCCATGAAGCTAGTCTGGTGGGGGGACCGGATCTGAATGCGGCGGTGGGGAGCTAGCCCCCTTCTTTTGGTTTGGTGACATATAACCACTCCTTTTGCCATCCCTTGATAGTTTCGATGAAGGTGCCTGATGGCCACCCGACGCGGGCGAGCTTGCCGATGACTACCCCGCCGAAGTCTGCGTGCTTGCCGCCGATGCACTTGGGCTTGATGTTGAAGATCTGTAGCCAGAGCCCGAAGTGCGGCTCGATGCGGAAGAAGGACTCGCAAACGAGGATCAACGCCGAGATATGCATAATGGAGTTCGGCGGGAGGTCGTGGAAGTCGAGGTCGTAGAAGAACATCAGCCCTCGAATGAAGGCGTGGAGTGGGAAGCTCAACCCCCTGATGAAGTGGGGGATGAACACCACCCTCTTGCCTGGCTTGGGGGTGGGGGTCAATTGGCCCTCTTCTGCTGCGCGGTGAGGGATGTTGGCGGGGAGGTATCCGGCCTTCTTGAGGTCGAGTATGTCCTGGTTGGTGACCGTGGAAGCTTCCCACTGGCCGTTGGAGCCCGCCATTGCTGAGCTCGAAGGTGGGGGCGGAGATACCTAGATATGTGCTCCGGAGGCGCAAGGGAATGGGAGGCGGAGAAGTCGAATGGCGAGCGTAAAAAAGCCTTTGGGGTTTTCCTTCTTTTATGAGACCTATCGATGTGGACTCCCCTCATCGCGCTGTGAATCCCTCCATTGCCCGAGACATGTGAGTCATTGCATGCGCGTGGTTAAGTATATCCCATATAAAATGGGACACGATCAGTATATTGATAGATCGTGATGATTAAAACGGCCTCGAACCGCGAATTGAGTCTATGCAACTGGCCTGGCGGTCGTGGTGGGCCGTAGCTTTTCGTTAGAAAGGTCGTTAGAGGGACGTTGTTTATCCCCTGAAGTTTGGGCTTCAAAGCCAATCAATTTACAGTGTTTGGATGTGCCACTATGCGGGAGACTACTTGTCAGCGGAGGCTGAACTATGGTTCGGCGGGAAGGAAATGACCTCGCAAGCCGCTATTTGCGAAGCAGTCAGAGCAGAAGACCCTTGGCGTTGGAGGCAAGTTCGGGTGCTACTAAGGGAATCCTGGATTAGGGGGTCCTCAGATAGCCGACCTATTGTTATGGGCCGGACTATGAGAGTTACTTACCGAACACCGAAAGATTTGAAGGCCCAGTCTCCAGGATGGAAGCTTCGGGAAGCACGGCTTGTGCTCCACATCTAATGTAGTAGTTAGGCATGTTTATCTCTTTGGCATGTAACCGACCATGTGTAAACCCTAGGTATCCTCGTCATCTATGTAAGCCGGAGGGTTTTAGGGCATAGGGATAGGACAACTCATCTAGGGTTAGCTATACGATCTCGAGGTAGATCAACTCTATAACCCCTTACATCATCAATACAACCAAGTAGGACGTAGGGTATTACCTCCATAGGAGGGCCCGAACCTAGGTAAACTCGTGTCCCCTTAGTCTCTTGTTACCATTGGTTCTAGTCTCACAGTTCGGGACCCCCTACCCGAGATCCGCCGGTTTTGACACCGACAGCTACCTTTACCAAAACAGGTTCAACACTTAACCCTCATCATCAGGACACATCCATTTCACTCTGGTCCATCACCTAGATGAATCAGACCTGACACAACTCTAAGCATAGCAAGCATAACAGGGTTATGCCACAACATGGCTCAAGCATCTACCAGGTATGCTAAGTTGCTTAGTTTAGATATTTACTATGACAATCATAGATCATGCAAAGGAGTGGGTTCATCTACCACAACACAAGTAGCATTTGAATCGCATTGATCTAATGCATTGAAATGAGAGCAAGAGCCGGGGAGTGGGATTGTATCGAATATGCTCAAGGGGGGTTGCTTGCCTATTTATCGGAAGAACAAAGTTGTTCTTCGATGTCGTCAATAACTATGTCTCGCAAGTCTATCGACAAGATCAAACAAGGTATAATTAAACACGGCAAATGCTTCACAATGAAGCATGAGTATGACATTTCAATATGTTGCTGGTTTGGTCTAATGCATCTATCACCAGGTTAAATGGAGATGGTTTAAACCCAAGGTTCAAATTCAACTCCATATGTGAAGTGGCATATTGTGTTTGGAAAAAAATATCCAAGTTTGCCTACTTAGGTTGCTCTAACATGCATGAAAACGGTACCATCAGATTCTTTGGATTTTTCGGATAATTTTTCATAGGTAAATTATTTTAATCCGACTTATAGATTATTTTCTATGAATTTTTGAAGTTTTAAACATTTTCTGGATTATTTCTTTTACAAAAACTCATTAATTGCATCAGCATTGCGTCGGGCTGGCATGAGCAGGTCAACCGCGCCGGGTTCAGGTCAAACCTGACGATCAGGGCCCAAACGTCAGTGACACAGGGTTAATCCCCGCGCTGACCGGGGGTTTGACCCACTTTGGGGCCCGCTATCAGTGGCTAGGGAGGTGGTGGTTAGCAGGGTAATTAGGCCCTAATGACCGGTCCACATTAGCGCCGGCCAGAGAGATCTCGTCGGCGACCATCTCACGTAGCGAAGGCTCGTCGGAGTTGCGCAACGGCTGCGGTTGGACGATATGCGGGTACAAGGGCATAACCTAGGCTCTCCCGCATCCATGGAGGCAAGCGGCTGGTCACGGGGGCGCTAGAGGCGACGGACACGACGAGCTTGGTGGCGATTGGCGTTTGACCATGGGCGGGCACAGGGCTACGGTGCATGGGGAGGGTAGCTAAGCGGCTTAGCGGGCTCACAAGGGCTCCAGGAGAATGCAGAGGTGCTCGAGCGCGAGCCATGGTGACTGTGGCCATGGCCATGCAATTGCCGGCAGTGAGGGGTCTCGGGCTCGCGGCGAGGCGACAACTAGAGGACGAGAGGGACAACGGGAAGAGGGGGAGGGGCACCGGAGGCTCACCACGGTTCCAGGGGAGGCGATGGAGAGGCCGGGGAAGGTCAAAGTCCGGCAAATTTGACAAGGACGCCATCGGTCCCGAGGTTGAAGAAGACGCAGACGGCGGCGTTGCATGGCATGCGGCCTTGCTTGGGTCAATGGGGAGCTTCAGGGCATCAAGGCGGACCTCGTGGCCTTGTAGGAGAGGTGAGGCGACGACAGTAACTACGGCAGCGACGACGGCTCCGGTCCGGTGTGGGAGAGAGATCAGAGGAAGAGGGAGAGAGTAGCAGAGGGAGGAGATGAACTCGAGGGGGTCCAGGACGTCTCTGGGTGCTGGATAGGGTTGCTGGGGCAGTGACACGGCGAAGCAGGAGCTGGAACGGGCGCTGGTCGTGCTAGGCTTTGCCTCTGCCTACTAGCAAAGGTAGAAGACGAGCCGGCCCTCCTGGGCTAGGCTCGCTTCTGCTCCAGGAAGGCCCAGGTAACCTCTGTCCTTTTTATTTTATTTTATTTATTTTTTCCGATATTTGTTTCGATTTGAAAAAATATCAAACCATTTTATAATAACCTGAAATTAGTTATGTGGTCTAAATGGGATTAACCAATGCCACATAATAATTTTCAGAATTTATGGAACTATATTATATATGTAGTATATATAATTCCATTTCCAATAATTTTTTAATTAATTCAAAATCCCAATGTAAAATGTTTTTGTGATTTGAAAATATTGGTTGGCAAATTTCCTCAGTCCAACATTTTCTTAGAATACCACGAACATTTTCTTGGTTCACTTTGAAGCATTTTTCATATTGCCTATTTGACAAAAAATTGAATTGTGAGGCTTGCTCAAATCCTCATTTCAATTTCATTGCAAATTTAAATGCATGCATGAATGCATTATCAAACCAAGGAAACTAGGGTTGTGACATCAGTCGATGGAACCGGTATCTCGTACGTGGACGAGTAAGGTTGGTCTGGGCCGCTTCATCCCACAATACCGCTGAATCAAGAAAAGACCAAGGGAGGAAGCAATCTGAGCATCAATGCCTACAAACTCCTTTGTGTTCTACTCGTGATCTCATCTATGCATAGACCTAGCTCATGATGCCACTGTTGGGGAGCTTGCATGGGAAACAAAAAATTTCCTACGCATACGCAAGATCTATCCATGGTGATGAGCATCTAGGAAAGGGAGAGTGGATCTACATACCCTTGTAGATCGCTAAGAGGGGAGCGTTAAGAAGCACGGTTCATGTAGTCGAACGTATTCGCGATCCAAATCGCAAGTCGTCTCGCGATCCGATCACGATCCGTCCCGAACTAGCGCCGAACGAACGGCACCTCCGCCTTCAGCACATGTATAACTTGATGATGATCTCCGCCTTCTTGATCTAGCAAGAGGGGGCGGGGAGGTAGATGAGTACTCCGGTAGCCCGACGGCGTGGTGACGGTGGTGGTGAAGCTGTTCCGGTAGGGCTTCGTCGAGCACCGCCGAAATGATCTAAACGAAAAATGGTCTAGACGAGGGGAGAGGGCAACATTGTGGCTTGGGGTGCGGCTGCCCTCCCTCCCCTCCAATATATATATGAGGGAGGGGAGGGGCTGGCGCCCTAGGCCCTAGGGTCAGCCGAACCAGGGGGAGGAGTCTGTTGAGGAACGTTGCATGGGAAACAAAGAATTTCCTACGCACACGCAAGATCTATACATGGTGATGAGCATCTACACGAGGGAGAGTGGATCTACATACCCTTGTAGATCGCTAAGCAGGAAGCGTTAAGAAACGCAGTTGATGTAGTCGAACGTCTTCGTGATCCAAATTGCCGAGCGTCCCATGATCCCATCATGATCCATCTCGCGATCTAATCACGATTTGTCCCGCGATCCCATCACGATCCGTCCTGCGATCAAATCACAAATCGTCTCGCGATCCTGATCATGGTCCTTCTGATCTAGCGCCGAACGGATAGCACCTCCGCGTTCAGCACACATACAGCTCGATGACGATCTCCGCCTTCTTGATCCAGCAAGAGTGAGAGGAGAGGTAGAAGAGTTCTCCGGCAGCGCGACGGTGCAGCGACGATGGTGGTGAAACTATTTTAGCAGGGCTTCGCCTAAGCGCTATTGAAAACTAGAGGAACTAGTCTATCGGGAGAGAGGACTGCACTATGGCCTTTTTGGGTTGAGTGCTTTTGCCCTCTCTCCCTCCAGTATATATAGGAGGAGGGGAGGGAGGCCGGCGCCCTAGGGATGGCCCCTTTGCCTTGGCCGCGAGGAGAGGAGTCCTCCTCCAATCCTAGTAGGATTAGGACTCCTCCTTCCCAGTTGGAAACTCTTTCCACCTTGGGTTTTTTCCTTCTCAAACCTCATGGGCTTTAGTGGAGGCTTCGACCAGCCCACTAGGGGCTGGTTTGTCTCCCCGGTACCCTCCCGGCACTCCCGGTACACTACTGAAGTACCCAAAACTTTTTTGGTGACCAAAAATGGACTTCCTATATATCAATCTTTACCTCCGGATCATTCCAGAACTCCTCGTGACGTCCAGGGTCACATCCGGGACTCCGAACAACCTTCGGTCACCATCATACATAACTCTACTATACCGAAACGTCACCGAACCTTAAGTGTGCAGACCCTACGGGTTCGAGAACTATGTAGACATGACCGAGACACCTCCACGGTCAATAACCAATAGCGGGACCTGGATGCCCATATTGGTTCCTACATATTCTACGAAGATCTTTATCGGTTGAACCTTTATGTCAAGGATTCAGTTAATCTCGTATGTTGTTCCCTTTGTTCTTCAGTATGTTACTTGCCCGAGATTCGATCGTCAGTATCTCCATACCTAGTTCAATCTTGTTACCGGCAAGTCTCTTTACTCATTCCGTAATACAAGATCTTGTGGCTAACACTTAGTAAACATTGCTTGCAAGGCTTATTGTGATGTTCTATTACCGAGTGGGCCCTGAGATACCTTTTCATCACACGGAGTAACAAATCCCAGTCTTGATCCATGCCAACCCAACAGACACCCTTGAAGATACCTGTAGAGCACCTTTATAGTCACCCAGTTACGTTGCGACGTTTGATACACACAAGTTACACATCCGGTGTCAGTGAGTTGCATGATCTCATGGTCATGGGAACACATACTTGACATGCAGAAAACTGTAGCAATAAACTGACACGATTATATGCTACGTTTATAGTTAGGTCTTGTCCATCACATCATTCTCCTAATGATGTGATCTCGTTATCAAATGGCATCTCATATCCATGGCTAGGAAATCTTAACCATCTTTGATCAAGGAGCTAGTCTATTAGAGGCATATTAGGGACATGGTGTTGTCTATGTATCTGAGTTTCTGATCAATACAGTTCTAGCATGGATAATAAACGATTATCATGAACAAGGAAATATGATAATAACTAATTTATTATTGCCTCTAGGGCATATTTCCAACAGAGTCCTCCCCCACTCGGATTCCTCCTCCCACAAGGGAGGTGGAGTCCTAGGAGGACTCTGCACTTGCCCTCCTTCCTCCTCTTCGCATGGGCCCTTAGGGGCTGGATTGCCCAGCCCACTAAGGGATGGTGTGCCACCCCTAAGGCCCAAGTGGTCCCCCGGAGTGGGTGGCCCCCTCCCGATGGACACCCGGAACCCTCCCGACACCTCCGGTACACTACCGAAAATACCCGAAACTTTTCCGGTGATCAAAACGGGACTTCCTATATATCAATCTTTTCCTCCGGACCATTACGGAGCTCCTCGTGACATTTGGGATCTCATCCGGGACTCCGAAAAACCTTTGGTCGCGAACATACATAACTCAATACTACTAAAACATAACCGAACGTTAAGTGTGTAGACCCTGTGGGTTCGAGAACTATGTAGACATGACCAAGACACCTCTACGGTGAATAACCAATAGCAGGACCTGGACGCCCATATTGGTTCCTACATATTGTACGAAGATCTTTATCGGTTGAACCTCTATGTAAAGGATTCAGTTAATCCTGTATGATGTTCCCTTTGTTCTTTGGTATGTTATTTGCCCGAGATTCGATCGTCGGCATCTTCATACCTAGTTCAATCTCATTACCGGCAAGTCTCTTTACTCGTTCTGTAATACAAGATCATGTGGCTAACTCTTTAGTCGCTTTGCTTGCAAGGCTTATTGTGATGTTGTATTACCGAGTGGGCACTGAGATACCTCTGCGTCACACGGAGTAACAAATCCCAGTCTTGATCCATGCCCACTCAACAGACACCCTTGGAGATACCTGTAGAGCATCTTTATAGTCACCTAGTTACGTTGCGACGTTTGATACACACAAGGTATTCCTCCAGTGTCATTGAGTTGCATGATCTCATGGTCATAGGAACAGATACTTGACATGTAGAAAACTATAGCAATAAACTAACACGATCATATGCTACGTTCATAGTTTGGATCTTGTCCATCACATCATTCTCTTAATGATGTGATTCCGATATCAACTGACATTTCATGTCTATGGCTAGGAAACCTTTACCATCTTTGATCAACGAGCTAGTCTACTAGAGACATACTAGGGACACAGTGTTGTCTATATATCCACACATGTATTTGTGTTTCCAATCAATACAATTATAGCATGGATAATAAACGATTATCATGACCAAGGAAATATAATAATAACCACTTTATTATTGCCTCTAGGGCATATTTCCGACAGTTACTTATGGAACTTCATACTGATTCGATTCAACATTTATGTAGTTTTGAAAACTTTATTCAACATGGTTATCTTCTATTTGACTTGATGTGGAATTATCATATTATTGATATATGTGATGGAAAATAATAGATGCGGAATGTCACTTGAGGAAATAAAATACTCAAGGTACCTATAAAGGTTGAATTACACTCGAGGAAATTATACTCGAGGCACCGAGGAGAGCTATGCTGGAAAAAAATAGGCGGAAAATAAGATCTCTAGTGATCTTATGTGTCACAATAACGAAATATATTGAGGGAATGTATCACCATATATATTTATGGGTTTTCAACGTAGTGTTAGTATGATTGTTGATCCCTTGACTAAGCCTCTTAGTCGGGAGCTTTTTGGTGTTGGGGAATGTTGCATGGGAAACAAAAAAATTCCTACGCACACGCAAGATCTATCCATGGTGATGAGCATCTACGATAGGGAGAGTGGATCTACATACCCTTGTAGATCGCTAAGCGGGAAGCGTTAAGAAACGCGGTTGGTGTAGTCGAACGTCTTCGCGATCCAAATCGCCAAGCATCCCGCGATCTCATCACGATCTGTCCCACAATCCAATCACGATCTGTCCCGCGAACTCATCACGATTTGTCCCACGATCTCATCACGATTCGTCTCGCGATCTTGATCACGGTCCTTCCGATCTAGCGTCGAACGGACGGCACCTCCGCGTTCAGCACACGTACAGCTCGATGACGATCTCCGCCTTCTTGATCTAGCAAGAGGGAGCGGAGAGGTAGATGAGTTCTCCGGCAGCGCAACGGCGTTGCGGCGATGGTGGTGGAGGAATTCCAGCAGGGCTTTGCCTAAGCACAACTGAAAACTGATCTAGAGGAGAAACTACGATCTAGAGGAGAGGTAACACGTGGCTATTAGGGTTAGCTTTTTGCTCTAAATCCTCTAGTATATATAGGAGGGAGGGAGGGGAGGAGGCAGCCTCAAACCCTCAAGGTTTGGTCAAAATTGGAGGTGGAGGAGTCCTACTCCAATCCTATTAGGAGTAGGATTCCTCCTTTCCACTTGGAAACTCTTTCCACCTCTCCACCTTTGGATTTTTTTCCTTCTCAAACCACTCCAGCCGCATGGGCCCTTAGAGGAGGCTTCGGCCAGCCCACCAGGGGATGGTTTACCTCCTCCCACATACCATGTAGCCTCTTGGGTCGAAATACCTCTCCCGATGGTCCCCCGGTACACTACCGGCACTCCCGGTACACTACCGATGAGCCTGAAACTTTTCCGACAACCAAAACAGGACTTCCTATATATCAATCTTTACCTCCGAACCATTTCGGAGCTCCTCGTGATGTCCGGGATCTCATCCGGGACTCGGAACAACCTTCAGTCACCACCATACATAACTCTATACTACCGAAACGTCACCGAACCTTAAGTGTGCAGACCCTGCGGGTTCGAGAACTATGTAGACATGACCAAGACACCTCTACAGTCAATAACCAATAGCGGGACCTGGATACCTATATTGGTTCCTACATATTCTACAAAGATCTTTATCGGTCGAACCTCTATGTCAACGATTCAGTTAATCCCGTATGATGTTCCCTTTGTTCTTCGGTATGTTACTTGCCCGAGATTCGATCGTCGGCATCTCCATACCTAGTTCAACCTCGTTACCAGCAAGTCTCTTTACTCGTTCCTTAATACAAGATCCCGTGGCTAACACTTAGTCACATTGCTTGCAAGGCTTATTGTGATGTTGTATTACCGAGTGGGCCCTGAGATACCTCTCCGTCACACGGAGTAACAAATCCCAGTCTTGATCCATGCCAACCCAACAGACACCCTCGGAGATACCTGTAGAGCACCTTTATAGTCACCCTGTTACGTTGCGATGTTTGATACACACAGGCACTTCTCCAGCGTTAGTGAGTTGCATGATCTCATGGTCATAGGAACAAATACTTGACATGTAGAAAACAGTAGCAATAAACTGACACGATCATATTCTACGTTTGTAGTTTGGGTCTTATCCATCACATCATTCTCCTAATGATGTGATCCCGTTATCAAATGACATCTCATGTCCATGACTAGGAAACCATAGCCATCTTTGATCAACGAGCTAGTTTATTAGAGGCATACTAGGGACATGGTGTTGTCTATGTATCCACACATGTATCTGAGTTTCCGATTAATACAATTATAGCATGGATAATAAATTATTATCATGAACAAGGAAATATGATAATAACCAATTTATTATTGCCTCTAGGGCATATTTCCAATAGTCTCCCACTTGCACTAGAGTCAATAATCTAGTTCACATCATCATGTGATTCGCATTGTTATGAATCTAACACCAAATGAGTTCTGGGGCTCGATCATGCTTTGCATGTGAGAGAGGTATTTTAGTCAACGGGTCTGCGACATTCAGATCCGTGTGTACTTTGCAAATATCTATGTCATATGTAGACACTGCTACCACATCCACTTGGAGCTATTCCAAATGGCTGCTCCACTATACGTACCCGGATTGCTACTCAGAGTCATCCGGATTGGTGTTAAAGTTTGCATCGACGTAACCCTTTACGACGAATCCTTTATCACCTCCATAATCGAGAAATATTTCCTTAGTCCTCTAGTTACTAAGGATAATCCTAAACATTGTCCAGTGATCCACTCCTAGATCACTTTTGTACCCCTTGACAGACTCATGGCAAGGCACACACTAGGTGCGGTACACAACATGGCATAATATAGATCCTATGGCTAAGGCAAAGGGTACGATGTTCGTCCTTTCTCTTTCTTCTGCCGTTGTCGAGCTTTGAGTCTCACTCAACTTCACACCTTACAAATCAGGCGAGAACTCTTTCTCTGACTGATCCATTTTGAACTCTTTCAAAATCTTGTCAAGGTATGTACTCATTGAAAGTCTCATCAAGCATCTTGATCTATCTCTATAGATCTTGATTCTCAACAATTAGGTAGCATTATCCAGGTCTTCCTTTGAAAAACTCTTTTCAAACAGCCGTTCATGCTTTCCAAAAATTCTACATCATTTCCGATCAACAATATGTCAACCACATATGCTTACCAGAAACTCTATAGTGCCTCCACTCACTTTATTGTAAATACAAGTTTCTCATAAACTTTGTATAGACTCAAAAACTTTGATCACCTCATCAAAGTGTATATTCCAACTCCGAGATGCTTGCTTCAGTTCATAGAAGGGTCATTGAAGCTTGCACACCTTTTAGCATCCTTAGGACTGACAAAACCTTCTGGTTGTATCTCATACAACCTTTCCTTAAGGAAGGAAACGATGATTTGACATCCATCTGCCAGATTTCATAATTGAAAAATGCAGCAACTGCTAACATAATTCCAACAGACTTTAGCATCGCTACGAGTGAGAAAGTCTCATCGCAGTCAACTCCTTGAACTTGGCGGAAACTTCTTTGCGACAAGTCGAGCTTTATAAATGGTGACATTTACCATCAGCGTCTGTCTTCATTTTAAAGGTCCATTTGTACTCAACGACCTGCCGTCCGACGAGCAAGTCTACCAATGACTATACTTGGTTTTCATACATGGATCCTTTCTCGGATTTCATGGCCTCTAACCATTTTTCGGAATCCGGGCCCATCATCGCTTCTCCACAGCTCGTAGGTTCGTCATTGTCCAACACCATGACCTCCAAGACAGGGTTGTCGTACTACTCATGAGCAATACACATCCTTGTCGACCTATGAGGTTCGATAGTAACTTGATCCGAAGCTTCATGATCATCATCATTTACTTCCTCTTCAACTGACGTAGGTTCCACAGAAACATCTTTCTGCGCTGCGCTACTCTCTAGTTGAAACAAAGGTTCAACAACCTCATCAAGTTATATCTTCCTCCCACTCAATTATTTCAAGAGAAACTTTTTCTCGGGAAAGGACCCGTTTTAGCAACAAACACTTTATGCTTGGATCTGAGATAGAAGGTTCACCCAACTGTTCTTAGGGTATTCTATGAAGATGCATTTGTCTGCTTTGGGTTCGAGCTCACTAGGTGAAAACATTTTCCACACAAGCGTCGCAGCCCCTAACATCAAGAAATGACAGCTTAGGTTTATATCAAACCATAATTCACACGGTGTCATCTCAACGGATTTAGATGGTGCCCTATTTGAAGTGAATATAGTTGTCTCTAACGCATAACCCCAAAACTATAGTAGCAAAACGATAAGAGACATCATAGCCCGCACCATATCCAATAGAGCACGACTATGACGTTCGGACACACCATCACACTATGGTGTTCCAGGTGGCGTGAGTTGTGAAACAACTTTCACATTGTCTAAAGTTGTATCCAAAACTCGTAACTCTGATATTCACCTCCACGATCATATCACAGACATTTTTATCTTCTTGTCACGATGATCTTAAACTTCACTCTGAATTTGCTTGAACCTTTCAAACGATTCAGACTTGTGTTTCATTAAATAAATATACACTATATCTACTCAAATCATCAGTGAAGGTAAGAAAATACGATATCCACCGCACGCTACAAGACTCATTTGATTGCATACATCAACATGTATCATTTCCAATAAATCACTTGCCTGCTCCATCAATCCGGAAAACGGGGTCCTTAGTCATCTTGCCCAAGAGGCATGGTTCGCATGTCTCAACCGATTTGAAATCGAATGAGTCCAAAGAGCCATCAACATGGAGTTTCTTCATGCGCTTTATATCAATATGACATTTAGCGGCAGTGCCACAAGTATGTGGTACTATCATTATTAACTTTGTATCTTTTTGCATCAATGTTATGAACGTGTATATTACTACGATCAAGATTCAACAAACCATTCTCACTAGGTGCATGACCATTGAAGGTATTATTCATGTAAACAGAATAACCATTATTCTCTAACTTAAATGAATAACCATGTTGCAATAAACACGATCTAATCATGTTCATGCTCAACGCAAAACACCAAATAACATTTATTTAGGTTCGTCACTAATCCCGAAGATAGAGAGAGCGTGCGATGTTGATCACATCAACCTTGGAAACATTTCCAACACACATCGTCACCTCACCCTTAGCTAGTTCTCCGTTTATTCTGTAGCTTTTATTTCGAGTTACTAACATTTAGCAACCGAACCGGTATCCAATACCCAGGTGCTACTAGGAGTACTCGCAAGGTACACATCATTGACACGTATATCAAATATACTTCTGTCGATGTGGCCAGCCTTCTCATCTACCAAGTATCTAGGGTTGTTCCGCTTCAGCGACCGCTCTCCTCATAATCGAAGCACTTAGTCTCGGGTTTGGGTTCAACTTTGGGTTGCTTCATTGGAGCAGCAATCGACTTGCCATCCATGAAGTTTCCCTCCTTGCCCTTGCCCTTCTCGAAACTAGTGGTTTTACTAACCATCAACACTTGACGCTCTTCTTGATTTCTACCTTCACGGTGTCAAACATCGCGAACAGCTCAGGGATCATTATTTCTATCCCTGGCATTTTATAGTACATCACCAAGTTCTAGTAGCTTAGTGACAGTGACTTGGAGAACTATACCAATCACTATCTTATCTGGAAGATCAACTCCCACTCGATTCAAGCGATTGTAGCACCCAGACAATCTGAGCACATGCTCAACAATTGAGTTATTCTCTTTTATCTTGCAGGCAAAGAATCTTGTTGGAGATCTCATGTCTCACAACACGGGCACGAGCCTGAGATCCTAATTTTAGCTCTTAGAACATCTCATATGTTCTGTGACGTTCAAAACGTTTCGGAGCCTCAATTCTAAGCCGTAATGCATGACACACTAAACTATCAAGTAGTCATCAGAACGTGCCTGTCAGATGTTCACAACATCTACAGACGACGCTAGAGGGGTTGGCGCACTGAGTGGTGCATTAAGGACATAAGCCTTCTGTGCAGCAATGAGGACAATCCTCAGATCACGGACCCAGTCCGCAATATTGCTACCATCATCTTTCAACTCTATTTCTCTAGGAACATATAAAAATTCAAGGGAGCTACAATGCGAGCAAGTAATCTACAACATAATTTGCAAAGACACTACTGACTATGTTCATGATAATGAGTTCAATTAATCATATTACTTAAGAACTCCCACTCAAATTGACATCCCTCCGGTCATTCGAGTGATACATGATCCAAATTCACCAACTCAAGTCCGATCATCACGTGATTTGAGGTGGTTTCAATGGTAAACATCATCATGTTGATCATATCTACTATATGACTCATGTTCGACCTTTCAGTCTCTTGTGTTCCGAGGCCATGTCTATACATGCTAGGCTCGTCAAGTTTAACCCGAGTGTTCTGCATGTGCAACACTAGCTTGCACCCGTTGTATGTGAACATAGAGTCTATCACACCCGATCATCACGTGGTGTCTCGACACGACGAACTTTCGCAACGGTGCACACTCGGGGAGAACACAATTTATCTTGAAATTAAGTGAGGGATCACCTTATAATGCTATCGTCGTCCTAAGCAAAACAAGGTGCATAAAAGGATTAACATCACATGCAAATCATAAGTGACATGATATGGCCATGAACTTGTGCTTTTGATCTCCATCTTGAAAGCACCGGCATGATCTCCATCGTCACCGGCATGACACCATGATCTCCATCAACGTGTCGCCATCGGGGATGTCGCACCCACCATGCTTCTACTACTATTGCTACCGTTTAGCGATAAAGTAAAGCATTACATAGCGCTTAATGATTGACATGCAGGTCATACAATAATTAAAGACAACCCTATGGCTCCTGCCGGTTGCCGTACTCATCGACATGCAAGTCGTGATATTCTATACAAAACATGATCATCTCATACATCACATATATCTCATCATGTAATCGGCCATATCACATCACAACATACCCTGCAAAAACAAGTTAGACATCCTCTAATTGTTGTTGCATGTTTTACGTGGCTGCTACGGGTATCTAGCAAGAACAATTCTCACCTACGCAAAAACCACAACGGTGATACATAAGTTGCTTTTCAACCTTCTCAAGGACCGCCTTTGTCGAATCCGATCCAACTAAAGTAGGAGAAACAGACACCCGCCAGCCATCTTTGTGCAACGAGGTTACACGTCAGTCGATGGAACCGGTCTCCCGTAAGCATATGAGTAAGGTTGGTTCGGGCCGCTTCATCCCACAATACCGCTGAACCAAAACACGACCAAGGGAGGAAGCAATCTAAGCATCAACGCCCACAAACTCTTTGTGTTCTACTCGAGATCTCATCTACACATAGACCTAGCTCTGATACCACTGTTGGGGAACGTTGCATGGGAAACAAAAAATTTCCTACGCACACGCAAGATCTATCCATGGTGATGAGCATCTACGAGAGGGAGAGTGGATCTACATACCCTTGTAGATCGCAAAGAGGAAGCGTTAAGAAACGCGGTTGGTGTAGTCGAACGTCTTCGCGATCCAAATCGCCAAGCATCCCGCGATCTCATCATGATCCGTCCCGCGATCCAATCACAATCCATCCCGCGAACTCATCACGATCCGTCTCGCGATCTTGATCACGGTCCTTCCGATCTAGCGCCGAACGGACGACACCTCCGCGTTCAGCACACGTACAACTCGATGACGATCTCCGCCTTCTTGATCCAGCAAGAGGGAGAGAAGAGGTAGACGAGTTCTCCGGCAGCGCGACGGCGTTGCGGCGATGGTGGTGGAGGAATTCCAGCAGGGCTTCGCCTAAGCACCGCTGAAAACTGATCTAGAGGAGAAACTACGATCTAGAGGAGAGGTAGCACGTGGCTATTAGGGTTACCTTTTTCCTCTAAATCCTCTAGTATATATAGGAGGGAGGGAGGGGAGGAGGTAGCCTCAAACCCTCAAGGTTTGGTCGAAATTGGAGGTGGAGGAGTCCTACTCCAATCCTATTAGGAGTAGGATTCCTCCTTTCCACTTGGATACTCTTTCCACCTCTCCACCTTTGGATTTTTTTTCCTTCTCAAACCACTCCAGCCGCATGGGCCCTTAGAGGAGGCTTCGGCCAGCCCACCAGGGGCTGGTTTACCTCCTCCCACAGACCATGTAGCCTCTTGGGTCGAAATACCTCTCCCGATGGTCCCCCGGTACACTACCGGCACTCCCGGTACACTACCGATGAGCCCGAAACTTTTTCGACGACCAAAACAGGATTTCCTATATATCAATCTTTACCTCCGGACCATTCTGGAGCTCCTCGTGACGTTCGGGATCTCATCCAGGACTCCGAACAACCTTCGGTCATCACCATACATAACTCTATACTACCGAAACGTCACCGAACCTTAAGTGTGCAGACCCTGCGGGTTCGAGAACTATGTAGACATGACCAAGACACCTCTACAGTCAATAACCAATAGCAGGACCTGGATGCCCATATTGGTTCCTACATATTCTACAAAGATCTTTATCGGTCGAACCTCTATGTCAAGGATTTAGTTAATCCCGTATGATGTTCCCTTTGTTCTTCGGTATGTTACTTGCCCGAGATTCAATCGTCGGCATCTCCATACCTAGTTCAACATCGTTACCAGCAAGTCTCTTTACTCGTTCCGTAATACAAGATCTCGTGGCTAACACTTAGTCACATTGCTTGCAAGGCTTATTGTGATGTTGTATTACCGAGTGGGCCCTGAGATACCTCTCCGTCACACGGAGTAACAAATCCCAGTCTTGATCCATGCCAACCCGACAGACACCCTCGGAGATATCTATAGAGCACCTTTATAGTCACCCAGTTACGTTGCGATGTTTGATACACACAAGGCACTTCTCCGGCGTCAGTGAGTTGCATGATCTCATGGTCATAGGAACAAATACTTGACATGTAGAAAACAGTAGCAATAAACTGACACGATCATATGTTACGTTTGTAGTTTGGGTCTTATCCATCACATCATTCTCCTAATGATGTGATCCCGTTATCAAATGACATCTCATGTCCATGACTAGGAAACCATAGCCATCTTTGATCAACGAGCTAGTCTATTAGAGGCATACTAGGGACATGGTGTTGTCTATGTATCCACACATGTATCTGAGTTTTCGATTAATACAATTATAGCATGAATAATAAATGATTATCATGAACAAGGAAATATGATAATAACCAATTTATTATTGCCTATAGGGCATATTTCCAACATTTGGCAAGCATGTTAAGACTATGGATTTACGAATACTTGAATGATCGTTTGGGACAAATGGGAGATGTTGGAACTATGTATACTGCAACTCTATGCAAATTACTATGAATTACTAATATTCAGAATACCTCGTTATGGAATTATACATGTATTTATGCATGGAACTACTTTACATGATTATCATGGAATTGTCACTTATTGGAACGTACATAAGTTATATGCTTAAGGAAGCTGGTTGATCATCAATGGAATTCAATATACTATTTATATTGAAAAGACTACCCGGCTACACTAATGATTGGTAGGAGCTAGATTGTGTAGTTAGATTACAACCTTAATGTTGATCTACGTAACTAGAGGAATATACACTCTATTATGGCACCTTGCTCACAAGCGTGTGCTTCAAGGACATAACGGATAGAATCCATTAATAAACAAATATGATCGTGGTTAATAATTTGATCCGTACTCTATACCGAAAACTAGTAAAAAACATTAAAAATCTTATATTTGTATAAGAGGTGGACTCTTTGGAAAGACGGTATAAAAAGGTCCCTACCCCTGACCTCGGAGATGTGAATTGTGAATGGCACCATGAAAAAGCACAAAGGAATAGGGGATAGACCACAAATTATTTCCAACAGTGAATTGTCACCAAGTTCTGCTCCTTGTTTAAGATCATTGATAATGCGAAGCTAAACTCAACGATTCACATAATGCAAAATACATTAACATATTCAATCATGTATTCATGTGTAGATCTTCGTTTTGTATCGGGTTTTCACGACGTTCTTTGGTACTCCGTAGTGACTTGGTGGTGACTTGTATACTTATGTACGTAGGTTCGCCAAAGCACATGCCTTGTCCTTGGACACATGAATGAACGATGAAGGCAACACTAAAAATGTCATAATGTACATACCTGAACACGAACCGTATGCAATATACAGAGTCACCACGTTCAAAAACAAATATACAGAGTTCAGACGTCAAACTGTCAAAGGCTCAGAGCATGTCCGTGTGACAGCATATAGTAGTACGCACTATCTACCAGGGATGAAGATGGGACTAGATGCCATTTGATAAACAGATTAACGCTGGATAAAAACTTTGCACAGGGGAAACTACTAGTAGTACTTAAGTTCACAGGTTGCTGGCAGCTACATTTAAGAACCTCATGTTCCGACCTTCACGCCTTCCAGTTCCATACTCTATGGAAGCAACCTTCACACCGTCTGTGCCTGGAAATCAAATTGGGTTATATTTTTGCCACGATGTGCTCACAAATAACTCAATGGAGCAAATAAGTAATGCTTGATTACAACTTAGTTCTTGTGGTCATATGCCCAATAACAGAGAGTGTATGTATCTCATGCAAAGTCAATTATCCTCTGCACTTCTAATACTTGGACTTTGATCAGCTCACCCATAACAAGCAAGTTATTGTTTAAATCAATCTGGACAAAATACCTCTTATAACCCACAAGCACCAGCAATCAGGTATAAAGTGTACTATGATGGGTATAAGTAACATGGGTATTTCGGAAATTTCACCACGCGGTTAAGGAAAATGCCAATAGGAAGAAAAACATCATAAGTGTTAAAGAATGCTGTGAATGATGTTGATTTTTTATTTTTTTTTACTTTGAGCACTATGTCTTGTAATTTTGTGTTTGGGCAGATAAAAAATTTGAAGTACTTCTAATGACAAGTCTAGTGACATATTTCACATGTCCCATCTAGATAGTTTCAAACATATAGATGGGCAACTTAAGTATGTCTGGCGACGTGAATCATAACATTGTATCAATTATCTACTGCCTTTAAAACATACTCCCTCCGTCCCAAAATAAGTGTTGTTGTTTTAGTGCAAATTTGGGACTGAGAGAGTACATTACTTTAGAATATAAATATTTTGAAAATCTATCGTGAAGGATAATAGAATGCAATGGTACCAGCATCTTGAAAACAGGGGCAACCCGGTGCACGTAGCTCCTGCTTGCGCAGGGTCCGGGAAAAGGTCCGACCACTTTGGGTCTTTTGTATGTAACCTTTCCCTGCATTTCTGCAAGCGGCTGTTTCCAGGACTTGAACCCGTGACCTCATGGTCACAAGGCAACAGCTTTACCGCTGCGCCAAGGCTCCCGTTCCAGCATCTTGAAAATAGGTTACTAAAAAAATGGACAAACTATGTCATCACTGCAAGCTGCAAATGATTTCATGGGGAAAGGCCTGGTACTGGTGTATGATTGACTATACTTTCTTCAAACCGAGAACAAAAGAATGAGTGTCAGTAGGTGGTGGTGGATTGCAAATGCTTAGATCTTTCATGCTCATAGTATGTGGATAATACACTTGCAGCAGCAACCTAATTTGGATTAGGATGTCTGTCAAGTAAAAAAACTTCTGCAGTAGCAAGACAACATGATAAGTCCTTATTTATGTCTTGCTAGGGAAGTTAATCATCAACCATAAGACATATTAGCCCATGAATATGAACTACTGCTCCTTAACCTTTTGATGATGACTCGAAAAGGCATTGTGACGAGTTAAACATGAGAAGGGGTGATCAAACAGACCTGAGAAGAGGATGAGTCAACAGAAAGTCCAGTATTCTCGTTGCTGTGCATCTTCGGTGCCATGTCAGTTTGAAGGGACAACTTGAGGATAGCTGGGAAATTTTACTTTTATAAGCAGAAATCATCTTTCTTAATAGGTTGAAGTAGTTAATTACCAAATCACGAAGTATTTGATTGTTTATACATGGATGTGATAATTTGATATTTGCAGAGTTCTCTTGCTGGGTTATTTTCATTTTATCTGGCCCACAGGACAGGCTTTCCAGCATTAAAGAAGTTATTCAGACCACACGACAAGACAAATCATCAGCACTGAAATACTTTCAGAACTAGATAGTACATCCTCTGTAAACAAATATAAGACGTTTTAGGTCACTACTTTATATTTGTTTACAGAGGGAGCACTTGATAACATTCAACATTATCACCTTAGATGTTAAGAAAGCTAGTGAGACCAAGAATACCTTGCCCAGTGCTACCATCAGAAGCAACAGAAGACTCAGACTGGAAGTCTCCGGCACGACGGAACTCGACAACCGCCTTGAAATTTTGCCACGGCTTCACCCATACCTTTGCCTTGTACATACTTTTCTTTCCAGAATCCACTACCTCCACCATCAGGTCGTGCAAGGTCCCAGCAACCACTTGCCTTTTCGCATTCACAACCCGTGTAAACTCCAATGCAGAACCCTGCACAGCAAGATTGACATCAGAGGAAATCTAACATGATTCCATGAAGACTGCACAACAACATTAACATCAGTGGAACTTAAGCATTATATATCATGACGAAGAACACACCCTATCAGAGAATATAAGCAAACATCAAAATATCCCATATGATGAGAAATTCTGGAAATATTCAAGTTCCCATAGTACTGTGGGAGTATCTCATGATGATCCAAAAAACGTGTCAGGGAGCAACTCAGTCCATGATCAGATATATTCATGAGCTCATACAGTGCACGCGAAACTGCAATCATCGGAACATGAAAGACGCAGCGATGGACGCTAGCTGTTTAAAACGTATGCATAGTAAAAAAAAAGATGGTTTGTAAAAGAAGTTGCTTATGTTTCCACTGAAGCCAACAAACTCTGCAATTTAACAATTAGGTCTCAAAACATGCTGTTGGGCGCTTAAAACGCGGAATAAATAGTAGAATTGCTATAGCTGCACACGTTTCACTTAAGTCAACGAAATTCGGAAATCGACAAGTAGATCCCTAACTTGCATACAATCGTGTCCTTAAACTTGCACAGATCGGACCTACACCAAGCAGGCAAGCACTTGCTTCTTCGACTCATGGACCTAACTGTAACACGCCGTAGGGCAACACAGCTTACTCCGACGAGGCGATTCACATGGACAGAATAATTTAGACCCGGGCGAGTTACGGGACCGCGGCGCACCTGATTCCTGTTGTGCTCGGCGACGGCGAAGCGCGCGGCGTCCTCGGCCTCGGCCCGCTCGCGGACGGCGGCGAGCATGCCCCGCACGAGGCCGCTCTCGTCGCCGCCGAGGTGGAACCCGGCGGCCCCGGGGACGGCCGAGGCGGCGAGGAGGACGGCGAGGGCGAGGAGCGAGGCGCCGACGGAGCAGCCGCAGCGGCGGGCCATCGTCGCTCCTCCCGAGCTTTCGATTGGTTGGCGAGCCTGGCGTCGGCGTGTGGTGGCTCTCTGTCTGCTTGCGTCGCGTTGCTTCTTGGGTCGGGGGGGAGGGGAAAGCGAGAGTGGGGCAGGTCTGGTTGGCGTGGGGGAGACAGCGACGGGCCGACGCATCCCAGACGTCCACGGCCTGGATCGGGCGGTGGATGGGAACGATACGGACGCGATTTGTCCGGTGAATGCTGTGGTTGGTTCACGCGGAGTATTTTTAGTGCAAGTTAACGTCTTCCAGTCGATTGTGACACGTTTGTGGTGAGACGATGGTTTTATTAAATTTGAAATTTGGCGATTTTGGTCTTCTTTTCATTTTGTTTATTATTAATGTTGTCTCCGTGAGTTTGATGGAGGTTGCCTAGTCAATCCACGTAGGTAAATGAAAATGAAGCTGAATATCCAAGCCCATCTTTCCCCGCAAAAATAAAAAATCCAAGCCCATCTTTATCAAATGCACTTTCTTTCCATCCGGTTCAAGACTTCGGTGGCCATGAAACGCCTGCTACTCCCCGCACTCTCCTCAACCACTTCTAATCAGCATGATCGAGACATTGCAGGAGGTCCTCCGTGCATGATTCAGATGACAACAAGCTAATACATGCATCTACCATTGGTATTCTTCTTTCTTTCTTTTTTTTTTGCGAGGGACCATTGATATTTTTATGTAAACACATTATCTCTACTCCTAAAGGGAGAGTTGATAGCTTCTTGTCTTGGTTTTTTATCATTCCTCTCACCTTCGTCCGGTTTTTCCGTCTGGTTTTCTTTTAGCCCACGATCTTTTTAAACATATTTTATCTGCCAATAAGATCATTTTTTGATATATATATATATATATATATATATATATATAGTAACTTTTGTATGGAAAGAAATAAATGTCGATCAATCTTTAATTAATTTTCGATATATTTGGTAACTTTCATATTCAATATTTAATCAATTTTTGGTATAGTTGATAACTTTTGTATGTAAAGCAATAAATCATGATCAATCTTTAATTAATTTTCGGTATATTTGGTAACTTTCATATTCCATCTTTAATCAATTTTTTGTATATTTGGTAACTTTAGTATGGAAAGCAATAAATCATGATCAATCTTTAATTAATTTTTGGTATATTTGGTAACTTTCATATTCAATCTTTAATCAATTTTTGGTATATTTGGTATCTTTTATATGAAAAGGAATGAATCTAATCAATCTTTAATCAATTGTCGGTATCTCTACTTCTAAAGACTCATCAGTTTGTAGATTGTCGTTGGTTTCGTTAGTTACCTACCCATCGAAGGAAATCCCTCTCCCACCTATTAGAAAATCATCCCTCCGATTTCTATAAAAAATCACCTTCCATTTTCACACCTCCTCTTGTTTTTCCACGGTAAAAGAAAAGCAAAAGAAAAACTAAGGGCGCTCGTGCACATAGATAGGAAGGTATTGATCTATTTCATGTTTGTGTTTAATTGTTTCCTTTTCCTAATATAGTCTACAATATGCCCTCAGCTACCTTTTTAGCGATAATTTCAACTTTGCCACTCTTGATCTACCGCATCGCATACAACGCTAGCCTCCCCCATCTAGGCCATCGTCCTCGCTCCTCTTTGGCTGCCAGACCTTGTTGGGGACATCGTGTCCCTGCTCGATGTCCAGGCCGAGTCCGACATGGGCTCTGAGCTGGCCATTGACATTGGAACGTCGCCATACCTGAGGCATGAGGATGTCGCCACCCGGTTAGTCATTGCCGATGGGATCACCGCAAGGTGAGTCGAATCAATCTCATATGCCATAGCGGATGCCCCAAACATTTTTTTTATATCCATTGACAATGATTCCTCACATATAAATCACGCATCAGTCATGGACGACCTTCACGTGAAGATTGTTTGCTCTGGTGGCAGGGATGTTGGTGACACGAATTTGTTTAGTAAGAGGATGGTCTAAACTAGAGATTTGAGTTGAAGCACGGGAGGAGTTCCTATCATCGGTGCTAGCCACAAAATCGAATGCATCTGTTGGTGAGCTCTGCAATCCAAACACCCATAATATAGCAGATGCTGTTTTTTTACTCTTAGCAGGTAAGTTGTTTTTTTTTACTTTTTATGAAGTAGTTTGTGACATTCCTAGAAAGTAAGGGTCATGTAGGCACATGGGGCGCTCCTTTTTGATCATTTTCTGCTCAATTGTAGAGTTTTATTGTAGTATCATATTTTTTCATATCTCAATAAAGTACATGTTATTTTAGATTAATAGTAAAGTGCATGTCAGTACCCCAGAAGGAGATTTTATTATACTTGCTAAAACATCGTGGGAAAAAACCTAAAGACAACTTTCCTGATATTGTGCGAGAATTTATTAAACGCATCAAGTAGATCTTAATAATTTGTAATGTATTTTTAATTGCATCGTCACTCAATTTCTTACACGGTCACGTCGTCAATTTGTCATTTTATTGTCAATCTACATTGCAAGTGAAGTGGACTTCAATTATTAAGCAATTGTCCTCGTGTTATGTTGTCTCCGTGGGTGAAAATTAACATGCATTATTTTTGTATAATTCACAAAATATTTCGAGAGCCTATGCCAATGCACGTGCATTTCTAGAGTAAGGACAAATGAAGAAAAAAATTGTGAATGCGGAGGAGAGACGATAAGAGATATACCGCTTTATCTTTTTGCAAGGAGAATATTGATTCTTGTCGCAACATAATTTATGTGAAAGCATGAGAATATTTAGGTCATGTTGCAACATAGTATCATTACCTTCTCTTTGTTAGGTGCTTAAATTTGACCTTTAAAATTTAATCCTGCTTGGGAAACACGGTGGTTGATTGCATGGTGGAATGCGGGGAGGAAAATTTTATTGCTTGGTGTAACGTGCTTGAGGCATTTCTTTTTCTTCCAGCTCGTAGCAACGCATGGGCATTCTCCTAGTAAACATAGATGTCCCAAAATAAAAGTCGCAACCTTAGTATAATTTTATCGGGACAAAGGGAGTATGTAACTAGGAATACGGGAAATTACATTATTGGAATTTGCAATAATTCGATAGGCGAACGACGGGAATTGAACCCGCGCATGATGGATTCACAATCCACTGCCTTGGCTACATTGGCCCCTTGTTCAGCTAAAGGTTTTTTCTTTTCTTTTTTCCATTGATCATCATTCTATTTTTTTATCTACGTACTTTGATCGAGATACTGGACATGGAATGACACTCTTTAACAAAGGAAAAATGAGTAATCAGCCCAGGCATCCATCCAATGCATGAATTTCGATAACATCGAACATGAACGGACACCCACACAATGTCAATTTGACACAGCAACACTTTCCACCTCTCTTCCTCCCCTTGGATCATATAGGTAATCAATATGACATATGTTTTTTTACCTTAATCACACTTTGTCTTCTTAATGTCCCCCTCCCGAAATAGAAGTACACCGGGGAAGTGAACATGTTATGTTCTCAAATATATACCCTCGAATTCATCCGTCTACATCCCCCAATACAAGAGAGGATGGAAGTCTACCCTCCTTATACACCGGCTTAGAACTCTTCATTGTCAATGATACGTGATTTAGATGTTGCTACACCGTTGGTTTGGGCCCGATCGTCCTCATGACCGGAGTCGCCTTGTTTCACACATGCGTCGCACCATTGCCTTCATGGTTTATTTGCCCTTCTCCTACATTCCATTTCCCCTATCTTCCTTTCTATCGCTTTCCCAACAAAGGATCACCTCCACCGCAAGAGGGAATGGATCGTGAGTCATCCGTCTATTTCCTATCCATGTCACTTGTGCATATCGTCCATGCAAGATTGTGGGTCGTGGTCTAATACCCATCCATTGTGATACTCCCTTCTTCCAAACTCTCGCAAAATGGTACCACCTTCTGTGTTAATCGACATCAACCTAGAATCATTCTTTTCATGATCATTACCAAAACACACTTCAATATCACAAAGTTGTGTACATAAGGCATAGACCAACACGTTGAACGTGGTCGCTAAAATAGGGTACACCGATCCGTGATGGGGATAAATGCAACTAGAGGTAAACAAGGATATATGTACACAAACAGCCTCCATAATCCACACAACTCCGATGGGGTTACCATTTAGGCTTTGGGCGAATCGTCTTGCTTCCAAGGAGAAGACGAACTAACACTATGATCGGGCTACGTAAGAAGCTAGGTCTCTTTGGGTTTGTATCCTCTTGATGCTCCTTTTTGAGTCAATAAAGTTTATCCTTTGTCGAAAACACAAGAAGCCAGGTCTTAATGTCTTGCTTCTTAAGTTCTCTGCTATCACTTCTGAACCTACCCCTTTTCTTCGGTTAGAGACGTCAAGCCACGATGGTCATGGACCACCCGCTCCTCCCTGCACTCTTCCTCGATAGCTCCTAACGAGCGCAACTAGGACATTTCAGAAGATCACCGCGAACTATTGCCAATCAAACAACGATTGATGAATGCAACTACCATTGATCTTCATCGTGCTTGTTGCCTTCTTAATCTTCCTTATCATGTGGTGGAAGTTCTTTTAACCCCCCCCCCCTCCCCCAATTTCTTCCATATGGTTTAAGACTTCAAGCCACGGTGGCTCGCTCCTCTCTGCACTCTCCCAAATATCTCACACAACCAGAACACCAGAGAACAAGTTGATACATGTGTCTGGTCTTGATCTTCCTCATCCTGAAGTACAAGCACAATAAGGAGCGGAGTCGTTTTGCTCACTCAAATATCCCCCTTCCTCGAATCTGACCCTCTCTACAACCCCAAATCACCTGCAGGGATGGCGTGGCTACGCTCCTACTCCACGGTGAGGGAAGATGATGAATGTCGAAGCGGCCTCACTTCACACACGCCCCACCAACTCATGCCTACATTCACATAGTTTACACGCATGATCATTGCCATGATCTAATACCCCCTCCATGACAAACACACAAATTACAAAGGTATAAAAGATGGTAGAAAAATATGGAGCTTGAAGGTAACACAGTCCATGTGGGTACAAGGTACATAAGTTCAAAGATGCCTGCTAAAGAAATGATACACCCACCACCTCCCGACGATTTCAAATTATGAGTTTTTTTTTTGAATTGCTTGAAGTTCTAGCTCTGTCTTGGGTAAAATCCTGTTGCGTTTGATCAAAGTTACAGGAAAATAGACATCGACTACTACAAATATTTTCATAAAATGAGTTTTCAGTTAGGACAAAGCTAGAACTTCAAGTACTTGCTATAATAAATAAAACTAGTGGGTGGAGGCACGGCGGCACGCCGCGCCCGTCATGATGCCTCTGTGCGTGGATATGTTATTTTTCTATAAAAGAAAAAAATGGATAAGCAAGCTTGGAGTTGGTAATATGAAAGCCAATTTAATTTCAAAAAATAACGAAAGGTACAAAAAAGCAGTTCATCTATGTTTATGTACACTTAGCTATATATTTTAAATGTTCTGGCCAAAGTTGTTCTTACCAAGATAATCAAAAGTCTAGATATCGTTTGGTGTAACCAAAAGTTGTACAAAATGAAGCTTCCTTCGAACCAAAGGAAAATTGCTTTAATATAGTTTTTAAAGATGACACTTTATAGATAATACCCCATCCTATAACAGATGGAAATTACATTAATGAACGAAGCAAGATACAAAAGAAGAAGAAAAATGTGAATCAGAAAATAGAAAGAATTGACCTTTATACAAAGGTCCATCCTTTTAGGCTCAGTGTCGGCAGCCCAGTCAAAAAAACAATAATGTCATTGATTTTTTTAATGCATGCAAAATTTAGCTCACAAAACAGCAAAAAAAAAATGAAGATACTCTAGTAAAAAGATAGAACCTTTGGCATTACAATATAGTGGCGGTTTCCTTATACATGATATTTTGAGTAATATATGTTTCAACTTGTAACCCTTAGTCATCAAAAATAACACGCATGATCAGCCGAATTAGAGATTCATTGTCAGTCAAATCAAGCCTAGTTCTCACAGTCTAAATGGTACTAACCGGGATACTCTAAGGCAAATAATTTTCTTTGATTTACTTATCCTATGGTGTCCAGCAGAAAAAGTTGTTAGGTATTGTATCATAATTAAGCTAACTTTATGTAGAAGGTACAATGAGGAAAACTGCTAAATTTTATACTACTCGCATCGTTATAGGGACAGGATGTGTGTGCACGTTTATATGGGTGATTGTAACTGTGTTGACACTGGTGGTCTCATCCTCCTAGATTTATTTTAGGCCCTCCGGACAATGTTACATAGATAGGATGTGTGTGGATGCATTTATAGGAGTGAGTGTATGTAAGCATCTACATTTTTACTATGTTAGCATCGGTGCTTTCACTTTTCCGAATTCATTTAAGACTCGGTATTGATATTCATTCAGTGACTGTGGACGGAGATGGCCCAATCGACCACGAAAGCATGTGTATTGGCACCGGTGTTCTCACTTTTCTTGATTCATTTAAGGCTTGGTGGTGATATTCGTTTAGTGAAAGAAGACATTTCAATCGACTACGAATGCATGTGTGGTGACTTTATCACTCTCAAGACAGTGGCAGCTCAGTATCTTAAAGATTCTCATAAAGATAGGACATGCATGTTTGTGTTCATATGGTAAGCATATGTATTATACAGTGTTACACAAAAAGAAAAACCTAGCAATGGATTAAATAATAACAGACACACGTAAGCTAAGAAAGCAAAATACTTCAAATGCATGACAAAGTGCTAGCTTAGTAGCTTTTATTCTTTGTAGTCTCAGTCTCTCGAAGATACATAGATAGGGCATGCATATGTGGGTTATATGTGCATATATGTGAGCATCTGTATTTCTACTGTGTTAGAAAAGATTAATAAGCAGTAAAGAAAATTAACCAGCCAGACCAAGATTAAAATTGATTAGGAAACTATGACTTGACCTAGTAAACTTGTCACACGTGTCAAGCAAATAAGAGCCAATGGCTATAACGGCAAGTGCATAGCAATCAAGCTAGCTTAGCAGCCTTAATATATTGTTATATGTGAGAGCAGTCAGTACATTAGGTAAATTTTCCATGGGCATAGACCAAGCGACTGTGCAATAAAATTGCCATTGACATGGCACTAATCATTTATTTATACTATAGATTAAGCTAGAATCTCAGTATATATACAGATCATGTCAGCACCATTTTAACTTTCTCAAATGCTGATATTCCGTCGCCTCCCAAAAGGCCAAGCTATTCCATGACAAGTCCTGGAATCGTAAGTTCACTAATTTTGCTCATACAAAATAGAGACGTTCTAAATGATTATTACCACCATTTTTTTTATTTATGGAGCAAACACAGGCAACCCTGACAATCTTCAGCCATTTTCAGTTCAGCAAAGTTCCCAGCCATCCTCGTTGGAACCCCGCTGCTTGCTGTTGTCTTCACCCACTGAGCTTGCACCTTCACTGTCACAGCCATCTAACGTTTCAACCTTTCTCCCGTCCACATCCGGATCCTCAGCCACTGGCTTTGCAACTTCAGCGACTGTATGTTTATCTTTAGACTCAACGGCTTCGGTGGTCCTGTCTGACGAACTAGCACTCTTGTGAAGTGAAGAATGCAGCGAAGAGGAGAGACTTGACATTGTTGATCGTTGCAACTTGCTCCAAGATAAGCGCTCATCCACTATTTGCTTGAGTTGAGACACGTCCTCGCAAATGACGGCTATCTCACCTCTGCATAAGGACAAGGATATGTTTCAATACTCCATCTATAAACTGACACAGCATTATCAAGAATCTAATATTTATAGTTAGTTGACTGATCCGTTACTTCAGAGAAGATGCCTGGACAGTTCCAAACATCATACTAAAATAACAGTAAAAAAATACAAATGGAACACTCACGATTTGTAAATAGATGATGTTGAAAACATGGGGCATGGTCCCCACTTCCCAATGTCTAACTTTGACAGTTATTTTTTGTACTAATATGTTGGGACGATAATATTGCAAAAATTGTTTGCATGAAAACTCTAATAGAACATATTCGCCTTGCTATCTCAGAAAGAATAGTTTGCAAAAAAACAGTTTGTACTATCTCTATAAGCTAATGTAAGACGTTTTTGCAGTTCAAATCGAATTGCAAAAACGTCCTATATTAGTGAGGTACTAGTATATTAGTTGTCCACACAGGGGAGTTTGAATGAATGAGTTCTAAAACGTCACTTATTTCTGAACAGAGGTGCTACACAACAATCATCTTATTTACAATGTCATTTCTTGCTTCACTGAGAAGACATTATATATTGTCTGAAAAATAGCCAATCTACATAAGCATAATGCTGACATAAAAAGGTGCAAGAGTAGTAAGCATGTTGTTAACTGCCAAAGATGGCACAAGATAATCTGAAGTTCCAGAGTCATCAAAATTTAGTTTAATTTCAGAGATAATTAGGTAAATAAGCTATAGAGCAGTCCATTGCTACGGAAAACTTTAGCGACGCGAAGTAGCTGACATGAAATGGCAACTTACTGTAGTGTATCAACAATTCGACCCCGCTCAACCAAGAACTCCTTCAGCTGCACATCCAACAATACACATGCACCATTAACAATTGAAATCAATTTCAAACTAATTCGTAATATGGGCTCCCAACACATATTATTCTACTTCTAGCAGTGCTAAAAGACAGATGTGTATAAACTCCATAAGAACAACACTACCCATAAAACCTTTTCTAAGACAACATAAATAATGATAATCAGTACCCTCTGATCCATATTAAGTGTTGCTGATTTAGTACAAACTTTAAATCAGCGACAATTGACATGGAACGGAGGGAGTATCAAGCATAAAGAAGCATTTACCTTTAAAGGCATTAACTATTGCCCTGTAGATTTAATTAAGAGCCAATTTGAGCAGTAGCCATAACAGATTTTTATTATACAGTAAATAATGATATTCAGTATCAGATGTTGATAGCAGTCGGAATTTATATTATTTATTGTACAGGAAAGTTACAAACACAAAGGTAAAGCATATAAAAGGCTGCAAGGAAATACCTTCAAATTCTCCTCCGCTTCTTTCTGCAACTTTCTTGATTCTTCAACAATGGAATTCATCTCCTTTTCCTGTTCACTAAGTAGTGCCTGAGCAGAAGCTTCCTTTTCGACTTTTTCCTTCAAAGCTGCTTCATATTCATGTTGTGCATCAACCAATCTTTCCTCGAGAGTTTGCCGTATCTATATAGATCAGATTGTAGATATGTTTAGATGCAACTCAACCTTCATAATCTAAAAATACTTCTGCAACCCAATATACAATATTAACTTTAATATTTTAAACTTGTACTAGGTAATTATGCTTTCTCATAAAATGAATTTGTGTAATAACATTAAACGAAGAACAACTGAAGACAAATAAAACATAATGGATCATCCATTCCATGTTCTGTCAAGAAGCTCAGTAGATGAAGAAAATACCATCAAACAAAGCATCAAGATATTACCTCTTCAATAACAGCTAGATAACTATTCCTCTCGTCTGACAGTCTCTGAAGTCGAGATTGGAGCTCCCGCGCCTCCGTGGTCAAAATAGATCTCTCGCCGAAAACCTCACCAGCATGCTGTATATAGCACAATTGATGAGACTCCTTTAGGCTAGGCAATTAAAGAGTTCTCTCTTTTATAAAGTTTGATCAGGGGGTAAAAGGACAAACCATATCATTTGCTTCTTTTGCATGATTCAACATTTCTTTGAGCTCCTCAACTTTGGTGAGAATGCTTGTACCAGAAATAGATGATTCACGCTTGGCTACTTTAGCTTTTTCTTCAAGAAGTTCTACATCCTCTATCATCTTAGTAACCAGCTCAAGTGAGGGTAACAGATCATTCTGCATTAATATCACAGCACAAGAATAAATGTCCAACTTCAGCAGTTATCGGCGACTCAGTCACTACAATATACATGGTGCGTTTTACATCTTAAATTAATCATTGTAAATATATTTTTAATTCAGAAAGTAAACCTAAAACAGATAAATCATGGTCGATTCAGTTTCTTGCACTGACGTATTCAGGAATATAAACGGTAGTTCTCTTTATAGTTTATATCGAGCTGTGTATCGAATTTGCATTTGATTTTTTTTTGGTGTGGTAGATTATCTCCACCAACTTCAGAAAGTTTTAAGATGGCCTAGCACACTAGTACTGACCTTAAGGCTGCCAGTACACACTATATGCCCCTAGACTTTAGCTCCTGGACACTGAAGGAGTTGCTAACTATTCAAAATGTGAGAGGGAACTGTAGGTAGAATACGTCTTGCATAAAGTTAGCCCAGGCTGGATCGAAGTGGCTTCTGGACTAGCAATAAGGCGGCTTCTTTTCTGTAAGTATAGCATGCCATCATAAGGGGACGGGAATGGCTAATATGCTAAGAATCACTGACAATGACCCAAAATGATTCCAGTAAACCTACTACAGCCTGGACTGTCTAGTGACTACAACAAGTCAGTTAGCACTTGGTACTAAATGCACATTGCTTCAAGAAATGCAGCTGAATCTCCATTCTATTCTTTATATAAACCGGAAAACTATGATCATATCATTAATTCTTACTGCTCATTTCTGCTATAAGCGCTTCAGAATTAGTTGACTAAAATGGTATTTTTAGCATTATCCTTCTTTCACTTCATTTCAGTCATTCAGTGCATGAAACATAATCTATTGAGCTTAGCTTGTGTGTTTAAAGCAAAGCATAGAATGGAGTTTTAGCTTGTGTGTTTAATCTTTTAACACAGTGCACTTCGTGTCTAATCTGCCGATTTGATCTATATTACTAACACAAAATGCCAAAATGGCTTCATTTTTCTTCTACTTGCATTTGGTAAGCAAGTCATCAGTCTAGATGTAAATACTCATGCCATGCAATTTTTTCAAGATAAAGGAAAGGGTGTGCATGTTGTCTAAGCCTATGTTGTCTCAGCATAGCCGGTCCCAAGCCCGGGTAAAGGAGGAGGGTTGTGACAGGCTTGGCGAGCCAACGTCAAAACTTAGCCACTCTTATGGAGATGAAACCGAGAAAGGAAAGGGTGTGCATGTTAAATAAGATGAGAGAACAAACAATCAAACTAAGTATAATCCACATAACCACAGGCATGTGTAACCATACACACATGCAAGCACATAAGAGTACATGTGCCCAAGAAAGTGTATATACAACGAGTGTTTCAAAAAAAGAGTGGTGGGAGTTTATATATTTGGAGTACCTTTTTGTTTTTTGCATCAGCAATGGAATCCTCAAGTGACTCGATACTAACAGAGTGGCTTGAATGAGTTGAAGCCATGGAGGCAAAGTGAGTTGAATTCAAATCAGGAAGCAACTCACTTGAATAAGACAAAAATGTGTCACGATGCTCAACTCTATCCTCAGAATTGTGATCGATGTCAGCACAGTTGTTATCCTTGTGTACTAAGACTCCACCAGAACCAACAAAGGATTCTTGGGTGTCCGAAATAGGAAAATCCAGAGCAGGTGCAAGGATGTCTTTTTCAGTACTGAGAACACTAGTAGAAGTCTTGGAACAAAAATAGTTATCCACATCTGCATGATAAAAAGGAAGCTTCAAAGGATTATCCGGGGAAATGCAATCGCCAACTGGGACTGTGATATCAAAATCTTGCTCTTGGACTTGTGCAACATTAAGATCTATGCTGTCGCTCCGATTTTTCCGCAAGAGTGATTGAACAAAATATTCACTTGACAAAGATTCACCATTTCCAACTTGATTAGCTGAATGATCTAAGTAACACGATTTTAAAATATCTTCAAGGGCCAAAGCGCGCTGCTTACGTTCAGGGTCAGAGATGGATTCCCCAAATGGGCCCGTGATGTCCACCTCATTCCCATGGACTTGCGCAACATTAAGATTTATGCTGTCATTGCCATTTTTCCCCAGGAGTGTTTCATCAATGTATTCACTCCATAAAGACCCACCATTTCCAACTCGATTATCTGAATGATGTGAGTTACATGAATTTAAGAATTCTCGAACAGCCAACTCGCACTGCTTATCATTAAGTTCAGGCACAGAACAGGAAGGGAAATCTAGTTGTTCTTTCATCAATTGTAATGATGGAGTCACACCTAGTTCACCCACAACATTTTCTTGCATGTCAGTTATGATTGCAGAATCAACATTTCCATTAGCTTCATCAACATGCACATCATAACCTGATTTGTGACCATTCATTAGCACAACTTCAGAAAACGAGAAAGGTTCTAATTGAGTATTATATATCAGAGAAAATGTTCATGCAATTTATTGAAGATAAGGAGTTTGTACAGATTAGCACTGAAGTTAAACCCACACGAACCCAATGAGTAAGATATAAGTTTAAGGCAAGAATAAGAAAGCCCATAGTCAGGCAGCCTTTGGGTCATTACTTAACACCAAGGTTGTAAAAAGCGGTAGGCGTAAGCGAGGCGGTTTGCCTGCGTCTAGTGCCTAGGCGGTGCTTAAGCGCCCTAGACACAGCCTAGGCAGTAATATAGTTTCTACTGTTATGATGGGTCTGCAGTTATTATATGTGTATTATCTTAATTCAACGTATACATATAAATTAACTACCAGCTATTGCCATTGAAATATGGCTCGTTTGGCATATTACTGCAATATGGCATGATTTCCCTCTTGGGTAGACAATTTATTGTTTGTCTTGCCTAGGCTTTCGCTTATGCCCTAGGCGAGGCGTTTGGCCGTTGCCTAGCGCCTAGGCGTGCCTAAGCGCCTCCTAGGCACTGCCTTTTCCAACAATGCTTAACACTAACATCATTGTAGCAAGTTAAATTATAAAACTTTCAGTACTAGGTTTCTACCCAAATTACCAAGTGCTTAGTGCTACATGAATTAACATTGGGCCCACAGCTTATCCTAAACCCAGAAGATCCAGAATACCATCCCTACACAACAATTAAACCTATGCATGCAAACATTTCGATTAGATCTAAAATATGTCAACAGAAGCACCCCGATGGAACGCCTTCTACACTAAGCATATATTGACACATAATCTCAATCGTTTTACTTACCAGCAGATGATGAACTTCTGGTTTCACGCACAGTATGATTAGCAGATAAATTTCTGAATAAATCATGCGTAATTTCCGCAGGTTCATTACGGGCGCTAGAAATTCCGACTGGACCTGTCATAGATAGCATGACTTCATCAAGGACAACTATCACCATGAAATGAACATTTTTATGGTGCACTACGTCAATAGCCTTATACTTACCAGCAGATGACAAATTTCCTGTTTCACGCGCATCCTGATTTGCAGATAAGCTTCTGAAAAAATCGTCCTTCGATACCGCAGCCTCTTGATGGACGTTAGAGAATTCGACCGAACCTATCATAGATGGCATGATTTCGTCAAGGACGGCAACCACAGCGGAATCGGCATCCTTATGGTGCTCTATCGCGACAGCCTTGAGCATACGGGGATCAACCTGCAGAAAGAGCACACAAAAAGTGTCACGACTGCAGCCATGGACAACTCAAAAACTGAATGGCTCATTACCCATGCAAAAGACGCACAATTCCCCTAACAAGAATAATCGAACTCTTTCAGAGGCAGTAGGAATCGATCTGGAAATAATCCTAGTTCCGCAGGAGACTAAAATCAGACCCCGCCCCGCCTCACGGTAAAATCCTAGTGCGTCCGAATGGGAAATCCACTATTCCCAATCTGTAACAAGTTTCCACCTACAGGTGTAATAATTACCGATAACCCAAACCCTCGCCTCGCCGCCGAACGAAATTCCAATCATCCCCCGTTTCTCATCCGAGCGACACAAACAGCCCCATGCGAGACGAAAAGGCGGATCGGCCGTACCTGAGGGAAGAGCTCGCTGAGTGAGCGGAAGACGGTCATGTGGTCGCCCATCTCCGAACCCTAGAATCCAAGGAATCGGGATCGGCTGTCAAGTAAGAGGAACCAGGCCACGGGTGAATGGTTCCGGCTGCGCGGAGAGGAGAGGGATTAGGGTTTGGGGGATTCCTCTGATCGCGGGAGGGAGGGGAGGAGGCGAGACGGAGTGAAGAAGGGCGAGCGAGAGAGGAGAGAGGCTGCACCCGAGATAGAGGCCGAGGGAGACCCGCTCAGGGTCGAGCGGTGTGGTTTTACAGCGCTTAGGTTTCACGTTTAGGCCCTCCTAGTATCCTCTTTTTGTATTATACTCCATCCATTTCAAATAGTATAGGATGTTCTTTTTTTTTCCTTGAATCAGATGCATATAGACACGTTTCAGTATATAGACACGTTTCAGTGTGTTTGCTTTGCTCACTCATTTCAGTCTGTATATAAGTTCATATTAAGATATCTAAAACATCTTATGATTTGAAATAAATGTAGTACTAGTAACTATCGGTGATTTCCTGGTCAAGTAAAGTTGCACGGTATCCTTCTAAAATATACAACCACTCATCTTCGATGGAATCACAAAACTTAGATATAAGATTTTGTCCCGACTTAGAAACAGGATTTGTCTTTCTCAAGAAGAAAACCGCGTAAAAGTACATGACAAGTAAAGGTGAAGGATGGTCTGGAAAAGGACTAAAGGTGACTGAATTGTTCCGGCATTGTGTTTTTTTTTTCTGTCAAGGACAGTTTTCAGAACAAATCAAAGCGCCGCATATACTGAAATGAAGCGGAGGAAGATCGCGCGTTGCAAAATTTGATTACCCCAAAGAAAGAGGATGCGGCTGCTTGATTTAAGGAAACGGAAGGAGGTGACGGGACGTGTGAACAGGATAGCCGCGGCATTAATCATATCTTAGCCACGAAGGAAGTACCACATAAAGAATAATCTACGACATGTATACAACATTTACGGCGGAGAATACAAAAGGCGAACTGTCGACCTGGGCCGTTGGCTCGTCCAGCTCAGCGGCACTACCCATGCATGCAAATGCAGATGCAGGTTGTATTATTATTCTGTAGATAGATAGAAACCACACGCACACGGTGCTTGAATCAATCTGCCACTGCCGACATAGGCAGCATCTGGTCAGCCCCGTGGATCCAACGGATATTATCACATCTGATCACGGCACAGTGTAGGTTCTCAAAATATCTCAGCAAAGACATGCCATGCCAATGTCTCAGCAAACATTAACCAGAGAATGCAGAGGTCGGAGGTTATCCTCCTTTTCGAAAAAGAAAAGAAAAAACATTAACCAGAGAACCGAGATGGTGCTAAAAACATGAAAAGATAAATGTTCAACGGAAGTTACAGAAGTACAGATAAACCGCCCATCTGGATGCTGTTCGAACGATCGAGCCACCGTGAGTTCTTCTATTTATGTGAAATGTTTAGCACCTCCGGTGAAGATTTCAGAAGCTATAACCAGGTGCAAAAGACCGGGGGGGGGGGGGGGGGGGGGCTAGACCACCACCCTAGGACACGACTAGTCCTCCTCCTCCACCTTCAGGTCCTGCAGCTTTGAGCCCAGGCCACCGTCGCCGTTGTTGTCCTCTTCATTGTCCTCGTCATCGTCATCCTCCTCTTCTTCGACATCTTCAGGGTCCCCCTCGGGGTCGTTCTCATCCAGCGGGCCAAGCACCTCCAGCGAGCTCTTGCCTCCCTTCAGGATCTCCTTCACCTCATCAATCCCTTCATCGGAGATGTAATTGGAATTGATGTTCAGCAGCACAAAACCTGGCTTGGTTGCGACCGCCTGGGCAAAGCACCGGGCTCCAGACCTCTGAAACAGATTCGTGCTCATGTCAAGCTCCTTCAGACCATGGTGGCCTTCCTGCAGAGATTTTGCAATTGTCACTGCCCCATCATCCTTCAGCTCATTCTCAGCTAAGGTCAGCTTCTTGAGCGACTGCATTGCTGTTAAGCATTCTGCTAAAGCTTTGGCTGCGTTGGCGGTTATTTCATTTCCTGCCATTTCGAGGACCTCCAGCTGGGGTGCGGACTCTTTGAGGACATTCAGTATTGCTATTGTACCCTCATTCTCAAGATTGAGGTCACTGAGATAGAGCTCGACGAGGCCACCGAGCTTTGGAAGGGTTTTGCTGAGAGCTACCCCTGCCTCGACACCAAATAAGTTGTCCCTGATATCAAGCTTCTTCAGTCGAGTACATGTCCCTAATGCCTCGGCCAGTGCCACTCCACCATCAGATCCTATCCGTGTTGCTGAGCACCTGAAGCTCTCTAGATTTGGAGAACGCTTAACCATCTCAGCAATTGGCATAGCACCTTCATCACCAGTCATATTGTTGTGGAAGTGGAGAACCTTAAGCTTCTCAGTTGAAGGAATAAGCTCAGATAGAGCTTTTGCAGCTTCTCCTGATATGCCATCGTTCATCACATATAGCTCTTCCAAGTTACCCTGTGATTTCAGCAGCTCCGTGAATGCCCTGACACCCTTCTCACCTAAAGCATTGTCAGAGATGTTCAGGTAACTCAGTACAGACCCTGCTAAAGCATTGGAGAATATGCGCATCACATCAAGGGCTTCATCCTCGGGTCTTCCAGCGACAAAATCTGAGATATCTACCTCTGTGAGCTGCGATTTTATTGATTCAAGAATTGGGCCAGCAACATTGGCAGCAGCAATGCCAAAGCTCCTGTTGCTGAAACAAATCCTTTTATATGAGTTTCCTGGTTTTGTTAGTGGACTGAGAAGTTCCTTTGCTTCTTCTGCCTCAATGAAAGCGCGCTTGCCACCAGATATGTCAAACACAGTATCAGCAAGCTCAAGAGGTGTATCAACAACAGGTGCTTCTGGTTCCGTGGTTGTCCTTGGGCCTTTTTTGAGGACTTCAAGCATCAGCTTGCTAGTTTCTTTTGCGTATAGCTGGACAGCAGAACTACCATCACCATCAGGCTCCTTCTTGAAATGCTCCTCTGCAGAAGCAAAGCACACCTCTTCGATCCTTTTAGCATTCTCATGAGCCTCCTCTTTTCTCAAAATGCCATACTTGCGAGAAAAGATGGACTCGTCGGACAGGTTCTTGGTCATCCTCTCTACAAGCATCAGACGAGTGCTTTCACTCGGTGGCCACAGTTTGATGGAGAATGTCCGGGGTTGGAAATCTTGCGCTGTTGAATCCATGTGGAAAGATGGCACTTCACACAGCAACCTACTGGTAAATCACCAAGAATAGGCGTTAGCATGATCCCAAATTACAGAAAGTAATACAATATTGAGAAAACAACGAAATTAGTGGAGCAATTGGAGGGCCTGTCCCTGAAGTAGCAAACACTAGTACGGTAGTACCAACAAGGATACAACCAAACACCAGTTAGCAAAACATAGTTAAGTCCGGTTAAAGAAAACATAGTTAAGTCTACAGTGTAATATCAACGTCATTTTTTTTCTTAATAAAGAGGCCACATGGCCCCCATCTTCATTTAAGAAAACAGAGAGGAACGACTTCGCTTCTTCGTAAAGAAAAGCATTTTGCTCAAAGCGGTTGGTTCAGAGAGGAAATCAGTGACACAATTAGCAATTACAGAATAACAGGAGTGCAACCTAGCACGAGAAAAAAAAAACAAGTTGTGATGCTACTAGGTTTGCTATCATTGTCTACTATATATTGTTGGACTGGCAAGCACTGGTATAGAACTAGCAGTCCTAATGGGCAGATATTGCTTTCAAAACTCGATAACTAACTATTGGACAGAGCCTTGAGATCTATTTGATCAAGCAAAGCTTAAAGTTACCACAAATTGTAGTCCCCCTAAAGGCCAAAGCTATGCATTGACTTGGGGAGATGAAGATGAAAGTAAGCCAAAAACACTTACACAGCGTCTAACTACTCCAAACATGGATCAGTCGAAATAAGTAACTCGTTCAGCACATGAACGGTACCGCCCAATGCCCGTGTCTGTCAGCGGGGAGATATAGAAACATACGGGACAACCAAATTCATGCACATTTATTTGATTTGATTTGAAAAGCAATACTAAGAAGGATTTGCAGACGAACCAACCAACACAGAAATAAGATGTCCACTCTCCTTACCTTGGATCCAGAGGGCGGCACCGTCTATACTTGAGGGACAACGGCCGCGGGCTCGGGGCGAGAGGCGACGGCTTCCAGCGAGGCCGGCTGCGTCGATGGGAGGTGGGGCGGCGCGACGGGGAGGGTGGAGAGGGCTCGCCGGAAGATACCAGCGGGGTGGGGGCGAGGCCTCGAGGGGGGAGGGTTTGGGCGGGGGCACGGTAGTGGAAGGGGAAGAAGCGGCGGCCGTGGACGGAGCGTGGGTTTGTGTAGTGTGGGGGGACGCGGACGCGGCTCGCGCGATGTCGCTCCGTGGCCGTCCGATCGGGGACTGCTCTTAACTTAACCGACGGTTAGTGGAAATAGTCCCAGGGGCGTGGCTTATAATAACCTTAACTAACGTAAGCGCGCCGGTGATCCGGGTTTCGAAATTCAAATCTTGGCTGCGCTGGACTCTGCTGCCGAGGCGGCGGATCTGTTGAATTCTCCGCGCACGCAGCGCAGTCGTGCTAAAATCAAACTGCTTCTCGTTCTTTCCAAAAAATATCCTGGGACTACCGTGTGATGTTAACTGCCGTTGTTGCGATTTGTGAAACCTCGTCCCTGGGTATATCTTGAGCATGTGATGTTGACTTTCAAATATGTGAGCATGTCCTTAACACTCGGGTCTGTGGATGGATCCAATGTGACCTGCTGGTTGGAAATGGAATGGACACGCCGCGTCGGTTGCCCCGTCAAATTCCGAGGTGTTACCGAATCCTATGCCAATTTCAGTATACATAGAATGTTTTTGAACCATACACCTGGAATTTCAGAATCCTCTATCATCATCATGCCACAAAACTACCTTTGCATATAAGAGAATCAACAACTATTCCTCGCAGGACGTGGATTTCACCTAGTACCCTCCAATGCTCATTAAACAGAAAAAAAAACTATCACTACAAGCAAGGCAACAAAAGGTCCGGTCGTCACCATCCTGGCTGCCGGTCCTTTTGCGTGACTCCCTTCTTTCTCACCGGCGACCATCTTGCAGCAAGCCAGCAGCAGCAGGTATTCGAAAGACAGATAATGAAAATCTGCAGTCTTGCACAGCTGCAGCTTACTTAGCAGAACCGCGTCAATTGTTCCACATTCTTTTCTGCTCATCAAAACTACCCACCACCGCAGACTGCTTCTTCGCATTGAGCAGCTTGGCAAACTCGGTGTAGTAAGCGCTCACGTCGAGATGATCTAGTACCTTTACTACCTTTCCATTCGTCTGGTGGAGGATGGTCTGACCGTCGATGCTCACATGGCCAGATCTAACAGTGATGGCCCTTTGGGTGATCGAGTGATTCAGATGCCATTGCTGAACCAAGAACACAGCACCAAGAGGCTCACCAAGGAACATGTCCTGCAATGGTGACAAACAAAAATAAGGGGGAATCACAAATTTGCTACTGCAAATGCATGACTTGTACATGAACTGTTCAAATGAAATAACTAAAGTGGTTTCTCTCACTATTGAATTGTGATATATCATTGACAGGCCTTTGTGAATATATAGATGATGCTAACTGAAACAAGATAAGTTTTGCCTTTTATTTGGAGACTGTATGTATAACAACACTATTTATTGTTATTGTATTTTCCTATGAACTGCAGCTGCAGTACTCAATTATGGCAGTTTGGATATAGAACCTGTAAAACCAACTTACGATGTGATGATATGCTTGGTTATTCTTTTGTAACTTCTGCATTGACAGCAACAGCCGATATGCAAATGATGATTCAGGAGTCTTCTCAGCAGTACACAGCGATCCTGTGACTTCTTTGAAAGAAGCCACCTGGCGTTGAGCTCTCAAGGGAATGAGAGTCATGTCTAAACCAGATTCTACAACTGCCTTGGCAGCTTGAGGGTCAAGAAAGAAATTGAACTCAGAAAACTTATTTGATGGAACAGTGAACACATTGCCTCGATCTCCATCTCCGCCAGCCAAATGACTCCCGACTATAAAAATGCGCTGCACAGACATTTGAAACTTTTTAGTCGAATAAATTTCCACTGAGCTGAAGTAATGTGTATCTCAAAAGCTTTTGGAACTAACCTCAATTACTGATTCTGCTTTTGTGTCAGATAGAATGATGTTTGCTATGTTTGTGAGAGGACCATTGGTAAGGATGGTTATCTTCTCAGTTGGTTTGAGTTCTTCTCTAATATGTTGCCAAACTTCAAAAGCCAATGGCTGCCTGAGCTCAGGGCGTGCGGTGTCTCTTGGAGCACCATATTTTACTGAATTTTCTGCTGTGTACCTGATAAAATAACAAGATTAGGTACCACGTGATCTATATTTCTGTCATACTTGACTGTGTGCCACTAGTAATATCCAGATGTGTCTTTATGCATACAGAATGAGTTCGCAAAATCATATTTTTGGTACGAGACCCCAAGATATCTAGATGTAAGACGTGCATTTTTAATTCATTAATTAAAACCATGCATTGGTACCTTCTAGGACTTCTGGGCAACACCCGGGCTAGTCCAAAAAGGGTGTCAGTGTCAAGAAAACCACCAGAACCATGTGGTATGGCTTTGACGTATTCGCATCCAAGATCAGGGGTGCCGAGCGCAGTGATCTTCCCAAGTCCTACTGGTATGTCATCACGGCCCATCATATGAAGAACGTCATAGATAACATCTACTGTAGCTGGGTTTGCCCAACCATTGCCACTTACCAATATCCCCTGCATTTGTAAGAACATAAATGACTATTAGACTTGTAGCAGGCAATATTTACTGTGTGATTTTGTAAATATTTTTGCAAGTTTATTGGAAGGGGAAATTAGCACAGATGATACTAACCCTCAGATGAATTGCTTCCATAGGTGCTTTCAGGAGGCACAAGAGGGCAAGAAAATCTCCTGGACTCATGTCCATGTCAAAAATGACGGGCTTTCCCCTAATCTGATGTTTCAAATCAGGTTTGTACATAATCTCTTTGTAATGACGAAACTGATCGGTGAAATTGAAGTGCCCAGTGTGTTCAGGGCGATTCAGGACCTGCATGTGGTGATGAAAAATATTTGACTTATAAACAGTGCAGTAAACAAGTTGACTAGAGAGAATTCTGTTATGTCATTGTTCATTTCCCATCTAGGTATTCAATTATTAGTACATCCCTATTGCTCCTTTTCGATTATGTATTTCCATAGTGTTTATAAGTCAAATATTTTTAATCGAATTAAAAAGAACTTTCCTGCTACTTTTGTTGAAGTTTGCTTGTGAGATTCAACAATCATAGAGCTTGTCATGTAGTATTGTAGTACATGTCTGGAAAAAATGTAAGGTTTTATTTTATCAGTTGTCTTACTTACTAGCAGAGGCGGAGCGTGACGGACCAATTCACTAGCCCAACAGTTAGAACAGGCCGATGAAGCCTTATGTATACATTGGGCCAAGAAATATATATAATGGTTTGATGGGCTAAATGCCTGTACAAAATCAGAATTTATCTTGGGAAGACCGGGCAACGGCCTGGTATGGTCCCCAAGACCGTTCGCCAGTGCTTACTAGGCACGCCTCAAGAGCAAACAATTCCACTATTCACAAGTGCATGAAATAGACAGGAATGTAAGGCTCTTTCTGGATCATCATCAGTCATCACATTTTTCTATTCATGCCTCAAGGTTTCACAAATATTTTATCAGAAAATGACATCCTCAAGAATATTCAGAACAACAGAGGATCAAATCAAAAGTAAGCATGTACTTCAGCAACAATTACCTCGAGAAAGTGGTCAAAAAACTCTCTATCAAGAGGACTCTTAACATTTCTATTAGGTTTTGCCTTCACTGCGACAAGTACAGCAACCGAATCAGGACCTTGCATCTCTTTGGTGTATCCATCCTGGTAAAATATTTAGCTCATCATGTTATATACAAGGATGAGCCCAAAGTCTTCAATAATATAATGATGAAATCTTTAGATGCACACACATCTCTACTGATTCGGACTTTCTGATGTTATGTAATATATATTTTATTCTAAACTACAGTTACCTGGCATTTTCCTTTAGTGCTCCCTTTCAGAACACAAAATGAATCATTGAATCCTGTCTGAACATGACCACTATGTATGCCACCTTTCAACAAATCAAATTTTGGGCTTGCATGTCCATCAAAGAATGGATTTGATCCATCATGCACACCGTATGGTTCATTGGATGTAATCACAGTTATGTTCATCACTTCCATCTCAGCAAAATCGTTATCGCCATTCGGTTTCTGACCATTGCGCATCATTGAGAGTGCCACACCAGACATGAAAGAATCCCACATAAAGTAACTCTGAATTAAAGCAAAAAAGAACAAGGTTAAACCAACAACACAAGTACACATGCAGATTAAAATATCACCACATGTAAAAACTTACTGTGTAGAACTGGTCATCAAACCAGGTATCGCGAGTAATCTTCAAAGACTGGAAGGAGTACTGTGCCTCATAAGTGCTCTGTTGCTCCTCAAATGCCTTGAAGAAGGGCTCATTGATTGGTATCGTGTTGGTTGCATCGAGTGGCACAAGGGTGATCGGGATACCAGAATGAAAGACCTGTAATATCAGATAAAGAGATAAGACTAATTCCAGATGCACGACAACATAGTTGATTCCTCAAAAAAGACAGTGTAGTTAAATGCTTAACACTGGGCTGTAAACAATTGGTGTGCATCTAGGTTACCTGATACGCGCCAAAAGGGTCTCCATATATGTTGAACTCGGCATATGGATTTTTGGTGTAAGTTGTAAACATATTGCCATGATCACCACATTGTCGTGGCACGCATGATGTGTCGTTCTTGGGGCAGCAACCAGTGGGATTTTGCGATCTCACACCCCCACCCATTATGTAAATGTGCTTCACATTTTTCTTTAGGTGCGGGTTGCTCATGAGGAACAGCGCAAAGTTTGTATGTGTTCCGACGAGGAAGACATTCGTTGGCCCAGCGGATATGGTGTCAATCATCACTTGTTGAGTTGTTGGCTGTTGAAGAGGGGAGTAACTTCTATTTCCCTGATTCAAGGCCAAAAGGAAGTTAGAAATGCACTGCCTTCCAGTACAGTCTTCCTGAAAGAATCTACAACCATGTTTTGAGATAAAAGGCATGAATGGCGGATTTCTATCTTTGTTTTGTACCTGAGGAAGAATTTCCCGTCGAACTCCATAATTCGCGTTGATGTCCAAGCGGCCACCTGATCCCTGTGGAATTGATTGTCGGTATCGACACTCCCCTATTGTTGACATTCCCTGAGGAATTGAAGTCACAAACAATTATTTTAATGAACATGGTAGTTGCAATATAGAATTTGGTTGTGCAGAACTTGCAAGCAGAATCAGATGGACATGGGCCATCTACTTCACCTGGTCAATTACTGGGAAATAGCCACCAACGTGAGGATAAATTCTACCATCATTGGATATACCGCCCTCCCCTCCGACTCCCACCGCAATGTCATCACGGCCCATCATGTAGAGGAGATCATACAGCTGGTTTACTGCATGACCAGCATCAGTCCATGAGTTTGCGCTGATAGTTATAGCCTGTGAAAACACTATTAAATGAAATTTCCGAACAACAGGGTCATGACTTTATGACTTATGAGAATATATACATGAAGAAAAGACAAAAAGCAGTTCACAGTTGAGCGCACAAACGACATTAGGAGCCCAAAGCATCAGTGTTCCTAGAAGAAAAGTATCATGATAATGCGTAAGGGCGCAAAAAAAATGCGCAAGGGCGCAAAAGACTAGTATATCAGTATCAGAAAATCTTAACTAGATAAAACCCATGAGAGCATTTCATCGAGCAATTTGTGGGCGCACATGAGATGCCAGCATAACGCCATTTCTACGGCACGCCTACCTCTGAAGCCTGATTCCTGAAGGAGTAGGGAGTAGGGGGGAGCCTAGTGTCACGGCGCCCGTCGGCCGAGTAAGCAGCCACGCAAAGGACTTGTGTTGCGGTGGCCGGCTGGCCGCCACCGGATGGAGCACACAGAATGACATGCCGTCATGAAATATCGTTGGGCTGGGCGCAGGTGCTCCGCCGCGTCGACACGCCCCTCGACTCTCATACGCGGTAGGAGGCACTGCCGCACTGTATCGCTGAGCTCTCTGACCTGCGGCGAGGTTTCTGAAGTGCCCCCCGCCTCCTTCCCGTGTCAGATAGAGAGGAGCAGAGGAAAGCAAAGGGTGGGAGGAGAGGAACGAAGAAGAGCAACCCCACCTCTCCATCGTACTCTCATCGGACGGCTAAACGGGGTCCGACGAGGCAAACCTTTTTTAGCCTGGCCTTTTTTACGGTCTAGCGACTGTTTTTCGTTATCTTCCAAACCTTCTTTACTAGAAAATCAGAATGATTAAAATAAAACCACAAAGTGGACGAATTTGAGCTAACTTTATAGTAAAAATTATATGTAAGGCAAAAATAAGTGAATGAAACAAGTTATCTTGACAGCAACTAGAGCGACAGGAGCGCGATTAACTTTTTTTTCAAACTGGGTTAGACGCCTTTCATTTAGTATTACATGACATGATGAAAATAATATGTATTTTTTTAAAGGAATAACATGTCTTTTATGGGCAATAGAAGGAAGGGAAGGACAATGACTTAATCGAGTCTATATCGTGTCGAGGTTGTTGCATTAAGTTGACAACCCTTCAAGGCGATAGCCATGTTTTCAACGGTGGTTCTGATTTCATTCTTTATATAAGACTAGCAAAAGAGCTCGTGCATTGCAACCAAAGAAAAAAAATAACACACGTTCTTAAGATATAAATCATGAGTCGAGAATCTAATAGCCCCACGTTCTTTATTTTTACATGGCATTACATTTGTGTTGCTGACAGTGACCTCAGTGCTCACACAATAAAAACATGTTTGAATGTGGTCAATCTTAAGGCGTCTCTCTCTCTCTAGATGAGATCTATGTTGTTTTTCTCCGCGAAGTTTTTCAGAGGTGTGCATGCGTGGTTATTGATGTTTTGTTTCCTCTCAATCTGATTTTAATGGATGTTTATTTGCAATTCGTATCGCCATTGGAAAGAAGAAAAACCGATGGTGCACTATAGATTAAGTTTGCATAAAAATAATATTTTAGAAGTATTTAACAGCTAAAAATAACATAATATTTAGAGTGTACACATTTTTCTAATCAAATTCCATATATGACATGTTAAAATTGGAGTTATGGTTTAAAAAATATGGATGTTGATTAAGTTTGCACCAAAAATAATATTTAATAAATATTTAACAGCTAAAAATAACATCATATTTAAATTCTATATATTTTTAATCAAATTTCATATATAATATATTAAAATCGGATTTACGATTTAAAAGATATGAATAATTTTGTTATAGATAAATTGTGGATTGATTAACCGAAAATTAAGGGGGGTTTCTGTTAAAACAAAAAACGTTTCGATAGACTTAAATATGGCGGCGGTTGATTACCTGAAACGTCAGAGGGTTTTCTATAAAAATGCAAAAAAAGCGGTTCGGCTACGACATAAAGAGGGAATGCGGGTTAATTACTAAAAAGGACAGAGACTTTTTTATAAAAACATTAACGACGTACGACCAGAAGCAGTTTGTGCTTTATTATTATGTAGATATCTCATCGAATATAACCACGTACGAGCAAGAGCCAAAGTGATATCACTTATGGCAAACAATATGAACCCAAAGTTGACTGTGAGCTATATGGGAAATTCTCATATGAATAGCATTCACATGTCCTATCTACAATGCAATTGGTCTACATTTGACATACAATTTTAGGGTGTCGTAAATATGTATGTATAAGTGATTTAATAAATAATGTATTTTTTTGCAAAAATCATGGAGTGGTAGGGGGCCGCAAACGGATCCCCGCTTTTCTAGTACGACGTTAGATCATGCGCTACACGTCCAAGAATCGTAAGCGCCAATAGTAGGTCATTTGCAAGAATTAAAGCGAGAGAAATTTTGAATTTCGAAACTTCATGGATTGAGTAGGGGACCGAGGTATATTGTCAAATTGGAATTGCAGTTTGTTCGCCTTCTTATGCTATGATGTATAAACAAAAGGGAAAATGTTGTGAATAGAAACTAAAATTGATAGCATAATTTTGAGTTGTAGTCTCATTTCTGCATCCATATGTTTTACATGAGTGTTGTTCCCATGTGAAAAATGAAGTACATATGTTAATTTGTGTTTAAAGTAAAGTATATTGGCTTAATTATATATATTGGAAGGTTGTCAATCCATACGTAAGTATGTGTGCATTTGTTTACTGTGGAGGTTGTTGGTCTCACATGAACTTCAATCTTCATAAATAGGAAAGTAATTAAAATGTGAGAGTAAAGTAGTTGTGTCCCGCTATGGCATCGAGTTATTACTTGAGTGATTTAATCTCCAACTCACGAAATTGCACATAAAGTCTAGACTGCACATTTGCATAGTAGTTCCACTTTGTTGTTATATATTGCATTGTGTAATTAGTTATAGATTGCATGGGCTCACGAAGGTGAAGAGATCGCGCATGGCTAGGCCATCGAAGTTTTAGTTCCACGATAACTGGTCCAAATCTCGATCTCGCGACATCACACCAATGGCTCGGTTGGTTTGCAAAATTCTAAACACTAAGGAATATGAAAACACATAGGGTATGATAGGAATGCACATGCAAAACAAAGAAATGGTAAAAACAAAAAATCTATCGAGTTTGGTGTTTGGTTTACGTAAATCAGAAAAACACAGAAATCCAAATAAACATGGTCAAAATTAATTCAAACTATATGAAAATGGATAGTTAGACTGTTATTATGCCACTAAGCTAAGATTCTTATACTTGTTCTTTGTGCATAGGAATTTTGAAATATCTGTCCAAGTGCATGTTAGAAGTCCTATGTTTTTTCTTTGAAACTGGGTTCAAAGGAAAAAAAAAATCCATTTTCCATTTGCCGCATTTTTTTTGAACCAAAGGCATGTTTAGTACACCATAGATAAATTTCCTATTCTTAAAATTGTCCTCTTCATTTCCTATGAACCAAGGTAGCCCTAAAAATTAGCTAATGTTAGGGTCTATTTGATTCGTAGGATTATAAAAATGTAGCAATAGGAAAAATACATGATTGAAATGTCATGCTCATTCGAATCATACAAGATTTGAGCTTGTTTGATTGCATCACATGAAAAACAAAGGATTTTTTCCAAGGGGTTTGACTAGATGCCAGATTTCTTACAGAATGTAGTGCAAACCATCCCTTTAGGAAAAACTCCTATAGAACTCGATCATGTTAATCAAACGATCAACGTGGGGAAAATTCATAAGGATTCTAATCCTCCAAAATTACTTTGTAAATCATTTAAATAAAAGAGGCCCATGGTTGTTGCTCACCCTTATTCTACTATCGTAATCCAAGAGCCATTCATGCGTTGTATCTCTTTTATTGTTCCGTAAGGGCATGTACAAACGTATGGTTGGATGCCCTCTAGAAACATATCCTCGCCAAGGGAGAATATCACGTGCTCTTGGAGCTCCCATGCTCCCATGTTTCGAGAGCATCCGAGTCACCAATCACCGTGTGAGCTCCACAGACTTGCAGAGAAACCCCACATGAGTCATGCATTTGCGTTCAAATCCAAAGGTTCTAACAGTGGTCGACCATGTGCTCACGAAGCATGTGAGCTTCAGGAGCACCTGATATTCTCCCCCTTGAGGGTGGCTTGCAAAGTGTTAGTGACCGTTGGCCAAAGACCCATATGCCTTGTTAGGGGCAAGACAAAGGTGATAAAGAAAATGCATCCGTGAGGACCAATGCATAGTTGGATACCAGCTAATGCGCCAAGATGATCCAATAATAGAAATATTTGCATAAATTTATTAACTTTGGAAAAAAATAACCTTTTACTACACTATATACAAGCTACTGGGAGATTTCAGGGTGGTCCATAGACCATCCTGTCTAACCCCTAGCTTCGCCGAATGCATCTCACTAAACTAGGCATATATTATATAGTTAAAAAATTAACATGAAGACACCTTGGGTTGGTAAGAAAGAAAACTCCTAGTTAAGAGATTTCCTTCTAGTAAGAAAGATAGGTCTTTTTCTCCAACTCCAGTTTGCAATTAAATTTTAATCAAAGGGAGCCCAAATTTGAGTACGTTGATAGACAAAGAGGATTGGGATCACCTTAAGAACCTTCATTTCTCACCTATTGTGCGGGTCTGGGTTAGAGACATTATACAGAATTTCGGATCGCCTTTAGTCGAGAGATGCTCTTATTGACCGGAGAATACCAAAGAGTATACTATCTTTGTTTGGGTTTATTGGTCCACTTCGTATTTGGACCAAATTTTAATCATAGATTTTACATACAAAATATAAGTTATAAGTTATAAAACTTGTATCATTGGATTCATATTCGATTACAATGACACTATTTTTATGATATACTACATCCGTCTTGGTTTAGTGTCCCCATTCACATTTTACGTCAAAATTTAATCATAGATTTAACTAACAAAATGTTAATGCATGTCAACAAAAATTATATCGTTGAATTAATATTTGAACATATTTTTCGATAATATTATTTTTTCTATGTATATTTATATTTTATTAGTTAAAATCATGATAAAAATGACCAAAATACGAGGGAGGCTAATAAATTAGGATATTTTTTTTATATTTTTCTATAGTAAAATCAAAGCTTAAAGTTTGACCCAAAATACAATTCAAACTATTGAACCCGGAGAAAAGTAGTACTCAAAGCAAGAGATAACGAGTACGTTCAGACACGAACCACCGAGTCAATTTTGAATCCACTAAACGGAAGTGCCTTTTTTTATTAACAAAATATAGTCGCAGCTGCTCGTATACGTACAATCAACTCTTCAAACGCACGCACACATATTTACCCATGTGATCATCTTCGAGATAGTGAACAGACACAACATCTTAAAACTGAATGAATCGAAATGTATGAAATAAGTTTAAGAAAATACAAACACCGGTGACAAGTGTAGAATTTAAATCCTAATGGGTTGGTTTCACCGCACGGAGCCTATGCAGCTCTATGCTCAGTTCGCTCTGAAGCGTCTGCTCTTCGATCGGTGCCTCTTCCCATGCTGTCCACATTGCTAAAACACAGATCAAACGGGGCAGGACCAGTTTTGGTAGGCCATCCACGTCCAGCGTCCGACACCGATCCAACACACCTACCTGTGCCGCTGACACTGCATGCATGGTCGTCATGCATGTCACGAGGCATGCCTCCGTTTCCTTCTCCCCCGTTGGCCCCGGCCCGCCGTGTTCAAAATGAGAGATCGCATCTTTTTTGCACCGAAAGGGCGGTCGTCCGTCGATTTCCGGAGTTTAGAAAATGTAAGCGTCGTGGCTGGGCAGTGCATGCGTTCGTTCGAATTCGCAAGGGTAGTGAAGAACTAAATAAAATAAAATAAAATAGAGGATAAGGGCTCAGGCATGGGCCGGAGAGGATATGGTGACGTGACACACAATCATATGCATGCTCTCCGGACCATGAGAACAACAATGTTCTTCGCCCATATCTGAGCAAACAACCTGCCAAGAATATACTTTTCAATCACATGGGCCGGTCGACATAGTGGCACATCGTCGCATCCATCGTCCACTCATCGATTCACACACACACACACACACACAATAACCTTTCACTCACACAAACTTGGAAATAACTACCATTGCCACAGGCTCTTGCAATCCTAGAGACAGAGACTATCTATATTCCGTTCCGGGAAGTACCAACAATACATGGACGTTTAACTTTTATTAAGCGAGCGTGCTTCAAACGGCAGAGCTAGTGAACGTTGAACAACGTTTGAACATGGAGTAGACTAGACCGTACATCACAAGTAGGCAGCATCAAAGAAAATCCAGCCGCAACGGAATACTGTGTGTGTGAGAGAGAGAGAGAGACGAAGGTGCATTCTTCTTGCTCTGGGCAGCCGTCGAAGACCCGCAAGTACAACGAAGAAGAATCAACCCTTTTTCCCACGTACTCCTCGCACGCAAGCAATCAATGCTATCCGCACCGGAAAAACGCGCCCCGCTCAACTCCGGCAAAACACAAATTTGATTTTAGAGCCAAACAATTTCACAAACTAACCTGTGTTTGAAAATATTTAACTTCGTTGATTTTTTTGTACATCTCTTAACATCAAGGTATTGCATTCTACTGTGCAGCGTCTAATACTTAGGCGTCATACCTGTGCAGCGCCTGACAGCTAGGCTCTGCATTACATTGTGCAACGCCTATCTGTAAGGAGCTGCACAGTAGAGTGCAGCGCCTTGCTGTTGGGAGCTGCACAAAAAGGTCGACGTAGTGTAATATTTTTTTAAACACAAGTTAGTTTGTGAAATACTTTGGCTCTAAAATCAAATTTGTTAATTTTGCCCTAGCTCCCGGACAAACTGTTCTGTTCCCCCACCGCTGCTCACTATTGCCGTCCAAATCACGGCACCGAGAGAGAAAAGCGATCCATGGAAGCAGACGAAAAAAGATGCCCAGAATCCACGGAAGTACTTCAATGACAGATGTCGAGGGAGCGGGATCTCTTGGATGGCCATGGACGCACTGGCGAGCCTCGCAGGCATGCAGCGGCAGCCATCAGCCATGGGTGCAAGTGCAAGTGCAATGGATGCAACTATACAAGCAAGCGCGCGAGCAGCAGGGGTACGAGTATTACGTACCTTGACGTCGAACTCGTCGTGGTCGTGCTTGAGGAGGTAGAGGATGGCGAAGAGGTCGTCGGTGTCGATGTCCGTGTCCACCAGGATCCGGTGCGGCGGCGGCCTGCCCGCCGCGGCGAGCCGCGCCACGAGAAGAAGCAAGGGCAGCGTCCTCGCCACCGCGAGCCAGCCCATCCCGAGCTGCCGGCCGGTCTTCTCCTTCTCGACCCCCACCGCCCCACGTACGCTACGCTCGCACACGATGGCCGAATGAGTGGGCTTATGAACCGTGTACGTGCGTGTATACGCAGCTGTAGTAATAAGTAGGCGACCCGAGCCTGGGGTCGTTACCCGATCGCTGTCTCCGGGTCCAGGGAGCCTTGATTGGCCATTTCGGTACGCAAGAGAACGAGCGCGCGTGCGTGTGTAAATAAATAGTGGGAACGAGTGAGACTGTGGGTGTGTGGCGGGGCAAGGGGCATACTATGGCCAAAGTCCGAGCTCCGGTTAACGGTGGGTTTCTCAGGGAGATTTATATGTTGGTTCCTGTTCTCCACGCATTGGACATGGGGCTGCTCTGATCCACGATTAAAGTACTCGTACTGCTAGTATCAGTGATAGCGGTGCCATGGGTTTATCGACATGACAAGTTGAAAGCCGGCTTGCCAAATACTGCTACGTCGGGTGGTGAAAATATGTACTAGTGGCAGATTGTTGAGCGCGCGAGGGTGGCGTGGGCTTGTTAAATATCGCTTCGCGTGATCTCGTGAGATTCGCTTGCGTCTGTATGCCTGGCAGATGATCCCGTCGTATCGCCAAAAAAATTATCGGGATTAGCGCGCGACGATCCTTCCGTTTGATCGATTTGAGCCACCCACGCATTTTTCTTTTTGAAATTACCACCCACGGAGTTTACACCACGACGCACGAGCTCCAACGACGGGAGGGAGCGAGAGCGCGACGAGCCACCTATCCGGGCGGTCAACGATGATTGACGACCCGTATCCGGCCCATATAGATGCATGCGTGTCTACTGCTGCACATGGTGCACGTTCCATCCACACCGACATGTCAGGACGCAGCGGACTACCGTATCTGTCCGCGCACAGTACTAATCTGCTATTTTTGAGGGAACTAATCTGCTATTGATGATTCATTAACGAAAAAAGTCCGAAGCAAACCTTAAATTTGTAGGTCAAAGCTAAATTAAATCCTGAACTCTTAATTTCTGAAATCAGCACACCGAACTTTATGACCCCGATCTATTTTAAACCTTGAGAGAATTTTACTGGTATTCACCGAATTGGGCCGGCCCATTAGTGCAGTCTCTTGCTTTTTTTGTTTGTTTCTTTATTTTCTTCATATTGTTTTCTTTTCACACGGTAATATTTTCTCAAATACATGTTATACATTTTTTATGTCAATAGTTTTTTAAACACATGAACATTTTTACGTTGTTAAACATTTTCAAATTGTATAATTATTTTTCAAACACATGTCACATATATTATTGTAAGGGTATGGCACATCCTTTTACATCACGTAAACTTTTTTACATTGTATACACTTCTTTCACATATTTTGAAACTCGTGAACATTCTTGGAATGTTACACTTTTTTGAATGGATGAAACATTTGTTTGAATCACACGAATATTATATACATTTTACATTCATTTTTTTAAATGCCACGTACATTTTTCTAAACTGATGATATTTAGCATGTGAATCACACGAATATTATATACATTTTACATACATTTTTTTGAAATGCCACGTACGTTTTTCTAAACTGGTGATATTTTACATGTGAATCACATGAGTATTATATACATTTTTTTGAAATGACATGTACATTTTTCTAAACTGGTGATATTTTTTAGATGCCAAAAGCATAAATTTACACATTTATTTAGGTTTCTAATTTTGTTCTCATTTTTAAAATTTTAAAAACATGTCTGCATTTTATTTTATTTTTTCCGGTTTAAGAAGATATGTTAAAAAAGTGTTCACTTTTTCAAAATAGACAGTTTTTGAAAAGCAGTTGTTTTGTCAAGTACTCAGAATTTTCAAAAAGTGCTCACGCTTTAAATATGCGTACATTTCCAAAATTGTTTACGTTTTCAATATTTGTTTGCCCCGAAAAAATGTTTCTAAAGTTTGACACTTCGGTGTTTTCCAAAACAACAATAATTTAGGAAATTGTAAAAATATTATTAGAAAAATGGAAAACAGGGACATTTTTTTAATTCTGATCAATTTTAGACAAAATAATTTAGGAAATTGATTTTTTTTCAAAAATAGAACAGGGACATTTTTTAACTTCTAAACAATTTTAAAAATGTGCGAATATTTTTTAAACTTTACGAATTTTTGTTGCGGTATAGTGGGCCGGCCCGTATTTTTCTCTGTAAGAGTAGCAGGTTATCCCGGTCAGGATTTTGGTATTTCCTAGTGTGTCAAACAGGTCTAGGGTCTAAAATAGACCGGGATTACAAGTTCAGAATGTCAATTTCCGGGATTCGAAGTTCAAAGTTTGATTTAGCTTTCGTCTACAATTTTAAGTTTGTTTTGGACTTTTTTCCTTCAATAACCAATGTTTTCCATAAGACTAACGGGGAGACACCCCTTTTCGGTTTATACGACTTAAAAATGTATCTTGGATTTTACAAAACTATTTGAATTAAACTGGTGCGTAATTTGAATGAATTGTAATGCATGCATGCTTGACTACTACTCTCTCTGTAAACTAACAGAAGAGTGTTTAAATTACTAAAATACTCCCTCCGTCCCAAAATTCTTGTCTTAGGTTTATCTAGAGATGGATGTATCTAAATACTAAAATATGACTAGATACATTCATATCTAGACAAATCTAAGACAAGAATTTTGGGACGGAGGGAGTAGTATTCTAAACACCCTCATACTCCCTCCGGTCTTTTTTACTTCGCGTATTAGATTTGTGTCAAGTCAAACTTTGCAAACTTTGACCAAATATACAATAAAAAATATAGATATCTACAATATCAAATATATATTTCATGAAACTACATTTCTTAACGAATCTAACAATATTAATTTAGCATCGTGAATATTGATACTTTTCTTTATAAGTTTGGTCAAAGTAGAGATATTTTGCTTTTGACCAAAACTTATATGCGGACTAAAAAGAACCGGAGGGAGTATTAGTTTACGGAGGGAGTAGACGTGTAAGGACATTAGGATATCTTCAACGTAGACCAGTAAGCCCGTATCCGTCCGGAACCATTCAACGATGTCTTGTATCGGTCAGGACGCGATTTCTCCCGCAAACCGGAGACAGGGGGAGGGGATTTGCAGGAGTCTGAGCCACTTCCAAGCTCGATGTTGATTGCCCTGGCCCACCCAAACCCCCACCCTTCCTTCCCGCGCTTTTCATCCCATGCGTCGTGCCGCTTGCTACACCACATTCATGTCGGCCCAGAGCATGCATCGACCGTCATTGAAGCTGCGATTTGACCGGACGGGAAGGCGGTGCAGACGGAGATGGCCTCTTGGGCGTCATCGCTTCAATGTAGATGCCACGTCCCGAGAAACCAACTCCGACAGTTGTGCTGCATTGAAGCGGGTTGATTGCCTCACTGCGTGCCCTGGTGCCGTCCAGAGAACCACACTGTCCCCTTCCCCTCATCGAGTCTTTCTTTCTCTTCGACCTCTATATCCTCCCCGAGCACAGCCAACGGTGATACTGCCTGGTTCGCCGCACCGGTAGGCGGCACCGATGGGAGCTCGTTGTCTGGCGGATCGTGTCGCCACCACCATCGCTCGCCGGGGTCATGGGCATCCACGACGGCGGGATCCTCTAGCAAGAAGGTGATAGTCCTCTCCTCCGACCTCGAGGAGGAGCACCCGCAACAGCGCCCACGTCTACTGTCGGAGGAAGCTTTGACGACGACCGTCAGATGGAGATCATGACGTAGTGTTCACTTCGTCGGATGGGACCGACACCACCATCACCAGCACGCGTGAAGGAGGAGTCGTCGTCCCCGCCGTGGGCTGATATCCTGAAAGTGCACATGGTTTAGTTGTAGCCTTTTCGAAGTAAGAGTGTCAATCCCATAGGGAGCACAAGAATCAATCTTTTGTCCTTTGTAGGGTGCAAATAATATGCTTGTAAATTGTAAGTGATCCAGAAAGGTAATAATAATAAAGACGAAGTTGCAAATATAAAGGCGAATGAATCATCTGAAATAAATAGTTGGTAATGTAAATGAGACTTGAGACTAATGAGATTAAAACGTTGCGAGGAGGTCCGGAGTCCCCTCTAGTGTGCATCTATAGCGGTGCCTAAACAAAATGCTACTTTGGATTCCTAAGGAACTTTACATGTTTCTATTTGTGGATGGAGCCGATACAGATACGTGTATACACGTGGCATCCTTGTATCACATACGCCATCACCGTTCTTCCCCACTCTGGTTATCAAACAGTTATTCAAGGGAGAGAGGTCCCCGTGGACGCAGCCAAAGTGATATCTGTTTTACCCCCTTTTGCAACCATCCTCTACGAATGGAGATGGGGCTGGTCATGTCACCCACCTTCCCAACCGCACGGTTAGCCCACGGTAATAACCTTCCGTCCAAAATTGACATACATTGGATGGTCGACTTCATCCAACATCAAGAAGATTACTAAAATAAACATGTAAATAGGATATCAATCATAATATCAAACAATCTATTACGCACGGGTTCATCCATACACCGATAACAAAAGAGGTTTCTCACTCATGAAGGCAATAAACATCATCTCACCAATGATGGAGAACATGAATGAATCACACATGTAATACACAAGTTATTCCTCTAGGGTTTTGAGGTTACAATGGAGAAAATGAGATGGTGGTGATGAGGAGGATGATGGAGATGATGTTGAAGTCCTCTTGATGAGATGGTGGAGGTGTTGGGGAATGTTGCATGGGAAACAAAAAAATCCTACGCACATGCAAGATCTATCCATGGTGATGAGCATCTACGAGAGAGAGAGTGGATCTACATACCCTTGTAGATTGCTAAGCGGGAAGCGTTAAGAAACACAGTTGATGTAGTCAAACGCCTTCGCGACCTAAGTTGCTAGCCGTCTCGCGGTCCAATCATGACCCGTCCCAATCTAGCGCCGAACGAACATCACCTCCTCATTCAGCACACATACAACTCGATGACGATCTCCGCCTTCTTGATCCAGCAAGAGGGAGCAGAGAGGTAGATGAGTTCTCCGGCAACACAATGACATGGTGGCGGTGGTGGTGAACTAATCAAGCAGGGCATTGCCAAAGCTCCGCCGAACTAATCTAGAGGAGAAACGATCTAGAGGAAGAAGAGGGCAGCACGTGGCTTTCAGGTAAAGGGGTGCCCTCAAAATCCCTTCATATATATTGGAGGAAGGGGAGAGGAGGAAGCCCTAGCCCCTCCTCCAAGGAGGGCTTCGGCCGAAGGCAAGGGGAGGAGTCCACCTCCCACAAGGGAGGTGGACTCCTAGTAGGACTCCTCCCTACTTGGCCCCTACTCCTCCTCCTTGTGCATGGGCCCTTAGGGGCTGGTTGCCCAGCTGACCAGGGGCTGGTGCACCACCTCCTAGGCCTATGTAGCCCTTGGGGTGAGTGGGCCCCTTCCGGTGGACCCCCGGAACCCTCCCGACACTCCCGGCACTATTGGAAATATGCCCTAGAGGCAATAATAAAATGGTTATTATTGTATTTCCTTGTTCATGCTATAATTGTATTAACCGGAAACCATAATGCATGTGTGAATACATAGACCACAACATGTACCTAGTGAGGCTCTAGTTGGCTAGCTCGTTGATCAATAGATGGTCATGGTTTCATGACCATGGACATAGGATGTCATTGATAACGGGGTCACATCATTAGGAGAATGATGTGATGGACAAGACCCAATCCTAAGCATAGCACAATATCGTGTAGTTCGTCTTCTAAAGCTTTTCTAATGTCAAGTATCATTTCCTTAGACCATGAGATTGTGCAACTCCCGGATACCGTAGGAATTCTTTGGGTGTGCCAAACGTCACAACATAACTGGGTGGCTATAAAGGTGCACTACGGGTATCTTCGAAAGTATCTGTTGGGTTGGCACGAATCGAGACTGGGATTTGTCACTCTGTATGACGGAGAGGTATCTCTGGGCCCACTCAGTAAGACATCATCATAATGAGCTCAATGTGACTAAGGAGTTAGCCACGGGATGATGTGTTACGGAACGAGTAAAGAGACTTGCCGGTAACGAGATTGAACAAGGTATAGGGATATCGACGATCGAATCTCGGGCAAGTATCATACCGGTAGACAAAGGGAATTGAATACGGGATTGATTGAATCCCCAACATCGTGGTTCATCCAATGAGATCATCATGGAGCATGTGGGAGCCAACATGGGTATCCAGATCCCGCTGTTGGTTATTGACCGGAGAGGTGTCTCGGTCATGTCTACGTGTCTCCCAAACCCGTAGGGTCTACACACTTAAGGTTCGATGACGCTAGGGTTATAGGAAAATAGTGTACGTGGTTACTGAAGGTAGTTCGGAGTCCCGAATGAGATCCTGGACATCACGAGGAGTTCCGGAATGGTCCAGAGGTAAAGATTGATACATAGGAAGTGAGGTTTTGGCCACCGGAAGTGTTTCGGGGATTACTGGTAACGTACCGGGACCACCGAAAGGGTTCCGGGGGTCCACCAAGTGGGGCCACAAGCCCCAGAGGGCTGCATGGGCCGCAAGTGTGAGGGAACCAGCCCCTAGGTGGGCTGGTGCACCCCCCACAAGGGCCCAAGTCACAACAAGGGAGGAGAGGGGGCAAACCCTAGGCTCAGATGGGCCTAAGGCCCACCTAGGGCGCTGACCTCCCCTCTCTCCCTCTGGCCACCACACCAGATGGGATATGGAGCAGCCGCCGGCCCCTAGGGTGGGAAACCTAGGGCGCAGCCCTCCCTTCTCCTCCTCCTATATACAGTGGAGGGTTTTGGGGTTGCCAAACACACAAGTTCTCTCTCTCTCTCTCTCTCGGCGCAACCCTACCCTTTCTATTCCTCGCGGTGCTTGGCGAAGCCCTGCCAAAAACCACACAGCTCCACCGTCACCATGCTGTCGTGCTGTCGGAGCTCTCCCTCAACCTCTCCTTCCTCCTTGCTAGATCAAGGCGTAGGAGACATCACCGGGCTGCACGTGTGTTGAACGCGGAGGCACCGTTGTTCGGTGCTAAGATCGGAATCCACCGCGATCTGAATCGCTGTGAGTACGACTCCACCAACCGCGTTCTTGCAACACTTCCGCTTAGTGATCTTCAAAGGTATGTAGATGCAATCTCCCCTTACTCGTTGCTGGTTTCTCCATAGATAGATCTTGGTGGTCGTAGGATTTTTTTTTGATTTACTACTACGTCTCCCAACAGTGGCATCATGAGCTAGGTCTATGCGTAGAATCTATGCACGAGTAGAACACAAAGTTGTTGTGGGCGTCGATCTTGTTAATTTGCTTACCACTACTAGTCTTATCTTGATTCAGCGGTATTGTGGGATGAAGCGTCCCGGACCAACTTTACACGTACGCTTACGTGAGACCGGTTCCACCACCTGACATGCACTTGTTGCATAAGGTGGCTAGTGGGTGTCTGTCTCTCCCACCTTAGTCGGATTGGATTCGATGAAAAGGGTCCTTATGAAGGGTAAATAGCAATTGGCATATCACATTGTGGTTTTGGCGTAGGTAAGAAACGTTCTTGCTAGAAACCTATAGCAGCTACGTAAAAACTTGCAACTAAAAATTAGAGGACGTCTAACTTGTTTTTCCAGCATATGCCTTGTGATGTGATATGGCCAAAGGATGTGATGTGATGCATTGTGATGTATGAGATTGATCATGTTCTTGTAATAGGATTCACGACTTGCATGTTGATGAGTATGACAACCGGCAGGAGCCATAGGAGTTGTCTTATTTTATTGTATGGCCTGTGTGTCAATCATAAACGCCATGTAATTACCTTACTTTATTGCTAATCGTTAGCCATAGTAGTAGAAGTAATAGTTGGCGAGACAAATTCATGAAGACACGATGATGGAGATCATGGTGTCGTGCCGGTGACAGTGATGATCATGGTGCCCCAAAGATGGAGATCAAAGGAGCAAGATGATATTGGCCATATCATGTCACTATATTGATTGCATGTGATGTTTATCATGTTTACATCTTATTTTCTTAGAACGACGGTAGTAAATAATACGATCCCTCAATAAAATTTCAAGAAATGTGTTCACCCTAACTATGCACCGTTGCTAAGGATCGTTGTTCCGAAGCACCACGTGATGATTGGGTGTGATAGGTTCTAATGTTCGCATACAATGGGTGTAAGCCAGATTTACACACGCGATACACTTAGGTTGAATTGACGAGCCTAGCATGTACAAACATGGCCTCAGAACACGGAAGACCGAAAGGTCGAACATGAGTCGTATAGAAGATACAATCAACATGGAGATGTTCACCATCGATGACTAGTCCGTCTCACGTGATGATCAGACACGGGCTAGTTGACGTGGATCATGTATCACTTAGATGACTAGAGGGATGTCTATCTAAGTGGGAGTTCATTAAATAATTTGATTATGTGAACTTCATTATCATGAACTTAGTCTAAAAGTGTCTTTGCAAATTATGTTGTAGATAGCTCACGCTATAGCTCCCCTGACTTATTGATACGTTCCTAGAGAAAAGTAAGTTGAAAGATGATGGTAGCAATAATGCAGACTGGGTCCGTCATCTGAGGATTTTCCTCATTGCTGCACAGAAAGCTTGTGTCCTTGATGCACCGCTCAGTGCACCACTCCCTCAAGCGTTGTCTGTAGATGTTGTGAACATTTGACATGCACTTTATGATGTCTACTTGGTAGTTCAGTGCGTGATGCATTACGTCTTGGAATCGAGGCTCCAAAACGTTTTGAACGTCACGGAACATATGAGATGTTCTAAGAGCTGAGATTGGGATCTCAGGTTCATGCCTGTGTTGAGAGGTATGAGACCTCCAACAAGATTCTTTCCCGGCAGGATAAAAGAGAATGGCTCAATTGGTGAGCATGTGCTCAGATTGTCTGGGTGCTACAATCACTTGAATCAAGTGGGAGTTAATCTTCCAGATAAGATAGTGATTAATACAGTTCTCCAAGTCACTGCCACCAAGCTACTGGAGAAACAAAAATTTTCCTACGCACACGCAGATCTATCCATGGTGATGAGCATCTACGAGAGGGAGAGTGGATCTACGTACCCTTGTAGATCTCTAAGCGGGAAGCATTAAGAAACGCGGTTGGTGTAGTCGAATGTCTTGACGATCCAAATCGCCGTGCGTCCCGCGATCCAATCACGATCTGTCCTGCAAACTTGATCACAATCCATCCCACGAACTTGATCACGATCCATCCCACGAACTTGATCACGATCCGTCCCACGAACTTGATCACGATCCTTCTGATCTAGCGCCGAACAGACGGCACCTCCGCGTTCAGCACACGTACAGCTTGATGACGATCTCCACTGTCTTGATCCAACAAGAGAGAGTGGAGAGGTAGAAGAGTTCTCCGGCAGCATGACGGTGCTCCGGCGATGGTGGTGGAGGAATTCCGGCAGGGCTTCGCCTAAGCAGTGCAGAAAACCGATCTAGAGGAGAAACTACGCACTGGAGGAACGGGTAGCACATGGCTGAAAACTTAGTGCAAAAACCCTCAATACCACCAGTATATATAGGAGGAAGAGAGGAGGTGGCTTGGCCCAAGGGCCAAGCCACCAGGGAGTCGGCCGAACCAAGGGTGGAGGTGGAGTCCACCTCCAATCCTAGTAGGACTAGGATTCACCCTTTTTTTTTGCCTTTTCCCACCTTTTCTCTTAGGACTCTTTTCTTCAGCCGCATGGGCCTCTTGTGGTTGTTCCACCAGCCCACTAAGGGCTGGTTTCCAATCTACCACAGCCCATGTAGCCTCTTGGGTAGAAATACTCCTCCTGGAGGCCTTCCGGTACACTACCGGCACTCCCGGTACACTACCGATGAGCCCGAAACTTTTCCGGCGACCAAAACAGGACTTACTATATATGAATCTTTACCTACGGACCATTCCGAAGCTCCTCGTGACATCCGGGATCTCATCCGGGACTCCGAACAAACTTCGGTCACCACCATACATAACTCTATACTACCGAAACGTCACCAAACCTTAAGTGTGCAGACCCTACGGGTTCGAGAACTATGTAGACATGACCGAGACACCTCTACGGTCAATAACCAATAGATCGAAATGGATGTCCATATTGGTTCCTACATATTCTATGAAGATCTTTTATCGGTCGAACCTCTATGTCAAGGATTCAGTTAATCCCGTATGATGTTCCCTTTGTTCTTCGGTATGTTACATGCCCGAGATTCGATCGTCGGTATCTCCATACCTAGTTCAACCTCGTTACTGGCAAGTTGCTTTTCTCGTTCCGTAATACAAGATCCTGTGACTAACACTTAGTCACATTGCTTGCAAGGCTTATTGTGATGTTGTATTACCGAGTGGGCCCTGAGATACCTCTCCGTCACACGGAGTAACAAATCCCAGTCTTGATCCATGCCAACTCAACAGACACCCTCGGAGATACCTGTAGAGCACCTTTATAGTCACCCAGTTACGTTGCGACGTTTGATACACACAAGGCACTCCTCCGATGTCCGTGAGTTGCATGATCTCATGGTCATAGGAACATATACTTGACATGCAGAAAACAGTAGCAATAAACTGACACGATCATAAGCTACGTTTGTAGTTTGGGTCTTATCCATCACATCATTCTCCTAATGATGTGATCCCATTATCAAATGACATCACGTGTCAATGGCTAGGAAACCTTGACCATCCTTGATCAACGAGCTAGTTCACTAGAGGCATACTAGGAACAGAGTGTTGTTTATTTACACACACATGTAATGTGTTTCCAATCAATACAATTATAGCATGGATAATAAACGATTATCATGAACAAGGAAATATAATAGTAAACACTTTATTTATTTCCTCTAGGGCATATTTCCAACAGTCTCCCACTTGCACTAGAGTCAATAATCTAGCTCACATCACTATGTGATTTACATTGTAATGAATCGAACACCCATGCAGTTCTGGTGTTGATCATGTTTAGCCCTTGGAAGAGGTTTAGTCAACGGGTCTTCAACATTCAGATCCGTGTGCACTTTGCAAATATTTATGTCCTTCTCCTCGATGTAATCGCGGATGGAGTTGAAGTGTCGCTTTATGTGTCTGGTCCTCTTGTGAAACCTTGGTTCCTTGGCCAGAGCAATGGCACCAGTGTTGTCACAGAACATGTTCATTGGATTCAGTGCATTGGGCACTACTCCAAGATCTGTCATGAACTGCTTCATCCAGACACCTTCCTTCGCCGCCTCCGAGGCTGCAATGTACTCCGCTTCGCACGTAGAATCGGCTACCACGCTTTGCTTGGAATTGCACCAGCTTACCGGTCCCCCGTTGAGAATAAATACGTATCCGGTTTGCGACTTAGAGTCGTCCGAATCAGTGTCAAAGCTTGCATCGACGTAACCCTTTACGACGAGCTCTTCATCACCTCCATAAACGAGAAACATTTCCTTAGTCCTTTTCAGGTACTTAAGGATATTCTTGACCGCTTGCCAGTGCTCCATTCCAGGATCACTTTGAAACCTTCCGGCCATACTTATGGCAAGGCTGACATCGGGTCTTGTGCGCATCATTGCATACATGATAGAGCCTATGGCTGAAGCATAGGGGATGACACTCATCTTTTCTCTATCTTCTGCAGTTACTGGGCATTGAGTCTTACTCAACTTCACACCTTATAACACAGGCAACACCCCTTCTTGGACTGATCCATTTTGAACTTCTTCAAAACTTTATCAAGGTATGTGCTCTGTGAAAGTGCTATTAAGCGTCTCGATCTATCTCTATAGATATTAATGCCTAATATGAAAGCAGCTTCTCCTAGGTCCTTCATTGAAAAACTCTTGTTCAAATATTCCTTCATGCTTTCCAGCATTTCTATATTGTTTCCAATCAGCAATATCTCATCCACATATAATACTAGAAACGCTATAGAGCTCCCACTCACTTTCTTGTAAATACAAGCTTCTCCGTAAACTTGTATAAACTCAACCGCTTTGATCACCTCATAAAAGCGCTTATTCCAACTCCGAGATGCTTGCACCAGTCCATAAATGGATCGCTGGAGTTTGCAAACTTTGTCAGCATTCTCTGGATCGACAAAACCTTTGGGTTGCATCATATACAACTCTTCCTCAAGGAAACCGTTGAGGAACGCTGTTTTGACATCCATCTGCCAAATTTCATAGTCGAAATAAGCAGCTATTGCTAACATGATTCTGACAGACTTAAGCATCGCTACGGGTGAGAAAGTCTCATCGTAGTCAACTCCTTGAACTTGTGAAAAACCCTTTGCCACAAGTCGAGCTTTATAGACGGTGACATTACCATCCACGTCTATCTTCTGCTTAAAGATCCATTTGTTCTGAATGGCCTTTCGCCCTTCAGGTAATACTTCCAAAGTCCATACTTTGTTTTCATACATGGATCCCATCTCGGATTTCATGGCCTCTAACCATTTCTCAGAATCCGGGCCCATCGCTGCTCCTCCATAGCTCGTAGGTTCATTGTTGTCCAACAACATGACCTCCAAGACAGGGTTGCCGTACCACTCAGGAGTAGTACGCGACCTTGTCGACCTACGAGGTTCAATAGTAGCTTGATCCGAAGCTTCATGATCATCATCATTAACTTCCTCTTCTACCGTCATAGTTTCCACATAAACATCTTTCTGCGCTGCGCTACTTTCTGGTTGAAGTAAAGGTTCAATAACCTCATCAAGCTCTATTTTCCTCCCACTCAATTCTTTCGAGAGAAACTCTTTCTCAAGAAATGTTCCGTTCTTAGCGACAAACACTTTGCCTTCGGATCTGAGATAGAAGGTATACCCGACTGTCTCTTTCGGGTATCCTATGAAGACGCATTTCTCCGCTTTGGGTTCCAGCTTTTCAGGCTGAAGCTTTTTGACATAAGCATCACATCCCCAAACTTTAAGAAACGACAACTTTGGCTTCTTGCCAAACCATAGTTCATATGGCGCCCTCTCAACGGATTTTGATGGTGCCCTATTTAAAGTGAATGCAGCTGTCTCTAATGCATAACCCCAAAACGATAGTGGCAAATCAGCAAGAGACATCATAGAACGCACCATATCTAATAAGGTTTGATTACGACATTCGGACACACCATTACGTTGTGGTGTTCCGGGTGGTATCAACTGTGAAACAGTTCCACATTGTCTTAAGTGACTGCCAAACTCATAACTCAAATATTCACCTCCTCGATCAGATCGCAGGAACTTAATCTTCTTGTTACGATGATTCTCAACTTCACTCTGAAATTGCTTGAACTTTTCAAACGTTTCAGACTTGTGTTTCATTAAGTAAATATACCCATATCTACTTAAGTCATCAGTGAAGGTGAGAAAATAACGATATCCACCACGCGCTGTAACATTCATTGGACCGCACACATCAGTATGTATGATTTCCAATAAGTCACTTGCCCGTTCCATTGTTCCAGAGAACGGCATTTTAGTCATCTTGCCCATGAGGCATGGTTCACATGTGTCAAGTGATTCAAAATCAAGTGACTCCAAAAGTCCATCAGCATGGAGCTTCCTCATGCATTTTACACCAATATGACCTAAATGGCAGTGCCACAAGAAAGTGGTACTATCATTATCAACTCTACATCTTTTGGCATCAATGTTATGAACATGTGTATCATCACTAGCAAGATTCAATATGAATAATACATATGCTCATAATGTTGGTACCAAAGATACAAAGTTAATAATGATAGTACCACATTCTTGTGGCACTGCCACAAACGTCATATTGGTGTAAAGCGCATGAAGAAACTCCATGCTGATGGATCTTTGGACTCATTCGATTTCGAATCGGTTGAGACATGCGTACCATGCCTCTTGGGCAAGATGACTAATTCCCCGTCTTCCGGTATGATGGAGCGGGTTGGTGGCTTATTGGAATTGATACATGTTGATGTATGTGGTCCAATGAGTGTTGAAACACATAGTGGATATCGTTATTTTCTTTACCTTCACTGATGATTTGAGTGAATATGAGGATATTTACTTAATGAAACACGAGTCTAAATTGTTTGAAAGGTTCAAGGAGTTTTAGAGTGAAGTTAAAGATCATCTTGACAAGAAGATAAAATGTCTACGATATGATCGTGGAGGTGAATATCTGAGTTACGAGTTTGGTATGCAATTTTAGACAATGTGGAAATTGTTTCACAGCTCACGCTTCCTGGAACACCATAGTGTGATGGTGTGTCCAAACGTCGTAGTCGTTCTCTATTGGATATAGTGAGTACTATGATGTCTCTTATCGTTTTTCCACTATCGTTATGGGGTTATGCATTAAATACAAATCCATTCACTTTAATAGGGCACCATCTAAGTCTGTTGAGATGACATCGTGTGAATTATGGTTTGACAGAACCTAAGCTGTCATTTCTTAATGTTTGGGGATGCTACGCTTATGTGAAAATGGTTTTCACCTAGTGAGATCGAACCCAAAGCAGACAAATGCATCTTCATAGAATACCCTAAGGAGACATTGGGTATACCTTCTATCTCAGATCCAAGCGCAAAAGTGTTTGTGGCTAAGAACGGGTCCTTTCTCGGGGAAGAGTTTCTCTCAAAGGAATTGAGTGGGAGGAAGATAGAACTTGATGAGGTTGTTGAACCTTTGTTTCAACCAGAGAGTAGCGCGCCATAGAAAGATGTTTCTGTGGAGCCAACGTCAGTTGGAGAGGAAGTAAATGATGATGATCATGAAGCTTCAGATCAAGTTACTATCGAACCTCGTAGGTCGACAAGGACGCGTACTGCTCCTGAGTAGTACGTCAACCCTGTCTAGGAGGTCATGTTGTTGGACAACGATGAACCTACGAACTATGGAGAAGCGATGGTGGGCTTGGATTCCAACAAATGGATAGGAGCCATGAAATTTGAGAAAGGATCCATGTATGGAAACCAAGTATGGACTTTGGTAGACTTGCCCGTTGAACGGTAGGTCGTTGAGTACCAATGGACCTTTGAGATGAACACAGACACTAATGGTGAAATGTCACCATTTATAAAGCTCGACTTGTCGCAAAGAAGTTTTCGCCAAGTTCAAGGGGTTGAGTGCGATGAGATTTTCTCATCCGTAGCGATGCTAAAAGTCTGTTAAAATTATGTTAGCAGTTGCTGCATTTTTCGATTATGAAATCTGGGAGATGGATGTCAAAACAAGGCTTCCTTAATGGTTTCCATGAGTAAGCGTTGTATGTGATACAACCAGAAGGTTTTGTCAATCCTAAGGATGCTAAAAGGTATGCAAACTCCAGCGATCCTTCTATGGACTGGAGAAAGCATCTCGGAGTTGGAATATGAGCTTTGATGAAGTGATCAAAGTTTTTGAGTTTATGCAAAGTTTATGATAAACTTGTATCTACAAGAAAGTGAGTGGGAGCACTATAGAATTTCTGATAAGAATATGTAGTTGACATATTATTGATCGGAAATGATGTATAATTTCTGGAAAGCATAAATGGTTGTTTGGAAAAAGTTTTTCAAAGGAAGACCTGGATAAAGCTACCTAATTGTTGGGCATCAAGATTTATGGAGATAGATCAAAATGCTTGATAATAATTTCAATGAGTACATACCTTGACAAGATATTGAAGAAGTTCAATATTGATCAGTCCAAGAAAGGGTTCTTGCCTGCATTAGAAGGTGTGAGATTGAGCACAACTAAATGCCCGACCATGGCATAAAATAGAGAAAAGATGAGTGTCATCCCCTATGCTTCAGCCATAGGCTCTATATAGTATGCCATGTTGTGTACCGCACCTATGTGTGTGCCTTGCCATGAGTTTGTCAAGGGGTAGAAGAGAGATCCAGGAGTGGATCACTAGACATCGGTCGAAATTATCCTTAGCAACTAGAGGACTAAGGAAATATTTCTCGATTATGGAGGTGACAAAGAGTTCATCGTAAAGGGTTACGACGATGCAAGCTTTAACACCAATCCGGATGACTCTTGGTAGCAATCCGGATACATATAGTGGAGTAGCCATTTGGAATAGCTCCAAGTGGAGCATGGGAGCAGTGTCTACAATATGACATAGAGATTTGCAAAGTACACATGGATCCGAATGTCGCAGATCCGTTGACTAAAACCTCTTTCACGAGGAAAACATGATCAAACCCCAGAACTGATTGGGTGTTAATCACATGATGATATGATCACATGGTGATGTAAATGTTAATCACATGGCGATGTGAACTGGATTACTGACTCTAGTGCAAGTGGGAGACTGTTCGAAATATGCCCTAGAGGCAATAATAAAATGGTTAGTATTGTATTTCCTTGTTCATGATAATTGTCTATTGTTCATGCTATAATTGTATTAACCGGAAACTGTAATGCATGTGTGAATACATAGACCACAACATGTACCTAGTGAGCCTCTAGTTGGCTAGCTCGTTGATCAATAGATGGTCACGATTTCATGACCATGGACATAGGATATCGTTGATAACGGGGTCACATCATTAGGAGAATGATGTGATGGACAAGTCCCAATCCTAAGCATAGCACAAGATCGTGTAGTTCGTCTGCTAAAGCTTTTCTAATGTCAAGTATCATTTCCTTAGACCATGAGATTGTGCAACTCCCGGATACTGTAGGAATGCTTTGGGTGTGCCAAACATCACAACATAACTGGGTGGCTATAAAGGTGCACTACGGGTATCTCCGAAAGTATCTGTTGGGTTGGCACGAATCGAGACTGGGATTTGTCACTCCGTATGACGGAGAGGTATCTCTGGGCCCACTCAGTAAGACATCATCATAATGAGATCAATGTGACTAAGGAGTTAGCCACGAGATGATGTGTTACGTAACGAGTAAAGAGACTTGCCGGTAATGAGATTGAACAAGGTATAGGGATACCGACGATCGAATCTCGGGCAAGTATCATACTGGTAGACAAAGGGAATTGAATACGGGATTGATTGAATCCCGACATCGTGGTTCATCCGATGAGATCATCATGGAGCATGTGGGAGCCAACATGGGTATCTAGATCCCACTGTTGGTTATTGACCGGAGAGGTGTCTCGGTCATGTCTACGTGTTTCCCGAACCCGTAGGGTCTACACACTTAAGGTTCGATGGTGCTAAGGTTATAGGGAAATAGTGTACGTGGTTACTAAAGGTAGTTTGAGTCCCGGATGAGAACCCGGACGTCACGAGATGTTCCGGAGGTAAATATCGATATATAGGAAGTGAGGTTTTGGCCACCAGAAGTGTTTCGGGGATTACCGGTAACGTACCGGGACCACCAGAAGGGTTCCGGGGGTCTACCAAGTGGGTCCACCAACCCCAGAGGGCTGCATGGGCCATAGGTGGGAGGGAACCAGCCCCTAGGTGGGCTGGTGCACCCCCCACAAGGTGTTGGGGAACATCGCATGGGAAACAAAATTTTTCCTACGCACACGCAGATCTATCCATGCTGATGAGCATCTACGAGAGGGAGAGTGGATCTACATACCCTTGTAGATCGCTAAGCGAGAAGCGTTAATAAACGCGGTTGGTGTAGTCGAACGTCTTCGCGATCCAAATCGCCGAGCGTCCCTCGATCTCATCACGATCCGTCCCGCGATCTCATCACGATCCGTCCCGCGATCTTGATCACGGTCCTTCCGATCTAGCGCCGAACGGACGGCACCTCCGCGTTCAGCACACGTACAACTCGATGACGATCTCCACCTTCTTGATCCAGCAAGAGAGAGCGGAGAGGTAGAAGATTTCTCCGGCAGCATGACGGCGCTCCGGAGATGGTGGTGGAGCTATTCCGGCACGGCTTCGCCTAAGTACCGCCGAACTAGTCTAGTCTAGAGGAACTTGATATAGAAGTAGGGTTTGGACGTGGCTGAAAATCCTTGTCCAAAAAACCCTAAAACCACTCATATATATAGGAGGAGGGGAGAGGAGGCTGCGCCCAAAAGGAGGGCTCTCCTTTGGTTTGGCCGAACCTAGTGGGGAGGTGTCCTCCTCCTAGTAGGACTCCTCCTCCCACAAGAGAGGTGAAGTTTGGGGAGGTTTCCACCCCAATTCGGTTTGCCTCCCTTTCCTCCTGCGCATAGGACTCCTTGGCCGACCCAACTGGCCCACTATGGGCTGGTGGGTTGCCACGTAGGCCCATGGGGTGGGTTGGCCCCACTGGTGGGCCCCCGGGACCCATTCGTCACTCCCGGTACACTACCGAAAGTGCCCGAAACTTTCCAGAGTCCAAACACCACCTTCCTATATATCAATCTTTACCTCCGGACCATTCCAGAGCTCCTCGTGATGTCCGGGATCTCATCCGGGGCTCCGAACAACCTTCAGTCATGTCCGAGACGTCAAAATCTTCGAATAACTCTATACTGCCGAAACGTCACTAAACCTTAAGTGTGCAGACCCTGCGGGTTCGAGAACTATGTAGACATGACCGAGACACCTCTACGGTAAATAACCAATGGCGGGACCTGGATGTCCACATTGGTTCCTACATATTCTACGAAGATCTTTATCGGTCGAACCTTTATGTCAAGGATTCAGTTAATCCCGTATGACGTTCCCTTTGTTCTTCGGTATGTTACTTGCCCGAGATTCGATCGTCGGTATCTCCATACCTAGTTCAACCTTGTTACCGGCAAGTCTCTTTACTCGTTCCGTAATACAAGATCCCGTGACCAACACTTAGTCACATTGCTTGCAAGGCTTATTGTGATGTTGTATTACCGAGTGGGCCCTGAGATACCTCTCCGTCACACGGAGTAACAAATCCCAGTCTGGATCCATGCCAACTCAACAGACACCCTTGGAGATACCTGTAGAGCACCTTTATAGTCACCCAGTTACGTTGCGACGTTTGATACACACAAGGTACTCCTCCGATGTCAATGAGTTGCATGATCTCATGGTCATAGGAACACATACTTTGACATGCAGAAAACAGTAGCAACAAACTGACACGATCATATGCTACATTTGTAGTTTGGGTCTTGTCCATAACACCATTCTCCTAATGATGTGATCTTGTTATCAAATGACATCTCATGTCCATGGCCAGGAAACCTTAACCATCTTTGATCAACGAGCTAGTCTATTAGAGGCATACTAGGGACATGGTTTTGTCTATGTATCCACACATGCATCTAAGTCTCCGATCAATACAATTATAGCATGGATAATAAACGATTATCATGAACAAGGAAATATGATAATAACTAAGTTATTATTGCCTCTAGGGCATATTTCTAACAATCTCCCACTTGCACTAGAGTTAATAATCTAGTTCACATCACCATGTGATTCGCATTGTTATGAATCTAACACCCAATGAGTTCTGGGGCTCGATCATGCTTTGCATGTGAGAGAGGTCTTATAGTCAACGGGTCTACAACATTCAGATCCGTGTGTACTTTGCAAATCTCTATGTCAAACCGTAAACACTGCTACCACACTCCACTTGGTACTATTCCAAATGGCTGCTCCACTATATGTATCCAGATTGCTACTACGGGTCATCTGGATTGGTGTTAAAGCTTGCATCGACGTAACTCTTTACGACAAACTCTTTATCACCTCCATAATCGAGAAACATCTCCTTAGTTTTTAGTTACTAAGGATATTTTTGACCGTTGTCCAGTGATCCACTCTTGGACCACTCTTGTACCCCTTGACGGACTCATGGCAAGGCACACACAGGTGCGGTACACAACATGGCATACTATACAGAGCCTATGGCTAAGGCATAGGGGACGACATTCGTCCTTTCTCTTTCTTCTGCCGTGGTCGAGCTTTGAGTCTCACTCAACTTCACACCTTACAAAGCAGGCGAGAACACTTGTCTCTGACTAATCCATTTTGAACTCTTTCAAAATCTTGTCAAAGTATGTACTCATTGAAAGTCTTATCAAAACATCTTGATCTATGTTTATAGATCTTGATGCTCAACAATTAGGTAGCTTTATCTAGGTCTTCCTTTGAAAAACTCTTTTCAAACAACCGTTTATGCTCTCCAGAAATTCTACATCATTTCCGAATAGCAATATGTCATCTACATATATTTATCAGAAACTCTATAGTGCTCCCACTCACTTTATTGCAAATACAAGTTTCTCATAAACTTTGTATAGACTCAAAAACTTTGATCACCTCATCAAAGTGTATATTCCAACTCCGAGATGCTTGCTTTAGTTCATAGAAGAATCACTGAAGCTCGCACACCTTTTAGCATCCTTAGGACTTACAAAACCTTCTAGTTGTATCTCATACAACCTTTCCTTAAGGAAGGAAACGATGTTTTGGCATCCATCTGCCAGATTTAATAATTGAAAAATGCAGCAACTGCTAACATAATTCCAACAGACTTTAGCATCGCTACGAGTGAGAAAGTCTCATCGTAGTCAACTCCTTGAACTTGTCGTAAACTTCTTTGCAACAAGTCGAGCTTTACAAATGGCGACATTTACCATCAGCGTCTGTCTTCATTTCAGAGATCCATTTGTACTTGACGACCTGCCGTCCAACAAGCAAGTCCACCAAAGTCTATACTTGGTTTTCATACATGGATCCTTTCTCGGATTTCATGACCTCTAACCATTTGTTGGTTTCCGGGCCCATCATCGCTTCTCCATAGTTCGTAGGTTCATCGTTGTCCAACAACTTGACCTCTAAGACAGGGTTGCCGCACCACTCAGGAGCAGTACACGTCCTTGTCGACCTACGAGGTTCGATAGTAACTTGATCCGAAGCTTCATGATCATCATGATCAACTTCCTCTTCAATTAACATAGGCTTCACAAAAACAACTTCCTGCGCTGTGCTACTCTCTGGTTGAAACAGAGGTTCAATAACCTCATCAAGTTCTATCCTCCTCCCACTCAATTCTTTCAAGAGAAACTTTTCCTCGAGAAAGGACCTAGTTTTAGCAATAAACATTTTATGCTTGGATCTGAGATAGAAGCTTCACCCAACTGTTCTTAGGGTATTCTATGAAGATGCATTTGTCCGCTTTGGGTTCGAGCTCATTAGGTGAAAACATTTTCCACACAAGCGTCACAGCCCCAAACATTAAGAAATGACAGCTTAGGTTTCTATCAAACCATAATTCACACGGTGTCATCTCAACGGATTTAGATGGTGCCCTATTTAAAGTGAATGTAGTTGTCTCTAATCATAACCCCAAAATTATAGTAACAAAACGATAAGAGACATCATAACATGCACCATATCCAATAGAGCATGACTATGACGTTCGGACACACCATCACACTATGGTGTTCCAGGTGGCGTGAGTTGTGAAACAATTTTCACATTGTCTAAAGTTGTATGCCAAACTCGCAAATCAGATATTCATCTCGACGATCATATCGCAAACATATTTATCTTCTTGTCACGATGATCTTAAACTTCACTCTGAATTTGCTTGAACCTTTCAAACAATTTAGACTTGTGTTTCATTAAGTAAATATACACTATATCTACTCAAATCACAAGTGAAGGTAAGAAAATAATGATATCCACCGCACGCTACAAGACTCATTGGATTGCATACATCAACATGTATCATTTCCAATAAATCACTTGCCCGCTTCATCAAAACAGAAAATGGGGTCCTTAGTCATCTTGACCAAGAGGCATGGTTCGCATGTCTCAACCGATTCGAAATCGAATGAGTCCAAAGATCCATCAACATGGAGTTTCTTCATGCGTTTTATACCAATATGACATTTAGCGGCAATGCCACAAGTATGTGGTACTATTATTATTAACTTTGTATCTTTTTGGCATCAATGTTATGAACATGTGTATTACTACGATCAAGTTTCAACAAAGCATTCTTACTAGGTGCATGACCATTGAAGGTATTATTCATGTAATAGAATAACCATTATTCTCTAACATAAATGAATAACCGTGTTGCAATGAACATGATCTAATCACGTTCATGCTCGACGCAAAAAAACACCAAATAACATTTATTTTAGGTTCGTCACTAATCTCGAAGGTAGAGAGAGCGTGCGATGTTGATCACATCAACCTTGGAAACATTTCCAACACACATCGTCACCTCACACTTAGCTAGTTCTCCGTTTATTTCGTAGCTTTTATTTCGAGTTACTAACATTTAGCAACCAAACCGGTATCCAATACCCAGGTGCTACTAGGAGTACTAGCAAGGTACACATCAATAACACGTATATCAAATATGCTTCTGTTGACGTTGCCAGCCTTCTTATCTACCAAGTATCTAGGGTTGTTCCGCTTCAGCGACCGCTCTCCTCATAATCAAAGCACTTAGTCTCGGGTTTGGGTTTAACTTTGGGTTGCTTCACTGGAGCAGCAACTGACTTGCTATCCATCAAGTTTCCCTCCTTGCTCTTGCCCTTCTCGAAACTAGTGGTTTGACTAACCATCAACACTTGACGCTCCTTCTTGATTTCTACCTTCGTGGTGTCAAACATCGCGAACAGCTCAGGGATCATTAATTCTATCCCTGGCATTTTATAGTTCATCACCAAGTTCTAGTAGCTTAGTGAAAGTGACTTGGAGAACTATATCAATCACTATCTTATCTGGAAGATGAACTCCCACTCGATTCAAGCGATTGTAGCACCCAGACAATCTGAGCACATGCTCAACGATTGAGCTATTCTCGTTCATCTTGCAGGCAAAGAATCTTGTTGGAGATCTCATATCTCGCAACACGGGCACGAGCCTGAGATCCTAATTTCAGCTCTTAGAACATCTCATATGTTCCGTGACGTTCAAAACGTTTCGAAGCCTCAATTCTAAGCCATAATGCATGACGCACTAAACTATCAAGTAGTCATCAGCATATACCTGTCAGATGTTCACAACATCTACACACGACGCTAGAGGGGTTGGCGCACCGAGCGGTGCATTAAGGACATAAGCCTTCTGTGCAGCAACGAGGACAATCCTCAGATCACGGAGCCAATCCGCAATATTGCTACCATCATCATTCAACTCTATTTCTCTAGGAACATATAAAAATTCAAGGGAGCTACAGCACGAGCAAGTAATCTACAACATAATTTGCAAAGACACTACTGACTATGTTCATGATAATGAGTTCAATTAATCATATTACTTAAGCAAGAGAGAGCGGAGAGGTAGAAGAGTTCTTCGGCAGCGTGACGGCGCTCTGGAGATGGTGGTGGAGCTATTCCGGCAGGGCTTCGCCTAAGTACCGCCGAACTAGTCTAGTCTAGAGGAACTTGATCTAGAAGTAGGGTTTAGACGTGGCGGAAAATCCTTGTCCAAAAAACCCTAAAACCACTCATATATATAGGAGGAGGGGAGAGGAGGCTGTGCCCAAAAGGAGGGCTCTCCTTTGGTTCGGCCGAACCTAGTGGGGAGTCCTCCTCCTCCTAGTAGGACTCCTCCCACAAGAGAGGTGGAGTTTGGGGAGGTTTCCACCCCAATTCGGTTTGCCTCCCTTTCCTCCTGCACATAGGCCTCCTTGGCCGACCCAACTGGCCCACTATGGGCTGGTGGGTTGCCACATAGGCCCATGGGGTGGGTTGGCCCCACTGGTGGGCCCCCGAGACCCATTCGTCACTCCCGGTACACTACCGAAAGTGCCCAAAACTTTCCAGAGTCCAAAAACCACCTTCCTATATATCAATCTTTACCTCCGGACCATTCGGAGCTCGTCGTGACGTCCGGGATATCATCCGGGACTCCGAACAACCTTCGGTCATGTCCGAGACGTCAAAATCTCCGAATAACTCTATACTACCGAAACGTCACTAAACCTTAAGTGTGCAGACCCTGCGGGTTCGAGAACTATGTAGACAAGACCGAGACACCTCTACCGTCAATAACCAATGGCGGGACCTGGATGTCCACATTGGTTCCTACATATTCTACGAAGATCTTTATCGGTCAAACCTTTATGTCAAGGATTCAGTTAATCCCGTATGATGTTCCCTTTATTCTTTGGTATGTTACTTGCCCGAGATTCGATCGTTGGTATCTCCATACCTAGTGCAACCTCGTTACCGGCAAGTCTCTTTACTCGTTCCGTAATACAAGATCCCATGACTAACACTTAGTCACATTGCTTGCAAGGCTTATTGTGATGTTGTATTACCGAGTGGGCCCTGAGATACCTCTCCGTCACACGGAGTAACAAATCCCAGTCTTGATCCATGCCAACTCAACAGACACCCTTAGAGATACCTGTAGAGCACCTTTATAGTCACCCAGTTACATTGCGACGTTTGATACACACAAGGTACTCCTCCGATGCCAGTGAGTTGCATGATCTCATGGTCATAGGAACACATACTTTGACATGCAGAAAACAGTAGCAACAAACTGACACGATCATATGCTACGTTTGTAGTTTGGGTCTTGTCCATCACACCATTCTCCTAATGATGTGATCCCATTATCAAATGACATCTCATGTCCATGGCCAGGAAACCTTAACCATCTTTGATCAACGAGCTAGTCTATTAGAGGCATACTAGGGACATGGTTTTGTCTATGTATCCACACATGCATCTAAGTCTCCGATCAATACAATTATAGCATGGATAATAAACGATTATCATGAACAAGGAAATATGATAATAACTAATTTATTATTGCCTCAAGGGCATATTTCCAACACAAGGGCCCAAGGCACAGCAAGGGAGGAGAGGGGGCAAACCCTAGGCTCAGATGGGCCTAAGGCCCACCTAGGGCGCCGACCTCCCCTCTCTCCCTCTGGCCGCCGCACCAGATGGGATCTCGGGCAGCCGCCGGCCCCTAGGGTGAAAACCCTAGGGTGCATCCCTCCCTCCTCATCCTCCTATATATAGTGGAGGGTTTTGGGTCTGCCAAACACATGAGTTATCTCTCTCTCTCGGCGCAGCCCTACCCTTCCTCTTCCTCGCGGTGCTTGGGGAAGCCCTGCCTGAAACCACACAGCTCCACCGTCACCACGCCGTCGTGCTGCCGGAGCTCTGCCTCAACCTCTCCGTCCTCCTTGCTGGATTAAGGCGTAGGAGACGTCACCGGGCTGCATGTGTGTTGAACGCGGAGGCGCCGTTGTTTGGTGCTAAGATCGGAATCCACCGCGATCTAAATCGCTGCGAGTATGACTCTAGCAACCGCGTTCTTGTAATGCTTGCGCTTAGCAATCTTCAAAGGTATGAAGATGCAATCTACCCTTACTCATTGCTGGTTTCTCCATAGATAGATCTTGGTGGTCGTAGGAATTTTTTTGATTTACTACTACGTCTCCCAACAGGTACACTACAGGAAATACCCAAAACTTTTTTGGTGACCAAAACGGGACTTCCTATATATCAATCTTTACCTTTGGACCATTCCGGAACTCCTCATGACGTCCGGGATCTCATAAGGGACTCTCAACAACCTTCGGTCACCAACATACATAACTCAATACTACCGAAATGTCACCGAACACTAAGTGTGAAGACCCTGCGGGTTCGAGAACTATGTAGACATGACCGAGACACCTCTATGGTCAATAACCAATAGCGGGACCTGGATGCCCATATTGGTTCCTACATATTCTACGAAGATCTTTATCGGTTGAACCTCTATGTCAAGGATTCAGTTAATCCCGTATGTTGTTCCCTTTGTTCTTCGGTATGTTACTTGCCCGAGCTTCGATCGTAGGTATCTCTATACCTAGTTCAATCTCATTACCGGAAAGTCTATTTACTCGTTCCGTAATACAAGATCCTGTGTCTAACTCTTTAGTCACTTTTCTTGCAAGGCTCATTGTGATGTTGTATTATCGAGTGAGCCCTGAGATACCTCTCCGTCACACGGTGTAACAAATCCCAGTCTTGATCCATGCCCACTCAACAGACATCCTCGGAGATACCTGTAGAGCATATTTATAGTCACCTAGTTACATTGCGACGTTTGATACACACAAGGTATTCCTCCGGTGTCAATGAGTTGCATGATCTCATGGTCATAGGAATAGATACTTGACATGCAGAACACTATAGCAACAAACTGACATGATCATATGCTATGTTTATAGTTTGGGGCTTGTCCATTACATCATTCTCCCAATGATGGGATCTCGTTATCAAATGACATCTCATTATATGGCTAGGAAACCTTGGCCATCTTTGATCAACGAGCTAGTCTACTAGAGGCATACTAGGGACACAATGTTGTCTATGTACCCACACATGTATTTGCGTTTCCGATCAATACAATTATAGCATGGATAATAAGCGATTATCATGAACAAGGAAATATAATAATAACCACTTTATTATTGCCTCTAGGGCATATTTCCAACAGTCTCCCACTTGCACTAGAGTCAATAATCTAGCTCACATCACTATGTGATTTACATTGTAATGAATCTAACACCCATACAGTTCTGGTGTTGATCATGTTTAGCCCTTGGAAGAGGTTTAATCAACGGGTCTGCGACATTCAGATCCGTGTGCACTTTGCAAATATTTATGTCCTCCTCCTTCATGTAATCGCGGATGGAATTGAAGCGTCTTTTTATGTATCTAGTCCTCTTGTGAAACCTTGGTTCCTTGGTCAGAGCAATGGCAGTAGTGTTGTTATAGAACAAAGTCATTAGGTTCAGTGCACTAGGAACTATTTCAAGATTTGTCATGAACTCCTTTATCCAGACACCTTCCTTCATCATCTCTGAGGCAGCGATATACTCCGCTTTGCATGTAGAATCAGCTACCGCGCTCCGCTTGGAACTGCACCAGCTTACCGCTCCCCCCATTGAGAATAAATATGTATCTAGTTTGAGACTTAGAGTCATCTGGATCAGTGTCAAAGCTTGCATCGACATAACCCTTTACGATGAGCTCTTTATCGCATCCATAAACAAGAAACATTTCCTCAGTCCTTTTCAGGTACTTAAAGGATATTCTTGACCGCCGTCCAGTGGTCCATTTCTGGATCACTTTGATGTTAGGGAACATTGCATGGGAAACAAAAAAATTCCTACGCTTCACCAAGATCAATCTAGGAGATGAGCATCTTTGAGAGGAGAGATTGGATCTACGTACCCTTGTAGATCGCTAAGAAGAAGCGTTAAAGAACGCGGTTGATGTAGTGGTACGTCTACGCGATCCAAAAATCGCAAGCCGTCCCACGAACTCCCGATCAAGCGCCGAACGGACGACACCTCCGCGTTCAGTGTTGGGTTCTACCGTAGGTGCATCACATGCAAATTAAAATTTTCCTATGCGCAGAACATCCAAGAACATGCTATGGAGATGGATCATAGATTGTTACCACTAGAGGCGCAGTGCCGTGCAGCGGAAGTAGAGTTGGGGTAGCGCGTTCGTGTGGTCCGTCTCCTCCTTGTTTGATCTCCCTCGAACAACCGTTCCGATCTCCCTCGAACAGCCGGTCGTCGGATCCCACGTATAGTTTCGCCAGAGCGGCACAAGTGCACCGCCTCTAACAATATCCGCACGTGCAGGAGGAACACCCGTGCGGTGGACTGCTAGGTCCGATCACACGGTCGGCAGCGGTGAGTGGAGGTGGCTATTCGCAACACATGCAAACCCTAATGATGTCACCGAAGCGATGAACCAGATGGGTGTGCCGCACCTCCACTATATATAGGCATCCGGCGCGGGCTCAACTCTTGGGCTTCGCACGGATCCTAAAGCCCACGTGTTCCTTCCCTTAAGCGCACGGCCCTTTAGGTTCTCGTCCACTTGGTCACGAGTCAGATGACATCCCACTCGACCGGTCGGTAGCAGTCTCTAGAAAGACGTGCCGACTCCAAGTGTTCGATGAAGCTGGTTAGGCAAACCTGTACTTCACACTTCTATTCCCTTTGCCACACGATATATGTTGTCGTGCACAAGGTGACATGGTCATCCTTGTTGCAGCACGACCTCTTTCTTGTTCCGGTGAATCCGACCAACAGTCGAATTATCTCATAATCCTCATCGCATGGCCATGCTTATCCAAGTCGGATCACCCGAGGGGCCGAGAGTATATCTCTCCTGATCGAAGGGGCAAATCCCATATGGCTCGACCATGTCTCGTAGCATGGGTCTGGACAAGCCAGAAACCTACCTTTATAACTACCAAGTCACGGAGTAGCGTTTGGTCAGCCCAAAGCAAGTCTGTCACCATCCCGAGTACATGCGCCAGCTCAGGTCTTAGGACATAGAACGTATGTTGTACTAGAGACTCATAGATGACCTATCGCTGTGTCTCATAGTTGGGTCTGTCCAACTCAGACATTATCTCAACTCGGATCCGACTATGTCGAATCTGACCAGACCTTTCTGAGTCCATATTATCCGGCTAGCATCCAATGCTACATGGTCAGTGAGACCGAACCATCCACCGTGTCATATGCTAGTCTGATTAGTTGTGCATCCACACAACCCTTTCGACTAGGGACCATGTAGGACAGTTATCATACAATGCATAGTCTCACAAAAAAGTCACGTACTTAATAATACACATCACTGATAATGTCCAAGGACTATCTTTATTCATAAACACATAGGAAATATCATCATACATGAGTGCCTCTAGGGCATATCTCCAACAGTCTCCTACTTGCACTAGAGTCAATCAAATAGACATCGAATGCCCATAGCTCTAATGTGCCCCTCATGCTTGGGTTGTGGAAGTGGCTTAACCAACAGATCTGCAACATTTGCATCCGTATGAATCTTGCACAAATTGGTATCACCTTTCTGTACGAGCTTTCATATCAAGTGATATTTTCGGTCTATGTGCCTGGTCTTGTGGTGTTGTCTTGGCTCCTTGGCCTATGCGATGGCACCTGAATTATCGCAATAAAGGTCCAACGGTTTTGACCAGGCCAGGAACACACCAACATCTTCCGGGAACTTCCGAATCCAAACACCTTCCTTTGCGGCTTCACAAGCCACAATGTATTCGGCCTCTGTTGTGGAGTCGGCCACCGTATCTTGCTTGGAACTCGTCCAACTCACTGCTCCTCCATTCATGACATACACGAATCCATTTTGCGATCGACAATCATCCCTGTTGGTTTGGAAACTAGCATCAGCGTAACCCTTTACGCAGAGCTCCTCCTCACCTACATAAACTAGGAACATCTCTTTAGTCCTTTTCAGGTACTTCAAGATAGTTTTCACCGTTGCCCAGTGACTCTCACCTGGGTCGGCCTGGTATCTGCTTGTTAAGCTTATTGCATAGGCAACATCAGGCCGTGTACATAGCATGGCATACATGATGGATCCAATTGTCGAGGCATATGGAATCCTACTCATGCGGTTTCGCTCATCAGAAGTCATAGGACTCTGTGTCTTGCTTAGCCTTACACCATGTGAGACGGGCAAGAACCTTTTCTTGGCCTCACTCATGTTGAACCTCTTCAACACTTTGTCTATGTACGTGCTCTGGCTTAAGCCGAGCAGCCTCCTCGATCTATCTCTATAGATCTTGATGCCTAAAATGTACACTGCCTCTCCAAGGTCTTTAATCGAAAACTTGCCATTCAATGATTCCTTGACCGAGTTCAGCATTGAAACATCATTTTCGATCAGCAGTATGTCATCCACATACAAGATCAAAAATACTACCGAGCTCCCACTAGACTTCTTGTATAAACAATAGTACTCTTCGTTCTTGATGAAACCAAGGTCAACGATGGCTTCATCAAAATGAATGTTCCAACTCTGAGCTGCCTGCCTCAATCCATAAATGGATCTCTTGAGCTTGCATATTTTACTAACGTTAGTTAGATCGACAAGACCTTCGGGTTGTATCATGTATACATCCTCTTTTAAATTTCCATGAAGGAAAGCCGTTTTGACATCCATCTGCCATATCTCATAATCGAAATATGCAGCTATAGCTAGTATAATCCTCACCGACTTTAGCATCACTACTGGCGAGTAGGTCTCGTCGTAGTAAATTCCTTGAACTTGTCCATAACCTTTAGCGACAAGCCGAGCTTTGTGGATCTGAACATTTCCATCCACATCGGTTTTCTTCTTAAAGACCCATTTACAACCAATGGCAACTACGCCAGGTGGCGGATCAACCAAGTCCCAGACTTGATTCTCATCCATGGACTTTAACTCGGATCTCATGGCCTCTATCCATGCCTCGGAATCTGGGCTCACCATCGCTTCCGCATACGTGGTCGGCTCGTCGCTTTCTAGCAACAAAACATCGCACACTCTACGCAATCTTTCCGACCTCCGTGGCTTCGGTGCCGACTCCACTACGGTTTCCCTGATCAACTCTGGTATGATCTCATCACCAGCCGAGTCATCCCCGAGTGTCTCTCAAATTTCTTCGAGTCGCACCGTTCTCCCACTAGCCTCCCGATTGAGAAACTCTTTCTCTAGGAAAACCCCGTTCCGAGCAACAAACACTTTGTTCTCTTCTCGGTTGTATAAGCTGTATCCCAAGGTTTCCCTCGGATATCCCACGAATATGCATTTATCCGACTTGGGGGTAAGCTCGTCCGACATGAGTCGCTTGACAAATGCTTCACAACCCCAAATCTTTAGAAAAGACAAACTAGGAGTCTTCCTAGTCCACATCTCATGTGGTGTCTTGTCAACGGATTTTGATGGTACCCTATTAAGTGTGAAAGCTACAGTTTCTAGAGCATATCCCCAGAATGACAAGGGTAAATCCGATTTGCTCATCATCGATCGGACCATGTCCAACAAGGTTCGATTTCTCCATTCTGACACACCGTTTCTTTGTGACGTACCCGGAGGTGTGAGCTGAGGTACTATACCTCGGCTTTTTAGATGATTGTCAAACTCCTGGCTCATGTACTCACCTCCACGATCTGATCGTAGAAGTTTTATCGTCTTGCCGAGCTGATTTTCAACCTCATTCTAAAACTCTTTGAACTTTTCAAAAGTTTCCGACTTGTGCCTCATCAAATAGATATATCCATATCTACTCAAGTCGTCGGTAAAACTCACGAAGTACTGATATCCACCTCTGTCCGTTGTGCTCATTGGACCACACACATCACTGTGTATGAGCTCCAACAGCTCGGACGCCTTCTCACAACTCTTTGCAAAAGGAGACTTAGTCATCTTGCCTAGCAAGCATGATTCGCATGTCTCGAACGACCCGAAGTCGGACGAAGTTAGGAGTCCATCATCATGGATCTTCTTCATGCATTTCAGACTAATGTGTCCAAGCCGGCAATGCCAGAAGTATGTCAGATTTATCTCATTAGGCTTATGCCTCTTGACATTCACATTATAGACTGGTTCCGTTTCTAGATTTAAAATAAATATCCCATCTACTATGGGTGCATAGCCATGGAACATTCCATTCAAAAATGAACAACCATTGTCCTTTATATTGAATTCATAACCTTGACTCATCAAACATGAGGTAGAAATAATGTTCATACTAAGTGCGGGAATGTAATAACAATTATTCAATTCCAAAATAGATCCAGAAGGAAGCTTGAGCTGCATTGTGCCGACCTCCAACGCAGCAACTATTGCTTTGTTGCCGACCCTGATGTCAATCTCCCCTTGTGCCACACGCCTAGTTCTTACCAGCCCCTGCATCGAGTTGCAAATATGAGCAACCGATCCGGTATCAAATACCCAAGAGCTACTAGGTATGTCAGCAAGGTAAATGTCTATAACATATGTAACAAGTGTACCTTTGCCTGAAGAAGCATCTCCGGCCTTCTTGCCGTGCTCAGCAAGCCACTTGCTACAGTTCCTCTTCCAGTGACCAGCTTCCTTGCAGTGAAAGCAAATGGTCTTTGAGTTCAGTCCGGACTTTGGCTCAGCGGCGGAGACAGCCTTCTCCGTGCCCTTTGCCTTACCCTTTTTCTTGGACCAACTCTTCTTGAACTTAGTCGAGTTTTGCACGATCAACACTTGATGTGTGCCTTTCTTAATATCTTGCTCTGCCACCTTAAGCATCCCATGCAATTCAGTGAGCTTCTTATCCATGCCATGTATATGATAGTTCGAGACGAATGTCCCATAGCTAGGTGGAAGAGAACCCAAAATTGCATCCGTGGACAGCTCATCCCCAAGTGGGAAGCCTAACCGATCCAAAGCTTGCACGTACCCGATCATCTTGATCACATGCGGGCTCAGTGGATCACCCTCCTTTAGCTTACAATCCGTCAAGGACTGCCAGACGTTGAACCTTTTGGTCCTAGCCTGTACCTGAAACATGCTCTTCAAACTCTCGATCGTATCGAAAGCCCGAATGTTTACGAAATGCTGTTGCAAATCGGGCTCCATACAAGCGAGCATGAGGCAGCTGATCTCGTTTGATTCATCAACGAGTTTCTGGTGGGCATTCTTGGTTGTGGTGTTAGCATTCTCGGCAGGTTCCTCTGGAAGTGGATCCTCTATAACATGTTCCTTTTTATCGTGCTTGAGAACAATTCTCAGATTTCTAGACCAGGTGGTAAAGTTTGTTCCATTCAGTTTATCCTTTTCCAGAATTGATTTCAATGCAAAGTTGGGTTGAGCAGGTGGTGTCATTGATCTACAACAGAAAATATGCAATCACTAAGCAATGTGTTTATGTAGAGTAATCCAAGCCTTAAACAGAACTACTCCCACTGAAGTCTGCATCCCTCCGCAAACTCTTAGTGATTCAGGACCCGTCTAGCGCGAGCGACTAGTGAGCTTTAGCGTCACTTATAGCCAACTTGCCTATTCGGTAAGCAACTCCTTGCATCCGATCTGAATACAAATCCTATAACAAAGGCTCTGAAACCATTGTTGGGTTCTACCATAGGTGCATCGCATGCAAATTAAAATTTTCCTACGTGCAGAACATCAAAGAACATGCTACGAAGATGGATCATAGATTGTTACCACTAGAGGCGCAGTGTCGTGCAGCGGAAGTAGAGTTGGGGCAGCACGTTCGTGTGGTCCATCTCCTCCTCGTCCGATCTCCCTCGAACAACCGTTCTGATCTCCCTCGAATAGCCAGTCACTGGATCCCACGTACAGGTTCGCCGGAGCGGTGCAAGTGCACCGCCTCTAACAGTATCCACGCGTGTAGGAGGAACACACGTGCGGCGGACTGCTAGGTCCGATCACACGGTCGGCGGCGGCGAGTGGAGGTGGCTATTCGCAACACATGCAAACCCTAAAGACGGAGCCGAAGCGATCAACCGGATGGGTGTGCCGCACCTTGTGACAGCCCAAGTGTTGTCCCTACCTTATTTGGCATGTAACCCCCATGTATGAACCTTATGTCATGTGCTATGTGATGTATGTTTGCTCCTTGCCATTCATGTGTTTGCATTCATGCATCACCATGCATCATTCTCATTCCATTCATGTGCCATGTTGGGTTTTCTTGTGCTTGCTATGATGTGATGGTTGGATGATTTGGTGTGTTGTGATGTGTGAGAGGTTGTGGTTGGTTGGATCCAAGTGTGTGCATCTCCTCTTCTTCCCCTCTCTTTTCCCTTTGCAACATCCCCTCCAAAACCCTTTTTATTCCTATTGTTAATTATCATCAGATTTTAAGTTGTTTTTAAATTTTTTAAAAATGTTCATTAGGTGGCCCTAGTTATTTTATGAATTTAGGATGTGGTGCTGCTATTGTTTGGGGGTTGTTTTATTTTTTTGGCTTTTCAAAACTAGGGGGCTTTGTTAGTTATGTCTGCAATTCTTTTATCTAAAAATTCCCTCTCCCTTTTTATAAAATCAAATATATTCTGTTATCAAAGATATAATTTTATTCTCCCAAAAAACCCCTCTGGTCTTGCCTTGATAAATATTTTGGTGTGCTGTTTATTTTAAAAACAAAACAGAAAACCAAGAGGGTTTCTGGTGCAGAGAGGGAGTGCTTCCTGGGCCTCTGTGCGTGTGCGTGCGTAGAGACGTAGAGACGTAGGTGACGTGAGCTCAGATCCGCCATGGATTCGAGCTCGAGCTCCCGTGGGTGCTTGATCATGCGTTTGGTGTCCGTGGTTGGGCCCTTTGAGCACCTGATCCGTCCCCATGCAAAGCGTCGAGTTTTATCATGTGTAGGCGTGGGTCTGGTCGTGTCCAGTGCGTGCACGTCATGCTCTGGCTCGTTTCCGTCAGTTAGCTGTGTTGTTCGTCAGGTTCAGTTAGCCACGTGCTTTAGTTCATTAGGGCAGAGGCCCCTATATTGGTAACGATCGACTCGCTAGCGCGGTGGTAGCCGACCCGTGTTGAGATCAGGTGGTCGGGGGTTTGATCCCCAGCCCCACCGCAGTTTCCTTTTTTTTATTGGTGCGCGGGCGCTGTGTGATGTGCGGATCCAGTGCACGGGCCGGATCCTGTGTGAGTGGTGTGGTGTTCTGTGCATTGAGTGTGTGTGTGGTGGGATCTGTTGTGGCTACACCAGATCTAGTGTGGCTGTGGTGGCTGCTGTGTTTGCTGCTGTGTGTGTGTGGTGTGTGTGTGTGTATATATACCTTAGTGCATATATACACATGAGTGTGTGTGCACTGTCTGAGTGTGTGTGTGTGTTGTTTTATTTTTTCCCCTGTTGGGTGTGTGTAGATGTGGTGCATATGTGTGTATGTATATGTGTGTTTGCACATGTGTAGGTGTGTGTGTGCTTAGTGCATACCCACACATGTGAGTAGTGTGTATGTGTCTTGGGGATGTATACCCCTACATGAGATAGGCATGTATGTTTGTGTGTGCATGTGGGTGTGTGGTGCACCATGCATGGCACATGTGTGTGTGTGCTCCTTGCACACCCATACATGTGTGTGTTCTTGTGGGTGTATGTGTAGTGTAGGTTAAGTGTGTGTGCTTCTTGCATACACACATGTGTGTGTGTGAGTGAGTGTGTATGTGCAAGTGTATGCATACACTATGTGCATGTGTACCTATGTGCATGGTAGTGGTGTGGCATGCATGCACCCTTGTGTGTGTGTGGTGTGGTGTGCATATGAGCATAGTTTCACTTCTAGTTAGTTTCATCCTTGCTATAGATGCCATGACATGTTATCATGCCCCTGGATGCCATTTGTCCATTTCCAACATGTGTCAATCGAGTTCATGCCATTTTGGGGCTTTTCCACCATAGCACTTAAGTGTCTTAAGTCACTCATGACTAGGGAGGTCAAATTTCGACCTAGCCTTGCTCCCTCTTGTTCCATGCAAGCATATGGGTATGAATAATGATTTTGGGGTAGAATCAACCCATGAATGCACATGTGAAGTCAGATTTGACTTTGGGGCAACTTGACAAAACTGCATTTTTATGCTGTGATGCCTTTTTGTCCATTTTGTATGAATTATTCTTTGCATGCTTTTAAGTTCCTGTCCACGTGAGTTTGCTACTTAAAGTTGTTGGGAATGTCTCAGTATTTTTGTTAATTGTGCTAAGTCTCCAGATAAGTGGGAACCATGCTGTTTAGGGTGCAACTTTATGTTTCTGTCCAGCAAACTTAAAAATGGCTGTCTGGAAAAACTTCTGTGATTGTTTTGCCATGTGGAGTTGGTTGTAGCTATTGGTATGTTGGGTATTTGAGCATGCTCAGTGCTAGTTTTTATTAGCATATGTTGCCTTCTTCCATCCTGTCAATTTTCATGTCAATAGGAGCTCTCTAGCTTATTTAACCAGTGTTGTCAACTTGCTACTTTATAACACAGATTTCAGAAAAACTGGAATTTTCACTGTCCCAGAAAACTGTTTCATCATGCCAATTTGATTGCTTCTTTCTTATTGAAGTGTGTCTCCTTTGCTGGTGGTGTAATTGGATGATTTGATGTGGGTGTCGAGTAGATTCTGCACATGCCTTGTTTGTGGCTGTAGGGTTCCCGTAGCTCAAGTTGTGAGCTTTGCAAATTGCTATGTTGCTGTTTTGTGGCATATTTGGTGTTTAGTGTTTTGTGGATTGTGGGAGCTATACTGCATGGAATGAATTGATTCTTGAGTCTATTGTGATTGATTTTCCATCACCTACCCAGTGGCTGCCTTGGAATGCCAAGAATTAGCCTAGGTATTGGTGGTCTTGTGTTTTGCCTCCATACCTTGTCGTGAGCGTATCTCGAGAACCGTAGCTCCGTTTCTTGCGATCCCTATATGCATTTCCCTCGATTTTGTATGACGCCTCCATATTTTCCATGTTCATGCATGTCTAAATAACTTATATGAGGTTCTGTTCAGATTCATTAATAAACAACTTTGCATGTGAAACATGAATAGTTTTGGATTTGCCATGTTATAATCTTCTTAAGTGGTCATGCATCATTTTGATTGTGCATTGCACCTTGGTTGGATGTTTATTGTTGCTGTTTCTCTTGGGTATACGCGAGTGTTGATACTGAGTACGAGGACCCAGGAGAGTACCACTACGAGGATCCCGCTACTTGTTTCACTGAAGAACCAACAGGCAAGATGATCGTACCCGGATCCCGATACTATTTTTTCTTGCTAGTTTCCCGCTCTTATCATTATAATTGCACTATCTACCACTTGATATCAGCCCCCATGTTGCCATGACAGCCTCTAACCTCCACATCTTAACAAACATTTGATTGGCTAAGTTACCGCTGCTCAGCCCCTCTTATAGCATTTTAGTTGCAGGTGCAGGTTGTACCATGTGATAACATGGATTTGGATATCAAAATATTCTGTTATTTAAATTAATGCACATATATATCTTGGTATTGGTGGGAGGCTTGGCCTTTTTCTAAGTGATTTGTTCCGCTATTACCACCATTAGTTCCTTGTTACCGGTGTTATGTTTTCTGTACTTTGCGCTCCTAACATGCTCAGGGTTGTTATGGGGACCCCCTTGTTTATTCGATTGAGATTAAAACTTGGCTAGCAAGACCCAACCTTGGTACTCCATTGCTAACAACTTAATAAAATTGCATAGGGTCTTGCAAACCCGTGGATAATTTAATCAACCCCCGGGCCAGTGCTCCGCATGAGTGTTGGTCCAAAAATGTCAACAGCCGGTGGCCACCAGGGGCAATCCTGTGTTTGGCCTACCGGAAGTTTGGACAATCCGTCGTGTCTTGAGACTGAGATACGCGGCTCTTATCGGGTTCGTCGACACATCGGGTGGTCTTGCTGGATTTGTTTTACCTTTATCGAGTGTCTTGCGTGTGGAGTCTGACTTTCTTCGGGTTTACTCGAGGGGTTGTAATTCCTTTGGAATTACCTATGATGATCGCGAGATCCGCGGTCGAGGTATTCCCACGAAGTGTGGTTAATTTGGTAATAGATTAGTTGGAGCACCCCTGCAGGGTTAAATCTTTAGGAAAGCCGTGCCCGCGGTTATGTGGCAACTTGGATATTTGTTTAACACCCGGTTATAGCAAACTTGAAGTAAACTCTAATTAAAATACACCAATTGTATGAGTAACCGTGACCGTCTCTGTTCATGAACATGATCCGAGAGAGAACACGGTGGGGTTATGATTGACGTAAGTAAGTGTTCAGGATCTCATAGAGATCATACTAGATTTGATCTTTCTTCGTAGGCCACTCATATTTATTTCGTGTTGCGTAAGCTAGCCACCAAACATGCTTAGTGCTGCTGCAAACTAAACATCACCTTCCAAACCTTTATGCTTGAATAGTCTCCGTACCTGGGGACATGATAGCTGAGTCCTCTGTGGCTCACAGTTTACTACAACAATCCAGGTACAGGTTCAGATGAGTTTGTGCAGGATGATCTTACCCAGCTCTAGTGGGAGTATGACGAGGAAAGAGGCAGGATGTACGTGACGTACCCGGATGAGTAGAGGACCTGGTCGTGATCTTTGGGATAGCTTGATAGTATCATTTGCAACTTCCTTTATCGTTTGATTTCGTCCGTAGTCGGACCCTGTGTTCAACTTGATGTTATGATTTGAGTGTCATTGTAAGTTAGCATGTGGCGAGTGTAAGCCAACTTGTATACTCTTCTCTTTCAGTATTGTATGTTGTGATGATACTATTCTTGCTAACGGCAAGATGCGCCTCTATCCCTTGCGAGGCCCTCGTGCCTTATATGGATAGGCGCGCATGTTGGGCGTGACAAGTTGGTATTCAGATCCATACGACCATAGGAGCCTTTGCTTGTTCGAACTTCGCCGAGTCGAGTCTAGTAAAAACTATTTTGAGTCTAGTTATATCGGAGAGTAGGATTCTTTTACTCCTCTTCTATGCTCTGGTGAGGTATCCGACTTAGGAATTTTGTTTCTACTCCTCTTCTCGCTCAAATTTTTTTTAGGATCACGCAGGTATTTTGGAGTCTATATGATGCCGATGTGACATGATTCTGTCTTGGTGCCTCCTGTCTGACTTGATTTCTTCTGGGGAGTCGATCTCCAGGGAATGTTGGCACATCGTTATCATTCAGCTTCCTTGATATCTCAGGACGGAGAATGTTCAAAATTACTTCAATACTTATCATGGTGAGATAAGGTCAGAGTCACCCAGTACTAGGGAGGCGTCCGGGGTACCACCATGGTTTAGTATCGTTGTGAGTTCGAGGATTCGAGTTTAGACGAGTTTGCGGAATTTCTTGAATTATGGTGTGGAAGGTTGCGGATGCAGTTGCAGCTGATTACCTAGGGCAGGTTCTTGATTCCGCAACCTGAATCGCATAAACAAGAAAGTTTCGGAAGTTCATAGGTGGGAAATCTTGTAGTCATCTAGGATCATCTTCTTCAGATGTATATGGACATGTACATTTTTCCCGAGCGCGTAGCTCAATACTTTTGTGTTATTGCAAGTGGCTTCTAATTTCTGATGATGTTATCATAACCGAAGAAGCATGCTTACTAATTTTTCAGTAGGAAGGCATGTTGTTATTGTTCAATTTCTTTCAAGCATTTGATTCAACTTATGTTTCATCTTATCATTGAGGTGCTGATGCATTTTTTCCATCTTCAGGATGGCTCCACCAACTCGCAGCAATCCGGGTCGTGGTGAGGAGCAGACTGATGTTCCACCGCCACCCCCGCCACCGCCTCCTCTGCCTCCTCCTCCAAAAGCTTGGCAAGCTATGATGGCCGCGACCAATGCAAACACCCAGATGTTGCTCAGTCTATTGCAAGAAAGGGAGCAGGGTCAGCAAGGTTTTCAAGGCAATTTTTAGAATCAACTACAATTTGCGACTCCCAATCAGTTCCTTGCCAATCAGCCCAAGACTTTCACCTGTTGTGAGCAACCTCTAGATGCTGATGATTGGCTTCGTGATATGAGTAAGCATTTTGAGTGCAGCAATGTTAGGCCAGAGGACTTTGTCAGGTTTGCATCATTCCAGCTAAAGGGTCAAGCAGCTGATTGGTGGCAACAGTACAAGGATTCCAGGGCGATCGTGTTGTTACTTGGGACGATTTCCGTCGTGACTTCAAGGCGCATTACATTTTGACAAGGTTTGTCGAGGAGATGCATGAGAAGTTCAGGCACCTGAAGCAGGGAAGCAAGTCTGTCTACCAGTACAACGTCGAGTTCCAAAATCTAGCTCGTTATGCCAAGCAAGATGTTCCAGATGACAAAGCTATGATCTATAAGTTCAGAGGTGGTCTCAAGGATGAGCTTCTACCAGGCCTAGTTCTTCAAGAGCCTCGTGAGTTTGATTAGTTCTATAACATGGCTTTGAAGATTGAAGCAGCTCAGCTCAAGTTGGAGAATTCTAAGAAGCGTTCAAGGGATTCATATTCTTCTTCCAGCTCTCAGATGGTTCCCAGCAGCAGAAGTATTGGGCGCCAAATCCTCTTCCGTTTTGTCCTCCTCAGCAGCAGAAGCAGTTCGGTGGTCGTGGTTCTTCCCACCCACCCATTCCAGGTTTCTAGCAGAAGAACTAGGCGTCCAAGGCTGTTCTTGTTCCTCCTCCAGGCAATGTTCGTCCGCTTTCTGAGGTGACTTGTCACAAGTGTGGTCAGAAGGGCCACTATGCAAACAAGTGCAACCAGCGGCGTCTTCCGCCTCCTCCTCCTGTCAAGCCTCCAGGCAATGCTATGGTGAAGTATAATCCCAAGACCGCAAGAGTGAATATGGTGAATGCAGCAGAAGCAGAGCAGTCCAATGATGTGATTATGGGTAATCTCTCAGTCAATTCTATTCCCGCAAAAGTATTATTTGATTCTGGTGCATCGAATTCATTCATATTAAGACCATTTGTTTCTAAGCATGAGTTTTGTTGTGAAGAATTGTCAAAGTCGTTGATTGTGGTGTCTCCGGGTTTGCAAATGATTTCTCGCTATGTGGTTCGGGATGCTTCTATCAAGATGGGGAATTATTCTTTTCTAGTTTCCCCAATTGTTCTCGGGAATTCTGATATTGATCTCATTTTGGACTTTTTGGCTATGAATAAGGCTCATATTGATTGCAAAGCAACAGAAGTCAAGCTGACTCATCCTTCAGAAGACGTGATTATTTTCGCGGCTCACGATGACACAATCCGTCTCTTTGCTCTTAATGAGAAGGGTGAAATCTTGGCGATTTCTCAAATTCTGGTGGTTTGTGAGTATGAAGATGTCTTTCCAGAAGAATTGCCAGGAATGCCTCCACACCGGCCAGTCGAGTTCGTGATTGATCTCGAGCCCGGAACTGAACCGGTCTGCAAGCGCCCGTATAAACTTGGCTCCGAAGAGCTGAAAGAGTTGAAGAAGTAGCTAGATGAGCAAGAACGTCTGGGTCTGATCAGACCAAGTTCTTCTCCATGGGGTTGTGGAGTTTTGTTTGTCAAGAAGAAGGACGGTACGGATCGTCTTTGTGTCGACTACCGTCCATTGAACAAGAAGACAATCAGAAACAAGTATCCACTCCCTAACATCAATGAGTTGTTTGAACAACTGAAAGGTGCAAAGGTTTTCTCGAAGCTTGATCTTCACATGGGCTATCATCAGATTCGCATTCGCGAAGAATACATTCCCAAGACCGCCTTCAGGATGAGTTTTGGCTCTTATGAGTACACCGTCATGTCGTTTGGTCTTGCGAATGCTCCTCCAACCTTCTCAAGAATGATGAATTTCATCTTCTCTCCTTTCAAGAATGAGTTCGTCTTGGTCTATCTGGATTATATCCTTGTGTTCTCGGAGACAGAAGAAGATCATGCAGAGCATCTCCGCCTTGTGCTTGACAAGTTAAGGGATCATCGGTTCTATGCCAAGTTTTCCAAGTGTGAGTTCTGGCTCAATGAAGTGGTGTACCTCGGGCATGTCATCTCTGCCGAGGGAATTAAAGTGCACCCTGAGAAAGTGGAGGCAATCTTGAAGTGGGAACCTCCTCAGAATGTGAAGCAACTTTGGAGCTTCCTCGGGCTTGCTAGTTATTGAAGATGATTCATGGAGAACTTCTCTCAAATTGCTAAGCCTCTGTCCAATCTCCTCCATAAGAGCATCAAGTACGTTTGGTCTCCTGAGTGTGATGTGGCGTTCAATACACTCAAGTAGAGACTAACTTCAGCTCCAGTTCTTGTTCCTCCTGAGCAGTCCAAGCCTTTCCAAGTTTTCTGTGATGCTTCTCTCCAAGGCCTTGGTGGTGTTGTGATGCAAGACAAGAAGATTGTTGCTTATACCTCGCGGCAGTTGAAGCCTGTCGAGAAGAACTACCCCACTCATGATCTTGAGTTGGCGGCAGTTGTGCATGCTCTAATGACTTGGAGGCATTTGTTGTTGGGTAGACCAGTTGAGGTGTACACCGATCACAAGAGCTTGAAGTACATTTTCACTCAACCCAATATCAATCTTCGGCAATCTCGTTGGGTGGAAATGCTTGAAGACTTCAATCCAAGCATTGAGTATACTCCGGGGAAATCAAATGTCATTGTAGACGCGCTTAGCCGTAAGGCGTACTGCAATAGTCTCATTCTGAAGCCTCTCCAACCCGAGCTTTGCGAAGCCTTCCGCAAGCTCAACCTTCAAATGATTCCGCAAGGATTTCTTGCCAATCTCCAAGTCTCTCCGTCTCTGGAAGATCAGGTTCGCCAAGCGCAGCTTCTTGACGCTATGGTGAAGAAAGTGAAGAAAGGTGTGGCCAAGAGCATTCTGAAGTATAAGTGCTTTCGTATTGATGACAAAGATACCTTGTTATTTGAGGACCGTCTTGTGGTTCCAAAAGGTGATCTCAGAAAGGTTATCATGGACGAAGCACATAATTCTCTGCTATCCATTCATCTAGGCAGTTCAAAGATGTATTAGGATCTCAAGCAAACCTTTTGGTGGACTCGCATGAAATGTGAAATTGCTCAATTCGTGAACGAGTGTGATGTTTGTCGCAGAGTGAAGGCGGAACATCAACGTCCAGCAGGTCTTCTGCAGCCTTTGCCTATCCTAGAGTGGAAATTCGATCATGTGGAGATGGATTTCGTAACTAGGTTTCCCAAGTCCAAGAGAGGCAATGATGCCATCTTTGTGGTTATCGACAAGCTGTCAAAAGTGGCTCATTTCCTGCCAGTCAAAGAATCTATCTCGACAGCTCAGCTTACAGACTTGTATACGTCAAGGATAGTGTCTTTGCAAGGGATTCCTAAGCTCATCTCATCTGACCATGGAAGTCTCTTCACTTCCAAGTTCTGGGAGTCCTTCCAGACTTCTATGGGTACCAAGATCCGTTTCAGCACGGTGTTCCATCCGCAGACAAGTGGTCAAGTTGAGAGAGTCAATCAGATCCTTGAAGATATGCTCAGAGCCTGTATGATTTCGTTCGGCATGAAGTGGGAAGACTGCCTTCCTTATGCTGAATTCTCATACAACAATAGCTTTCAAGCAAGCTCAGGCAAGGCCCCTTTCGAGATTATCTACGGTAGAAAGTGTCGTACCCTGCTTAACTGGTCTGAAACCGGTGAGCGTCAGATATTGGGCAATGCCATGATCACTGAAGCAGAAGAAATGTGCCATGTCATTCGTGAGAACCTGAAAGCAGCTCAGTCCCGACAGAAGAGTTATTATGATAACAAACATCGGGATGTTTCTTTCCAAGTGGGTGATCTAGTCTATCTCAGAGTCTCTCCCATGAAAGGCACTCAGCGGTTTGGAATAAAAGGGAAGCTAGCCCTTCGTTTCGTTGGTCCTTTCAAAGTTGTTGGCAAGAGAGGTGGTCTTGAATATCAACTAGAGCTTCCTCCAAATTTCGCAAATGTGCACGATGTCTTCCATGTTTCTCAGCTCCGGAAATGTTTCAAGACTCCTGAGCGGACCATTGACCTCCAAGACATTGATCTTCAAGAAGATCTCTCTTATCGTGAGCACCCAGTTGCAATTCTTGATGAAACTGAGCGTAAGACTCGCAACAAGCCTATCAAGTTCCTCAAGGTGAAGTGGTCTCATCATTCCGACAAAGAAGCGACTTGGGAACGCGAGGACCTTCTCCGTTCCGAATTTTCGGACTTCTTTCGTTCCTAGATCTTGGGTCGAGATCCTCATGTAGTGTGGGAGAGTTGTGACAGCCCAAGTGTTGTCCCTACCTTATTTGGCATGTAACCTCCATGTATGAACCTTGTGTCATGTGCTATGAGATGTATGTTTGCTCCTTGCCATTCATGTGTTTGCATTCATGCATCACCATGCATCATTCTCATTCCATTCATGTGCCATGTTGGGTTTTCTTGTGCTTGCTATGATGTGATGGTTGGATGATTTGGTGTGTTGTGATGTGTGAGAGGTTGTGGTTGGTTGGATCCAAGTGTGTGCATCTCCTCTTCTTCCCCTCTCTTTTCCCTTTGCAACATCCCCTCCAAACCCCCTTTTTATTCCTATTGTTAATTATCATCAGATTTTAAGTTGTTTTTAAATTGTTTAAAAATGTTCATTAGGTGGCCCTAGTTATTTTATGAATTTAGGATGTGCTGCTGCTATTGTTTGGGGGTTGTTTGATTTTTTTGGCTTTTCAAAACAGGGGGGCTTTGTTAATTATGTCTGCAATTCTTTTATCTAAAAATTCCCTCTCCCTTTTTATAAAATAAAATATATTCTGTTATCAAAGGATATAATTTTATTCTCCCCAAAAAAACCTGTGGTCTTGCCTTGATAAATATTTTGGCGTGAAGAGAGGGAGTGCTTCCTGGGCCTCCTTGCGCGCAGCCCATCTTCTCCTCAGCGAGCCGCTCCGCGTTCCTTCCTCCTCCTTCAGTACGGCGTCCATCCGTGCTGTCCACATAAAAAGTGGCCATGATTTGATGGCCTCCGGCGCGTCCCCTTGGCCATAAGAGAGCACCTAGCCCTAGCCCCGACTGCTCTCTTCCTTTTCCTCCTCCTTCCTCTCTCGCGCCGCCGCTCCTCCCCCATCTTCTTCCTCCATCTTCTTCCCTGCAGAGAAGGGTTCACAGAGGTGTGCAGTAGGTTCAATGAGCAAGGAGCAGAGGACCTCGTTGCCAGCACCTCCTCGCCGTCGTTGTGTCCCCGTCATCATGTACAAGGCCGAGCCAGGAGTGCCCGCGTCCCGTTCCCGACGCTAGGGGCGAGGCAGCACATTTGGAGCATCGACCTCGAGCGCGTCATCGTGCAGGCGTGGAAGCTTTTGCCCGGGGCGTCTTCTTCCTCTGCATCGCGGGGTTGCATTCCTCCTTCGCTCCCGACGGCTCCAGTACCTCTCTAGGTGAGCAGTCACGCGTGTTGGCCGTCCCCTTTTGCTTCTGTGCGTGTGCGCGCGTAGAGACGTAGGTGCCGTGAGTTCAGATCCGCGATGGATTCGAGCTCAAGCTCCCGTGGGTGCTTGATCGTGCGTTTGGTGTCCGTGGTTAGGCCCTTTGAGCACCCGATCCGTCCCCGTGCAAAGCGTCGAGTTTTATCATGTGTAGGCGTCGATCTGGTCATGTCCAGTGCGTGCACATCGTGCTCTGGCTCGGCTCCATCAGTTAGCTGTGTCGTTCGTCAGGTTCAGTTAGCCGAGTGGTTTAGTTCAGTAGGGCAGAGGCCCCTATATTGGTAACGATCGACTCGCTAGCGCAGTGGTAGCTGGCCCGCGCTGAGACCAGGCGGTCGGGGGTTCGATCCCCAGCGCCGCCGCGGTTTCCTTTTTTTTATTGGTGCGCAGGCGCTGTGTGATGTGCGGATCCGGTGCGCGGGCCGGATCCTGTGTGAGTGGTGTGGTGTTCTGTGCGTTGAGTGTGTGTGTGGTGGGATCTGGTGTGGCTACACCAGATCCAGTGTGGCTGTGGTGGCTGCTGTGTTTGCTGCTGTGTGTGTGGTGTGTGTGTGTATATATATACCTTAGTGCATATATATACACATGCGTGTGTGTGCACTGTTTGAGTGTGTGTGTGTTGTTTTGTTTTTTTCCTGTTGGGTGTGTGTAGATGTGGTGCATATGTGTGTATGTATATGTGTGTTTGCACATGTGTAGGTGTGTGTGTGCTTAGTGCATACCCACACATGTGAGTAGTGTGTGTATGTGTCTTGGGGATGTATACCCCTACATGAGAGAGGCATGTATGTTTGTGTGTGCATGTGGGTGTGTGGTGCACCATGCATGGCACATGTGTGTGTGTGCTCCTTGCACACCCATACATGTGTGTGTCTTGTGGGTGTATGTGTAGTGTAGGTTAAGTGTGTGTGCTTCTTGAATACACACATGTGTGTGTGTGAGTGAGTGTGTATGTGCAAGTGTATGCATACACTATGTGCATGGTAGTGGTGTGGCATGCATGCACCCTTGTGTGTGTGGTGTGGTGTGCATATGAGCATTGTTTCACTTCTAGTTAGTTTCATCCTTGCTATAGATGCTATGACATGTTATCATGCCCCTAGGATGCCATTTGTCCATTACCAACATGTGTCAATCGATTTCATGCCATTTTGGGGCTTTTCCACCATAGCACTTAAGTGCCTTAAGTCACTCATGACTAGGGAGGTCAAATTTCGACCTAGCCTTGCTCCCTCTTGTTCCATGCAAGCATATGGGTATGAGTAATGATTTTGGGGTAGAATCAACCCATGAATGCATATGTGAAGTCAGATTAGACTTTGGGGCAACTTGACAAAACTGCATTTTTATGCTGTGATGCCCTTTTGTCCATTTTGTATGAATTATTCTATGCATTCTTTTAAGTTCCTGTCAACATGAGTTTGCTAGTTAAAGTTTCTGGGAATGTCCCAGTATTTTTGTTAATTGTGCTAAGTCTCCAGATAAGTGGGAACCATGCTGTTTATGGTGCAACTTTATGTTTCTGTCCAGCCTGCTTAAAAATGGCTAAGTCTGGAAAAACTGCTGTCATTGTTTTGCCATGTGGAGTTGGTTGTAGCTATTGGTATGTTGGGTATTTGAGCATGCTCAATGCTAGTTTTTATTAGTATATGTTGCCTTCTTCCATCCTGTCAATTTTCATGTCAATAGGAGCTCTCTAGCTTATTTAACCAGTGCTGTCAACCTGCTACTTTATAACACAGATTTCAGAAAAACTGGAATTTTCACTAAGTCCCAGAAAACTGTTTCATCATGCCAACTTGATTGCTTCTTTATTATTGAAGAGTGTGTCCTTTGCTGGTGGTGTAATTGGATGATTTGATGTGAGTGTCGAGTAGATTCTACACATGCCTTGTTTGTGGCTGTAGGGTTCCCGTAGCTCAAGTTGTGAGCTTTGCAAATTGCTATGTTGCTGTTTTGTGGCATATTTGGTGTTTAGTGTTTTGTGGATTGTGGGAGCTATACTCCATGGAATGAAATGATTCTTGAGTCTATTGTGATTTATTTTCCATCACCTACCCAGTGGCTACCTTGGAATGCCAAGAATTAGCCCACGTATTGATCGTCTTGTGTTTTGCCTCCGTACCTTGTCGTGAGCGTATCTCGAGAACCGTAGCTCCATTTCTTGCGATCCCTATATGCATTTCCCTCGATTTTGCATGACACATCCATATTTGCCATGTTCATGCATGTCTAAATAACTTTACATGAGGTTCTGTCCAGATTCATTAACAAACAACTTTGCATGTGAAACATGAATAGTTTTGGATTTGCCATGTTATAATCTTCTTAAGTGGTCATGCATCATTTTGATTGTGCATTGCACCTTGGTTGGATGTTTATTGTTGCTGTTTCTCTTGGGTAGACGCGAGTGTTGATATTGAGTATGAGGACCTAGGAGAGTACCACTACGAGGATCCCGCTACTTGTTTCACTGAAGAACCAACAGGCAAGATGACCGTACCCTGATCCCGATACTATTTGTGCTTGCTAGTTTTCCTCTCTTATCGTTAAAATTGCGCTACCTACCACTTGATATCATCCCCCATGTTGCCATGACAGCCTCTAACCTCCACATCCTAGCAAACATTTGATTGGCTAAGTTACCGCTGCTCAGCCCCTCTTATAGCATTTTATTTGCGGGTGCAGGTTGTACCATGTGATAACATGGATTTGGATATCACAATATTCTATTATTTACATTAATGCACATATATATCTTGGTATTGGTGGGAGGCTTGGCCTTTTGCTAAGTGATTTGTTCCGCTATTACCGTCATTAGTTCCTTGTTACCGATGTTATGTTTTCCATACTTTGCGCTCCTAACATGTTCGGGGTTGTTATGGGGACCCCCTTGTTTATTCGATTGAGATTAAAACTTGTCTGGCAAGACCCAACCTTGGTACTCCATTGCTAACAACTTAATAAAATTGCATAGGATCTTGCAAACCCGTGGATAATTTAATCAACCCCCGGTCCAGTGCTCCGCATGAGTGTTGGTCCAAAAATGTCAATAGCCGGTGGCCACCAGGGGCAACCCTGTGTTTGGCCTACCGGAAGTTTGGACAATCCGTCGTGTCCTAAGACTGAGATACGCGACTCTTATCGGGTTCGTCGACACGTCGGGTGGTCTTACTGGATTTGTTTTACCTTTATCGAGTGTCTTGCGTATGGAGTCTGACTTTCTTCGGGTTTACTCGAGGGGTTGGAATTCCTTTGGAATTACCTATGATGATCGCGAGATCCGCGGTCGAGGTATTCCCATGGAGTGTGGTTAATTTGGTAATGGATTAGTTGGAGCACTCCTGCAGGGTTAAATCTTTAGGAAAGCCGTGCCCGCGGTTATGTGGCAACTTGGATATTTGTTTAACACCTGGTTATAGCAAACTTGAAGTAAACTCTAATTAAAATACACCAACTGTGTGAGTAACCGTGACCGTCTCTGTTCGTGAACATTATCCGAGTGAGAACACGGTGGGGTTATGATTGATGTAAGTAAGTGTTCAGGATCTCATAGAGATCATACTAGATTCGATCGTTCTTCGTAGGCCACTCATATTTATTTCATGTTGCGTAAGCTAGCCACCAAACATGCTTAGTGCTGCTGCAAACTAAACATCACCTTCCAAACCTTTAAGCTTGAATAGACTCGGTACCCGGGGACATGATAGCTGAGTCATCTATGGCTCACAGTTTACTACAACAATCCAGGTACAGGTTCAGATGAGTTCATGCAGGATGATCTTACCCAGCTCCTGTGGGAGTATGACGAGGAAAGAGGCAGGATGTACATGACATACCCGGATGAGTAGAGGACCTGGTCGTGATCTTTGGGATAGCTTGATAGTATCATTTGCATCTTCTTTTATCGTTTGATTTCGTCCGTAGTCGGACCCTGTGTTCAACTTGATGTTATGATTTGAGTGTCATTGTAAGCTAGCATGTGGCGAGTGTAAGCCAACTTGTATACTCTTCTCTTTCAGTATTGTATGTTGTGATGATACTATTCTTGCTAATGGCAAGATGCGCCTCTATCCCTTGTGAGGCCCTCGTGCCTTAAATGGATAGGCGCGCATCTTGGGCGTGACACACCTCCACTATATATAGGCATCCGACGCGGGCTCAACTCTTGGGCCTCGCACGGATCCTAAAGCACACATGTTCCTTCCCTTAAGCGTGCGACCCTTTAGGTTCTCGGCCACTTGGTCGCGAGTTAGATGACATCTGACTCAATCAGTCAGTAGCGGTCTCTAGCAAGACGTGCTGACTCCAAGTGTGTGATGAAGCTGGTTAGGCGAACCTGTACTTCACACTTCTATTCCCTTTGTCACACGATATATGTTGTCGTGCACAAGGCGACATGGTCATCCTTGTTGCAGCATGACCTCTTTCTTGTTCCGGTGAATCCGACCAACTTTTGAATTATCTCATAATCCTCATCGCATGGCCATGCTTATCCAGGTCGGATCACCCGAGGGGCCGAGAGTATATCTTTCCTGATCGGAGGGGCAAATCCCATCTTGCTCCACCATGTCTCGCAACATGGGTCTGGACAAGCCCGAAACCTCCCTTTGTAACTACCCAGTCACAGAGTAGCGTTTGGTCAGCCCAAAGCAAGTCTGTCACCATCCCGAGTACATGCCCCAGCTCAGGTCTTAGGACATAGAACGTATGTTGTACTAGAGACTCACAGATGACCTATCGCGGTGTGTCATAGTTGGGTCTGTCCAACTCAGACATTATCTCGACTCGGATCTGACTAGGTCGAAACTGACCAGACCTTTCTGAGTCCATATTATCCGGCTAGCATCCAATGCTACATGGTCAGTGAGACCGAACCATCCACCGTGTCATATGCTAGTCTGATTAGTTGTGCGTCCACACAACCCTTTCGACTAGGGACCATTTAGGACAGTTATCATACAATGCATAGTCTCACAAACAAGTCACATACTTATTAATACACATCACTGATAATGTCCAAGGACTATCTTTATTCATAAACACATAGGAAATATCATCATACATGATTGCCTCTAGGGTATCTCCAACATTCAACACACATGCAACTCGATGAAGATCTCCGCCTTCTTGATCCAGCAAGAGGGAGCAGAGTGGTAGATGGGTTCGCCGGCAGCACGACGGCGTGGCGGAAGTGGTGGTGGAGCTGATCCGGTAGAGCTTCGCTAAGCTGTGCCAAACCGATCTACTAGAGGAGAGGTAATCGTGGAGGGAGGAAGGGCTGCACCATGACTTAGGGTGCGGCTGCCCGTCTCCCTCTCACATATATATAGGGGAAGAGGAGGAGGTTGGCCGCCCTAGGGTTTCCCCTAGGGTTTGGTGCGGCAGCCAAGGAGGTGGGGCGGCGGCCAGGGTGGCTTGGCCACCAAGTTTGGTGCCTAGCCCACCCTTTTGGCCCAGCCCAAGCCTCTAGCCGCATGGGCCTTGAGGTGGTAGGTGCGGCCAACCCACCAGGGGCTGGCTCGCACCCTCTCACAGCCCATGTGGCCCTTTGGAGTAGATGGGCCCACCCAGTGGACCCCCAGGAACACTTTCGGCACTCCATCACACCACTTGCAGGTCACAAAACTTTAGCGGCACTCAAATACCAACTTCCCACATATGAATCTTTACCTAAGGACCACTCCGGAACTCCCCGTGACATCCGGGATCTCATCCGGGACTCCGAACAACCTTAAGTCACCAACACACATAACTCATCTATACCGAAACGTCACCGAACCTTAAGTGTGCAGACCCTGCATGTTCGAGAACCATGTAGACATGACCAAGACACCTCTATTGTCAATAACCAATAGTGGGACCTGGATGCCCATATTGGTTCCTACATGCTCTGCGAAGATCTTTATCGGTTGAACCTCTATGTCAAGGATTCAGACAATCCCGTATGTTGTTCCCTTTATTCTTCAGTATGTTACTTGCCCAAGATTTGATCGTCGGTATCTTTATACCTAGTTCAATCTTGTTACTGGCAAGTCTCTTTACTCGTTCCATAATACTAGATCGTGCGACTAACACTTAGTCACATTGCTTGCAAGGCTTGTTGTGATGTTGTATTACCGAGTGGGCCCCGAGATACCTGTAGAGCACCTTTATAATCACCCAGTTACGTTGTGACGTTTGATGCACACAAGGCACTCCTCCGGTGTTAGTGAGTTGCATGATCTCATGGTTATAGGAACATATACTTGACATGCAGAAAACAGTAGCAATAAACTGACACGATCGTATGCTACGTTCATAGTTTGGGTCTTGTCCATCACATCATTCTCCTAATGATGTGATCCCGATATCAAATGACATCTCATGTCCATGGCCAGGAAACCTTAACCATCTTTGATCAACGAGCTAGCTGCTAGAGGGACACTAGGGACACAATGTTTGTCTATATGCCCACACATGTATTTAGTTTCCAATCAACACAATTATAGAATGGACAATAAACGATTATCATGAACAAGGAAATATAATAATAAACACTTTATTTATTTCCCCTAGGGCATATTTCCAATAGTCTCCCACTTGCACTAGAGTCAATAATCTAGTTCACATCAGTATGTGATTGACATTGTAATGAATCGAAGACCCATGCAGTTCTGGTGTTGATCATGTTTAGCCCTTGGAAGAGGTTTAGTCAACGGGTCTAGAACATTCAGATTCATGTGCACTTTGCAAATATTTATGTCCTTCTCCTCAACGTAATCGCGGATGGAATTGAAGCGTCGCTTTATGTGTCTAGTCCTCTTGTGAAACCTTGGTTCCTTGGCCAGAGCAATGGCACCAGCGTTGTCACAGAACAAAGCCATTGGATTCAGTGCACTAGGCACTACTCCAAGATCTGTCATGAACTACTTCATCCAGACACCTTCCTTCGCTGCCTCCGAGGCTGCGATGTACTCTGCTTCGCATGTAGAATCGGCTACCACGCTTTGCTTGGAACTGCACCAACTTACCGCTCCCCCATTGAGAATAAATACGTATCAGGTTTGCGACTTAGAGTCACCCGGATCAGTGTCAAAGCTTGCATCGACGTAACCCTTTACGATGAGCTCTTGATCACCTCCATAAATGAGAAACATGTCCTTAGTCCTTTTCAGGTACTTAAGGATATTCTTGACCGCAGTCCAGTGCTCCATTCCAGGATCACTTTGAAACCTTCCGGCCATACTTATGGCAAGGCTGACATCGGGTCTTGTGCACAACATCGCATACATGATAGAGCCTATGGCTGAAGCATAGGGGATGACACTCATCTTCTCTCTATCTTCTAGAGTCACTAGGAATTGAGTCTTACTCAACTTCACACCTTGTAATACAGGCAAGAACCCCTTCCTGGACTGATCCATTTTGAACTTCTTCAAAACTTTATCAAGGTATGTGCTTTGTGAAAGTGCTATCAAGCGTCTTGATCTATCTCTATAGATCTTAATGCCTAATATGAAAGCAGCTTTTTCTAGGTCCTTCATCGAAAAAATCTTGTTCAAATATTCCTTCACGCTTTCCAGCATTTCTGTATTGTTTCCAATCAGCAATATGTCATCCACATATAATATTAGAAACGCTACAGAGCTCCCACTCACTTTCTTGTAAATACAAGCTTGTCCATAAACTTGTATAAACCCAAACGCCTTGATCACCTCATCAAAGCGCTTATTCCAACTCCGAGATGCTTGCACCAGTCCATAAATGAATTGATGGAGTTTGCAAAATTTTTCAGCATTCTCTAGATCGACAAAACCTTCCGGTTGCATCATATACAACTCTTCCTCAAGGAAACCGTTAAGGAACACTGTTTTGACATCCATCTGCCAAATTTCATAGTCGAAATATGCAGCTATTGCTAACATGATTCTGATGGACTTAAGGATCGCTACGGGTGAGAAGGTCTCATCATAGTCAACTCTTGAACTTGTGAAAAACCCTTTTCCACAAGTCGATCTTTATAGACGGTGACATTACCGTTCGCGCCCGTCTTCTTCTTAAAGATCCATTTATTCTCAATGGACTTTCTCCCTTCAGGTAATACTTCCAAAGTCCATACTTTGTTTTCATACATGGATCCCATCTCGGATTTCATGGCCTCTAACCATTTCTCGGAATCTAGGCCCATCATCGCTCCTCCATAGCTTGTAGGTTCATTGTTGTCTAACAACATGACCTCCAAGACAGGGTTGCCATACCACTCAGGAGCAGTACACGTCCTTGTCGACCTACGAGGTTCAATAGAAACTTGATCTGAAGCTTCATGATCATCATCATTATCTTCCTCTCCAACCATCGTTGGCTCCACAGAAACATCTTTCTATGCTACACTACTCTCTGGTTGAAGTGAAGGTTCAACAACCTCATCAAGTTCTACTTTCCTCCCACTCAATTCTTTCGAGAGAAACTCTTTCTCAAGAAATGTTCCGTTCTTAGCGACAAAGACTTTGCCTTCGGATCTGAGATAGAAGGTATACCCAACCGTCTCTTTTGGGTATCCTATGAAGACACATTTCTCCACTTTGGGTTCCAGCTTTTCAGGCTGAAGCTTTTTGACATAACCATCACATCCCCAAACTTTAAGAAACGACAACTTTGGCTTCTTGCCAAACCACAGTTCATATGGTGTCGTCTCAACGGATTTTGATGGGGCCCTATTTAAAGTGAATGCAACTGTCTCTAATGCATAACCCCAAAACGATAGTGCAAACTGGCAAGAGACATCATAGAACATACCATATCTAATAAGGTTTGATTAGGACGTTCGGACACACCATTACGCTGTGGTGTTCCAGACGGTGTCAATTGTGAAATGATTCCACACCGTCTTAAGTGACTGCCTGAAAGTGCGTTATATCAGCTAGAGGGGGGTGAATAGGCGATTTTTACAAATTCATCATTTGTGGAATTTCAACTTTGAGGAATTTGAAATGTGATGAATAACTAGCAGTGGAATAAGTACCCAAATGCATGAGGAACATAGTGACAACATAGTCTTCATGATGAAATGCAACATGCACAATTAGAGAGTAGCGTGATACAGGATAAGCAGTGATGAACAAGGTAACTTGAAGAATTTGAGGTGAGGAATTTGTGAAAGTCTTCAGTCAAATTCTTCAAACTGTAACAATCAATTTCATCAACTGATATATGAGGAATAGAGGGGTTGAGGAAATAGAACCAGATAGCTTGATGAAGACAATGGTTTGATGACCAAGTTCCAACTACTGTGACAGTTGTATGTCTGGTTTGGAGCGGCCTGGTATTTAAACCAGAGGACACACATTCCCAGGACACACAGTCCTTACCGTATTCTCCTTGAGCTAAGGTCACACAGTCCTTGCCCAACACTCGTGGTAAGTCTTCAGGGTAGACTTCCAAAACCCTCACAAACTGGTCACCCGGCGATCCACAATTTACTGCTGGATGCTCTAGACCAAGGTCACTTCATGGTCCCCAATTGACTGCAGGATCACTAGACCATGACTCCTAACCGTCTGGAGGATACACAGTCCTCAAAGGTAACAAGCGTCAGTTCCACACAGGAATTTCTTCAGTGATGCTCAGTCACTATGGGTTTTGTGGTTTGGTTGTGGGTTTTTCCTCACTGATGATTTTCTCTCAAAGTCCTCAGAGGATGGGTTGCTCTCAAATGACATGTGTCAGTTCTCTCTCAGAGCAGCTAACTAGCTAGTGGTTGTGGGGGTTGGCTATTTATAGCCAGGGTGCAACCTGACATGATAAGTCATAAATTCCCCCAATGATATGACCGTTATGTGGATAAGAACGATTGGGGACAGCTGGCACTAAGCACAGCAATGGTCGGAATTTCAAACTATGAAAGTCCTCAGCTTATCATGATCCTCACTTGTAGGCAATTCGCACTGGCGAAATCCTAACTCCTCAGTCAGAACAATTTCCTCAGAAACCAGAAGAACTTCGTCTCTGTCACTGAAAAACTTGTCTGAACTGTAAGAGATTTCCAAAGGCTTCACTCGAAGGATTGTATGGGTTGAGGATCTTGGAGTTGAGCATCAGTTGGAAATTTTCCTTAGTATTACCTCGACCCCCTTTAACAGTACGGTGTTTCCTATGACTCAAATAAAGGAAATGAAACTACGAAAACAAAGTCTTCACGCTTCATATTCCTCATTCATATCTTCAAGGTCACACCAAGTTTTCATTTTCAAAGTCTTCACAAAGTCTTCACCAAAGTCTTCAGCAAAGTCTTCACTTGAAGACATTCATTTTTAGGGGTCGATAATCTTCGAATATATCAAACTCCTCATCGACTTATAGATCCTGTGTACACTCACAAACTCATTAGTGCCTTAACCTATAAGTCTTCAATACACCAAAATCACTAAGGGGCACTAGATGCACTAACAATCTCCCCCTTTTTGGTGATTGATGACAAATAGGTTAAGTTTTCAACGGGGATAAACATATGAAGTGAAAGTACAGATTTGAGGAATTTGATTGCAATATATAGAAGAGCTCCCCCTGAAGATGTGCATATTTTAGGAATTTGCTTTGGGCTGCAAATGCACATGGCAGGTTCAATATATGGAGAACTCCCCCTATATCTTGTAATTCATACACGCATTTGAATATATGAAATGAAGAATTTGAAATGCATGAGGAAAATGGTGTCTGATGAAATTCAGCATGCATGCATTAAGCTATTTGAGGAAATAAACATGCGAGGAAATAGTTCAAAAGTGTCAGACCACCATCGGACTTAAGTTTACAACTCAATAACCAAAAACTTCAAAAGAGCGAGAGTTGCAACTTAAACAAAAAATAGCCCATATATGTAGACCCGTTTGAAGACTAACTCAAATTTTCTCCCCCTTTGTCATTGAGGACCAAAAGGGAAGAAAAAATGATGACTAACGCCCCATGAGGAATTTCATTTTGTTGGTGAAGAAGGAGCGCCAGCGTTGTCGGGGTCGATTGTTGATGCAGGTCCAGCAGCAGTATCATCAATGTCTTCATCTTCATCGCACTCACGAGATGAAGAATAGGAACTGGTGACCATCAGAGGAACTTGGACTTCCTTGAACTTCTTCTGAGGACAGTGAGCAAAGTCTGGATATTCTTCAAAGTTCAGCGCATCCAATTCTACTGAAGACATGATGTGATTTAGCACAGCCCAAGAGCGCTTGAGGTTTTCATGAGCATAGTAGTGGTTCCTCTTGACAGTGTTCTGCGTCACAGTCATATTCTGCACAATATACCCAAGTTGACGCTTGACCCACTTGTGATTTCGATCGACCTTCTGATGAAGACTTAAGAGAAGCTCACGATCAGTCATCACACGAGGAGCAGTTGCATGAGGCTTTTGTGCAGAGGTTTTGGCAGAGGAGTCCTGTGTTGCAAAGTCATCATTGGTGGAGTAGGATGCTGCTTGACGAAACGGACCATCCAATGGACGAGTGCCTTGATCAATGACATCCTTGCCTTTTCCTTCATCAATTGTGCTTTTGAGGACTTCAATAGGGGGCAGAAAATTGAAATGATTCTGGAAGTCAGCCTTAAAGTGAACTGAAGACTTTGTTCTGAGAAAATGCATAATCCAGGGAGCAAAGGGCTTCAACTCAAATGGTGACATAGCAGCATCGACAAGAGTCCTCATGAAGAAATCATGAAAATTGATGGGAATCCCATGAATGATGTTGAAAAGCATATTTTTCATGAGTCCTTCCACTTCTTCTTCAGAGTTGTGCCCCTCCTGAGGACATAGGGTGTGAGTGAGGATGCGATAGACTGTTCTTGGTATATACAGCAAATCCTTCACAAGAAAGGTTGTCCTGTAAGGCTTTACAAGCGCTAATTTCATCATCACATTCATCATCTGATTTGGCAGTGGTGGATCATTGAACAGGCAGCGGGCTTCATCTGAAGGAATTGGAACAGGGACAAACTGAAGCAATTCAGAAGAGCTTGTAGTGAAATGAGTTGTTCCGGTCATCCAGCCCAAGACCCAGGAGTTGATGTCTAAGGAATTTCCACTAATGTATAGAGTGGCATAGAATTGAAGAATCAACTCCTTGTTCCAGTCACAGACATCTACACAGAAGGGAAGAAGCCCTGCATCATGAAGAACTTGGAGCACCGGCGTGAATGATGGAATTGACTCCATGTCCACATGAGGAATGTTGTGGTGCTCGAAGATTTTCTTCTTGTCACATAGAACAGTGGCATAGTAGTTCATTTGAGTAGGAGTCCAGAACCTTGTGCGACCAGTTTGAGCAGAATCATATGGATTTGTCCCTATGAAGAACATGTGTTCATTGAAGAAATTTGAAGAAACATGCTTAGGTTGAAGATTTGGTCTATTGCGCCCTTTAATTTTAGTTGGCATGGGAGGAACTACAGACTGAGTGATTTGTAGAATAGGTTCCTCAGTAGTGGCCGGAACATCAATTTCCTCAGCTGTTGCAGCTGGAATTTCTTCAGGGTCTGGAAGGTATAGGTGTTCAGAATCTTCAGGTATTTCCTCAGTTTGTGCAGGTGACTGAGGAATCAGCATCAGAGGAGTTGCCACATGTGAGTTGGGATGTGCAGATTCCCAATATTCATCATTGATGACTGGAGTAGTGTCACCAATGTCAACTTCTTCATCAATTTCTTCAGCGCCAGCAGTTAGCAGAAGCTGGGGTGAAGATACCTTGGGAGTTGATGAAGTGTCATCAATGACAATTTCCTCATCAAGAGGCTCTGAGGAAGCAGCCGAATGATTCCCTTCTTCATGAGGAATGTCATATGCTTCTCCAATTAGCACAATAGCATAGGATGATGCCGAGGAAATTGGAGTTGCGTCAAGAGGTGTAGCTGAGGAACTTGTCAAAGTTTTCAACTTCTTCAACACAGGGGCTCCAGATGTTGATGCTTTTCTTTTGAGGGGATTTTCCTCAGCATGAGCAGTTTCTTCAGGAATGACTGATGCAGCCGCCCTGGGTGGTTTAGATTCTTGAGGTACAGTGGATTTTTTAGCTGGCCTATCAGATTCTTCAGGCACAACATTGGGGATTGTCCTGGCATGTTCATTAGTGGTCTGAGTTTCCTCAGCAGCACTGGCAGTTGCTTTTGATGCAAAAGCTCTTTCTTCAGCAGTTTCTTTAGGCTGAGCATTTTCATCAGCAACCTGAGGAATTTCATATTCAGTCTGAGCATTTTCTTCAGACGGAGTCTTTTGAGGTTGCAATCGAGCTGCAACCCTGGTGTTGTGATCCTTTACAGGTGCATTAGCAGCCTTGATGAGTCTAACCTTGGTGCCCTTCCATTCAACATCATATCTTTGTTGATCCAAGGAGAGAGTGCGAATCTCGGACTGAACTGTGACCAGTTGATTTGGGGTCAAGTTCATCACATTTTTGCACAAAAACTTTTCTTTGCGAGTCTTGTTCCTCTTAGCCCTCTAAGCTTGCTCTCTTTTCCATTGTTCTTCAAAGATGAAGTGGGTGAGGACATGATCCACTTCAGGAGGCAGATTTAGTGAGGAAAGTGGAGTACTTGGGTCCTCATGCCATATATCAATGAAGTTGAGGATCAACTTGGGATCCAACATGAGAGGAACAGAGCTTCCCTTAGCTTTAGCAGCCTTGTGCTGACTCTGTCTGATGATTTCTACCAATTCCTCATCATCAGCATCATCATCATCATCTGAAGAATCTGAGGGGATTGTAACCAGAGCCTTGCTGGTGTGAGAGCTTGGTTTTTGACTACTTCCAGCTGTCTTCTTCAGTTTAAGTGCAGAGGGACTAGTTGAAGACTTTGTAGTAGTGGAGGGGCTTGCAGTGAGCTTCGGCACTAACGCGAAACCATCAGTCCTTTTGCATGTTGCCAGATGCACTGGAGTTGAGGACTTTTGACTATTGCAGATGACTGAGCAGCAACAGTTCCAGGAGTTGAAGGTTTTCTGGGCTGAGGGCTTTGACCTTGAGGAATTTGCACGGAAGATATTGAAGAGTCAATTTTTAGAGTAGATTTCTTTAACATCTTCTTCGGAGCACTAGCAGAAGCTCCGGCAGAGGCAGCAGCAGCAGAATCCTCGTTAAATTTCTTCACAGCCTCTTTGGCTTTCCTTGCCAACTTGGCTTGTTGCTTTTCCCACATGGCAGGAAAGTCCTCACCAGTTTTGAGGCTAGAAGGATCTGCAATTTGGTTAGGAGCAAGAGGAGGCCTGCTGCAAGGTGGTTTCACAGCGAATTTCATAATGTATTTTGGAGTTACATAGCGATATTCTCTCCATTCTTTGGCCCATCTCCTCTCAATCTTTTGCAGATGAATCTTCCTCTGCTTGGTTGTCTCCTTTCCATGAGTTCCTTCGTCAGGTGTGCAATATTCATCATATAGATCCTCAGGGATCTCAAATGCAGTGTGCACATCTGGCTTTTCCCCTCCTTTCTGAGGTTTCTTTCCATCAGACATTTTCTGCACTTGAGGAATATGAACTCTTGAAGATTCTGAAGAGGTACACAATTTTTCTTCAAGTAGCACTACAAATGAGTTAAGTTGATGAGAACCTAGTGATTCATCAGCGGACATGTTGTACCTGTGAATGGAGTATAGGTGCGAAGAATTTGAAGAGGTCATATGCGTTCTCAGAAATTTTAAGAGAGATAGGTGTGAGGAATTTGACCATGGATGTATTACTTAGGGAAATCATCAAGTATCAAGTATGAGGAGATGAAGGTGCTTGTGTATTTGATTTATAATGTTTAAACACATATTTGAGGAATAGTAGTTGTAGTTGAGGATCAAACAGGGGTAGTAAAAATAAATTTTAATTACCCTAGTGATGAACACGACGAACACAGAGATGAAATGAGGAGGATCGTCCGTTCAGATCTCCCACGCCCTAGCTTGGCAGAAGGAGACAGCTACAACGATGGCGGGATGAAGATTTCCGCGGCCAATGCGAGTACGGCGACGACGAGGTTGAGGCAGCGAAGCTCTTCCTCACCGGTGACGATGACTTTAGCGGTGGCGCTTGGTTGGAGCTCGGGAGAGAGATGAGATGCAGAGTAACCGAGCATAGTAGATGGGAAGGGGGCATTTATAGAGGAAGTAAAAACTGATCCTCCCAAAGATTTTGGACAGGATTGCCCCTGACCCTTTCTCTCCACGCGATAGGTGTCACCCACGATCTGGGTAGTGAAGATTGTGGAGGATCGTGGGTTATCCAGGCGCGGGAATCAGAACAGTTTGAGCGGGAACCGTCGAAAATTTTGGTAGTTGAAGATTTCAAAGTTTTTGTTCGCAAATTTTTCAGCTGTCAAGGACACAGTGAAGACTTTGAACAAGTTTCAAAGTAGAACGCATATGAGGAATTTGTGAACAGACTGGGTTGAGTTTAGCATAGACGGGGAAAGGGTCCGATCACATTCACTTAGATGAAAATCAACTTGAAGAATTAGCAATAAGTGAATGCTGTTGAGGACATTGAAAAACTCAAAAGTATATATATATATAGTCAATGAAGAATATGAGTCTCAAAAGTTTTGAAGAATTTGAAAAGTTGATGAATTTGAAAACTCGAGGAATTTGATAATTTGAAGAATTTGCAACAGTGCTCAATTTTGAAGAACTTCAACTTTTGGTTGGTGGCGTAACCCACCGTATAAGAACGATGATTTCAGACACCGCTTACAATTGTCGTAGAGTTTTGAGAATCAAATTCTTCGTTAATTTCTTCACACTTAGAGAGTTATTCTTCATTGATTGAAGAAAAACGTTACTTTGTGTGTTGCACATCTAAGTCATTAATTTTGCATACGTGTTAGGATGTGTGTTCTTCATCAAAGAACATTCGAAGATTCTAAGATATTTAGCTCACACCGCAACTTGCAAAATCTCTTTTCATCCAAGGGCTTTGTGAAGATATCGGCCAGTTGTTCTTCAGTAGGAATGTGATTGATGGAAATGTCGCCCTTGAGTACATGATCTCAAAGAAAGTGATGACGAATCTGGATGTGCTTGGTCTTGGAGTGCTGAATAGGGTTGTACGCAATCTTGATGGCACTCTCGTTGTTGCAGAAAAGAGGCACATTCTTTAGCTTGATTCCATAGTCCTTGAGGGTTTGCTTCATCCATAGTAACTGAGCACAACACAAGCCAGCAGCAACGTACTCAGCTTCTACAGTAGAGAGTGAAACGCAGTTCTGCTTCTTCGAGGACCAACAGACTAGAGATCGTCCGAGGAAATGACATGTGCCTGAGGTTGACTTGTGATCCACGCGATCTCCAGCATAGTCAGCATCAGAGTATCCGACGAGGTGAAGATTTGAGCCCTTGGGATACCACAATCCAAGTGTTGGTGTGTGAGCTACGTATCGAAGAATGTGTTTCACAGCCTTATTGTGTGATTCCTTCGGAGTTGCTTGGAATCGAGCACAGATGCAGACACTTAGCATTATATCAGGCCTAGATGCACATATGTACAATAAGGAGCCAATCATGGAGCGGTATACCTTCTGATCGAAATCTTTACCATTTTCATCAGTGCAGAGATGGCCTTTTGAAGGCATTGGAGTTTTGACGCCTTTGCAATCTTGCATGTCGAATTTCCTCAGAACATCTTTGAGGTATTTCTCTTGTGAGATGAAGATGCCATTGTCTTGCTGACGAATTTGAAGACCTAAGAAGAATTTCAACTCTCCCATCATAGACATTTGATATTCTTCACTCATCGTATAGGCAAATTCATCACTATAACGTTTGTTACTAAATCCAAAGATAATATCATCAACATATATTTGGCATATGAACAGTTCATAGTCATAGGATTTCGTGAAAAGAGTAGGGTCGAGTGAACCGGGTTTGAAGCCTTTCTTCATGAGGAATTCCTTCAGAGTGTCGTACCACGCCCGAGGGGCCTGCTTGAGGCCATAGAGGGCCTTGTTTAGTCTGAAGACTTTGTCAGGATGCTTAGGATCTTCAAAACCTGGGGGTTGAGCAACATATACTTCTTCCTCAAGCTTACCATTGAGGAATGCACTTTTCACATCCATTTGATATAAGATGATCATATGATGGTTAGCGTAAGCCAATAATATGCGAATAGCTTCAAGTCTAGCAACAGGTGCAAAAGTTTCATCAAAGTCAATTCCCTCAACCTGTGTATAGACATGAGCTATAAGTCGAGCCTTATTCCTCACCACAAGACCATTTTCATCTTGCTTGTTGCGGTAGATCCACTTGGTACCTATGATGTTATGCTTGCGAGGATCTGGCCGCTTGACAAGTTCCCACACGTTGTTGAGCTTGAATTGATGCAATTCCTCTTGCATAGCTTGAATCCATTCGGGTTCCTTGAATGCTTCATCAACTTTGGTGGGCTCTATGATAGAGACAAAGGCAAAGTGCCCACAAAAGTTAGTTAGAGGTGAAGCTTTTGAGCGTGTGAGAGGACCTGGTGCATTGATGTCATCGATGATTTTGTCAATCTGCACTTCATTTGCTACTCTTGGATGAGCAGGTTGACAAGGCTGAGGTGTTTCATCAGCATCATTTTCTTCAGGTATATCAGCATGAGAGTCTTCATTTGTTGAAATGATTTCCTCAGTGGGTATGACATCTTCAGTTGCCTTCAGCTTGATGGATTCCTCAGGAGATTGTTCATCTAACACAGAAGGCAGGTTCTCTCTTTGCAAGCCATTAGTTTCATCAAACCGCACATCTACAATTTCAACCACCTTGTGATGGTAGGTGTTGAAGACTTTGTAGGTGTGCAAGTCCTTTCCATAACCAAGCATAAAACCTTCATGTGCTTTCGATGCAAACTTAGAACTGTGGTGAGGATCTCTGATCCAGCATTTTGCACCGAAGACTTTGAGATAACTTACATTGGGTTTGTGGCCTGTCATGAGCTCATATGAAGTCTTCTTGAGGAATTTGTGAAGATATACCTTGTTGATGATGTGGCATGCAGTATCAATTGCTTCAGGCCAGAAGCGACGAGGGGTTTTGTATTCGTCAAGCATGGTTCGAGCCATCTCAACAAGAGTCCTGTTCTTGCGCTCCATGATGCCATTCTGCTGAGGAGTGTAAGGGGCAGATAACTCATGAGTAATACCAAGTTCATCAAGATGTTCATCAAGGTTAGTGTTCTTGAATTCAGTCCCATTATCACTCCTAATATGCTTGATCTTGACGCCAAAGTTGGTGGAGGCCCTTGAAGCAAACCGTCTGAAGACATCCTGCACTTTATTTTTGTACAGAATGATATGCACCCATGTGTAACGAGAGTAATCATCAACAATGACAAATCCATACAAACTTGAAGAATTTGTTAGTATGGAGTAATGAGTGGGACCAAAGAGATCCATATGAAGCAATTCAAAAGGTCGCGTAGTGGTCATGATTGTCTTCAAGCGATGCTTGGATCTGGTCATCTTCCCAGATTCACATGCACCACAAAGGTGGTCCTTGAGGAATTTGACACCCTCGATACCAATGACGTGCTTTTTCTTCACGAGTGTGTGCAGATTCCTCATACCAGCATGTCCAAGACGTCGATGCCACAACCAGCCTTCTGAAGACTTTGCAAGTAAGCAAGTGGCAGGTTGAGGACCTGTAGAGAAATCAACAATATACAAGTCTCCTCTCCTAAAGCCTTCGAAGACTTTGGAATTGTCAGATTCCATGATGACAACACAACGATATTTTCCAAATATGACAACCATATCAAGATCACAAAGCATTGAGACAGACATGAGGTTGAAACCGAGGGATTCAACAAGCATCACCTTGTCCATGGTTTGGTCCTTTGAGATAGCAACCTTACCAAGTCCCAATACCTTGCTTTTTTCCTTTGTCTGCGCAGGTGATACGCTTCACAGGAGATGGAGTGAGTGGCAAATTCATCAGCAGATTCTTGTCACCCGTCATGTAGTTTGTGCATCCACTATCGAGAACCCACTGAGTTGCTTTTAGAGTATCATCCTTTGAGCCTTTTGCCATAAAGCAATAAGTGGGAGCATTATCATTATTGCTGACGTCAGAGTCGTTGGAGTGGTCATATTCTTCATTGAAGATGGACTTGCTGACGAACGCAGTAGCGAGAGCAAGGCTAGCGACACCAGATTCTGATTCCACCTCAGATTCTTTCTATTCTTCATATTCTTCCTTAGAATCCATTTCCTTGCCGATGAATGCTCGAGCCTTTCTGGAACCATTCTTCTTGTGATTTGAGGACTTTGAAGATTTCTTCTTTTTCTTCGAGTCACCAGAACTATCATCCTTGTATTTCTTCTTCTTCTTTGAGTCTTTTTCCCAGAGAGGACAATTAGAGATAAAGTGGCCAGGCTTGTTGCAACGATGACATGTTCTCTTTTTGTAATCTTCTAAGGAATTTGATTTCCTCAAGCCACTTTTTGATGACTTTCCAAATCCACCTCGTCTTGAGAACTTATGGAATTTCCTCACAAGCGTAGCTAGTTCCTGACTTAGTTCTTCAGGATCACCAAGGCTGCTGTCAAAATCTTCTTCTTCAGATGAGGAAATTGCTTTTGCCTTCAGAGCACGAGATCTTCCATAGCTTGGCCCATAGAGGTCTCTATTTTCAGCTTGTTGGAATTCATGAGTATTGAGTCTCTCAAGGATATCAGCAGGATCCAGAGCTTTGTAGTCTCCACGTTCTTGAATCATCAAAACTAGAGTATCAAATGAGGAATCAAGAGATCGTAGCAGTTTCTTCACCACTTCATGGTCAGTGATATCAGTGGCACCCAGTGCTTGAAGTTCATTTGATATATTAGTGAGGTGATAAAATGTTTGCTGAACATTTTCATTGTCAAGCCTCTTGAAGCGGTTGAAGAGATTGCGAAGAACATCAACACGAGAGTCACGTTGAGTGGAAACACCTTCGTTGACTTTGGACAGCCTATCCTAGATAAGCTTAGCAGATTCCAAAGCACTCACTCTACCATACTGTCCTTTGCTCAGATGACCACAAATGATATTCTTCGCTTGAGAATCGAGTTGCTTGAATCTCTTCACATCAGCAGCAGTAACAGTGGGAGCGACAGAGGGCACCCCATTTTCCACAACGTACCAAAGATCGTTGTCAATAGCTTCAAGGTGCATACACATCTTGTTCTTCCAGTAGGGGTAGTCTGTCCCATCGAAGGTAGGACAGCCCGCGGAAACCTTGATCATACCTGTAGTCGACATAACTAAAACTTGAGGTGGTTAAACCAAAATCACACAGAGCGAGGGAGTACCTGCTCTGATACCAATTGAAAGTGCGTTATATCGGCTAGAGGGGGGGGTGAATAGGTGATTTTTACAAATTCATCATTTGAGGAATTTCAACTTTGAGGAATTTGAAATGTGATGAATAACTAGCAGCGGAATAAGTACTCAAATGCATGAGGAACATAGTGACAGCATAGTCTTCATGATGAAATGAAGCATGAACAATTAGAGAGTAGCGTGATACAGGATAAGCAGTGATGAACAAGGTAACTTGAAGAATTTGAGGTGAGGAATTTGTGAAAGTCTTCAGTCAAATTCTTCAAACTGTAACAATCAATTTCATCAACTGATATATGAGGAATAGAGGGGTTGAGGAAATAGAACCAGATAGCTTGATGAAGACAATGGTTTGATGACCCAGTTCCAACTGTTGTGACAGTTGTACTTCTTGTTTGGAGCAGCCTGGTATTTAAACCAGAGGACACACAGTCCGAGGACACATAGTCCTTACCGTATTCTCCTTGAGCTAAGGTCACACAGTCCTTGCCCAACACTCGTGGTAAGTCTTCAGGGTAGACTTCCAAAAACCCTCACAAACTGGTCACCCGGCGATCCACAATTTACTGCTGGATGCTCTAGACCAAGGTCACTTCATGGTCCCCAATTGACTGCAGGATCACTAGACCATGACGCCTAACCGTCTGGAGGATACACAGTCCTCAAAGGTAACAAGCGTCGGTTCCACACAGGAATTTCTTCAGTGATGCTCAGTCACTATGGGTTTTGTGGTTTGGTTGTGGGTTTTTCCTCACTGATGATTTTCTCTCAAAGTCCTCAGAGGATGGGTTGCTCTCAAATGACATGTGTCAGTTCTCTCTCAGAGCAGCTAACTAGATAGTGGTTGTGGGGGTTGGCTATTTATAGCCAGGGTGCGACCTGACATGATAAGTCATAAATTCCCCCAATGATATGACCGTTATGTGGATAAGAACGATTGGGGACAGCTGGCGCTAAGAACGATTATGAAGAGGCTCCGGGTCATGTTATTGGCTCGTGAACCGGCCCAAAGGTGAGTCATAATATTAAGTGGCCCAAGAGGATAGGCGGCTCACGGTGTGGGCTGTACGACGGCCCGGACTGAAAAGACCCGGGCGTGCAAGCCGACTCACAGACGACTTGGACAAGAAGATAGAGAGAGTCTCGGTTAGCAATTGTAACGACCCGGATGTTCTGACCTCTTATATAATTGTAACGACGCGGTGGATATCATTGCCGGTCACTTCAAGGGGTACCAGGTGGATCACATTGATCGTCACAGGAATGAGGCGGCTGATGCCTTGTCACGGTTAGGTTCTCAATGAAATACGGAACCACCTAATGTTTTTCTGGATGTATTGCATCATCCGACTGTCAAGGTACCTTCTGAGGAGGATCTGGCTATTCCTGACCCAGAGGCGGAACTGGTGGCGGCTTTGCATGCTACCCCAGATTGGACTATTCCTTATTTGGCGTATCTAACACACGGCGAGTTACCTCAAGAGGAGGATCTAGCAAGGAAGATCGCTCGCCATTCTAATTCTATGACGATTGTTAATGGTGAGTTACATAAGTGTAGTGTGACGGGTGTCTTTTAGCGCTGCGTCTCACCAGAGGAGGGCCGGCAAATATTGAGTGAAATTCATGCTGGCGATTGTGGGCATCATGCTGGGTCAAAATCTTTGGTGGCTAAAGCCTTTCGACATGGGTTTTTCTGGTTGACGGCTCACAAGGATGCAGAGGACTTAGTTCGCAAGTGTGACGACTGTCAGAAGTTCGGCCGGCGCGCTCACGTTCTGCCTCAAGAGTTGAGGATGATACCAATCACTTGGCCGTTTGCGGTCTGGGGGCTCGATATGGTAAGACCTTTCAAACAATCTAAGGATAAGAAAACACACCTTCTGGTGGCGGTTGATAAATTTACTAAGTGGGTGGAGGCAGAGCCGATCAGTAAATGTGATGCAGCTACGGCGGTTCAATTTATTAAGAAGTTGATTTATACTTTACTTAACAGGGGTTGAAAGCGGCCATCATTGTATATATCATGAGCACATGAGTAAAAGCTAGCATCCTTGCACAGGACTGGGGCCTCTGCTCTTATGTACACCTTTGTACAATCAAGATAAAATCTTTCGGTTCAAAAATTTTGAGTTGAAGAGGGTCGTTCACCGTCAAAACGGCTGATCTACCCTACGGCTTTATGCCTTATTAAAACACTGTCGCAAAGAGGCTTCTTGCCTTCGGGTATAGCTTACTTCTCCTTTGCACAACCGACTGTCATTAAACTGTTGCAAGGAGGCTTCTTGCCTCCGGGTATAGCTTACTTCTCCCTTGCACAGTTGGCTTTATGCCTAGTTTGGATACATTAAGCGCTGATTGTTAACGGAGGCTTCTTACCTTTTGGTATAGCTTACAGTGCCCTAAGACAACAGCGTGTATACCAAATCCCAGTTGCTTATCAACTGCGGCCATCGAAGGGGGCTTCTTACCGACGGGTATCACTTATCTCACCCTAATGGCCGGCTTTATGCCACTTCCGGTTACTTATTAACCGCGGTTGTCGAAGGGGGCTTCTTACCGACGGGTTCGCTTATCTCACCCTAACAACCGGCATTTTCACCAAAATTCAGTTGCTTATCAACTGTAGCTGTTGAAAGAGGCTTCTTACCTTCAGGTATAGCTTACTTCTCCTTTCAAACAGCCGGCTTTATGCCGTCTCAGGCTAATTATTAGCCGCGGTTGTCAATGGAGGCTTCTTGCCTTGGGGTATAGCTTACATCTTCCATTGACAGCCGGTGTTCACTATACTCTTACCAGTCAATCTCGCTTAGAGAACCTGAGCCGGTTCAAGAAATTGACGGCCAATCTCACCTAGAGACCCTGAGCCAGTTCAAGAAATTGACGGCCAATCTCGCCTAGAGACCCCGAGCCGGTTCAAATAATTGATGGCCAATCTCGACAAAGACCCTGAACTGGTATGAGATTAACCGTTCGGATCCACGCAGAAGAGCCATTGTGTTTTTGTGGAAGGAAAGATCATCATCGCATATGGTATCTTGCCAGCTTATCAAAGCCGGGCAATTATAAGTCTCGGGTTGCCGTAGGCGAAACTACCCGACACTTGGGGGCTACACAGCCAACTCTCCTCAAAGGTTCCGGTTCATCAGTAAGCCGCAATTGTCGATAGAGGCTTCTTACCATCAGGTATAGCTTACATTATCCTAAAGACAACCGGCTCTTTAATAACTCCGTCTGATGAAAGCCGGAGGCATGTGGCTTCGGTCAACAAAATTGAAGGTCTCAAAGAGATTGTCCGGCTTTAATATTCTGGAGAAAGGAATGGTGTCTTAAAAGACAGGCCCCTCATCAGAAAAGATACTCTCAGAAGATACTCTATTACAAAAGATACTCTCAAAAGGAGCAAAAGCATTGTCAACCGCCCACGGCGGGTCATTACATAAGTCTGTGCTCAGAAAGTCTAGAAGATTACAAGTTAGTTGTTGGCGGCTCATCCTACTTTGGGTCTTCTGCTGGCTTTATCTGAAGATTGCCCAAGTCCCAGTTACAGTCAGCCAGAGCAGCAAATGACCCCTCAAGGAACGGAGACGCGTCAAGCTCACAAGGAAAGAGATCCTTACTGCAGGCGGGTGTCAGATCTTTCCACTCGTAGAGAGGCCCGCGGATTCTCTTCTCCTCTGCGTCATAAGCCGCCTGATAGGTGCTCAAATCAGCTTCATCCGCTAGAACACAGGCTAAATAGCGCGACTCTTTGACACACCGAGTATAATCTTCCTCGGTGAAATCTGAGCCGTCATCTCTTTTAGATGGATAGCCATCCATCATTTCAGCCGGCGTTAGCTCGGGAGCGAAGGCAAGAGCCCGGCTCAAATCGGCAACGGCTCCTTGGCGGAAGGCGAACTTCTTGAGCTCTTCAATCTGCTTAGGCATTGCAGAGAAGAGTTCCAAGACCCCTTTCAGAGCAGTGGGGATCTTCTACTTGTACTGCACGCTCTTGATGGTGAAGATGGCGCCGCAGTATAATTGCTCTGCAAAAGTATAAATGGCCTTCAGTGGCAGAAGGCTATCAGAAGCCAACTGCTGGCTCCTGGGACCTGGATGAGTCGGAGAAAATTAATGAGCCACCAGTTTTTTCACTAACAATGCTGAACAGAACAAAGTAAACAAGAAAGCTTACCAAATAGGGCGGCTGACATCTTCACAATATGCTGTTTCAGACCTTGAAGTTCATCCACTACGGCTATAAGCTGCTGCTCAACGTCGTCCGCCTATTTGGTTAAAGCGGCCTTCTCAGATTCAACCGTCTCTTTTAAAGAGGTAATCTCGGCGGTGACACTGGCCAGTTCCTCTGAGAGAAGCCGGCATTTTTCATCCGCGATACTTCGAGCTTCTTGCTGGGCTACCAAGTTGGCCTTCAGATCCGTCAGCTGAGACCCGGCTTCATTCAAAGCTTCCTATAAAACATCCAAATATAGGATAAGCCACCAAAATGCAGGACGGGTGTTAAAAGCAAATACAAGTCTCAAACAGATTGCAAGCAATATATTTGACACTTGGGGGCTAATGTCTATTTGATCTTGCAAGTATGCAGTTCCGGTTCATTTCCTTCGAAGTTGATTCGGAACTTGGGGGCTATATAATGGCTCTTCAGTATGCTAAAAATGGAAGCACTGACTCAATTTGATCAAGATTGAGCCAGCCCTTGGGGGCTATGATTACATATTCAAGTTGTCTACATTACAGACCCGGCTCAAATGTAATCTGAGATGACCCTTGTGGGCTATGATTGGCAGTTCACTTTACTTATAGGACAAAGCTAAAGCAATTTTAAAGTAGTTTGACTTGGCAATCTTTGCAAGAGGTCACAGAAAGACCCAACTCAACGATTCAATACATTAAGCCGAATCTTGGGGGCTAAGAACGGATATAGTAAAGAAGGAAAAGTACCTCATATTTTGTCTTCATGGAAGAGATCAACCGAAGTTCCAAATCCCGGCTGGTGGTAACCCGGTTTATGTACCCAGCGTGTAGCTCTTCAACAGTCATCTTCTCGCATGAAGAATCAAAGTTCAGTTTCTTTGAAGCTTCAGCCGGCTCTGTATGTTTGGTCAACACATGAGCCAGAGGCGTTTGATGATCAGACCCGATGATAACAACATCCGAGGTGTCAGGAGTCTTGGTAGGAGTTGCCGGCTTAGAAGGAGCCCTTGGAGGGCTCTCCATGATGACATCTTCAGCGGCCGGCTCAGCAGAGGCAGCCGGTGGGTTTTCTTCCAGTTGAGTTTCTTCCTGTTGCTCGGGCTCCGATTCTTCAATAACTGGGCCGGAGGAGGGCTTGTTGACTTTGCGACGTTTAGCTTGAGCACTGCAAAAAAGAAGAAGAATCAACAGTTGAAGATATTGCTATCATAGTAACAACCGGATGCTTACAGCGGATTAATCTTGGGCGGTGGTATGATCGACTCCGAAGAGTCGCCGGAGGAAGGAGATTCCTGAAAAAATAAAACAGAAAGGTGAAGAGAGTATCAAGTTTACAAAGGAAAGATAAAGGAAAAAGAAGGGGTTTAAACCTCGTCGGGGCGTTTCTTGGGAGCCGGAGAGTTTGGCAACCAGGACATGAGCTTGGTAGAGCCGGTGCTTCGAGTCTGTCGCCGCTCGATTTGCTGTTGCTTTTTTAAGAGGAAATCGGGAGCCAGATAAGCAAGAGGGTGATAAAGAGGAACTTTTCTGATAACCCGCCGTGGCTTTTGGGGGATGAAACATTCTGAGCCGGAGGAAAAGTAATTTACCTCAGGAGCATTGGCACGGCTGGTTTCCACTTCATCCTGCGAATAAAGTAAGTGTTAAAATATGAAGGTAAAAGATCAAGTGAGATAGTTGAAACTTTACCTCTAAGCTGGATAATGGTGGTGGGTCAAGCAAATTATCTTGCGGGACATGTTTTTTAGCCTTCTTAGTTGGGACCTTCTTCCTGGATTTTTTCGGAGGGGCAACATATTCCCTCTTCCAGAAGTCTGAGTCGGCCTATAAGGATGACCCGGAGAGTGAATATCAAGTTAGCAAAGTGCAAACAACATCTAAGAGATGGAAGAGAAGAGATTAAACTTACAACAGGAGCCGGATTGTTAGCACTGAAAGGTGCCAGGCCAATTTCGCTACATGATCCGGAAGCTTCATGGAGAAGGCTCCGGATGGTGAGGGTAATGTCATTCTCTGTCAACGTAGATCGGCTGAAGCATAATGAGCTAACATACTTGCCTTTATATTCGCACATGAGCCGACTTCTATGGCTCAAAGGCATAATCCGCCACAAAATCCAGCAGCGGATCAGGTCCAACCCGATTAAGCCGTTGGCCATGAGAGCCTTGAGTTTGGCATGGGCCGGCTCATATCTTACGCGTTCTGAAGCTGGTAGCCGGCCAGGAAGCTCTAATGTTGTTGTGAGCCGGGAAGGACGATAACCCGACAAAGGACGCTCGTTCTCAGGAGAGGTGTCCTTGCAATAGAACCAGGTCCTCTTCCAGTCCTTGGGGTGACTCGACATCTGTGTAGCTGGAAAGATGATATCCCTACGCCGTTGGATGGATATGCCTCCAAGTTCTAGGCTCGGGACGGCTTTCACTTCAGTTTGTCGGTTAGCATAAACGAACTCCCGAAATAATCCCACCGACGGCTTGATTTGAAGGTAAGCTTCATAGAGCACTTGGAAATTGCAGATGTTTGAAACGGAATTGGGGTCCAAGTCTTGCGGGTGAAGCTTATAACAGTGAAGGACGTCCCGAAAGAATTTGGAGCCGGGAGGCATGAACCCTCGTTCAATATGGTCAGAGAACACCACCACTTCACCTTCGTGAGGTTTGGGCCGCGTCTCGTCCCCTGGGACCCGCCAGCTAATGACTTCCTTAGGAGGAAGAGTACCCGCGTGAACAAAATTCGACAAAAAATCCTCCGTAATGCATGACCCAACCCAGTTGCATGAGTTGGACACACGAGACATGTTGGCAGCTTAAGTGTTATGCAAGATAAAAAGCGCGATGAGTCGAAGCGCAAGCAAATATTTTTGACGGCTTAAAAGTTTAAGGGCTCTACGGATAAAGCTGAAGACCCGGCTGCTAAGAGCCGAAGGAGCTTGGCGACTCAACAGGGAAAAGGAAGATCGAAAAATCGACTAAGTCCTAAAAACAGATTCCGCAAGATGTCACTATATCTACGGATCTACAAAAGCAAAGAAAATGAATTTTATTTCTGTCCTAGCGATGAACAACAGAGGAAAAAAGAAATGAACTTGGGCCATCGAGGCCCGTGCATTACGCGCGACCGGCCCGCATGCAGCGGCGGAGCAAGAGCGCATTCTAAAGACGTTAGTGGCGTCGAGATGCACTGGTGATAACGATGCTGGGGCCCAAACGATGACGGCAGAGCATCGGAGAAAACCCTACTACGGCGGCGACCATCTAGGGAGCAGGAAAACCTACCGTAGACGGCGTGGCAGAGGCGGACGGATCTCTGGTACGTTCAGGGTGATGCAGCGGCCAAGGTCGGGGACGATGTACGGACGGCGTCGGGGCAGAGCTCGAAGGCGCTAGGGCGGCGACAGGAAGAAGATGAAGAAACAGAGGCACGGGTGGGAGAATGGAAACCCCGACCCGCACGGGTCATATTTAAAAGGGGGTTAAGGAAGGCGCGAAAATCCAGGCGATGACACCGTTCAACCGAGGCGGACGCCTCGATTCTCGGGATGACAGTTAAGCGAAAGACTTGGTGATACGTCAGCAGATCTCATGACGTCACACCAGTTCATTTCCGGGCGACTCACCAAAAGTGGAAAAGAAGGATGAAGTGAGCAAGCTTAGTTCAACCTGGGGCCTAATGTTGGAGATATGACCCGACGAAGAGGCTCCGGGTCATGTTATTGGCTCGTGAACCGGCCCAAAGGTGAGTCGTAATATTAAGTGGCCCAAGAGGATAGGCGGCTCACGGTGTGGGCTGTATGACGGCCCGGACTGAAAAGACCCGGGCGTGCAAGCCAACTCACAGACGACTTGGACAAGAAGATAGAGAGAGACTCGGTTAGCAATTGTAACGACCCGAATGTTCTGACCTCTTATATAAAGGCAGACCCGAGGCGACTTAGAGGACAGGCAATCGAGAACTAGGTCAAGCTTTTTAGCACCTTGTAATCGATACACAAGTAATACAAACACAAGCAAGACGTAGGCTGTTACCTCGATTTGAGGGGCCGAACCTGGGTAAACCCGTGTCTTTCGTCCCGACTAACCCCTTTGAGTCCACCTCATTGGCGATGGCCTCGAACCGAAGTCCGTTCACCCGGACATCTGCCGTGATAAAACCACGACACCCGGCGATCCACAATTTACTGCTGGATGCTCTAGACCAAGGTCACTTCCTGGTCCCCAATTGACTACATGAGCACTAGACCATGACGCCTAACCGTCTGGAGGATACATAGTCCTCAAAGGTAACAAGCATCGGTTCCACACAGGAATTTCTTTAGTGGTGCTCAATCACTATGGGTTTTGTGGTTTGGTTGTGGGTTTTTCCTCACTGATGATTTTCTCTCAAAGTCCTCAGAGGATGGGTTGCTCTCAAATGACAAGTGTCAGTTCTCTCTTAGAGCAGCCAACCAGCTAGTGGTTGTGGGGGTTGGCTATTTATAGCCAGGGTGCAACCTGACATGATAAGTCATAAATGCCCCCAATGATATGACCGCTATGTGGATAAGAACGATTGGGGACAGCTTGCGCTAAGCACAGCAACGGTCGGAATTTCGAACTATGAAAGTCCTCAGCTTATCATGATCCTCACTTGTAGGCAATTCGCACTGGCGAAATCCTAACTCCTCAGTCAGAACAATTTCCTCAGAGTCCAGAAGAACTTTGTCTCTGTCACTGAAAAACTTGTCTGAACTGTAAGAGATTTCCAAAGGCTTCACTCGAAGGATTGTATGGGTTGAGGATCTTGGAGTTGAGCATCAGTTGGAAATTTTCCTTAGTATTACCTCGACCCCCTTTAACAGTACGGTGTTTCCTATGACTCAAATAAAGGAAATGAAACTATGAAAACAAAGTCTTCACGCTTCATATTCCTCATTCATATCTTCAAGGTCACACCAACTTTTCATTTTCAAAGTCTTCACAAAGTCTTCACAAAGTCTTCACCAAAGTCTTCAGAAAGTCTTCAGAAAGTCTTCAGCAAAGTCTTCAGCAAAGTCTTCACTTGAAGACATTCATTTTTAGGGGTCGATAATCTTCGAATATATCAAACTCCTCATCGACTTATAGAGCCTGTGTACACTCACAAACGCATTAGTGCCTTAACCTATAAGTCTTCAATACACCAAAATCACTAAGGGGCACTAGATGCACTAACACTGCCAAACTCATAACTCATATATTCTCCTCCTCGATCAGATCATAGGAATTTAATCTTCTTGTTACGATGATTCTCAACTTCACTCTGAAATTGCTTGAACTTTTCAAACGTTTTAGACTTATGTTTCATTAAGTAAATATACCCATATCTACTTAAGTCATCAGTGAAGGTGATAAAATAATGATATCCACCGCGCGCCTCAATGTTCATCGGACCGCACACATCAGTATGTATGATTTCCAACAAATCACTTGCCCATTCCATTCTTCCAGAGAATGGAGTTTTAGTCATCTTGCCCATGAGCCATGGTTCACATGTGTCAAGTGATTCAAAATCAAGTGACTCCAAAAGTCCATCAGCATGGAGCTTCCTCATGCGTTTTACACCAATATGACCCAAACGGCAATGCCACAAGAAAGTGGTACTATCATTATCAACTCTACATCTTTTGGCATCAATGCTATGAACATGTGTATCATCACTATCGAGATTCAACAAGAGTAAGCCCCTCACATTGGGTGCATGACCATAAAAGATATTACTCATATGAATAGAACAACCATTATTCTCTGATTTAAATGAGTAACTGTCTCGCAATAAAAAAGATCCAGATATAATGTTCATGCTTAACACAGGCACTAAATAACAATTATTCAGGTTCATCATTAATCTCGATGGTAGTCGAAGAGCGAGCGTGCTGACGGCTAGCACATCAACCTTGGAACCATTTCCCACGTGCATCGTCACTTCATCCTTAGCCAGCCTCCGTCTATTTCGTAGCTCCTACTTTGAGTTGCAAATGGGACCAACCGAACCGGTATCAAATACCCAGGCACTACAACGAGAGCTAGTAAGGTACCCATCAATAACATGTACATCATATATACCTTGTTTGGTGTTGGCCGCCTTCTTGCTGGCCAGGTACTTGGGGTAGTTCCGCTTCCAGTGACTAGCTCCCTTGCAATGAAAGCACTCAGTTTCTGGCTTGGGTCCAACCTTGGGTTTCTTCACGGGAGGAGCAACTGGTTTGCCACCCTTCTTGGAGTTACCCTTCTTGCCCTTTCCATGCTTCTTGAAACTAGTGGTTTTATTGACCATCAACACTTGATGTTCTTTCTAGATTTTAGACTCAGCGACTTTTAGCATCGCAAACAGCTCGGCGACTGACTTGTTCATCCCGTGCATGTTATAGTTCAACACGAAGCTCTTGTAGCTAGGTGGCAATGATTGAAGAACTCTATCAGTGATCACCTCTGGCGGAAGTGGCATCCCTAACTCCGCCAAACGGGCCGAATACCCAGACATTCTGAGTATATGTTCACTGATAGACCCGTTCTCTTCCATCTTGCAAGCATATAACTTATCGGAGGTCTCATACCTCTCGATCCGAGCATTCTTATTAAAGATAAACTCCAAATCTTGGAACATCTCATATGATCCATGACATTCAAAACATCTTTGAAGTCCCGGTTCTAAGCCATACAACATTGCACATTGAACTATCGAGTAATCTCCAGAACGTGCCTCCCAAGCGCTCTTAACGTCTTCGGACGACACGGGAGCAGGTGGGTCACCAAGCGGTGCATCAAGGACATAAGCCTTCTGGGAAGCCATGAGGATAATCCTCAAATTATGGGACCACTCCACAAAGTTACTTCCATCATCTTTCAACTTATCTTTCTCTAGGAACGAATTAAAATTCAAGGGTGCTACTGCGCGAGCCATTTATCTACAACATAAATAAGCAAAGGTTACTAAGACTATTGTTCATGATAATGAGTTTAGTTAATCAAATTACCAAAGCTCCCACTCAAATTGACATCCCTCAGGTCATCTGAGTGATACATGATCCACATTCACCAACTGAAGTCCGACCATCACGCGAGTTAAGGTGGTTTCAATGGTGAACATCATCATGTTGATCATATCTACTATATGACTCATGCTCGACCTTTTGGTCTCTTGTGTTCCGAGGACATGTCTATACATGCTAGGCTCGTCAAGTTCAACCCGAGTGTTCCGCATGTGCAACACTAGCTTACACCCATTGTATGCGAACCTAGAGTCTATCACACCCGATCATCACGTGGTGTCTCGACACGGCGAACTTTCGCAATGGTGCACACTCGGGGAGAACACAATTCATCTTGAAATTTAAGTGAAGGATCACCTTATAATGCTACCATCATCCTAAGAAAAACAAGGTGCATAAAAGGATTAACATCACATGCAAATCATAAGTGACATGATATGGCCATGAACTTGTGCTTTTGATCTCCATCTCCAAAGCACCGACATGATCTCCATCGTCACCGGCATGACACCATGATCTCCATCGTCATGATCTCCATCATTATGTCGTCATCGGGGTTGTCGCGCCCACCATGCTCATACTACTATTGCTACACCTTAGCAATAAAGTAAAGCATTACATAGCGCTTAAAGATTGACACACACGTCATACAATAATTAAAGACAACCCTATGGCTCCTGCCGGTTGCCGTACTCACGAACATGTAAGTCGTGATATTCTATACAACACATGATCATCTCATACATCACATATATCTCATCATGTAATTGGCCATATCACATCACACCATACCCTGCAAAAACAAGTTAGGCGTCCTCTAATTGTTGTTGCATGTTTTACGTGGCTGCTATGGGTATCTAGCAAGAACGATTCTTACCTACGCAAAACCACAACAGTGATATGAAGATTGCTTTTCAACCTTCTACAAGGACCGCCTCAAGCAAATCCGGTTCAACTAAAGTAGGAGAGACAGACACCCGCCAACCATCTTTATGCGACGAAGTCACATGTCAGTCGATGGAACACGGTCTCTCATAAGAGTACGAGTAAAGTCGGTCCGAGCCGCTTCATCCCACAATACCGCTGAACCAAGAAAAGACTAAGGAAGGAAGCAATCTGAATATCAATGCCCACAAACTCTTTGTGTTCTACTCAAGATCTCATCTACACATAGACCTAGCTCATGATGCCACTATTGGGGAACGTTTTATGGAAACAAAAATTTTCCTACGCTTCACCAAGATCAATCTAGGAGATGAGCATCTATGAGAGGAGAGATTGGATCTACATACCCTTGTAGATCGCTAAGCGGAAGTGTTAAAGAATGTGGTTGATGTAGTGGTATGTCTCCGCGATCCAAATCGCAAGCCGTCCCACGAACTCCCGATCAAGCGCCGAACGGACGACACCTCCGTGTTCAGCACACGTGCAGCTTGATGAAGATCTCCGCCTTCTTGATCCAGCAATAGGGAGCAGAGAGGTATATGGGTTCGCTGGCATCATGATGGCGTGGCGGTGGTGGTGGTGGAGCTGATTCGGCGAAGCTTTGCTAAGCGGTGCCAAACCGATCTACTAGAGGAGAGGTAATCGTGGAGGGAGGAAGGGTTGCGTCGTGACTTAGGGTGCGGCTTCCCTCCTCCCTCTCACATATATATAGGGGAAGAGGAGGAGGCTGGCCGCCCTAGGGTTTGGTGCAGCGACCAAGGAGGTGGGGCGGCGGTCAGGGTGGCTTGGCCACCAAGTTTGGTGGCTAGCCCACCCTTTTGGCCCAGCCGAAGCCTCTAGCCTCATGGATCTTGAGGTTGGAGGTGCGTCCAGCCCACCAGGGGCTGGATCGCACCCTCTCACAGCCCATGTGGCCCTTTGGAGTAGATGGGCCCACGCGGTGGACCCCTAGGAACACTTCCGGCACTCCGTCACACCACTTGCAGGTCACGGAACTTTTTCGAAACTCAAATACCAACTTCCCATATATGAATCTTTACCTCCGGACCACTCCGTAACTCCTCGTGATGTATGGGATCTCATCTAGGACTCCGAACAACCTTCGGTCACCAACACACAAAACTCATCTATACCGAAACGACATCGAACCTTAAGTGTATAGACCCTACGGGTTCGAGAACCATGTAGACATGACCGAGACACCTCTACGATCAATAACCAATAGCAGAACCTCGATGCCCATATTGGTTCCTACATGTTCTATGAAGATCTTTATCAGTTGAACCTCTATGTCAAGGATTCAAACAATCCTGTATGTTGTTTCCTTTGTTCTTCGATATGTTACTTGCCTGAGATTCGATCATCGGTATCTTTATACCTAGTCCAATCTCGTTACTGGCAAGTCTCTTTACTCATTCTGTAATACAAGATCCCGCGACTAACACTTAATAACATTGCTTGCAAGGCTTGTTGTGCTGTTGTATTACCGAGTGGGCCCCGAGATACCTCTCCGTCACACGGAGTAACAAATCCCAGTATTGATCCATGCCAACTCAACAAACACCCTCAGAGATACCTGTAGAGCACCTATATAATCACCTAGTTACATTGTGATGTTTGATGCACACAAGGCACCCCTCCGGTGTTAGTGAGTTGCATGGTCTCATGGTTATAGGAACATATACTTGACATGTAGAAAACAGTAGCAATAAACTGACATGATCATATGCTACCTTCATGGTTTGGGTCTTGTCCATCACATCATTCTCATAATGATGTGATCCCGATATCAAATGACATCTCGTGTCCATGGCCAGGAAACCTTAAGCATCTTTGATCAACGAGCTAGCTGCTAGAGGCACACTAGGGACACAATGTTTGTCTATATGCCCACACATGTATTTAGTTTCCAATCAACACAATTATAGCATGGACAATAAATGATTATCATGAACAAGGAAATAAAATAATAAACACTTTATTTATTGCCTCTAGGGCATATTTCCAACATTTGAAATCTTCCGGCTATACTTACGGCAAGGCTGACATCGGGTCTTGTGCACAACATTGCATACATGATAGAGCCTATGGCTGAAGCATAGGGGATGACACTCATCTTTTCTCTATCTTCTGAAGTCAGTGGGATTGAGTCTTACTCAACTTCACACCTTGCAATATAGGTAAGAACCCCTTCTTGGACTAATCCATTTTGAACTTCTTCAAAACTTTGTCAAGGTATGTGCTCTATGAAAGTCCTATTAAGCATCTCGATCTATCTCTATAGATCTTGATGCCTAATATTAAAGCGGCTTCTCCTAGGTCCTTCATTGAAAAACTCTTGTTCAAATATCCCTTCACGCTTTCCAAAATTTCTATATTGTTTCCAATCAGCAATATTTCATCCATATATAATATTAGAAACACTATAGAGCTCCCACTCACTTTCTTGTAAATACAAGCTTCTCCGTAAACTTGTATAAACCCGAACGCTTTGATCACCTCATCAAAGCAAAGATTCCAACTGCGAGATGCTTGCACCAGTCTATAAATGGATCACTAGAGTTTGCAAACTTTGTCAGCATTCTATGGATCGACAAAACCTTCTGGTTATATCATATACAACTCTTCCTTAAGGAAACCGTTAAGGAACGCTGTTTTGACATCCATCTGCCAAATTTCATAATCAAAAAATGCAGCTATTGCTAACATGATTCTGATAGACTTAAGCATCGCTACGGGTGAGAAGGTGTCATCGTAGCCAACTCCTTGAACTTGTGAAAAACCCTTTGCCACAAGTCAAGCTTTATACACGGTGACATTACCTTCCGCGTCTGTCTTCCTCTTAAATATCCATTTGTTCTGAATGGCCTTTAGCCCTTTGGGTAATACTTCCAAAGTCCATAGTTTGTTTTCATACATGGATCCCATCTCGGATTTCATGGCCTCTAACCATTTCTCGGAATCCGGACCCATCATCGCTTCTTCGTAGCACGTAGGTTCATCGTTGTCTAGCAACATGACCTCTAAGACAGGGTTGCCATACCACTAAGGAGCAGTACACGTCCTTGTTGACCTACGAGGTTCGATAGTAACTTGATCCGAAGTTTCATGATCATCATCATTAACTTCCTCTTCAATTGATGTAGGCTCCACATAAACATCTTTTTGCGCTGCGCTACTCTTTGGTTGAAACAAAGGTTCAATAACCTCATCAAGTTCTATTTTCCTCCCACTCAATTCTTTCGAGAGAAACTCTTTCTCAAGAAATGTTCCATTTTTAGCGACAAACACTTTGCCTTCGGATTTGAGATAGAAGGTATACCCAACGGTCTCTTTTGGGTATCCTATGAAGATGCATTTCTCCGCTTTGCAATACAACTTTTCAGGCTAAAGCTTTTTGACATAAGCATCACATCCCCAAACTTTAAGAAACAACAACTTTGGCTTCTTGTCAAACCACAATTCATATGGCGTCATCTCAATGGATTTTGATGGTTCCCTATTTAAAGTGAATACAATTGGTTCTAATGCATAACCCCAAAACGATAGTGGCAAATCGGCAAGAGACATCACAGAACACACCATATCCAATAAGGTTTGATTACGACATTCAGACACACCATTAAGCTGTGGTGTTCCAGGCGGTGTCAATTGTGAAATAATTTCACACTGTCTTAAGTGACTGCCAAACTCATAACTCATATATTCTCCTCCTCCATCAAATCATAGAAATTTAATCTTCTTGTTACGATGATTCTCAACTTCACACTGAAATTGCTTAAACTTTTCAAATGTTTCAGACTTTTGTTTCATTAAGTAAATATACCCATATTTACTTAAGTAATCAGTGAAGGTGAGAAAGTAATGATATCCACCGCGCACCTCAGTGCTCATTGGACCACACACATCAGTATGTATGATTTCCAACAAGTCACTTGGCCTTTCCATTGTTCCAGAGAACGGGGTCTTAGTCATGTTGCCCATGAGTCATGGTTCACATGTGTCAAGTGATTCAAAATCAAGTGACTCCAAAAGTCCATCAGCATGGAGCTTCTTCATGCGTTTTACACCAATATGACCTAAGGGGTAGTGCCACAAGAAAGTGGTACTATCGTTACCAACTCTACATATTTTGGCATCAATGTTATGAACATGTGTATCATCACTATCGAGATTCAATAAGAATAAACCCCTCACATTGGGTGCATGACCATAAAATATATTACTCATATAAATAGAACAACCATTATTATTTGATTTAAATGAGTAATCGTCTCGCAATAAACAAGATCTAGATATAATGTTCATGCTTAACATAGGCATTAAATAATAATTATTCAGGTTCATAACTAATCCCGATGGTAATCGAAGAGCGAGCGTGCCGACGGCGATCACATCAAGCTTGGAACCATTTCCCATGCACATTGTCACTTCAACCTTTGCCAGCCTCCGTCTATTCTTTAGCTCCTGCTTTGAGTTGCAAATGTGAGCAACCGAACCGGTATCAAATACCTAGGCACTACAATGAGAGTTGGTAAGGTACACATCAATAACATGTATATCATAAATACCTTGTTTGGTGTTGGTCGCCTTCTTATCGACCAGATACTTGGGGCAATTCCGCTTCTAGTGACCAGCTCGCTTGCAATGAAAGCACTCAGTTTTTTTGCTTGGGTCCAGTCTTGGGCTTCTTCACGGGAGGGGCAACTGCTTTGCCACTCTTCTTGGAGTTACCCTTCTTGCCTTTGCCATTCTTCTTGAAACCAGTGGTTTTATTGACCATCAAAACTTGATGCTCTTTCTAGATTTCAGACTCAGTGACTTACATCATCGCAAACAGCTCGCCGACTGACTTGTTCATCCCTTGCATGTTATAGTTCATTATGAAGCTCTTGTAGCTAGGTGGCAATGATCGAAGAACTCTATCAGTGATCGCCTCTAGTGGAAGGGGCATCCCTAACTCAGCCAGACGGTTCGAATACCTAGACATTCTGAGTATATGTTCACTGACAGACCCATTCTCCTCCATCTTGCAACCATAGAACTTATCAGAGGTATCATACCTCTCGATCTGGGCATTCTTGTAAAAGATAAACTTCAACTCCTGGAACATTTCTAATGCTCCATAACGTTCAAAGCGTCTTTGAAGTCCTTGTTCTAAGCCATACAACATTGCACATTGAACTATTGAGAAATCTGCAGAATGTGCCTCCCAAGCGTTGTCAACGTCTTCGAATGACACAGGAGTGGGTGGATTACTAAGCGGTGCATCAAGGACATAAGACTTTTGGGAAGCTGTAAGGATAATCCTCAGATTATGGGCCCAGTCTACAAAGTTACTTCCATCATCTTTTAACTTGGCTTTCTCTAGGAACACATTGAAATTTAGGTGAACTACTACGCGAGCCATTGATCTACAACATAAATTTGCAAAGGTTACTAAGACTATTGTTCAAGATAATGAGTTTAGTTAATCGTATTACTTAAAAACACCTACTCAAATTTACATCCCTCCGGTCATACGAGTGCTAAATGACCCAAATTCACCAACCCAAGTCCGATCATCACGTGAGATGAGGTGGTTTCAATGGTGAACATCTTCATGTTCATCATATCTACTATATGACTCATGTTCGACCTTTCAGTCTCTTGTGTTCCGAGGCCATATCTGTACATGCTAGGCTCGTCAAGTTTAACCCGAGTGTTCCGCACATGCAACACTGGCTTGCACCCATTGTATGTGAACGTAGAGTCTATCACACCCGATCATGACGTGGTGTCTCGACACGACGAACTTTCGCAACGGTGCACACTCGGGGAGAACGCAATTTTATCTTGAAATTTTAGTGAGGGATCACCTTATAATGTGATACGTGTCCAACATATCTATAATTTATGAAGTATTCATGCCATGTTTATAGTAATTCTACATGATTTTGGTATGATTTTATTAGAACTAACCCAGACTAACACTATTTTCAGCAGAACTATCGTGGTGTCCTTTTTTGTGCAGAAATAAAATTTTCGGAATGGGCTGAAAATTTATTATGATTTTTTGTGGACCAAAAGAGACTCCCAAAACATTGGAGCTGGGCCATAAGAGGCACGAGGAGGCGGCAAGCCTGCCAGGCGCGGCCACCCACCTGGACGCGCCTAGCAGGCTTGCCACCGCCTCGTGGCACCCCCTGACGTGAGATCGACACCAAAAAATCCTATAAATATAGAAACCTCAGAAAAGAAATCTAGATCGGGAGTTCCGCTTCCACAAGCCTCTATAGACACGAAAAACCAATCGGGAGCCCGTTCCGGCACCCTGTCAGAGGGGGAAACCATCACCGGAGGCCATCTTCATCATCCCGATGATCTCCATGACGAGAAGGGAGTAGTTCACCCTCAGGGCTGAGGGTATGTACTAGTAGCTATGTGTTTGATCTCTCTCTCACTCTCGTGTTCTTGAGATGGCACGATCTTGATGTACCGCGAGCTTTATTGGTATAGATGAATCATATGGATTTTCTCCCTCTCTATCTTGTTGTGATGAATTGAGTTTTCCCTTTTTAGTTTTCTTATCGGATTGAGTCTTTAAGGATTTGAGAACACTCGATGTATTTATTGCAATGGGATATCCATGGTGACAATGGGATGTTCTATTGATCCACTTGATGTATGTTTTGGTGATCAACTTGAGGGTTCCGTGACCTTGGGAATCTATGCATGGGGGTTGGCACACGTTTTTGTCTTGACTTTCCGGTAGAAACATTGGGGCACTATTTGAAGTTCTTTGTGTTGGAATGAACATGATGACTCCGAAATTGTGTGATGCATATCATATAATCAAGCCCATGGGTACTTGTGGTGACATTGGAATATCTAGGTGACATTAGGGTTTTGGTTGATGTGTGTCTTAAGGTGTTATTTTAGTACGAACTCTAGGGTTGTTCGTGACACTTATAGGGATAGCTCATAAGATTGATAAACCTTAGGTCATCCACTTGAGGGAAAATTTCCACTGTCCGACAAAACTCTGCACTTGGAGGTCCAACACGAGTCTACAAGAAGAAGGTTGCGTAGTAGACATCAAGCTCTTTTTTGGCGTCGTTGCTGGGGAGGTGAGTGCTTGAAGGTATATCTTTAAATATTGCAATTAGATCTTTTAGTTACTTGTTTTTCACTAGTTTGGTTTTATAAAAGAAAACTACAAAAAATGGAATTGAGGTTGCCTCATATGCCTCATCTTTTTAATGTATTTCGCAAAAATGGTGGAAAGGAAAATTATGCTCAAGTGTTAGAAGAAGAAGTTATTAAAATGTTTGGCACTAAATCTTTGAGTGATGAGCATGATTCCAATGTTGTTAATATGAATTCTTTGAATATCCATAGTACTAATGATGATTGCACTAGTCATGATAAAAAGATTTCTTATAAGCATGTCAATTTTTGTGGAGTGCATAGAGTTTGTGAAGGCATGGCTAAAAGGGAAGATAGATTTTGTAAGAGGCATAAGTATTTAGAAACTAAATGGTTGCAAGAGAGGCTATATGTTTGTGCTAAAAGACTTAATATTTCTCGCCATCCTTGTGAACTTTGCAATGAAAGTGTTCATTTTAATTTCCAATGTGAATTATCTCATGATCGAATTGTGTCCAAAAATTGTGATAAGCTCATCACCCTTGAGCATCATAATGAACTTAGTCTATTTTTGGGGTATGAAGAAATGAAACATAAAACTAAGGATGTTCTAGCTAGGGTTCTCATGAAAATGATTGATTTTGATCTAAATGAAACCTATATGTATTCCGTTGTAAATTGCATTGAGAATCCTTATATTTCCAATTACTTAAAGACAAGAAAACAAATAAAAGATGAAGAGAATACTAATGAAGGGGAAGAGGTTTCCCAATATCCTCCTACTTTTCCTAATGATGAATTAGGTAACGAGGAGGAGATTTTTATTCAACCAACCTCTTGAAAAAGAAGCTTGGAGGAATTAAATAAACCTAGACATAATGTGGTGAAGAAGAAGAAATGAAGGAAAAGTAAAGGTAAAGAGGTATCTATCCCAAATAGTGTTGCTCCCGTTATTGATAGGCCTCATCAGAATGAATCAAAAATAGTTGTGGAAGATGACACACTTGAGGATGATTTTTTTATGTGACGGGGTTATTACCCCTGGGTAGGCCAAAGCAACGGGGTTGCTCCCCCCACTTCAAAGAAAAACTAAGCGACCGACTGCCCATGGCCGGCTAGAGCGCGGCCGGCTCGAGCTGTCACCGGCTAGCAACATAGTCGGCTGGTCGAGGAGCCGGCTTGACCCCCGACCGGCTGGGCGCATCCGGCTGCCTTCCGACCGCCTCCCCCGTTGACCCCAGGACGGACATGCAATGTCCCATCCCACTGCACACGGGTACGGCAACATGACGCGACCGCCACGATGGGCAACACTATAGCCACAGTGGCCGCTGAGGCACGGGTGCGCATGGATACAGTCCGGCCGTCCAGGCTGCTCACCTCGGCGAGCGTGCCCAGATGGGGAAATAGTGCTTGCACGCCCTCGCCCACTCGATTACCTGCCCCGGCGTGGCTACAGTGCAGCCGGCCGTACCGAAGACTTTGGCCGTATGGCACTAGACGACGCCTCCCGGGCGGCCCGTGCCGCGGCAGGTGGCCGAGGGCCAATCGCAGAGCCGACTGGCAGGCTCTAGCAGTAGACGGGACCGCCCACCGGGTGGACCCTATAGACGACGAGACGACACGAAGGGTGGGCCCCCGTGGTCAGCCGGAGAGGCTGCCAGCCGGGTCCCTCCACCCTGTACCTTAGGATATATTATAGAGCCGGGGGGTTGGCCTATAAAACCCCCCGAGCCCCCCATGGAACGGGGATGATGAACAACTCACTCGCACACACACACACACACACACCTATGGGACTTTTTCCCTCACTCTCACACTAGATAGCGGAGGAAGGCGAGCCACTGCTCCATCTTCCTCCTCTAGACCCAGCTCCAGGAGCAACCCTATAAGCACCCCCATCCATCGAACTAGACCGAGCAGGACTAGGGTATTACCTCCCACGGAGGGCCCTGAACCTGGGTCATCGTGTGTCACCGCCGCTTGTACCTAATCTCGCACCCGGAGCCCGTCGGCGTCCTCTAGCCCCAACCACGTACGATAAGACTACCCATGGCATCTGTCATGAGAAAACGACGACAGTTGGCGCCCACCGTGGGGCCGTACACGGCGCCGACCAGATTCATGCTCCGAGCGGGACCCCTTGCCATTCCCCGCCGCCACCACACGTCCAGGAAAAACCGTGGGCTCATGGGGCTTGCTCCGGCACGCCTTGCAGACAACTCCGTCGACCTCACGGTCGACATCGACGTGCTCACCGAGCGCTTCGGCAGGCTCAGCCTTGCCGAGGCTCCGGCCGCGGGCGAGTACCCTGGGCAGGTGCTCGTCTACGCCGGTCCGCCCATGGTTGTGGGCGCACTCACTGCAACTCAGTCCAGCGGCTCCCACGATCACGTGGGGGCAATGGCCATAATCTCCTCCACCTCCTCCGGACGTGCGCGGGCCGGGGCTGCCGCCACCGCGGCCCACGTCGGCACCTTCGACCCGCTCGGGGTGGCCCTCCGGGGCCTGAGGACCCCTATCGCCCCAACGACAAACCTCAACACCGCCGTGGCCGAGCTTGAGGTGGATCGCCGCGTCCTGTTCGAGGACGCCACCGCCCTCTCGGCCACACGACGCCGCATGGAGGCCGCCCAGCGGGAATACGCTTGCGCATATAGTCTCACCCCGGCTAGCATCGAGCCCAGTCGACGTGGGGTTGTGCGCGACCGCAGTCGCGTGGTCGCTGAAATCTTGGGCGGCAAGATGCCCGTCTACGACACTCCCGCAGCCAACCCGCGGCCCTCAAGGTGGCCTACGTGGAATTGGCCACCTTGGAGGGCGAACGTGCCGCCCACGAGCTCCACATGAAGGAGCTCATTGACGCTGTCGACACACAGCAGCATCTGCTCGCGACGGGCGGCGCCGCCTCCGAAGGCCCCCGGCTCGAGTGCGAGGGCACGGGGACTGCTGGCCATCAGCCGGCTCAGTACTCCTGCACCCCTCGCATCTCCGGCCGCCGGGTCGAAGCAAACAATCCCCGACACTCTCAGCTGCCAGGGAGCGAGCAGCCAGCTATTAACAGCCGACGCACCAACAACCTGCCTCGCAGCAGGTGCTACCACGAGGCATCGGCAGCTGGCAGCCGGCGCAGCCGCGGGCACACTCCACCCTCGCGGCGCGAGCCGGAACGTTCGGTTCCGCTCACCATCCACCCCAAGCTCTTGGCTCAGCTTGGTCCGCGCGTCCCCCTAGCGAGAACGACGCTCACGACCGCATCGACCGGCTCAGGCAGTCTGCCCTCCTCGAAGAGGAGGGATCGATTGGCCCGGCCTGTTTTGGCCCTCGGATCCGCACCGAGTCGTTCCCGACTGGCTTCACACTCCCCCGAGACACCCCAAAGTACAACAGGGCCGCCAAGCCCGAGGACTGACTGATCGACTACACCACCGCTGTTGGCATCACCAAAGGGAACAAGCGCGTAGCCGTTCGCTACGCTCCCCTCATGCTGATCGGCTTGGCCCGCACCTGGCTCAACAGCCTGGCGGCTGGCAGCATCAACACCTAGACGGACTTCCAGGAGGTCTTCGTACGCAACTTCACCGGCACCTACAAGCGGCCTGGCCGCCCCCATGAACTCGCCATGTGCGTTTAGGGGCCAGACGAGTCCCTTCATGACTACCTCACTCGGTGGACCGAGCTCCGTAACTACTGCGAGGGGGTGCATGAGGTGAGTCCATACAGTACTTCATCGAAGGCTGTCAGACGACACCCCCCTCAAGCACAAGCTTCTATGCTCCAAGCCGGCTACACTCGCCGAGCTCATGACCAAGGCAAACAAGTACGCCACGGCTGCTTCAGCCATCCAAGTCAAGACGACCCTGCCTGCCAAGGCAACAACAACACCGGCAATAACCTGGTGACTACCGACAACCGGTAGCCGCAGAACAACAAACGCAAGAGCGAGCAGCCGGATCCCCGCTACGGGAGCCGGCAGGTCAACACCATCGAGGAGCAAGAGCCGGCTGCCCAGCCTTCCAGCCAGTGCCAGCACGTTGGCAAGGCTGCCTGGCAGCCGAAGCTTACCTTTGAGAAGATGCTCGACCTCCCTTGCAAGAACCATTCAGGGGCAAAACCCTCTACGCACATGCTCCGACAGTGTAGCTTCTCACAGCGATTGCCTGGGGGATGGCCTTTCGGCTCCTCCCGCACCGCCTGCCCGCGTGCCGGACCCGGCCCTAGCTGTCGCCCTAGTGCCGGCTCTAGCTCCGGCCCAAAATGATGGTCATCTTCACGACCAGTTCCCCAACCAGGACGGTTGCTACGTCGTCTTCACCAGTGAAGAGGCGACCAAGCACACTCAAACCGACTCCATTGTGAGGTGAACGCCACCATGCCGGCAACTCCCCAGTTCATGCACTGGTCGGAGAAGCCGGTTACCTGGAGCCAGGCAGATCATCCCGCCATGATGCTGAGTTCTGGCAGCTATGCCCTGGTTCTCGACCCCACCATCACCACCGAGAAGCGCACCTGCCATTTTCATGGGTGCTGATAGATGGTGGCAGCAGCATCAACATCCTTTATGTCGACACGATGCACAAGTTGGGGCTGAAGATAGAAGACCTACAGGCGAGTCGAACGGCCTTCCATGTCATCGTGCCTAGGAAGTCCTGCTCCCGTGTTGGCAAGATCACGCTTGATGTCCTCTTAGGTGGACCCGACCACTTCTGCCGCGAGCCGGTGTTGTTCGAGGTCATGGACCTCGCAAGTCCCTACCACGCCCTGTTGGGCCGACCGGCCCTCGTCAAGTTCATGGCGATCCCCCATTAAGCCTACCTCAAGCTCAAGATGCCGGGTCCCAAGGGAATCATCACCATCACGGGTGACTACAAGATGTCGATCGAGTGCGCTCGAGACGACAGCCGGCAGGCCGAGGCCCTGGAAATCGTCGAGGAGAAGCGGCAGCTCGACCGGCTCGTGGCCCTTGCTGCCAGCCAGCCGGCCATGCCGGCTCCCCCCTCGCAGTCCGTCGGCGAGGCCTCCTTCCAGCCATCCAAGGACACCAAGCAAATCCTGCTCGACCCAGCCAACCCCGCTCAGTGCATCACCATCGGCTCCCGCCTCGATAGCAAATAGGAAGGCAAGCTCGTTGACTTCCTTCGTGAGAATCGGTACATCTTCGTGTGGTCCCCCAAGGTCATGCCGGGTGTTCCGAGGAAGTTCGCCGAGCACAAACTACACATCCGGCCGGAGGTCAAGCCGGTCAAGCAACCCCGATGCCGTTTCTCCGAGGAGAAGCGACGTGCTATAGGTGAAGAGATCGCCCGGCTGCTCGCAGCTGGGTTCATCATGGAAGTTTTCCACCTGGACTGGCTAGCCAACCCAGTCCTGGTACTGAAGAAGAATAAGACCTGGTGCATGTGCATTGACTACACCAGCCTGAACAAGGCATGCCCCAAGGACCCATTCGCCCTGCTGTGGATCGATCAAGTCATCGACTCCATGGCCGGCTATGACTTGCTGTCCTTCCTAGACGCCTACTCCGGCTATCACCAGATGAAGCTAGACCCAGAAGACCGGCTCAAGACCTCCTTCATCACGCCCTTCGGGGCCTACTGCTACATCACCATGTCCTTCGGCCTGAAGAACGCAGGTGCCACCTTCCAGCGGTGCATGCAAAAGTGCCTCCTGCCTTAGATAGGCAGGAACGTCCATGTCTACGTCGACAACATCGTCGTCAAAACCAAGAAGCACTTTAGCCTCCTCGACGATCTCCAGGAGACCTTCGCAAATCTGTGCGAATACAAGATCAAGCTCAACCTGGAGAAGTGTGTCTTCGGTGTACCAGCCGGCCAACTCCTGGGTTTCTTCGTGTCCACCCACGGCATCGAAGCTAACCCCGAGAAGATCAGCACAATTGAGCGCATGCCCAAGCCGACCCGGCTCCGCGACGTCCACAAGTTCACCGGCTGCCTCGCCTCGCTCAGCCGGTTCATTAGCCGACTGGGGGAGAAGGCCCTGCCCCTCTACGGGCTCCTTCGCAAGGCGGCTCTGATCGAGCCGGGTCGCACCAAGAAGCCGGGCATGTTTGATTGGCCCGACGAGACAGACGAGGCCTTCCGTGGCCTCAAGAAGTCTCTCACCCGTGCACCCATCCTAGCAGTGCCGGCTGAGAAGGAACCCCTACTCGCCTACATTGCGGTGACCACACGCGTCATTAGTGTCGTCTTGGTGGTCTAGTGGCCAGAGGAGGGCAAGTCCCTGTCGGTCTAGCGTCCCATCTACTACCTCAGCGAGGTCCTTTCCGCCTCCAAGCAGAACTACCCCACTACCAGAAGATGTGCTACGGCATATACTTCGCCGCCAAGAAGGTCAAGCAATACTTCTAGGAACATACCATCACCATGGTAAGCATGACCCCGCTCGGCGAGAGCATGAGTGGCTGGGACTCCACCGATCGGATCGCCAAGTGGGTCATAGCTCTTGCCGATCACGAGATCCGGTACGAGCCACGAACCGCCATCAAGTCACACATGTTGGCTGACTTCCTCGTCGATTGGGCGGAGACCGAGTTCGTGCCGCCTCCCCCAGACTCCATGCATTGGCGGATGCATTTCGATGGCTCCAAAATGAGGACCGGCCTGGGTGCCGACATAGTCCTCCCCTCCCCGAAAGGTGACCAGCTCAAGTATGCCCTCCAGATCCACTTCGCCGCCTCCAACAATGTGGCCGAGTACAAGGCCATCGTCCATGGCCTCCGGATCACCAAGGAGATCGGCATCAGGTGCATTCTATGCTTCGGTGACTCCGACCTTGTGGTACAACAGGTCTCTGGCAAATGGGACGCCACGAACGCCAACATGGCTAGCTACCGCTTCCTCGTACAACAACTCACTGGCTCCTTCGAGGGCTGTGAGTTCCACCATGTCCCACAGGCGGACAATGAGGCGGCCGACGCGCTGGCAAAGATCGGCTCCACCCGGCAGGCCATCCTAGCCGGCGTCTCCCTTGAGTGGATGCTCAAGCCATCGATCAAGCCTTCCCCAAAATCAGAATCCATCTTCGTGCTGGCAGACACCGCCGACCCGTCGACGGCCCCGGCTGCCCCTTTGACATCTTCGCCATCGGCTCCCTCAACCTCGGTCACCCTACCGACGCCAGTTGAGCCGGCTATCTCTGAGGCCGCCGGCTCCAACGACGCGGTTGTCATGATGATGATTGACCAACCGGCCCCGGGGGCTCGCGAGCCGGCCCTGAGGACTGATCATCTGGACCCGGGGGCTCCCGAGCCGGCCCCCGTCTCGGCCCCCTCTTGGGCATAGCCTATCCTGGCATTTCGTCTACGTAGAGAGCTCCCCCAGGACAAGGCCTTGGCAAGGCAAATTCAGCATCGAGCCTCAGCATACAACATCATCAACAACGAGCTTGTCCATCACAGCACCACCGGCGTCTTCCAACAGTGCGTCGAGCCGGAAAAGGGTCTGGAGATCCTCCTCGACATCCACTAGGGCGAGTGCGGGCACCACGCCGCCTCCAGGACCATGGTGCCCAAGGCCTTCCACCACAGCTTCTACTGGCCCACTGCTCTCGAGGCGGCCAAGAAATTAGTCGATGAGTGTGAGGATTGCCAGCACTTCAGCATGTAGAGCCACCTACCGGCGTCGGCCCTCCAAACCATCCCCCTCTCATGGACTTTCACTGTCTGGGGGCTAGACATGGTGGGTCCCTTCAAGACCGCACGAGGCGGCATGACGCATTTGCTAGTGGTTGTCGACAAATTCACCAAGTGGATCGAGGCGTGACCAATCAAGAAGATGGACGGCCCCACGGCCGTCCGGTTCATTGACGACATCACGGTTCGCTACGGCGTCCCCAACAACATCATCCCTGGCAACAGCGCGAACTTTGCCAAGGGCGTGCTTGCGCATTTCTGCTCCATGCAAGGAATCCGGCTCAACCTAGCCTTTGTCGCTCATCCACAGTCAAATAGCCAGGTCGAGAGGGAAAACGGCCTCATCCTGTCCGGCATTAAGCCCTGGATCGTGATGCTGCTGGTAAGGTCAGCCGACTTTTAGGTTGACAAGCTGTCGGCTGTCCTTTGGAGTCTCAGGGCCACCCCCAACCGGTGAACCGGCTACACGACCATCTTCCTCGTATACGGGTCCGAGGCGATCATCCCCACGAACATCGAGTTCGACTCGCCTCAGGTTTGCCTGTACACGGAGAAGGACGCAAAGGAGGCAAGGGAAGACGGTGTCGACTTACTCGAAGAAGCCCGTGAGCTGGCCTAGAGCTGGACGGCAATCTACCAGCAAAAGCTCTAGCACTACCACAGCAAGCGGATTCGTCCGCTCTCCTTTCGTAAAGGGGACCTGGTGCTCAGGCGGATCCAGCGGATAGCCGAACAACACAAGCTGTCCTCCCGATGGGAGGGCCCGTTCATCATCAGCAAGGCATTGCACAACAATGCGTACTACCTAATAGATGCCCAGAAGCCGCAGAAGCGCAAAAGAGATGCCTCCAGCGAGGAGACTAAGCGCCCATGGAACGCGACACTCCTCCACCCATTTTACTGCTAAAAAGACCAGTGTATGTATGTATCCCTCCCCTTTTGGGCTTATGAATGCAATGGGTGCCCCAGGTCGGCTCTTGGGGCACGCCTTTTTTGTTTCCCTCGAAGGTTTCCTCACTCATCGGCTCCCCGACCCGGCTCCCGACCTCGGCGGCTCACCGGTTGGTCCTGGCTCGCCTCTCTTGAAAAATTGACCAAGTAGTGTGAGCCGAGCAAAGCCCTCCCACCCCTCCCAACTACAGATCCGGCTCCCAGCTGTCCGGCTGGCGGGGCCTCGGGGCGGCAAAGCTTAGCTCACACGAAAGATCGATCACAAAGGAGAGGCCGGCTAGGCCCAGCAGGATCACCGCCTCGCCTCTGCCACTCTACTTATCCTAAAAAACTCTCGCGGTTCCTAAGTTCAGAACCGAGTCTCTCGAGGCGGACGCCCCAACCTAGCTATAGACCGGCTGCTGGCTGTCGGGCTGGCGGGGCCAAAACCAAAGGGGAAAAGGGGCGGAATGGAAGGAACCAAAAGGGCGAAAAGGGTAAGGACGAGCAAGCACGTGGAATAAGGCAAACACATCAAACATTCATAGTGCAAATTTTAAAGACAAAAGAGGCCCACGGCCATCGCGGTTCAGTACATTACACCCCTAGTGGGTGGACTTACAGACTAACATGCAGGAGAAAGAAAAAAGATAAGACGCCCGGGGGCTCAGGCCACCGGCGCGTCGCCAGCCGGTGCACCGCCAGCCGGCGCATCGATGGGCGGCTCGACTCCCGTCCCGGAGGTAGCTGCGGCCTTCGGGTCCGCCTCCTTGGCCTTCGAGGTGGCCTCCGCAGTCTTAGTCGTCTCGCCGCTGGAGTCGGTGCTCGCGTCGGCAACCTCCTCGCCCTTCGGACCTTAGGGGATGCCGAAGAAGTCTTCAGGCACTAGTTCGCCGTCCTCACCAAGGGCCGGCAGGAACTCATCCGGGTCGACGTACGACACCAGCTTGTTGGCCCGGTGGACAAGGGCTAGCTCACGGGCCTCCCGCTTCTCGGCCGGCTCGTCCCGCATGGTCACTAGCTGGCCCAAGTCTAGCCCGCGATACCATGACGTGACGAACCGGAGCGCCATCTGCGCTCCAGCTCGGGCTGCTGACGCCTTCCAGGCCTCCAGCCGGGCCATGGCCTGCTCCAGCCACAAGGCCACGCGGTTCTCCGGGGCTCCTCCGCGGCCTGGCCACAAGGTGGCGATGATCTCCTTGGGCACCGTCTTCAGCTGCTCCATGCTTCGCTTGAGGTGGGTCTGTCGGTTTTCAATGGCGAGCCCAAGCTCCGCCACATCCCACGCGGAGTCCTCCTCGATGGAGCGCCCGCATGCCCGAAGGCATTCCCGGTGCTCCTCGACGGCGCGCTCAGCATGGCGATGAGTTTCCGGGAAGCGCCCTAAGAGAAGAAAGGGAAGAAGGGAGAAAAGCAAATCAAAAACAAGAACCAGCAAAGAAAAGGGCAACCGGCTGAAAAAAAGACACTTACGTTCGATGGTGTCGTCCACCTCGAGGGCAAGGTGGAGCGACGTGTCCTTCTCTGACACCAACACCACCTCCACCTCATCAAGGGAACCCTTAAGCTCCTCGAGTATCCTCTCGAGGCGGGTCACCTCACCTTGGAGGGCGGCGGTCCGCCGGGCAGCGTCACCTGCCTCCTTGACAGCCGCCTCCTTGGCCGTCACCTCTCGTGCCACGTCGGCCTTGAGGCGGTCCTGGGCCGCCTCCCCGTCCACCAACAGCGTGGCTAGCTGGTCCTTGTCCTGAGTAACCGCCTGGACGCTTTGCGTCAGTCGGTCCCGCTCGGAGACGGCCTCGGCCTTCTCCACCCGGAGGGCGGTAAGCTCATCTGCAAGACAAAACGGGCGTCAGCCGGTCCTCCTAAGCCTGTTCCGGCTGCCAGGCAGCCGGCCCGGCTCCCGGGGGCTATGTGCCCCTCCCTCAAGACCTGGCATACCTTGCACACGTGTCAACTCCTCCTCCAGCCGGTAGAAGCCATGCTTGTCGCGGTCATGGATGGTGACCGCCTCCTCGAATAGCTTCTGCCGCTGGGAGTTCCCCTCCCGCCATAGGAAGCCAAGGTCAAAACACCCTCAAGGAGATCCGTCATGGCTGTCTGTCAGCTGGTCAGCCGACCCGCATCTCGAGGGCTACACCCAGTGGGTGCGCTGGCACTCCCCCACTGAAATTTTTAACAAGGGCGATCATGCTTACCTTCGCACGCCACAGGGTGGCGCCAGCTGCCTCCGCGAACCGGTCCAGCTCCTGGCGGCATCGGTCCAGAACACTCCCCAGCTCCCCGAGCGTGGGCACCTGGCCGCCTGCCGGGGGAGCCAGAAGGGTTGGGATGCGCATCAGCACCTCCTAGTCCCGGAGCACCTCCTGCATGGTCCTTAGGGTCCTCCGGGCCCGGCCGCCATTGCCGCCCATCCCCGGGCTCGCCACGGTGCCGGCCGCCGTGCGTGGGTTGACGACGGCAAGAGCTCGGGAGTCGCCTACTCCTCCTGCGCTCGGCGTCATCGCCGCTTCCTCCTCCCGCCAGTCTGACGCGACGATTGCGATGGATGGCGCCTCCGTCTCCATGGCCGCCGCCTCCGGCGCCGCCTCTAGGGCCATCGGAGCCCCCGGCACGTCGACCCGGGCCGGCTCGACCGCGAGTGGCGTCACGGCCGACACCTTCGGCCGGGACGCCTCGGGAGCGGGCTCCATGGCTGCCGCGCTCGTTCGGGCCGCCTCCTCCACGGACGGAGGCGCGGGTGGCTCCACAGCCGCCCCTCGCGGCTCGCTCGATGGGGGCCTCGACAGACTGGTCGATTCCGTCGCCGAGTCAGATGCCCGCGCAAGGTCCGCAGACCTCCTCCGCCTCCCGCCGCTCGAAGTCCCGGAGTGCGAGGCCCCGCCTCGCGTTCCGGACTTTGAGGGACGGCTTCCCTTCGTGGAGCTTGATGGGGTCCCTGTGGAACACAAAGATCGATCACCCACCGGCTCGCGACCCGGAGGGAAACACACGCAACGAAGGAAGGAGCGCTCACCCGATGACGACGGGAAAAGGCCGCTTGGCGTGCGCCGGCGGTCTCCGTGTGGCCACCTTAACCCGCTTATGAATGGGCGACGGGGCCACGGGCTCCTCCTGAGCCGGCCTCTTCGCCCGGCTGGTGTTTCCGGCCGCTGGGGCTTGAGCCGGCCGCTCCTCGCTCTATCGGCCCTGCTGAGCTGAGGGGGAGGCGCGTTCAGAATCATCACATCATCGTCATCATCATCATCGTCATATGTCCAGTCCCTGATCGTGGGACCAATAGGGAACTTACCAGCTCCGCTGGGCTCTCCGGCTCCGCCGTACCCTCTGGCTCCGCTGGGGTTGCCGGCTCGCGGGCTTGCCGGCTCCTTCACTCTTCCCGTGGAGTCCACCCCCTCTTTTGGCGGGCCTCCCCGCTCGTAGTATTCAGAGTTAGAGTGCTCGTGCTCCGGCTCGAAGATTTGGGGGTGCGGGCCGTCCGGAGTGTTCTGTCGCACTAACAACTACGGTCAGCACGGCGAAGTGAGGTCCGCTGCCGGCTGCCGGCTGGAAAGAATCAAACGAAGAAAAGACGTCTCGTCGAAGACTTACCAGGGGACGGTTGATGCGGTCATACGACTCCATGCCAAATGTCCACGACGCGGGCTTCAGCTTGAATGTCGTGAGGGCGTTCACCCGCGTCGCAACCTGAGCCGGTGTCAGGTCGACGGTCATCAGTCGACAGGGGTCTCGGCGGCCGGACATGTCACAGATCCGGTGCGGCCTAAGCTGGAGAGGCAGCACCCGACACGGGATGAAGGCCGCCACCAGATCGGAGGCGACCAACTCCTCGATTCTCTTTACCTTCACGAGCCGGCCGAGCTCTGCAAGAGCCACGCTACGCGGGGCGGCTCCCAGCCAGTTCACCTGGGTGGACTGCGTGTCGACGAACGGCGGCAGCCGTATGAAGTCCAGGTTTGGGTCGGTGTTCTTCACATAGAAGAATGTCCGATGCCACCCCTTGATGGAATTGATGAGAGAGAAGGGCGGGAAGCATGCGGTGCCGCGACAACACACCACGATGCCCTCGCAGGCACTGCTCTTCAGCGCCTTGAGGTAGAAGAGGGCGTTGAAGAGATCAAGGAAGGGGAGGACCCCCAGATACCCATCGCACAGCGTCACGAAGCTGGCGAGGTAGAGGATCGCGTTGGATCCGAGGTGGTGTGGTTGAAGATCAAAGGTGTCCATGAGAAGCTGGAAGAAGTGGCTCACCAACAGCCCGAAACCCTGGGAGAAGTGCTAGTGGAAGATGACGTGCTCCTCGGGCTGTGGCGCCAGCACCACATTGTCGCCCGGTGCATGAGCGACCACCCGCTCCTCCGGCGGCAGCATGCGCGCACGGTGGAGCTCCACAATATCCGCCTCGGTGACGATGGATCTAGCCCAGCTTCCTCTGCGCCCGTCGGCCATTGTGGCGGAAGGGCGGCTTGCAGGCACGTGTGCGAGCTCGGAGCAGCGTTGCGCAAGGAGGCGAGGAAGGCGAAGAGAAAGGAATATGAGGCAGCAAGGGGGCGAGTGGGATGCGGGTATCTCCGCCCCTGCCCTTCCTCCCCTTTTAAATGTGGAGGCCAGTACCGAGGGACGTGGGGATTAACTGTGCCCACTCCCCCGGAAACTCCATGCATGAGCGGGCGGCTCGGGCCGTAACGGCCACTTTGGGGCGTAGAAAATCCTGGCCTGCGCCCCGAGGTCTACTGGGCTAAGTATGGGGCCTCGCGCACTAGGCCCAGGCTGACGTCCCATCTCCCCACGTGTGCAAGGCCTGCCACATCATTACCCGCCGCGTGGCATGCGGCGGGCCGGTTTGGGTCCCGGGGCGACGCGCCGAAACCCGAGGCATCGAGTCCAACGGCCGACCCGGCTGGCCCTTCGGCTTCACACTGGAGGCGGGTACCGTTGGGGGGAAGCCGCCGGCTCCCCTCCGTTTACCGGACACGGGCCCCCGCCGGCTTCGGGGACTACTGACGGGGTTATTACCCCTGGGTAGGCCAGAGCAACGGGGTTCTTCCTTGCACTTCAAAGAAAAACTAAGCGATTGGCTGCCCATGGCCGGCTGGAGCACGGCCGGTTTGAGCTGTCGCCGGCTAGTGACACAGACGGCTGGTCGAGGAGCCGGCTTGACCCCCAATCAGCCAGGAGCGGCCGTCTGCCTTCCGGCCGCCTCCCTCGTTGACCCCGGGACGGACATGCAACGTCCTATCCCACTATGCACGGGTACGGTGACACGACGCGACCGCCATGATGGGCAACACTATAGCCACAGTGGCCGCTGACGCATGGGTGCGCATGGCTACAGTCCGGCCATCCAGGCCGCTGACCTCGGCAAGCGCGATCGGGCAGGGAAACAGTGCCGGCACGCCCTCACCCACTCGATTACCTTCCCCGGCATGGCTACAGTGCAGCCGGCCATACCGAAGACTTTGGCTGCCTAGCACTAGACGACGCCTCCCGGGCGACCCGTGCCACGACAAGTGGGCGAGGGCCAATCGTAGAGCCGGCTGGCGGGCCCCAGCGGGAGACGGGACCGGCCATTCGGTGGACCCTACAGATGACAAGACGACAAGAAGAGCGGCCCCCCTGGTCAGCCGGAGAGGCTGCCAGCCGGGTCCCTCCACCCCCGTACCTTAGGATATATTATAGAGCCAGGGGTTGGCCAATAAAACCCCCCGAGCCCCCATGCAACGGTGATGATGAACAACTCTCTCACACACACACACACACCTATGAGACTTTTTCCCTCACTCTCACACTACATAGCGGAGGAAGGTGAGCTGGCTGCTCCATCTTCCTCCTCTAGACTCAGCTCTAGGAGCAACCCTGTAAGAACCCCTATCCATCGAACTAGACCGACCAGGACTAGGGGTATTACCTCCTACGGAGGGCCCTGAACCTGGGTACATCGTGTGTCACCGCCGCTTGTACCTAATATTGCACCCGGAGCCCGTCGGCGTCCTCTGGCCCCAACCACCTACGATAAGCCTACCCATGGCATCTGCCGTGAGAAAACGACGACATTGTGCCTATTGCTTGCTATGATGATTATGATTGGGAAGATAATGATACTTCTTATAATCTTGAAAATATTTATGGCACCAACTTGGTGCTATTCATACCATTAATGATGAGCGTGATTATGTTTATGATATACAAAGTTCCAATCTTGGGGATCCTCTGCTTAATGAATATGATCTTTTTATTACCCCTACTTTGAATGATCAAATTTGTTATAATGATTGCATGCCTTCTACTTATGATGATTATTGTGATGATACTTATTCAATGAAAAATAGTGATGATTACTATTATGATACTTGTCATAATTATGAATACCCTTTTACTGAATATTACTCTTTTAGTGTGGAACCGATTTGTAGTATTCATTTCTTTTATGATACTCCCACTATTAGTCATTAGAAGAATTTTTCTTTTGTGGAGAGTAGTAAAATTTCTATGCTTGTAGATCATGAACAGAATGCTTTATGTGCTAGTTATATTGTGGAATTACTTCATGATGCTACCAAAAATTATTATGAGGGAGGAACATATGCTTGTAGGAATTGCAATAATATCAAGTTTCCTCTCTATGTGCTCAAGGTTTTGAAGTTATGCTTGTTTTGCCTTCATGTGCTAGTTGATTCTTGCTCCCATAAATTTTTTGCCCACAAAATTTCTATGCATATAAAATGGGTTAGACTTAAATGTTCTTGTCATGAGATTCATGATGCCCTTTTGCATGTTTCAATTACTATTCCTATACGAGCATCACTGAAATCACCATGCCTAGCTAAAAGGCATTAAAGAAAAGCGCTTGTTGGGAGACAACCCAACACTTTTAACTTCTATTTTTATGTGTTCACATGATTAAGCTACTGCATTAATCATGTTCTGTGTCTTTTACTTCAATAAAGTGCCAAGTAAAGCCTTTGGGATAGTGTGGATACTTCCTTGTTTGATTCTGTGCAAAAACAGAAAGTTTTGCGTCCAGTATATGAATTATCTGATTTTACTGGAGCGTCGAAAAATTCTGAATTTTACAAAAGATTTCTATGAAAATTATGTGATATGTCCTAGTTTTTCAGAATTTTTAGAGTGAGAGAAGTATGGTGATCATTCAGATCTTTACAGACTGTTCTGTTTTTGACTGATTCTCTTTTGCATGCATAGTTTGCTTGTTTCGAGTGTTCCTATAGCTTATATTGAGTGATATAAATTGTGGGAATGATGGAATACAGTAGGTATCATGTGGGAATAATTATGAATCTTGTCATGACAGTACCTAAGTGAATGATCTATCTTTATTACAGTAACCCTTCTCACAAAGTTCCGTTAAGTTTTGTGTGATTGAAGTTTTCAAGTTTGGGGTGAGATACTGATATGAGGAGAATAAGTGTAGCGACCCGACTCAAAACGAGTCAAGCCACTGTGTTTTATGTACCATCCCTGGATCAGTATGCTGGCATACACAGTACATCAATGTATATATCAAAGTGCAATCACATGTAAATAACGTAAAACTGATATATACCTTAAAATAGCAGCGGATACAGTCAATGGGAGTGGAGTCCCAATAACACCAACGGCAAGTTGAGTGCGGACCGTAACCCTGAATCGTACTCTTACCTGTCGTAGAAGAGTATCTACAACATAAGATGTTGCAGCCGTGTAGGTCAGCATTTTGAATATGCCGGCAAGATCACCATAGCAGAACAAAAGATAGAAACTATACTATTTGCAATAAGGCTTTATGGCTTTGTGGCTAAGTTTTTGCATAAAAGCTGATTTTATTTTCCTACAACAAAGGAATATCAGGAATTTCACTATTGAGTTACCTATCATGACATGGTTCCGCCAACCAATGTCTCAATGCCCATAAGTATCACAAGTTGCCCACAATTAGTTATCAGTCCAGTGTTGAGAGTTTAGAGATAGATCCAAGTCTAGAAGCACAATTTGTCCGTAACTGGGGACATGGCTAATCGGTTAGGTTTAACTCTGTAGAGTGTTGCACACGTTCCCCACAAGATTTGGTCGCCTCCGTTTGATTTCTCGTACTTCAGGGTGTTTGAGAAACGGATGACCAAAACATGGTCTTCCAAAGGGTTTCCCTGTGACTCTGTCGGTGCCCATCCTTTCCTACCGTTCTTCTACATCTCGTAGCACCGCCTGTCCAGGGTCACCACGATATCCAACCAAGACAGAGCCCATAATGACTTGTGGCTGTGCAGGTAAGCTTCCGGGCATGAAGTATTCATCCTTCCCTTTGAGTCTGGGTGAGGCTTTCCGTGTGAATACTGGCCATCTCCAGCAACACCTAGGCAAATCCACTGGTTTCTCCAGGGTACCGTTTCAACCATCCCTCACCCAGTAGTGTGTATTGAAAAACTTGTTTCTCAAGTCTCGAAGTCGTGAGGTCTTGAATATGCAGGTCTTGAAGAAGCCTTCATGAAGTCGTCGTTTTGACGTGGAGTCCTTCTTCACACCACTCACGAACAATCATACCAGACCCCGTCTACTTTAGCATAGCATTGAACTAACTAGCATTCCCGGGCTTTAGTAACAAGTGGTGGGTTCCTACCTCATGCATTCTACTCAACTACAAGAATTTCAATAACACTACGAGAGGGATTTGTTGAAATGATGTCACTATATGCAATAAAACATAGGTATGAAAAGATGGTCAAAGTGAACTTGCCTGTACTGTTGATGATGAGAAAGATCGCTCTCAGAAATAACTTGATAGACTATACTTCACTCTCCGATGAAGATCTATATAATATCAAACATTGCATTCATAAGCAATCATACTAGCAATCAATTCTAACAATCAAGAAGTAACACAAAAACCAAAAGTAACAAGGTTGATGAAGGAAATACTTAACACAAAAGTTAAAATCAACAAAGTTTTCATAAACACCACTAGGGTGGTTTTCCACTACAAACAACTATTTACAAACAAAACAAAGCAAAGTAAAATATCACAAAAGGACTTTAGTAAATATTTTACTAGCAAAAAGAATTACTTTTGAAGAACAAGTAAAACTATGAAAACAACATCCTAAACATCATAAGTGTTTGCCTAATAAACTTAACTACAAGCACAACCATAAACTAAGAGAAAAAAATTTATGAAACAACTAAGTTAACGGAAAGTAATTAATAAAATCTTCATTACAAAACATAATTAGATCATCTAAAACTTTTTGGAAAAGAGTTTCTATTAAAACTAAATTGTTTTATAACACATTACCTAATGAAAAATAATCTAGTTTTCCTATCATAGTAGAGCAAAACTAAATTATTTTTTTATTAACAAATCATTTCTTAACAGAAAGGAATTACTACAAATTTATTTGAAAACATAATCTAATTACTTAAAACTTTGTTAAAATTAATTATTACTAACTAGTTTGTTTTTATCAAACTATACCTAGTTAAAAACTATAATGTCCCTATAACAACATAGTAATAAACTAAGCAAATTATTTTATTGTATTAACAGCAAGTAAACTCCTAAAGTTGAGACAATAGAACCTACTAAAACAAAATATAACTAGCTCAGATTTAAACTAACAAAATAAAACTAATTAAAATATATTAACAAACTAAACAGATTCTGTTTCTAGTTAAAACCATAATCAAATTTATTCTAAAAAATTCTCAAACTTTACCTACTGATAGCTAGGGTCACTAGTAACAAGTAGCAAAAAGAATCAACTCAAAATACTTTTTAGAACTCTAGATATTCAGAAAACAAAATTTAAACCAAATCTGTTTAAATCCAAATTTAATTATTCAAACATGGTCAAACTTGGCATCTACAAAAACTAGATAATTTTTTTTATACAATGCAAAAAGAATCAATTAAAAACAACTAAAAACATAAAAGATATGATAAAAATAAAATCAGAACTATTCTGGAAACACAAATTAAAACAGAAAAGAAAAATCGTTTCAAACGGACAGGGGGGTGACGTGGCGCGCTCTGGTTGGCTGTGGCCATGTGCGTGCGGGGCAAATCGAGCGGGCGGCCGAAGTTTAACAGAAAACGGTTCGGGGTTAATAAGATCTAATCCGGATCGTTGATCCAGATCTGACGGTGGAGAGGGGTGGAGGAGCTCACCGAGGAGGGTTGCCGGCGGTGGTGTCTCCAGCGACGACGATGGCTGGATGCGGGCGATGGCTCCAGGGGGTCTTCGGCGACGACGATAGCACTGGTCGACGCGGGGAAGCACGGTGACGACGATGGTGGCGTCGGAGGTGCTCGGGGGCGATGGTGTCGTCGATGGTGAGCTTCGCGGCGGCGGCGGCCATCGGGTGTCGATGAGGAGAGGGCTCCGGTGGTGTCTGGGGCTCGGGGAGGGCACTGGAGGTGCGTGTGAGTGAGAGAGAGAGGTTGGTGGGCTCGGGGGGTTTCGGGGAAGGCAGGGAGGAGCGGTGGTGCGGCAATGGCGCGACGGCCGTGGTTGTCTCCGGCGAGAAATTTCGCCCGCGTTAGGGGCTCGGGGTAGGAGGTGTCGCGGGGAACAAAGAGAGGAAGGGGCTGGCTTTATATAGGCACGGTCGGGGCTCGAGGGAGGGACAGGAGGAGGAGTCTCCGGCACGGATTTGCCGGCGAGGTGAGGGGAGGGGATGGAGGAGAGGGCTGACCGGCGGGATCTCGGGGTCGAACGGTGGGGTCGGGCGTCAGTGGAAGAGAGGGAGTGGAGCGCGCATCGGTTGACCGGTCGGGAGTGGTTTCGGGCGAGATTAGGGGGGGCTGGGCCGGCGGCTTTTAAAGCCTTTTAAAGATTTCCTATTTTATTTTTACAGCAAACCAAAACCATTTATTGACCATAAATACTTGCCTAAAAATAAAAAGTTTTATATGGAAATTATCAGAAGAATAAATGCCATTTAATGGACATTTTTCCCTGGCCAAATTAGAACTTTTTTAAAAAAAATCATTTTTCAGAAAATGCCTTAATTGGCTTTATTTACTTTTGCAAATATTTTTCAAATAACTTTTTGGGTTTGATGATTCAAAAACTTCACAAATTACCCCGTGGCTTTGGAGTGTCATATTACTCCTCTCAAATATCTTTGCAAGGGGTTTGGATGCTTGCAAATTCAAAATAGGGAATTTAAATGAAAGTGAAACTCCATATGAGAATTATGTCAAATAATTTTCAACTTCAAAAATTTAAACTTCCAACTCATATTTCATATGATTTGAAGAAGTCATATTATCCTCTCTCATGAAAATCATTGAGTTGCATAAAGTTTCTAAATTTGAAAGATTTTCAAATGGAATTCAAATCACATGGGAAAATCATTTTATTCCCTCTCATTCAAAAGTTTTCAAAGTTTCAAATTTTCACTCACTTTCAATCACTCAAACAAACAATCAATCATTCTAATATTTATTATAACATTCCAAAGTTTGGGATGTTACAAACCTACCACACTTATAATGAATCTCGTCCTCGAGATTCGAAAGGGCTAGAAAGAAAAGGTTGGGGTTTGGGGGTCTTCTAACGAATCCACCGACCAAGAAGGTGTGGGATCTTCCAACAAGACTCCATTGACCTGGAAGGTGTGGGGTCTACCACACTTAAAATGAGAGTTACTGGTCCCTCAAAATTTTGGCAGTCATGTGGGTGCATCTATCTCTTCACATTCTTCATGGTAGCTTCTTCGGTGATGCTCCTCCGTTTAATATCAAAATCTTGTGATCTCATAACAAAATGTATTTCCTCCGATACTGGGTCTTCTTAACTGACAAGTCTCGTGATCATTCTAAATAACTTATGGATGATCTCATGGTGGTCTACCATTGGTGGGTATCCTGTAGTGAAATGTGTCTTGGCTTCATTCGTCACCGTAATATTCCTACGTGTGACAGCAACTGTCATGTACAAGGGGTTTCATCATACCATTCTAAGGCTTAAACAAAAGCTTCAAAGAACGTCGTCTCTTTACTATGGGTAAGTCACTCAGATTTACCATTCCGAATAGCAAGAGAATGATAAGAGTAAGTCGTCATGGTGGCCAAGCCATGTCGCACTGAAATCATTACCTTGTATAAGGTTTAGTAATCTCGTATTCTAGCACTTGGGCTTCCTCACAAGCATTGCAGAAATTTCTCTTGTCAACGAACAAAGTTCGGATAAATCCATTGATTTCTGCATGCTGAACAAAAACATCTATCGTTTCTTCACATCTCTCAGGTTATCGTATACTCCTAAGAAAAACGTTTGCTAATCAGTCGTAGCTTCTTCCAAATTTCTTCCTTCACAAAATGGGGCTTGATCCTTATCAATCCTGAGGTCACAGTCTTGTGGGTTCACTTGAATACTGGGATAGCCTTAACTCACTCCTGGGGTTACTATCGTTCCATATTCCAACATTACCTTCAGTTCACTCCATTATACTCTTCGCAGACTTATTCTTGTTTAGATTCCACTCTGCGGAATTCATTTTCTTCTCCATTGGTCTGTTTAACCTTGGGTATGGTTTCATCACAATCATTCCTTTTCCCAATATTCCAACTTCAAAATCACTTTTTCACAAAGGTTATCATCCACATATTTTTATGTGGTCCCACATTCTCTTCACCTGTATTCACTTATTCAAACTCCTTAATATGACTGGTATTTTCTTCATTCTTTTGTCCCTGTGGTTGCTACCACACTTAAAATGAAATGCACGCATGTCTGTAGAGACCATATCCTTGAAAATGGTCGGAGTTTCTTTGTTCATAAAGTAACAACTCATGTAATACAACATAAGATAAATCATGACACCATAACCTTCCATTGACTCATGAATTTATTACAAACTCTGAGACTTCCATTACATAACTTCAAATGGTAAGAGTGCCACCTATTACATTTATTACATCCAGAATCCAAAACTCAGACTACTCATGTTTAGCCATTCTTCTCTAGACAGGTATAGGAGTAGTGTCCTGTTTTCTTGCACTTAAAACAGATGATTCCTGACATATCTCGGGGCTTCTTGATGTTGGTTTTTGCTCCTGGGACTTCTGGTTCCTTTCTTGGGCATTTATTGGCATAGTGGCCCATATCCTTACACTTGAAACATCTAATATGACTCAGGTCCTTCTGTTCAGGGGCTTGTCTCTTCCTGAGGTTCTTTGTTCTGATCAAAACTTCAATTTCCCGTGGATCAAACTCCACTTCTTCTGTTGGGAAGTTTCCTAGATACTCTTGTCTTTCCTTTTTATAGTCCTGTGAGAAATGTCCTTCTTCTCCACAAGAATAGCAGGCATTGGAGTAGAATCTGGTTAGGCCTTCTCCATCAAGGTCTTCAATATCTTCCTTCATCACAAGTTCTCCAAACTTTCCTCTGAAGGCTTCCTTCATGTCTTTCTTCTGCTGCTTGATGACTTCTTGTACCTTGGGGTACATTTGGCATTGAGCAGGGTAGTGATTGGTTCCTTCACACAAGAAACAGGTCACCTGCCCAGTTGGGCATTCCTCAGCAGGGTGTTTCTCTTCACAATGAGGGCATCCATCCTTGTGTTCTTCCTGGGTGTGTCCTATCTCTCCACATATCTTGCAGGCACAAATCCTCTTCACAACTTTGCAGGGCTTTTGGATGTTGGTAACAACATGAGATCCGTGCAGAGTCATCTTGAATTCTTCCCAAGTGATTGATGCTTGCCTATCATGGATATCTTCATGCATCTTCCACCAATTTGCAGCACCTTTCGCAAAGTACCGAAGAGCATATTGGACCATCTTGTTCCTTGTAACAAGGTTACTCCTTAGATGATCCTCCATGTTCTGAATCCATTCTTCTGTCTCTAACCGAGTCATTGATCTAGAATACACAAGTCCATCTTCATTCGTCATCTATTGGGTTCAAGGTTTTGAGGATGGGATGGGTAAGAGAGAGAAAGGAGAGGATACACACAATACAAACAATGGTTTTGAAAATAGATTTTAGTTGTGGCTGTCGAAAATTTACACACAAATGAGAGCTCACAAATCATCGTATCTAACGTAAGTATACAACAGGGTTTGGTCTTCTAGGGTATAATATCTTGGAAATTCTTCATGGTCTTCAATTTCTTAGGGTCTTCACAGTCTTCAACTCGTGTAGCTTCAACTCTTCTAATGCATGGTGAAATCTTCTTTACTTTGAAGTGACCATCAGTTGTTTCGATATCTTGTCCTTCTCGAAGTGGTCAAAGGGGAACGGGTATTTTCTAACTTTTTGAGGTAAGAGAGATCATTTGATAAGGCTCAAATAAGATGAGAAGTAAAAGGTCTTTTGAAAACAAAGTTTTTCGAGAAATCATTTCCTAAGGGCTTTCCAGTTTCTAGGGTCACGTCCTACAGTCAACATGTGCTCTAATACCATTTCTGTAGCGACCCGACTCAAAACGAGTCAAGCCTCTGTGTTTTCTGTACCATCCCTGGATCAGTATGCTGGCACACACAGTACATCAATGTATATATCAAAGTGCAATCACATGTAAATAACGTAAAACTGATATATACCTTAAAATAGCAGCGGATACAGTCAACGGGAGTGGAGTCCCAATAACACCAATGGCAAGTTGAGTGCGGACCGTAACCCTGAATCGTACTCTTACCCGTTGTAGAAGAGTACCTGCAACATAAGACGTTGCAGCCGTGTATGTCAGCATTTTGAATATGCCAGCAAGATCACCATAGCAGAACAGAAGATAGAAACTATACTATATGCAATAAGGCTTTATGGCTCTATGGCTAAGTTTTTGCATAAAAGCTGATTTTATTTTCCTACAACAAAGGAATATCAGGAATTTCACTATGGAGTTACCTATCATGACATGGTTCCGCCAACCAATGTCTCAATGCCCATAAGTATCATAAGTTGCCCACAATTAGTTATCAGTCCAGTGTTGAGAGTTCAGAGATAGATCCAAGTCTAGAAGCTCAATTCGTCCGTAACCGGGGACACGGCTAATCGATTAGGTTTAACTCTGTAGAGTGTTGCACACGTTCCCCACAAGATTTGGTCACCTCCTTTTGATTTCTCGCACTTCAGGGTGTTTGAGAAACGGATGACCAAAACATGGTCTTCCAAAGGGTTTCCCTGCGACTCTGTCGGTGCCCATCCTTTCCTACCGTTCTTCTACATCTCGTAGCACCGCCTGTCCAGGGTCACCACGATATCCAACCAAGCCAGAGCCCATAATGACTTGTGGCTGTGCAGGTAAGCTTCCGGGCATGAAGTATTCATCCTTCCCTTTGAGTCTGGGTGAGGCTTTCCGCGTGAATACTGGCCATCTCCAGCAACACCTAGGCAAATCCACTGGTTTCTCCAGGGTACCGTTTCAACCATCCCTCACCCAGTAGTGTGTATTGAAAAACTTGTTTCTCGAGTCTCGAAGTCGTGAGGTCTTGAATATGCAGGTCTTGAAGAAGCCTTCATGAAGTCGTCGTTTTGACGTGGAGTCCTTCTTCACACCACTCACGAACACTCATACCAGACCCCGACTACTTTAGCATAGCATTGAACTAACTAGCGTTCCCGGGCTTTAGTAACAAGTGGTGGGTTCCTACCTCATGCATTCTACTCAACTACAAGAATTTCAATAACAGTACGGGAGGGATTTGTTGAAATGATGTCACTATATGCAATAAAACATAGGTATGAAAAGATGGTCAAAGTGAACTTGCTTGTACTGTTGATGATGAGAAAGATCGCTCTCAGAAATAACTTGATAGACTATACGTCACTCTCCGATGAAGATCTATATAATATCAAACATTGCATTCATATGCAATCATACTAGCAATCAATTCTAACAATCAAGAAGTAACACAAAAACCAAAAGTAACAAGGTTGATGAAGGAAATACTTAACACAAAAGTTAAAATCAACAAAGTTTTCATAAACACCACTAGGGTGGTTTTCCACTACAAACAACTATTTACAAACAAAACAAAACAAAGTAAAATATCACAAAAGGACTTTAGTAAATATTTTACTAGCAAAAAGAATTACTTTTGAAGAACAAGTAAAACTATGAAAACAACATCCTAAACATCATAAGTGTTTGCCTAATAAACTTAACTACAAGCACAACCATAAACTAAGAGAAAACAAATTATGAAATAACTAAGTTAATGGAAAGTAATTAATAAAAATCTTTATTACAAAACATAATTAGATCATCTAAAACTTTTGGGAAAAGAGTTTCTATTAAAACTAAATTGTTTTATAACACATTACCTAATGAAAAATAATCTAGTTTTCCTATCATAATAGAGCAAAACTAAATTATTATGTTTATTAACAAAAAATTTCTTAACAGAAAGGAATTACTACAAATTTTATTTGAAAACAGAATCTAATTACTTAAAACTTTGTTAAAATTAATTATTACTAACTAGTTTGTTTTTATCAAACTATACCTAGTTACAAACTATAATGTCCCTATAACAACATAGTAATAAACTAAGCAAATTATTTTATTGTATTAACAGCAAGTAAACTCCTAATGTTGAGACAATAGAACCTACTAAAACAAAACATAACTAACACAGATTTAAACTAGCAAAATAAAACTAATTAAACTATATTAACAAACTAACCAGATTCTGTTTCTAGTTAAACCCTAATCAAATTTATCCTAAAAAATTCTCAAACTTTACCTACTGATAGCTAGGGTCACTAGTAACAAGTAGCAAAAAGAATCAACTCAAAATACTTTTTAGAACTCTAGATATTCAGAAAACAAAATTTAAACCAAATCTGTTTAAATTCGAATTTAAATATTCAAACATGGTCAAACTTGGCATCTACAGAAACTAGATAATTTTTTTGATACAATGCAAAAAGAATCAATTAAAAACAACTAGAAACATAAAAGATATGATAAAAATAAAATCAGAACTATTTTGGAAACAGAAATTAAAACAGAAAAGAAAAATCGTTTCTAACGGATAGGGGGGTGACGTGGCGTGCTCTGGTTGGCTGTGGCCGTGTGCGTGCGGGGCAAATCGAGTGGGCGGCCGAATTTTATCAGAAAATGGTTCGGGGTTAATAAGTTCTAATCTGGATCGTTGATCCAGATCTGACGGTGGAGAGGGGTGGAGGAGCTCACCGAGGAGGGTTGCCGGCGGTGGTGTCTCCGGCGACGGCGACGGCTGGATGCGGGCGACGGCTCCAGGGGGTCTCCGACAACGCGATAGCACTGGTCAACGCGGGGAAGCACGGTGATGACGATGGTGGCGTCGGAGGTGCTCGAGGGCGATGGTGTCGTTGACGGTGAGCTTCGCGGCGGCAGCGGCCTTCGGGTGTCGATGAGGAGAGGGCTCCGGTGGTGTCTGGGGCTCGGGGAGGGCACTGGGAGGTGCGTGTGAGTGGGAGAGAGAGGTTGGTGGGCTCGGGGGGTTTCGGGGAAGGTAGGGAGGAGCGGTGGTGCGGCAATGGCGCGGCGGCCGTGGTTATCTCCGGCGAGAAATTTTGCATGCATTAGGGGCTCGGGGTAGGAGGTGTCACGGGGAACAGAGAGAGGGAGGGGCTGGCTTTATATAGGCGCGGTCGGGGCTCGAGGGAGGGACAGGAGGAGGAGTCTCCGGCGCGGATTCGCCGGCGAGGTGAGGGGAGGGGATGAAGGAGAGGGGTGACCTGCGGGATCTTGGGGTGGATGGTGGGGCCGGGCGTTAGTGGGAGAGAGGGAGTGGAGCGTGCATCGGTTGACCAGTCGGGAGTGGTTTCGGGCGAGATTAGGGGGGGCTGGGCCGGCGGCTTTTAAAGCCTTTTAAAGATTTCCTATTTTATTTTTACAGCAAACCAAAACCATTTATTGACCATAAATACCTGCATAAAAAATAAATAGTTTTATACCGGAATTATCAGGAGAATAAATGCCATTTAATGGACATTTTTCCCTGGCCAAATTAATTTCTTTTTTAAAATCATTTTTCAGAAAATGCCTTAATTGGCTTTATTTACTTTTGCAAATATTTTTCAAATAACTTTTTGGGTTTGATGATTCAAAAACTTCACAAATTACCCCCTGGCTTTGGAGTGTCATATTACTCCTCTCAAATATCTTTGCAAGGGGTTTGGATGCTTGCAAATTGAAAATAGGGAATTTAAATGAAAGTGAAACTCCATATGAGAATTATGTCAAATAATTTTGAACTTCAAAAATTTAAACTTCCAACTCATATTTCATATGATTTGAAGAAGTCATATTATCCTCTCTCATGAAAATCATTGAGTTGCATAAAGTTTCTGAATTTGAAATATTTGCAAATGGAATTCAAATCACATGGGAAAATCATTTTATTCCCTCTCATTCAAAAGTTTTCAAAGTTTCAAATTTTCACTCACTTTCAATCACTCAAACAAACAATCAATATTTCTAATATTTATTATAACATTCCAAAGTTTGGGATGTTACAATAAGGAGTGACAAAAACCTATGCTTGGGGATTCCTAAGACACCCCAAGGTAATATTCAAGGAATACTCAAGCGTCTAAGCTTGGGGATGCCCAGGAAGGCATCCCCTCTTTCGACTTCAACACTATCGGTATATCTTACTTGGAGCTATCTTTTTATTCGTCACATAATATGAGTTTTTCTTGGAGCATCATTTTATTTTTTTTGTTTTATGTTTGGTGTTATTTATAAACTTTTTTTCAATAAAAAGTTCCAAGAATTGCCTTAGGATGCTTGCATTACATGTTTGATGTGTGCTGTGTAAAAAACTGAAATTTTTGCTGTAGTGTTTGAATTTTCATATTTTACTGGACCGTGGAAAGTTTCTGAAATTTTTACACAGTGTTTTAATATAAATTTTATAGCATGTAATAAATTTTCATAATTGTTTGTATTACATAAGTACGCCGATTTTATAAATTTCTACGGACTGTTCTATTTGGACAGATTGCTGTCATAGTTCTGTTATCTACTTATCCTATAGTTTCCATAGACTATATTGGTAAATATAAATTCTTGAAATGATAGTATACAGTACCTAATTTTTGAAAATTATTGTGCAACTTGTCTTGGCAGTACATTAAGTGTTGATTTGTTCTTATGTGTACTAACCTATCTCACGAGTTCTTTTTGAGTTTTGTGTGGATGAAGTTATTTGAGAATAGGTGAAACCTAGACATGAGAGGATTGAACGGGATACAAAAGTTCAAGCTTGGGGATGACCAAGGTGTTGGGGAACGATGCATGGGAATCAAAAAATTTCGTACGCACACGCAAGATCTATCCATGGTGATGAGCATCTACGAGAGGGAGAGTGGATCTACATACCCTTGTAGATCGCTAAGCAGGAAGCATTAAGAAACACTGTTGGTGTTGTCAAACGTCTTCGCGATCCAAATCTCCGAGCATTCCGCGATCTCATCATGATCCGTCCCGCGATCCAATCACGATCCGTCCCGCGAACTCATCACGATCCATCCCGCGATCTCATCACGATCCATCCCGCGAACTCATCACAATCCGTCCCCCGATCTCATCACCATCCGTCTCGCGAACTCATCACGATCCGTCTCATGATCTCATCATGATCCATCTCGCGATCTTGATCACGGTCCTTCCGATCTAGCGCCGAACGGATGGCACCTCCGTGTTCAGCACACGTACAGCTTGATGACGAACTCGGCCTTCTTGATCTAGCAAGAGGGAGCGAAGAGGTAGAAGAGTTCTCCGGAAGCATGACGGTGCTCCGGCGATGGTGGTGGAGCTATTCCGGTAGGGCTTTGCCTAAGCACTACAGAAATCCGATCTAGAGGAGAAACTATGCACTGGAGGAACGGGTAACACGTGGCTGAAAATCTAGTGCCAAAACCCTAAAACCTTTAGTATATATAGGAGGAAGAGAGGAGGAGGCTTGGATCCCAAGGAGCCAGCGCTTGGGTCGGCCGAACCAAGGAGGATTGGAGGATTCCTCCTCCAATCCTAGTAGGACTAGGACTCCTCCTTATTTTTGCCTTTTTTGTCTTTTGCACCTTTTTCTCTTTGGGCTTTTCTTCCCAGCTGCATGGGCCTTGTGTGGGACTTCCACCAGACCACTAAGGGCTGGTATTTACTCTCCCATAGCCCATGTAGCCTCTTGAGTCGAAATACCCCTCCCGATGGTCTCCCGGTACACTACCGATGAGCCCGAAACCTTTCCGGCGACCAAAACAAGACTTCCTATATATCAATCTTTACCTCTGGACCATTCCGGAGCTCCTCATGACATCCAGGATCTCATCCGGGACCCTGAACAACCTTCGGTCACCACCATACATAACTCTATAGTACCGAAACGTCACCGAACCTTAAGTGTGCAGACCCCGCGTTCGAGAACTATGTAGACATGACCTAGACACCTCTACGGTCAATAACAAATGGCGGGACCTGGATGCCCATATTGGTTCCTACATATTCTATGAAGATCTTTATCGGTCGAAGCTCTATGTCAAGGATTCAGTTAATCCCGTATGATGTTCCCTTTGTTCTTCGGTATTTTACTTGCCCGAGATTCGATCATCGGTATCTCCATACCTAGTTCAACCTCGTTACCGACAAGTCTCTTTACTCATTCCGTAATATAAGATCCCATGACTAACATTTAGTCACATTGCTTGCAAGGCTTGTTGTGATGTTGTATTATCGAGTGGGCCCTGAGATACCTCTCCGTCACATCACAGCCTTTTAGCATCCTTAGGACTGACAAAACCTACTCGTTGTATCACATACAACCTTTCCTCAAGTAAATCGTTAAGGAAACTATGTTTTGACATCCATCTGCCAGATTTCATAATTTAAAAATGCAGCAACTGCTACTATAATTCCAACAGGCTTTAGCATCGCTACGAGTGAGAAAGTCTCATCACAGCCAACTCCTTGAACTTGTCACAAACATTTTGCAACAAGTCGAGCTTTACAAATGGTGACATTTACCATGAGCGTCTGTCTTCATTTTAAACATCCATTTGTACTCAATGACCTACCGTCCAACGAGCAAGTCTACCAAAGTCTATACTTGGTTTTCATACATGGATCCTTTCTCAGATTTCATGGCCTCTAACCATTTGTCGGAATTCGGGCCCATCATCGCTTCTCGAGCGCTTGTAGGTTCATCGTTGTCCAACAACATGACCTGCAAGACAGGGTTGTCGTACCGCTCAGGAGCTGTACACATCCTTGTCGACCTACGAGGTTCGATAGTAACTTGATCTGAAGCCTCATGATCATCATCATTAACTTCCTCTTCAACTAACGTAGGCTTCACAGAAACAAATTCCTGCGCTGCACTACTCTTTGGTTGAACAAAGGTTCAACAACCTCATCAAGTTCTATCTTCCTTCCACTCAATTCTTTCGAGAGAAACTCTTTCTCGAGAAAGGACCCAGTTTTAGCAACAAACACTTTATGCTTGGATCTAAGATAGAAGGTTTACCCAACTGTCTTTATGGTATTCTATGAAGATGCATTTGTCCGCTTTGGGTTTGAGCTCATTAGGTGAAAAACTTTTTCACATAAGTGTTGCAGCCCCAAACATTAAGAAATGATAGCTTAGGTTTCAATCAAACCATAATTCACATGGTGTCATCTCGATGGATTTAGATGGTGCCCTATCTAAAGTGAATGTAGTTGTCTCTAATGCATAACCCCAAAATTATAGTAGCAAAATGATAAGAGACATCATAGCAAGCACCATTTTCAATAGAGCACGACTATGACGTTTGAACACACCATCATACTATGGTGTTCCAGGTGGCGTGAGTTGTGAAACAACTTTCACATTCTCTAAAGTTGTATGCCAAACTCGTAACTCAGATATTTACCTCCACGATCATATCTCAGACATTTTTATCTTCTTGTCACGATGATATTAAACTTCACTTTGAATTTGCTTGAACCTTTCAAACGATTCAGACTTGTGTTCGTTAAGTAAATATACACTATATCCACTCAAATCATTAGTGAGGGTAAGAAAATAACGATATCCACCGCACGCTACAAGACTCATTGGATTGCATAAATCAACATGTATCATTTCCAATAAATCACTTGCCCGCTCCATCCATCTGGAAACGGGGTCCTTAGTCATCTTGCCCAAGAGGCATGGTTCGCATGTCTCAACCGATTCGAAATCGAATGGGTCAGAAGATCCATCAGCATGGAGTTTCTTCATGCGCTTTATACCAATATGACATTTAGCAGCAGTGCCACAAGTATGTGGTACTATCATTATTAACTTTGTATATTTTGGCATCAATGTTATGAACATGTGTATTACTATGATCAAGATTCAACAAACCATTCTCACTGGGTGCATGACCGAAGGTATTATTCATGTAAACAGAATAACCATTATTCTCTAACTTAAATGAATAACCGTGTTGCAATAAACACGATCTAATCACGTTCATGCTCAACGCAAAACACAAAATAACATTTATTTAGGTTTGTCTCTAATCCCAAAGGTAGAGAGAGCGTGCGATGTTGATCACATCAACCTTGGAAACATTTCCAACACACATCGTCACCTCACCCTTAGCTAGTTATCCGTTTATTCCATAGCTTTTATTTCGAGTTACTAACATTTAGCAACCGAACCGGTATCCAATACCCAGGTGCTACTAGGAGTACTCGCAAGGTACACATCATTAACACGTATATCAAATATACTTCTATCGACGTTGCCAGCCTTCTTATCTACCAAGTATCTAGGGTTGTTCCGCTTCAGCGACCGCTCTCCTCATAATCAAAGCACTTAGCCTCGGGTTTGGGTTTAACTTTGGGTTGCTTCACTGGAGCAGCAACTGACTTGCTATCCATCAAGTTTCCCTCCTTGCTCTTGACCTTCTCGAAACTAGTGGTTTGACTAACCATCAACACTTGACGCTCCTTCTTGATTTCTACCTTCGTGGTGTCAAACATCGCGAATAGCTCAGGGATCATTATTTCTATCCCTGGCATTTTATAGTTCATCACCAAGTTCTAGTAGCTTTAGTGACAGTGACTTGGAGAACTATATCAATCACTATCTTATTTGGAAGATCAACTCCCACTCGATTCAAGCGATTGTAGCACCCAGACAATCTGAGCACATACTCAATGATTGAGCTATTCTCTTTCATCTTGCAGGCAAAGAATCTTGTTGGAGATCTCATATCTCGCAACACGGGCACGAGCCTGAGATCCTAATTCCAGCTCTTAGAACATCTCGTATGTTCCGTGACGTTCAAAATGTTTCGGAGCCTCAATTCTAAGACGTAATGCATGACGCACTAAACTATCAACTAGTCATCAGAACGTGCCTGTCAGATGTTCACAACATCTACAGACGACGCTAGAGGGGTTGACGCACCGAGCACTGCATTAAGGACATAAGCCTTCTGTGTAGCAATGAGGACAATCCTCAGATCACGGAGCCAGATATTTACCTCCACGATCATATCGCAGACATTTTTATCTTCTTGTCATGATGATCTTAAACTTCACTTTGAATTTGCTTGAACCTTTCAAACGATTCAGACTTGTGTTTCATTAAGTAAATATACACTATATCTACTCAAATCATTAGTGAAGGTAAATATACACTATATCTAGCTCGTTGCGATGTTTGATACACACAAGGTACTCCTTCGGTGTCAGTGAGTTGCATGATCTTATGGTCATAGGAACATATACTTGACATGCAGAAAACAATAGCAATAAACTGACACGATCATATGCTACGTTTGTAGTTTGGGTCTTGTCCATCACATCATTCTACTAATGATGTGATTCTGTTATCAAATTACATCTCATGTCCGTGACTAGGAAACCATAGCCATCTTTGATCAACGAGCTAGTCTATTAGAGGCATACTAGGGACATGGTGTTGTCTATGTATCCACACATGTATCTAAGTTTCCGATCAACACAATTATAGCATGGATAATAAACGATTATCATGAACAAGGAAATATGATAATAACTAATTTATTATTGCCTCTAGGGCATATTTCCAACACAAGGCACCCCAAGTATATATTTCAAGAAGTCTCAAGCATCTAAGCTTGGGGATGCTATGCATCCCACCTCTCTTCATCAACTATCAGTTAGCCTATGTTGAGCCTAAATTTTTATTCATTCACATGACACGTGCTATTCTTGGAGTGCTATTTTTCTTTTGCTTGATGTTTAAATAAAATACTCAGATCTGAAAATCTTTATTGAGAGAGAGATATAGAGAAAGTCCTCACATAACTACTTAATTGTTTGACTACTCATTGATCTTCACTTAAATGTTTTGGAGTAGTTTTGTCATTTGCTCTAGTGCTTCACTTATATCTTTGTAGAGCATGTCAGTGGTTTCATTTTATAGAAATTGATTAACTCTTATGCTTCCCTTCTATTATTTTTAGATTCTATAAACAGCATGGTAATTTGCTTAGGTTATGAATAGTCCTAATATAATGGGCATCCAAGAGGGATTTAATAAAAACTTTCATATAAAGTGCATTGAATACTATGAGAAGTTTGATTCCTTGCATAAAGTTTTTAGATATAAAGATGGTAATATTAAGAGTCATGTTTGGAGGTAATTGTGAATTGGTCAAAATACTTGTGTAAAGGTTTGTTATTCCCGTAGCATCCACTTATGGTGAACCGTTATGTAACGAAGTCGGAGCATGATTTGTTTATTGATTGTCATCCTTTGTGTGAGGGTTGGGAGCGTGCGATTGTTAACTCCTATGAACCTCTCCACTAGGAGCATGCGTCTAATACTTTGCTTCGATAACTAATAGGCTTTTGCAATAAGTATGTGAGTTCTTTATGACTAATGAGAGTCCATGGATTATACGCACCCTCACCCTTCCACTTTTGCTAGCCTCTCTAGTACCGTGCAATTTCTCCGGTGCATTAAACCCACCATATATCCTTCCTCAAAACAGCCACCATACCTACCTATTATGGCATTTCCATATCCATTCCGATATATATTGCCATGCAACTTCCACCCTTCCATTCATTATGACACGCACCATCATTTTCATATTGCTTTGCATGATCGTAAGATAGCTAGCATGATGTTTTCATGGCTTGTCCGTTTTTTGATGTCATTGGCTATGCTAGATCATTGCACATCCTGGCACACCACCATAGGCATTCATATATAGTCATAATTTTTTTAATTATCGAGTTATAATTCTTTAGTTGTAAGTAAATAAAAGTATGATGATCATCATTATTAGAGCATTGTCCCATGTGAGGAAAGGATGATGGAAGCTATGATTCCCTCACAAGTTGGGATGAGTCTCCAGACTTTACAAAAAATAAAAGAGGCCAGATAAGCCCAAATAAAAAAAGGAGGCCAAAGATGCCCACCAAAAAAAAGAAAAGAAAAAAATGAATGAAAAAAGGAAAAAATGAGAGAAAAGAGAGAAGGGGCAATGCTCCTATCCTTTACCACACTTGTGCTTCAGAGTAGCACCATGTTTTTCATATAGAGAGTCTCCTATATTGTCACTTTCATATACTAGTGGGAATTTTTCATTATAGAACTTGGCTTATATATTCCAATGATGGGCTTCGTCAAATTGCCCTACGTCTTCGTGAGCAAGCGAGTTGGATGCACACCCACTTAGTTTCTTTTTGAGCTTTGATACACCTCTATCTCTAGTGCATTCATTGCATGGCAATCCCTACTCACTCACATTGATATCTATTAATGGGAATCTCCATATCTTGTTGATACGCCTAGTTGATGTGAGACTATCTTCTCCTTTTCTTCACAACCTCCACCATATTCTATTCCACCTATAGTGCTATATCCATGGCTCATGCTCATGTATGGTGTGAGAGTTGAAAAGGTTTGAGAACATAAAAGGTGTGAAAAAATTGCTTGACTTGTCATCGGGGTTGCGCATGATATAAATACTTTGTGTGGGGAAGATGGAGCATAGCGAGACCATATGATTTTGTAGGGATAACTTTCTTTTGCCATGCTATTTTGAAGAGACACAATTGCTTTGTTAGTATTCTTCAAATATTACTGTTTTTATGTCAACATTAAAATTATGTTTTGAGTCTTATGTATTTGAACATTCTTGCCACAATAAAGAACATTGCATTGATTAATATGTTTGCTAGCATTCACACTTCATAAATTCTTTCTTTTATCATTTACCTACTCGAGGACGAGCAGGAATTAAGCTTAGGGATGTTGATATGTCTCCAATGTATCTATAATTTATGAAGTATTCATGACATGTTTACAATAATTCTATATGATTTTGGTATGATTTTATTAGAACTAACCCGGACTAACGTTGTTTTCAGTAGAACTACCGTGGTGTCATTTTTTGTGTAGAAATAGTAGTTCTCAGAATAGGATGAAAATTTAGTATGCTGATACGTCTCCAATGTATCTATAATTTATGAAGTATTCATGCCATGTTTACAATAATTATATATGATTTTGGTATGATTTTATTAGAACTAACCCGAACTGACGCTATTTTCAGCAGAACTACCGTGGTGTCATTTTTTGTGGAGAAATAAAAGTTCTCGGAAGGGGATGAAAATTTAGTATGATTTTTTGTGGACCGAAAGAGACCCCCGAAGCATTGGAGCTGGGCCAAACGATCCATGAGGAGGCGGCAAGCCTGCCAGGCGTGACCACCCCCTGGTCGCTCATATTAGGCTTGCCACAACCTCGTGGCACCCCTTGACATAATATCGATGCCAAAAATTCCTATAAATATTGAAACCTCCGTAAGGAAACCTAGATCGGGAGTTCCGCTATCGAAAGCCTCTAGAGCCAGGAAAAACTAATCGGAAGCCCGTTCCGGCACCTTGCCAAAGGGGAAAACCATCATCGGAGGCCATCTTCATCATCCCGACGCTCTCGATGACGAGGAGGGAGTAGTTCACCCTCGAGGCTGAGGGTATGTAACAGTAGCTATGTGTTTGATCTCTCTCTCTTTCTCTCTCTCTCGTGTTCTTGAGATGGCACGATCTTGATGTACCACGAGCTTTATTGATATAGATGAATCATATGGACTTTTCCCCTCTCTATCTTGTTGTGATGAATTGTGTTTTTCCTTTGAAGTTTTCTTATCGGATTGAGTCTTTAAAGATTTGAGAACACTTGATGTATGTCTTGCAATGGGATATCCATGGTGAAAATGGGATGTTCTATTGATCCACTTGATGTATGTTTTGGTGATCAACTTGTGGGTTCCGTGACCTTGGGAATCTATGCATAGGGGTTGGTACATGTTTTTGTCTTGACTTTCTGGTAGAAACTTTGAGGCACTCTTTTAAGTTCTTTGTGTTGGATTGATCATGAAAAATATGTGGTAACATTGGAGTATCTAGGTGATATTAGGGTTTTGGTTGATGTGTGTCTTAAGGTGTTATTTTAGAACGAACTCTAGGGCTGTTCGTGACACTTATAGGGATAGCTCATAAGATTGATTGGATAAGATAACTTTGAGGTGGTTTCGTACCCTACAATAATTTCTTTGTTAGTTCTCTGCTATTTGTGACTTTGGAGTGAACTCTTTGTCGCACGAGAGGTATTTACATAGGATTCAACTATGTTAGTATTGTTGAGAGAAATTGCACTAGTGAAAGTATGAACCCTAGGCCTTGTCTTCAAGCATTACAATACCGCTTTTTCTCACTTTTGTTATTAATTACCTTGCTGTTTTTATATTTTCAAATTACAAAAAGCTATATCTATCATCCATATTGCACTTGTATCACCATCTCTTTGCCGAACTAGTGCACCTATACAATTTGCCATTGTATTGGGTGTGTTTGGGACACAAGAGATTTCTTGTATTTGATTACAGGGTGGTTTGAGAGAGACCATCTTCATCCTATACCTCCCACGGATTGATAAACCTCAGGTCATCCACTTGAGGGAAAATTTTCATTGTCCTACAAAACTCTACGCTTGGAGGTCCAACACGAGTCTACAAGAAGAAGGTTGTGTAGTAGACATCATAATGCTACAGTCGTCCTGTGACAGCCCAAGTGCTGTCCCTACCTTGTTGGGCCTGTAATCTTATGTGAACCTTGTTGTCATGAGTTTAATGATATGAGTTGAACCTTGTTTTGCCATGTCTTGTTCATGCATTCATGCATCATGCATCATATCATTCATCATGCCATGCCTTGTTTGTGATGTGACCTTGTTGTGGTTGGGTGTGTTCTTGTGTTGAGTGATGTGGTCTAAGTGTATGGGGTGCAACACTCCTTCTCTTTTCCCCTCTCCTTTTCTTTTCAACAAAACCCAACCAAATACCCCTTTATTCCCTTGTCATTTTATCAACATATTCTACTTGCTATTTAAATTGTTTTAAAATGTTCAAGAGGTAGCCTATAATATTTTAAGATTGTGTGTGTGTGGTTCTTGTGTTGTTTTGAGCTTTATATATTTGGGGTATTTAAATAACAGGGGGCTGGCTATATTTAAAAGTATTTAAATTACTTGTCCTAAAAATCATCTTGATATTTTTAGTAAATAGTGCATTTTATTTTCAATGTCAAAGTATTTTTTTTGTTTTGCAAAAATCGTTTTATTTCACTCTGTTTTTTTCTTGTGTTGTTGTTATACTAAAAAGAGAAAAAATCCATGCTGTTTTGTTCTGTGTGAGAGAGAGAAAGATGGGCCGGTTCCTTCCCAGCGCAGCCCAGCCCAGGCACTAGCGGCTACCTGCCCCGTCCGTCGTCCGCCAGGTTCAGAGTGAGAGCAGGGCCAGAGCGTGCGTGTCGCCGTGAGCTTCCTTCGTCGCATCACCGTCAACCCCGAGCTATTTAGCCCCCTCGGCATCCGTGCCGACCCCTAGGTTTCCCTCTTCCTCCTCGCACCGCCGCTGCTCCCCTTCTCCCTCTTTTCCCCTTCTCTTCCTCCTCGTCAGGTAACTCTGTAGTTCAGGTTCAGTTAGAGCGCGTCGGTCGTCCTCACCGTTGCCTTCGTGCCTCCGGTGCCCTCGTCACGGTGGAGATGGCATGGAGCACGGGGACGTCGTCCGCGTTCCATTCTCGCTGCTAGGAGGTGAGGAGCACCTCCCCGTGGTGCCGCTTGCTGTCGCCGTCGTCCGCAAGGGAGCAGGTCTTCGCCGGTCTTTGTCCTCTTCGTCGCCGCCGCTTCTCCGCCTCTCCTTCCCCGTCGACGCGTCCTGGTCGTCGTCGCCTCCCCTCGGTGAGCCACCACGTGTTTCCCCTCTGTTGCCCTGTTGCTTCCTTGCTGTCGCCATGCGTTCCGTCGCTGCCATTCCGCGCGAAGGCAACGCCTCCGTCCTCCTCGTCGCGAGACGAGCAGGGGACTGGATCCCGTAGGTTCCCGCTCGCCCCGCGTGTAGTTTGTGCCACCAAAGATGCCCTGTAGCCGCCGGAGCCGCCGCTGCGTTTGTTGTCACCAGAGTGTTGTTTTCGTCAGTCTAAGTGCGGTAGATGTGTCTAGTTGTTCTCCTCCTCCTTCCTGTCGTGAGCCGAGCCATGGCGCAGTGGTAGCGTGTGGGGGGAAGGACCAACAGGTCTGGGGTTTGATCCCCATACCCCCGCTTTTGCGTTTTTTCTTTTCTTTGTTTTCTTTTCTTTCTTTTGTGTTGTGTGTACATATGTGTGTGTATGTGTATACCTATATGCTAGATGATTGCATTTTGTTTCTGTTTAGATATATGTGTGTGTAGTGCATATATGTGAGTGTGCATATATGCATATTGGTGTATGTGTGTGAGTGTGATATCACATGCATGTGTATGTGCCTATATGCATTTGTGCATATATGTGTGCATATGTGTGTGTGTGATGAACATCCACACTCATAGGTGGTGTTTTCATGAGTGCGGGAGTGCCCATGTGCACTTGTGCATATGTGTGTATGTGCATGCCATGTGTGTGTGTGTGTGTGTGGTTTAGATGTGTAGGTTTGGGGTGTGTGTGTGTGACAAGTGGGCCATGCCCCACTTGTCATACACTAATTAATTGTGTGTCTCTTTTGTTTTGTAGTGTTAATTAGATCTTTTCCATTTTTAGCTATATTACCAAATCTGGATAGGTTCATTTATGCTCATGCACATTTAGGGTAAGCTTTCACTCATAAGAGTGGATGATGTTTTGCTAAGTAGTTCTTGGTCATAATGCTCCATGTGACCATATGTGTATGATACATGAATTTGGGGTAAAAAATCCCAGGAATTCATTGGTGCTATTGGTTTGGTCTTTTGAGCAAGTTTGTAAAAATGTCATTTTATCTCATAATGCCATTTTGCCATTTTTGCTATGTTTAATCCATGCATGCTATGATGTTTGTGCCAACATGATTATGGTAGTCTTTGATGTGTATAATGCCATGGTATTCATATTTGTCATGTTCAACTTGCAAATCAATGGGAACCATGCTCTAAAGTAGCCACTAAAATGTTGTTGTTTTCTATCATGCCAAATATTTCTGTCTGAGAAGCTGGTGTTATTTTTATGCCATGAAGAGTGGTTGCTATGTTGTGATATGTTGTGAATTAGCTCAAGCTTAGTGCTAGTGTTTTGAAGTAGATGTTGTCTTCTGTCATTCTGTTAATTTTCATGCCATGAGGTGGTCTCTAGCACCATTAGTTTCTGCTGTCAACATGCCACCAGATTAACTCAGATTCCAGAAGCACTGTTATTTTCACTAGGTCCCAGAAATCCGTTTCATCATGCCAACTTGTGAGCTTCATGCTTATTGATGTGTGCCTCCTTTCCAGATTGTGTAGTTGGATAAGTTAATAAGCATGTTATGTTTGTTTTATTGTTTTGTGACTTGTGGGGGCTATACTCCATGGAATTGCTTGATCTTTGGCTCTATTATGATTGGTTTTTCATTGCCTAACCAGTGGCTACCCTGGAATGCCAAGGAATAGCCCAAGTCTTTCTTGTCTTGTGTTTTGCCTTTGTATCTTGTCGTGAGCGTATCGTGAGAACCGTAACTCCGTTTCTTACGTTCTACATATGCATTTTTATTGTTTCTGCATGATGCATCCATATTTGCCATGTTCATGCATGTCTAAATAACTTAACATAAGGTTCTGTCCAGTTTCACTAATAACCAATCCTTGCATGAGAAACATGACTAGTTAGGATTGCCATGCTAAAAACTCTTCAAATAAGCATGCATCATTCTTGCTTGTGCATTGCACCTTGGTTGTTTGTTTATTCTTGCTGTTTCTTTTTGGTAGACGCGAACGTTGAACCTGAGTACGAAGAGCCAGGCGAGTACAACTACGAGGATCCCGCTACTTGTTCCACTAAAGAACCAACAGGCAAGATGATCGTACCCGGTACCCAGATATATATGTGTATCAAATGTCGCAACGTAACTAGGTGACTATAAAGGTGCTCTACAGGTATCTCTGAGGGTGTCTGTTGAGTTGGCATGGATCAAGACTGGGATTTGTTACTCCGTGTGACGGAGAGGTATCTCAGGGCCCACTTGGTAATACAACATCACAACAAGCCTTGCAAGCAATATGACTAAGTGTTAGTCACGGGATCTTATATTACGGAACGAGTAAAGAGACTTGTCGGTAACAAGGTTGAACTAGGTATGGAGATACCGACGATCGAATCTCGGGCAAGTAACATACCGAAGAACAAAGGGAACATCATACAGGATTAACTGAATCCTTGACATAGAGGTTCAACCGATAAAGATCTTCGTAGAATATGTAGGAACCAATATGGACATCCAGGTCCCGCTATTGGTTATTGACCGTAGAGGTGTCTCGGTCATGTCTACATAGTTCTCGAACCCGCAGGGTCTGCACACTTAAGGTTTGGTGATGTTTCGGTAGTATAGAGTTATGTATGGCGGTGACCGAAGGTTGTTCGGAGTCTCAGATGAGATCCCAGTCGTCATGAGGAGCTCCGGAATGGTCCGGAGGTAAAGATTCATATATTAGAAGTCCAATTTTGGTCCCCGGAAAAGTTTTGGGCTCATCGATAGTGTATCGGGAGTGCCGGTAGTGTACCGAGAGACCTCCGGGAGGGGTATTTCGACCCAAGAGGGTTCATGGGATGTGGGAGAGTGAACATCAGCCCTTTGTGGGCGGGTGGAAACTCCCACACAAGGCCCATGTGGCTGGAGAAGAAAAACCAATAGGAAAAGGTGGAATAAGGAAAAAAAAAGGGACGAATCCTAGTCCTACTAGGATTGGAGGAGAGTCCTCCAATCCTAGTGGTTTCAACCAACTCCTATGGGGCCTTGGCCTTGCGCCAGCCCTCCTCCTCCCTCCCTCCTATATATACTGGTGGTATTGGGTGTTTTGCACTAGTTTTTACGGCCACGTGCTACCCGTTCCACCGGTGCTCCTCTAGATCGGATTTCCGCAGTGCTTAGGCGAAGCCCTGCCAGAATTGCTCCACCACCATCGCCGGAGCGCCGTCATGCTGCCGGTGAACTCTTCTTCCTCTCCACTTCCTCTTGCTGGATCAAGACGGTGGAGATCGTCATCAAGCTGCACGTGTGCTGAACGTGGAGGTGCCGTCCGTTCGGCGCTAGATCGGAAGGACCGTGATCAAGATCGCGAGACAGATCGTGATGAGTTCGCGGGACGGATCGTGATGAGTTTGTGGGATGGATCGTGATCAAGATCACGAGACGGATCATGATGAGCTCACAGGACGGATCATGATGAGTTCACAGGACGGATCGTGATGGGATCATGGGACGGATCATGATGAGATCGCGGGACGCTCGGTGATTTGGATCGTGAAGACGTTCGACTACACCAACCGCGTTTCTTAAAGCTTCCCATTTAGTGATCTACAAGGGTATGTAGATTCACTCTCCCTCTCATAGATGCTCATCACCATGGATAGATCTTGCTTGTGCGTAGGAAATTTTTTGTTTCCCATGCGACGTTCCCCAACAGTGGCATCATGAGCTAGGTCTATGTGTAGATGAGATCTCGAGTAGAACACAAAAGGTTTGTGGGCGTTGATGCTTAGAATGCTTCCTCCCTTGGTCGGACTTTGGTTCAGCAGTATTGTGAGATGAAGCGGCCCGGACCAACATTACTCGTACGCTTATGAGAGACCATGTCCCTCGACCGCAACTTGTTGCATAGATGGCTTGCGGGTGCCAGTTTCTCTCACTTTAGTTGGATCGGATTCAACAAAGGCTGTCCTTGAGAAGGTTGAAAAGCAACTAGTGTATCACCGTTGTGGTTTTTGCGTAGATGAGAATTGTTCTTGCTAGATACCCGTAGCAGCCACGTAAAACATGCAACAACAATTAGAGGACGTCTAACTTGTTTTTGCAGGGTATGTTGTGATGTGATATGGCCAATTACATGATGTGATATATGTGATGTATGACATGATCATGTGATGTATAGATTATCACGACTTGCATGTCGACGAGTACGGCAACCGGCAGGAGCCATAGGGTTGTCTTTAATTATTGTATGACCTGCGTGTCAATCATTAAGCGCTATGTAATGCTTTACTTTATCGCTATACGGTAGCAATAGTAGTATAAGCATGTTGGGCGTGACAACCCCGATGGCAACACGTTGATGGAGATCAAGATGATGGAGATCATGGTGTCATGCCGGTGACGATGGAGATCATGCCGGTGCTTTCAAGATGGAGATCAAAAGCACAAGTTCATGTCCATATCATGTCACTTATGATTTGCATGTGATGTTAATCCTTTTATGCACCTTGTTTTTCTTAGGACGACGGTAGCATTATAAGGTGACCCCTCACTTAAATTTCAAGATGAATTGTGTTCTCCCCGAGTGTGCACCGTTGCGAAAGTTCGTCGTGTTGAGACACCACGTGATGATCGGGTGTGATAGACTCTACGTTTCACATACAACGGGTGCAAGCCAGTGTTACACATGCAGAACACTCGGGTTAAACTTGACGAGCCTAGCATGTACAAACATGGCCTCGGAACACAAGAGACCGAAAGGTCTAACATGAGTCATATAGTATATATGATCAACATGATGATGTTAACCATTGTAACCACCTCAACTCACGTGATGATCAGACTTGAGTTGGTGAATTTGAATCATGTATCACTCGGATGACCAGAGGGATATCAATTTGAGTGGGAGTTCTTAAGTAATATGATTAATTGAACTCATTATCATGAACATAGTCAGTAGTGTCTTTCCAAACTGTGTTGTAGATTACTAGCTCACGCTATAGATCCCTTGTATTTTTATATGTTCCTAGAGAAATAGAGTTGAAAGATGATGGTAGCAATATTGCGGACTGGGTCCATGATCTAAGGATTGTCCTCATTGCTGCACAGAAGGCTTATGTCTTTAATGCACCGCTCGGTGCGCCAACCCCTCTAGCGTCGTTTGTAGATGTCGTGAACATCTGACAGGCACGTTTTGATGACTACTTGACAGTTTAGTGCGCCATGCATTACAGGTTAGAATTGAGGCTCCGAAACGTTTTGAACGTCACAGAACATATGAGATGTTCTAAGAGCTGAAGTTAGGATCTCAGGCTCGTGCCCATGGTTCGAGATATGAGATCTCTAACAAGATTCTTTGCCTGTAAGATGAAGGAGAATAACTCAATCGTTGAGCATGTGCTCAGATTGTTTGGGTGCTACAATCGCTTGAATCGAGTGGGAGTTGATATTCCAGATAAGATAGTGATTGATATAGTTCTCCAAGTCACTGTCACTAAGCTACTAGAACTTGGTGATGAACTATAAAACGCCAGGGATAGAAATAATGATCCCTAAGCTGTTTGTGATGTTTGACACCGCGAAGGTAGAAATAAAGAAGGAGCGTTAAGTGTTGATGGTTAGTAAAACCACTAGTTTCAAGAAGAGCAAGGAGGGAAACTTCATGGATGGCAAGTCAGTTGCTGCTCCAGTGAAGCAACCCAAAGTTGAACTCAAACCCGAGACTAAGTGCTTCGATTCTGAGGAGATTGGTCGCTGAAGTGGAACAACCCTAGATACTTGGTAGATAAGAAGGCTGGCAAAGTCAACAGCACTATATTTGATATACGTGTTATTGATGTGTAACTTGCTAGTACTCCTAGTAGCACCTGGGTATTGGATACCAGTTCGGTTGCTAAATGTTAGTAACTCGAAATAAAAGCTACGGAATAAATGGAGAACTAGCTAAGGGTGAGGTAATGATGTGTGTTGGAAGTGTTTCCAAGGTTGATGTGAGCGACATCGCACGCTCTCTCTACCTTCGGGATTAGTAAGAAACCTAAATAAGTGTTATTTGGTGTTTTGCGTTGAGCATGAACGTGATTAGATCGTGTTTATTGCAACACAGTTATTCATTTAAGTTAGAGAATAATGGTTATTCTGTTTACATGAATAATACCTTCAATGGTCATGCACCCAGTGAGAATGGTTTGTTGAATCTTGATCGTAGTAATACACTTGTGGTACTGCCGCTAAATATCATATTGGTATAAAACGCATGAAGAAACTCCATGCTGATGGATCTTTGGACTCTTTCGATTTCAAATCGGTTGAGACATGCGAACCATGCCTCTTGGTCAAAGATGACTAAGGACCTCGTTTTCTGGTTTGACGGAGCGGGCAAGTGATTTATTGGAAATGATACATGTTGATGTATGCAATCCAATGAGTCTTGTAGCGTGCGGTGGATATTGTTATTTTCTACCTTCACTGATGATTTGAGTAGATATAGTGTACATTTACTTAATGAAACACAAGTCTGAATCGTTTGAAAGGTTCAAGCAAATTCAGAGTGAAGTTTAAGATCATCGTGACAAGAAGATAAAAATGTTTGCGATATGATCGTGGAGGTGAATATCTGAGTTACGAGTTTGGCATACAATTTTAGACAATGTGAACGTTGTTTCACAACTCACGCCACCTAGAACACCATAGTGTGATGGCGTGTCTGAATGTCATAGTCGTGCTCTATTGGATATGGTGCGTGCTATGATGTGTATTATCGTTTTATTACTATAATTTTGGGGTTATGCATTAGAGACAACTACATTCAGTTTAAATAGGGCACCATCTAAATCCATTGAGATGACACCGTGTGAATTATGGTTGATAGAAACCTAAGCTGTCATTTCTTAATGTTTGCGGATGCGACGCTTGTGTGGAAAATGTTTTCACCTAATGAGCTTGAACCCAAAGCGGACAAATGCATATTCATAGAATACCCAAAGAACAGTTGGGTGAACCTTCTATCTCAGATCCAAGCATAAAATGTTTATTGCTAAAACTCGTTCCTTTCTCGAGGAATAGTTTCTCTTGAAAGAATTGAGTGGGAGGAAGATAGAACTTGATGAGGTTATTAAACCTCTATTTCAAGCAGAGAGTAGCGCAGCGCAAAAAGATGTTTCTGTGGAACCTACGTCAGTTGAAGAGGAAGTAAATGATGATGATCATGAAGCTTCGGATCAAGTTACTATCGAACCTCGTAGGTCGACAAGGATGTGTACTGCTCCTAAGCGGTACGACAACCCTGTCTTGGAGGTCATGTTGTTGGACAACAATGAACCTACGAGCTGTGGAGAAGCGATGATGGGCCCGGATTCCAACAGATGGTTAGAGGCCATGAAATCCGAGAAAGGATCCATATATGAAAACCAAGTATAGACTTTGGTAGACTTGCTCGTTGGACGGCAGGTCGTTGAGTACAAATGGAACTTTAAAATGAAGACATACGCTAATGGTAAATGTCACCATTTGTAAAGCTCGACTTGTTGCAAAATGTTTGTGACAAGTTCAAGGAGTTGACTGTGATGAGACTTTCTCACTCGTAGCGATGCTAAAGTCTATTGGAATTATGGTAGCAGTTGCTGCATTTTTAAATTATGAAATCTGGCAGATGGATGTCAAAACATCGTTTCCTTAACGATTTACTTGAGGAAAGGTTGTATGTGATACAACGAGAAGGTTTTGTCAGTCCTAAGGATGCTAAAAGGTGTGCAAGCTTTAGTGATTCTTCTATGAACTGAAGCAAGCATCTCGGAGTTGGAATATACACTTTGATGAGGTGATCAAAGTTTTTGAGTCTATACAAAGTTTACTAGAAACTTGTATTTGCAATAAAGTGAGTGGGAGAACTAAAGAAGTTTATGATAAGTATATGTGGATGACATATTGCTATTCGAAAATGATGTAGAATTTCTGGAGAGCATAAACAATTGTTTGAAATGAGTTTTTCAAAGGAAGACCTGGATAAAACTACCTAATTGTTGAGCATCAAGATCTATAAAGATAGATCAAGATGTTTGATAAGACTTTCAATGAGTACATACCTTGACAAGATTTTGAAAGAGTTCAAAATGGATTAGTCAGAGAGAAGTGTTCTCGCCTGCTTTGTAAGGTGTGAAGTTGAGTGCGACTCAAAGCTCGACAACGGCAGAAGAAAGAGAAAGGACGAATGTCGTCCCCTATGCCTTAGCCATAGGCTCTGTATAGTATGCCATGCTGTGTACCGCACCTGTGTGTGCCTTGCCATGAGTCCATCAAGGGGTACAAGAGTGATACAAGAGTGGAGCACTGGACAGCGGTCAAGATTATCCTTAGTAACTAAAAGACTAAGGAGATATTTCTCGATTATGTAGGTGGTAAAGAGGTCGCCGTAAAGAGTTACATCGATGCAAGCTTTAACACCAATCCAGATGACTCGTAGTAGCAATCTGGATATGTATAGTGGAGGAGACATTTGGAATAGTACCAGGTGGAGTGTGGTAGTAGTGTACGGTTTGATATAGAAATTTGCAAAGTACACACGGATCTGAATGTCGCGGACCCGTTGACTAGAAGACCTCTCTCACATGCAAAGCATGATCAAGCCCCAAAACTCATTGGGTGTTAGATTCATAACAAATGCGAATCACATGGTGATGTGAACTAGATTATTGACTCTAGTGAAAGTGGGAGACTATTGGAAATATGCCCTAGAGGCAATAATAAATTGGTTATTATCATATTTCCTTGTTCATGATAGTCGTTTATTATCCATGCTATAATTGTATTGATCGGAGACTTAGATGCATGTGTGGATACATAGACAAAACCATGTCCCTAGTATGCCTCTAATAGACTAGCTCGTTGAACAAACATGGTTAAGGTTTCCTAGCCATGGACATGAGATGTCATTTGATAAACGGGATTACATCATTAGGAGAATGGTGTGATGGACAAGACCCAAACTACGAACGTAGCATATGATCGTGTCAGTTTATTGCTACTGTTTTCTGCATGTCAAGTATATGTTCCTATGACCATGAGATCATGCACCTCACTGACACCGGAGGAGTACCTTGTGTGTATCAAACGTTGCAACGTAACTGGGTGACTATAAAGGTGCTCTACAGGTATCTCCGAGGGTGTCTGTTGAGTTGGCATGGATCAAGACTGGGATTTGTTACTTCGTGTGACGGAGAGGTATATCAGGGCCCACTCGGTAATACAACATCACAACAAGCCTTGCAAGCAATGTGACTAACTGTTAGTCACGGGATCTTATATTACAGAACGAGTAAAGAGACTTGTCGGTAACGAGGTTGAACTAGGTATGGAGATACCGACAATCGAATCTCGGGCAAGTAACATACCAAAGAACAAAGGGAACATCATACGGGATTAACTGAATCCTTGACATAGAGGTTCGACCGATAAAGATCTTCATAGAATATGTAGGAACCAATATGTACATCCAGGTCCCGCTATTGGTTATTGACCGTAGAGGTGTCTCGGTCATGTCTACATAGTTCTCGAACCCGCAGGGTCTGCACATTTAAGGTCTGGTGACGTTTCGGTAGTATAGAGTTATGTATGGTGGTGACCGAAGGTTGTTCGGAGTCCCGGATAAGATCCCGGACGTCACGAGGAGCTCCGAAATGGTCCGGAGGTAAATATTTATATATAGGAAGTCCTATTTTGGTTGCCGGAAAAGTTTCGGGCTCATCGATAGTGTACCGGGAGTGCCGGTAGTGTACCGGGAGACCTTCGGGAGGGGTATTTCGACCCAAGAGGCTTCATGGGCTGTGGGAGAGTGAATATCAGCCCTTTTTGGGCGGGTGGAAACTCCCACACAAGGCCCATGTGGCTGGAGAAGAAAACCCAATAAGAAAAGGTGGAAAAAGGAAAAAAGGGACGAATCCTAATCCTACTAGGATTGGAGGAGAGTCCTCCAATCCTAGTGGATTCGGCCGACTCCTATGGGGCCTTGGCCTTGTGCCAGCCCTCCTCCTCCCTCCCTCCTATATATACTGGTGGTATTGGGTGTTTTGCACTAGTTTTTACGACCACGTGCTACCCGTTCCACCGGTGCTTCTCTAGATCGGATTTCCGCAGTGCTTAGGCGAAGCCCTGCCAGAATTGCTCCACCACCATCGCCGGAGCGCCGTCACGCTGCCGGTGAACTCTTCTTCCTCTCCACTTCCTCTTGCTGGATCAAGACGGTGGAGATCGTCATCAAGCTGCACATGTGCTGAGCGCGGAGGTGTCGTCCGTTCGGCGCTAGATCGGAAGGACCGTGATCAAGATCGAGGGACGGATCGTGATGAGTTCGCGAGACGGATCGTGATGAGTTCACGGGATGGATCATGATCAAGATCGCAAGACGGATCGTGATGAGCTCGCGGGACGGATCATGATGAGTTCACGGGACGGATCGTGATGGGATCACGAGACGGATCGTGATGAGATCGCGGGACGCTCGACGATTTGGATCGTCAAGACGTTTGACTACACCAACCGCATTTCTTAACGCTTCCCGCTTAGCGATCTACAAGGGTATGTAGATCCACTCTCCCTCTTGTAGATGCTCATCACCATGGATAGATCTTACGTGTGCATAGGAATTTTTTTGTTTCCCATGCGACATTCCCCAACACTTACTGCATCTGACTTCTTGGTGATCCCTTCGATGCAAAAGCACAACCAGATGAACTTGGTGTGTTCTGCCAGCCATCAAATGTCATGGAATCACTCTTCCAAAAAGCTGATGCTTTGCTCTCAAGGTGGCCAATCAACTTCAGGAAAAAGACTAGACAAACTTCTAGCAAAGGTGTAGTCGAACTTTCTGTCCTTCTCTATGCTATCTTTCTATATTTGTTCAATCTGTGGTTGAACTTCTAGCCAAGGTGTGGCTGAACTTCTAGCCAAGCCGTGGTTGAACTTATAGCCAAGATGTGGTTTTCACAGTTTGTTTTCTATTGCACGATCATCTACCATGTGAACTTGCACTAGTGAGTGTGAAGTTCTATTAGTGATCGTGGCTCAGTTCAGGCTTGACCAATACTATCTGCTTGGTTACATTTATAATAATAACAATAATTGTGAGATATAAAACATGATGTGAAGGTCATTTAGTACTTGAGCATCAATTCAAGTTGGTACTAGTACTTAAGCATTAGTACATAAGGTTGTGACTGTACATCTAAGTTCAACCATGCATTCATCGACAATCCATGTTTAACTAAATATAGGAGTATATATGTTATTACTCCTCTATATCTAGAAGTTCAACCTTGGAATCCTACACAACATTTAGTTATCCTTCCGTTTCCAGACTAGAAGTTCATAATATGCAGAATACTCAGTTCAGCTAGAAAAAAAGGAATTATTAGATACATGATACTTGTGCTAAAAAATTCAGTTAGATATATACTATGTTGGGAACTTCAGACTATGGATAATGCTTAGTTCAGCTACACCAATACAGATAGATGCTACTTGTGCTAACGAAATTATCATCCGGATGTAATATTTTCAAGATGAGAGGCATAGAAAAAGAGGTAGATCTTCCAAGCAACAAGTATACAACCCTCAGCCTATACGCAGCGTGCCAACCCCTGAATGGATAATGTTGGAAATATGCCCTAGAGGCAATAATAAATTATTTATTATCATGTTTGCTTGTTTATGATAACCGTTTATTATCCATGCTAGAATTTTATTGATGGAAACTTAGATACATGCGTGGATACATAGACAACACCATGTCCCTAGTATGCCTCTAAGAGACTAACTCGTTGATCAAGGATGGTTAAGGTTTCCTAGCCATGGACATGAGATGTCATTTGATAACGGGATCACATCATTAGTTGAATGATGTGGCCAAGACCCACACTATAAACGTAGCATATGATCGTGTCAGTTTATTGCTACAATTTTCTGCATGTCAAGTATCTATACCTATGACCATGAGATCATGCAACTCACTCACATCGGAGGAGTACCTTGTGTGTATCAAACGCCGCAACGTAATTGGGTGACTATAAAGGTGCTCTACAGGTATCTCCAAGGGTGTCTGTTGGGTTGGCTTGGTTCAAGACTGGAATTTGTTACTCCGTGTGACGGAGAGGTATCTCAGGGCCCACTCGGTAATACAACATCACAAAAAGCCTTGCAAGCAATGTGAAAAGTGTTAGCCAGGGGATCTTGTATTACGAAACGAGTAAAAATACTTGCCGACAACGAGATTGAACTAGGTATGGAGATACCGACGATCAAATCTCGGGCAAGTAACATACCAAAGAACAAAGGGAACAACATACGTGATTAACTGAATCCTTGACATAGAGGTTCAACCGATAAAGATCTTCGTATAATATGTAGGAACCAATATGGGCATCTAGGTCCCACTATTGGTTATTGACCGTGGAGGTGTCTCGGTCATGTCTACATAGTTCTCGAACCCGCAAGGTCTGCACACTTAAGGTTCGGTGACGTTTTGGTAGTATAGAGTTATGTATGGTGGTGACCGAAGGTTGTTCGGAGTCCCGGATGAGATCCCGGATGTCACGAGGATCTCTGTAATGGTCCAGAGGTAAAGATTGATATATAGGAAGTCCCGTTTTGGTCACCGGAAAAGCTTCGGGCTCATCGGTAGTGTACCGGGAGCGTTGGGAGGGTGCCGGGGGACCATCGAGAGGAGTGTCTCGACCCAAAGGGCCACATGGGCTGTCGAAGGAGGCAAACAGCCCCTGGTGGGCTGTCCGAAGCCCCACTAAAGGCCCATGCGGCTGGCAGTGGAAAAAACCCAAGGTGGAAAGAGTTTCCCATTGGGAAGGAGGAGTCCTAATTCTACTAGGATTGGAGGAGGACTCCTGCTCTCTTCCTTGCGGCCAAGGTAAAGGGGCCAACCCTAGAGTTCCAGCCTCCCTCCCCTCCTCCTATATATACTTGAGGGAGAGAGGGCAAAAGCACTCAACCCTAATTGCCATGTGCTGCCCTCTTCTTCCCTAGATCAGTTTCTCCACTAGATTAGTTCTACGGTGCTTAGGCAAAGCCCTGCAGGATTAGTTCACCACCACCGCCACCACGCCGTTGTGCTGCCGGACAACTCATCTACCTCTCTACTCCCTATTGCTGGATCAAGAAGGTAGAGATCGTCATCGAACTGTACATGTGCTGAATGCGGAGGTGCCATCCGTTCGGCGCTAGATCGGAAGGACCGTGATCAGGATCACAAGACGATTCATGGTTTGATCACGGGATGGATCATGATGGGATTGCAGGACGGATCGTGATTGGATCGCGAGATGGATCGTGATGGATGCTACCTCTTGAGCTTGCACTGGTTTTCCCTTGAAGAGGAAAGGGTGATGCAGCAAAGTAGATAAGTATTTCCCTTAGTTGTTGAGAACCAAGGTATCAATTCAATAGGAGGAACAAGCAAGTCACCAATGGATGCACCTACACAAACAATCAAATTCTTGCACCCAACACAATAAAGGGGTTGTCAATCCCTTCACGGTTATTTGCAAGGATTAGATCTGAAAGATATAGATGTATATGAGTGTGGAAAGTAAAAGATAAATAGATTGCATCAAGGTATTTTTGGTATTTTTGGTTTATAGATCTGAGAGTATATGATGGGAAATAGACCCGGGGGCCATAGATTTCACTAGAGGCTTCTCTCTTGTAGGCAAATATCATGGTGGGTAAACAAATTACTGTCAAGCAATTGATAAAAAACGAATAATAATGCAGTTATCCAAGGCAATGATCATGCACATAGGCTTCACGTCCGTGTCAAGTAGACCGAAACGATTCTACATCTACTTCTATTACTCCACACATCGACCGACTCCTGCCTACATCTAGAGTATTATCTTCATGAAGAACAAAGTAATGCATTAAGAAAGATGACATGATGTAGAGGGATAAACTCAAGCAATATGATGAAAACCCCATCTTGTTACCCTTGATGGCAACAATACAATACGTGCCTCGCTACCCCTACTATGTCACTGGGTGAGGACAAAAACTCACAATTCATCGGATCTTGACAAATACACCACAAAAGAGGATTACATCAGATAGATCTCCACGAAGATCATGAATAAGATGGTATTGAAGATTAAAGAGAGAGAGAAAGCCATCTAGCTACTAGCTATTGACCCATAGGTCTGTGGTGGAATACTCACGCATCATCGAAGGGGCAATGGAGTTAATGTAGATGCCCTCCGTGATCGATTTCCCCTCCAATAGATTACCGGAGAAGGCCCCAAGATTGGATCTCTTAGGAACGGAGGATTCCGGGGGCGGAAAAGTATTTGCTTGACTCTTTTTTACGTTGGGGGGATATTTGGGTATTTATAGGCCAAGAATTAGGGTTAGAAGACCTGCCAGGGAGCGACAAGCCTGCTAAGCGCAGCCAGGGGCGCCTAGCAGGCTCGTGGCGCCCTGGCTTCTCCCTGCCGTGCACTCCAAGCTTGGATGACCTGTTTCCTTCAAAAAGAAATCCTTCCGAAGGTTTTATTCTGTTTGGACTCTGTTTAATATCACATATCTACAAAACTCAAAAACAAGGAAAAAACAGAAACTGGCACTTGGCTCTATATTAATAGGTTAGTCACAAAATAATATAAAATAGCATATTAATGCATATAAAACATCCAAAACAGATAATATAGTATATGCCATCATAAAAAATTATATATATGTTGGAGATGTATCAATGGGATCGCTAGACGCTCGGTGATTTGGATCGCGAAGACGTTCGACTACATCAACCGCGTTTCTTAACGTTTCCTGCTTAGCGATCTACAAGGGTATGTCGATCCACTCGCCCTCTCATAGATGCTCATCACCATGGATATATCTTGCGTGTGCGTAGGAATTTTTTTGTTTCCTATGCAATGTTCCCCAACAGGTAACACTTCAAATACAAATCAGCATTCCGAATCTGCTCCACACCCCAAATGGGTGACACCGGAAATCCCATCATCACCAGTACACACATCCACCTAATTGGGGGACACTGGAAATCCCTAGCGGATTCTTTGAATCCACCAACAGACTTCCAAGCACACTGATGGAGGAGGATGTTAGCTCTGGTTCTACATATAATTCTAGAGGTTATCTTGGTGTGGATCATCAATGTGAATGAGCAGCAAGTAAACCAAATGACATGACAATTGCAACAACAATATACACAAGGAGGAAGTGCTCTAGACACTACCGCCGAGGGATCCCGATGCTGCTGCTACAACTCATGAGCGTATTGGACATGGGATTGATGGATTGTTTCCTATATGAAAAGAGCAAACTAACTCAAGGATTGGCATGCCTCCACAACCACCACAAGCCAAAATGACACAAACAAGAGAGAGGCCGTCTTCAACCCTCCTACCTCCTCGTGATCCACTCCTGCACAATGCTATGATAACTCTGCCCTGCCCCATCCCAACGGGCCAGCAGGAGACTCCCTGTGAGTGAAACAAAAACATATTTATATATATGCATTCATTTAGTTTTGACAATTTTTTGCAACATGATTAAAATATTTATAAGCTGCATTTTAACATGATGAATTATTTTTTCTACACAACCCGGACCTCCCAGATTATCTAATACCAAGACTCACGGTGACATTCAAGAATGTAGATAAAGCCTGGGAATTTTACAGATGATACGCCAAGCACGTTGGTTTTAGCATCAGTAAGACGATTGGAAATGACAATCACAAGTACTATTTTTAGGCATACCAAGGAAAACACAATCCTACTGTTTTTGAAGCTAATAGGCAACAAAACAAAACCTCACACAAGATAGGCTACAATGCTAAAATGAGAGTTAAGGTGCAAGCGGATAACACTTGTGTGGTGGTGGACATTGAATACAATCATAATGACCACCTCATCCAAACTGCTGACATGCTCGTATTTGGTACGTCCATTTTGCATCATGTTTGACTATTGTTATTTATAATGTTTTTATGCATAATAATGCCCCGGGGAGTAATCATAATGCCTTTTGTCTCACAATTAGCAAGGTTTACATCAAGAGGGACAATACCAACAACTGGAATTCAGCACCCTGAAAAAGCACGCCAGAGATACCTATTCTGCACAACTCCAATGAAGCTGGAAATATATGGGGATTTTTATGCATTAAATAAAACATACTCGAGCTGAAAACTACCGGAGGGGGGCCACTAGGTGGCCACCCTCCACCAAGGTGCACCAGGCCCCCTAACCGCGCCCTGGTGGAGGGTGGGCACCCAGGCCGACCTCCGGAGCCCATCTTCTAGTATAAAATCCCAAAAAACCTAAAAAAATAAGAGGAGGACTTTCGGGATGAAGTGCCGCCGCCTTGAGGTGGAACTTGGCCAGGAGCACTTTTGCCCTTCGACGGAAAATAAGTACCTTGTCTACTACCATAATAGAAGGAAGCATGAGGAAAAAATATTTGCGTGGTCAAAGTTTGAATTCCAGGTTCTAGATGATCCAATGAAAAAAAATATGAGTGTGAATGCAAGCTTTGGACTGATATGTCCATTTTGCATCATGTTTTCCTACTGTTATTTATAATGTTTTTATGCATAATAATGCATTGGGGAGTAATTCTAATGCCTTTTCTCTCACAATTTGCAAGGTTTACACCAAGAGGGAGAATGCCGGCAACTGGAATTCAGTACCTGAAAAAAGCATGTCAAACATACCTATTCTGCATATCCCCAATGAAGCTGAAATTTTATGGAGATTTTTTATATAATAAATAAGAAATACTCGAGCTGAAAACTACCAGAGGGGGGCCACCAGGTGGGCACCCTCCACTAGGCCCCGACCCACGCCCTGGTGGGGCATGCTCATCCTGGTCCACCTCTGGAGCCCATCTTTTGGTACAAATCCCCCAAAACCTAAATTTTTTGGAGGAGGACTTTCAGGACGATGCGCCGCCGCCTCGAGGCAGAACTTGGGCAGCAGCACTTTTGCCCTCCGGCAAAGCGATTCCGCCGGGGGAACTTCCCTCCTAGAGGGGGCATCGAAGCCATCGTCATCACCAACAACCCTCTCAACTTTGGGAGGCCATTCTTCATCAACATATTCAACATCACCATCTCCTCTCAAACCCTAGTTCATCTCTTGTGTTTGATCTTTCTACTGGAACCTCGGATTGGTACATGTGGGTGACTAGTAGTGTTGATTACCATATGTAGTTGATTACTATATGGTTTCTTTGGTGGAATATTATATGTTCAAATCCATTATGCTATTCAATACACCTCTGATCTTGAGCATGCATATTATTCGTGAGTAGTTACTTTTGTTCTTTAGGTCACAGGAGAAGTCATGTTGCAAGTAATCATGTGACTTTGATATGTGTTCGATATTTTGAAGATATGTATGTTGTGATTCCCTTAGTGGTGTCATGTGAATGTCGACAACATGACACTTCACCATCCTTGGGCCTAAGGGAATGCACTGTGGAGTAGTTATTATATTATGGGTTGCTAGACTGACAGAAGCTTAAACCCTAGTTTATGCTCTACTTCCTAAGGGGCTGATTTGGATCCACATGTTTAATGCTATGGTTAGACTTTGTCTTAATACTTTTCTCGTAGTTGCGGATGCTTGCGAGGGTGTTAATCATAAGTAGGTTGTTAGTTCAAGTAATAACATCACGTTAGCACCAGTCCACACATATATCAAATTATGAAAGTAGCGAACACGAATCAAACCAACATGATGAAAGTGATGATATGAAATTTCCGTGTACCCTCAAGAACACTTTGCTCATCATAAGAGATACTTTTGGCCTGTCCTTTGCCACAAAAGGATTGGGATACCTTGCTGCACCTTACCTGTTGTTACTGTTACTTGCTCGTTACATTACCTTGTTATCAAAACACTTGCTACTTACAATTTCAGTGCTTGGAGAAATTACCTTGTTGAAATCCGCTTATCATATCCTTCTGCTCCTCGTTGGGTTCGACACTCTTACTTATCGAAAGGATTAGAATTGATCCCCTATACTTGTGGGTCATCAAGACTCATTTCTAGCATCGTTGCCGGGGAGTGAAGCGCTCTTGGTAAGTGGAAATCGGCAAGGAAAAACTTATACTACATGCTGAAATTTACTATTACTTGTTACTATGGAAATTAATCCTTTGAGGGGTTTGTTCGAGGTATCTTCACCTCGGCAGGAACCACAATTAGTTGCCCCTCAACCTACAACACCTACTGAAAATATTGGTTATGAAATTCCTTTGGGTATGTTAGAACAACTACTAGCTAGTCCTTATGTAGGAGATGGAACTAAACATCCTGATATGCACATAATACTGTTGGGAATATGCCCTAGAGGCAATAATAAATTACTTATTATCATATTTCCTTTTTCATGATAATCGTTTATTATCCATGCTATAATTGTATTGATCGGAGACTTAGATGCATGTGTGGATATATAGACAAAACCATGTCCCTAGTATGCCTCTAATAGACAAGCTCGTTAATCAAAGATGGTTAAGGTTTCCTAGCCATGGACATGAGATGTCATTTGATAACGGGATCACATCATTAGGATAATGGTGTGATGGACAAGAGCCAAACTACAAACGTAGCATATGATCGTGTCAGTTTATTGCTACTGTTTTCTGCATGTCAAGTATATGTTCCTATGACCATGAGATCATGCAACTCACTGACACCGGAGGAGTGCCTTGTGTGTATCAACCGTTGCAACGTAACTGGGTGACTATAAAGGTACTCAACAGGTATCTCCGAGGGTGTCTGTTGAATTGGCATGGATCAAGACTGGGATTTGTTACTCCGTGTGACGGAGAGGTATCTCAGGGCCCACTCGATAATACAACATCACAACGAGCCTTGCAAGCAATGTGATTAAGTGTTAGTCATGGTATCTTGTATTACGGAACGAGTAAAGAGACTTGATGGTAATGAGGTTGAACTAGGTATGGAGATACCGACGATCGAATCTCGGGCAAATAACATACCGAAGAACAAAGGGAACATCTTACGAGATTAACTGAATCCTTGACATAGAGGTTCGACCGATAAAGATCTTCGTAGAATATGTAGGAACCAATATGGGCATCCAGGTCCCGCTATTGGTTATTGACTGTATAGGTGTCTCGGTCATGTCTACATAGTTCTCGAACCCGCAGGGTCCGCACACTTAAGGTTTGGTGACGTTTCGGCAGTATAGAGTTATGTATGGTGGTGACCAAAGGTTGTTCGGAGTCCCGGATGAGATCCCGGACGTCATGAGGAGCTCCGGAATGGTCTGGATGTAAAGATTCATATATAGGAAGTCCTGTTTTGGTCGCTGGAAAAGTGTCGGGCTCATCGGTAGTGTACCGAGAGTGCCGGTAGTGTACCGGGAGACCATCGGGAGGGGTATTTCGACCCAAGAGGCTACATGGGCTGTGGGAGAGTAAATACCAGCCGTTTGTGGGCTGGTGGAAGTCCCACACAAGGCCCATGCGGCTGGGAAGAAAAGCCCAAAGAGAAAAGGTGGAATAAAGGCAAAAAGGCAAAAAAGTAAGAGTCCTGATCCTACTAGGATTGGAAGAGGTGGAGGACTCTCCTCCCTAGCTTCGGCCGAAGCCTCCTAGTGGGATTTGCACTTGTGCCAAGCCTCCTCTCTTCCTCTTATATATACTAGAGGTTTTAGGGTTTTTGCACAGAATTTTAGCCACGTGCTGCCCATTCCTCCAGTGCATAGTTTCTCCTCTAGATCGTATTTTTGTTGTGCTTAGGCGAAGCCCTGCCGGAATAGCTTGACCACCATCACCGGAGCGCCGTCATGCTTCCGGAGAACTCTTCTACCTCTCCACTCCCTCTTGCTAGATCGAGAAGGCGGAGATCGTCATCAAGCTGTACGTGTGCTGGACGCGGAGGTGCCGTCCGTTCGGCGCTAGATCGGAAGGACCGTGATCAAGGCCGCGAGACGGATCGTGATGAGATCACGGGACCGATCATGATGAGTTCGCGGGATGGATCGTGATGAGATCATGGGATGGATCGTTATGAGTTCGTGGGACGGATCATGATTATGATCACGGAACGGATCGTGATGAGATCGCGGGACGCTCGGCGATTTGGATCGCGAAGATGTTCAACTACACCAATCGCGTTTCTTAATGCTTCCCGCTTAGCGATCTACAAGGGTACGTAGATCCACTCTCCCTCTCGTGGATGCTCATCACCATGGATAGATCTGTTTGTGCGTAGAAAATTTTGTTTCCCATGCAACATTCCAAAACAAATACATGTGGAAGAAATTTGTGGACTATTTAAGCTTGCAGGTTTATCCGAAGATGAAGTTAAGAAGAAGGTTTTCCCTTTATCTTTGAAGGGAAAATCATTGACATGGTATAGGCTATGTGATGATATTGGATCATGGAACTGGAATCGTTTGAAATTGGAATTCCACCAAAAGTTTTATCCTATGCATCTAGTTCATCGGGATCGGAATTATATATATAATTTTTGGCCATGTGAAGGAGAAAGTATCGCTCTAGCTTGGGGGAGGCTTAAGTCAATGTTATATTCATGCCCCAATCAGGATATCCCGATAGAAGTTATCATGCAAAATTTTATTCTCGGCTTTCTCATAATGATCAATCCATGCTTGATACTTCTTGTACTAGGTATTTCATGAAGAAGACTATTGAATTCAAGTGGGATCTCTTGGAAAGAATTAAACGCAACTTTGAAGATTGGGAACTCGATGAAGGTAATGAGTTAGGTTTGAAGCTTGAATTTGATTGTGTTAAATCCTGATGAATACCGATGCTTTTCACAAGTTTAGCACTAAGTATGGACTTGGCTCTGAGATAATAGCCTCTTTTTGTGAATCTTTTGCTGCTCATGTTGATCGCCCAAAAGAAAAGTAGTTTAAATATCACCCCCAATAAAAAGGAAATTAAAGAAAAGTTCATTGCTAAATAAGAAACTATTATTTGCAATGTTGATCCAGTTGTACCTACGACTTCCATAGAGAAACTGTTTCCCTGTTAGGATAAAAGAACATGGTAAGGTATCAACTGTGGTCCGTGACGTGGCTTGAGACTGCGTCAGTAGTTCCCCAAAGAGTAAGGTATGATGCATCACAACGACGGTAAGTATTTCCCTCAGTTTATGAAAGCAAGGGATCAACCCGTAGAGGAAGATCATGCACCCACATAAACAACATTTGCACACAAATAACGAATACTTGCAATCTGACGCGAAAGAGAGCTTGCCAAGCTCTCCATGGTAATAAGATAGATTAGGTAGTGATAGTTTTGGTAAATAGATCTCGCAATAACACAAAATAAAATAAGTAAACAAAATGTGCAGCAAGGTAATTTTGTTTTTTGGATTAATAGATCTGAAAACAAAAGATGCAAATAGTAGATCGGAAAGCAATATGTTGGAAAAGTAGACCCGGGGGGCGTAGGTTTCACTAGTGGCTTCTCTCATGAGTATAGCGCACGGTGGGTGAATAAATTACTATAAGAAAATTGATAGAAGATCAAATAATCATGAAAATATCCAGACAATGATCATTATATAGGCATCACGTCCAATAAAAGTAGACCGAAACAGTCGTGGATTTGTCACGACAAATGTCTGGGTAAATGGACTTAGGTTCGAGCCATCGCTAAGGTGGTGAGCTTGAAGGGGTTGATCGGAATCGAGAGACAAGGGTTTACCCAGGTTCGTCCCCTCGGAAAGAGTTAAAAGCCTACGTCCTGCTCTGTGTTGTATTAATTGTGTATCAATTACAAGGGAGTGAGTTCGCTTGACCTAGCTATCAATCAGTCGTTTCGTGGCCTCAGCTGCCCAGGTAACCCGCCCTTATATGCACGGGTCAAGGCCCTGGGCTTACAAGAGTCTGGGTCAGGGAACACTTGACAGCCGACTTCACCTCTAACTTCACATGCCTCATCTAACAAGTTACCACCGGCGGCCCAAGCCTGTCGGGTTACATCCTGTCTTCTCGCTCCGAGCCTTTCTGGCCCACTGATTCTATTTACTCTTGGAGTTGTCGTAAGCTGCCAACCGCATCACCCGGACCCACCTGGGCGGGTCTCACCCTGGGGTTATATCCCCAACATTAGGCCTCAGATTGATTTGAACCAGTTCATGTCAATCTTCAAATCCTTTGGTTGGCGAGTCTTACCTTCTCTTGTATTCTTCATGACCCACCGAAAAAATGGGCGATCATTGCATCTGATAAGCTTTCATGACCCGCCGTGACATCATTAGTAAAATCAAAAAAGATTCCCCTGATGTCAGAACGGATCTTTCGTCATTAATATGGCCAGCCCGAAAATCAAGGCGTCTTCTTAGTGTAATCATCACTGTGCTCCCTCGATTCCTGCACCGGACCGTTCGAGAGACCATTATGCCCTTATGAATAAGCGCGGGGGTCATCACTTTCATTTTTTCCCTGCCACCAACTTCTTCTTCTTCCTCTGAACGCCCGCACCGCCGAAGCTAGCCGCGCCGCTCGCTCATTGCCGTCTTCATCAGCACTGGCTGATGCATCAACCTGAAATGATCCAGAGCTCCCACGCATCCGCCGCACTCTTCCAGGTTTGAATTTTACTCCCTATCAGATCTGCATTAGGGTTTTCTTGAATTCATGGAGTTCATCGGTGTTCAACACCATTCGCGGAAGTGTTCTTCACTGATTGATTGCAAACATTTTTTAAGGCCTCATAATACTACCGAAATCACGCGACTGCTCACTCCGCACTTAGTCGCACTTATTGTAGATCTGCAGCTTTTTAGTAATTCGAATACTGGCCATATGTTCTTCCGCCAGTCCTTTTAGGACTAAAATATTTCTCTTTTTCTTTTCCTGTAGATCCTAAATCCATAGCTGTAGTTGTGGAAACGGTTTCTCAACACTTAGAAATTTTTCAACTTGCATAGATAAACTTGACCCGCCAACAATCTGCTGGCTCACCTTGTCTCCTCGCAAGTAGCTTCGACGGCTCACAATTTTTATTGACCCGCCAAATTCTATCACCATTTATAGATGTAGCAACCTTGGTCAAGATGCATTTTTGAACCGCCAAACATTCATGCCTTTCCACAGCTTCCTTAGCTGCCACCATGTCGAAGACTCCCTCCTCTTGCAACTGGGTAAGGTCTAGAGTGACCGAGGAGTCTCTCAAGGAATTCATCACCATGGGGGTTCTGCCGGCTCAAGACATAATCCACTGGCGGGTTCCAGGAAGCGAGACCACCCCTAATCCCAAAGATGGGGAGGTTAGTGTCTTCACAGACCATCTCCTTCGAGGTTTCTCTCCGCCTGGGTCAAAGTTTTTCCGGGACATCTTACATGCTTTCAACTTGCACCCCTAAGATATTGGCCCAAACTCTATCACCAACATGTGCCAATTCCAGACTTTCTGTGAAGCCTATCTTCAAGAGGAACCATCTGTTGATCTGTTCAAGGAGTATTTTTACGTCAACTGCCAAGCTGAGATGGCAGACGGGTTAAGTCTTGAGCTTGGGGGCATAACTCTTCAGAGACGGAAAGACATACTTTTCTCAAAAGTGGTCCTACCAAGTCACCCCCAAGGGTGGAACAATACTTGGTTCTATTGTCAAGACACTTCACCAGAGGGAGAGAACCCACTGCTAGGCTACCGTCCTTATTGGCTTAGCATGGATACAAAACTTCCAGACCAAATGTTAGCTGCCGGACGTGCTAAATATGCCTCCACCTTCTCCAAATTAAAGTCAGGGCCCTATTGGCCAATGGGTTGACGGGTGTTGATCTAACCCGCTGCTGGGTCTCCTGGAGGATTTTGCCGCTAAGCCGCCAAAGCATTTTGATGTGTCAGTATACTGGTAACGTAGATGACCCTCAACGCTTCAATCAGATCCCCTTAAAAGATCAGGACCTCAACGCCATTGTCAAGTCTCTGCTAGGGGAGACATTAGCCTCCTGCAGTAAGACTAGCCTGAGCCCCTTCTCTGCACTTAAACCGGCTCCGAATGTAAGTCTTTTTCATCCTAACCTTCATCCATTCTTTTAACTCCATCTCTTATCAACCCTTTCCTACTGATATGCTTTGTCTTTTTGTATGCCGGCTCCTCATTCTGGAAAAAACTGTTGCCCTCAACTTTCAAGAAGAAGAGTTAGGTCCCTAAGGCCTCAAAGCCTAAGGCATCGTCAAGCAAGACGAAACAGTCAACTGAAGAATTATTTGATTTATCCAATTTAGAGGTAGAACTTCACTCCCTTGGCCTTCTATTCATGCAAATTATTGACAACAATCACTCACAGGAAGAAGCTGAAACAAGCCATGCAAACATTGCTGAGGTAATCATTGTCTCCTTTGACTCAGATCTTTCACCAATAAAGAAAGTACGGCGGGCTGTACGGAAGGTAAAGAGTTCCCGTCCTTTTGCTTACTTGAATCATAACTTTCTTTTGAAGAAACATCAAGATGATAGCAGACGTCAGACCTGGGGCGCCGACTCTGGAGATTGTTTAACCGGCTTACCAAACGAACTGGTTCCTCGAAAACAAAGCGCAGAGGTTCTTCCTCGTTTTGAGCTTATCTTGCTTGTACACTATCTTCTCGGATTATCAATTGTATTAACAATGCTAACTTTTTCAGGACTCACCTCCTTCTTCTGGTGATTCAACCGCCTCAAAGCTACATCCTTTTACTATTAACCCGGGGTAAGCACTTCTTATGCCTCGAAAAGCATTTAATACCTCATACTTTATCATGACATATCCAATATTGCCTTTGCTCAAAGTGCTGAAGCCAAATGAAGTAAAGGTGACGGGTCATCCGCAATTCCTGATGTCCAAGACCCGAAGCTTCCAACACCAAATATTCCTGACTCTCATACCGAGCCTTCTGAGGCAGCCAAAGATGCTCCTAAAGATGTTCCTTCACATGCTGAGCCGGCTGCCATGGACATTGAGGCTCCTAAAGCCCATCCAGATTCTGCTCCTAAGCCACCCAGCCCCTGGCTGTCAACTGAACACATGGCTTCTCATGACGAAGTTGTTATCACAGGGGCGGCTTACGAACCTCCAGCTCCCTCGCATGCACTATCTAAGCATATCAAAGAAGATGAGGCAACTCCCTTGAAGGAATAAAAGACTCCATCTGATCTTTCAAATCTGGAGAAACTTACTACTGACGAACTGCATAGTGGTTTCTTGAGTCGTCTATTTACCAGCCGAGACATGGAGGTCAGCCTGGTCGCCATGATGAAGAAAAGATACGAGGTACTGAACTTATCTGGCCACTTCACATATATACTTATGCAACCCCCAAGAGCCGGCTGACTTTTTCAAAGGTCAGATGGGTCTTCCATTCATTTAGCACTCTTTCATAGAATCGCCGTGTAGCCCTCAAGGGCCGGGTCATCACCTATGTAATGAGCCGGCACTCAAACGTAGAGTAAGCGCCAATTGTATCCCCCAAGGGCCGGATCATTACCTAAGTAATGAGCCAACACTCAATCATAGATTAAGCGCCAAGTTTAGCCCCCAAGGGCTGGATCATTACCTAAGTAATGAGTCAGCACTTAATCATAGATTAAGCACCGAGTGTAGCTCCTAAGGGCCGGATCATTACCTAAGTAATGAGCCGGCTCTATAAGAAAGAGCTGAGATACATTAGCCCCCAAGTGTGAAGTAAATGGCTTGCAATCTGCTTGGGACTTAAATATTGTACCGAATTTTTACGTAAACTATATGAGCCGGACCGGCGGCTTAAAACTGACAACCTTTCTTTGTGCAGGAATCCTTAATTAGTGCTGAATCAGCCGTGGCAGACCTGAAAAAGAGTCTGGCCTTGTAGCAAAGCGGCCAAGCAGAAACGAAAGAAAAGTGGCGGCTCTGCTCCATAGATCCCGAGAAGATCAAAACAGAGTTCAAAACCTTCAAACAGACTACTGAATCTAGCCAAGCCGTTCTGACCAAACGCGCCGAAGAAGTAGAGGGCCGGCTTAAAATAGCCAATGACGAGCTGAACACTTTGAAAGGCCATATCTCTCGCATGACTGGAGCTGCCTTTGGTAAGTATTCACTATCAACTTTGTCAAAAGTCCTTTCCGGCGGCTTATATTTTTTTCCTTGAGTGTAGGTGAACGAAGCCGCCAACTATCAAACAACAGCCTAATGATGCTCCAGGCCCTGTATACCTTAACAGAACTATTATATGCCAGATTTCTAATCACCATCAAAGCCATCATGTCTGAGAGGGGTGTCCCAAAATTCATGAAGGGCGTACTAGAAACCATGTCTACCATCCCTATGCAAGTGGAGGAACTAAGGAGATCAGTCGCCCACAAGGCTGCCATGGCTGCTTTGAGCCGGTCGCTGGCTTACGCCGAAGAGATTAATCCAGATGAAATGATGGATGGCTTTCCTGAACTGAAAGATGATGGCTTAGAATTTACAGAAGGAGACTACTCTCAGTGTCATAAAGGATCCCGAGTTCTTACAAGTCGACTTGCTCCAGAAGCTGACCTATCAGTGTATAAGGCGGCTTACTCCAAAGATAACAGGCGGATTAAAGGACCCACTTTTGAAGCAAAGAGCCTGATTCCTCAATGTCGTAAGTACCTCTTCGCTCCTGATGTTGACCCGTATCCAATCATGCACGATGAAGCTATCTTTGAAGCTTTGACCAGTTGCAATTGGGATGTGGACAATCTCCAGATCGAGAAAACTGAAGACCCAGCGCAGGATGACCCGACGGTGAGTTAAAGAAAGAAATCTGCATTATGTAACCCGGTCTTGTTTAATTCACCGGGTTAGGATTTGTTGAAAAAACTTGAAGTCTTCAATGCTTGGGCCTTTTTGAACAGCCTTGTAATAGTTGTTGAAAACTCTTGACTGCATATTCTTGCACTTTTGACATTGTATGCTCGAAAGCTCCGTGGTGACTCAGCAAACTCATTCGTTGATACATGAGCATTTTGACTGTTTTGACTCGCCGGGCGGCTTATACTCCATGGGCCAAGCGGGGAAATTTTCCAACACTTAGAACCTTTATCATGAGAGTACATGCAAAAACAATTGTATGTCTCATCCTATAAGTTGGCTTTAAAGGCACGACAGGACAAGACAACTCTTGTATTTTATGAAAATATTTTGTTTTCGAAGAAATGAGGCGGAAAGCCTGAAAAATTTGTAAACCAGGCCTCACGTGACATAAATCTGTCATTTAAACCTTAGCAAGTTCATGGTCTTTAAAATATTGACATTGCTAAGAGTACGAACATGCCACATTGCGCAAGGGTATGGTAGGCAAGACGAGTTTGTCCTCGTTCACTGTAAGCCGGATCTCTCAAGACAAAAGCCGCCATTTAAACCTTGACAAGTTCAGTGTCATCATGCGATAATAACTTTAGAAAAGTTTAGGGTATCTTATCAAGAATAAATGTCAAGAGTTCAGCGGGTCACGTGGTGGAGTAGCAAGTTGCAAACAGGAAGGTTTTACTTGGACATGGCAGAAAGCCGGGCCAAGAGAGGTAGATAAGCTTAACCCATAGGGTCGAAAGCTCCCAAATGACCAAACTAAGGATCAAGTCCTTTGTAATATGAACCAGGCCCAGAGGGTTTAAAAGCCCCGAAGTGACCTGATTAAGGATCAACTCCTTTGCATGTAACTCATGGCCTAGAAAGCCTAACCAAGAGGGTTTAAAAGCCCCGAGTGACCTGATTAAGGATCAACTCCTTTGCATGACACTCAATGTGAAGAACATGGAAGAGGCCCCTAATCATGGGGATGCCAAGTTTATTATATCATAGGAGATGGTTTGTACAATGACAAGGATATGTACATTGACGAGAGCCAGCTGGCGACTTAAGTATAGTAAGACCGAAGGTGAGCGATATTCCATGGCCTCTTGGTCTCTTCACCAGAAGTACGAGACCTGTCACTCTCCCGTATGTCCATGAGATAATACGATCCATTGTTGAGATTTTTGCTGATCAAAAATGGTCCTTCCCAGGGAGGTGATAACTTGTGCATATTTGACTGGTCTTGAATCAACCGGAGTACTAAGTTGCCTTCTTGGAACGTTCGGGTCTCGACCCTGTGGCTATGATAGCGACGCGAGTCTTGCTGATAAATTGCCAAACGAGCTGTTGCAAGATCCTGCTCTTCATCCAAGGCATCCAAAGCATCCTGTCACGCCGCCTCATTGTCAGTTTCCACGTAAGCCGCCACTCTAGACGAGCCATGACGAATATCACTGGGGAGAACAACTTCTACACCATAAACCATGAAGAAAGGCGTAAAGCCTATAGACCTGTTGGGGGTGGTTCTTATGCTCCAAAGAACAGACGACAACTCCTCCACCCAAAAACCCAACGTGCGCTCCAAAGGAACCATAAGCCGAGGTTTGATGCCTCTCAAAATTTCCTGGTTAGCATGCTTAGCTTGACCATTAGACTGTGGTTGAGCCACCAAAGATACATCAAGACGGATATGCTCCTCATTGTAGAAATCCTTCATAGCCCCCTTGGACAGATTTGTGCCATTATTAGTGATGATACTATGCGGATAGCCAAACCAAAAAAATCAGCTTTTTGACGAACTGAACTGTTGTTGCAGCATCACACTTACTAACCGGCTCAGCCACAACCCACTTAGTAAACTTGTTAACCGCCACTAAGAGGTGGGTCTTCTTATCTTTAGACCTCTTGAAAGGTCCTACCATATCAAGTCCGCAGACTACAAACGGCCAGGTGATTGGAATCATCCATAGCTCTTGAGCCGGCACATGGGCACGCCGTCCAAATTTCTAACACCCGTCACATTTACTAACCAAATCTTCTGCATATTGACGAGCTGTTAAACTGTAGAAACCATGGTGGAAAGCCTTAGCCACCAATGATTTTGACCCAGTGTGATGACCATAATCACCAACAGGGATTTCTTGCAAGATTTCATGGCCCTCATTAGGAGAAACACAACGCTGAAAAACACCAGTCACACTGCGTCGATGCAACTCGCCGTCTTTAATAATCATAGACTTAGAGCGCCTTGTGATTTGTCGTGCCAGAGTGTCATCTTGGGGTAACTCGAAGCGGGTTAAGTACGTCAGATACCGCAGCGTCTAATCAGGGATCACACGGAGAGCTGCCACCAATTGCCCTTCCGGGTCAGGTATAGCCAACTCTTCCTCCGACGGTAACTTGAGTGCCGGTGATGCAATACGTCCAAGAATACATTAGGCGGCACCGACTAATGCTGAGACCCCATCCTGGATAATGCATCGGCCGCCTCATTCTTGCGCCGATCAATGTGATCCACCTGATAACCTTTAAAATGGCCAGCAATAACATCAACCGCCTGGCGATAAGCCGCTATACGAGGGTCCCTTGAGTCCCATGTGCCAGAGACTTGCTGAGCCACTAGGTTTGAGTCGCCAAGACATATGACCTGACTCAAGTTCATCTCCTTAGCCACCCGGAGCCCATGAAGCAAATCCTCATATTCTGCTGCATTGTTAGTACAAGGAAACATTATCCTCAAAACATAACAGAACTTGTCACCTCGTGGGGAAGTTAAAACAACTCCAGCCCCCGAGCCTTCCAATTGCCAGGATCCATAATAGTGAATCGTCTAGTATGTGTCGTCTGGCTTCTCCTCGAGCGATTGACTTTCTGTCCAATCATTTATGAAGTCCACCAAGGCTTGAGACTTGATAGCCGTACGAGGTGCATATTTCAAATTAAGGGGCCCAAGATCAAGTGCCCACTTAGGAATCCTGCCAGTAGCTTCTCTATTTTGGATGATATCTCCCAACGGGGCAGAGCTAACCACTATGATCTGGTGTCCAAGGAAGTAATGCTTCAACTTGCAATTTGCAATGAACACCCCATAGATCAATTTCTGCCACTGCGGGTATCTTTGCTTGGATTCTATCAAGACCTCGCTAACATAGTAGAACGGCCGCTGGATGGGATACTCCTTCCATGCCTCCTTACGCTCCACAACAATCGTGGCATTAACAGCCATGTTATTAGCCGCCACGTACAAGAGCAAAGGTTCTTTCTCAACCGGAGCATCCAACACCGGCGGCTTAGCCAACTGCTTCTTGAGCGCCTCAAGCGCCTCGTCTGCAGCCTTGCTCTAGACAAAATCATCCGTGTTTCTCATCATCTGATATAGAGGAATAACTTTCTCGCCCATGCGGCTTATGAACCGGCTTGGTGCAGCAATACAACCCGCCAGGCGTTGAACATCATTGATGCACACCGGCTTAGACAAGGAAGTAATAGCCTTTATCTTGTCCGGGTTAGCTTCAATGCCATGTTTAGAGAATAAAAAACCCAAGAGCTTGCCTGTAGGTACACCGAAAACACACTTTGGTGGGTTAAGCATCATCTTGTAGACCCGCAAATTGTCAAAGGTTTCCTTCAAATCATCCAGCAGAGATTCCTTCTTCCTTGACTTGACCAGAATATCATCCATGTAAGTGTGAACATTTTGCCCAATCCGACCATGAAGATAGTTCTACGCACAGTGCTAGTAAGTCGCCTAGGCACTCTTGATCCCAAAAGGCATAGACACATAGCAGAAAGCTCCAAAAGGTGTAATAAAGGCCGTCTTCTCTTGGTCTTTAACTACAATCTTGATCTAATGATAACCTGAATAAGCATCTAGAAAACACAGACTCTCACAACCTGCCGTTGCATCAATGATTTGATCAATATGGGGGAGAGAAAATGGGTCAACGGACACGCCTTGTTAAGGTCCGTGTAATCCACGCACATACGCCACACCCCGTTCTTCTTGAGTACCAACACTGGGTTAGCGAGCCACTCCGGGGAAAACCTTCAATGATGAACCCTGCTGCCAAGAGCCGGGCCACCTCTTCGCCAATTGCTTTCCGCCTCTCCTCATTGAATCAGTGTAGGAACTGCTTGTCTGGCTTAAACTTGGATCCACATTAAGGTGGTGTCAGCGTGGTCTCTCGGTACACCCGGCATGTTAGAAGGCTTCCATGCAAACATGTCCTGATTCTCACGGATGAACTCGATGAGCGCGCTTTCCTATTTGGGAACCATATTAGCCCCAATGGTGAACTGCTGTGATGAGTCGCAGGCGCAAAGTATACAAACTTGGTATCCTCTGCCACAAACTTGAGGGGTGGCTTAGATTCCATGTTAGGCTTCTTTAGCAGGGTCGTATCTTCTCGGTCAACATTTTCTTCATAAAACTTGAGCTTTGCCTCCACACAACTTGATTCTGCATATGCTGCATGACCTTCCTCACACTCAGCAACCGTCTTTCGACCACCATGCACCGTGATCGCCCCATTTAATTCGGGCATCTTGAGCTGCAAGTAAACATAGCAAGGCCTAGCCATGAACTTGGCATAAGTCGGTCGCCCAAACAGAGCGTGGTACGGGCTCTTAATCTTGACTACTTCAAACCACAAAGTTCCACCCTGTAATTGAAATCATCTCCAAAGTCTACCTCCAAAGATATCTTTCCCACTGGATAAGTTTACTTCCCACGCACCACGCCATGAAACACTGTTGAAGAAGGTTTGAGATCTTTATCAAGCAAATTCATCTGGCGGAAAGTATCATAATACGAAATGTTCATGCTACTGCCTCCATCCATAAGCACTTTGGTGAACACATATCCTCCCACTTGGGGGGCGACCATGAGAGCCAATTGCCCAGGGTTATCCACATGCGGTGGGTGATCCTCCCTGCTCCAAGTTATGTCATACTCACACCACTTCAAATACTGCGGTAGAGCCGGCATGGCTGCATTAACCGCCCACTTGCGCAACTTCCAGTCCCGCTTGTCAAGGCTGGTTGTGAAAACATGGTATTTCCCTGCATTAAGCTGCTTGGGATTACTCTAATACCCGGACTAGTTGTTTTGCTGCTGACCTCCACCGCCCAACTACTGATTATTACCCCTATGGTTTCCTTGGCCCTAATGGCCTGAGCCTGAGCTGCCCGGTCCAAAGCCAGACCTGGAAGGACCAGATCCTGACCCGCCGGATGGTCTACTGCCGCTGCCTGGACGCTGGTTACCGCTGTAATTTTGATACTAGCGTATGATCCAACAATCTCTCCAAGCAGGAGTAGACGGCTGATCCGGATGGCTGTGTTTCAGGCAAGGATCGTTCAGCATCGCCTCCAAGTCTACATGTTTGTGTTTCAAAGTCGGCTTGCCATTACCCTTGACGCGGTTATTCCCAGTATTGGTGTTGGCTCTAGCTCTGACCCGCCGTCCTGGTGCTTCCGCTTTCCACTGTTGCCATTATTGTTGTTTCCTCCCCCATTCTGCAACTGACCTTTGCTATTGTTATTCTTCTTTACCTTGGCCAATTTCTGATCATCAGAGCCAGGGTCCTTCGTTTTGTTAGAGTCTGCATAGTTGGAGAGAGCCGCCATGAGTTCCCCCATGTCTCGACATGTGTGCTTGAGATGGCCAAGCTTCTGCTTCAAAGGTGTGAAGTGGAAATTTTTCTCCAGAATTAAGACCGCTTGAGACACCATAATGTTATCAGAAGAGTGGATGATGGTTGACACCCGCCGGACCCAATGATGAGCCGACTCGTCCTCACGCTGCACGCAATGATCCAAATCCACAATCGTCATGGGCTGCTTGCATGTTCCCTGGAAATTATTGATGAACTTCGCCTATAACTCGGCCCAGGTATTAATGGTGTTGGGTGGAAACCCCTTCAACAAAGTGCGAGCCGAACCTTCCAGGATTATGATGAAATACTTGGCATATACTGCATCACTAACATCCAACATCTCCATTGCCAATTCATAACTTTCAATCCAAGCTTCTGGAGGCATATCAGCAGTATAGTTGGGCACCTTGCGAGGACCTTTGAAGTCTTTTGGCAGGCGCTCATTTTGCATAGCCGACGCTAAGCACGACACTCCCACAACCCTAGAAGTTAATCTGGCTCCTACTGAAATGGAAGGTGCAACTGTGGGTTCCTGATAAGCCACAGCTGCTGCTAGAGCCTCCGCCTCTCGCTGAGCTCGTGCCCGATCCACCAACGCTTGAGTATGATGAGCCGGCCAATCGTCTCTCGGCGGGTTTCGATGTCGATCACTTCTAGAAACCGCTAGTGACTCATAACGCTAGTTGTAGCTATGGCTTGGGATGGGGGTTGAGTGCACGCGACTCCGGCTATAGGTATATTTCTCCTGCTGGGCCACCGCCGTTTGCAGGTACCCAATTGCATTTCACACTTCCTCTACAAAAGGTGCCTCATCGGGGATGCGGATTGTACCAAGCCTGGCTACTGCCACTACCATGTTCTCCACCGGGTTAGAATAATGACCTGGCGGCATTGGAAAAGATTGTGGTGGGGTCTGGTTCCGGCAGGGCGGGTCTGGCTGCTGACGCTGAACTGCCGCCCGGCTTCCATGTACTTCTGCCGTCTGGGTTACGGTCAAAGGTATATTCCGTCCCATCCCTCGCATGTTAAATAGATTTCTGGCTTCCTATTGACCTGCCAAACGGGATTGATGCCTCATCCGATGAACTGCCGTTGCGGACTGCTGTTCTAGCTCTAAGCGAAAAGCCTCTGCCCTAAGGCGCTGTGAGTCAGCATCCGTCCAAGCTTTCATCGCATTGATTTCTTGTTGGACTCCGGCCATCTGGTCCTTCAACCTTGTGATCTCCGTGTTACAGGCTGCTTGGTTTTCAGCAGTAACCTTAGTTTCCATCAAAGTTGCAAGCTCATTCATCAGATCCAGAAAAACTCAAGCCGGCGGCCTGGCAACTCTAGATCCGGTTGCCCCGGTGGTTGTGCTATTAGGGGCCGGCGCTGAACCTGCCATGAAGACAGCTGCACGGTTTGGCGGCTTGTAATCCTGCGGACCATGGTATTCCGACTCGGGGTAATGCTCGACGTAGCCCCCAAGCCCACCGTTGTGAAGGTGATAGCTTGATTCGATCTCTCTGCTTGAGGAACCATCCTCTGAGAAGATGAGAGTTCCCTCCCCCGAGATGGAACCTTCATGTTTCGTGCCTTGGGTAAAGCCGACGAAGACATGCTTCCTTCCTAGGTTAACAAGGCGGGTTGCACACGCCGTGCCGGCTCGACGAGGTCGGTGCAGATGGACGGCCCAAGTTCAGATCCGCCGATCATGCCGATGAAGACGTGAATTCCGCCGAAGTGGACCCGGTGCCCATACTCGATTGAGTCGGCCTTGGGGCCCCAGTCGGCGTCGGTGGCGTAGAGCTTGCCACGATGACTCTTGGTCATCCTGCCAATGATGTATCCCTCGATCCCTGGGAGAGATCCATTCGAGAACTTCACACCACCGAGCGCTAGCCCCACGGTGGGCGCCAACTATCATGGATTTGTCAAGGCAGATGTCTGGGTAAATGGGCTTAGGTTCGAGGCCATCGCTAATGCAGTGAGCTCGAAGGGGTTGATCAAAATCAAGAGACAAGGGTTTACCTAGGTTTGACCCCTCAGAAAGAGGTAAAAGCCTACGTCCTGCTCTGTGTTGTATTGATTGTGTATCGATTACAAGGGAGCGAGTTCGCTTGACCTAGCTATCAATCTGTCGTTTGATAGCCCGAGCCGCCTAGCTAACCCACCCTTATATACCCAGGTCAATGCCCTGGGCTTACAAGAGTCCGGGTCAGGGTACACTTGACAAACGACTTCACCTCTAACTTCACATGCCTTATCTAACAAGTCACCCCTGGTGGCCCAAGCCCGCGGGGTTACATCCTGTCTTCTGGCTCTGGGCCTTTCTAGCCCACTGATTACATTTATTCCTGGAGTTGTCGTAAGCCACCAATCGCATGGCCCGGCCCCACCTAGGCGTGTCTCACCCTAGGGTTATATCCCCAACAGAAACTATTCTACATCTACTTCTATTACTCCAAACATCGACCACTATCGAGCATGCATCTAGTGTATTAAGTTTATGGGAAAACAGAGTAATGCAATAACAACGGTGACATGATGTATACAAGATCTATTCATGTAGGAATATACCCCATCTTGTTATCCTTAATGGCAACGATACATGTGTGTCTTGCTGCCCCTTCTCTCATGAGGAAAAAACACCGCAAGATCGAACCCATCACAAAGCACCTCTTCCCATGGCAAGAAAAATTGATCTAGTTGTCCTAACTAAATCAAAGATTCAAAGAAGTACGAGGCTATAAGTAATCATGCAAATAAGAGATCAAATAAGACTCATAGAGAGAGAGGAAGCCATCTAGCTACTGCCTATGGACCCGTAGGTCTATGATGGACTACTCACACATCATTGGTGAGGAACCTATGAAGAAGATGAACCCCTCTATGATGGTGTTAGATTGATCTAGAGGTTCTGGAACTTGCGGCAGCAGGAATTGTGTTTTGTCGACTCCCCTAGGGGTTTCTGAATATTTGACAATTTATAGGCCCGATAGTCAGTTGGGGGAGTACTGAGGTGCCCACCTTCTACGAGGTCATGCCAGGGGCCTTTGGCGCGCCCATGTGGAGGGTGGCCACCATGGCCCCCCTCTTGTGGTGATCTTTGGCCCATCTTGTTCCTTCTGGTCCATAAAAATTCTCCAAAAATCCCCGCAACGTTTGGGCTCCATTATGTATTGATTTTCTGCGAAGTAAAAAACAAGCAAAAACAACAACTGGCACTTTGGCACTATGTCAATAGATTAGTCCAAAAAATGGTATAAAGTTTCTATAAAATGATTATAAAACATCCAAGATTGATAATATAACAACATGGAACAAGCAAAAATTATAGATACGTTGGAGACGTATCAGCATCCCCAAGTGTAATTCCTACTCGTCCTCGAGTGGGTAAATGATAAAAACAATATTTTTGACGTGGAATGATGCCAAACATGTTCATCATATATTATTTTCTTTATGGCATGGACATTTGGACTTTTCGTATGGTTCAAAGCAACTTATCCCTAGCCCATCATGCTCAATCATTGATCCATTCACAATACACACTCAAATATTAGCTATACTTAATGCTCAAGTACGACCATAGTGCCCCCTAGTTGGTGCTTTATAAGAGAAGATGGAGAATGAAAATGAAAAAAAATAAAAATTGCATAAAGTAAATAGGTAGGCCCTTCACAGAGGGAAGTAGGGATTTGTAGAAGTGCCAGAGCTCAACTGTTTAAATTGATAGAGAAAAATATTTTGAGTGGCATGCCTTTCCTGTCAACGAAAACTACCGAGAGATTTCAATGCCTTCCCACACTAGATGCATCATAGGCGATTCCCAAACAGAAAATAAAGTTTATTCCTTTTCCACCATACTTTCACTTTCGATGGCTAGCCGAATCCACGGTTGCCTTGCATACCAACACTTTCCGAGGAATTTATTAAAAGACAACATAAAGTAAATTTCTTTTCTTTTTCGTTTCACTTCGGGAATGGGCATCCCTATTACTGCCATACTCTCGCGCAATTACAAGTGAATAAACACTCATCTTGAGAATAACACATCTAGCATGGAAAAATATCGGTCAATCCCTAACATTTTATGAGCGGTACGAGCACACAAAAAGGAAAATTTATTTTTAAAATTAGAGACGACACATAAAAATTTGCTTGGAACACAATGTAAATACCATATATAGGTCGGTATAGTGGACTCATATGGCAAAACTGGTTTTAAGGATTTTGGATGCGCAATAGTATTTCTACTTAGTACAAGTGAAGGCTAGCAAATAGATTGAGAAGCATCCAACCAAGAAACGAAAAATGACATAAGCGAACATTAAGCATAACTAACACTAAATAGTGCACCATACGTATGATGTAAGTTCGTAGCAAAACTATTGACTTTCATGCTTGCATAGGGAATCACAAACCTTAACACCAATATTTTTACTAAGCATCATTCATCAACATAACTCACATATCACTATTGTCATATCTCAAAACTATTACAAAGAATTAAGTTTAATTTTTCCAATGATCTTCATGAAAGTTTTTATTATATCCCTCTTAAATATCTATCACTTTGGGAAAAGTTCCATATATTGCAATTGCTTTTGACAAGCTCACATGGATACAAGTGAAGAACATGAGCATACAAGTTTCATCTCTCAAAATAATATAAGTGAAGCATGAGAGGATTTCTTCAAAATTACTACTCTCAAATTAATATAAGTTAAGCATGAGAGCCTTTCTTCAAACATGTAAAAGCACGCCTTGCTAAAAAATATATAAGTGAAGCACTAAAGCAATTCCTTTGCTCTATAGTTTCAAGTGAAGCATAAAGAGCAATTATAAAAAATCATAGCATATTTTGAATCTATCAAGTAGGTGTGTCTAGAAAGGATTCTAATGAAAATGCAAAAATCAAAACAAGCAAAGATACAATATGCTCCAAGCAAAACTCATGATATGTGACGAATAAAAATACAGTTCCAAGTAGTATACCGATGGTTGTTAGAAGAAAGAGGGGATGCCACTCAGGGCATCCCCAAGATTAGTTTCTTGTTACTCTTTGGATATTATATTGTGGTTTTGTAGCATCCCCAAGCTTTGTCTTTTCTTACTCCTTATTCCTTCATCCATCATGATCTCACCCAAAACTTCAAAACTTCAATCACACAAATCTTAACAAAATTCTTGTGAGATCCGTTAGTATAATAAAGCACATTTACCACTTTAGGTACTGGTGTAAACCCATTCATATTTTATTATTGCATTAGATATACTGTATTATAGCTTTATCATGACTTATACCCCCCGATACATGCCATAGATTCATGAAAACAAGCACACAAGGAAATGAAAACAGAATCTGATTCAGACAGAACAGTCTGTCGTAATCTGTACTCTACCCATACTTATGAAACTCTAAGTATTCTGAAAAATTAGGATAACGTAAATAATTTGTATATAAATACTGTGTTGAAAATTCAGATCAATATCACCTTCCAGTAAAAACTTAAAATTCGTGCACTATGAACAAAGTTTCTGTTTCAGATTTAGCATTGTTTCTACTCATCTTATGGATCGTCCTAAAGGCATTACTTGGAAAAAACACTGAATAAAACATAAAACACAATCATAAAAGAATTATAATGCAAAACACTCCAATACAAAAGAAAAAGATAAAAATAATTTATTCATTGGGTTGCCTCCCAACAAGCACTATCGTTTTACGCCCCTAGCTAGGCATGATGATTTCAATGATGCACACATAAAGGTAAAGAATTGAAACAGAAAGAGAGCATCACTAATAACATGGAAATAATATTTAAGTCTAACCCACTTCCTATCCATAGGGTTTTTGTGAGCAAACAAATTATGGGAAAAAGAATCAATTAGCGCAGGAAGGCAAAACAAGTATAACTTCAAAATTTGCAACACATAGAGAAGAAACTTGATATTATTGCAATATGTAAAAGCATATGTTACTCTCTGATAGTAATTTTCAGTAGAATAATGAATAAATTCAACAATATAACTCTGACAAGAAGCTTTCTTTTCATGATCAACATGCATAAAAGTCTTACAATCTTCCAAGGTAGTGGGATTAACATTAACTAAAGTCATGACCTCTCCAAACCCACTTTTATCAAAAAATTCATAAGATTGAACACTCTCCAATATGTGGGTTTCTTTTTACCTAAATTTGACGCTCTCCAAAACCCACTTTCGACACTATTTCAAAAATTATTGTCGATAACATATTCAACATGAGGCTTAAATAAATTTTCAAGATCGTAAGAAGCATTATCACCCCAATCACGATCATTGCAATAAGAAGTGGACATGAAAAAATTATCATCCCCAAGCTTTTAGTTTTGCATGTCATTAGCATAATTGACATTAGTAGAATTTATAGTAACATCATTGCAATCATGCTTTTCAATCAAGGATCTATCATGAATCACCTTATAAACTTCTTCATTCAAAACTTCATCAAAATTTCCAGATTCATGATTTTCAAACAAAACTTCTTAGAGATAATCATGTGCACTAACTCACTAGCAATTGGTTCATCATAATTTGGTCTTTTGAAAAGATTAGCAAGTGGATGAGGATCCATATCAATAGATTTTCAGCAAGCAAAGATGCAAGCAAATAGAAGGCACATGGAAACACAAGCAAACATAGCAAACAGGAGACCCGACGAGAAAAAGACAAATGAAAAAAAGAGGGCGAACAAAACGACAAATTTTTGAAGTGGGGGAGAGGCAAACGAGAGGAAAATAGCAAATAATTTAAATTTCAAGGAGATGAGATTTGTGATTAGGAACCAGGTAGATGAGATTGCTTCCTCCCCAGCAACGATGCCAGAATTTCCTTTGACGTGGCTTGAGACTGCGTCGGTAGTTCCCCAAAGAGGAAGGGATGATGCAACACATCGATGGTAAGTATTTCCCTCAGTTTATGAAACCAAGGTATCGGTCCGTAGAGGTGGATCACGCACCCATGTAAACAACAGCTGCACACAAATAACAAATACTTGTAACCCGACGCGAAAGAGAGGTTGTCAAGCTCTCCACGGTAATTAGATAGATTAGGTAGTGATAGTTTTGGCAAATAGATCTCACAAGAACACAAAATAAAATAAGTAAACAAAAAGTGAAGCAAGGTATTTTTGTTTTTTTGTACTGATAGATCGGAAAACAAAAGATGTAAATAGTAGATCGGAAAACAATATGTTGGAAAAGTAGACCCGGGGGTCGTAGGTTTCGCTAGTGGCTTCTCTCATGAGTATAGTGCACGGTGGGTGAACAAATTACTATTGGGAAATTGATAGAAGATCAAATAATCATGACGATATCTAGGCATTGATCATTTGCAGGCATCACATCCAAGACAAGTAGGCTAAAACGATTCTGCATCTACTTCTCTTACTCCACACATCGACCGCTATCCAACATGCATCTAGTGTATTAAGTTCATAGGAAAACGGAGTAATGCAATAAGAACGGTGACATGATGTAGATAAGATCTATTCATGTAGGAATATACCCCATCTTCTTATCCTTAATACCAATGATACATGTGTGTCTTGCTGCCCCTTCTGTCACTACGAAAGAACACCGCAAGACCGAACCCATCACAAAGCACCTCTTCCCATGGCAAGAAAAATCGATCTAGTTGCCTAACGAAACCAAAGATTCGAAGAAGAGATACGAGGCTATAAGTAATCATGCAAATAAGAGATCAAAGAAGATTCAAATCATATTCATGGATAGAAATTGATCATAAACTCAAAATTCATCGGATCCCAACAAACACACCGCAAAAGTCATTACATCAAATAGATCTTCAAGAGACCATTATATTAAGAATCATAGAGAGAGAGGAAGCCATCTAGATACTACCTACGGACCCATAGGTCTATGGTGGACTACTCATGCATCATTGGAGAGGCACCTATGAAGAAGATGAATGCCTCCGTGATGGTGTTTTTTGGAATATTTGGCAATTTATAGGCCCTATAGTCGGTTGGGGGGAGTCCCGAGGTGCCCACACTCTACGAGGCCGTGCCAGGGACCTCTAGCATGCCCTGGTGGAGGGTGGCCACCCTAGGCCCCCTCTTGTGGTGATCTTTGCCCATCTTGTTCCTTCTGGTCCATAAAAATTATCCAAAAATCCTCGCAGCATTTGGGATCCATTTGGTATTGATTTTCCGCAAAGTAAGAGCAAGCAAAAATAGAAACTGGCACTTTGGCACTATGACAATAGGTTAGTCCCAAAAAATGATATAAAGTTGCTATAAATGATTGTAAAACATCCAAGATTGATAATATAACAACATGGAACAATAAAAAATTATGGATACGTTGGAGACGTATCAATCCGCAAAAGTAATATTAGAGCACCTAATCCCCGTGAACAAATTAAAGTAGAACCTAGTGTTGATATGGTTAAAAGATCTCTTGGTAGAAAATATTGATAGGCTTGTCTTTTACTTCTGTGATGAAGCTGCTAGAATTGCTAAACCTGATGAAAAAGACAAAAATAGACCCGTAGTTGACTTGCATGTTGTCTCAGTTAAAATGGGAGATCATTTTTATCATGGATTATGTGATTAGGGTGCTAGTGTGAGTGCTATTCCTTTTACCTTATATCAAGAAATTATGAATGTCATAGCACTTGCTGAAATAGAAGATATTGATGTTACTATTAAACTTGCTAATAGAGATACCATTACACCACTTGGGATTGTTAGAGATGTTGAAGTGTTGTGTGGGAAAATAAAATATCCTACTAATTTTCTAGTTCTTGGTTCCCCACAAGATGACTTTTGTCCCATTTTATTTGGTAGACCTTTCTTGAACACTGTTAATGCTAAGATAGATTGTCAAAAAGAAAGTGCGAGTGTTGAGTTTGGTGATGTTTCTTATTAGTTTATTTTTTCCAAGTTTAGTAGGCAACCTCGTGATAGAGAATTAGCTACTAAGGATGAAATAATTGTCTTGCTTCTATTGTCGTTCCTCCTACTGATCCACTAGAAAAATATTTGCTAGACCATGAAACTGATTTGCACTTACGTGAAAGAAATGAAATAGATAAAAATTTCTTTGAACAACAACCTCCACTGAAACACAATTTGCCTATTCAAAATCCTGGAGGTCCTTCTCCACCTAAAGGTGATCCTGTGTTTGAACTAAAACAATTGCCTGACACTTTGAAGTATGCTTACCTTGACGAGAAAAAGATATATCATGTTATTATTAGTGCTAACCTTTCAAAACATGAAGAAGAAAGATTATTAAAAATTCTGAGGAAGCACCGGGCTGCTATTGGATATACTCTTGATGATCTTAAGGGCATTAGTCCCACTCTATGTTAGCACAACATTAATATGGAACCTGATGCTAAACCCATTGTTGATCACCAATGACGATTGAATCCCAATATGGAAGAAGTGGTAAGAAATGAAATATTAAAGCTTGTGGAAGCAGGTATAATCAATCCTATAGCTAATAGTAGATGAATGAGTCCTGTTCATTGTGTCCCAATGATAAAAATGAGCTTATTCTGCATTGAATTGTTATTTGCTATGGGATGGTAATTGATTTTAGAAAATTAAATAAAGCTACTACAAAAGATCATTACCCCTTGCCTTTTATTGATCAAATGCTTGAAAGATTATCTAAGACACACATTTATTTCCTAGATGGATATTCTGGTTTCTCTCAAATACCTATGTCACAATCTGATCAAGAGAAAACAACCTTTATTTGTACTTTTGGAACCTATGCTTATAGACGTATGCCTTTTGGTTTATGCAATGCACTTGCTACCTTTCAAAGATGTATGACTACTATATTCTCAGGTTTTTGTGAAAAGATTGTGGAAGTTTTCATGGATGATTTTTCCATTTACGGAACTTCTTTTGATGGTTCCTTAAGCAACCTTGATCGAGTTTTGGAGATACGTGAGCAAACTAATCTCGTCTTGAATTGGGAGTAGTGCCACTTTATGGTTAATGATGGTATTATATTAGGACATAAGATCTCCAAATGAGGTATTGAGGTGGATCAAGCTAAAGTTGATGCAATTGAGAAAATGACATGTCCTAAGATATCAAAGGTATTCAAAGTTTCCTTGGTCACGCTAGTTTCTATAGGAGGTTTATTAAAGACTTTTCAAAGATTTCTAGGCTTCTTAGTAATCTTTTGCAAAAGGATTTTCCCTTTGTTTTTTATGATGATTGCATGGAAGCCTTTGAAACACTAAAGAAAGCCTTAACCACTCACTTATTGTTCAACCGCCTGATTGGAACTTGCCTTTTGAAATTATCCGTGATGCTATTGATTATGTTGTTGGTGCTGGTCTAGAACAAATAGTTGATAAGAAATTAAATATTATCCATTATGCTAGCAAAACTCTAGACAGTACCCAAAGAAATTATGCCAATACTAAAAAGAATTTTTAGCAGTCGTGTTTGCCTATGATAAATTCAGACCTTACATTATTGATTCCAAAGTTATTGTTCACACTGATCATTCTGCTATACAATATCTTATGGAAAATAAAGATGCTAAACCTAGACTCATTAGGTGGGTTCTCTTGCTTCAGGAATTTGATTTACATATTGTTGATAGGAAGGGCGCTGAGAACCCCGTAGTTGATAACTTGTCTAGGTTAGAAAATATTCTTGATGACCCACTACCTATTGATGATAGTTTTCCTGATGAAAAACTTGCTGCAATAAATGTCTCTCAGAACACTCCATGGTATGCTGACTATGCTAATTACATTGTTGCTAAATATATTCCACCTAGTTTCACATAGCAACAAATGAAAAAATTCTTCTATGACTTAATACATTACTTTTGGGATGAACCACGATGAGGGGCGGCAGGGTGCAAGCCCACATGTCATGGACGCGATGCCGGCGCTGCTCCGCGTGCTCAAACGCAAACCAGGCCTCCCAATTGGGAGAGTCTACAGCATAGGCCGGATCAAGCCGCTGCTCGGGCATGAGATGATGCCGTTGGTGCCTCACCTCCTCCGCATGCGCCCGTGCCGACTGTGGAACCGTCAACACTGGGATCCTCTCCGGATACAAGTGCCAGTAGTTTGGAAGGATCATGTCGGCATAGGGGAGAGGGATGGTGTGCTCCTAGTGCCACCTCGCCTGGTGCATTGGGACGCTAATCCACTGCTGAGGCGGACAGGAAGAGGACTACAGGGGTAGCGCGCGCCAAGGGATGGCGGGGGCCTTGCCCTTCTTCTTGCCGGAGCTCGAGCTAGTACCTGAGAAGATGCCCATGGTGTCTACTGGCTAGGGTTTGGTTTTCTTGCCAGCAGGTTAAGGTTTGTATCCTGCTGGGGGTGGAGGGGCAGGCGTGGCTCTGGAAGGATGGAGGGTGTTGTGGATTGGTCAATTTCCACTTAAAGAAGGACGACGACCCGAACATGGGTGGCTGACGATCGGGGCCCACCGCGCATGCGCATTTACTTTTGGCTATGGAGGTAGCTAGCAGGGCGCCACGCGTCTCCGAGGCGGACGAGGAGAAAGCTCGTGCATGTCCGTTCGGCATCCGTGTCGCCAAAAATGGGGCTGGACAGACTCAGCGCGGCCCCACTCGTCAAAGTTAATGGTCAAAGCATCGACCTAACGACATCCTCCATTGTGACCTTTGGTGAGGGCTTCGGGGTAGGGAGTGGGGAAAGTGAGAAAAATTTAAGGACATTGGGGATGAATGAGTAGAGCTAAGGAACCAGGGGCACATAAATAAAAAACCCGTTACTTTTATGTGAGAGTCAAAATATTCTTCCCTATTATTTTTTTTCTCCTGTGGCAAGAATCAGGTGGTGAGAAAATTTCTACGCACATATGTCCTGTTGGATATGAGTGAGCATGATTTATTATTGTTGACATCAACCTTGAGGTAGATATGCTGGGAGGCACACTATAAGCCCCTATCTTTCTATGTGTCCGGTTGAAACTTTTTGTCCATGGGTCTGTTGTGAGTGTTTGCAATCTTCGAAGACTAAATGATGGCTGAGTATGCGGACTTGCCAAAAGGCTCCTACATGAGACCCTTCCTGAAGATATGATGAATTGTAGTTGCAAAGCTGACTGAGAACATAGTTAGTTGGTTTCCAATAAGGTTAATGCTTTATACTTACATGTTGTGATGAATTGTTGCTTGCTCATAAGAAGTCATATGATGTTGCTATGAATTAAAAGTTTTATGAGAAAGTTTTATGTCAATTTTTGATGCTGTTATAATAGTAAGCATGACGCTACTATGTCTTATTTTGTTTTTATCGACACCTCTCTCTCTCAAACCATGTGGACATGTTCTTTGATATTGGTTTTCGCTTGAGGACAAGCAAGGTCTAAGCTTGGGGGAGTTGATACGCCCATTTTGCATCACGTTTTCCTACTGTTATTTATAATGTTTTTATGCATAATAATGCTTTGGGGAGTAATTCTAATGCCTTTTCTCTCACAATTTATAATGTTTACACCAAGAGGGAGCATGCCGCCAACTGGAATTCAGTACCTGAAGAAGGCATGTCAAAGATACCTATTCTACACATCCCCAATGAAGCTAAAATTTTACGGCATTTTTTATATAATAAATAAGAAATACTGGAGATGAAAACTATCGGAGGGGGGCCACCAGGTTGGCACCCTCCACTAGGGCGTGCTAGGCCCCCTACCCGCGCCCTGGTGGAGCATGCTCATCTAGGCCCACCTCCGGAGCCCATCTTCTGGTATAAATTCCAAAAAAACTAAAACAATTAGGAGGAGGACTTTCGGGACGACACACTGTCGCCTCAAGGCGGAACTTGGGCAGGAGCACTTTTGCCCTCCGGCGGAACGATTTACTCGGGGGAACTTCCCTCCCGCAGGGGGAAATCAAAGCTTGGGGTAGTTGGTACATCCATTTTGCATCATGTTTTACTACTATTATTTATAATGTTTTATCCATAATCATGCCTTGGGGAGTAATTCTAATGCCTTTTCTCTCACAATTTGCATGGTTTACATCAAGAGGGAGAATGCCGGCAACTGGAATTCAACACCCTAAAAAGGCACGTTAGAGATACCTATTCTGCACAACTCCAATGAAGCTGGAAATTTATGGAGAATTTTTATGCATTAAATAAAAAATACTGGAGCTGAATACTACCAGAGGGGACCCACCAGGTGGCCGCCCTCCACCAGGGCACGTCAGGCCCCCTAACCGCGCCCTGGTGGAGGGTGGGCACCCAGGCCCACCTCTGGAGCCCATCTTTTGGTATAAAATCCCCCAAATCCTAAAAAATAAGAGGAGGACTTTCAGGACAAAGTGCCACCGCCTCGAGGCGGAACTTGGGCAGGAGCACTTTGGCCCTCTAGCAGAGCGATTCCACCTGGGGAACTTCCCTCCCGGAGGGGGAAATCAAAGCCATCGTCATCACCAACAACCCTCTCATCTTGGGGAGACCATTCTTCATCAACATCTTCAACAACAACATCTCCTCTCAAACCCTAGTTCATCTCTTGTGTTCAATCTTTGTACCGGAACCTTAGATTGGTACATGTGGGTGACTAGTAGTGTTGATTACGTTGTTTAGTTGATTGCTATATGGTTTATTTGGTGGAAGATCATATGTTCAGATCCATTATGCTATTTAATACTCCGCTAATCTTGAGTATGCATATTATTTGTTAGTAGTTACCTTTGTTCTTGACGTCACGAGGGAATTCATGTTGCAAGTAATCATGTGAATTTGATATGTGCTCGATATTTTGATGATATGTATGTTGTGATTCCCTTAGTGGTGTCATGTGAACGTCGACTACATGACACTTCACCATATTTGGGCCTAAGGGAATGCATTGTGGAGTAGTTAGTAGATGATGGGTTACTAGAGTGACAGAAGCTTAAACCCTAGTTTATGTGCTACTTCGTAAGGGGATGATTTAGTTCCACATGTTTAATGCTATGGTCGGACTTTGTCTTAATACTTTTCTCATAGCTGCAGATGCTTGCAAGGGGGTTAATCATAATTAGGTTGTTAGTTCAAGTAAGAACAACACCTTAGCACCGGTCCACCCACAAATCAAATTATTAAAGTAGCGATCCTGAATCAAAGCAACATGATGAAAGTGACTAGATGAAATTCCCTTGTACCCTCACGAACACTTTGCTTATCATAAGAGATAGTTTTGGACCGTCGTTTGCCACAAAAGGATTGGGCTACGTTGCTGCACCTTAACTGTTGTTACTGTTACTTGCTCATTACAAATTACCTTGCCATGAAACTACTTGCTACTTATAATTTCAGTGCATGCAGAAATTACCTTGTTGAAAACCGCTTATCATTTCCTTATGCTCCTCGTTGGGTTTGACACTCTTACTTGTGAGTCATCAGGACCCCACTGCCACGGGATGGTAGTGTCGGTGTCAAAACCGGTGGATCTCGGGTAGGGCCCCCCGAACTGTGAGACTAGAATTGATGGTAATAGGAGACGAAGGGGACACAAATTTATCCATGTTCGGCCCCTCCTATGGAGGTAATACCCTACGTCCTACTTAGTTGTATTGATGGTATGGGGGGGTTACAGAGTTGATCTACCTCATGATCGAATAGCTAACCCTAGATGAGTTGTTCTATCTCTATAACCTAAAATCCTTCAGCTTATATAGACTCCAAGGGTACCTAGGGTTTACACATGGTCGGTTACACACCGAAGAGATAAAGATGCCTATTTGCTACATCATATGTGGAGTGCAAGCCGTACTTCCCGAAGCTTTCATCTTGGAGATAAGGTCTTGAATGAATCCTGTGTTCGGTACGTGGCCCATATAGAGATAGGTCGGCCTCCCGAGGACCCCTTAATCCAGGACTCCCTCAGTAGCCCCCGAACTTGCCTCCAACGCCAATGGTCCCAGCTTCGATTGCTTCACACGATCGGAGGAGGTGAGTTCTTCCTGCCAAACCTAGTTTGGCCTCCGATGACAAGTAGCTTTCCGCATAGTGGCACGTCCGAACACTATAAATAGGCCGGCCTTGAAGGCCAAATGTCAAGGGGCAAGATGACGTATATTGACAACCTCTCTGACAAAAGGTTATGGCCCACCATGACCGCTAGGCCAGTTACAAAAGCTCAATTCGTGGTTCAAGGCAGTTTTAATCAACACAATATACTGACGTGATGATCGTGCCGTTTTACATGGGATATGTTTAATCATGTGCGTGCAACGGCTCACACGTCTCGGGAAGTGGAGAGATTCACGGCGCAGCGAGGGGAGTCCAAATCGATAAGCCTCATAAAAGGGGAAGAAAACCCCAAAACCTATTTACGCTCCCCATTCGCCTTGTCCGCCTTACATTCCTCCGCGCCTCTGGACCATAGATCTAGATCTTCTGCCTCCCACCTCCAAGCTCATCAATGGCGGGCTCTCGCTCCAATGGCCAGTGGGAGGCCTCCACGGTCACCAATAAGGACATTTAGATCCTCAAGAAGGCCGGATACCTCCCCGTCGATATCCCTCACCACGCGCCGGAGGAGGGCCAAGTGATCCCCATCCCCAAGATAGGCAAAAGGGTGGTCTTCATCCCCCACTTCATTAGGGGGTTGAGCTTTCCACTCCACCCCTTCGTCAGGGGCCTGATGTTTTTCTACGGCCTCGACTTCCACGACCTCCCACTGAACTCTTTCATGTATATATCGGTGTTCATCCTTGTCTACAAGGCTTTCTTGTGGGTAGAGCCACACTTCGGGCTTTGGCTCCAAGTGTTCAACATCAAGCCCAAGTGCGTCGGCGGCAAGCACGCTGATTGTGGAAGGGTTGTCATCGGCAAGCTCACCCGCGTCGTGTGGCTGTCGGGCACCTTCATCAACACCATCAAGGTGTGGCAGAAGGAGTGGATCTACGTCACCGAGCCGAAGAAGAAGTCAGCATCCCCCTGCCGCATTCAGGTTCGGCCCCCCACCAAATTGGCTTCATGGCTCGAGAAGGGCCTCAATTGGGGCCCAAGCAAGGAGGTGAGCAACCTGCAGAAGCGCATTGGCTCCCTAATCGAGAAGGACACCAAGTTGACCAACGTGGTCTAGGTCATGCTCCGAAGACGCATCCTCCCGTGCCAGCGCCAGGATACTCCCCTGTGGGCTCGTCAGCTCAACATCGTGGACACGATTCTAAAGCTTTTTTGCACTACGTGGGAGAAGCTGTGGAAGGCGCTCTTCAAGTCACAGAAGAGTTGGCCATCTGACGAGGAAGACAAGAGTCTGCACGCCACCAAGCACGCCTCCAAGGTACGGTATTAACTTCTCTTGGTTGGCTTTATTTTCCATAGAAAGGACTTATAACACTTTTTCCGATCACCCATTGTAGTCATGGCTGAAGAAGGCTATGAATATCAACAGTCCGGCACCTCAGCCCGAAGACGCTAGGTCCGGGCTGTTAGCGGCGATGCTCGTGGTGAGGCCGTACAAGGCCCTGATAAGAAGGAGAAGAAGAAGAAACCAGGCCGGGGCGGCCTTCGCATCAGGGACCAGTCAGAGACTCTGTCCGGGGAGACAAATGCCTCCTCGAATCAAGAGGGGCACGAGAAGGAAGAGGAAGATGAAGAGCAGGAGGAAGAGGAGGGGGAAGACAATTCCCCCCTCGCAAGAAAGAGGGTGGCGTCATCGGACGATCCAAAAGAGCTACCCCTCCCTCCAAGAAGAGAGCGCGTCGGGCATAGGTGGTCTTGTCCGACGATAGCTCAGATTCTGACACTAAGTCCGATGATGCCGAGGTGGTTCCATGAAGGAACCTTAGGGTCAAGCCCCCTGGCTGAAGGTTAGGATCCGAATACCCCTTGTTCATCCTTTAATAGGTTGAGAGTTTTATTAACACGCAGGTGCTCATCGATTTTGCAGCCCCTCGCGCGTCCTTCCCACCGATCAAATATCGGATGGGGAGACCCCACTCGTCGAACTAGCGGAGAGCGGGAATGCCTCGCATCCCGCCACTCCGGGCGCCGCGAAGGGCAACGCGGAGGTCTCATCCCAGCGTGCTCCTATGGAGCCAGGCACCGGCGGCGGGGGGGGCATGATATAATGGCCGAGGCTAACACCTCGGTCACCGAAGACCGGGGGGAGATACCCCACCTGGATACTAAGGAGGCCGGACGAGAGACCGCTCAGTCTCCCCCGAGGGCATCTTCGGAGGGCACCAAGCCTCCGGAGGTACTGGTTCAAACCCCGGTTGTTGATCGGGCTACCTGATCACCACCGGCCAATGGGTGGGCGGTCATGGAGGAGGCTCTATCGAGTGCCTCCATCCCCAAAGAGCACCGCACCCTTATGGGTGCGGTGTTAGAGATCATTTAGTCCGCCGACAACGGACTGAAGGAGGCCTTTAAAGGTCTCCTGATAGGTTTTCAAGTAAGTCACATGATGCTCTTATTTTTTAAGTTTTTATTTATTTTAATTATTATATACATGGCAGCCCCCGAGCCCTAGGTGAGTTTGAAAAAAACTTACCTAGGGGTCAATCATAGGTCCGATTCGGGACTAGATTCGCATTATGTGTCCAGAATGTTAGATTATCCCCCTAAGAAGGATGAAAATATGATCGGATTGAATATAGTTCGGAAGTACAGAACCCATGTAACATGTCAACTATATGTATAATGGAGGCTTCGTTATTGGCGGCAGCCATAAATGGCGCCGAGCTGGAGGAACTGAATCGGAAGCTTAAACGTTCCGAGGATGAAGTTAATGCCCTCAAGAGAAGATTCAACGAGGCACAAGGTAGGTCAAAACAAAATCCGAATACCTTTGCCCAAACACTTTTACCTGAACACGGTAAATACAATTTTACATTGTGTTTAATGCTTACGCAGCCTCGGCAAAAGAGGTGGAGCGCTCAAGGCGGAGCTTCAACAAGCGAAGGACCAAGCGGCCCTCGAGATGGCGGCGGCCAGAGAAACGGCTACCGCCCTTTCCGCTTTGCAATCTACCAGCGACAAGCATGAAGCTCCTGTGGCGGAGGTCTAGCAGGAGCTCAAGGATGCCAGCCAGAAGTGCGAGGCCCTTGAGGAGAAGGGCAAGGAGAGCGCGGCCGAGCTGTCCACCCTGAAGAACGATCTTCAGAAGGAGCGGGTGGACAGGTGGTTCTATGAGAAGCAGGTCCGTCAAGCGAAGGACATAATGGATGGTAAGCCATACTTACTACAGCGTGTCTTCAGGGATAACAAATTCAAATGCTTACCTAGGTGTGGCATTCCTCAGGTGCCTCCTCCGATCTCCTGAAGAGTGTGGTGGACGCCAATCAGCTGTTCGCCTCGAGGGAAGGAGATAAAGCTCATCTATTCTGGGCATAGTTTGGAGCCCCCGAGCGTTCCCCTCTTCTGGTGGAGTAGCTCAAGCAGCTAATGGAGCTGCACCGTATGGCGGAGCCGGCCATGAAGGACCTCTGCATCCGCCTATGGCCCGGCGAGCCGCTTCCAGGCAACTACTTTGGCCTAGTGTAGAAGTTAGTTGCCGCTTCGCCCCGCCTCGACACCATGAAGCACTCTTCCTGCATTGAGGGAGTCCGAGTGGCTCTTGGCAAGGCCAAGGTGCACTGGCTGGGGCTGGATCCGATGACGGTATACTTTGCCAGAGTGATGGAAGGTGCTCGGGTGATAGCTTCTTAGTATTCGGGCAATTACGTGTTCGAATAAATTGTAATGCGTCTGAAGACTTTTCAAAGTTTTAATGTTATAAATTATTATGCTTCTATGTCTTTGCATTCCTTTATAACTCATGTGTGGCCATTTGAAACTGAAAAGATGCAAGTCCTCGGCTTCAACCCCATGTAGATACTACATGGGGTGTCACTGCCAATGCACAATATTCCTTAGCCGAGTGATCGGTCCGAATGCAGTAGAGTGCGGCAGACTAGGCAATCAGACTATAGTGCCTTATTTCTTTCACTTAGCCGTAGGGGCGCGAAAAGGACTGCGAGGGGCTAAAAACTAGCTCCCGGAGTGTTGTGATGTTCGGATGAACCACAGCTAAGGCCAACATCACATGGTTTGCATGCATAGCAAACTCTTCGCCCAACGCGGAATATCCTCTGACAGGGATGGAAGTATAACACTTCAAGATCGGATTCATAGACCAGCTCTTGCATACTATGGCGGTTAGTTTTTGGCTTTCTCCCCTGAGGTGCTTGACCAGACTATCTAGAAACACAATCGCAGGGGTTCTCCCTTTGCCCTTTTAGCGGAACGAGCAGAACATAAAGGGGCAAACACAGGAGCTGGGCAACCCAACTATTCACCCAAGACATAGTTCGGAACTAATGCATATAAAGTGAACTCCAAGACTCCGAACACATAATAAACTGTGCGTAAGGTGGTTTTGTTTGTACATTCAAGCCCCCGGTGTATTATCCGGTTGCATTGCAATATACCAAACAGGTTGTAACAGCCTAGGACCGACGCTCCACAAGATTCCCCTTTTATTCCCATTCTCGTATGTGTTTCGTTTGATTGTCACATTCATCATCGAAACATTTGCATCATTTGCATGGCATCGCCACTTGTTTTCAAAACTTGCATCCGTTCGTAGCTGCCGGTTCTCTCCGTTCGTGTCGTCGACCGTTTCGAGACCAACCCTACATGCACGCGACCGCGGTATCGATAAAGATATTATTTTGAAAAGTGCGTATAAAATACTCTCGAATTGGGTCTAAACATGGCATGCGGTCTTGTTATTGCGTAGGTAGACTGCTTGTCAAATTTCGTCGCAATCAGAGGTCGTTCGGTACCCCAGCCGTTAAACATATAGCAGCACTATAGCCGGTGAAATCGTTGGACGTTTTCGGTGTTTAAAACTTGATGCCGTACTGCCTGTTTTCCCTCTCGTCTCTGCCAAGTCTCTCTGCACAGTGCACATACCCCTCGTGTGTGTCCGAGACCTTCCCCAAACCCGAATCGACGAGTCATGACCATTGGATCCGGAGCAACCCCGTGATAACCCCAAACATCTACGTTTTCTTATTTGGACTCTCCAAGCCTTTTATCTCAACCGTTTGCTCTAATCGGAGGGTCCAAATAGCCTCTATCCTAATCCCACATTAAATAATAGCCTAACCCTAGCCCTAGGTAGACAACCCTCCTCATTTTCCTCCCCGCCCCGCCACCCGTTGTCTCCCACCTCGGGATCGTCCCGATCCAGATCCACCTGCAGCTGCCTCTAATCTCTCCTCGATTTGCACGCCGAGACAACCAACATAGCTGCCATGGACCTCCCGAGCCACATATGCCTCCTCCGTATCAAGACTACGTCCACACCGTCGTGCCCGAGGACCTCCCGCTCGACCTCGACCCCATATCCGTCCGTCCTCCTCGCGACATGCTCCTCTTCTCCCTGCTCGACCTCTCCGCCTTTCGCACCCGAATGGTAGAGCCTCGTCCCCAAGCTCCGGCAACCATGGCACCCATCAATGGCATCCCCGAGATGATCCTTCCTCCTCTGCGTTGTCCCCAACACCTATGATGCCCTAAGCCTCGCCGGATTTTGTTGCCGCCGTCATCCAGCAGGTCACCACACCTCTCCAACCAGACCCTCCTTTCCTCCCAATCTCTCTCACCCGACTCCCTCCCTCTCTGTTGCCTACAGGAGGAGCTCGCAGCTGCCATGGAGCCAAGATCTTGCCCCATCGCTGCTGACGGGCCTCCACCGCCATCAAGGGTCACCAGCAAGCGGCATCCAACGGGATCCGCCGGATCCCGTCGTCTTCGACTCGTTCTCGGTCTTCCCGTCGCGCCCCATCCAACCTCCTGCAGCTGCCATGGGCATCGTTGACCGTGCCCTCTACAATGAGCAGGAACCGCTCGTATCCCTCTAGCACACCAAGGCAAACCTCCTTGTGGATTGGGCCGAAGCCCGTGGTGAGCAAACCACTGCTTTTTTAGTAATTTTATTGCACTCACCTGCTGCTATTTCTCTCAAACCATTGCAATCGAGGTGGTTAGCGCAGCCGCTCCAGAGCCAAGGGGTCCGGGGTTCAAATCCCAAGCGCCCCGTTTTTTGTTGTTGTTTTGTGTTATTACTGTAAACCTGCCAGCGACTCTATTTTTCCATTGAGTTTCGTCAGTTTAGTGCGAGCATATGACACATCTTAGGCAATATGCACACTGTATCAAGTCCCACCACTAGCCTAGCTGGTCATCCCAGCAAACCCACAACCAGGAGGTCTTGGGTTCAAAACCAGGTCGCCCCCATTTTCGGCCTCTATTTTATTTCTTTTGCATATATTTAAAACTGCTCAAATTTTAGTAAAAATGTTGCATTTTTGCAAATTCATATAAACTTAACCGTGCATCATATTAGGACATGCTATATATGAATATTGCTTAGTTTTATGTCTACTTTCAAAATATGAAACCTTCATCAATGTTTAAAAATGTTTAACTTATTGTTTGCTTTAATGTGTTAATGCCATGTCAAAATGAATTGTTTAATAACTTTTAAACCGTAGCTCCGATGCAATTGTTTTATGTATGTAACTTGACTAGAACAACGTGTAGAATCTCATGCTACACTTTATTTCCATGTTTAATAAATATAAAACTGTGTTAGGACAGATCTGGACTAAATTCATAATATGCATATGAGGTTGTTTCGGAAATACTATATGTTGCTTCCGGTCTCATTTAAAATGCCTAGATGTTGTAGCTATATAGGCTTCATCGTTTGCCATGTTAAACAACATTTAATATTGATGAGTACCTATACGAGAGTGAACCAAATAATCGATTGTGGAGTTCCGTCAATATGCAACTCGTTGCATATTGAGCTTCACTTTAATGTGTAGTAGTTGTTTCATGTGATTTGTCGTGCCTTGCATATTTAAATCGGACATGCATCATATTTGTTTGCGCATCATGTCATGCATATGTTGTGGTGTATCATGTGTTGATTGTTTGTTTCGGATTGCTTCTTCTCGATAGAGTTCCGAAAGCGTTCGGAGTGTGAGGATTCGTTCATCTATGTTGGCTCGTCTTCTTCATGGACTCGTTCGTCTTTCAAGCGGGATCTCAGGAAAGATGACACATTTCCCTAGATACCATTACTATCATTGCCATGATAGATGTCTCGTTCTCTATCGCTATGTCTCGCTACCTACCACTTGTTTTTCAAGCCTGTCAACATTGCCATGATAAGCCCCTAATCTCCACCTCCCAGCAAATCGTAGTCACTACGGGAATTAGGCACTTTGCCGTCAGCCATCCCAGACGGCAAAGGCATGCATCCTGGACGGCAAAGTCTTTGCCATCCGCCAGCAGACGGCCAACCGTCCGGCTAAATAAGCCACGGTAAAGGGCGCTTTGCCGTCTCCTAGCAGACGGCAAAGACCTTAGAATCTTTGTCGTCCGCCAGCAGACGGCAAAGGGCCTGGACGACACATGTGGCACCTTAGCTCCGTTAAGGACTTAATGGCATGCTTTGCCATACGCTGGCCGATGGCAAAGACCTTAGTTCGTTCCCGTCTGCTAGCGGAGGACAAAGAACCCACCTAGGCCAGCCCCAGGTTGCACAGGTAGCTGCCACGTGGCAGCTTTGCCGTCTGCTAGCTGACGACAAAGACCTTTGTCGTCTGCCAGCAGACGGCAAAGTGGCTATATAGCCCCTGTTTTTTCTGTTTTTTTTCTTAAAATCATTCGATTTGACAAAATATCACATATATATCCAACATATCAACAATACAAGTTTTTAACAAGCATACCAACAATAACTCCTCCTCATCATCATCATAACTCCTCCTCCTCCTCCTCCTCGTCAACTCTAACACATTCTAGCACATAATAACACATTCTACCTAGGACCTACGTACTCCTATCTCGTAGGAGCTACTCTACCCTCTCTTAGGTACAATATCATAAAACAAGATAGGCTCTGACTCTCCATTATGGAGAACAAAGATCATCCTGTCTCCCATTCTTGGCCTATGCACAATGTTGCTTCCAAGTAGCTCTCTATGATTGAGCATACATTTTTTCCAATCTTTGATTGTCGTGAGTAAATCGGTTTTAGAAAGCCGATATGGACAGGAGTGATGCATAGGTTGACCTGGCCGTGGTGGCCCTAAGCTCGTAACAACAACGCATCCTCTCAGAAACATCAGATGAGGCACACAATCCTCTCGGATTTTCTGTTGAAAAACATAGTAATAACATTGTAGTTAGCAACGTAGTTTAGCTTTAGAAGAATTTATGCAAAAGATGCACTGCTGTCGTAATAGTAGAATTAAAATATTACCATGCAAACTCCATGGATGTTACCGTAGTTGACCACGTGCACTAGTGGCACGTATTGACCATAATGTGCAGGAGTTTGATAATATATATTGTAATTCTCAAGATGACTAAGAAATACGATAAGATGATCTTTCTCCTTATAAGTTAATTCTGCTTCATCACTGTAGTAATAGGTTCTGTCTACCATCTTTCATACATTTTTTGAAGAATGAAAATAAGCTGTCAATGCAAGTAAGTTGTCAACTATTTTTAAATAAACAATATAAATTACTTACCAAATATGGTTGATAAACTCACATAATGGTAGAACTGGAGGCATCTGCACATCGACCCAGATGCCGATTTTACCTTCAATTTCATCTTCCGGATGGATATCAAAGGTGATAAGCATATTAGGCTCAAATGCATAAGCCTTGCATAGTGCTTGCCAATTTTTGCATTCAAAACAGCAATAGGTGTCTGCATGGTACAATTTTACCGCAAAAGTAAAACCATGCTTAGTCCTCAAGTGAACTATCTTTGCCTCCATATCTTTTTTAGTATTGAAACCAATCTTATCCAAGACAGCAATTCTTGCATAGCAGGGGATACGCTAGTAAAACAGTAAAAAATTCAAATTAATTATAAGTTGAAGCAAAAGAGGAAGAAGTCATGCTTAATTACGAAAAAAGACTTGTCATTCCGACTTACTGTATCCACTTCGAAGGGATCATCCAGCATGATGGTGAAGCGCCTACCATCAACTAGGAAAGTCTTATCACACAGGCCGCGCTCGTCTTCACGGTATTATCACATACCGAATTCACTTTCATCGTCAAACATTTCCCATGTTCATAGTTGAAACATTTAAAATCGATCGAAGGAAACTACGAGAAAATTGATGAACACATAGATCACTATTACTCAATATGCAACGGGTTGACTTTAGGTCTGTTGAGTCTTTCCTTCCTAAACTCTCATCTCACGTATATGGTGGGCACTCCCTCTGATATTGCGACCATCGGTGATGGTGGCTCCTCCATTCGTCCCCGAGTGCATTACACCAAAATGTCTAGCACACGGGAACGAAGGAGAAGCGACCCCCACGACAACAGTAGGGATTCTTCCCCTCTCTCTCTCATATATATATACATATATATGGTGGACACTCTCCCTCACTGAAAGACACACAATGAGCCGAAACAGACCTAAAGTCAACCCATTTCATATATCGAGCAATGACATAGAAAAAATATCAGAATTACGGCACTCTTTGGATCCTAATGCGTGTGTGACTTTCGGTCCATCGAGGCTTTCCTTAAGTAACTCTCATATCTCATGGTGTGTTGGTGCGCTCTCTCTCACACTGATATGGTGGTGTATCTATGTTATTGGGCACTCTCTCACAGGAATAGTTTGACTGCCGGTGATGGAAGCCACACCTCTTCTCTTCTTGCGCAATATATCGACGAGTATATCACAAAGAAGAGAAGAAAGATGAGGCGCCCCCCACGACAACAGTCGGGATTCCTCCATCAAGAACACACATGAAAGTCACACAAGGAGCAAGGATAGACCGAAAGTCACACACGCATTATACTGATAAAATATCACAAATAAATTAATATTTATAATGAACTCGAATATAATATCACTAATACATAATCCCGAATAATTGGGGGTGCCGTGTCGGGGTCGGGGTGTCGGGGTACCGTGTCGGGGTCGGGGTGTCGGGGGTGCCATGTCGGGGTCGGGGTGTTGGGGTGTGGTGTCGGGGTTGGGGTCGGTGGCGTCGGTGGTTGAGGAACGGTGGCGTCAAAGGTTGGGGGTTAGTGTCGTCGGGGGTGCTGTGTTAGGGTGTCGGGGTGTTTTGTCGTGGTCGGGGTGTCGGGGTTGTCCTGTTGGGGTCGGGGTGTCAGGGGTGCCGTGTCGGGGGGTACGGGGGGATGTAGGGGTGTCGTGTAGGGGGTCGGGCGTGGAGGGGGGTCGTGTCGGGGTCGGGGTGTCGGGGGTTTCGTGTCGGGGTCCGGGGTGCCGTGTCGTGGTGTCGTGTCGGGGTGTCGGTGGTGTCGTGTCAGCGATCCACGACCCGGTTACGTTGGCGCCGACGCACCCCTCCTCCTCCTCCTCCTCTTCTTCTTCTAATTCTCCTTCTTCTTTTTCTTCTTTTCTTCTCCTTCTCCTTTTCTTCTTCGATTCTTCTTCTCCTTCCTCTTCTTCTTCTTCTTCATCTCCTTCTCCTCCTCTTCTTCTCTCTTCTTCTAATTAACTACAACTAATTAACCAAACTACATTACTAAATTACTAACTAAACTAAACTATTAACTACAACTAACTAACTAAATTACTAACTAAACTAATTAACTACAGCTAACTAACTAAATTACTAACTAAACTATTCAAAAATTAAAGGGGGAGGGGGCTCATCGGAGTGGGGGAGGTGGAGGTAGAGGAGACCGACGCTGGCGGTGGGGCGTGGGCGCGGGTGCCGGGGTGGTGGGCGCGGGCGCCGGGGAGGGAGAGAAGGGCGGGGTGGTGGGGCGATGGGCGCAGGCGGTGGGGTGGTGGGCACGGGCGGTGGCCGGCAGTGCCGACACGGTAGCGACGCGGCAGTGAGGGTGGGGGGTGCGGGCGATGGCCGGCGGTGGGCATGGGCGGTGGGGGTGGGGGCGGTGGGGGTGGGGGGCGACGGAGAGGAGAGAGGGAGAGAAAGAGGGAGAGAGAGAAGCAGGCCGGGGGCGTTATCCGTTAGTTATCCCCCCTCTTTTTCGTCCGCTAGCAGACAGCAAAGGAGGATTGTCGTCCACTAGTGGACGGCAAAGAGGGGGGCCATTAGGTCAAGTTGCGGGTTGGGTTTAGGGTGGGACCCTTCCCTCTTTGTCGTCCGCTAGCAGACGGCAAAGAAGTGGCTGATGGCAAAGCCACCCTTTGCTGTCTGCCACGTATTTGCCGTCTGCTTTCTGCTAGCTGATGGCAAAGCCACTCTTTGCCGTCCGCTAGCAGACGGCAAAGAGGTGACAGACGGCAAATCTTCTGATTCCAGTAGTGTGTGTGGCTATGTTACCACTTGCTCAACCCTTCTTATAGCGTTTCTAGCTACAGGTGCAATTGCTTCCATGTGGCAACATGGCCATTCTTTTGTTACACAATATTATTGCTATTTAATTTAATGCATTTATACACTTGGTAAAGGGTGGAAGGCTTGGCCTTTTGCTCGGTGTTTTGTTCCACTCTTGCGGCCCTAGTTACTTGTGAACCGGTGTTCTGTTCCATAATTGAGCGCTCCTAACATGCTCGGGGATGTTAGGACCCCCTTGATTTTCGTTTTAGGATAAAGCTTGTCTGGCAAGGACCAACATTGGTACTACATTTTACTAATAACTAATAAAATGCATAGGGACCCGCCGGCACCCATGAATAATTAATCAACAACCCAGGCCAGTGCTCCTGAGGAGTGTTGGTCCAACCTAGAGCAGCTTATTAATGCTACCCGGGGCAACTCGGTGATTGGCGTGGTAACCATCTCCCATCCGTCGTGTCCTGAGAACGAGATACACGGCTCCTATCGAGATCATCGACACGCCGGGCGGCCTTGCTGGATTTGTTTTACGTTCTCGAACGTCTTTAGTGAGGAATTCCGAAACAACTTCGGGCTATCTCAAGGTGACCGATTTCCTTTGGAATTGCCTAGGATGATCACGAGATCCGTGGTCGAGGTTATTCCCATTGTGTGTGGTTAATTTGTGATGGACGAGTTGGAGCAACCCTGTAGTGTTAAATCTTTCGGAAAGCCATGCCCGTGGTTATGTGGCAAACTTGGATGTTTTGTTTAACACCGGTAATAGCAAACTTGAAGTAAACTCGAATAAAATACACCAACTGTGTGCATAACCGTGACTGTCTCTTCTCGTGAGTCCTTATCCGAGAGAGAACATGGTGGGGTTATGTTTGACGTAAGTAGGTGATCAGGATCAGTTAGTGATCATTACTAGTTCACGTCCATTATGTGTAGACCACCATACTTTATTTTTTGTATTCGTAAGTTAGCTACTCAAATAAATGCTTAGTCGCTTCCTGCAACCTCACCACTTAACCATACCTCACCCATTAAGCTTTAATAGTCTTGATACCCTTGGAAATGAGATTGCTGAGTCCATGTGGCTCACAGATTACTACAACAACAGTTGCAGGTACAGGTAATGCGATGATTTGACGTGAGCGTGATGCTTGTTTGATTTGGAGTTCTTCTTCTTCTTCAATCTAGGATGGGTTCCAGGCGGCAGCCTGGGATAGCAAGGATGGATGTCATTTTGTTGTTTGTTTTCGTCCATAGTCGGACCCTGCTCTTTTGTATGATGTTTGAGTATGTTGTTGTATTGATGTGATCTTGATGTAGCTTGTGGCGAGTGTAAGCCAATTCCATATACTCATCTCTTCTATACATGCACTTGTAATGATATCCATTCTTTTAACACGACGAGATGCGCTTCTATCCCTGTCGAGGCCCTCGTGCCGAAATAAGGATATGATTGCATCTTGGGTGTGACAAGTTGGTATCAGAGCCTGTACCGAACTAGGAGCGCCCTTGATTGATCGAACTTGGTCGAGTCAAGTCTAGTGAAAAACTATTTTGAGTCTAGTTATATCGGAGATTAGGATTCTTTTTACTCCTCTTCTATGCTCTGGTGAGGAATTACAACTTAGGAATTTTGATTCTAATCCTCTTCTCACTCAATTTTTTTTGGATCACGCGGGTATTTTGGAAACTATATGATGCCGATGTGATGGAGTTCGGTCTTGGTGCCTCCTGTCTGACTTGATTTCTTCTGGGGAGTTGAGCTCCACGGGATTCTTGACACATCATTATCGTTTAGTTTCCTTATTATCTCAGGATGGAGGATGTTCGAAATTACTTCAATACTTTTCATGGTGAGATAAGGTCGGAGTCACCTAGTACTGGGGAGGCGTCCGGGGTACTGCCATGTTTGGTATCGTTGTGTTTTCGAGGGTCCAAACTAGATGGATTTCCGAAGCCTCTGGTTATGTGTTGAAGGATGGATACAGTTGGGGTGTAGGTTTGTTAGTTGTGTGAGATATTTCCTCCTTGTATCCCCAACACCTGATTGCATAACCAAGAAAGTTTCAGGAGTTCTTAGGTGGGAATTCAAGTAGTTACCAAGGTTATCTTCCAACAGATCATGACGTGAGGTTGGGGTTCGACATCTAGAGGATTCGTTTGTTGATGGTCTTTCTTACAGAGGACAGTCTCGATATATGTCATCAGATATGCTTCATCAAGCCTTGTAGTTCACTAAACCTAGGGAGCATATTCGAGCGTCATTTCAATATGACAATCCAGTGTACGATCGAGCCCGTGTGAACCTTACCACGAAAATATCAAGCAGGATCTCTATCGTGAATTTGTTTCCGCCTTGTTTCGTAAGCCTCATCCTTTGTTTTGTTTTCAAATACGGTAATTTGAGTTGCTTCGATGTCAAGTGGTGATTTCATATCTTTCCTAAGAAGTGTTCTCATATTTCTGTGGCAATGCTAATTCTTTTGCTCAATCAAGTTGTCATCTCAATTCTTTTTATCCGGTGTACTTCTCTTCAAGATAATTCAATCCTCTATAAAATTTGCAAGATCAATCCTAATATTTCTTTGCCAGAGTTCATTTCATTCGTCCCAAGTTTTCCTTGTTTTCCCACCCTCCCGCCCTTTTTCTTCAATAATTAAACTCTCTTCCAAGTGCTTTCTCTTCATCAATGCTTCCGCTATCATTACTTCATATTGTACCGGTGATTTCTTATGGAGATTCTCAAGAGTTTCAATTTAAAGATCTATCCTCATATTCCTTGTTCCTGTTGTTATTCTTCTCGGGTGGATTCAATTCAAGATCTTAGTGTTCTTCATATCATTTTAATTCTCTAAATGCTTCCCCATGTCAGAAATTCTGTCCAAGTATCTCCTGTTTTTTGTCTCTCTCTATTCTATCCGGAGTGCTGAAGATATCTCAGAAGATTCGTGTTTCCATTCAAAATGTTTTCAATTATTTAGAGGTTCTCACCTCATCAAGTGTCAGTTTGTACTGGTGCAATCTTTCTTTCTAAGCATTCATTTCAACAGTGTTTATTTGAGTGGGCCCATAACCCACAGGTTTTCCCCAGGATCTTACTTGGCTCTTCTAATCTTTCTGGAGAAGTCCTCAAGTTCTTCTCAATATGATGTAAGAATGATTATCATCAGTCATATTCCTTCTCCATGATCGCTTCATTTTTATTTTCATCATTGGCTCAACCTTTCCTTATTCATCATTCCGGAGTGTGTCAGTGATTCATGGTGTTGTTTCTCATCATTATTCTCAGTATTGAAGACCGAAGGGGAGTTTCTCTTCATCTTGGTCCATTCTCTTGAAGATTTGTCATCTCATCTTGGTGCTTTCCTCTCAAATTGTTTCCATTCATGAGAAATTCTCCCATATCTTTCCGGTGCATTCAGAGTTCTTTTCATTTCTCGATCCTCCGAAGGCCATCATTTCAGAAGATTTCTTCGTTCTCAGCTTTCAGCTTTCGTTTTCAAATTCTTCTCAACTGTTGTCCCTTCGTTCGTATCTCAATTATTCCGGTGCCTTGTGAAGTTTTCCATTAGGCGGATCATGATCTCTACGTTCCCATGTATCTTGGTAGTATCCTCATTCATTGTGAATTCTTACCAGTGTCTCGTTCAAGACCTCTTCTAGTTTGTGCTCTATCTATCTTTCCTATCTTTTCCAAAAGAATAAGTTGTGTGCTAAATCCGTTGCTTTTTATCAGTTTAACTTGATGAAGGATAAGCATAACATAGTTCTTATTATAGTTTCATCAAGGTGGTTCATTCCTTCTTCCGGAGTGTTCATGGCATCAAATTCTTGGTTATAGTTGCCTATCTTTTCTTTTCCGGAGTTCCAAGATTTCTCAAGTATCTATTCACGAAGCTTCCTCTAAATCATGGCAAGGCTTCCATCTTATTCTTCCCAACCTTCATTCTTTGATCACCATTTGTTCCGGAGTTCTTCAAGATGCTTCTTCATGGTGGTTTGTTAAGGATGTAATTCTTCTCAGATTGTTCTTCAAGATTCTTCTTGGAGGTTCTCAAGTGTTTTCTATCTTGGGTTTCTAAGTTCAATTCCTTCTCCATGGTATTTTGAGATGGTGTTATAAAATTCTTTGTTATAAGGAGTCTCCAAGGAAAATTGTCAAGAATAAGGTAAGTAAACCCATCTTGTCTTCTCGGAGTTATCTTGGGTTGAATTTCACCTAAAGCAATTCCTAACGATTGTTGCTATCATGGTGTCATAAATGATCCAAGTTTCCTCCTCTTGGTGAAAGAAGTTTTGCATATCTTGTTGCTCTCAAGCAATCAATTGTTTCTGTTGTGGCAGGTTGTCACCCCATAATTTTGAGATGTTTTCCATAAGCCCATAACAATCTTATTCTCTTCATTGTTGGTTTTTTAACAATTCCGTTCAACCATGCCTTTCAAATTCATTTGTAGTAGGGGTTTTCATTTTCTTCTCCGTCCTCTTCTCTCCAAAGATTTAGCTTCTATTCTTTTGTTCCGGAGGGATTGTGGTGTTGCTCTTTCAACTCACATCTAGTTTGATTAAGGTCATGTTCTTTCTTTGCTTATTCAACTTACCGGAGTGTTGTGTTCTATGTTGAAGTTCCTTCCATCTTATCAGTTTTGCCTCTCTTTCCTACCGAAGTGCTGCCCAAATTTCTTGTGAATTCTTGTTTGTTCCTCATGTAATTCTCCGTATCTTTCCAACCTTAATGTTTCATTGGTTTCACTCGTTTGCCAAAGAAGCAACTAATTTACCTCTTGCTCTTTCTCTTCCCCTTATCATTCTTGATCTCAGGCCGGATCCTCGTGTAGTGGAGGAGAGTTGTAACAGCCCAGGACCGAAGCTCCAGAAGATTCCCCTTTTATTCCCATTCTCGTCTATGTTTCGTTTGGTTGTTGCATTCATCATTGCATCATTCGCATCATCTACATGGCATTGCCACTTGTTTTCAAAACTTGCATCCGTTTGTAGCTGTCGGTTCTCTCCGTTTGTGTCGTCGACCGTTTTGAGACCAACCACACACGCACGCGCCCGCGGCATCGATAAATATATTATGTTTAAAGTGCGTAGAAAATATACTCGGATTGGGTCGAAACTTGACATGCGGTCTTGTTATAGTGTAGGTAGACCGCCTGTCAAATTTCATCACAATCAGAGGTTGTTCGGTACCCCAGCCGTTAAACATATAGCGGCATTATAGCCGGTCAAATCGTTGGACATTTTCGGTGTTTAAAACCTGATGTCGTACTGCCCGTTTTCCCTCTCATCTCCGCCAAGCCTATCTGCACATTGCACATACCCCTCGTGTGTGTCCGAGACCTTCCCCGAACCCGAATCGACGAGTCATGGCCATTGGATCCGGAGCAACCCCGTGATAACCCCAAACATCTGCGTCTTCTTATTTGGACTCTCCTAGCCTTTTATCTTAACCGTCTGATATAACTAGAGCGTCCAAATAGCCTCTATCCTAATCCCACATTAAATAATAGCCTAACCCTAGCCCTAGGTAGTAAAACCTCCTCCTTTTCCTCCCCACGCCACCAACGGTTGTCTCCCACCTCGGGATCGTCCCAATCCAGATCCACCTATAGCTACCTCTAATCTCTCCCCAATTTCCATGCCGAGCCAACTAGCACAGCCGCCATGGACCTCCTAAGCCGCATGTGCCTCCTCCGTGCCAAGACTGTAGCCACGCCATCATGCCTGAGGACGTCCCGCTCGACCTTGACCACATCTCCGTCTGTCCTCCTCGTGACATGCTCCTCTTCTCCCTGGTCGACCTCTCTGCCTTTTGCACCCGAATGGGAGAGTCTCGTCCCCAAGCTCCCGCAACCATGGTGCCCATCGCTGGCATCCCCGAGATGCTCCTTCCTCCTCTGTGTTGTCCCCAACACCTATGTTGCCCTAAGCCTCACCGGATTTTGTTGCCGCCGTCATTCAGCAGGTCACCACACCTCTCCAACCGGACCCTCCTTTCCTCCCGATCTCTCTCACCCGACTCCCTCCCTCTCTGTTGCCTATAGGAGGAGCTCGTGGCTGCCATGGAGCCAAGCTCTTGCCCCATTGCTGCTGACGGGCCTTCACCGCCATCGAGGGTCGCCGGCAAGCCGCCTCCAACTGGATCAACCGAATCCCATCGTCTCCAACCCGTTCCCGGTCTTCCCGTCGCGCCCCGTCCAACCTCCTATAGCTGCCATGGGCGTCGTTGACCGCACCCTTTGCAGCGAGCAGAAACCGCTCGTATCCCTCCATCACGCGAAGCCAAACCTCCTCGCGGATTGGGACGAAGCCCGTGGTGAGCAAACCATTGCTTCGTTAGTAATTTTATTGCACTCACCTGCTGCTATTTCACTCAAACCATTGCAGTCGAGGTGGCTAGCGTAGCTGCTCCAGAGCCAAGGGGTCTAGGGTTCAAATCCTAGGCGCCCCGTTTTTGTTGTTGTTTTGTGTTATTAGTGTAAACCTGCAGCCACTCTATTTTGCCATTCAGTTTCGTCAGTTTAGTGCAAGCATATGACACATGTTAGGCAATATACACACTATATCAAGTCCCACCACTAGCCTAGCTGGTCATCCCAGCGAACCTGCAACCAGGAGGTCCTGGGTTCAAAACCAGGCCACCCCCATTTTTGGCCTCTGTTTTATTTCTTTTGGATATATTTGAAACTGCTCAAATTTTAGTAAATATGTTGCATTTTTGCAAATTCATATAAACTTAACCATGCATCATATGAGGACATGCTATATATGAATATTTCTCACTTTTATGTCTACTTTCAAAAAATGGAACTTTCATCATGGTTTAAGAATGTTTAACTTATTGTTTGCTTTAATAGCGTTAATGCCATTTCAAAATGAATTGTTTAATAACTTTTAAACCGTAGCTCCGATGCAAATGTTTTATATATGTAACTTGACTAGAAAACTGTGTTGAATCTCATGCCACACTTTATTTCCATGTTTAATAAATATAAAATTGTGTTAGGACAGATCTGGACCAAATTCATAATATGCATATGAGGTTGTTTCGGAAATACTATATGTTGCTTCCGGCCTCATTTAAAATGCCTAGATGTTGTAGTTATGTATGCTTCACCATTTGCCATGTTAAACAACATTTAATGTTGACGAGTACCTAAACGAGAGTGAACCAAATAATCGATCGTGGAGTTCCGTCAATATGCAACTCGTTGCATATTGAGCTTCATTTTAATGTGTAGTAGTTGTTTGATGTGATTTGTCGTGCCTTGCATATTTAAACCGGACATGCATCATATTTGTTTGCGCATCATGTCATGTTTTGATTGTTTGTTTCGGATTGCTTCTTCTCGATAGAGCTCCGAAAGCGTTCGGAGTGTGAGGATTCGTTCGTCTATGTTGGCTCGTCTTCTTCATGAACTCGTTCGTCTTTTAAGAGGGATCTTAGGCAAGATGACACTTTTCCCTGGATACCATTACTATCATTGCCATGCTAGATGTCTCATTTTGTATCGCTATGTCTCGCTACCTACCACTTGTTTTTCAAGCCTCCCAACATTGCCATGATAACCCTCTAACCTCGACCTCCCAGCAAACCATTATGTGGCTATGTTACTGCTTGTTCAGCCCTTCTTATAGCATTTCTAGCTGCAGGTGGAATTGGTTCCATGTGTCAACATGGACATTCTTTTGTTATCACAATATTATTGCTTTTTATTTTAATGCACTTATATACTTGGTAAAGGGTGGAAGGCTTGGCCTTTTGCTCGGTGTTTTGTTCCACTTAGGGGCGAAGCTAGGAAAAATGGTCACTAGGGTCAAGACAAATAAGTAGCACTTTTTTATCCCCTCAAAAAAGTAGCAATAATATATTATATGATTAAAGAATGCGTAACTCGTATTAGCTAACATGTCTATAATTTTTTAGTAACCACACATAAATAAAAAATTACAGTTGTCAACGTTACTACGTCTAACGTTTGAGGACCTGTATCATGATCGGGATTATTGGTTGTGGAGGTGGTGATTTTATTTTCAAATTAAGAAAAAGGTCCATTATATGCTTACTGCCTGCAATTTCAAATAAGCAAAGAACAAAAGACTGATAGTACTAACACGAAGAAATTACAATACAGAGATTACAAATCATTCTTGCTAGCTTACTTGATATTTATGATTGGGTGTGACGTGAGGCCTAATCTAGATTGTGCAGTCTGCATGATTATATTACTCCCCAAAACTTCAAGCAATTTTAAAAGAATCAACATGTCAAAACAAATCCAAAGATAATAGGAGAATAGGAATTTAAGAAAACATAAGGATAGAGATTATATGGGTAATAGGCTTTAGTGCCACTTAGGGATTAGATCTGTAGACTGAATCTTGAATATTTACATAGGAGAGGATTGGGGATTGGGAGCGGCTAGGATGGTGGTGGTTCTGTCCAGAACGACACACGAAAAATAGAAGGATGATGGGAGGAAAATGCTCGAGCAAAGGGTCTCTGATCGAGCAAACCTCATCATGGCGACCGATCTATTCAGTGGTTTTTTTAGAGAGATATCTATTTAGTGGTGGGCAATGGGCCTACGTGCGTGATGTTTGGGCTCCTAAAGTACTGCTGTTTGGGCTGCCCACTGTGATTGTGAGTGTGAGGTTGTCGGGATCAATTTTGTTTCACGCCGTGTCATTTACTCATTTTTCCATCCTAGGTCGTACGTACATAGTAGTGTTTGGGCGGAGGTCATCGGTGTCAACTGACCCCGGCCCATCACTGTAGCTCCGCCCCTGGTGCCACTCTTGCCACCCTAGTTACTTGTGAACCGGTGTTACGTTCCATAATTGAGCGCTCCTAACATGCTCGGCGTTGTTATGGGACTCCCTTGATTTTCGTTTCAGGATAAAGCTTGTCTGGCAAGGCCCAACATTGATACTACATTTGCCTAATAACTAATAAAATGCATAGGGACCCGCCGACACCCACAGATAATTAATCAACAACCCGGGCCAGTGCTCCTCATGAGTGTTGGTCCAAGCCAAAGAAGCTTATTAACGCTACCCGGGGCAACTTGGTGATTGGCGTGGTAACCATCACTCATCCGTTGTGTCCTGAAAACGAGATACATGGCTCCTATCGGGATCATCGACATGTCGGGGGGCCTCACTGGATTTTTTTACCTTTCTCGAATATCTTGAGTGAGGAATTCTGAAACTACTTCGGGCTATCTCGAGGTGTCGGATTTCCTTTGGAATTGCCTAGGATGATCACGAGATTCGTGGCGAGGTTATTCCCGTTGTGTGTGGTTAATTTGTGATGGATGAGTTGGAGCACCCCTGCAGGGTTAAATCTTTCGGAAAGTCGTGCCCGCGGTTGTGTGACAAACTTTGATATTTTGTTTAACACCCGGTCATAGCAAACTTGAAGTAAACTCTAATAAAATACATCAACTATGTGCGTAACTGTGATTGTCTCTTCTCGTGAGTCCTTATCCGAGAGAGAACATGGTGGGGTTATGTTTGACGTAAGTAGGTGATCAGGATCAGTTGGTGATCATTACTAGTTCACGTCCGTTATGTGTAGACCACCACACTTTATTTTCTGTATTCATAAGTTAGCCACTCAAACAAATGCTTAGTCGTTTGCTGCAGCCTCACCACTTAACCATACCTCACCCATTAAGCTTTAATAGTCTTGATACCCTTGGAAATGAGATTGCTGAGTCCCTATGGCTCACAGATTACTACAACAACTGTTGCAGGTACAGGTAATGCGATGATTTGACGTGAGTGTGATGCTTGTTTGATTTGGAGTTCTTCTTCTTCAATCTAGGATGGGTTCCAGGCGGCAGCCTGGGATAGCAAGGATGGATGTTATTTTATCGTTTGTTTTCGTCCGTAGTCAGACCCTGCTCTTTTGTACTATGTTGTTGTATTGATGTGATCTTCATGTAGCTTGTGGCGAGTGTAAGCCAATTCCATATACTCATCTATTTTGTACATGTACTTGTAATCATATCCATTCTTGCAACACGACGAGATGCGTTTCTATCACTGTCAAGGCCCTTGTGCCGAAATAAGGATAGCATAGCATCTTGGGCGTGACACAGGTTCACGAGAAGAGGGAGAAAAGGGAACATATGTTCCAAAAAGGACAGACGAGACAAACATGAAAATGCTCAGGTATGTGAAGAATGAGATTATAGGAGTGGTTGTACCAGGGGTCTTCAATTGGTGGCCTTACGTCCTCGATGCACCCTGTTGCTAGTTTACTCCTGATATTTGGTTGTTTGACGAACGGGTGTTATCTGGCAATGTCGAAGATCAAGTCTTTGCTATGGAAGTTATCTGGCATGATGAACACAACATCCAGGGTTACAGAGCCCGTGCATTGGGCTTCAACGCCTGGAATCACTCCTTTAAAGGAAGTGTTACTGGGCTTAATTCGTGACGGGTCTATGCCCATCTTTTTCGCCGTGTCTGAGTAAATCAGGTTAAAGCTACTTCCTCCGTCCATTAGGAGTTTTGTGAGGTGATATCCATATATAATAGGGTCGAGGACAAGTGTGGCCGAAACTTCGTGACGAATGCTTGTCGGGTTATCACGCCGATCAAAGGTTATCAGATATGCTGACCATCGGTTGTACTTCAGGGCCACAGGCTCTACATCGTAGACCTCTCGAAGGGAGAGCTTCCTCTCCTTCTTGGGTATATGGGTGGTGTATATCATGTTTACCGTCTTGACTTCCGTAGGAAATTTCTTTTTATTGCCACCAATCGGACCCCGAGGCTCATCCTCATCCTCGCTATGAGGGCTCTTGCTTTGATCCTCGGGTGGGAGCTTGCTGACCTGTTTAAACACCCAACAATTGTGGTGTGTGTGGTTGTCAGGCTTATCTTGGGTCCCATGGATTTGGCAAGGCCCGTCCATGATTTTCTTCAGTGGACTGGGTCCGTCGTGATTGCCTTTAGGAGGCTTCTTCCGTTGCCCAGGATGGGAATTGCGGAATTCAGCGTTGACGGCCGTATCATCGGCATCACTATTTTATGCTGACGGTTATTCTTGTTGCGCTTGGGCTTCCCGTTGCCATCGCGAACCTTAGAGGTTCTGGGCATTTCGGAGTTGTGGCTGCGTCTTGCTAGCCAATTGTCTTCACTCGCGCAAAAGTGGGTCATCAGGGAAGTAAGGGCGGACATGGTCCGAGGTTTATCCTGGCCGAGCTGGCGAGCCAGCCATTCGTCTCGAATATTATGCCTAAAAGAGGCATTGCCTCGGGGTCCGGACAGTCGATAATCTGGTTCTTCTTGGTCAAGGACCGATTCCAGAATTGTCGTGCAGACTCTCCAGGTTTTTGTACGACGTTACTTAGGTCGGAGGAGTCTAGCGGACGAACATAGGTTCCCTAGAAGTTAGAGTGGAATGCATCCTCCAGATCTTCCCAACATCTGATCGAGTTTTCTGGGAGGCTGTTTAGGCAGTGCCGAGCTGGCCCCTTGAGTTTAAGGGGGGGGTATTTGATGGCGTGGAGATCATCTCCTCGAGTCATGTGGATGTGGAGGAGGAAGTCCTTGATCCATACGGTTGGGTCAGTTGTCCCATCATAATGTTCAATGTTTAAGGGTTTAAACCCTTCTGGGAACTAATGTCACATCACCTCATCTGTGAACATAGCGGGTGAGCGACGCCTCGAACCTGAGCTATATCGCGCCTATAATCGGCATGTGTTCTAGCTTGGTTACGTTCCCGGTCTCTGTTATCTCTTTGGTCGAGCCTTGGTATGTACCCATCCCGTCTATCAGGTGAGTATCCTCTGGATCCGTAGATGGATCTTGTACGACCTACTCTATGATTAGTCATCTCGCAGGTCGAACCTGTCATTGGGCTCTGGTGGTTCATTTCCCCATCTTCAGGGTATTGCCGGCCTATAACCAGCGTCGTCAACCGTCCGATCATGCCCGCGAGGAGGGCGGTCTGGCTTGTCGTATGGAGTATGTTTCGGAGATGGAGTATCGGTGAGCTCGTCGTCAAATTGTGGCCACAACCTTCTTCGCGGATAGCTCTTGGGATGGTCCGACACACCAGTACCATGTCCTTCCTCAGCTAAGAGGACTCTTGTCCAGCGATCATTGAGGTCATCCTATTCGGCTTTAAGCTGTCGTTCCTTGGCTCTCAGGCTTCTCACCGTCACTATGAGTTGTTGTCTGAACAGTTCCTGATCTTCATGGTTATCAGGGATTTCCAAGTCATCGACTGCCGAGATATCTTCCTCCTCGATAGGGGGGAGGTAGTTATCGTCCTCGAAGTCATTAATGTCATCGGGGTTGCTATGGTCTTCAGGCTTTTCCTGACCCTCTAACGGGTGTTCGGGGATATCAGGGTCGCCGCGGTCCTTGGGGGTAACTCCGTCCCTAGTGCTGATGATAGCTTTCCTTCCCTTTTTGCCTTTGGACCGCTTATGGGGTTTACAGCGCCTTGACGGTGTGTCACCCAACTTATCACCGTCAATATTAGGCGTTTTGTCGCCATTGGGAGTGTCCACCATGTAGACATCATATGTTGAAGTGGCGGCCCATCGACTGGTATTAATAGCGGTGCAGGCGCAATCCTCTTCATCCATGTATTCTGCCTCATCGGAGGCATAGTCCAGCATGTTGGTTAAATCTTCTACTGTGGCTATCAAGTGGTTGGTGGGTGGGATGAAAATTTTGTCCCGACCTGGACTGTAGACGATCTGAGAGTAGATCGGGGCTGAATCGTTGGAAATTTTCATCAATGAAATCCGATCTAGGGTCGAACACCGAGGGCTCAGTCGGATGATATTGTTAGGAACCTTCGGATTTGACCTCCGATGCGTCCGAATGAGAAGGATATTCGGCAAGAACGAGTGTCCAGCCTTCCGGAACTATGGCCGGATCCGAACCAGGAGTGGGTACACCATCACGGTTGACCCTGCTGGTGTGACCTGAGAAGGAACCCGAGGTTAAAGCCTAGGTATCTTCAAGCATGGCAAGCAAAGTTGCAAGCCCGGTTAATGACAAGTCGCCTCGAGGACCCACGGATAACTCTAGGTTCCCGAATCGGATATGTTGGTCGGGGGCAAAACTCTCGACATGGCCTAGATGGCCGATCGGGTCGGCATGCAGGACAACGCTATCGAAGGCGAAGATCTGTCTAGGGACGAAAGTGTCCATGTTGTAGACCTCTTCATCGATGACAAGGCGAGGCATCGATCCCTTGAGTGCTCATAGAGGAAATCTCAATGAAAGCACCAATGTCGGTGTCAAAACTGGCGGATCTTGGGTAGGCGTTCCCAAACTGTGAGACTGGAATCGATGGTAACAGGAGACGTAGAGCACATAGATTTACCCAGATTTGGGCCCTACTATGGAGGTAATACCCTACGTCCTACTTGGTTGTATTGATGGTATGAGGGGTTATAGAGTTGATCTACCTCAAGATCGAATAGCTAACCCTAGATGAGTTGTTCTATCTCTATAACCTAAAAAACCCGGCTTATATAGATGCCAATGGTACTTAGGGTTTACACATGGTCGGTACACGCCGAAGAGATAAAAATGCCTATTTGCTACATCAAATGTGGAGCGCAAGCCGTACTTCCCGAAGCTTTCATCTTGGAGATAAGGTCTTCAATGAATCCTGTGTTCGGTAAGTGGCCCATATAATCCGGCCCATAGAGATAGGTCGGACTCCCGAGGACCCCTTAATCCAGGACTCCCTCAGGTAGGACAAAATATTTCATACAAGTTCTTATCGCAAGCATGTATGACTATGTACGGAATACATGCCTACATTACATTTTATGAATTGGAGCTAGTTCTGTGTAGACCTCTTGTGTAACTGTTACATGATTGATGTCATCTAATTCATTATCCATCACTTATCCATGCACCTATGCTTTACATATACTAAATCTTGCCAAGTTATTACTTTTGCTGCTACTGTCACAATTGCGACAAAATTGTTGTTGTCAATATTACTGTTAGTACTATTAATTGTTGTGCTACTAAATCTTTGCTGTAGAGAGATATCCCATGTGTGGTTGAATTGACAACTCAAATGCTAAGTCCGATCATTATTCTTTGGGCCCCTTGTGTCGAATCAATAAATTAGGGTGTAATACTACCCATGAAGACTGTTGTAATGCCATGTACTTGTGGGTCATCAGCGAGGCATCAGAAAAGGTCTCCATATGGGATCACTGCAGAACAGAGACTTGCGGCGACAAAATTTTTGTTTTAGATGGTTCTTAGTTGGTTTCCCGATTTTAGAGAATTTTTAGAAGTGGAATTAGGTCAGACAAAGCCATGTGGGGCCCACAAGGCTTCAGGGCACGCCTATCCCCCCTATCGGGGATATACCCTGCGGTATGACCCGGCCTGGCGACTCACAGGAGATCCGGTCAAGACATGGTGTTTTATTGATGACCCGGCAAGCGGGTCGCAGGATGACTAGGCCCAAGACCCGGCGTGTAAGCCGGCGCCAGGCGGTTCACAAGAGAAGGCCCAAAGGAGAGAGAATTCCCTTACAAGAGATACAAGACCCGGAATAGGATTCTAGAAAGACTAGTCCTAATCCTACTCCTAGTAGGACTCTATTTGTAAACCTACCCTCTCCACTTATATAAGGAGATATAGAGCACCCCTAGAGAGACAAGTTCACAAGTCCAGAAGTTTAGACAGACACAAGAGATTAGAGATAGACAGATTAGAGGCTCTCGTGATTAGAGGTAGTAAGACGTCTCAGCACCCTTGTAACCGAGAGATCTTCTTCATCATCAATACCAGACAAGCAGGACGTAGGCTTTTACCTCCATCGGAGGGGGCGAACCTGGGTAAACTCCGTGTCTCTCGATTCTGACCAACCCCTTCAAGCCGCCACATAGTTGTGCTTCTGCCCCTAACCTAAGTTCGTTCACCCGGACATCTTCCATGACAAATCCATGGCAGTTGGCGCCCACCATGGGGTGAGCATACGATCGTGTTAATTCTTGAAGGGATCTTTTCAAGGATCGGGAAGCTCGGGATGTGTCGAATGAAGAAGAGCCGATGCAGAAGGATTACATCGTCGACGAGCAGTTGGAACGATATATAAAAGATTCAAGATCAAGAAAAAGTTAGGGTTGAATTTTGTGCAACCACACGCGACCTATTGATCGATCTATCCGACCAAGATCGACGATCACTGGGGGAACTTATGCGGCCTATCACGGCCAAGCGAAACAGATTATTGCACTTCTCCGTCCTTGTTTTTCCTACTACAAGTACCTCGAGGCGTCAATCCATGGCGAGATGGTTTTTTTGTCAACTTTCGTACGCGCTTGGTGACATTCACACGAACCAATCTCGTGACCTAGTCTGTTTTCGAATTCCATCGGCCTGTTACTGCATATGCCAACCAACTTTGAGAAATGTTCTATGGCACGAATTCATGCATCGGGTTGTATGGCAAGCCACGAGAGAGCCGTCGTGAATTTTTTTAGGAAGGCCAGGTCAGCACAAGACAAAAGGAAAGAAGGAGAGGGAGTCGGATCTGGAGGAATATAAAAAGGAGAAAGGGAAACAGGCGACGATCTAGAAACGGAGTCAACGCCGCATGTTTGAGTCGCCAGTTCCGCCTGCACCGCACCTTGCCGCGTGCCTGCGCCCGTTTTCATCCCCGCGTTTTTGCCTCGCCCGTCGACCGCCACCATGGTTTCTCTTCCATCACACCGGCTCTGTCCCGCAATCTCTATCTTGCCTTCGCAGCCGCCGGTCATGAGCCGCCCTCGATCGCTGAACCCGCCCCTACTCCGGGCCATTGGTTGTCTCCTGCACCGCGTGAGTCGCCGCCACATGTCACCTCCGCAGCAGCCCTTTGTTGCCGCACACTGCTTCTCCGCCAGGTCAACGGCCGACCGAGTCGCCTCCGACTCCCGCTTCGCCTGCTCGCCGCTTGGATCGCCGTCCGCTCCATGCATGTCGGCTCTGCCGCGCCTCATTAGCAAGTTACCGGCTGACACCGGCATTATGCTTCACCCCGCCGTCCGACCCGCCGGTGTTCGCCTCACCTCTACACCTGCCGGCGGACATCCGAGCCACCCCAGTTCCTCTTGCTCCTCGCGTGCACGCCCCAGCCATGGTTTCCGCTCCTTGTTGCCACCAGTTCCGCCTCTGCCTTACCTATGCGGTGCCTCAGCTCCTGCTGGCAAAACAGCCATGTGCGTGAGCCGCCCAGCGCTGATGCTCTTTAAGTCACTATTCCGCTCCGCCGCCACGCCTTGAGCTGCCTGGGTATCTGCCTCTACTTCGCCTCAAGCCACCAGCCGGCTCACCACTCCGCAAACGGCTGATCTTCCGACGCCCGGCTGGCTCGCTGTTTCACAACGGTAGGCGGATGATAAGGATGACAGCATGGCCAGCATAGTGGCAAGCCTGTGCGGGCAATCAAGGAGAGATGAACTTGATGGCCACTGCTCAACGTGGCTCAAAGATCAATCAACCTGCTTACGAGCTAGCTTTGAATGTACATCTATCATCTACATGCACGATTGTTCTACTTGGAGCATGCAGTAAAACTGGCATTGCTGGCCCTGATGAGTCTTGTGACCGCAAGTATGATGACATCCGGCAACAAAAAATCAAGTGTTATCATTTCCATCTATTTATCAATACATGTTAAATTCTTTCGAGAAACAATTATTTTGGCCTATAAAATTTGTACGCAGGACAATTATTCAAGTGGCTTGATACCATGGAGATGGAGCGCGTGCCAACATCATTCTATATTGGTGTTCGTACGTATCGCTTTGCTCAATAGGACGCGCGAAGGCTGCCACCGCCGCGGGCCAGTCTACCTCAACATGTCGGTGTCGTGCCTAGTCGCGTGAGCCGCCCAAGGGATGCACGTGAGCCACCGTCCCCATGGCCTGGTCTATATCAACAACGCCACATCGACTTGACGACCATGCTAGTTTCCAATGTCACGGGCGACTCACCGTTTGCGCTGGCTTACAATGCCGTGGCCATCTCTGGCGACCGCGCCGGCTTACAATGCCGTGTCCGTCTCTCGCCGTCCGCATCGGCTTACAACACTATGGCCATCTCTGGCCATCCGCGCCGGCTTACAACATCATCGCGTCTTTCACAACAGCACCGGCTTACAATGCCACGACTGGTTTTTACGTCTACATCAACACGCAAGTGGCTGCATACACCAGTACAAACCGCCCACTGGACGTGCGCAAGATGCCGCCCACAGTCTAATCTACATCAACATATCGGTGCGGTGCTCGCCTGTACGAGCCGCCCAAGGAACGCGCGCAAGATGCCACCCGTAGTTTGATCTACATCAACATATCGGTGCAGTGCTCATCGATACGAGCCACCCAATGGATAGGTGCGCAAATCGCCACCATTACAGTTTGGTTCATTTCAACAACCAGCCGGGATGAACCATCGACCGGATTATTGAAACAAATCATACGGGATCATCTATAGCCCGCCACGGCCAACCTTAGCTTTCAGTGGGGATTCTCAAGCCGCCTCTTCGAGTCAACTTAAGAATCGGGGGCTACAGATATGGTGAGACACATTTGGTTATTTTTCAAGAGAACACCGGGTATTTGCAAGACAAAACCCAAACCTTGGGGCTATTACATTATTGGTGAAAGAATTAAAAAGTTGCCCAAGAGGACGAACCGTCGAGATATTGTTGGGGAACGTTGCATGGGAAACAAAAAATTTCCTACGCACACGCAAGATCTATCCATGGTGATTAGCATCTACGAGAAGGAGAGTGGATCTACATACCCTTGTTGATCGTTAAGCGGGAAGCGTTAAGAAACGCGGTTGGTGTAGTCGAACGTCTTTGCGATCCAAATTGCCGAGCATCCCGCGATCTCATCACAATCCATCCCACAATCCAATCACAATCCGTCCAACGAACTCATCGTGATCCATCCCGTGATCTCATCACAATCTGTCTCGTGAACTCATCACGATCCATCCAGCAATCTCATCACGATCTGTCTCGCAATCTTGATCACGGTCCTTCCGATCTAGCGCCGAACGGACGACACCTCCGCGTTCAGCACACGTACAGCTTGATGACGATCTCCACCTCCTTGATCCAACAAGAGGGAGCGGAGAGTTATAAGAGTTCGCCGGCAGCATGACAACATTCCGGCGATGGTGGTGGAGCTATTTCGGCAGGGCTTCGCCTAAGCAGTGCAGAAATCCGATCTAGAGGAGAAACTATGCACTAGAGGAACGGGTAGCACGTGGCTGAAAATCTTGTGCCAACAACCCTAAAACCTCTAGTATATATAGGAGGAAGAGAGGAGGAGGCTTGGCTCCCAAGGAGCCAGCCCTTGGGTCGTCCGAACCAAGGAGGAGAGGAGGAATCCTCCTCCAATCCTAGTGAGACTAGGACTCCTCCTTATTTGGCCTTTTTGGCCTTTTCCCACCTTTTTCCCTTTGGGCTTTTCTTCCCTGCTGCAAGGTCCATGTGTGGGACTTCCACCAGCCCACTAAGGGATGGTATTTACTCTCCCACATCCCATGTAGCCTCTTGGGTCGAAATACCCCTCCCGATGGTCTCCCGGTACACTACTGACACACCCGGTACACTACCGATGAGCCCGAAACTTTTCCGACGACCAAAATAGGACTTCCTATATATAAATCTTTACCTCCGGACCATTCCGGAGCTCCTAGTGATGTCTGGGATCTCATCCGAGACTCCGAACAACCTTCGGTCACCACCATACATAACTCTATACTACCGAAACGTCACTGAACCTTAAGTGTGCAGACCCTACGGGTTCGAGAACTATATAGACATGACCGAGACACCTCTACGGTCAATAACCAATAGCGAGACTTGGATGCCCATATTGGTTCCCACATATTCTACGAAGATCTTTATCGGTCGAACCTCTATGTCAAGGATTCAGTTAATCCCGTATGATGTTCCCTTTGTTCTTCGGTATGTTACTTGCCCGAGATTCGATCGTCGGTATCTCCATACCTAGTTCAACCTAGTTACCGGCAAGTCTCTTTAATCACTCCATAACACAAGATCACGTGACTAAAACTTAGTCACATTGCTTGCAAGGCTTATTGTGATGTTGTATTACCGAGTGGGCCCTAAGATACCTCTCCATCACACGGAGTAACAAATCCCAGTCTTGATCCATTCCAACCCAACAGACACCATTGGAGATACATGTAGAGCACCTTTATAGTCACCCAGTTACGTTGCGACATTTGATACACACAAGGTACTCCTCTGGTGCCAGTGAGTTGCATGATCTCATGGTCATGGGAACATATACTTGACATGCAGAAAACAGTAGCAATAAACTAACACGATCATATGCTATGTTTGTAGTTTGGGTCTTCTCCATCACATCATTCTCCTAATGATGTGATCCCGTTACCAAATGACATCTCATGTCCATGACTAGGAAACCATAGCCATCTTTGATCAACGAGCTAGTCTATTTAGAGGCATACTACAGACATGGTGTTGTCTATGTATCCACACATATATCTAAGTCTCCGATCAATACAATTATAGCATGGATAATAAACGATTATCATGAACAAGGAAATATGATAATAACTAAGTTATTATTGCCTCTAGGGCATGTTTCCAATAGTCTCCCACTTGCACTAGAGTCAACAATCTAGTTCACATCGCCATGTGATTCGCATTGTGACGAATCTAACACCCAATGAGTACTGGGGCTCAATCATGCTTTGCATGTGAGAGAGGTCTTATAGTCAACAGGTCTGCAACATTCAGATCCGTGTGTACTTTGCAAATTTCTATGTCAAAGTGTAAACACTGCTACCACACTCTACTTGGTACTATTCCAAATGGCTGCTCCACTATAGGTATCCAGATTGCTACTACGAGTCATCCGGATTGGTGTTAAAGCATGCATCATCGTAACACTTTACGACGAACTCTTTATCACCTCCATAATCGAGAAACATCCCCTTAGACTTTCAGTTACTAAGGATAATCTTGACCGTTGTCCAGTGATCCACTCCTAGATCACTCTTTTACCCCTTGACAGACTCATGTCAAGGCACACATAGGTGCGGTACACAGCATGGCATACTATACAGAGCCTATGGCTAAGGCATAGGGGACGACATTCGTCCTTTCTCTTTCTTCTGCCGTTGTCGAGCTTTGAGTCTCACTCAATTTCACACCTCGCAAATCAGGCGAGAACTCTTTCTCTAACTGATCCATTTTGAACTCTTTCAAAATCTTGTCAAGGTATGTACTCATTGAAAGTCTCATCAAGCATCTTGATATATCTCTATAGATCTTGATGCTCAACAATTATGTAGCTTTATCCAGGTCTTCCTTTGAAAAACTCTTTTCAAACAACCGTTTATGCTTTCTAGAAATTCTACATCATTTCCGATCAACAATATGTCATCCACATATACTTATCAGAAATTCTATAGTGCTCCCACTCACTTTATTGTAAATACGAGTTTCTCGTAAACTTTGTATAAACTACAAAAACTTTGATCACCTCATCAAAGTGTATATTCCAACTCCGAGATGCTGGCTTCAGTCCTTAGAAGGATCACTGAGGCTTGCTCACCCTTTAGCATCCTTAGGACTGACAAAACTCTCTGGTTGTATCACATGCAACCTTTCCTCAAGTAAACTGTTAAGGAAACAATGTTTTGTGATCCATCTGTCAGATTTTATAATTGAAAAATGCAGCAACTGCTAGCATAATTCCAACAAACTTTAGCATCACTATGAGAGAGAAAGTCTCATCATAGTCAACTCCTTGAACTTGCTAGAAACTTCTTTGCGACAATTCGAGCTTTATAAATGGTGACATTCACCATCAGCGTCTGTCTTCATTTTAAAGATCCATTTATACTCAATGACCTGCCGTCCACCGAGCAAGTCCACCAAAGTCTATAATTGGTTTTCATACATGGATCCTTTCTCGGATTTCATGGCCTCTAACCATTTGTCATATTCCGAGCCCATCATCGCTTCTCCATAGCTCGTAGGTTCATCGTTGTCCAACAATATGACCTCTGAGACAGGGTTGTCGTACCACTCAAGAGTGGTATACGTCCTTGTCGACCTACGAGGTTCGATAGTAACTTGATCCGAAGCTTCATGATCATCATCATTAACTTCCTCTTTAACTAACGTAGGCTTCACAGAAATATCTTCCTGCGCTGCGCTACTCTCTCATTGAAACAGAGGTTCAACAACCTCATCAAGTTCTATCTTCCTCCCACTCAATTCTTTTGAGAGAAACTCTTTCTTGAGAAAGGACCCAGTTTTAGCAACAAACACTTTATGCTTGGATCTGAGATAGAAGGTTTACCCAACTGTCTTTAGGGTATTCTATGAAGATGCATTTGTCCGCTTTGGGTTTGAGCTCATTAGGTGAAAACCTTTTTCACATAAGTGTTGCAGCCCCAAACATTAAGAAATGACAGCTTAGGTTTCTATCAAACCATAATTCACGTGGTGTCATCTCAACGGATTTATATGGTGCCCTATATAAAGTGAATGTAGTTGTCTCTAATGCATCACCCCAAAATTATAGTAGCAAAACGATAAGAGACATCATAGCAAGCACCATTTTCAATAGAGCACGACTATGACGTTCGAACACACCATCACACTATCGTGTTCCAGGTGGTGTGAGTTGTGAAACAACTTTCACATTGTCTAAAGTTGTATGCCAAACTCGTAACTCAGATATTTACCTCCACGATCATATCGCAGACATTTTTATCTTGTTGTCATGATGATCTTAAACTTCACTCTGAATTTGCTTGAACCTTTCAAACGATTCAGACTTGTGTTTCATTAAGTAAATATACACTATATCTACTCAAATCATCAGTAAGGTAAGAAAATAACAATATCCACCGCACGCTACAAGACTCATTGGATTGCATACATCAACATGTATAATTTCCAATAAATCACTTGCCCACTCCATCCATCTGGAAACGGGGTCCTTAGTCATCTTGCCCAAGAGGCATGGTTCACATGTCTCAACTGATTCGAAATCAAATGAGTCCAAAGATCCATCAGCATGGAGTTTCTTCATGCGCTTTATACCTATATGACATTTAGCGGCAGGGCCACAAGTATGTGGTACTATCATTATTAACTTTGTATCTTTTGGCATCAATGTTATGAACATGTGTATTACTACAATAAAGATTGAACAAACCATTCTCACTGGGTACATGACCATTGAAGGTATTATTCATGTAAACAGAATAACCATTATTCTCTAACTTAAATGAATAACCGTGTTGCAATAAACATGATCTAATCACATTCATGCTCAATGCAAAACACCAGATAACATTTATTTAGGTTTGTCACTAATCCCGAATGTAGAGAGAGTGTGCGATGTTGATCACATCAACCTTGGAAACATTTCCAACACACATCATCACCTCACCCTTAGCTAGTTCTCCGTTTATTTTGTAGCTTTTATTTCGAGTTACTAACATTTAGCAACCGAACCGGTATCCAATACCCAGGTGCTACTAGGAGTACTCGCAAGGTACACATCATTAACACGTATATCAAATATACTTCTGTCGACGTTGCTAGCCTTCTTATCTACCAAGTATGTAGGGTTGTTCCGCTTCAGCGATCGCTCTCCTCATAATCGAGGCACTCAGTCTCGGGTTCGGGTACAACTTTGGGTTGATTTACTGGAGCAGCAACTGACTTGCGATCCATCAAGTTTCCCTCCTTGCTCTTGCCCTTCTCGAAACTAGTGGTTTGACTAACCATCAACACTTGACGCTCCTTCTTGATTTCTACCTTCGCGGTGTCAAACATCGCGAACAACTCAGGGATCATTATTTCTATCCCTGGCATTTTATAGTTCATCACCAAGTTCAGTAGCTTAGTGACAGTGACTTGGAGATCTATATCAATCACTATCTTATGTGGAAGATCAACTCCCACTCAATTCAAGCGATTGTATCACCCAGACAATCTGAGCACATGCTCAACCATTTAGCTATTCTCTTTCACATTACAGGCAAATAATCTTGTTGGAGATCTCATATCTCGCAACATGGGCATGAGCATGAGATCCTAATTTCAGCTCTTAGAACGTCTCATATGTTCCGTGACGTTCAAAACATTCGGAGCCTCAATTCTAAGCCGTAATGTATGACGCACTAAACTATCAAGTAGTCATCAGAACGTGCCTGTCAGATGTTCACAACATCTACAAATGATGCTAGAGGGGTTGGCGCACCGAGCGGTGCATTAAGGACATAAGCCTTCTGTGCAGCAATGAGGACAATCCTCAGATCACGGACCCAGTCCGCAACATTGCTACCATCATCTTTCAACTCTATTTCTCTAGGAACATATAAAAATTCATGGGAGTTACAGCGTGAGCTAGTAATCTACAACATAATTTTGCAAAGACACTACTGACTATGTTCATGATAATGAGTTCAGTTAATCATATTACTTAAGAACTCCACTCAAATTGACATCCCTTCTGGTCATTCGAGTGATACATGATCCAAATTCACCAACTCAAGTCCAATCATCACGTGAGTTGAGGTGGTTTCAATGGTGAACATCATCATGTTGATCATATCTACATATGATTCATGTTCGACCTTTCGGTCTCTTGTGTTCTGAGGCCATGTATGTACATGCTAGCCTTGTTAAGTTTAACCTGAGTGTTCTGCATGTGCAACACTGGCTTGCACCCATTGTATGTGAACGTAGAGTCTATCACACCCGATCAACATGTGGTGTCTCTACACGACAAACTTTCACGACGGTGCACACCCGGGGAGAAAAAAAATTATCTTGAAATTAAGTGAGGGATCACCTTATAATGCTACCGTCGTCCTAAGCAAAAACAAGGTGCATAAAAGGATTAACATCACATGCAAATCATAAGTGACATGATATGGCCATGAACTTGTGCTTTTGATCTCCATCTAGAAAGCACCGGTATGATCCCCATCGTCACCGGCACGACACCATGATCTCCATCATCTTGATCTCCATCAACGTGTCGCCATCGGGGTTGTCGCGCCCATCATGCTTGTACTACTATTTCTACCGCTTGGCGATAAAGTAAAGCATTACATAGTGCTTAATGATTGACACGCATGTCATACAATAATTAAAGACAACCCTATGGCTCCTGCCGGTTGTCGTACTCATTGACATGCAAGTCGTGATATTCTATACAACACATGATCATCTCATACATCACATATATCACATCATGTAATTGGCCATATCACATCACAACATACCCTGCAAAAACAAGTTAGACGTCCTCTAATTGTTGTTGCATGTTTTACGTGGCTGCTACAGGTATCTAGCAAGAACAAATTTCATCTATGCAAAAACCACAACGGTGATACACTACTTGCTTTTCAACCTTCTCAAGGACCGCCTTTGTCGAATCCGATCCAACTAAAGTGAGAGAAACGGGCACCCTCAAGCCATCTATGCAACAAGTTATGGTTGAGGGAACCGGTCTCTCATAAGCATACGAGTAATGTTGGTCCGGGCCGCTTCATCTCACAATACTGCTGAACCAAAACACGACCAAGGGAGGAAGCAATCTAAGCATCAACGCCCACAAACCCTTTGTGTTCTACTCGAGATCTCATCTACACATAGACCTAGCTCATGATGCCACTGTTGGGGAATGTTGCATGGGAAACAAAAAAATTCCTACGCACACGCAAGATCTATCCATGGTGATGAGCATCAACGAGAGGGAGAGTGGATCTACTATTGGAAATATGCCCTAGAGGAAATAAATAAAGTGTTTATTATTATATATATTTCCTTGTTCATGATAATCGTTTATTATCCATGCTTTAATTGTATTGATTGGAAACACATTACATGTGTGGGTAATTAGACAACACTCTATCCCTAGTATGCCTGTAGTGAACTAGCTCATTGATCAAAGATGGTCAAGGTTTCCTAGCCATTGACATGTGATGTCATTTGATAATGGGATCACATAATTAGGAGAATGATGTGATGGACAAGACCCAAACTACCAACGTAGCATATGATCGTGTCAGTTTATTGCTACTGTTTTCTGCATGTCAAGTATGTGTTCCTATGACCATGAGATCATCCAACTCATGGACACAGGAGAAGTTCCTTGTGTGTATCAAACGTCGCAACGTACCTGGGTGACTATAAAGGTGCTCTACAGGTATCTCCGAGGGTGGCTGTTGAGTTGGCATGGATCAAGACTGGGATTTGTTACTCCGTGTGACGGAGAGGTGTCTTAGGGCCCACTCGGTAATACAAACATCACAGTAAGCCTTGCAAGCAATGTAACTAACTGTTAGTTGCAGGATCTTGTATTACGGAATGAGTAAAGAGACTTGCCGGTAACAAGGTTGAACTAGGTATGTAGATATCGACGATCGAATCTCAGGCAAGTAACATACCGAAGAACAAAGGGAACATCATACAGGATTAACTGAATCCTTGACATAGAGTTTCGAACGACAAAGATCTTCATAGAATATGTAGGAACCAATATGGGCATCCAGGTCCCGCTATTGGTTATTGACCATAGAGGTGTCTCAGTCATGTCTCCATAGTTCTCGAACCCGCAGGGTCTGCACACTTAAGGTTCGGTGACGTTTCGGTAATATAGAGTTATGCATGGTGGTGACCGAAGGTTGTTCGGAGTCCCGGATGAGATCTTGGACATCACGAGGAGCTCCGGAATGGTCCAAAGGTAAAGATTGATATATGGGAAGTCCTATTTTGGTCGCCGGAAAAGTTTCGGGCTAATCGGTAAGGTACCGGGAGTGCCGGTAGTGTACCGGGAGACCATCGGGAGGGGTATTTCGACCCAAGAGGCTACATGGGTTGTGGGAGGATGAATACCATCCCTTAGTGGGCTGGTGGAATTCCCACACAAGGCCCATGCAGCTGGGAAGAAAAGTCCAAGAGGAAAAATCATGGAAAAAGGCAAAAAGGCTAAATTAGGAAGGAGTCCTAATCCTACTAGGTGTGGAGGAGGAGGATTCCTCCCTCCTGTTTCGGCCGAACCTCTTTGGCTTGGAAGCCATGGCTGCCTCCTCTCATCCTCTCCTCCTATATATACTAGAGGGTTTTAGGGTTTTTGCACATGATTTTCAGCCACGTGCAACCCTACCCTCTAGTGCATAGTTTCTCCTCTAGATCGGATTTCTGCAGTGCGTAGGCGAAGCCCTGTCGGAATAGCTCCACCACCATTGCCGGAGAGCGGTCACGCTTCCAGAGAACTCTCCTACCTCTCCACTCCCTTTTGCTGGATCAAGAAGACGGAGTTCGTCATCAAGCTGTACGTGTGCTGAACGCGGAGGTACCATCCGTTCGGTGCTTGATCGGGACGGATCGTGAGGATGGTTCGTGATTCGATCGTGGGACACTCGGCGATTTGGATCGTACAGACATTCGACTACACCAACCACGTTTCTTAATGCTTCCCGCTTAGCGATGTACAAGGGTATGTAGATCCACTCTCCATCTCGTAGATGCTCATCACCATGGATAGATCTACGTGTGCATAGGAAATTTTTTGTTTCCCATGCAACGTTCCCAAACATCTACATACCCTTGTAGATCGCTAAGCGGGAAGCATTAAGAAACGCGGCTGGTGTAGTCGAATGTCTTCGCGATCCAAATCGCCGAGCATCTCGCGATCTCATCACGATCTGTCCTGTGATCCAATCACGATCCGTCCCGCGAACTCATCACGATCCGTCCTGCGATCTCATCACGATCCGTCCCGCGAACTCATCATGATCTGTCCCGCGATCTCATTATGACCCGTCTCGTGATCTTGATCACGGTCCTTCCGATCTAGCGCCAAATGGACGGCACCTCCGCGTTTAGCACACGTACAGCTTGATGACGATCTCCGCCTCCTTGATCCAGCAAGAGGGAGCAGAGAGGTATAAGAGTTCTCCGGCTGCATGACGGCGCTCCGGTGATGGTGGTGGAGCTAGTCTGGCAGGGCTTCGCCTAAGCACTGAAGAAATCCGATCTAGAGGACAAACTATGCACTGGAGGAACAGGGTAGCACGTGGCTGAAAATCTTGTGCCAAAAACCCTAAAACCTCTAGTATATATAGGAGGAAGAGAGGAGGAGGCTTGGCTCCCAAGGAGCAAGCCCTTAGGTCGACCGAACCAAGGAGGAGAGGAGGAATCCTCCTCCAATCCTAGTAGGACTAGGACTCCTCCTTATTTTGCCTTTTTTTGCCTTTTCCACCTTTTTCTCTTTGGGCTTTTCTTCCTAGCCGCATGGGCCTTGTGTGGGACTTACACCAGCCCATTAAGGGCTGGTATTTACTCTCCCACAGTCCATGTAGCCTCTGGGGTCGAAATACCCCTCCCGATGCTCTCCCAGTACACTACCGACACTCCCGGTACACTACCGATGAGCCCGAAACTTTTCCGATGACCAAAATAGGACTTCCTATATATCAATCTTTATCTCCAGACCATTCAGGAGCTCCTTTTGACATCCGGGATCTCATCCGGGACTCCGAACAACCTTCAGTCGCCACCATACATAACTTTATATTACCGAAATGTCATCGAACCTTAAGTGTGCAGACCCTGCGGGTTCGAGAACTATGTAGACATGACCGAGACACCTCTACGGTCAATAACCAATAGCGGGACCTGGATGCCCATATTGGTTCCCACATATTCTACGAAGATCTTTATCGGTCGAACCTCTATGTCAAGGATTCAGTTAATCCCCTATGATGTTCCCTTTGTTCTTCGGTATGTTACTTGCCCGAGATTCGATCGTCGATATCCCCATACCTAGTTCAAACTCGTTACCGGCAAGTCTCTTTACTTGTTCCATAACACAAGATCCCGTGACTAACACTTAGTCACATTGCTTGCAAGGATTATTGTGATGTTGTATTACCGAGTGGGCCCTGAGATACCTCTCCGTCACATGGAGTAACAAATCCCAGTCTTCATCCATTCCAACCCAACAGACACCCTCGGAGATACCTGTAGAGCACCTTTATAGTCACCCAGTTACGTTGCGACGTTTGATACACACAAGGTACTCCTCCGGTGTCAGTGAGTTGCATGATCTCATGGTCAGGGGAACATATACTTGAATGCAGAAAACAATAGCAATAAACTGACACGATCATATGCTACATTTTTAGTTTGGGTCTTCTCCATCACATCATTCTCCTAATGATGTGATCCCGTTACCAAATGACATCTCATGTCCATGACTAGGAAATCATAGCCATCTTTGATCAACGAGCTAGTCTATTTAGAGGCATACTAGGGAAATGGTGTTGTCTATGTATCCACACATGTATCTAAGTCTCCGATCAATACAATTATAGCATGGATAATAAACGATTATCATGAACAAGGAAATATGATAATAACTAATTTATTATTGCCTCTAGGGCATATTTCCAATAGATATACCGTTCAAACACGGGTGCCCGGATTCATTGGATCATCATAAAGTCACTTGGAGGCTTCTGTCGTTTTCTTCATTACACGATGGCGACTTACAAGATGATGCAATGTAACAACCCAAAATTCTATTTTGGAATGTTATGAAATACAGCTATGCATCATCATAACATTGTTTGAATGAAATGAATTGTTGAAGTTTTTGTTCTCGATTTCTAAAAGGCCACTTTCATTTTTCTATTTACTTGTTTCCCCTACTCTGAAAACCATTGGAATTATTCATAAAAATAGAGGAGTAACATGACACTCCACACCAGGGGCATCTTTGTGAAATATTAGAACAATAAAACCAGGGGGTTAATGGAAAATTTATTGCAAAAGAATTTAAAATCAATTTAGGCATTTTCTAAAAAATAATTTTTTTAAATATTTAATTGGCCGTGGAAAAATGTTCATTTAATAGCATTTATTCCCCTGATCAGTTTGATATATATATCATCAAATTTTGGAAATGTTTTGAATGCCTTAATGAGATTTTAATTCTCTAGAAAATAGAAAAGGGAACAAATTTAAACATTTTAATTAGAAAACCGGCCGGGCCACCAGCCTTTACTCCCCGAGATCGCTCCGGATCGGTCACCGACGCGGTGATGCCGCCTTCTCTCTCACTGACGAGCGGACCCCACCGTTCGAATGCGCCATCACAACGCTCATCTCCCTTCCCGCGTCCCCCGACCTCGCCGGAGATCCCTCCCCCCGGATCTCGCTCCCCTTCCCCTCTCTCGGCCCTGCGTCACGCCTATATAACGCCCTGCCCTCGCCGCGCTCCATTCCATCCCCGAAACCCCACTCCCCTGGCCAGAACATCGCCCCCGCACCTCGTCGGAGTTCGGCACCCCACCGAAGCTCTTCGAGCTCGACGCCGTCACCCCTGTCGTCCCCACCCCTAACCGATGCCACCAATCATCGTCGGAGCTTCGCAGCCGTCGCCTGGACCCTTCGGATGCTACCCTCGACCACCACACCATCGTCTCCGACCACCTCCAACGTCCGGCCACCGTTGACCTCGCCGGAACTCTGACCTCCACCTCTGTAAGCCCCGCCACCTCTCCGTAGCCGTTAGATCTAGGATCAACGGATCAGATTAGAAAGATTAAAACAACAAACCGTTTTCTTTTATGCTTCGGTCGTCCGCCGCAAACACCACACACGCGTTTTTTTCGACCAATAGGAAGCTGCCACGTCACCCCTATCCGATAGCTAAATAATTTTTCTTTTTTGTTTCTGTTTTAGAAAACAGAATGTGTTCTATTTTTATTTTTATTATCTTTTAAAATATTTAGAGTTTTTGCATGATTCTTTTTGCAACGTGTCACAAATTTCATGTAGTTTCTGTCTGTAGTCTTAGTTTTCAAATTTGAACATTTAAATTTGAATTTTGTTAAATTTGATCAAATCACTAAAACTTGAATAACTAGAGTTCAAAAAATTATTTTTGAGTGATTCTTTTTGCCACTGTTTTGTATTGGTTAGGTTTATCATCCAACACTGTTTGAGAATTTTTAGTAAATTTTAGATTAAGGTTTTTAGTAAAAACAGATTCTGTTTAGTTTCTTCTTAGTGTTTAATTGAATTGTTTTCATTTTAGTTTTAGTTGATTTTGTTCTAGATTAACTTTTTATTTTAGTTTATTTAGTTCTGCTGTTAAACATTAGGTGAACTATTTTTTTTAAATATATTTTATTTTGTTTTGTGCTCTTGTTTAAATAGGTAAACTTTATTTCACCATGAGTATTGTTTACAAAAAAAATGTTTTGTAGTAACCCTTTTTGCACAAAACTTTTAAAATGAAATACTTCCTGTTTTCTAATAAATTTTTGCATTTACTTTTCTGTTATCTAATGGTTAGTTGCTGAAAACAATTTTTGTTTTCTTATGTCTTAGTAGAAATTTTGACACCAAAAATTTTAGAGTCTTCTACTTTGAGTGATTTTCCTTTTGATTGTGCTATTGTTTGTTGAAGTATTTGTTACCTTGCTGTTGTGTGAATTGTATGTAGCTATGTTTATTGTGTGCTTTTTTTGATTCGTTAGATCATCCAGAGTGCGAAGCTTGTTATCTAGAGTCACTTGAGTACGAGGATCATCAGCAAGGCAAGTCACTTTGATCATGTTTACCAATCTTTTATTTGCATTAGTTCTACCATCTCCCCAATTGCAGGCAAAGTAGGTAATTTGGAAACTTGGTTACTTGATGTAGTATCATGTGGTAGGCACCCCTCAACCCTTTTGACACTTTGGTCCCGGGAAACGTTGTTTCAATTTTGCTATGCTGTTAGTAGACGGGGTTGGTTGTGTGATTGATGAGAGTTGTGAGATAATATTTACAAGACCTACTTGATGAACAAGACTTCAAGGCTCCATGTTTTCAATATACCTTTGGGTGGATGATGGTTGAACGGCGCCCTGGAGAAGCCAGTGGTTAGCCTAGGTGTTGCTAGACAAGTGTCAGTATTCACGCGGAAAGGTCCACCCAGGCACAAAGAGATGGATGGATGCTTCAAGACCCAAGGCTTATCTGCACAGCCACAAGCCATTATGGGCTCTGGCTTGGTTGGATATCATGGTGACCCTAGACAGGTGGTACTACGAGATGTAGAAGAATGGTAGGAAAGGATGGGCACCGACAAAGTCTCAGGGAAACCCTTTAGAAGACCATGTTTTGGTCATCCGTTTCTCAAACACCCTGAAGTGCGAGAAATTCAACGGAGGCGATCAAATCTTGTGGGGAATGTGTGCAAAACTCTGTAGAGTACCCAAACCTAATTGATTAGCCGTGTCCACGGTCATGGACAGTTTGAGCCAAAGGAACTAAAACTATGTGGAACTCTCAACACACAGTATTATAATGATGTGGGTATTCATGACAACTTGGGTATGAGAATTGGTTGGTGGAACCATCTCATTAATCAACCAACAATGTAGTAATAACTTTTGCTTTGCCCTCTCTTGTTGTAGGAAAAAATTGGCTTTATGCAAAACATACTACCCCACCTGCCATATATGCATATAGAAGATATGATTATTTTACCCCCTTTTTGTGACATTCCGGCATATTCAATATGCTGACCTACACGGTTGCAACGTATCATGTTGCAGAGTATTTTTCCGACCAGGAGTGAGGATACACTCTATTTTCGGTGAGATGCCCTTGGAGTCAGATGGACTCAACTACCTTTGAAGCTTCCCCAAGACTTTGGTTTAGTTTATCTCATGAGTTGGCCTTCAACCACTTTATTGTAATAAAGAACTCGATATGAGATTTCCGATTAATAAAGCTGTGTGATTTCACTTTGATATATACATTGATGTACCGTGTGTGTACCAGCATGATCTTGGGATGGTACGGAAACACCGGAGATTCGACCTTTCAGGTCGGGTCACTACAGAAATGGTATCAGAGCACACGCTGAACGTAGGACGTAACCTCTAGGATTGGAAAAGCCTTAGGATTTTTCTTTTCTTTTGTCTTTAAAATTCTTATATTCTCATCTGCTCATTTCTGACTTCCCTTTGATTATTTCAACCTTTCTAGATGGCCACCTTCACCCCAGTTTTGTTCCCGGAGTTTTTGCCAGCCTGACGCAACGATGCCCTTTGGCAAAGAGATGATGAAGATCGTCAGGGATGTAAGGATCGCTTTGCCAAGCATCACCGGGACTCCTATCATGTCTTTTCCACAAGACGGTCGCTACAGGATCGAGGTGCACATCCCCGGAAAGACCTTTGGAAATCGTAAAGAACCCATCGACTTCAAGTTTGTGGCACCCAACTGGATTCTTGGGAGGGACATGGTGATTCACCATGCCCTCGGACGTATTCAAGAGGAATACAGGGGTGGTCCCATTTCGCCAGGACTCGGCATGGTTTGTCGCAGGGATGCCAATGGAAATATCATAAACACTCCCACTAAAGACTCCACCATTTCCTATATCCAGACTTTGGAGACTCACATCAGGACCTTGGAACTTCGAGTACGTGCAGACATGAAGACGATCAAGAGGCTGATGAACCGCGAGCTTGACCTCAAGGCTGACCTACGGGAAGCCAAGTACGAGCATGAGCATGAAGTGAAGGATTTCTTGGAGAGTATCAAGAAGCTGAACACTCGCATTGCAACTCTGGAGGAACAACTGGGCATGGGAGAAAATCTTCACCCAGAAGGAGACATGGCTCCCTTGATCAGAAACGATGATGACTATGAGGAGAGCGCCATCGGAGGAGGCCACATTACCATGGAATTTTGAGGAGAACTTTAGTCATGCCCCCATGTATCTTTAAATTTCGTCGTTAAAACGTAGGTCAATGCCTAGTTTATTTGGAGACTTGTATCTCGATGTTTCAAACTTGAGTTGAATAAATGAATGAGTGTTTGGTGTCATATGTATGTTGCATTGCATATGGGTAGTGAAAATTTTCCTTTAGGCCCTTGTTCTATTCTAATTCTCACCCCTCTAAAAATAGCAAGATGCCTCCGCGATGTGAGCCCGACTTCACCTTCCCGTCGGAACTCACACAACTTCTCCAGCAGCAGAATGCCCTGATGCAGCTGTTGATCCAGAACCAGATCAACAACCACAGCAACCACCCTCCACCTCAGGGCGACAACCTCACCCGTTTTCTGAGGCTGAATCCACCAACTTTCTCAAGCAGCACTGAGCCCATTGTGGCAGATGATTGGCTCCACAAGATGGAGAGGGAACTCATCACCGCTGGATGCACTGAGGCTGAAAAGGTGCGCTTTGCCGCCCATCAACTGGAGGGACCAGCAGCTTCATGGTGGGAGAACTACACCACCACATACCCCATTGCTGGTGTGACTTGGGAGCAGTTCAAGCTAGCTTTTCGCACCGCTCATGTCTCAGCTGGAGCCATGAGTCTGAAGAAGAGTGAGTTTCGCAGCTTACGCCAGGGGAACCGCTCCGTGGCCTAGTATGTGGATGAGTTCAGTATGTTGGCTCATTATGCACCAGGAGATGTGGCCGATGATGCAGCCAAACAGGAGAAGATCCTGGAAGGACTCAACAATGAGTTGAGCTTGTAGCTGATGGTGGCTACTTTCAACAACTACCAGGAGCTGGTAGACAAGCAACAGCAAATTGAAAACCGCAAGAGGAAGTATAGACAGGGGAAGTCTAACTCTGGAGCTCAACAGAAGCCCCGCTACTCCCCGTACTCAGGTAATACCGGATCAGGGACCGGTAAGTATGGAGGACACACTCATCACGTGCACAACCATGAAGGCCACAACCATGGAGGAAATGGGAATAATCGTCCCAACAATGGCAACTTCAAGAATGGCAATGGAAGTGGGAATGGCAACCCGCACCATCCCGCTCCAGCTCAGAAGGATCTGAACCATATCACCTGCTTCAAGTGCCAGAAGACAGGGTACTATGCCACTGAATGTCCCCAGAACAAGCAAGGAAATGGAAACGGCAACAACAACGACAACTCGTCAGCTAAGAAGCCAAATCCTTTTCCCCGTCTCAGGTGAACCACATTGATGTGGAAGAAGTCTATGATCAGCCCGAGAGTGTGGTTGGTAAGTTTTTATTGCATTCACGTCCAGTTATGGTACTTTTTGATTCTGGTGCAACTCATTCATTCATATCAAGGGTAGTTGTGGAAAAGTATGGTTTACCCACCAGAACCCTTAGTTAGCCCATTAAGGTCAATTCCCCAGGAGGTATGATGATGGTAGGGATAGGATGCCACGCATTGAAACTCCATATAGGAAACCATGTTTTTCCCACCGATCTCATTGTCTTAGAATCCCAGGGATTGGATGTAATCCTAGGCATGGATTGGATGACCAAGTATGAAGGAAACCTTGATTGCCCCAGCAAGTCTATTTTGCTCACCACCCTAGAGAACAAGAGGATTAAGTATGTATCCCGACGCACACAGATGAGTGCTCGGTTAAATTCCCTCACAAGAGTGGTTCAGGAGGAAGTGCCGGTGGTACAAGACTTTCCAGATGTATTCCCGGAGGAATTACCAGGCATGCCACCAGATAGAGAGATTGAATTTCTGATAGAGTTACTACCAGGAACAGTCCCAATTTCCAAGAGCCAATATCTGATGCCCGCAAATGATTTGGAAGAAATCAAGAAGCAGCTTAAGGAGTTATTGGACAAAGGGTATATTTGCCCAAGTTCTTCACCTTTGGGAGCCCGAGTTCTTTTGGTGGAGAAGAAAGATAAAACCTTGAGGATGGTAGTCGATTATCGTGCATTGAACGAGGTGACTATCAAGAACAAGTACCCTCTGCCGATGATTAATGACTTGTTCGATCAACTAGTGGGATCCAAAGTATTCTCCAAGATCGATCTTCGTTCAGGGTATCACCAATTGAAAATTCGTGAACAGGATATACCCAAAACAGCCTTCACCACAAGGTATGGCCTATATGAGTATACAGTCATGTCTTTTGGTTTGACTAATGCTCCTGCCTACTTCATGAATATAATGAACAAAGTGTTTATGGAATATCTGGACAATTTTGTCGTGGTGTTCATCGATTACATTTTTATATTCTCCAAGAGCGAGGAAGAACACAAGGAACACTTGCGTTTAGTTCTGGAGAAGCTTAGAGAGCATCAGTTATATGCCAAGTTCAATAAATGTGAATTCTAGTTGACGAAAGTCGGATTCCTTGGACATGTTATTTCTAGAGATGGAATAGCAGTGGACCCTGCTAAGGTTGAAGCAGTCACCGAGTGGAAGTCACCCACCTCAGTTAAGGAGATCCACAATTTTCTCGGACTTGCCAGATATTACCGGAGGTTCATTGAGAATTTCTCAAAGATTGCCAAACCCATGACGGAATTGTTGAAGAAAGAGTCTAAGTATATTTGGACTAAGGAATGTGAGGCCAGTTTCCAGGAGTTGAAGAAACGTTTGGTCACAGCCCCAGTGTTGATTTTGCCAAATATTCGGAAGGACTTCCAGGTTTATTGTGATGCTTCACGTCAAGGACTTGGAGGAGTACTCATGCAGGAGGGAAAAGTTGTAGCCTATGCATCCAGACAGTTACGACCTCATGAGTTGAACTATGCCACCCATGATTTGGAACTAGCAGCTGTAGTGCACGCACTCAAGACGTGGAGACATTTCCTTATCGGAAATAGTTGTGATGTTTACACTGATCATAAAAGCCTGAAGTATATCTTCACACAGAAGGAGTTGAACCTCAGACAGAGGAGATGGCTAGAGTTAATCAAGGACTATGACATGAGACTGCATTACCATCCAGGAAAGGCAAATGTTGTAGAAGATGCTTTGAGTCGAAAGAGTTATGTGAACACACTCATAGCAGGAGGATTACCCCAGGAGTGAGCCGATGATCTCAGAGAGCTCCGGCTAGAGATAGTTCCAAAAGGAATGTTGCCACACTAGAGATCCAGTCCACCTTGACCGAAAGAATTCGTGAAGCCCAGAAATCGGACAAGGAGGTAGCTGAGATAAAGCAGAGAATGAAGGATGGAAACGCTAAAGACTTTCGTGAAGATGAATAAAGTACTTTATGGTTTGAGAACCGAATCTATGTGCCCAATGACCCAGAGCTCAGGAAGTTGATACTTCAAGAAGCCCACGATTCACCATACTCGATACACCCAGGCAACACTAAGATGTATCTGGATTTGAAGGTAAGTTACTGGTGGACAGGTATGAAGAAGGATATTGCCGAACATGTTGTGGTATGTGATGTTTGTTTGTGAGTAAAGGCGGAACATCAGAAACCCGCAGGGTTACTCCAACCTTTGCCGGTACCCGAGGGGAAATTGGATAAGCTTGGTATGGAATTCATCACATGATTACCCATGACCCGTTCAGGTTATGATTCCATCTAGGTAGTGGTCGATCGCTTGACCAAGGTGGCTCATTTCATTCCAGTGAAGACCACCTATACCAGTGCTAAGTTAGCCAAGATATATATATGACCAGGATCGTATGTCTGCATGGAGTTCCGAGGAGTACCGCGTCAGATAGAGGAACACAATTTACCTCAAAGTTTTGGCATCAGTTACACGAAACTTTGGGTACAAGGCTGGAATTCAGTACAACTTTTCATCCGCAGACCGACGAACAGACTGAGAGAGTCAACCAGATTCTAGAGGACATGTTGAGAGCTTGTGCGCTAGACTATGGATCTAGTTGGGAGGACAACATACCTTATGCAGAGTTCTCATACAACAACAGTTATCAGACGAGTCTGAAGATGGCCCCTTTTGAAGCTTTATACGGAAGGAGGTGCAGAACACCATTGATGTGGGATGGTGTTGGAAACCTAAAGCTTTTTGGTCCCGATCTTACCCGAGATTCTGAAGAAAAGGTCAAACTGATTCGAGACCGACTCAAGATAGCCCAATCCAGGCAGAAGAGCTATGCTGACAGCAAACTCAAGGAAGTGACGTATGAAGTGGGAGACCGAGCATACCTTCGTGTGTCCCCACTTCAAGGAATCAAGAGGTTTGGTGTTAAAGGAAAGTTAGCACCCAGATTCATAGGCCCCTACAAAATTCATGAACGTAGAGGCGAAGTTGCATACAACTTGGAATTGCCGGAAGCATTGTCCGGAGTTCATGATGTTTTCCATGTTTCTCAGCTGAAGAAATGCCACGCTGAGATGGCTGATATTCCTTTGAGAGACACAGTGCCCCTAGAGGCCATACAGCTAGACAATGATCTGACTTACGAGGAGAAGCCTGTCAGAATCCTCGAGACTACTAACAGAGTTACCTGTAGCAAGACCATCAAGTTTTGTAAGCTTTGTGGAGTCACCACACCGAGGAGGAAGCCACCTGGGAATGCGAAGAAGATCTTCGTCGAGACCACCCTCACCTATTTTCTATCCAACCCGAATCTCGAGGGCGAGATTCATCTTAAGGTGGGTAGGTTTGTAACATCCCAAAATTCTATTTTGGAATGTTATGAAATACAGCTATGCATCATCATAACATTGTTTGAATGAAATGAATTGTTGAAGTTTTTCTTCTGGATTTCTAAAAGGCCACTTTCATTTTTCTATTTACTTGTTTCCCCTACTTTGAAAACCCTTGGGATTATTCATAAAAAGAGAGGAGTAACATGACACTCCACACCAGGGGCATCTTTGTGAAATATTAGAACAATAAAACCAGGGGGTTATTTGAAAATTTATTGCAAAAGAATTTGAAATCAATTTAGGCATTTTCTGAAAAATAATTTCTTTTAAGTATTCAATTGGCCGTGGAAAAATGTTTGTTTAATAGTATTTCTTCCCCTGATCAATTTGGTATATATATCTTCAAATTTTGGAAATGTTTTGAATGCCTTAATGAGATTTTAATTCTCTAGAAAATAGAAAAGGAAACGAATTTAAATGTTTTAATTAGAAAACCGGCCGGCCCACCAGCCTTTACTCCCCAAGATCGCTCTGGATCAGTCACCGACGCGCTGACGCCGCCCTCTCCCTCACTGACAAGCGAACCCCACCGTTCGACAGTGCCATGACAGCGCTCATCTCCCTCCCCGTGTCCCACGACCTCACCGGAGATCCCTCCTCCCCAGATCTCGCTCCCCTTCCCCTCTCTCGACCCCGTGTCGCGCCTATATAAAGCCCTGCCCTCGCCGTGCTCCATTCCATCCCCGAAACCCCACACCCCTCGCCAGAACATCGCCCCCGCACCTCGCCGGAGTTCGGTACCCCACCGAAGCTCTCCAAGCTTCGTCGCCGTCGCCTGGACCCTTCGGACGCTGCCCTCGACCACCGCACCATCGTCTCCGACCACCTCCAACATCCGGCCGCCGTCAACCTCGCCAGAACCCCGACCTCCACCTCTGTAAGCCCCGCCCCCTCTCCGTAGCAGTTAGATCTAGGATCAACGGATCGGATTAGAAAGATTAAAACGGCGAACCATTTTCTTTTATGCTTCGGTCGTCCACCGCAAACACCACACGCGCGTTTTTTCGACCAATAGGAAGCAGCCACGTCACCCCTGTCCGATGGCTAAATAATTTTTCTTTTCTGTTTCTGTTTTAGAAAACAGAATGCGTTCTGTTTTTATTTTTATTACATCTTTTAAAATATTTCGAGTTTTTGCATGATTATTTTTGCAACATGTGACAAATTTCATGTAGTTTCTATCTGTAGTCTTAGTTTTCAAATTTGAACTTTTAAATTTGAATTTTGTTAAATTTGATCAAATCACTAAAACTTGAATAACTTGAGTTTAAAGACATATTTTTGAGTGATTCTTTTTGCCACTGTTTTGTATTGGTTAGGTTTATCATCCAGCACTATTTGAGAATTTTTAGTAAACTTTAGATTAAGGTTTTTAGTAAAAACAGATTTTGTTTAGTTTCTTCTTAGTGTTTAATTGAATTGTTTTCATTTTAGTTTTAGTTGATTATTTTCTAGTTTAACCTTTTATTTTAGTTTATTTAGTTCTGTTGTTAAACATTAGGTGAACTATTTTTTTTAATATTTTATTTTATTATGTGCTCTAGTTTAAATAGGTAAACTTTGTTTCACCATGAGTATTGTTTAGAAAAAAAATGTTTTGTAGTAACCCTTTTTGAACAAAACTTTTAAAATGAAATACTTCATGTTTTCTAATAAATTTTTGCATTTACTTTTCTGTTATCTAATGGTTAGTTGCTAAAAACAAATTTTGTTTTCTTATGTCTTAGTAGAAATTTTGACACCAAAAATTTTAGAGTCTTCTACTTTGAGTGATTTTCCTTTTGATTGTGCTATTGTTTGTTGAAGTATTTGTTACCTTGCTGTTGTGTGAATTTTATGTAGCTATGTTTATTGTGTGCTTTGTTTGATTCGTTAGATCATCCGGAGTGTGAAGCTTGTTATCTAAAGTCACTTGCGTATGAGGATCGTCAGCAAGGCAAGTCACTTTGATCATGTTTACCCATGTTTTATTTGCATTAGTTCTACCATATCCCCAATTGCATGCAAAGTAGGTAATTTGGAAACTTGGTTACTTGATGTAGTATCATGTGGTAGGCACCCCTCAACCCTTTTGACACTTTGGCCCTAGGAAACGTTGTTTTAATTTTGCGATGCTGTTGGTAGACTGGGTTGGTTGTGTGATTCATGAGAGTTGTGAGATAATAATTTCAAGCCCTACTTGATGAACAAGACTTCAAGGCTCCAAGTTTTTAGTATACCTCTAGGTGGATGATGGTTGAACGGCGCCCTGGAGAAGCCAGTGGTTAGCCTAGGTGTTGCTGGAGAAGTGCTAATATTCACGCGGAAAGGTCCACCCAGGCACAAAGAGATGGATGGATGCTTCAAGACCCAACGCTTACCTGCATAGCCACAAGCCATTATGGGCTCTGTCTTGGTTGGATATCGTGGTGACCCTGGACAGGCGGTGCTACGAGATGTAGCAAAACGATAGGAAAGGATGGGCACCGATAAAGTCTCAGGGACACCCTTTAGAAGACCATGTTTTGGTCATCCGTTTCTCAAACACCCTGAAGTGCAAGAAATTCAACGGAGGCGATCAAATCTTGTGGGGAACGTGTGCAAAACTCTATAGAGTACCCAAACCTAATTGATTAGCCGTGTCCACGGTCATGGATAGTTTGAGCCAAAGGAACTAAAACTATTTGGATCTCTCAACACACAATATTATAATGATGTGGGTATTAATGACAACTTGGGTATGAGAATTGGTTGGTGGAACCATCTCATTAATCAACCAACAATGTAGTAATAACTTTTGCTTTGCCCTCTCTTGTTGTAGGAAAAAATTGGCTTTATGCAAATCTTACTACCCCACCTACCATATATGCATATAGAAGATATGATTATTTTACCCCCTTTTTTGTGACATTGCTGGCATATTCAATATGCTGACCAACGCGGCTGCAACGTATCATGTTGTACAGTATTTTCCCGACCAGGAGTAAGGATATGCTCTATGCTCGGTGAGATGCCCTTGGAGTCAGATGGACTCAACTACCTTTGAAGCTTCCGCAAGACTTTGGTGTAGTTTATCTCATGAGTTGGCCTTCAGCCACTTTATTGTAATAAAGAACTCGATATGAGATTTTCGATTAATAAAGCTATGTGATTTCACTTTGATATATACATTGATGTACTGTGTGTGTACCAGCATGATCTTGGGATGGTATGGAAACACCGGAGGTTTGACCTTTCAGGTCGGGTCGGTACATGCAAAAAGTTGACTCCGTCAACATGATCGTCCAGGGGGCTTCCCACCCACCGGGTGTAGGTTATCACACCCTATCGGTCGGCTCTCAAGCCAAATAATTGACTCCGTCAACATGATCGTCCAGGGGCTTCCCACCCACCGGGTGTAGCTTATCACACCCTATCAGTCGGCTCTCAAGCCAAATAGTTGACTCCGTCAACAAAGGTCACTTGGGGGCTTCCAACCCACCAGGTTTAGCTTACACACCCTCTTGATCGGCTCTTAAGCCAAACAGGGTTAAACCTGCCTGTAAGTTGATGCTGCTCCGCTAGGTGACCCGCCGAACTCTTACAAGTTAATCTGGCCTGGAGACCCTGAGCCGGCTCAAAGAAATTGACTACCAATCTTGATAGAGACCCTGTACTGGTTAAGGTTAAAACGACGGCTCTTGTCACGAGAGGGCCGGCTTACGGAAAGCAAGGATAAACTCCCCCATCTACAGCCGACTCTCCGCTATGTGGATCGTTCGTACTCTTAGACAGTTAATCCTTCAAGGACCCTGCACTGTTTAAGGTTAAAATGACGGATTTATGTCACGTGAGAGGTAGTTTATGGGCTATCAGGGTCTTTTCTAGGACGTCACACTTCCGTTTAGTTAATCTCACTTAGAGACCCTAAGCTGCTCAAAGAAATTGACGGCCAATCTCAATAGAGACCCTATACTGCTAAGGAGTTTTAAGTGGCGATTCCACCTAGAAGAACTCGCACATCAGTTGTTCAAAAATTTCCAAAAAAAACAAGCCAGGAAAGATATAACATCTGCGGATTGTGCTTCTTCAAGCCGCCCTCATAACAATGCAGAATATATTCTGTCTTGTTTATTTTTGCAGGTTTTATCTCTTAAGATGAGCCGCCATTAAGTATGATGAAAAAATTCTTCAAAGAGCAAATGGATCTTTAACAGCCAACTTGGCTGGATCTTCATGGTTTATCATAACCAGTACTAAATGATTGGGGTTTTCAAACCAGCTCGGAGAATTCATTATTTTTCAAGAGCCGCCTATCAGATATAATGTCGTGTCATCAAATTGACCGGTTCTCAGATTTCTTCAATTGTGTTCTGTAGTAATCTACAACACTCATGGATTCTCCAAATATATATTTGTCGGGTTGCATCGCAACAACGAGCAGGGATTTCATGTCAAAGACAAAGGAATTATTCCAGGATATTCATTCCGGGTTATATTACAACCACGGTCAAGGATTCATTCAAAAAATTGTGGTAAGTCATATTATTCTTACATAATGCCAAGTCGCCGCAGGCAGACGAACCAACACTTGGGGGCTACATTATTCAAGTACATCTTATATCAAGTATGCAAGTCCCATGTCACTGCAAGCACACACCATGGCACTTGGGGGCTAATGCAAGCCGGTTTTCAAATCATTACATTGTCGGCAAGACCTTATTATCTCAAGGAGATGAGCCGGCCTTTCTATATTTTCTAAAGTCCCAGCCCAGTAATGCTTACTGACCCGACACTTGGGGGCAACACCGCTCAGATCAAATTTTCTAAAGTCCTAAGTCGCCACAGGCATGTGACCCGGCACTTGGGGGCTACAGTATTCAGCTGTTTGCAAATTAAAAGGTTCAAATTGAAGACCCGGTACATCACATTGTGATGAGCCGGCCCTTGGGGGCTACACCTGGTGAAGTATCATAAGGCATAAGATAGTTATAAGTCCTAGGTTGTTGCAGGCAGGACAACCCAGCACTTGGGGGCTACACAGTCCTATATATTATTGCAAAGCACTAAGTCATCATGGATAATCTTGAAGCTTGGGGGCTACAGGTAATATGGACATATAAAAAACTTTGAGGAGAATTTTCAAGATGTTATTTATGGAGTTCAGTTGTTAGAACCGACGTCACCAACATTCATGACCCAACGTTATCAAAAGATCATAACTCGCCAGAGTTTATATAAGCTGCCCTGCTTCACAACAATGAAAGTCCGGATCTACGTCATGAGGGTTTCTTATTTTCAAATTTTTCATTAAGCCAAAGTATTGGAAGCCGACTCAATGGCATATGGGTATTCTATTCCCAATATTTTTTCAAAGGAGACTGACAAGCAAGACGATTTTCAAGACAACTCATTCATATGGAGAGAAGACTCGGATTTCTAAGGAGCAACTTCATAAGGCGGCCAGGAGAGTGAGCCGGTCACTTAACATATTTGTTACTCTTATTTCAGGAGCTTAGCATGAATAAATTCAAGCTAACCTGGGGGCTAATGTTGGGGATATACCCCGCGGTATGACCCGGCCTATCGACTCACAAGAGAACCGGTCAAGACATGGCGTTTTATTGATGACCCGGCAGGTGGGTCATAGGATGACCAGGCCCAAGACCCGGCGTGTAAGCCGGCGCTAGGCGGCTCACAAGAGAAGTCCCAAAGGAGAGAGAATTCCCTTACAAGGGAAACAAGACCCGAAATAGGATTCTAGAAAGACTATTCCTAATCCTACTCCTAGTCGGACTCTATTTGTAAACCTACCCTCTCCACTTATATAAGGAGGGGTAGAGAACCCCTAGAGACACAAGTTCACAAGTCCACAAGTTTAGATAGACACAAGAGATTAGAGATAGACATATTAGAGGCTCTCGTGATTAGAGCTAGTAAGACGTCTCAGCATCCTTGTAAACGAGAGATCTTTTTCATCATCAATACCAGACAAGCAGGACGTAGGCTTTTACCTCCATCGAAGGGGCTAAACCTGGGTAAACTCCGCGTCTCTCGATTCCGACCAACCCCTTCAAGCCGCCACATAGTTGTGCTTCTGCCCCAAACCTAAGTCCGTTCACCCAGACATTTGCCGTGACAAATCCACGACACCCCCCCTCGGCATGCCCTATTGCTTTGTCGTCTCCTTGCTTCTCGTATGGTCTACTCCTGAAGCTTCTTGGGTCTCTTTTGTCCAGAAAAAAAACCATCAAAAATTTTCATAGCGTTTGGATTCTGTTTGGTAAAGATTTCCTAGAAACCCAAAAACAAGCAGAAAACAACAACTCGGACATGGCACTGGGTTAATAGGTTAGTCCCTAAAAATGATATAAATGGCATATTATTGCATATAAAGTATCCCAAATTGATAATATAATTGCTTGTAACGATAAAAATTATTGATACGTTGGATACGTATCATCATCCCAAGCTTAATTCCTACTTGTCCCCAAGCTACCCAACATGTAATCTCTTTTAGGTATGATCTTTGAGAAACAATGAACTAATTGATATCGACATAATAATATCCATAAACATAAACAACAGAATCATTAATTTTTCAAAATATATGACCCTTAAAAAATATTATTACCTACTTATTTTCTCATATTAGCATGTCATGACTCCCTCTTCACCACATACGTATAACTCATGAGCACCATTGTTTCAAATCAGGCAATTGGATCGTACTTCAAACGCGCTTCAACATTTTCAACTCCACTCAATACATGAGCATGATCCATGGATATAGCATATGGGTGGAATAGAGCATGGTGGTAGAGATCAAAATGAGCCAAAGTGAAAATAAAGTCTCACATCAACTAGGCGGATCAACGGGCTATGGAGCTTCCCATCAATCAATATCAATACGAGGAGTAGGGATTGCCATGAAACGGATGCACTAGAGCTATAAGTGCATCGAACCTTAATGGAAGCTAAGTGGGTGTGCATCCAACTTGCTTGCTCATGAAGACCTCGGGCATTTGAGAAAGCCCATCATCGGAATATACAAGCCAACTTCTATAATGAAAAATTCCCAATAGCATATGAAAATAACAACTCAGGAGACTCTCTATATGAAGAACATGGTGATCCTAACACTGCCCCTTTTCTCTCATTTTCATTAAAAAATCATGGTGGGCTTTTTTTTGCCTCCCTCATTTCTTTTTTTCATTTTTTTGGCCGGTCTCATCCCTGCTTGTGGGGGAATCATAGTCTCCATCATCCTTTTTGTACTACTATTATAACACATTCACATTATCTTTCGTATTTCTTAGACTTTCAAACAGATTTAAGTGAAGCATGAGATTACAATTATTTTTTAAAATCTGAACACCGGCGTGCTCTAATAGATATAAGTGAAGCACTAGAGAAACTGCCTAGCTCAAAAGATATAAGTGAAGCATATGGAGAATTCTAAAAAATTATAATGAACATGTATCTCTCTCAAATATGTGTATCCAGCAAACAATGATTGTGGAAAATTAAAAGAAAAGAAAACTATAATACACGACACTCTTGTCTCGACTTCGTATGGAATTTTAGCCACGGTGTCGGTGTCAAAACCGACGGATCTCGGGTATGGGGTCCCGAGCTGTGAGAATAGAATAGATGGTAATAGGAGACCAAGGGGACAAGGTTTTACCCAGGTTCAGGCCCTCCTATGGAGGTAATACCCTACGTCCTGCTTGATTATATTGATGATGTATATGTTATAGAGTCGATCTACCTCAAGATCAAAGAGCTAAACCCTAGATGAGTTGTTCTCCCTCTACAACCTAAAACCCTCCAACTTATATAGACGCCGGAGGTACCTAGGGTTTACACATGGTCGATTACATGTCAAAGAGATAAACATACCTATTTGCTACATTAAATGTGGAGGACAAGCCACAATTCCCTAAGGTTCCTTTCCTGGAGACAGGGCCTTCGATCGATCCAGTGTTCGGCAAGCGGTCCATACAGTCCGGCCCATAGAAATAGGTCAGCCTCCCAAGGACCCCTTAATCGAGGACACCCTCAGTAGCCCCCGAACTTGCCTCCAACGCCAAGGGTCTTAGCTTCAGTCACTTTGTGTAATCAGAATCTTCGGCTTGCGAGGTGAGTTCTTCCAGCCGAACTTAGTTCGGCCTCCGATGACTTGTAGTTTTCCGAATAGTGGCATGTCTGGACACCGTGAATAGGTCGGCCCCGAAGGGCAAGCGTCAAGGGGTTAAACAACGTCCCCTAATGACCTTTCTGACGAAAGGTCATGTCCCACCACGACCGCTAGGCCAGTTGCAAAAAACTCGATTCGCGGTTTGAGGCTGTTTCAATCAACACGATCTATCATTGCACACATCGTGTCTCGTTTTATATGGGATACATTTAAACATGCAAGCGCAATGGCATGCATGTCTTGGGAAGAGGAGGGATCCAAGGCGCAACAACGGGAGGAAAATAGCGATAAGCCTCATAAAAGGGAAAGAAAACCGCAGGGCCTAACCACACCTCTCATTCGCCTCTTCTGCTTCCTCATTCCGCCGAGTCTCTGAAGCGCAGATCTAAGTTTTCCATTACTCCCCCATCGAGATCATCCATGGCAGGCTCCAATGGCAAGTGGGAGGTGATGTGTCTCCAACGTATCTATAATTTTCAATGATGGCATGCTATTATATTATTTGTTTTGGATGTTTTATATGCATTGATAAGCTATTTTATATTATTTTTGGGACTAACCCATTAATCTAGAGCCAAGTGCAAGTTTCTATTTTTTCCTTGTTTTTGAGCTTTGTAGATATGGAATATTAAATGGAGTCCAAACAGAATAAAACCTTCAGAAGGAATTTTTTGGAAGGAAACAAGTCATCCAAGCATGGAGTGCACGTTAGGGGAGGTGCCAGGAGGCCACAAGCCTGCTAGGCGCGGGCCCCCTGGCCACACCTATCAGGCTTGTCGCCTCCTCGCAGGTCTCCTAACCCTAATTCTTGGCCTATAAATACCCAAATATTCCCCCAACATCAAAACAAGCCACGAAAAGACTTTTTCGCCGCCGGAAGCCTCCGTTCCCGAGAGATCCAATCTTGGACCCTTCTCCCGTAATTTGCCGGAGGGGGAATCGATCATGGAGGGCATCTACATGAAATCCATTGCCCCTCCGATGATGTGTGAGTAGTCCACCACAGACCTACGGGTCCATAGCTAGTATCTAGATGGCTTCTTGTCTCTCTTTGATCTTCAATACCATGTTCTTCATGATCTTCATGGAGATCTATCCGATGTAATCTTCTTTTGTGGTGTGTTTGTCAAGATTCGATGAATTGTGAGTTTATGTTCAGATTATACATGAATCTTATTTGAATCTCCTCTGATTTTTTATATGCATGATTTCATATCCTTGCAAGTCTGTTCGAGTTATTGGTTTGGTTTGGCCAACTAGATTGGTAATTCTTGCAATGGGAGAAGTGCTTGGTTTTGGTTCAATCTTGCGATGTCCTCACCGAGTGACAAAGTAGGGGTAGCGAGGCACGTATTGTATTGTTGCCATCAAGGATAACAAGATGGGGTTTTCATCATATTACTTGAGTTTATCCCTCTATATCATGTCATCTTTCTTAATGCGTTACTCTGTTCTTCATGAACTTAATACTCTAGATGCAGGCAGGAGTCGGTCGATGTGTGGAGTAATAGTAGTAGATGCAGAAACATTTCTGTCTAATTGTCATGGACGTGATGCATATATGCATGATCATTTCCTTGGATAACTACATGATTATTTCTTTTCCATCAATTGCTTGACAGTAATTTGTTTACCCACCATGATATTTGCCTTCAAGAGAGAAGCCTCTAGCGAAACCTATGGCCCCGGTGTCTATTTTCAATCATATATTTTCAGATCTATACTTGCTGAAATTTATTTACCATTTACTTTCGGCACTCTTTACATATATCTCTATCGGATCTAATCCTTGCAAATAACCGTGAAGGGATTGACAACCTCTTTATAGCGTTGGGTGCAAGAGTTTGATTATTTGTGTAGGTGCATCCATTGATGACTTGCTCGTTCCTCCTACTGGATTGATACCTTTATTCTCAAAAATTGAGGGAAATACTTATCTACTTTGCTGCATCACCCTTTCCTCTTCAAGGGAAAACCAACGCATGCTCAAGAGGTAGCAAGAAGGATTTCTAGCGCCGTTGCCGGGGAGGATACACATCAAGCCTACCAACTACCCATCCGAAACTCATCTCTTGCATTTACTTTATTTGCCATTTGCCTCTCATTTTCCTCTACCCCACTTCTAAAACGATTTTCAGAAAATACCAAAAAGATTTTCCTTTTTGTTCGCCCTTCTTCGTTTGCCCTTCGTTTGTTGTGTGCTTGATTGCTTGCTTTGTCAAGATGTCTAAAAATACCAAGTTGTTTGATTTTTCCAATACTAATAATAATGATTTTATTAGTACTCCAATTGCTCCTGGCACTAGTAGGGAATCTTATGAAATCAATGCTGCCTTGCTTAATCTTGTCATGAAAGAGCATATTTCTGGCGTTCCTAGTGAAGATGCCGCATCCCATCTAAATACTTTCATTGAGTTGTGTGATATGCAAAAGAACAAAGATGTGGATAATTATATTTTTAAATTTATGCTACTTCCTTTCTTGCTATGAGATCGTGCTAAAACTTGGTTTTCATCTTTGCCCAAAAATAGTATTCATTCATGGAATAAGTGTGAAGATGCTTTTATCTCCAAGTACTTTCCGCCCGCTAAGATCATCTCCCTTAGGAACGATATAATGAATTTTAAGAAAATTGATCATGAGCATGTTGCACAATCATGGGAAAGGATGAAATTAATGATTAGAAATTGTCCCACACATGGTTTGAGTTTATGGATGATTATACAAATTTTTTCTGCGGGATTGAATTTTGCATCTAGAAATCTTTTAGATTCTTCCGCGGGTGGTACTTTTATGGAAATCACGTTAGGAGAAGCTACTAAACTCCTAGATAATACCATTACAAACTACTCTCAATGGCATACCGAAAGATCTCCTACTAGTAAAAGTGCATGCTATTGAAGAAATAAATACATTGAGTGAAAAGATGGATGAATTGATGAAATTGTTTGCTAGTAAGATTGCTCCTATTGATCCTAATGATATGCCTTTGTATTATTTCATTCGAAATAATAATGAATCTATGGATGTGAATTTTGTTGGTAGGAACAATTTTAGTAATAACGCATATAGAGGTATTTGAATCATAGGCCATTTCCTAATAATTCCTCTAATAATTATGGTAATTCCTACAACAATTCTTATGGAAATTATAATAATACGCCATCTAATCTTCAGAATATTGTTAAGGATTTTATTGGTTCGCAAAAAGTTTTCAACGCGTCTATTGAAGAAAAAGTGCTCAAGATTGATGATTTGGTTAGGAACGTTGATAGAATTTCTCTTGAGATTGATTCTTTGAAAGTGAGATCTACTACACCCAAGCATGATATTAATGAGTCTTTAGAAGCTATGAGAATTTCTGTTTATGAAAGTATTGAAAGAACCGCTAGAATTCGTGCTAAGCGTGAATGGCTTGAAAAGGTGTTTTCTCGCAATAATAATGATAAAGATCTTAAAGTGATTGATGTGACTCCTATTGAATCATTGTTTTCCAATATAAACCTTGATAATGATGGTACTGGATATAAGTCAACTTTAGTTACAAGGCGTCCCAATGATTTGGAGTCTATAGATCTTAATGCTAAGATTGATAAAAGTGGGATTGAAGAGGTCAAAACATTAAATAGAAATGAACACTCTCTTTTGGATTTCAAGAAATTTAATTATAATATCTTCTCTTTGATTGATTGCACTTCCTTTCTTCAATCCATGTTGAATCCTCCTCATGCTTATGTCAAAATAAGGCTTTTACTAAATATATAGTTGATGCTATGATGAAATCTTTGAAGAAAAACTTGAGCTAGAAGTTTCTACTCCTAGAAAGCTTCATGATGGGTGGGAACCTACTCTTAAGATTAAAATAAAATATTATGAGTGCCATGCTTTGTGAGATATGAGTGCTAGTGTTTCCATGATTTCGAATTCTTTATGTGATGTGCTAGGTTACCATGATCTTGATGATTGCTCTCTAAAGTTGCATCTTGCGGATTCCACTATTAAGAAACATATGGGAAAGATTAATGATATTCTTATAGTTGAAAAAATGGATTATGTGCCTGTAGATTTCATTGTTCTTGATATAGATAGCAATACTATATGTCCTATTATTCTTGGTAGACCTTTCCGTAGAACAATCGGTGCAATTATTGACATGAAAGAAGGAAACATTAGATTCCAATTTACATTAAGGAAAGGCATGGAAAACTTTCCTTATAAAATAGGATTGACTTATGAATATATTATGGGAGCTACTTTTGGATTGCATACCACAGATAAGAATACCTAGATCTATTGTGTTTTGCCTAGCTAGGGGCGTTAAACAATAGCGCTTGTTGGGAGACAACCCAATTTTATTTTTGCGTTATGTTTTTGCTTATGTTTGTGAGTGTTTCCCACATTATTATATTTTTATTAATTTTGTTTTGGTGTTTCAATTAGTGTTTTATCTAAGTAAAACTTTTAGGATGATCTATGATAGTTGTTGATTTCATCTTGCTGAAAAAAGAAAGAAACTTTTTCGCTCAGTACAGGAATTTTATAATTTTTCAGTGCGTCTAATTGATCTGAAACTTTTACACAAGATTGATATATAAATTTCCAAGTTTGTCCTAAGATTTAAATTTTTTTTGAGTTACATAAGTATACGAAGTTTCCAATTTGCTACAGACTGTTCTGTTTTTGACAGATTCTATTTTCTTTGAGTTGTTTACCTATTTGATGAATCTATGGGTTGTATTATGTGGTACGAGCCATGGAGAAGTTAGATTATAGTAGTTATAACACCAATATAAATGAAGAATGATTTCACAACAGTACCTAAACTGGTAATTTATTTTGTTATACAACGGATCTCACGAGTTTTCTATTAAGTTTTGTGTTGTGAAGTTTTCAAGTTTTGGGTAAAGATTGGATGGAGTATGGAATAAGGAGTGGCAAGAGCCTAATATTGGGGTTGACCAAGGAACCCCAAGTCATATTCAAGGACTCCAAAAAGCCTAAGATTGGGGATGCAACAAAAGGCATCCCCTCTTTCGTCTTCAATCCATCGGTAAATTTACTTGAGGCTATATTTTTATTCACCACATGATATGTGTTTTGCTTGGAGCGTCTTGTATGATATGAGTCTTTGCTTGTTAGTTTTCCACAATCATCCTTTCTGCACACATATTTTTAGAGAGACACATTGAATTGTTAATTTGTTAGAATACTCTATGTGCTTCACTTATATCTTTTGAGTTGGGCAATTTTGCTCTATATGCTTCACTTATATCTTTTAGAGCATGGTGGTATTTTTGTTTTATAGAAATACTTGTACTCTCGTACCTCACTTATACTATTTTGGGAGTTTCTAAAAACAGCATGGTAATTGGTCTAGGTTGTGAATTTAGTCCTAATATGATAGGCATCCAAAAGGGATATAATGAAAACTTCCATATTAAGTGCATTGAGTATTTACGAGAAGTTTGATTCCTTGCATAAAGTTTTGAGATATAAAGATGGTAATGTTAAGGGACATGTTAGGAAGTAAATTGTGATTTGGTAAATATACTTGTGTAAAGATCTGTGATTCCCGTAGCATGCACGTATGGTGAACCGCTATGTAAGGAAGTCGGAGCATGACTTGTTTATAGATTGTCGACCTTGGTGTGAGGGTCGGGGGCGCGTGATGGTTAACTCCTACCAACCTCCCCCTAGGAGCATGCGTTTAATGCTTTGCTTCAATGACTAATAGACTTTTGCAATACGTATGTGAGTTCTTTATGACTAATGTTGAGTCCATGGATTATACACACTCTCACCTTTCCACTTTTGCTAGCCTTTCTAGTATCGTGCAACTTTCGCTGGAGCAACAAACACCTTCCTCAAAACAGCCACCATATACCTTCCTCAAAACAGACACCATATACCTTCCTCAAAACATCCACCATATATCTTTCCTCAAAACAGCCACCATACCTACCTATTATGGCATTTCCATAGCCATTTCGAGATATATTGCCATGCAACTTCCACTGTTTACTTTTATGACATGCACACCATCACTTCCGTATTGCATATAGAGTCATATTTTGTCATAGGTATCGAGTTGCAGTTTTTCTTTTGAGTTGTAAGTAAATATAAGTGTGATGATTTTCATTATAGAGCATGTCCCATGTGAGGAAAGGATGATGGAAGCTATGATTCCCTAATTAGTCGGGATGAGAGTCCGGACTTTACAAAAAATAAAAGAGGCCAGCGAAGCCCAAATAAAAAATAGAAATGAATAAAAGAAGCCTTAGATGCCCAACAAAAAATGAGAGAAAAGAGAGAAGGGATATTGCTACTACCTTTTGCCACACTTGTGCTTCAAAGTAGCACCATGATCTTCATGTTAGAGATTCTCCTATTTTGTCACTTTCATTTACTTGTGGGAATTTTTATTTATAGAACTTGGCTTGTATATTCCAATGATGGGCTTCCTCAAGTTTCCCTAGGTCTTCATGATCAAGCAAGTTGGATGCACGCCCACTTAGTTTCTTTTTGATCTTTCATGCAGTTATAGCTCTAGTGCATCCGTTGCATGGCAATCGCTACTCACTCACATTGATATCTAGTGGTGGGCATCTCCATAGCCTGTTGGTATGCCTAGTTGATGTGAGACTATCTTCTCCCTTTTCCTTGACAACCCCCACCATATTCTATTCCACCTATAGTGCTATATCCATGGCTCGTGCTCATGTATTGCATGAGAGTTGAAAAAGTTTGAGAAAATGGGTGTGAAAACAATTGCTTGACTTTTCATTGGGGTTGTGCATGATGTAAATACTTTTTGTGGGGAAGATGGAGCATAGCCAGACCATATGATATTGTAGGGATAACTTTCTTTTGCCATTATATTTTGAGGAGATACAATTGCTTTGCTAGTATGCTTCAAATGTTAGTGTTTCTATATCAATATTAAGCTTTTGTTTTGAGTCTTATGGATCTGAATATTCATGCCACAATAAAGAATATGTTAGGTAGCACTCCACATCAAAAAAATTGTTTTCATTTACCTACTTAAGGAGAAGCAGGAACTAAGCTTGGGGATGCTGATACGTCTCCAACGTATCTATAATTTTTGATGATGGCATGCTATTATATCATTTGTTTTGGATGTTTTATATGCATTAATATGCTATTTTATATTATTTTTGGGACTAACCTATTAATCTAGAGCCAAGTGCCAGTTTTTGTTTTTTCCTTGTTTTTGAGTCTTGCAGATATGGAATATTAAGCGGAGTCCAAATGGAATAAAACCTTTGGAAGGAATATTTCTGGAAGGAAACAAGTCATCCAAGCTTGGAGTGCACTTCAGGGGAGGTGCCAGGGCGCCACAAGCCTTCTACGCGCAGCCAAGGGGGCGCCTAGCAGGCTTGTTGTCTCCTGGTAGGTCTCATAACCCTAATTCTTGGCCTATAAATACCCAAATATTCCCCCAACATCAGAACAAGCCACGAAAATACTTTTCTACTGATGAAAGCCTCCATTCCCAAGAGATCCAATCTTGGACCCTTCTCCGGTAATCTGTCGGAGGGGGAATCGATCACGGAGGGCATCTACATCAACTCCATTGCCCCTCCGATGATGCGTGAGTAGTCCACCATAGACCTACGGGTCCATATCTAGTACCTAGATGGCTTCTTCTCTCTCTTTGATCTTCAACACCATGTTCTTCATGATCTTCATGGAGATCTATCCGATGTAATCTTCTTTTGTGGTGTGTTTGTCAAGATCCGATGAATTTTGAGTTTATGTTCAGATTATCCAGGAATCTTATTTGAATCTCCTCTGATTTCTTATATGCATGATTTCATATCCTTGCACATCTCTTCGAATTATTGGTTTGTTTTGGCCAACTAGATTGGTAATTCTTGCAATGGGAGAAGTGCTTGGTTTTGGGTTCAAACTTGCGGTGTCCTCACCAGTGACAAAGTAGGGGTAGCGAGGCACATATTGTATTGTTGCCATCAAGGGTTACAAGATGGGGTTTTCATCATATTGCTTGAGTTTATCCCTCTACATCATGTCATCTTTCTTAATGTGTTACTCTGCTCTTCATGAACTTAATACTCTAGATGCAGGCAGGAGTCGGTCGATGTGTGGAGCAATAGTAGTAGATGCAGAATCATTTTGGTCTACTTGTCACGGATGTGATGCCTATGTGCATGATCATTGCCTTGGATAACTACATGATTATTTGCTTTTCTACCAATTGCTTGACAATAATTTGTTTACCCACCATGATATTTGCCTTCAAGAGAGAAGCCTCTAGTGAAACCTATGGCCCCGGGGTCTATTTTCCATCATGTATTTTCAGATCTATACTTGCTGCAATTTATTTACCATTTACTTTCCGCACTCGTTACATCAATCTCTATCGGATCTAATCCTTGCAAATAACCGTGAAGGGATTGACAAGCCCTTTATAGTGTTGGGTGCAAGAGTTTGATTATTTGTGTAGGTGCATCCATTGGTGTCTTGCTTGTTCCTCCTACTGGATTGATACCTTTGTTCTCAAAAACTGAGGGAAATACTTATCTACTTCGCTGCATGACGCTTTCCTCTTCAAGGGAAAACCAATGCATGTTGAAGAGGAAGCAGGAAGCCTCCACGGTCACCGACCGGGACATCCAAGACCTCAAGAAGGCCAGCTACCTTCCTGCAAAGATCCCTCACCGCATGTCGGAGATGGGCCAAGTGATCCCCACTCCCAAGCCAAGTGAAAGGGTGGTCTTCATCCCCCACTTCATCCGGGGACTGAGCTTCTCGCTCCACCCCTTCGTTAGGGGACTTATGTTCTTCTACGGCTTAGACCTCCATGACCTCCCACCAAACTCCTTCATGCATATATTGGCTTTCATCCTCGTCTATGAGGCCTTCCTGCGGGTCGAGCCACACTTTGGTCTCTTACTCAAAGTGTGCAATGTCAAACCGAAGTGTGTCTGCAGCAAACACGCAGACTGCAGCGGAGCTGTCATCGGCAAGCTCACTCGCGTTGTATGGCCCTCCGGCACCTTCATCGACACCATCAAGGTATGGCAGAAGGAGTGGTTTTAGATCCGGAGGAAGGCTAGATTGCCGCCGCCGAATTCAGATCCATTCCCCCACCAAATTAACTTCATGGCTCCGTCAGGGCCTCAGGTGGGGACCGAACAAGGAAATGAGCGACCTACCGAGGCGCATCAGCTCTATGATCGACAATGACATTGCGCTGACCAACGTGGTCCAGGTTTTTCTCCGGCGGTGCACCCTCCCCTGCCAGTGCCGGGATACTCCCCTGTGGGCTCGTCATCTTGACGGCGCGCCCACAGTTCTGCAACTCTTCCGCACTACGTGAGAGAAGTTGTGGAAGGCACTTTTCAAGTCGCAAGAGGACTGGCCATCCGAAGAGGAAGATCGGGGCCAGCACGCCGCCAAGCCCACTTCCAAGGTACGGTAAAATTTTAACTGATCGGCTTTGTCCTTCATAGAGAGGATCTATAACATGTTTTCTGATCACTTCGCATAAATGGCTAAGCAAAGCCATGGGCATCGACTGCCTGGTGCCTCAGCCCGAAGACCCCAGGTCTGGGCTGTTAGCGGAGATGCTCATGGAGGCGGTTTATGAGGAGCCTGCGAAGAAAGAGAAGAAGAAGAAGAAACCAGGCCGAGAAGGCCTGTGCATCAGGTACCAGCCAGAGGCTGCGTCCAAAGAAACCCATGCTTCCTCAAATCAAGGGGAGCCTGAGAAAGAGGATGAAGACGAGGGGGAGGGCGATCCCCCATGCAAGAAAGAGAGCGGCATCATTGGACGCCGTGGAGGTGGAGCCCTCTCCTGCCCCAAAAAGTGTACGTCGGTCACAGGTGATCCTGTCTGACGATAGTTCGGACTCGGATACCGAGTCCGATGACTTCGAGAGTGTTTCACGAAGGACTCTAAGGGTCAGGCTCCCTGCTCGAAGGTGAGAATCCGAAGTCTCCTTTAGTTATTATCAATAAGTTCATAGTTTAATAACGTGCAGGCATTTATCTATTTTGCAGCCCCCCGCGCGTGCTCCCCACTGACCAAGTCTCGGACGAGGACACCCCGCCCGCCGAACTAGCGGAGAGCAGGAATGCATCGCATCCTGCCACTCCAGGTGCCGCGAAGGACACCGCGGAGGTGTCTTACCAGCATGCTCCTATGGAGCCAGGCACTGGCAGCAGGGGAGATGACATCATGGCCGAGGCTAATACCTCGGTCACCAAAGACCCGGGGGTGGAACCCCACCTGGATACTGAGGAGGCCGGATGAGAGGCCACTCAGTCCTCTCTAAGGGCATCTCTGGAGCGTACCATGCCTCTGGAGGCAACGGTTCAAACCCCCATTGGTGATCGGGTTGTCCGATCACCACCGATGCCACCGACCAATGGGTGGCCGGTCATGGAGGAGGTTTATCAAGCGCCTCCATCGTCGAGGAGCACCGTGCCCTTATGGGTGCGGTATTGCAAAGCATTCGGTCTGTCGACAACGGACTGAAGGAGGCCTTCAAGGATCTTCTGACGGGCTTGCAAGTAAGTCACGCACACTCTTATTTGCAATATTGTTTATTTACTTTTATGATTATATACATGGCAGCCCCCGAGACCTAGGTAAGTTTGAAAAAACTTACCTAGGGGTCAATCATAGATCCGTTTCCAAACTACATACAAAGATTTGTGTTCGGAATATTCTAATAACCCCTAAGAGGACCGGACACGGTATCAGACTGACAATAATTCGGAAGTATTGATCCCATGTAACCTGACAAGGATTTGTGTATTGCAGGCTTCGTCATCGGCAGTGGCTGTGAACAGTGCCGAGCTGGACGAGATGAATCGTAAATTCAAAAGCTCCGAAGATGAACTTGATGCCCAAAACAAAAGATTCGATAAGCGCGAGGTAAGTCTGAATCAACATCCGGACACCTTTGTCGGAATACTGTCAATGCAGTTTTAAATAGTATTAATGATCAAACAACTTTAGCGAAGCAGGTGGAAAACCTCAAGGCCAAGCTGCAGCGGGCCAAGGATGAGGTGACGGTTGAAAAGGCGGCGGTCGGACACGCAGCCACTGTGCTTTTGGCTTTGAGGGCCACCAGCGACAAACACGAGGAGTGGGTGCAGGAGATCCAGCAGAAACTCAAGGATGCTAGCCACAAGTGCGAGGTCCTTGAGCAAGAAGGCAAGGAGCACGCAGCCGAACTATCCACCCTAAAAGCCGATCTCCAAAAAGAGCGGGTGGATAGACAGTTCTTCGAGGAGCAGGTCTGCCAAGCGAAGGACATAACGGGTGGTAAGCCATAATTATTGCAGTGTGTCTTTGGGGATAGAAAATTCAACTTGCTTACCCAGGTGTGGCGTTCCTTAGGCGCTTCCTCCGACCTCCAGAAGAGCGCAACGGACGCCAATCAGTTGTATGCATCGGGGAAGGAGACGAAGCTCGTCTGTTCTGGGCGCAATTCGGAGCCCGCAAGCAATCTCCTCTTCATGTTGAGCAACTGAAGCAGCTGATGGAGCTGCACAAGATGGCGGAGCCAGCCATGAAGGCCTCTGCATCCGCTAATGGCCCAACGAGCCGCTGCCAGGCAGCTACTTTGGCCTAGTGCAGAAGCTAATCGCCGCTTCGCCCCGCCTCGACACTGTGAAGTACTCCTCCTGCATCGAGGGAACCCAGATGGCCCTTGCCAAGGCCAAGGTGCACTGGCCGGGGTTGGACCCAATGAATATAGCCACCGGCCCGCTGCCTCCCGGCAAAGAACATAGACGCCATGAGTTGTACTTCACGAGAGTAATGGAAGGTGCTCGAGCGATAGCGTCACAGTGTTCGAAAGATAACATGCATGTATAAATTTGTTATGTGTCCGAAGATATTTTAAAGTTTTAATATTATAATCTACCATGCTTTAATGTTTTTCATTCCTTTATAACTCATGTGTGGCCATTTTAAAATGAAAGATGTGAGTCATCGGCTTCAGCCCACATGTAGATACTACATGGGGTGTCTCTGCCGAGTGATCGGAACCTGAAGGCGGTAGAGTCCGGCGGACTAGGCAATCAGACTATAGTGCTTTATTTCTTTCACTTAGCCATAGGGGCACGAAAAGGACTGCGTGGGGCTGATGACTAGCCCCCGGAGTGTTGTGGTGTTCGGATGAACCGCGGCTAAGGCCAGCATCATATGGTTTGCATGGAAAATGAACCCCTCGCATAACATGGAATATCCTCTGACGAGGATTTAAGTATAACACTTTAAGCTCGGATTCACAGACCGGCTCTCGCATACTAGGACAGTCAGTTTTCGGCTTTCTCCCCTGAGGTTCTTGAACAGACTATCCAGAAACGCACTCGCAGGGGTTCTCCCTTTGCATTTTTAGCCGAACGAGCGGAACATAAAGGGGCAAGCATAGGAGTCAGGCAACCCAACTATTGACCCAAGATGTAGTTCGGAACCAATGCATATAAAGTTAATTCCAAGACGCCGAACACATAATAAACTGTACGTAAGGCAATTCATTTGTAAGCTCGAGCCCCGGGTGTATTACCCAGTTGTATCGTAACATACCGAATTGTTTTACGAGAAGAAGGAGAAAAGGAAAATATTTGCCAAAAAGGACAACAAGACAAACATGTATAATGATGCTATATTTTTTTTGAACGACTCTTACGTGGAGTACCGAAGCAACTGCTTATAGGTATGTGAAGAAAAAAGAAGTTTTATAGGAGTGGTTGTACCAGGGGTCTTCAATTTGTGACCTTAAGTTTTGGGTGTGCCCCGCCGCTTATGTACTCCTGCGTCTTGGTGCACCTTAATAGGTGATATTTTTCGGCAAACGGATCCTTCAAACAAGGTCTTGAGAATTCGCCAAATTGGGGATGAACTTTATGCCATTGGCAGGCCTTTCAAGTGTACATGCGTTGTACCCGAAGACATGTTAATGGTAGTGGTTCGGTCCAGCCAGACACGCACCTTTGTTTCCCCACCGCTACCCATGGAATTTTAAGTGCAAAGTTGTGCCTCCTTAGCACGTACTTCTCTGGTCCTAGGGTTGTGCGATGGGGGCGAGTCCCTATTTGAGGGGAGAGGAAGGCTCCGAGAGTTTGGACTAAATCCGAGCTTGCTTCCCAATCTTGCGTGCCTTTACGGTAGATGTCGGAGCTTGCCAATCATCTTTGTACTTAAATTCGACAGCCAAGGCCAGCGCATGTTCCTCGGTTCATAGAGAGCGCTCCGTGTTGCCATTAATAGTGATGACCCCTTGGGGCCGGGCATCTTGAGCTTGAGGTATGCATAATGCGGGACGACATTGAAGTGAGCGAATGATGTCCGGCCGAGCAGGGCATGATAGCCATTGAGGAAGGGTACAATGTCGAAGATCAAGTCTTCACGGTGATAGTTATCGAGCGACCCGAACACAACTTCCAGGGTTACAAAGCCCGTGCATCGGGCCTCGACACCTGGGATCACTCCTCTAAAGATAGTGTTACTAGGGTTGATCCTGGACGGATCTATGCCCATATTTTTCACCATGTCTGAGTAAATCAGGCTAAGGCTACTTCCTCCGTCCATTAGGACCTTTGTGAGGTGGTACCCATTTATGATGGGATCTAGGACGAGTGCGACCGAAACCCCATGACGGATGCTGGTCGGGTAATCGTGTCGATCAAAAGTGATCGGATATGCCGACCAGGGGTTATACTTCGGAGCTACAGGTGAAAGCACATTTGCTCCCTTGGTGGTTTTGGTAATTCATAACAACATATAAGTCATTGAACTAATGTTTCCACCAAGTAAGTTTCAGGAAAAGTTCAATGATGGGTTGGCAAAGAGATTGTGGAATACCCCAAGATGCAAGGAAATAGGTTGGCAAAACTTCAAGCAAGAGGACTCTACATTTTATATTTGTGAGAAATCACTTTGAATCCATAGGAAAGCCAATACTATTAAAAGGGGGGTAAAGTTTTGTTGGTGAACAAAATGCTCATACGTGCACAAGTGATAGTCACCAAAGACACCCACAAACTTTCCCACCAAAGTCTGTCCAAAGCCAAACACTCAAAATCAATGCAACCAACTTTCTACATTCGGTGCCACCGATTCAAAACCCTAGACAGACTCAGCCAAACCCTAGCCACTTCGGTGCAACCGATTCCGTACCGGGGCCACCGAGTTCAGGCTACTAACTTTCTCTTACGCAAGTTCACAGTTTGGGTCCCTCCGAGATTGTCGAATCGGCGTCACCGAGATTGAGAATTCTAACCGTTGGTCACCCTATCGGCGCAACTGAGATTCCTATATTGGTCTCATCGAGATTCAAAAGTTGCCACCTTTTGGTCACTTCGGTACCACCGAGATTAACACATCAGTGTCACCGAGACTGACTTATTGTATGTAACGGTTGGATTTTTGGGGATGCCTATATATACCCCTCCACCACCACCTACTCGTAAAAGAAGCACTCAGAACCATTCCATACCTATCCTGTCAGTTTTCTGAGAGAGAACCACCTGCCCTTGTCTTGAGGTCAAGATGTTCCACTCCAACCATATGGATCTTGATTTCTAGCCTCCCCAAGTTGCTTTCCACCAATCCCGTCTCTTCTACCAAGCCATATCTATGAGAGAGTGATTGTGTGTTGAGGAGTCTATCATCTTGAAGCACAAGAGCAAGGAGTTCATCGTCATTACTGAGCCTATTACCTTTTGGAGGGTGGTTCCTCCTAGATTGGTTAGGTGTCGCTAGTGAGCCTCCTACTTCATGTTGTGGAGTGAACCAAGAAGTTTGTAAGGGCAAGGAGATCGCCTACTTCGTAAAGATCTACCCCGATTAAGGCTAGTCCTCCATGGACGTAGGCCGTCATGGTATAGTCAAAGTTGCTTCTTCGGGGAACCCTCCGTGGGTAGAGCCCTCCGTGGACTCTCGCGACTGTTACCCTCCGTGGGTTGAAGACTCCATGAACATGGATGTATGATAGCACCACCTATCGGAACCACGGGAAAAATCATCGTGTCACCAATTGTGTTTGCTTTTCCTACCCTCTCTTTACTTACATGTGCAATGTCTTTACTTTCCACTGATATACTCTTAGACATGCATGTGTAGGGTGTACTTGACATACTTTGAATGCTAAAATCTGCCAAGAATTAAAATTGGGAAAAAGCAAATTTTTATTTGGTCAAGTTATCTAATCACCCCCCTCTAGACCTACTTTCGATCCTACAACAGGCTCTACGGTGTAGACGTCACGAAGGGCACGCTTACTCTCCTTCTTTGGTATATGGGTGGCGTATATCATGTTTACCGTTTTGACCTCTGGAGGGAATTTCTTTTGTATGCCACCAATCGGACCCTGAGGCTCATCCTCATCCTCACTGTGAGGGCTCTTGCCTTGATCCTCTAGCGGGAGCTTGCCGACCTGTTTAAACACCCAACAATTGCGATGTGTGTGATTGACGGGCTTCTCTTGAGTACCATGGATTTGGCAAGGCCTTTCCATGATCTTTTCCAGCGGAGTGGGTCCGTCGTGATTGCCTTTACGAGGCTTCTTCTGCTGCCCAGGCCGGGAGTTGCGGAAGCCGGCGTTAACAGTCGTATCATCGGCATCACTGTTATTGTGCCGACACTTGTTCTTATTGCGCTTGGATTTCCCGTTGTCGTCCCTAACTTCGGAGGTTTCGGGGTCTTCAGAGTTATGGCTGCGTCATGCTAGCCAATTATCTTCGCCCGCGCAAAAGTGGATCATGAGGGGCGGACATGGTTTGAGGTTTACCTTGGCCGAGCTGGTGAGCCAGCCATTCGTCCCGAATATTATGCCGAAAAGAGGCTATTGCCTCAGCATCCGTGCAGTCGACAATCGGGTTCTTCTTGGTCAAGAACCGATTCCAAAATTGTCGCTCAGACTCTCCGGGCTTTTGTACGACGTTGCTTAAGTCGGAGGAATCCGGTGGCCAAACATAGGTACCCTGGAAGTTAGATCGGAATGCATCCTCTAAGTCTTCCCAGCATCTGATGGAGTTCTCATGGAGGCTGTTTAACCAGTGCCGAGCTGAACCCTTGAGTTTTAGGGGGGATATTTGATGGCATGGAGATGATCTCCTCGTGCCATGTGGATGTGGAGGAGGAAGTCGTCAATCCATACGGTTGGATCTGTTGTCCCATCGTAGTATTCGATGTTCACTGGTTTAAACCCCTTTGGGAACTGATACTGCATTACCTCATCTGTGAAGCACAGAGGGTGAGCGACGCCTCAAACCCGAGCTATATCGCGCCTCTATTCGGTGTCTGTTCTAGCCCGGTTGCGTTCGTGGTCTCTGTTATTACTTCGGACGAGCCATGGTTTGTACCCATCCCGTCTATCGGGTGAGTAGCCTCTGGATCCATAGATGGATCATGTGTAACCTGCTCTGTAGTCTAGGTCGTCTCGCAGGTCAAACTTGTCATTGGGCTCTAGCAGCTCCTTTCCCCGTCTTTGGGGCATAGCCGGTTTGTAACTGGTATCGTCAGCCGTCCTGTCACGCCCGTGAGGAGGGCGGTCCAGCTTGTCATACGGGGTATGTTTGGGAGACAGTGTATCAGTGAGTTCGTCGTCAAATTGCACCAGCAGCCTTCTGCATGGATAACTCTTAGGTTGGTCTGATAGACCAGCGCCGAATCCCTCCTCAGCTAAGAGGACTATCGTCCATCGATCATTGAGGTCATCTTGTTCGGCTTTAAGTTGTCATTCCTTTGCTTTCAGGCCGCGGGCCATTGCTATGAGTGTTGTCTGAACAGTTCTTGATCTTTAGAGTTATCAGGAATGTCTAGGTCATCGGCTTCCGAGATGTCCTCCTCCTTGATGGGAGTAAGGTAGTTTTAATCCTCGGAATCATTGAAGTCGTTGGGGTTGCTCTGGTCTTCAGGCCTTTCCTGACCCTCTAACAGGTGTTCGGGGATATCGGGATCGCCACTCTCCTCAGGGATATCTCCGTCCACGGTGCCAATAATAGCTTTCCTTCCCTTTTTGCCTTTGGACCGCTTATGCGGTATGCGACGCCTTGACGGTGCGTCGCCCGACTTGTCGCCATCACTATTAGGCGTTCTATCGCCATTAGCAGCAGGGGTGTCCACCATCTAGACCTCATATGTAGAAGTGGCGGCTGATCGCCCGGTATTAACAGGGTTTGGAGCGTAGTGCTCTTCATCCATGTATTCTGCCTCGTCAAAGGCATAGTCCAGCATGCCGGTTAAGTCTTTGACTGTGGCTTTGAAGTGGGTAGTGGGTGGGTCGAAAAATTTGCCTTGACCCTCTTTGTGGCCTATCCGAGCTTGGATCGGGTTTAGATCATTGGTAATTTTCATCGATGAGATCCGATCTATGGCCTCGATCAATGTCGAGAGCTCGATCGGGTCAAACCGCGCGAAGTTGTCGGAGTTGATCCCCACGTGTCCAGACGAGTATCCGGTCCTCTGGCACTATGACCGGACCCGGATTAAAAGTCGAGCCATCGCTGGAGTTAACCTCATGGGCGTGACCACAAATAGAGCTTGAGGTCAAAGCCTCAAAGTCTTTGGGAATGGCAGGCGAGACTGCGAGCCCGGTTAGTGACAAGTCACCCCTACGATCCATGGAGAACTCTAGGTTCCTGAATCTGATCTTTCACCAGGGGTGAAGCTTCCGACATGGCCTAGATGGTCGGTCTGTTCGGCATGCAGCACAACACTGCCAAAGGCGAAGTTCTGTCTGAAGACGAAAGTGTCCATGCTATGGACCTCTTCGTTGAAGACAAGGCGAAACATCGTGTAACAGCCCGGGACCGACGCTCCAAAAGATTCCCCTTCTATTTCCATTCTCGTCCGTATTTCGTTTGGTTGCTGCATTCATCATCGCATCATTCACATCGTCTGCATAGCATCAACATCTTGCCACATGAGTTTTCAAACTAGCATCTGTTCATAGTTGCCGGTTCTCTCCCTTCTTGCCGTTGCCCGTTTCGAGACCAACCACACACGCATGCGCCCGCGGCATTGGAAAATATTATTTTTAAAAGTTCCTTTAAAATATTATTGCTTTGGGTAAAAACCTGGCGTGCGGTCTTATTATAGTATAGGTAGGCCGCCAGCCAAATTTTGTCGCGTTCCGAGTTCGTTTGATACCCCGTCGGTCAGTCGTTGCAGTGCGGTCATCGGTTTATTATTGCAGATGTTTTCGGTATTTCAAAACATGTCACGGGCCTCAACCTTTCCTCTCATATCATCCCAAGTCCGTCTACACAGCCCACTTAACCCACCTATCCTATTCCCACGTCCGGAGCCATCCGATCTCGATCGTACGACTCGAAACGGTGCAAAAAAAAGCCTAACCAAGCCCCAAACTGCTATTTATCGACCCTAGACGTCCATTTAGGGAAACCCTAGCCTCCCCTCGGGATCCACGCCCAGCCGCCAGCCTCCCCAACCCGCAACTGCTAGCAACCTCCCTCCAGCTGTCGGGCCCGCCCAAGCCCATCTGAGATCCGTTCGGGCCCGAACGAGCGCCGCCCGCCGCCACCCGCGAGCTCCGTAGCCTCCCTCCTCCTAGCGCCGTTGTGCGGCGTCCCATTGATCCCCGCAACAGCGCCTCCTCGCAGGTCGCCGTCGCTCGTCAGACCGCCATCTCCAGAGCCCCGTCGCCGACAGGTCACCGTCCCTCCGTTCCTTCTCCTTCTCTTGCAACTCTCTCTCTCTCTCTCTCTCCTTGCCTCATCTCTCTTGGTGCCTCCCGATGCAGGAGCTGCCGCCATCGTCGACGCGTGAAGGGCGCCGCTGTCGGCCAGATCCGGGCCGGAGGTGATCGGAGCTGACGCGTCCGACCCATTCCTGCCATCACCGACCGGCCCCGCTCGCCTCCACCGGGTCGCTGTTGACCTGGGCTGGCGCCACCACCAGGACCTCGTGCTTATGGAGGAGCACGGGAAGCTGAAACCCTAGTTGCCGCTCGTGCGCTTGTGCGCGGGCCACGTCCCTGCCTAGGCCTCCTCGTCCCGACCCAACTGCCTCACCGACCGGCCTGATGGCCCAATGCTGAGCTGCCTAGCCTGCCTATCCCGTGCACCAGGCGCTGCATTGCTATGTTGCGCCAATGTCCTTGTTTAGGCCCGTGTATCGATTCGGCTTGTAGACCTTTTTTCAAATCTGCGAATTTTGTAATTATTCAGAGGAAAACAGTTTGGCAGAAAACCCCCTAGACTTCATGCATTCATAACTTTTCACCCGTGCATCATATGTAAAAACTTTAAATATGTAATATGACCAGAATTTTATGTAGTTTCACAATAACAAACTTTCATACATGTTTAAATACTTAAACTTGATGTTTGCATTAATTTGCATCAATGCCATGTTAAAATGATCTATTTCATAACTACTAAACCGTAGCTCCGTTGAAACTATTTTATCTATGTAACTTGCCTAGAAAAATGTGTAGGATCACATGGTGAAATTTATTTTGCTGTTTAACAACTCTAAAATATGGTTAGTGCAGATCTGGACCTAATTTATAATATGCATATGGGGTTGTTTCGGAAATAATATATATTGCTTCCGGCCTCATTTAAAATGCCTAGATGTTGTAGCTGTTTGTGCTTCATCGTTTGCCATGTTAAACAACATTTAATATTGTTGGGTACCTATACGAGAGTGAACTAAATAATTCGAACATGGAGTTTCGTCAATATGCAACTCGTTGCATGTTGAACTTCACTTAATGTGTAGTAGCTGTTTGTTGTTCTTGCCTTGCCATGCCTTGCATATTTAAAACGGACATGCATCATATTTATTTGCGCATCATGTCATGCATATGTTGTGGTGATTCTCTTGTGTTGATTGTTTGTTTCGGATTGCTTCTTCTCGATAGAGTTCCGAAAGCATTCAGAGTGTGAGGATTCGTTCGATACGTTGGCTCGTCTTCTTCATGGACTCGTTCTTCTTCCAAGCGGGATCTCAGGCAAGATGACACATTTCCCTGGATACCATTACTATCATTGCCATGCTAGATGTATCGTTTTCTATCGTTATGTCTGGCTACCTACCACTTGTCTGGCAAGCCTCCCAACATTGCCATGAAAGCCTCTAACCCCTCCACATCCCAGCAAAACCTTTGTTTGGCTATGTTACCACTTGCTCAGCCCTTCTTATAGCATTTCTAGCTGCAGGTGTAATTGCTTCCATGTGTCGGCATGGGCATTCTTTTGTTATATCACAATATTATTGCTATTTAATTTAATGCACATATATACTTGGTAAAGGGTGGAAGTCTTGGCCTTTTGCTCGGTGTTTTGTTCCGCTCTTGTCACCCCTAGTTACTTGTGAACCAGTGTTATGTTCCATAATTGAGCACTCCTAACATGCTCGGGGTTGTTATGGGGACCTCCTTGATTTTCGTTTTAGGATAAAACTTGTCTGACAAGGCCCAACTTTGGTACTACATTTGCCCATCATAATAATATTGATCACCTTATTAAAGCATAGAGGGTCGCCCCCTCGTCGATTAACATAATACAGGGGTGCAGTGCTGCTGGTGTTGGTCCAAAACAGAGCCGTGTGTGGGGCCAACCCGGGGCAACTCGGTAGATTTCTATCAGGCCACTATACGTTGTGCTTATCTGGTCGTGTCCTGAGAACGACATACGTGGCTCCTATTGGGTTCGTCGACATACTTGTTTTACCTTTCTCGAACGTCTTGAGTGAGGAACTCTGATCTTCTTCGGGCTCTCTTGAGGTGTCGGATTTCCTTTGGAATTGCCTAGGATGATCGCGAGATCCATGATCGAGGTTATTCCCGCTGTGTGTGGTTAATTTGTGATGGATGAGTTGGAGCACCCCTGCAGGGTTAAATCTTTCGGAAAGTCGTGCCCGCAGTTATGTGGCAAACTTGGATACTTTGTTTAACACCCGTTCATAGTAAACTTGAAGTAAACTCAAATAAAATACACCAACTGTGTGCGTAACCGTGATTGTCTCTTCTCGTGAGTCCTTATCCGAGAGAGAACATGGTGGGGTTATGTTTGACGTAAGTAGGTGTTCAGGATCAGTTAGTGATCATTACTAGTTCACATTTGTTATGTGTAGACCACCATACTTTACTTTCTATACTCGTAAGTTAGCCACTCAAATAAATGCTTAGTCGCTTGCTGCAGCCTCACCACTTAACCATACCTCACCCATTAAGCTTTAATAGTCTTGATACCCTTGGAAATGAGATTGCTGAGTCCCTGTGGCTCATAGATTACTGCAACAACTGTTGCAAGTACAGGTAATGCGATGATTGAACGTGAGCGCGATGCTTGTTTGATTTGGAGTTCTTCTTCTTCATCAATCTAGGATGGGTTCCAGGCGGCAGCCTGGGATAGCAAGGATGGATGTCATTTTGTCGTTTGTTTTTGTCTGTAGTCGGACCCTTCTCTTCCATATGATGTTTGCCTATGTTGTTGTATTGATGTGACTCTGATGTAGCTTGTGGCGAGTGTAAGCTAATTACATATACTCATCTCTTCTATACATGTACTTGTAATGATATCCATTCTTGCAACACAACGAGATGCGCTTCTATCCCTGTCGAGGCCCTCGTGCAAAAATAAGGATAGGACCGCATCTTGGGTGTGACAAGTTGGTATCAGATCCTGTACCGACCTAGGAGCCCCCTTGATTGATCGAACTTGGCAGAGTGAAGTCTAGAGAAAAAACTATTTTGAGTCTAGTTATATCGGAGAGTAGGATTCTTTTTACTCCTCTTCTATGCTCTGGTGAGGGATTACGACTTAGGAATTTTGATTCTACTCCTCTTCCCGCTCAAAAAAAATTTAGGATCACGCGGGTATTTTGGAAACTATATGATACCGATGTGACGGAGTTCTGTCTTGGTGCCTCCTGTCTGACTTGATTTCTTCCGGGGAGTTGAGCTCCAGGGAATTCTTGGCACATCGTTATCATTCAGCTTCCTTAGTATCTCAGGACGGAGGATGTTCGGAATTGCTTCAATACTTGTCGTGGTGAGATAAGGTTGGAGTCACCCAGTACTGGGGAGGCGTCCGGGGTACCACCATGGTTAGTATCATTGTGCTTTCGAGGATCTGAGTTAGATGGACTTGCGGAATCCTCTGGTTATGTGTTGAAGGATGGATACAGTTGGGGTGTAGGTTTGCTAGTTGTGTGAGATATTTCCTCGTATCCCCCACACCGGATTGCATAAGCAGAAAGTTTTTGGAGGTTCTTAGGTGGGAATTCAAGTAGGTACCTAGGATTATCTTTCCAACAAGTGCATAGTGGGTATGTATTTGTTCTGGCTTGTTTCATAAGCCTCATCCTTCGTTTTGATTTGTATATGGTAATTCGAGTTGCTTCGATGTCAAGTGGTGATTTCATATCTTGCAAGTAGTGTTCTCATATTTCTGTGGGATTGCTAATTCTTGTGCTCAATCAAGTTATCATATCAATTCTTTTTCCACCGGTGTGCTTCTCTTCAAGATAATTCTATCATCTCCAATATTTGCAAGATCAACCCTCATATTTCGTTCTGGAGTTTATCTCATATGTTCCAAGTTTCGTTTGTTTTTCCCACCCTCCCGCCATTTTTCTCCAATGATTAAATTCTCATCCAAGTGCCTTTCAATTCATCAATGCTTCCGCTATCATTTCTTCATATTGTATCCGATGATTTCTTGTGGAGATTCTCAAGAGTTTGAATTTCAAGGTCTATCCTCATATTCTTGGTTCTTGTTGTTATTCTTCTCCGGTGGATTCAATTCAAGCTTCGGTGCTCATCTTATCCTTTCTCATTCGTTCAGTGGTTTCCATGTGGGAATTTCTTTTAATTTGTACTGGTGCAATCTCTCTTTTAATCAATTGTTTCAACGGTGGTTTCTTTTGAGTGGGCCCATAACCCACAGGTTTTTTCCCAGGATCCTACCTGGCTCTTCTAATCTTTTCAGAGACGTCCTCAAGTTCTTTTCAAATGACGTAAGAATGAATTTCATCAGTCATGTGCCTTCTCGAAGATCGCTTCTAAATCATTTTCATTGTTGGATCAACCTTTCCTTATTCATTATTCCGGAATGTCTTAGTAATTCATGATGTTGTTTCTTGTCATCATTCTAAGCATTGAAGACCGAAGGAGAGTTTCTCTTAAATCATTGTTCGTTCCTCCAAAGATTCATGGTTTCAGTTTGTTGCTATCATCTCAAATTGTTTTTGATCATGAGAAATTTCTCCCATATCTATCCGGTGCATTTCATAATTGTTTTCATTCCTCGATCCTCCAAAGGCCGTCATTTTAGAAGATTTCTTCCTTCTCAGCTTTCAACTTTCGTTCTCAAATTCTTCTCAATTGTTGTCCCTTCGTTCGTATCTCAATTATTGACGGGGTTTATATCCTCGGGTAGGCCAAGGCAACGGGGTGCTCCCCTCTCCGCTTCGAAGAAAAACCAATCAGCCGGCTTGACAAGGCCGGCTGGGGACACGCCACACGAGCCGTCTCCGGCTGGCGTTTCGCCCGGCTGAGCGTGCTCCCGCCCGGTTGGCCAAACAGCCGGCTGCCCACGAGCCGGGCTGTCCATTGACTTGGGGACGAACACGCCCTGTCCCGTCTCCCTGTCCGCAGGTACGGCAGCGCAACGTGACTGGCGGGGCGAGCGACCCTGTGGCCACAGTGGTCGCTGATGCGCCGTCCCGCATGGCTACAGTCCATCCATCTGGCCCGCTGACCTCAGTGAGCACGACTGGACGGGGAACAGTTCCAGCATGCCTCTGCCAGTTGAGTACCTGCCCCGGCATGGCTATAGTGCCGCCGGCCGTACCGACGACCTTAGCCGACTAGCGCTAAGCAACGCCTCCCCGGGCGGCCCATGCTGGGGCAGGTGGGGGAGGGCCAATCGCGGCACCCGTCGACGGGTCCCAGCAGGGATGGAACCGCTCGGCCGACGGGCCCTGCCCATGACGAGAGGATACAAGCTACGGGACCCCCTGGCCAGGCGGAAAGGCTGCCAGCCGGATCCCTCCACCCTCATAGCTAAATCATATTGTAAGAGCCGGGGGTGGCCTATAAAAAACCCCAAGCCCCCCATGCAATAGGGACGGAACCCCCGATCAAGAACACACACATAGGGAGCTCTCATACCCTTCCCACTAGTGTACGGAGACGAGCTGGCTGCTCCTTTCTTCCTCCTCCGAACATAGCTCTAGGAGCACCTCTGTATACTTATCCACCCATCCAACTAATCCAAGTAGGACTAGGGGCATTACCTCCCACGGAGGGCCCCGAACCTGGGTACATCGCGTGTCTCCACCTTCTTGTACCCAATCTCGCACCCGGAGCCCATCGGCGTCCTATGGCCCCAACACCACCAGTAAGCCACCCTATGGCATCTGTCGTGAGAAAACGACAACAGTTGGTGCCCACCATGGGGCCATCCACGGCACCGTTCGGGTTCATGCTCCTGGCGGGACCTCTCGCCATTCCCCGTCGCCGCTGCTCGGCCCAGCGAAACCGTGGGGGGCTCGTGGGGCTTGCTGCGGCACGCCCTGTGGGCGACTCCGATGGCCTAGCGGCCGACATCGACGCGCTCACCGAGCGCTTCGGCAGGCTCAGCCTTGCCGAGGCTCCGGCCGCGGGTGAGTACCCCACGGGGGTACTCGACCGCCCCGGCCCACCCATAGTCGTAGGTGTACTTGCTGTGGCCCGCCCTAGCAGGTCCCGCGACCGTGAGGGGGTGATGGCCATCACCTCCTCCACCGCCTCCGGACGGGCACGGGTAACGACCAATGCTGTTGCCGCCCACGTCGGCACGTCCGACCTGGTCGGTGCGGCCCTCCGGGGCTTGAGCACCCCGATCGCCCCGACGACAAACCCCAATACCGCCACGGCCGACATCGAGGCGGCTCGTCGCATCCTCTTCGAGGATGCCACTGCCCTCACCGCCACACGCCGCCGCATGGAAGCGGTGTAGCGGGAATACGCCTCCGCTTACGGCCTTACCTCGGCTGGCGCCGAGCCCAGCCGGCGTGGGGCCGTGTGCGACCGCGGCCGCGTGGTCGCTGAAATCCTCGGCGGCAAAATGCCCGTCTACGACACCCCCGCAGCTAACTGCAGTCCCTAATGGTGGCCTACGAGGAACTGGACACCTTGGAGGGCGAAGAGCGTGCCGCCCACAAGCACCACATCAAGGAGCTTATCGATGCTGCTGATGCACAACAGCATCAGCTCGTGCCAGGCGGCACCGCCGCTGAAGGCCCCCGACCCGAGCGCGAGGGCACAAGAACTGTCGGCCGCCAGGCTGCGCAGTACTCCTATTCCCCTCGCATCTCCGGTCGTCGGGTCGAGATGCACGACCCCCGGCCCTCTCAGCCGCCGAGGAGTGAGCAGTCGGCTGTTAGCAACCGGCCCACCAACGAGCCGCCTCGTAGCGGCCGCTACCGCGAAGCATCGGCATCCGGCAGCTGACGCAGCTGGGGGCACACACCACCCCCGCAACATGGGTCACGGTAATCAACGCCGCCCACCATCTGCCCCAAGCTCTCAGCCCGGCTCGGGCCACGCGTCCCCCGTAGCAAGGACGATGCTTGCAACCGCATCGACCAACTTGCGCAATCCGCCCTCCTCGAGGAAGAGGGATCGATCGGCCCGGCTTGCTTCGGCCCGCAGATCCGCACCGAGCCATTCCCGAAGGGCTTCATGTCTCCTAGGGACACCCCGAAGTACAACGGGGCCGCCAAGCCAGAAGACTAGCTGATCGACTACACCACTACAATGGGCATCTCTAGGGGAAACAAACGCGTGGCCGTCTGCTACGCCCCCTCATGCTCATCGGCTCGGCCCGCACCTGGCTCAACAGCCTTGCGGCCGGCATCATCAACACGTGGACGGACTTCGAGGAGGCCTTTGTCCGCAACTTCACCGGCACCTACAAGCGGCCTGGCCAGCCCCGTGAACTTGCTATGTGCGTTCAGGGGCCGGACGAATCCCTTCGCGACTACCTCACCCGGTGGACCGAGCTCTACAACTCCTACGAGGGAGTGCACGAGGTGCAAGCCGTGCAATACTTCATCGAGGGTTGCCGGGACGGCACCCCTCTCAAGCACAAGCTTCTGTGCTCCAAGCCGGCCACGCTGGCCGAACTCATGACCAAGGCAGACAAATACACCACGGCCGACTCAGCCATCCGGGTCAAGACGACCCCGCCGGCCAAGGCGACAACGACGTCGGCCGCGGCCCGGCCGGCTGCCGACAACCGGCAGCCGCAAAGCAACAAGCGCAAGAACGACCAGCCGGATCCCCGCTATGGGAGCCGGCAGGTCAACACTGTCAAGGATCAGGAGCCGACTGTCCAGCCTTCCAGCCAGCGCCAGCGCACAGGCAAGGCTGCCTGGCAGCCGAAGCTCCCCTTCGAGCCAATGCTCGATCTTCCATGCAAGAATCACTCGGGGCCAAAGCCTCCACGCACACACTCCGGAAGTGCAGATTCTCACAGCGATTGGCCCGGGGGGACGGCCTTCTGGCTCCTCCCGCGCCGCCAGCCCGTTTGCCGGCCCCGGTCCAAGCTGCGGCCCCGGCGCCGGCAACGGCCCCAAACGACGGTCGCCAAGTCGACCAGTACCCCAACCAAGACGGTTGCTACGTTGTCTTCACTAGTGAAGACACACGCAAGCACGCGGAGCGCCGGCTCCGCCGTGAAATGAACGCCACCATGCCGGCAACTCCCCAGTTCATGCACTGGTCGGAGAAGCCGGTCACGTGGAGCCAGGCCGACCATCCCGCGGTGACGCCGAATCTCGGCAACTATGCCTTGGTCCTCGACCCCACCATCGCCAACAAGGATCGAGCCTGCCGCTTTACACGGGTGCTGATAGATGGTGGCAGCAGCATCAATATCCTCTACCTCGACACGATGCACAAGCTGGGGCTAAAGATAGAAGACCTACAGGCGAGCCGGACGGTTTTCCACGGCATCGTGCCTGGAAAGTCTTGCTCCCCTATAGGCAAGATCACGCTCGACGTCCTCCTCGGTGGACCCGTCCACTTCCACCGCGAGTCAGTACTGGTCGAGATCATGGACCTTGCAAGCCTCTAACACGCGATGTTGGGTCGGACGGCTCTAGTCAGCTTCATGGCGGTCCCGCACTAAGCCTACCTCAAGCTCAAGATGGCGGGCCCCAAGGGAATCATTACCGTCAAGGGCGACTACAAGATGTCGCTCGAATGCACTCGAGACGGTAGCCGGCTAGCCGAGGCCCTGGAAATCGCCGAGGAGAAGCAGTAGCTCGACCGACTCGTGGCCCTCGCCGCCAGCCAGCCGGCCGTGCCGGCTCCTCCCTCGCAATCCACCGGCGAGGCCTCCTTCCAGCCATCCAAGGACACCAAGCAAATCCCGCTCGACCCGGCCAACCCGGCTCAGTGCGTCATGATCGGCTCCCGTGGATGGGTCAAACCAAGAAGCCGGGCACCTTCAACTAGCCTGATGAGGAGGACGAGGCCTTCCGCGGCTTCAAGAAGGCTCTCACCCGCGTGCCAATCTTGGCTGCGCCAGCTGAGAAGGAACCACTACTCGCGTACATCCCGGCCAGCGTCTCTCTTGAGCGGCTGCTCAAGCAATCGGTCAAGCCCTCCCGAGAGTCGGAGTCAATCTTCGTGTCGGCAAGCGCCGCGGGCCCATCAACGGCGCCGGCCGCCTCCCCAGCAACTCCGTCGTCGGCTCTCGAACCGCCGGTTGCCCAGTCGGCCCCAGTCGAACCGGCGGCACCCAAAGCGGACGGACCTGACGACGCGGTCGTCATGATGGTCATCGACCAGCCGGCTCCAGGGGCCGGCGAGCCAGGCCCAGGGGCTGACCAACCAGCCTCGGGGGCTCCTGAGCAGGTCTCGGGGGCTGGCGAGCCGGTCCCGGGGGCTGATCAACCAGCCCCAGGAGTAACCCCTCATGGGCCCAGCCCATCTTGGCATTCCTTTTACAAGGTGAGCTGCCTCCGGACGAGGCTCTGGCTAGGCAGATCCAGTGTCGGGCCTCGGCTTACAGCATCATCAATAACAAGCTCGTCCACCGCAGCACCACCGGCGTCTTCCAGTGGTGTGTCGAGCTGGAAAAAGGCCAAGAGATCCTCCTCGACATCCACTAGGGCGAGTGCGGGCACCATGCCGCCTCCCAGACCCTGGTGGCCAAGGCTTTCCGCCAAGGCTTCTATTGGCCCACGGCTCTCGAGGCGGCCAAGAAATTGGTCGACGAGTGTGAGGGCTGCCAACGCTTCAGCACGCAAAGCCACCTGTCGGCAACACCCCTCCAAACCATCCCCCTCTCGTGGCCCTTTGCCTTTTCGGGGCTGGACATGGTGGGCCCCTTCAAAACCACTCGAGGCGGCATGACGCACTTGCTAGTGGCCGTGGAAAAATTCACCAAGTGGATCGAAGCACGACCCATCAAGAAGCTGGACGGCCTCACGGCCGTCCGGTTCATCGATGGCATTACAGTACGCTACGGCGTCCCCCACAGCATCATCACTGACAACGGCACCAACATTGCCACAGGCGCGCTCGCGTGTTTCTGCTCCAAGCAAGGGAACCGGCTCGACCTGGCCTCCGTCGCTCATCCGCAATCAAACGGCCAGGTCGAGAGGCAAACGGCCTCATCCTATCCGGCATCAAGCCCCGGCTCGTCACTCTGCTAGTCAGGTCAGCCGGCTGCTCGATCCACGAGCTGACGGCCGTCCTTTGGAGTCTCAGGACCACCCCTAACCGTTCAACTGGCTACACCCCGTTCTTTCTCGTGTATGGGTCCAAGGTGATCATCCCCACCGACATCGAATTCGACTTGCCTTGGGTCGCCCTATACACGGAGAAGGACGCCAAACAAGCAAGAGAAGACGGCGTCGACCTGCTCGAGGAGGCTCGTGAGCTAGCCTTGAGCTAGACGGAAATCTACCAACATAAGCTCTGGCATTATCACAACAAGAGGATCCGGCCGCTCTCATTCCACGAGGGGGACATGGTCCTCAGACGGATCCAACGAACCACCGGTCAGCCCGTTCATCATCAACAAGGTGTTACACAACAATGCGTAATATCTAATAGATGCCCAGAAGCCACAGAAGCGCAAGAGAGACGCCTTCGGCAAATAAACGGAGCATCCATGGAACGCGGCACTCCTGCGCCCGTTTTACTGCTAAGGAAAAACCAACGTATGTATGTATCCCCGTCCTTTTGGGCTTATGAATGCAATGGGCGTCCCAAGCCGTTTCTTGTGGCACGCCCCGTTTCGTTTATCTCAAAGCTTTCCACACTCACCGGCTCCCCGGTCCGGCTCCCGAGCCCGGGGGCTAGCCGGCTGGACCTAGAAGTGTTTCTCCGCAGAAAAGACTAAGTAAATGTGAGCCGGCCAAGCCTCCCCACCCTTACCAACTACAGACCGGCACCCGGTTGTCCGGCTGACGGGGCCTTGGGGCGGCAAGGTTCGGCTCACACCAAAGGTCGAAACGGGAAGGGATCTTTTCTAGGCCTAGCCGGACCCTTGCCGTGTCTCTAGCCGCTTCACTTACCCCAAAAAAACCTCCGCGATTCCTAAGTTTTGAAACGGCTCCCTCGAGGCGGACGCCCCGACCCAGCCACAGATCGGCTCCCGGCTGGTGGGCTGGCGGGGCTGAGGCCAAAGGGGAAATGGAGTAGAAGTGCAAAGGGTCGTGGCGGGTGAAAAAGGGCTAAGGTGGAGGCGGCAAGATTCATAAGGCATAAAACACAAAGTATTCATAACGTAAAGCATGATGGCCCACGGCCGGCATTCAATTCATTACATACACACACCCAATGGGTGGATCGAATCCAAGTTCAAAGTGCAGAAAGAAGAAAAAGAAACAGCAAAACAGGAAGATGCCTGGGGGCTTAAGCCACCGGCGCGTCGCCAGCCGGTGTGTCGCAAGCCGGCACGTCGAGAGGCGGCTCGGTCCTCGTCCCGGAGGTTCTCGCGGCCTTTGGGTCGGCCGCCTTGCCTTTCGTAGCGGCCTCCTCGGTCACGGTCATCTCGCCGCTCGAGTTGGTGCTCTCGTCGGCAACTTCGGCGTCGTCCGGGCCCTAGGGGATGCCGAAGGACTCCTCGGGCAGCGGCTCGCCGTCTTCTCGAAGGGGCGGCAGGAACTCATCCGCATCAACATACGACGCAAGCTTGTTCGCTTGCAAGACAAGGGCCGGCTCGCGAGCCTCCCGCTCCGTGGCTGGCACGTCCCACATCGTCGCTAGTCGGGCGAGGTCCACCCCCCGGTACCATGAAGTGACGAACCGAAGCGCCATCTGCACTCTGGCTCGGGCATCCGAGGCTTTCCAGGCCTCGAGGCTGGGGACGGCGTGCTCAAGCCACAGCGCCACGCGATGCGTCGGAGCTCCTCCATGGCCCAGCCATAGCGCGGCCATGACCTCATTGCCGGCGGTCTTGAGCCGCTCCATGCTCTGCCCGAGATGGGTCATCCGCATCTCGACGGCGAGCCCGATCTTGTCCACAACCCACGGGGCATGCTCATCAATGGAGCGGTCGTACCCCCGAAGGTGCTCCCGGTGCTCCTCAACGGCCCGCGCGGCACGGCGGTAGGTCTCCGGGAACCGCACTGAGGGGAAGAAGAGAAGAAGCGAAGGAAAACCAGATGAAGCACAAAGGGGCGGCAAGCAGAAGGCAACCAATCGAAAAAGAAAGAAACAAGCGCTTATCTTCGATCGCATCATCCACACTGATGACGAAGTTGAGCGCCGCCGCCCGCTCGGCTGCCCGAGCCACTTCCGAGGCAGCAAGAGAGCCCTTGGCCTCCTCGAGCGACTTCTCGAGGCGGGTCACCTCGCCTTGGAGGGCGGTAGTCCTCAAGGCGGCTTCAGCCGCCTCCTTGACGTCCGCCTCCCAGGCCGCCACCTCCTTCGCCGCCTCGGCCTTGAGCCGGTCCCGGACCGCCTTGCCGTCAACCAGCAGCGCGGCCAGCCGGTCCGTCTCCTACGCGGCCGCCTGGACATCCCGCGCCAGCCGGTTCCGCTCGGCGGCAAGCCCGATCTTTTCCTCCCGAAGGGCGGTCAGCTCGCTTGCGTAACAATGATAATATCAGTAAAACAGGCGTAAAGCCGCTGACTCCCGGGGGCTACACGCCTCCACCCGCAAAATGCAACTCACCTTGCACACGGGCCAGCTCCTCCTCCATACGGTAGAAGCCGTACTTTCCGCGGTCGTGGATGGCGACCGCCTCCGCAAAGAGCTTCTGCCACAGGGAGGCTCCCTCCTGCTGCAAAAGGGGGAGAACGTCAAAAACGCAATCGAAGGAGATCCGGCCTGGCTGCCCGTCAGCCGGTCAGCTGGCCCGCATCTCGGGGGCTACACCCAGTGGGTGCGCTTGCGCGCCCCCACTAAAAATACTAAAGATGGAAGGAGAAGCTTACCTCAGCAAGCCAATGGGCGGTGTCCGCTGCCTCCGCGAACCGGGCCAGCCCCTGCCGGCACCAGTCTAGGACACTCCCTAGATCCCCAAAGGAGGGGACTGGACGACCTGCCGGAGGTGCTGGTAGGGCCGAACCGTTCGCCAGCGCCTCCCAGTCCCGGCTGACCTCCTGCATCGACCGCAGGATTTGTCGAGCATGGCCGCCGCTACCGCCTCGGCTTGCCGTGACTCCGGCCGCTGGGGGCGGGTTGATAACGGCGAGGGACCGGGAGTCGCCTCCCACTAGCCCCCCGCCTGGCGCCATCGCCGCCTCACCTTCTGGCCGCTCTGGCGTGTCGGTCGCGCTGGAGGGCCGCTCCACCTCCATAATGACCGCCTCCGGCATCGCCTCCGGAGCCGGCGGGATCACCTCCTCCCGGGTCGGCTCGGGAGCTGGCAGGGTCACCTCCGGCACTTCATGCCGAGCCGCCTCGGGGGCCGGCTCCTTCACCGTCTCTCGTGCGGGCGGGGGCGGCAGCAGATCCATGGCAGCGTCTCGCGGCTCGCTGGAGGGGGTCTTGACATGCGGGTGGACTTCGCCGCTGAGTCCGAGGCCCGCAGCAGCTCAGTCGCCCCTCTACACCGCCGGCCGCTTGAAGTTCCGAAGCATACGGCCCCACCCCACGTGATGGACCGGGAGGCTCGCAGCGCCGCGAGCCTCCTCTTTTCCTCCTGCCGGCAAAGCTTCAGCACGCAAAGCCACCTTCCGGCAACACCCCTCCAAACCATCCCCCTCTCGCGGCCCTTTGTCGTTTGGGGGCTGGACATGGTGGGCCCCTTCAAAACCACTCGAGGTGGCATGACGCACTTGCTGGTGGCCGTGGACAACTTCACCAAGTGGATCGACGCACGGCCCATCAATAAGCTGGATGGCCCCACGGTCGTCCGGTTCATCGATGACATTACAGTATGCTACGGCGTCCCCCACAGCATCATCACTGACAACTGCACCAACTTTGCCAAAGGCGCGCTCGCGCGTTTCTGCTCGAAGCAAGGGATCCAGCTCGACCTGGCCTCCGTTGCTCATCCACAATAAAATGGCCAGGTCGGGAGGGCAAACGGCCTCATCCTATCCGGCATCAAGCACCGTCTCGTGACTCCGCTGGTCAGGTCGGCCGGCTGCTGGATCGACGAGCTGACGGTCGTCCTTTGGAGTCTCAGGACCACCCCTAACTTTTCAACTAGCTACACCCCGTTCTTTCTCGTGTATGGGTCCAAGGCGATCATCCCCACCGACATCAAATTCGACTAGCCTCGGGTCGCCCTATACACGGAGAAGGACGCCAAAGAAGCAAGAGAAGACGGCGTCGACCTGCTCGAGGAGGCTCGTGAGCTAGCCTTGAGCCGGACGGAAATCTACCAACAGAAGCTCTGGCATTATCACAGCAAGAGGATCCGGCCGCTCTCATTCCTCAAGGGGGACCTAGTCCTCAGACGGATCCAATGAACCGCCGGTCAGCACAAGTTGTCCTCCTCCTGGGACGGCCCGTTCATCATCAACAAGGCGCTACACAACAATGTGTACAATCTAATAGACACCCAGAAGCCACAGAAGCGCAAGAGAGACGCCTCCAGCAAAGAAACAGAGCGTCCATGGAATGCGGCACTCCTGCGCCCGTTTTACTGCTAAGGAAAAACCAACGTACGTATGTATCCCCGTCCTTTTAAGCTTATGAATGCAATGGGCGTCACAAGCCGTTTCTTGTGGCACGCCCCGTTTCGTTTATCTCAAAGCTTTCCACACTCACCGGCTCCCCGGTCCGGCTCCCGGGCCCGGGGGCTAGCCGGCTGGACCTAGAAGTGTCTCTCCGCAGAAAAGACTAAGTAAATGTGAGCCGGCCAAGCCTCCCCACCCTTACCAGCTACAGACCGGCACCCGGTTGTCCGGCTGACAGGGCCTTGGGGTGGCAAGGTTCGGCTCGCACCAAAGGTCGAAACGGGAAGGGATCTTTTCTAGGCCTAGTTGGACCCTTGTCGCGTCTCTAGCCGCTTCACTTACCCGGAAAAAACCCTCCGCGATTCCTATGTTTTGAAACGGCTCCCTCGAGGCGGACGCCCCGACCCAGCCACAGACTAGCTCCCGGCTGTCAGGCTGGCGGGGCGGAGGCCAAAGGGGAAACGGAGTAGAAGTGCAAAGGGTCGTGGCGGGTGAAAAAGGGGTAAGGTGGAGGCGGCAAGATTCATAAGGCATAAAACACAAAGTATTCATAACGTAAAGCAAAACGGACCACGGCCGGTGTTCAATTCATTACATACACACCCCCAACGGGTGGATCGAATCCAAGTTCAAAGTGCAGGAAAGAAGAAAAAGAAAGAGCAAAACAGGAAGATGCCCGGGGGCTCAAGCCACCGGCGCGTCGCTAGCCGGCACGTCGAGAGGCGGCTCGGTCCTCGTCCCGGAGGTGCTCGCGGCCTTCAGGTCGGCTGCCTTGCCCTTCGTAGCGGCCTCCTTGGTCACCGCCGTCTCGCCGCTCGAGTCAGTGCTCTCGTCGGCAACTTCGGCATTGTCCGGGCCATGGGGGATGCCGAAGGAGTCCTCGGGCAGAAGCTCGCCCTCTTCTCCATTGGGCGGCAGGAACTCATCCACATCGACATATGACACGAGCTCGTTCGCCTGCAAGACAAGGGCCGGCTCGCGAGCCTCCCGCTCTGCAGCCAGCACGTCCCGCGTCATCGCTAGCCGGGCGAGGTCCACCCCCCGATACCATGAAGTGACGAACCAAAGCGCCATCTGCGCTCCGGCTCGGGCAGCCGAGGCTTTCCAGGCCTCGAGGCTGGGGACGGCGTGCTCAAGCCACAGCGCCACGCGATGCGTCAGAGCTCCTCCGCGGCCTGGCCATAGCGCGACGATGACCTCCTTGCCGGCGGTCTTGAGCCGCTCCACGCTCCGCCCGAGATGGGTCATCCGCATCTCGACGGCGAGCCCGATCTCGTCCACATCCCACGGGGCATGCTCATCAATGGAGCGGCCGTACCCCCGGAGGTGCTCCCGGTGCTCCTCAACAGCCCGCGCGTTGCGGCGGTGGGTCTCCGGGAACCGCACTTAGGGGAAGAAAGGAAGAAGAGAAGGAAAACCAGATGAAGCACAAAGAGGCGGCAAGCAGAAGGCAACCAATTGAAAAAGAAAGAAACAAGCGCTTACCTTCGATCGCATCATCCACACTGATGGCGAAGTTGAGTGTCGCCACCCGCTCAGCCGCCCGAGCCGCTTTCGAGGCGGCAAGAGAGCCCTTAGCCTCCACGAGCGACTTCTCGAGGCGGGTCACCTCGCCTTGGAGGGCGGTAGTCCTCAAGGCGGCATCAGCCGCCTCCTTGACGGCCGCCTCCCAGGCCGCCACCTCCTTCGCTGCCTCGGGCTTAAGCCGGTCGCGGACGCCTGGACATCCCGTGCCAGCCGGTTCTGCTCGACGGCGAGCCCGGTCTTTTCCTCCCGAAGGGCGGCCAGCTCGCCTGCGTAACAATGATAACATCAGTAAAACAGGCATAAAGCCGCCGACTCCCGGGGGCTACACGCCTCCACCCGCAAAATGCAACTCACCTTGCACACGGGCCAGCCCCTCCTCCAGACGGTAGAAGCCGTACTTGTCGCGGTCGTGGATGGCGACCGCCTCCGCGAAGAGCTTCTGCCGTAGGGAGGCTCCCTCCTGTTGCAAATGGGGGGAGAACGTCAAAAACGCGCTCGAAGGAGATCCGGCCCAGCTGCCCATCAGCCGGTCAGCTGGCCCGCATCTCGGGGGCTACACCCAGTGGGTGCGCTTGCGCGCCCCCACTAAAAATACTAAAGACAGAAGGAGAAGCTTACCTCAGCACGTCGAAGGGCGGTGTCCGCTGCCTCCGCGAACCGGGCCAGCTCCTGCCAACACCGGTCCAGGACACTCCCTAGATCCCCAAAAAAGGGGACCAGGCCGCCTGCCGGAGGCGCCAGTAGGGCCGGCACGTTTGCCAGCACCTCCCAGTCCCGACTGACCTCCTGCATCGACCGCAGGATTCACCGAGCATGGACGCCGCTATCGCCCGGGCTCGCCGCGGCTCCGCCGCTAGGGGCGGGTTAATAACGGCGAGGGACCGAGAGTCACCTCCCACCGGCTCCCCGCTGGGCGCCGTCGCTGCCTCACCTGTCGGCCGCTCCGGCGCGTCGGTCGCGCCGGAGGGCCGCTCCACCTCCATAACGACCGCCTCCAGCGTCGCCTCTGGAGCCGGCGGGATCACCTCCTCCCAGGCCGGCTCAGGAGCTGGCGGGGTCGCCTCCGGCACTTCATGCCGAGCCGCCTCGGGGGCCGGCTCCGTCACCGTCTCCCGTGCGGGCGAGGGCGGCGACAGATCCATGGCAGCGTCTCGCGGCTCGCTGGAGGGGGGTCTTGACATGCGGGTGGACTCCGTGGCTGAGTCCGAGGCCCGCGGCAGCTCGGTCGCCCCTCTGTGCCGCCGGCCGCTTGAAGTTCCAGAGCATGTGGCCCCTCCCCGCGTGACGGACCGGGAGGCTCGCAGCTCCGCGAGCCTCCTCTTCTCCTCCCTCTGGGTGGCCGCATGCTCGCGGGCTAGCCGGCTAGCGGCATCCACCTGCTCATCGGGCGCCCCCTCCTCTTGGATCTCGATGGAGTCACTACGACAACCAAGCCCCACTCATCGACCGGCTCGTAAGACGAAAACAGAAAAAAAAACAAGGGAAGAAGCACAGAGGACTTACACGACGACGAGGGGCAGGGCCCGCTTGGCGCGAGGCGGCGGCTTCCGTGCAGCCACCTTGACCCGCTTCGGGTCGGGCGGTGGAGCCGCCGACCCCTCCTGGGCCGGCCTTTTTCCCCTGCCAGCCGGCTCGGCGGCCAGGCCTCGAAGCGGGCGCTCCTTGCCCCTCCGGTCAGGGCGTGCTACAGGAGGAGGTCCATCGAGGATCATCAGCTCATCATCATCGTCGTCGTCATCATCCGTCCAATCGCGGATGGTGGAACAAGAGGGAACTCACCCACTCCGCCGGGTCCCCCGGCCACTCCGGACCCTCCGGCTCCGCTAGGAGCACCGCCTAGTGGCCCCACCGGCTCATCGGCCTCCCCGGAGGAGTCCACACCCTCTTCCGTGGGATCCCCCCCCCCCCCCCCCCGTCAGGTAGTCCCGGGAGTCGGAGTCTGCCCGCTCCGCCTCGAAGATCTGCGAATGTGGGCCGTCTGGGGTGTTCTGTTGCACCAACCGCTGCGGTCAGCATGACATCATAAGTTCTTCCGCCGGCTGCCGGCTTAGGATATCAAGTAAAAGACAAACCCCTACAAGAATACTTACCAAGGGGGGTGGTTGATGCGGTCATATGGCTCCATGCCGAACGACCACGAGGCAGGCTTCAGCTTGAACATCGTGAGGGCGTTCACCCGCTTCGCGACCTGAGCCGGCATCAGCTCTACGGTGGACTGCCGGCAGGGGTCATGCCGGACTGACATGTCGCAGATCCGGTGCGGCCTCATCTGAAGAGGCGACACCCGGCGCGATATGAAGGCCGCCACCAGGTCGGAGGCAACCAGCCCCTCAGAGCTCTTCAGCTCCCCAAGCTGGCCCAGCTCCGCTAGAGCGATGCCGCGCGGGGCCGACGCCAGCCAGTTCTGCTGGGACGACTGGTGGTCCTCGAACGGCGGCAGCCCGATGTAGTCCGTCGCCGGGTCGACATTCCGCACGTAGAAGAATGTGCGGTGCCACCCCTTGACGGAGTCAATCAAAGAAAGGGGAGGGAAGCGGGCAACGCCGCGGCAGCACACTACGGTGCCCCCGCATGCATTGTTGATCAATGGCATGAGATAGAAAAGCATGTTGAGGAGGCCAAGAAAAGGAAGAACTCCTAGATACCCCTCACACAATGCCACGAAGGTAGAGAGATACAAGATGGCATTGGGACCAAGATTGTGGGGTTGAAGGTCGAGGCTTTCAAGGAAGAGGCGGAAGAAGTTGCTCACCGGGAGCGCGAAGCCCCGAGAGAAGTGCCAGAGGAACACTACTCGTTCCCCTGGCTGCGGTGCCAGCACCAGCTCGCCGCCCGACGCACGGGTGGCCACCCGCTCGGGTGGCGGCAGCATCCGCGCCTTGCATAGCTCCTCGATATCGGCATCAGTGACGAAGGATCCTCCCCAGCTACCACCACGTCCTTCAACCATCTCAGCGGTGGGGCGGCATGCGGGCGTGTGCGCGGTCTCGAGCGGGGCAGCACGAGGAGAGGCGAGGTCAGGAAGCGAGGAGCAATGGCGAGAAGGGCTGCAAGGGGGCAAGTGGGGCACGGGTACCTCCGCCCCCTGCCCTTCCCTCCCCTTTATAGGGGAGGACACGACTGGGGACGTGGGATCGTCTGCACCCACGTTCTCCAGAAATCCCACGCGAGTGGGTCGCTCCGGGCCGTAACGGTCGTATCGGGGCGCGGGGGATCCGGCCCCGGCCCCGAGGCCTACCAGGCTACGCCTGGGCCCTACCGGCTAGGCATGGGCGACGTCTCATCTCCTCGCGTGCACAGGGTCCAGCGCATCATTACGCACCGACGCATGCCCCAAAGCGACGCGCCAGAACCCGAGGCGTCGGGTCCTGCAGCTGACTCGGCTGCCCCTGCGCCTTCGAGCCGGAGGCAGGCTAGGATAGGGGGAAGCCGCCGACACCCCATTGTCCGCTGGACGTGGGCCCTCGCCGGCTTTGGGGGCTAGTGACGGGGTTTATATCCCCGGGTAGGCCAAGGCAACGGGGTCCTCCCCTCTCCGCTTCGAAGAAAACCCAATCAACCGGCTCGATGAGGCCGGCTGGGTACATGCCACACGAGCCGTCTCCGGCTGGCGTTTCGCCCGGCTGGTCTAGCGATCGGGCATGCTCCCGCCCGGCTGGCCAAACAGCCAGTTGCCCACGAGCCGGGCTGTCCATTGACTTGGGGACGGACACGCCCTGTCCCGTCTCCCTATCCGCAGGTATGGCAGCGCAACGTGACTGGCGGGGCGAGCAACCCTGTGGCCACAGTGGTCGCTGACGCGCCGTCCCGCATGGCTACAGTCCATCCGCCCGGCCCGCTGACCTTAGTGAGCGCGACCGGACGAGGAACAGTTCCAGCACGCCTCCGCCACTCGAGTGTCTGCCCCGGCGTGGCTACAGTGCCGCCGGCCGTACCGACGACCTCGGCCGGATGGCGCTAAGCGACGCCTCCCCAGGCGGCCCATGCCGGGGTGGGGGAGGGCCAATCGCAGCGCCCGTTGGCAGGTCCTAGCATGGATGGAACCGCTCGGCCGGCGGGCCCCGCCCATGACGAGACGATACATGCCGCAGGACCCCCTGGCCAGGCGGATAGGCTGCCAGCCGGGTCCCTCCACCCTCGTACCTAAATCATATTGTAAGAGTCGGGGGTTGGCCTATAAAACCACCCGAGCCCCCCATGCAATGGGGATGGAACCCCCGATCAAGAACACACACATAGGGAGCTCTAATACCCTTCCCAGTAGCGGAGGAAGACGAGCCGGCTGCTCCTTTCTTCCTCCTCTGAACACAGCTCTAGGAGCACCTCTGTATACTTATCCACCCATCCAACGATTCCAAGCAGGACTAGGGGCATTACCACCCATGAATGGCCCTGAACCTGGGTACATCGCATGTCTCCACCTTCTTGTACCCAATCTCGTACCCGGAGCCCATCGGCGTCCTATGGCCCCAACACCACCGATAACCACCCTATGACATCTGTCATGAGAAAACGACGACAATTATTCCGGTGCCTTGTGAAGTTTTCTATTCGGTGGATCATGCTCTCTTCATTCTCATGTTATATCATTCATTTGTATTATCATCTTTAGTTTCTCATTCAAGACATCTTCAAGTTTGTGCTCTATCTATCTTTTCTATCTTTTCCAAAAGGATAAGTGGTATGTGAAATCCATTGGTTGTCATCAATTTAACTTGATGAAGGATAAAGGTAACATAATTCTTATTCTTGTTGGTCAAGGTGATCTCAATCCTTTTTCCTTAGTGTTCATGGCATCAAATTTTCTATTTCAAGTGTTCTCATGTTTTCTTCTCTGGAGTTCCAGTTTTCTCAAGTATCTCTTCGTGAAGCTTCTGCTAAATCATGGCAAGGCTTCCATCTTATTCTTCCCAACCTTCATTCTTTGATCATCATTTGTTTCCAGAGTTCTTCAAGATGCTTCTTCATGGTGGGTTGTTAAGGATGTAATTCTTCTCAAAGTGTCCTTCAAGATTCTGTTGGAGGTGCTCAAGTGTTCTTTATCTTGGATTTCTAAGTTCAATTCCTTCTCCATTGTCTTAAGATGGTGTTATTAAATTCTTGATTATGAGAAGTCTCGAAGGAAATTGTCAAGAATAAGATAAGTAAACCCATCATGTCCCTGTTGGAGTTATCTTGGGTTGGATTTCACCTAAAGCATTTCCTAAGGATTGTTGCTATCATGGTGTCATAAATGATCCAAGTTCTCTCCTCCTATTCTTGATTAAAGAGGTTTTGCATATCTTGTTGCTCTCAAGCAATCAATTGTTTCTGTTGTGGAAGCTTGTCACCTCATACTTTTGAGATGTTTTCCATAAGACCATAACAAGCTATTCTTTCATTGTTGATTCTTCATCAACCTCATTGAACTTATGCTTTTCAAATTCATTTGTGCTGGAAATTGCCATTTTATTATCCGTTCTTTTCCTTCCATCAATCCAGTATTTATTCTCTTGTTACGGAGGCCTTGTGATATTGCTCTCTTCAATCTGTCATCAGGTTTTATCAAGATCATGTTCTTTCTTGCTTATTCATTTTACCAGAGTGTTGTGTTCTATGTTCAAGTTCTTTTCCTTCATATCAAATTTTGCCTCTCTTTCCTACCGAAGTGCTGCCAAAATTTCTTGTGAATTCTTGCTTGTTCCTTGTGCCATTCTTCATCTCTTTCCAACCCTCATATTTCATTGGTTTCACTCATTTGTCAGAGAAGCAACTAAGTTTACATCTTGCTCTTTCTCTTCCCCTTCTCATTCTAGATCTCGGGACAAGATCCTCGTGTAGTGGAGGAGAGTTGTAACAGTCCGGGACCGACGCTCCAGAAGACTCCCCTTTTATTTCCATTCTCGTATGTGTTTCATTTGGTTGTTGCATTCATCATCGCATCATTCGCATCATCTGCATAGCATCGACATCTTGCCACATGAGTTTTCAAACTTGCATTCGTTCGTAGTTGTCGGTTCTCTCCATTCTTGTTGTTGCCCATTTCGAGACCAACCACACACGCACGCGCCCGCGGCATTGGAAAATATTGTTTTTAAAAGTGCATTTAAAATATTCTTGGTTTGGGTCGAAACCTGGCATGTGGTCTTATTATAGTATAGGTAGGCTGCCTGCCAAATTTCGTCGCGTTCCGAGTTCGTTTGATACTTCGTTGGTCACTCATTGTAGTGCGGTCATCGCTTTATTATCGCAGATGTTTCGGTATTTCAAAACATGTCACGGGCCTCAACCTTCCCTCTCATCTCATCCCAAACCCCTCTACACAGCCCACTTAACCCACCTAGCCTATTCTCGCGTCCGGAGCCGTCCGATCTCAATCATACGGCTCAAAACGGCGCAAAAATCCCCCTAACCTAGCCCCAAACTACTATTTATAGACCCTAGACGTCCATTTAGGGAAACCCTAGACTCCCCTCGTGTAGCGACCTGACTCAAAACGAGTCAAGCCTCTGTGTGTTCTGTGCCATCCTTGGATTAGTAATGCTGGCACACACAGTACATCAATGTATATATCAAAGTGCAATCACATGTAATTAACGTAAAGTTGATATATACCTTAAAATCTCAGTGGAAGCAATCAACAGGAGTGGAGTCCCAATAACACCAATGGCAGGTTGAGTGCAGACCATAACCCTGAATCGTACTCTTACTCGTCGAAGAAGACTATCTGCAACATGAGACGTTGCAGCCGTGTAGGTCAGTACATTGAATGTACCGGCAAGATCACCATAGTAGAACAGAAGATAAAAACTTATTCTATATGCAGTAAGGCCTTGTGGCTCTGTGTCTGAGTTTTTGCAGAAAAGCTGGTTTTATTTTCTTTTCCTACAACAAAGGAATATTCGGAGTTTCACTAGAGAGTTACCTAACAAGACATGGTTCCGCCAACTGATGTCTTAATGCCCACAAGTATCATAAGTTGCCCACAATTAATTATCAGTCCAGTGTTGAGAGTTCAGAGATAGATCCAAGTCCAGAGGGTCAAATTTGTCCGTAACCGGGGACATAGCTAATCGATTAGGTTTAACTCTGCTGAGTGTTGTGTACTTTACCCACAAGATTCGTTCCCTCCTGGTAAGTCCTCGCAGTGTCGGTTGTTTGAGAACAGGACGAACGAAACATGGTCTTTCAGAGTGCTTCCCTGACTACTGTCAGTGCTCATCCAATCCTAACATCGACTACATCTCGTAGCACTGCCTAGCTAGAGTCACAACAAGGATCAACCAAGCCAGAGCCCATAATGACTTGTGGCTACACAGGTAAGCTTCCAGGCATGAAGTATTCATCAGTCTCTTTGAGTCTGGGTGAAGCTTTCCGCAAGATGTCATGGCGCTTCTCCATGCATCCCGTCCATCCACTGGTTACTCCAGGGATGCCCAATCAACCATCCTTCACCCAGTAGTGTGTATTGAAAACTTGTTTCTCGAGTCTCAAAGTCTTGAGGTCTTGAAGATGCAGGACTTGAAGATGCCTTCATAAAGTTGTTGTCTTAATGTGGAGTCCTCCTTCTCACACCACTCATGAACACTCATACCAGACCCCGTCTACTTTAGCATAGCATAAAAAATAACTAACGTTCTCGGGGCTTTAGTAACAAATGGTGGGTTCCTACCTCATGCATTCTACTCAACTACAAGAATTTCAATAACACTACGGGAGGGATTTGTTGAATGATATCACTACATGCAATAAAACATAGGTATGAAATAGATGGTCAAAGTGAACTTGCCTGTACTGTTGATGAAGAAATAATATCGCTCTCAGAAATAACTTGATAGACTATTCGTCACTCTTCGATGAAAAATCTATATAATTCAAACATTGCATTCATATAAGCAATCATACTAGTAATAAATTCTAACAATCAAAAAGTAACACAAAACCAAAAGCAACACGGTTGTGATGAAGGAAATACTTAAGATAAAACTCAAAACAACAAAACTTTCATCAACACAACTAAGGTTGGTTTTCTCTACAAGTAAATCCTATTTTCAAAATTAAAACACAAAACAAGGTAAATATAACAAAATTATTTTAGCAAAAAGAATTTCTTTTGAAAATCAACTAAGAACTACGATAAATAACTCACTAAACACTAAGTTTTCTAACTAATAATCTTAACAACAAATAAAATAATAAAATAAGAGAAAACAAAACAAGTGAGTTAACAGAAAGTAAAACTTATAACACAATTTAAAATAAAATAAATCAAATAAGAATTCTAACTAGCAATGAAATCAATTTGCAAGTTATTATTAAACTAGAATTGATTTCATGCTATCAAAATAATAAATAACCTAAAAATAAATTTGGTTGAAGTAATACTCCTAACTAACAGAAAACAAAATAAAATTTATCAACTAATATCAAAGAAAATAAATCAAAACAATTTAAAACAAAAGAAATATAAAAAATCCTAAAAAAACTAAAACACAATATGTTTTGTTAAAAATACTAAATTAAATTATTCTAAAAAATTCTCAAATTATACCTACTGTTAAATAAAGTCACTAGTGACAAGTAGCAAAAACAATCAACTCAAAATAAATTTTTAAACTCAAGATATTCAGAAAATAAGATTTGAATCAAATCTGTCTGAATTCAATTTTAAATATTCATATAGGGTCAAACTTGATATCTATAGAACCTACATAAAATTTGTGACACAATGCAAAAGGAATCAAATTAAAACGATTAAAAACATACAAGATATAAAGGAAACAAAAACAGAACTCTTTTGTTTTAAAAACAGAAAACAGAAAAAGAAAAAAAATAACTAACGGACAAGGTGCTACGTGGCGCTTTCTCATTGGCTACGGGGTGTGCGTGTTCTAGCGATTCGAGCGGATGGCCGACTCCTAACAGAAAACGTTTCGGCGTTTTATAATAAAACCTACGTTCTAATCTTGGCCGTTGGAATAAGATTGAACGGAGGGGAGAGGCTCCGGTGACTTACAGAGGAGGAGGGGAGCTCCGGCGATGCTCCGGCAATGTCCGAGGCGGCGAGGTCGACGAGGACGGTGCTCCGGTGGTCCTTCGGTGACGGCGTCAGCACCAGGTGATGCGGACGAGCACGGTGACTCCGTTGGTTGTGTCAGCAGGACTCGGGGGCGACGATGGTGACGACGGTGAGCTCGGAGGCGGTGGTGGTGCTCGGGTGTCGACGGGAGATGGACTCCGGTGGGTGCGGCGCTCGGGCGAGTTGGTGGGGAGGTGCGGGCAAGGGTGGTGGAGCGGATGGTGTGCTCGGGTAGCGAGGGGAGTGGCAAGGGCGAGCACGGGGTCGGAAATGGTGCGGCGGCTATGGGTAACTACCGCGAGCAATAGCCACGAGAGGAGAGGGTCAGGGTCGGGGTTTTAGGGCGGAACGGGTCGAGGAGGGGCTGGGGTTTTATAGGCGGCCTCGTGGTCATCCGAAAGGAAAGGGGAGAGGGAGATCCGGTCGGTGATCTCGCCGGCGAGAGAGAAAGGAAAGGGGAGAGGGAAAAGGAAGGTGGTGACCACGACGGGATTTGGTCGGGCAGTGGGGTCCACGCGTCAGAGAGAGGGAGAGAAAGGAAAGAGGAGCGGGCGGCCGATCCGGAGTGATTCGGATCTGCCTAATAAAGACGTGGGCCGATTCTTTCCTAATGGACTCGGTACGTTTCCTATTAAAGGGATATGTTTCCTTTTATTTAAAAACAGAGAAGGAAACTATATTTCGGGCAATCAAAACGTTTCCTAAAAATAAAGTTTTATATACCAAAATAATCAGGGAAATAAATTCAATAAGATGGACATTTTTCCACGGCCAAAATAAATACTTTAAAAAATTATTTTCAGAAAATGCCTAAATGGCTTTTAATTCTTTTTGCAAATAATTTTCAAATAACCCCATAGGTTTTAGGGTTCAAATATTTCAAAAAAATAACTGTGGTGTGGAGTGTCATATTACTCCTCTCAAAAATCTTGTCAAGGGTATTTGAATTCTTTCAAAATTTAAAATGGAACCAAATATGAAATGATGTCCCTATTAGAAAATTTCAAATGCTTCCAAATTCACTCTTAAAATCTTTTTTATATTGAAGAAGTCATGTCATCTTCTCTCACTGATTTGAAATGTAGGGATTTGAATTCCAAAAGCATATGGAAAAGTCATGTCATTCCCTCTCATTCAAAAGTTTTCAAAAAGTTTCAAATTTTCACTCAAATTTCAATAACTCAATCAAACAAACAATCATTCTAATATATATTATAACATTCCAAAATTTGGGATGTTACACCTCGGGATTCATGCCCAGCCGCCAGCCTCCCCAACCCGCAGCCGCCAGCAACCTCCCTCAAGCCGTCGGGCCCGCCCAAGCCCATCTAAGGCCCGTTCGGGCCCGAACGAGCGCCGCTCGCCGCTGCCTGCGAGCTTCACAGCCTCCCTCCTCCCAGTGCCGCAGCGCCGTGTCCCATTGGTCCCTGCAGCCGCGCCTCCTCGTAGGTCGCCGTCGCCCATCGGACCACCGTCGCCTGAGCCCCGTCGCCAGCAAGTCGCCGTCCCTCCGTTCCTTCTCCTCCTCTCGCAACTTTGTCTCTGTCTCTATCTATCTCATCTCTCTCGATGACTCCCGATGCAGGATCTGCGCCGTTGTCGGCCCGTGAAGGGCGCCACTGTCGGCCAGATCCAGGCCAGAGGTGACCGGAGCTGACGCGTCCGACCCGTTCCTGCCATCGCCGGCCGGCCCCGCTCGCCTCCATCGTGTCGCTGTTGACCTGGGCTGGCGCCGCTGCCAGGACCTCGTGCTCATGAAGGAGTATGGGAGGCCGAAACCCCACTTGCCGCTCGTGCGCTCGTGCGCGGGCCACGTCCCAGCCTGGGCCTCCTCGCCCCGGCCCAGCTGCCTCACCGACCGGCCTGATGGCCCAATGGTGAGCTGCCTATCCTGCCTATCCCGCGCACCAGGTGCTGCATTGCTATGTTTTGCCAATGTCCCTATTTAGGCCCGTGTATTGATTCGGCCTGTAGACCTTTTCTAAGATCTGCGAATTTTGTAATTATTCAGAGGATAACAGTTTGGCATAAAAAAACCTAGACTTCATGCATTCATAACTTTTCACCCATGCATCATATGTAAAAACTTTAAATATGTAATATGACCAGAATTTTATGTAGTTTAACAATAACCAACTTTCATACATGTTTAAATAATTAAACTTGCTGTTTACATTAATTTGCATCAATGCCATGTTAAAATGATCTATTTCATAACTACAAAACCGTAGCTCCGTTGAAAATGTTTTCTATATGTAACTTGCCAAGAAAAATGTGTAGAATCACATGGTGACATTTATTTTGCTGTTTAACAACTCTAAAATATGGTTAGTGCAGATCTGGACCTAATTCATAATATGCATATGGGGTTGTTTCGGAAATAATATATATTGCTTCCTGCCTCATTTAAAATGCCTAGATGTTGTTGTTCTTTGTGCTTCACCGTTTGCCATGTTAAACAACATTTAATATTGATGGGTACCTATACGAGAGTGAACTAAATAATTCAAACGTGGAGTTTCGTCAATATGCAACTCGTTGCATATTGAACTTCACCTAATGTGTAGTAGCTGTTTGTTGTTCTTGCCTTGCCATGCCTTGCATATTTAAACCGGACATGCATCATATTTGTTTCCGCATCATCTCATGCATATGTTGTGGTGATTCTATTGTGTTGATTGTTTGTTTCGGATTGGTTCTTCTCGATAGAGTTCCAAAAGCATGAGTGTGCGGATTCGTTCGATACGTTGGCTCGTCTTCCTCATGGACTCGTTCTTCTTCCGAGCGGGGTCTCATGCAAGATGACACATTTCCCTGGATACTATTACTATCATTGCCATTCTAGATGTCTCGTTTTCTATCATTGTGTCTTGCTACCTACCACTTGTCTGTCAAGCCTCCCAACATTGCCATGAAAGCCTCTAACCCCTCCACATCCTAGCAAAACCTTTGTTTGGCTATGTTATCGCTTGCTCAGCCCTTCTTATATCATTTTTAGTTGTAGGTGCAATTGCTTCCATGTGTCAGCATGGACATTCTTTTTTATATCATAATATTATTGCTATTTAATTTAATGCACATATATACTTGGTAAAGGGTGGAAGGCTTGGCCTTTTTCTCGGTGTTTTGTTCCGCTCTTGCCGCCCCTAGTTACTTGTGAACCGGTGTTATGTTCCATAACTAAGCGCTCCTAACATGCTCGGGGTTGTTATGCGGACCCCCTTGATTTTTGTTTTAGGATAAAACTTGTCTGGCAAGGCCCAACTTTGGTACTACATTTGCCCATCATAATAATATTGATCACCTTATTAAAGCATACAGGGTCGCCCCCTCGTGGATTAATTTAACATAATACAAGGGGGTCAGTGTTGCTGGTGCTGGTCCAAAACAGAGCCGTGTGCGGGGCCAACCCGAGGCAACTCGGGAGATTTCTATCAGGCCACTGTACGTATGCTTATTCGGTCGTGTCCTGAGAACGAGATACGCGGCTTTATCGGGTTCATCGACACATCGGGCGGTCTTGCTGGACTTGTTTTACCTTTCTTGAATGTCTTGAGTGGGGAACTCTGATCTTCTTTGGGCTATCTCGAGGTGTCATATTTCCTTTGGAATTTCCTAGGATGATCACGAGATCCGTGGTCGAGGTTATTCCCGTTGTGTGTGGTTAATTTGTGATGGATGAGTTGGAGCACCCCTGCAGGGTTAAATCTTTCGGGAAGCCGTGCCCGCAGTTATGTGGCAAACTTGGATACTTTGTTTAGCACCCGCTCATAGTAAACTTGAAGTAAACTCAAATAAAATACACCAACTGTGTGCGTAACCGTGACTGTCTCTTCTCGTGAGTCCTTATCCGAGAGAGAACATGGTGGGGTTATGTTTGACGTAAGTAGGTGTTCAGGATCAGTTAGTGATCATTACTAGTTCACGTCCGTTATGCATAGACAACCATACTTTATGTTCTGTACTCGTAAGTTATCCACTCAAATAAATGCTTAGTCGCTTGCTGCAGCCTCACCACTTAACCATACCTCACCCATTAAGCTTTAATAGTCTTGATACCCTTGGAAATGAGATTGTTGAGTCCCTGTGGCTCATAGATTACTACAAACAATAGTTGCAGGTACATGTAATGCGATGATTGAATGTGAGCGCGATGCTTGTTTGATTTGGATTTCTTCTTCTTCATTAATCTAGGATGGGTTCCAAGCGGCAGCCTGGGATAGCAAGGATGGATGTCATTTTGTCATTTGTTTTTGTTCGTAGTCGGACCCTGCTCTTCTGTATGATGTTTGCCTATGTTGTTGTATTGAAGTGACTCTGATGTAGCTTGCGGCGAGTGTAAGCCAATTCCATATGCTCATCTCTTATGTACATGTACATGTAATGATATCCAGTCTTGCAACACAACGAGATGTGCTTCTATCCATGTCGAGGCCCTCGTGCCGAAATAAGGATAGGACCGCATATTGGGCGTGACACATCGATTCCTTGGGTGCTCACAGCGGAACTCTCAATGAAAGCACCAATGTCGGTGTCAAAACCGGTGGATCTCGGGTCGGGGGTCCCCAGCTGTGAGACTAGAATCGTTGGTAATAGGAGACGAAGGGGACAAGGTTTTACTCAGGTTCAGGCCCTCCTATGGAGGTAATACCCTACATCATGCTTGATTGTATTGATGATGTATAGGCTACAGAGTCGATCTACCTCGAGATCAAAGAGCTAAATCCTGGATGAGTTGTTCTCCCTCTACAACCTAAAACCCTCCGGCTTATGTAGACGCCGGAGGTACCTAGGGTTTACACATGGTCGGTTATATGCCGAAGAGATAAACATGACTATTTGCTACATTAAACTTGGAGGACAACCCACGATTCCCAAAGCTTCCTTTCCTGGAGACAGGGTCTTCGATCGATCCAGTGTTCGGCAAGCGGCTAATACAGTCCGGCCCATAGAAATAGGTCGGCCTCCCGAGGACCCCTTAATCCAGGACTCCCTCACACGGTGTGCTTAGTATTTTTCTCATGGCTGTATTACTCTTATAGAGGCGCTTTCTGAGATTCAAGACGAGGAGACTTGCCTTTATGGTGCTGGCTTACTTGAGGTTCCCTTTGTTCTTGCTGCTAGAGCTCCTACTACGTCGTTTGCTACACCAACTTTTATCTCTAGCCCGCCACTCCTCCCCACTTGTTTTGGAGGTGCTAAGGATCGCCCTCATACTAACTATGGCTACTGCAACATGGATGGTCAGCCCGAGCCTAATTGCTACTTGAGGAAACGACATCTATGCCAGGAACGCTCAAAGACTTCAGAGACTCGCATTTCTACCCTGTATCCTTCATCATTGTCTCTAACTGAGGAGGATATTGTGCGACTTAAGCATCTACTTGCAGCTTTAGTTTCTTCTTCAACAAGTTTTGTCGGTCTTGATGTTAACTTGTCTAGCTCACAAAGACCACCGTCTTCATAGTCAGGACCTTGGTTTTGTCCTTCTTCGCCATGCTTTTTCTCTCTCTTCTGTTGCCATCATGTCTAGTCTAGTGTGTGTTTTCTTGTTTAGTTTTGCTTTCTACATCCACCAAATAAGTTGATATTTTGTGTTTCTCACGCATGCAAGTACACCATACCTTCACCCGTCAAACTTTCTCTGTTCCTGATCCTTTCTATACAACTTTTGTGGCCTACTTTCCCTTGTTGTGTTCTATAGGATTTTCTGGACTCTCTGCATTGTTGATACGCGTCCAGTGTGCCTTAACTGTCGGGTTTCTTTCACCATCGGTTGTCATGGGCTATGATTTTCTGTGCGATGCTTTATTCTCTTGATGTGTCATCTTGTTTCGACAACTCACATCTCCCATTGATACTTATGTTGTATCTTCAAGTGGTTAGGTGTCATCCTATGATGTGCCATCTCTTCATTAACCTCTTTGTCTTGACTCGACAGGTTTTGAAGACTCTTCATGCTACAACGACGCTCTCAAGACATACATTTGGATTATCATTTTTTAGTATTACACTTCATCAAATGGAATGCTATTGCATACGCTTTGCATTTGAGGGGGTGTTAGGTAGTGTTAGTATTCGTCTAGGAGTCCTTATTAGTCTATTTTTACTTTCCTTGCACCTCAAGACTTGTGTAATATATGTATATATACATGTGTGTGTGTATATGTATGTATATATATATATGTGTGTGTGTGTGTGTGCCCCTTGGGCCTTCAATAGAGAGAAGTTGCTTTCCTAATGCACTCTACCTGTCGTATGCCTTCCTCATGTCAACTTCTATTACCACAAGGCCATCACACACACCCATGTTTGTGCATCATATGTGTGATTTAATACGGAAAAAATTATCAACGATTAAGCGTATCGGCACGAAATAGACTAGGTTGGAGAGATGATATCAGGGAGGCTGACCTTAGGGCTCAGTTATATTGACTGAGTATGTTTGTGGTAATCCCCTTTCTTTTTTCGGTGATATATGCATGCTAGAATATTTGAGCTTTTGATGGGCCTTTGAAAGCACATATGCTCCATTGGAGGTTTTGATAATTCGTGACAAGATACATTATCTCTTGGACTAATAGTTCTACCTAGTTTATTTCATATCGAGTCCAAAAGATTGCAGTTGTTGGGCTTGTGAGGAGGATCCCCAAGAAGGAAAATAATAGTATTGGAAAAGCTTCAAGCTTCAAGCCTCTACATTTTATATGTATGTGAGAAATCACACTTGAATCCATGCGAAAGAAAATACTATTAAAAAGGGATGAGGTATCTATGATGATCTGGTTGCTCAAAGTGCTTATAGATTAGCCACCAAAAGCCTCAACATTTCTCCCACAAAATATATTGTCCAAACCCTAAAGTCAAATTCGGTGCCACGAACTTTCTACACTTCGGCCACACCGAGTTTCCCTTAGACATAACCCAAGCCAAACCCTAGCAAATCGGTGCAAGCGAGTGTTGCTTTGGTACAGTCAAAAAGCAGTGACCACCTCTCTGTTATCTAATTGACAAAAAACAGATTTTCCGAGTTTTTCATTTCGGAGCCATCGAGTCACTCGAACTTCCTAGATCCACTGAATCGGACTAGCCGAGATGTTGTATATCGATCTAACCAAAACTCCAAAGTTAGGACATTTTTCCCTAGTCGGTGCAACCGAGTTTTACTTCGGTTCAACCGAGTTGGGCAATAATCTTGTAATGGTTGGATTTTTGGAGATGGTTATATATACCCCTTCACCTCCCTCTCATACATAGAGACAGCACTCAGAACAAGCAAACACTTCCACCATTTATTTTCTGAGAGAGAACCACCTACTCATGTGTTGAGATCAAGATCTTCCACTCCAACCATATGATTCTTGATTTCTAGCCTCCCCAAGTTGCTTTCCACCCAATCAATCTCTTCTACCAAGACAAATTCTGTGAGAGAGTGATTGAGTGTTGAGGAGACTATCTTTTGTAGCACTAGATCAAGGAGTTCATCATCCATACCACATCTATTACCTTTTGCAGAGTGATATCTCCTAGATTGGTTAGGTGTCACTTGGGAGCCTCTAATTCTTATGGAGTTGAACCGAGAAGTTTCTAAAGTCAAGGAGATCACCTGTTTCGTGAAGATCTACCCAGAGTGAGGCTAGTCTTTCATGGACTTAAGTGATGATGGAATAGACAAGGTTAGTTCTTCCTGGACACTTCATGGGTTGATCCCTCTATGGACTCGCGCGACCATTACCCTCTGTGGTTTGAGGTCTCCATCAACGTGGATGTATGATAGCACCACCTATCGGAACCACGGGAAAATCTTCGAGTCCCTATTGCATTTAATCTTCCTATCTCTACTATTTACTTACATGTGCATGTCTATAATTTTCAATGCTATACTCACAGATTTGCATGTGTAGGTGTGCTAGACTTGATATAATTGCTAAAACTTGGCAACCAATATAATTGGTAAAAGGTTAGTTTTTATTTGGTCAAGTAGTCTAATCACCCCCTCTAGACGCCTCTTCTCGATCGCACAATTGGTATCTAAGCTTTGGTCTCCATTGCCTAGTTTGGGGAGTCTTAGTTGTAGAGTGCCTATTCTCAATGGGGAGTACTATAGTTAATGGAAAGACAAAATGCATGATCTATTTGATGAGTTCCATTTAAGCAAGTATGGTGACAACCCCTATGTGCCTCCCATTGATCCCTTATATCCTTCTCTCGAGGAAGAAAATGATATGCTTCGTAATCGTAGAACCGTCAATATTATCATCTGAGGATTACCTAGAATCGTATTTGGTCAAATGAAAAACTTTGAGTGTGCTTATACTTTGTGGAAAGATTTTGAGAATACATATCCAAACTAGTCCTTAAAGAATCTTGATGTCATTCTCCAAAGAACCATTGCCTTTCACAAAATCAAGCCTGGTAATCCTAACTTTAATAAATATTTGTTTGAGCTTCGTGACCTAATGCATGTTAAAGGAGATGTCATAACCATCAATAATATCATCGTTGAAGCCATATGCATTCCTAATCTTGAACATTTTCATGATCACAATTTGAATAATTCTCTTGATCTTTGTGATGAGGAAGCTCGATTTGATGAGGACAATGTGGAACATGGCTACTATGTTGAAGATGAGAAGTTTGACATTGAATGTGAGAAGACAATGAAGAATCTAAGTCTTATGGCAAACTTCAAAGACTGCATGTCCGTAGGAAAAGAGTGGATTCTTGATAGTGGATTCAGGGATCACATGACCATAGAGATAGAGACATGTTTCATGATATCACACCAAACCATGGACCACGCATGTATGTGACCTTTGGAGACAAATCCAAGGGTAAGGTACTTGGTCTTGGTAAGGTGGACATATCTCATGATAGTTCTATTCAAAATGACATGCTTGTTGAAGCCCTTAGCTACAATCTTCTTTCCATATCTAGGCTAGTAGATTTCGGTTTCACTGTGCTATTCACTAAATTAGATTGCCAAGTGTTTCATCAAGAAAATCATAACATGGTCTTGACTGGTTTCTGTAGAGGTGTTCTATACATTGTCGATTTCACAAGAGAGCCCAACCTCATACTTGTCTTATTGCAAAAATCTTCTAAAGGTTTTCTATGGCATAGAAGGCTAGGACATGTTGGGATGCACAATCTAGACAAGCTCATCAAAGGTGATCACATACTTGGTGTTAAAGATGTTATATTTGACAAATATAGACTTTGTAGTGCTTTTCAAGTAGGAAAACAGGTTGGAGGAAGTCATCCCGTAAAGAACATGATGACTACCAGGAGACCACTCGAGTTTCTTCACATGGATATCTTTGGTACCAATGCTTACAAGAGCCTCAGTGGAAATTATTTTGTTCTAGTTATATTTGATGATTTTTCCAGATGTACGTGGGTATTCCTTCTTGATGACAAGTCACGGGTTCGAGAGATCCTCAAGAACTTCGCTCGGAAGGCCCAAAATCAATTCGAAGTGAATATTAAGAAAGTTTGGAGCGATAATGGATAGGAGTTCAGGAACACTAATGTGGATACCTTTCTTGATGAAGAAGGAATCTCACATGATTTCTTGACTACAAACACACCTCAACAAAATGGAGTTGTTGAGAGGAAGAACCAAACTCTCATAGAGATGGCTAGAATGATTCTTGACGAATACAAGATGCCAAGACACTTTTGGGCGGAAGCCATGGAAACATCTTTTCAAGCAATAAACCAACTCCACCTACACAAGCTTCTAGGTAAAACTGCATAAGAGCTACTCACTAGTAACAAACCCCAAGTTGGATACTTCCGCGTATTTGGCTCAAAGTGCTACATTCTTGACAAGTATTGTCGTTCTAAATTTGCTCCTAAATCTCATGAAGGTTGCCTACTTGGTTACAGATTAAACTCTCACACTTACCATGTCTACAACAACTTCACTCAAAAATTTGAAGAGACGGTAGATGTTAATTTGATGAGACTAATGGTTTGCAAGACGAACAATTGCCAAATGATGTAGGAGATAAGGAACCTTCGGTAGCCATTCAAGACTTGTCCATCGGCAAGATTCGTCCCATGGAGGTGAAGGAAAGCACTTCATCTACAGAAGTAGAAGCTCCTACCTCGCGCCCAGGTGAACCACAAAATGACATGGAGGCAACCACAAGCAGTACACGCCAAGATGAAGAGGAAGAAGAAGTAGATCAAGATGATCCACCTCAACCTCTTTCACCACCTCCACAAGGAAACCACACCTTCAACAACAACGAAGAAGATGATGAGGAGGAAGCTCGTCCATCCAACAAGCAAAAGCAACCACGTGTTCGAGCAGGAGTTGACAAGAATCATCCTATAGAGCAAATTCTTGGCAACATAAAAACTGGGAGAATCACTCGCTCTAAAACTCGTTTAGCTAACTTTTGTTGGCATTACTCATTTATCTCTAGTATTGATCCTATGAAGGTAGAAGAAGCACTTGAAGACCCTAATTGGGTGAACGCCATGCATGAAGAGCTACACAACTTCGAGAGGAATGAAGTGTCGACAATAGTGGAGAAACCTAAGGATGAGCACAACATCATTAGAATAAAATGGGTGTTCCACAATAAGCAAGATAAAGATGGTAAAGTGGTACTCAACAAGGCTCGTCTTGTGGCTCAAGGATACACTCAAGTCGAAGGTATGTACCATGGTGAGACTTACGCCCCCTTTGCTGGACTTGAGGCCATTCGTATACTTCTCGCTTATGCCAATCACCATGATATTACTCTTTCCAACTGGATATCAAAACTGCTTTTATAAATGGTGAAATTGAGGAGGAGGAAGTCTATTTTAAACAACCTCCCGCTTTGTGAACCCTAAGAAACCTAATCGTGTCTATAAACTTCGTAAAGCTCTCTATGGTCTTAAACAAGCCCCTTGAGCTTGGTACAAATGCTTAACGAAGTTTCTTATTGAAAAGGGTTTTGAAACTGGTAAAATTGACACAACCTTATTCTCCAAAAGAGTTAATGGTGAATTATTTGTGTGCCAAATTTATGTGGATGATATTATCTTTGGATATACTAACCCACATTTTAGTGAAAAATTTGGAAGGTTGATGTCTAAGAAATATGAGATGTCTATGATGTGTGAGCTGAATTTTTTTCCTTGGTTTGCAAATAAAGCAAACGAGAGAAGGTACACTTATCTCTCAAATCAAGTATACCAAGGACTTGTTAAAGAAGTTCAACATGCAAGAGTGCAAAGGTATGAAAACTCCCATGCCTACAACTAGACATGTTGACCTCACTAACGAGGACAAACCAGTTGATCAATAGGTTTATCGGTCAATGATAGGTTCATTTCTATATATATGTGCCCCCATCCTGATATCATGCTTAGTTTGTGCATGTGTTCCTGATATCAAGTGGCACTGAAAGAGTGTCATCTTAAGGTCATGAAAGCAAATTTGAGATACTTGATAGACACACCAAACTTTCGCATTTGGTATCCCAAGGGATCTTCATTTAATCTTATGGCTATTCCGACTCGGATTATGCAGAGATAAGGTTGATAGAAAATTCACCTCAGGCACTTGTCAATTTCTTGGGAGATCTCTCGTGTCTTGGTCATCCAAGAAGCAAAACTCTGTATCTCTATCTACCGCCGAAGCGGAATACATTGGCATCGGATCATGTTGTGTGCAATTACTATGGATGACTCAAACTCTTAAGGACTATGGAATACATGTGAAACATGTTCCATTGTTTTGTGACAATGAGAGTGCTATTAAGATTTCTCACAATCCCGTGCAACATTGTCGAACTAAATATATTCAAGTTCGTCATAATTTCATTCGTGATCATGTTGCCAAAGGGGATATCAATCTCAAACATGTTCGTACCGACAAACAACTTATGGATATCTTCACTATGCCACTTTATGAGAAAGTGTTTTGTCACTTGAGGAGTGAGTTGTACATCATTGACGCTTCAAACTTGAGTTAGACACTCACTCCGATGCATGCAAGGGCATGAACTTACTTGACTATTACTTGGTACTATTGCCATGATACTACTTCATATCTTGGAAAACTATGCTCCCTTGTATTGCATCTAATCTTTTGTAGGTACTTGGATAAACTAACCTCCACAAGATTTCCATCAACTCATCCAACAAGCAATCTTGTCATGACCAAGTATCAACAAACCCTCTTTGAAGATGAAGGAAGGAGACAACAAAAAACATATCTTTGACAAATAGTTGTTTAAAACTTAACTCTTGCCATTCGAATATATCATGATTTTCCTTGCATGACTAACCCATGTAGGAGGACCTACTTCAAAAGAAAGATGGATAGCTCCACACTCCAACTCTTGAGCACCCACAGCAAGTCCACCTACATGATACGTCATCTACATCATTCAAAGGTGAAGTCACGAGTCAAAGAAATTCTAAGTGATATGAAGACACTAAAATGCTGAAACGGAAAATGGTAACCCCATTTTGATCTTAATGATGAGTATGACCTATGATCAAGCATTCTTGCTTGGCACCTTAAGTCAATATACTCTAATATATGTTACCTAGTCGGTGACCAACATCTAAATAAGAAACTTGGATGGATGATTTTTCCTTTGCTGCCTACTTTATTGCTCCCACTCAATTCTTACCTAGATGAAAATTCCTTGCAAATCTTTTTAAAAAACCTTGCAAATCTCATTGCAAATTTCTTACAAAATCTATCAAGTCTTTCTAAAAAATTTATTTGACAAAATGGCAAAGAATTCCTTTGCCAAGTTTCTGGTTGCAACTCGAACACTCCGACTTAAGGGAATCAGCGTCACCGGTGTAGCAGATAAACTGCTCAGAGTTTCTTCTGTATAACCGACATGGAACCCTTGAGAAACCCCGATTTCACCCAGAACCCTAAAATCCTTATCGGTTCTACTAAACAATTTTGTCTTGGAGCCTCTGACATTTGCTACTACTTGTGGTCTTTGTCATATTCTTACCATTTTCAGACGATGTTCTCCATGACCCTTATTCTCAAGGATCCCTTACCCTATGACCCTTCTTGGAAATTGATGTGAAAGGGGGAGAAACATCAAAGCTTAAATTCAAAGCTTCAGGGGGAGAATCATCAAAGCTCAAAGCTAATCATTAAGGGGGAGATTTCAATTCACTTCAATATCTTTAAAAGGAGAGAGAAAGACTAAGTGACCTGGATTCATATTGTGTGCCAATATTTCTATATTTTCTTGCTATACTTGTCTCACCCTACCTACTCCCAATATCTACATGCTAAGACTCGGAGGGAGAGGACAATCTAAATCCACATTCAGGGGGGAAAGTTCTACACCTATTCTTGGATACATGTTCATCTTGAGAGAATACTATTTCCTACATGTCTTCCAAACCTTGGTAAAATTGAAGTTCGATGCATTTGTATGAAACAAATACCTTCGTGTTATCTAATATTGTTTTCTCAAGTGTGTTCCTCTAGTAAAATGCTCCAGAACGTCAAGGTAAGTATATGCATCATATCCTTGGCCAGGATGATCTCTTGCTTCTTGCACACATTGTTTGCAAGAATGAGTCCTGAACATGGAGACACTTCATTCCTATTTATCTGATGCATATAGCCAAGGTACATATGAATTTTCATGTCCTCTATACTATGTGTGCACTCATGCATTCCAAAAACAAGTATTCCTTAAAGGGATTGCAAACATTTAGGGGGAGCTTGTCTTAGTCATATGTCGCTCAAAGCTATCACATGTTACTACTTATTTTAAATTGAAGCTTTGATTGTATGTTGTCATCAATTGCCAAAAAAGGGGGAGACTAAAATCACATATGCTCCCTTGGAGGTTTTGATCATTCATGACAACATACATTTTTTCTTGGACTAATAGTTCAACCTAGTTTATTTCAGATTGAGTCCAAAAGATTGTAGTGTCTAGGGATTGTGAGGAGTATCCCCAAGAAGGAAAACAACAGGATTGGCAAAGCTTCAAGCTTCAAGACTCTATATTTCATATTTATGTGAGAAATCACATTTGAGTCCATAGGAAAGCCAATACTATTAAAAGGGGATGAGGTATGATGATCTAGTTGCTCAAAGTGCTTAGAGATTAGCCACAAAAAGCCTCAACATTTCTCCCACAAAATGTTCTATCAAAACCCTAAAGTCAAATTCGATGCCACCAACATTCTACACTTTTGCCACACCGAATTTCCATTAGAAAGAACCAAAGCCAAACCCTAGAAAATCGGTGAAAGAGAGTTTTGCTTCAGTACAACCGAAAAGCAGTGACCACCTCTCTAGTATCTAATTGAAAAAATCGGAATTTTTGAGTTTTTCATTTCGGTGCCGCCGAGTCACTAAAACTACCTAGGCCAACTGAATCATGCTCACCAATATGTTGTATGTGGGTCTCACCGAAACACCAAAAGTTAGGACATTTTGCACTAGTCGGTGCAACCGAGTTTTACGTCGGTTCCACTGAGTTGAGAAATAATGTTGTAACGGTTGGATAGAGCCACCTACTCACGTGTTGCGATCAAGATCTTCCACTCCAACCATATGAATCTTGATTTATAGACTCCCCAAGTTGCTTTCCACCCAATCAATCTCTTCTACCAAGCCAAATTATGTGAGAGAGTGATTGAGTGTTGAGGAGACTATCTATTGAAGCACTAGAGAAAGGAGTTCATCATCCATACCACATCTATTACCTTTTGGAGAGTGGTGTCTTATAGATTAGGTGTCGCTTGGGAGCCTCCAATTTGTACGAAGTTGAACCAAGAAGTTTGTAAGGGCAAGGAGATCGCCTACTTCGTGAATATCTACCCCAAGTGAGGCTAGTCCTTCGTGGACGTAAGCCATGGTGGAATAGACAAGGTTGCTTCTTCGCGGACCCTTCGTGGGTGGAGCCCTCCATGAACTCACGCAACCATTACCCTTCGTGGGTTGAAGTCTCCATCAACGTGGATGTACGATAGCACCACCTATTGGAACCACGGGAAAAATATTTGAGTCCCTATTTCATTTGATCTTCCTATCTCTACTATTTACTTACATGTGCATGTGTTTACTTTTTGCTGCTATATTCGTTGATTTGCATGTGTAGGTTGAGCTAGACTTGGTAGAATTGCTAAAACTTGCCAACCAGTAAAATTGGGAAAATGATAGATTTTTATTTTGTCAAGTAGTCTATTCACCCCCCCCCCCTCTAGACGCCTCTTATTGATCCCACAACCTTTGGCAGTTTGCTGGGGCTCGATACCGATGTCCATATGAAACATGGTCCAGCATCTATAGCCAGGAGCCCCAAACCCTCCAACGCCCGAGCGGATGCCCCGATCACTGTCTGGTCACGGAAAACTGACCTAGATGGGTGCCTCAAACGGACCTCAAATGCCCAGGGCTTACCGGCACCCCTCATATCCGTCCCAATATAGGCCGGAATTTGGGTGCCCGTGTGCATCTACCATGTCATACCTGACCCACGCTGGCCCACCCGACCCCATATATATTCCTTCACACGCTCATCGGACAAACCCTAGCCACTTCACTGCACTCCCCTATGCCACCTGAGCTCACATCCGCTTATATCTGGACTTCTCTGTCATGGCGGGCAGCGGATCTCACGCCGCTCACGGTAGGACAAGTCCAAGCTGATGGCAGTATCTATCTGACACAACTCCATAGCATCAGTTCAACGGGTGCTCGGATCCTTCGGGGTTGGTTCCTCGCGGCCAAAAAATCTCCCCCTTCCGATCATCGGTTGGGTGAAGTATGAGTCCCACCGGGACCGATGTGTCCACCGTGAGAAGAAGAGGATAAGGGTCACGAGGCCCAACCCGCTTTCAACATGCCGCGGAGGAGGAATTCATCCGCATCCGCATTGTGAAGAAGCGGCAGTGGAGGAACACGCGCATCCTCGCTTGGGAGCAGAATCGGGCGATCCCTGAAATGGCCGAACTGCCACCAAAGGAGGTATCGTGGGAACAAGTCTCATAGTAGAAGTTAGGGGTACGAAAGGAGAGGGCAGAGTCCTATCTACGGCAAGGATATACACATGGATGTATGAGTTCAGGCCCCTCTCATGGAGGTAACAGCCCTACTTCTCAGTGCTTTGGAGCTTTTGTCATGTGGAGAGTGTGAGTTACAAAGGTTGCGAACCCTTGTGCCAGAGGGGAGGGGCAGCTTATATAGAGTACGCTGCCCCTCATAAGTGTGAGGCATCCAAGGGTCCGGTCATGGGTATAAAGACGAGCGTTACTAGTAACGTACATCATAGTTGCTACTCATGACAACTAGCCTAACGCCTGCCTATTTGCCTCCCGGGGGTGGCTTCTGGTCTTCTGGCGCCGATTGGAAGCGAGGTCTTCCGAGTGACTGGTGATTGTCTAGTGGAGGAAGAAGCCTCCGAGTGGATTGATTGTATAGTGACTTGAGCGCCATGGTGAATCCAGTGAGAATCTTTCTTGTGATCTTCAAGTCCTCCAATGCAGTGTCCTTAGTAGGGTATGTAGGTCAAGCCGAGGACCCTACCCTAGGTATGTATCCCCGTCATTAGCCCCCGAATGGATCAGGGTTCGAGTGGTGAAGGGGGTATCGATGCCAGTTCAGAACAAGGCACCAAATCTTCCGAATTATTTTCGGGGCTTTAACGAAACTTGCGTCGACTGAACTCTTTGTCATTCGCCCGAATCGATTCTGTCTTGAAAGTGTCCGAGTGAATGCTAAATGTCAATTTTGTTCCGAGTGACCTGAAGGGATCTTTGGACGTGACGGGTCGCTCTGTCAGGCTCGGATCTTGTGGGATACAAAAATTTGGGAAGCGCGGGCGTCTAAGATGATGACGCCACGACCGAAGCAAGTGGGGGCATGACGCCTCGATTCGTGCGCCGCCCATTTCGCCACGTACAGGGCGACGTCTGCGGTTAGGATATGCAGGGATATCACGGGCCCATATGTCAGTGAGACACTCGACGGGGTATAAATCCCGAAGCGCCACGGTTTGCTTAGTACTTTTCCCCTCGATCTCCTCTCTTCCTCCACCTCCCTGTCTCCAACGCGCCACTCTGCTTCGCTCCGACGAGCTCCGCCGCCGCGATGACCAAGGGAGCAACCAAGAAGCTGGAGCGCACGAAGCAGGGGGCCGTGAAGGGCAAGGCCAAGAAGCCCTCGACCGCCCGGTTCACCGCGTCGGTGGGGTGGATCCAGAGGGACTTTCTCCCATCGACAGTCAACACCGCGAATGTCAAAAATCTAGTCCTCGACGGGCTCGTGGCGGATGGTTCTTACAGGCCGTCGGAGGGAGAGCGCGAGCCGAAGCCGCATGAGGGGGAGTGGGTTCTTCTCCTCTCCCATGTCGAAAGAGGTTTCTCCATGCCCCCCATCCATTCTTTAGAGGGCTTTTGAACTTCTTCGGATCTCAGCTCCATCACTTTCCTCCAAATGTCGTTTCCTACTTGTCTGCCTTCATCACTCTGTGCGAGTGTTTCTTGGGCTGCTCTCCCCGGTGGCATCTGTTCAAGCACATTTTCATCGTCAGATCTCAGTCGGTGAAAAGGGCCCACCCTGAGGATGGAAAAACTCATGTAATCCAGTGGTGTGGAGGTTTAGGTATCCAGAAGAGAGCTTGTAGTTCTTTTCCTTCCATGAATCTCCCTGAATCCGTTAGGGGTTGGCAATCGACCTGGTTTTATTGCAAGGATGTAGCTTCTTCCAATATGTCGACTGCTCTTTCTTCCTTCACGTTAGATCGTCTAGCCGTTCCCAAATCCTTGAAGGTGTCGGAGGGGGAGAAAGTCCAGGTTGGGATCCTGGTGGATGTTGTAGTGGCCCTTATCCGTGGTGGAGTCACTGGTATGGATCTCTTGGAGACATTCCTCGGTCGACGGATCCAGTCGCTTCAAGCAAGGGACCACACTATGTGGCATTATGCAGTCCCTGAGGACTCGACCAGGACGCATCCGGAGGAGGTTTCACAGAAAACTGTCGAGCAGTGGCTTCACAGTATCACCGGAGCTTGTGACAATCCCCTGGGAGCCAAGAGGATCCAACCCTACTCTGCTGAGAATCCGTCGAAGAATCTGGTAAATTTTATCTTGTCGATTGTCATGTTATTCTATCAAGTAATTGATTGATTTGTTGACTGACTTCATTGTTTGAATCATGTAGGAGAGGACGCACATGCACTCGCTCGTGCCCAACGAGAACCATCCTGAAGACGGTGGGGAAAGCGAGGGTGCTAGAGTGGACGTCGATTGTGCTTATGAAAGTGCAGATGAATATGAAATCTCGGGCGAGAACGAGGAGAAGTCGAGTCTACTCCATGCACCGAACATCGCTCCAAGTCATGCCAGGACCCTGCAACTGCCGTGGGCTAGGCCTCGGCTCCGAGTGAAAGGAACCCAAAGAGGAACCGACCCTTGACCATCGAGTCGAGTGAACGATTGGCAAAGCAGCCCAAGCCCAACATAGTAAAACCTCGCAAAGCTCTGCCCCGCATGAAGATGGATGTGCATGTCGTCTCAATGTAAGTGTTTGCTTTCATCTTTCGTTGTCGATTGTGACCTTGAATTCCTATTGACCGAGTGGAATTTGATTTACCAGTGACGCTACCTCAGTGACATCGCCTCCACGGGATGGAGAGGAGCAAATGGATGTGGATACTGCTGATGCGGCCACTTCCCAAAGTGGTAAACAAATCTTTACTCAGCTCTGTTTCTTGAATGAGATTCTTCGATTGCAAGAGTTAACATTGTCGATTGGTATTTGCAGAAGTCATTCAACTTGAAGATGATGAAGAACAACCTTGGGGTATGGGGTGAAGGTGAGACCTTAGGCACCCCGTGCGTACGCGCCCAAAGAACTCCGTCAGCACAGACGCCTCAATGGTCGTCTGTTGGATCCTCCCAGGGAATAAGTGACTCGACACGGGTCAGAACCGATCTCGCGGTACCGCTGTCGAGTGATCCACTAGCTACTTCAACCATCATGACATCGACTCCAACCGGACCACCTCAGACTACCCCAACTATCCCTGTCGCAGCGTCGATCCCACTGATGACTGCCTTTCCTCTGCACCGCATCCCGGAAGACCAGACCGGAGCCGCGAAGGAAGTCATTGTCTAGGCGGAACACATGATGTTGCGCACCAAGGAGGCGTACGAGGTCAGAAAGTTGGCCTACGGTGCCAGCACAGCGCTTCGCACCAATGTCCGAGTAAGTTCGGTTGTAAGTGCATTTCTGATTGAATTCCTGCCTTGTTTGATTGTACACCCACTGGGCATTTTCCGCTTCTAGAATATTTGTAAGTACTCCACTCGAATAGATAAGGTCGTAATCGAGTAGATTTCGGTCTAGTGGGGGCACGATGAGTGCACCCACTGGGTGTAGTCCCCGAAACCGCTGTCGAGTGCTTGCACTAGCAGGGGTATTAGAGTTTGTCGTATACGGAATACGCTTGCCACTCGACATGTCGAGTGGACTTCTTGCCTTGGCCGCACCACTCTGAAGCTTCATTGTAGGTTTCAGGGACATAATTTCCATCAACCACGATATGACGCTACTTCAAGGGTGCAGAGTGGGGTGGCGGGCCACTCGACATATCGAGTGATAGATGGTCCAGTGGGGGCACGCTGAGTGCACCCACTGGGTGTAGTCCCCAAGACCGCTATCGAGTGCTTGCACTGGCAGGAGTCTTAGAAGAGATGATATCCATATGCTTGTGCACGTTTTTGTTTTTATTTTCTTCCACTCGACAGATCGAGAGTTAGCAGATCCAATGGGGGCACGCTGAGTGCACCCACTGGGTGTAGTCCCCGAGACCGCCATCGATTGCTTGCACTGGCAGGCATCTGATAGGACCGTGGTATGCTCGGACAGGGCAGACCTTGTCGAGTTATTTAAGAACCAGTGGGGGCACGCTGAGCGCACCCATTGGGTGTAGTCCCCGAGGCTACTATTGATCGTTGACGATGAGCAGTAGTCTTAAGAACTTGAACTTAGTATTTTTTGTCGTTCGTGGAGAATGCTGACCACTCGACATGTCGAGTGGACTTTTTTGCCTTAGTCGTACCACTTTGAAGCTACCTTGTAGGTTTCATGGACATCATTTCATCAACCATGATATGACGCTACTTCAAAGGTGCGGAGTGGGGGGGCGGATGACTCGACAAATTGAGTGTTGACAGGTCCAGTGAGGTACGCTGAGTGCACCCACTAGGTGTAGTCCCCAAGCCCGCTGTCGAGTGCTTGCACTGGCGGGGGTCTGATAGAGACCATCTTGAACATAGGGTTCTTTACGGTACGCGGAGTACGCTTGCCACTCGACATGTCGGGTGGACTTTTTGCTTGAATTCTTCCTCTCGTGAATGCAGGTTCCATGGATATTATTTCCATCACCCATGATACGACGCTATTTTAGGGGAGTGGGGTGGGGTCCGCCATCCAGTCGACTGTTCTTGACCTTCTATACTCGGGAGTTGTGGGGTTTCCTGTTGACTGAATTTTTTTTCTTTGTAGACTTCACAGGGCTTGTGAATTTGGCACGCAATACAAGGACCTCGAGGAGGAAACGAACCAGCTACGAGTGGACTTGGAGGTCTCCAACGGCGGTTTGGAGCGAATGTGTACTGAACTAAAGATTGTGAGAGGTAACCTCTGTCGACCCAATGCATTCCTATCCTCACTTTCCATGCTTTGAACCGAGTGTTTTCGCTCGAACAGACGTACGCGATGAAAATAATCGACTCCAAGCGTGACTCAACAATGCTATTTCTTTAGATACCATGAAAAAGGCGTTGGAGGACAAAGACAAGGCGCTTGCTGATGCTCAACGGGTGGTGAGGGAGAAGACTGAAGCTGCTGAACACAAACTGGCTTCCGCTAAGAAGATGGAGGAGGAAAACTCCAAGCTGAAGCTGGAACGGGTAGAGCACATCAAGAAGACCGAGCAGCTGACCAAGAGGAGCAATGGCTTGGAGAAGCACTTGGGGGGAGTTTGTGAGGAAGATGTACATCATGCTTGACGGTAACCATCTTTGTCGACTGAATTTCGTTAATCCTTGTCGACTGTATTTCATTAAACCTCCTCCCATTCCTTCTTCCCAATAGAATTATGTCAAGACTTTGAAAAGGAGACCGAAGAAATCGAGCCCAATCTGGATCCCACCAAGTCGCTTGTTGGTGACGGAGTGGCCATGAACATGTTCCTACTCAATGTTAGGCTCCATGGCATTCAACCGTATATCCTTCGACTGAAAGCTGCAATGGAGAAGATTGACAAGGAACTGTGGCCCGAAGACACCCTTCAGATTGATCTTGCGTCCATGATGGCATGCCTTAATGATCTTCCCAGTCGAGTGCAGTCGTGGAAGAAGTCAGCCGCCTGCTGTGGAGACGATGTGGCGCTCTCCCTCGCTAGAGTCCATTGCAAGGAGGCAAGGGAGGACAAGTTGAAGGAGCTCCGAGTGATAAACACGAAGAAGCTTCAGTTTGAAGATTTCATGGAGACCTTGATTGACGCGGCCACGAGGATTGCAGATGGCATTGACTTGGACACCTTCGAGATAGCAAGCCCGTCCGGCGCTTGAAAAACTTGATTCATGGAGAAAACTTTATTTGCCTCGGTATGCCGAGTGAAAATGTATCAGTCGTAAAACTTCCTTCGGGCCTTAAGCCTGAGCACCTTTGCTTGTGCGTGAAACATTTATCCGCGACGAAACCTTTGAATTTATCCGCATTTGGCTTTCAATCGTTTGTTTGACTGAATTTGTTTTTGACTTAGGCGAAAACTAGTTCGCAGGTAAGCCCCCGAGTGTGAGGATTGCTCAACACTCGGAGAAGTTTTGAACTTAAGCGGATACTGGTTCGCATCTAAGTTTTCGAGTGAATATATAGTAATCCACTTAGAATTTATTTTTGTCTTAGGCGAAAGCTGGTTCGCAACTAAGCCCCCGAGTGTGAGGATTGCTCAACACTCAGAGAAGTTTTGATCTTAGGCGAAGACAGGTCCGCAGCTAAGTCACCGATTGAATGGACTACTATCAACTCGGGAGGGTTTCTAACTTAGGCAAAAGCATGTTCATGGCTAAGCCACCCAAGTGTGAGGATTGCTCAATACTCGGAGTAGTTTTGAACTTAGGGGAAGACTGGTTCGCAGCTAAGCCCCCGAGTGTGAGGATTGCTCAACACTCAGAGTAGTTTTGAACTTACGCGAAGACTGGTTCATAGCTAAGCCCCCGAGTGTGAGGATTGCTCAAGACTCGTAGTAGTTTTGAACTTAGGTGAAGACTGGTTCGCAGCTAAGCCCCCGAGTGTGAGGATTGCTCAACATTCAGAGTGTTCCCAAGTGAGAAATTGTATGATTGGAATCGATGAAAAGACTGTGGAAGTCAAACTTGCATAAATGACATGGTCTGAAATACTTCTATTACATCAAAACCACTCTATTTTTAAGTATAGAAACGCCGGAGCAAATCTACATTCCAGGCTCGCGGCTCATCAATCTGCTTCTTGAGGTTGTACAGATGATAAGCTCCGTTGTTAAACACTTTGGTGACAATAAAGGGACCCTCCCCCACGGGAGCGAGCTTGTGGGGTCACTGTTGATCCCCTCGGAGCACCAAATTGCCTTCATGGAACGACCGACTCTTAACATGTTTTGCATGGAAGCATCGCAGATCTTGCTGTTAGTTGCGGTCCGAATCAGAGCCATATCTCGCTCTTCCTCCAGGAGGTCCACGCCATCCTGTCATGCTTGCTCAGCTTCAACTTTAGAGTAAAGGTCCACTCGGGGAGAGTTGTTAAACAAATCACTTGGCAGGATAGCTTTGGATCCATAGACCAGGAAACAGGGAGTTCGTCCAGTCAACCGATTAGGTGTTGTTCTCAGGCCCCATAAAATAGATGGCAACTCCGACACCTAGGCCCCGGCAGCATGTTCGAGGTCGCGCATGGGACGAGGCTTCAGACCTTGCAGGATGAGGTCGTTGGCTCGCACAACTTGACCATTGGTTTGAGGGTGTGCAACGGAAGCATAATCCACCCGAGTGCCCTGGAAGGAGCTGAAATGTCTCAAATCTTCCAAGTCGAAGTTGGTGCCATTATCTGTATTCATGCTGTGGTGAACCCCATACCGAAATATTATTTCCCTCATGAATGTGGCTGCAGTATGAGAGTTCAATTTCTTTATCGGCTTGGCCTCAATCCAATTTGTAAACTTGTCGACTGCAACGAGCAAATGAGTGAATCCGCTTTGTTCAGTCCGGAAGGGACCAACCATATCTAGACCCCAGACAGCAAATGGCCAGGCAAGAGGGATTGTCTTCAGAGCAGACGCGGGCTTGTGAGATAAATTTGCATAGAACTGGCACCCTTCACAGTGATCAACAATGACCTTGGCCATCTCATTGGCACGTGGCCAGAAGAAACCAGCTCTGTATGCTTTAGCGACGATTTTCTGTGAGGATGCATGATGGCCGCAAGTTCCTGAGTGGATTTTATCCAGGATCATTCGACCTTCTTCAGGAGAAATGCATCGCTGCATCACGCCGGTCACGCTTTCTCTGAACAGCTGATCTCCGATTACAGTAAAAACTTTCGACCTGCGCATGATGTGTCGTGCTTTTCTCTTGTCTTTAGGAAGTTCTTGCCTCAGGATATATGCAATATAGGGCACTGTCCAGTCGGGAATGATGACCAAAACCTCCATGACTAAATCAATAACTGCAAGAACATCAACCTTAGTCGGATCATAGGAGCTCATAGCTTGCGGGGGCTCTTCGAGGTTACCATCAGATTGTTGACTCGACTGTGGGATGCGAGCATTTGTCATTTCTGGATGCTTACTCTGGTTACCATCAGATCCGTCTATATGGCCCGGAGGAAATAAAAACAGCCTTCATCACCCCATTCGGGTGTTTTTGCTATATCACCATTCCATTCAGTTTGAAGAATGTCGGCGCTACTTTTATGTGCATCATTCAGAAATGTTTACTCGACCAGATCCCTCAGAATGTCGAGGCGTACATGGACGATATCATCGTCAAGTCTCGCAAAGGTTCCGACCTGCTGGCTGACATGGTGTAGGATCGAAAGTAGGTCTAGAGGGGGTGATTAGACTACTTGACAAAATAAAAGTTTTGCCTTTTCCCAAATTTTAGTGTTTGCAAGTTTTAGCATCCATAGCATGTCAAGTACACCCTACACATGCATGTCTAAGAGTATAGCATCGGAAAATAACAACAAGCATGAGTAAAAGGGAAAGGTTAGGAAGATCAAACGCAATTGTAGACACGATGATTTTTCCCGTGGTTCCGATAGGTGGCGCTATCGTACATCCATGTTTATGGAGTCTTCAATCCACGGAGGGTGACGGTCGCGAGAGTCCACGGAGGGATCCACCCATAAGGGTCCACGAAGTAGCAACCTTGACTATTCCATATGGCTTCCATCCATGAAGGACTAGCCTCACTATGGGTAGATGTTCATGAAGTAGGCGATCTCCTTGTCGTTACAAACTTCTTGGTTCACTCCACAACACGAAGTAGGAGGCTCCCAAGTGACACCTAACCAATCTAGGAGGCACCACCCTCCAAAAGGTGATAGGCTCGGTAATAATGATGAACTCCTTGCTCTTGTGCTTCAAGATGATAGACTCCTCAACACACAATCACTCTCTCATAGATTTGGCTTGGTAGAAGAGATGGGATTGGTGGAAAGCAACTTGGGGACTCTATAAATCAAGATCCATATGGTTGGAGTGGAAGATCTTGATCTCAACACAAGGGTAGGTGGTTCTCTCTCAGAAAATCTGATAGGATAGGTATGGAATAGTTCTGAGTGCTTCTCTTCCGAGTAGGTGGTGGTGAAGGGGTATATATAGGCATCCCCAAAAATTCAACCGTTACACACAAAATGACCAACTCGGTGACACCGATGTGTTAATCTCGGTGGTACCGAAGCGACCAAAAGGTGGCAACTTTTGAATCTTGGAGGGACCAATATACGAATCTTGGTTGCACCGATAAGGTGACCAACGGTCAGATTTCCAATCTCGGTGACGCCGACCCAACAATCTCGGTGGTACCGAAAATGTGAATTTGCGTAACAGAAAGTTGGCAACCTAAACTCGGTGGCACCGGTATGGAATCGGTTGCACCAAAGTGGCTAGGGTTTGGCTAAGTTTGTCTAGGTTCTGGAATCGGTGGCACCGGGATAGGAATGTTGGTTGCACCGATGTTGAATGTTTTTCTATAGACAGACTTTGGTGGGAGAGCTTGTGGATGTTTTTGGTGACTATCACTTGTGCACGTATGAGCATTTTGGTTACCAACAAAACCTTACCCCCTTTTAATAGTATTGGCTTTCCTATGGAATCAAAGTGATTTCTCACAAATGTAAAATGTAGAGTCCTCTTGCTTGAAGCTTGGCCAACCTATTTCCTTGCATCTTGGGGTAATTCCACAATCTCCACAATCCTTTTGCCATCCCTATCATTGAACTTTTCCTGAAATATACTTGGTGGAGACATTAGTTCAATGACTTATATGTTGTTATTAATTACCAAAACCACCAAGGGAGCAAATGTGCTTTCACTTGGCCGAGACATTCGCCAATTTGAGGAGATACGACATAAAGCTGAATCTGGCTAAGTATACTTTTAGTGTCCCTAGCGGCAAGTTACTCGGTTTTCTCGTTTCCGAGTGAGGGATCGACGTTAACCCCGAGAAAATCAGCGCCATTACCCGAATGAAAAGCCCCGTGCGGGTGCACGATGTTCAGAAGCTCACAGGTTGCTTAGCAGCATTTAGTCGATTGATTTCTCGTCTCGGTGAGAAGGCATTGCTACTATACCGATTGATGAAGAAGTTTGACATGTTCGAGTGGACTCCTGAAGCTGAAGGAGCGTTTGTCGAGCACAAAGCCCTGCTTTCCACCTAGCCGGTGCTTGATGCTCCGCACAGCAAAGAGCCTTTGCTCTTGTACATCGCGGCCACTAATCAGGACGTTAGTACAGTTTTGACTGTCGAGCGGGAAGAGGAAGGCAAGGCCTACAAAGTTCAACGCCCAGTATACTATATTTCTGAAGTGTTAACTCCTTCGAAAGAGAGGTACCCACATTACCAGAAGCTTGTCTATGGCATTTATCTGTCAGCAAAGAAGGTAGCACATTATTTTCAAGACCACTCAATTTCAGTCATCGATGATGCTCCGTTATTTGAGATTCTCAACAATCGGGACGCAACTCGTCGAGTGGCTAAGTGGGCAATCGAACTCCTATACTTTGACATCAAGTTTGAAGCCAAGAAAGCAATCAAGTCTGAGGCACTTGCAGATTTTATGGCCGAGTGGATTGAACAACAATATCCAATCCAAGTTCACTTGGCACACTGGACCATGTTCTTTGACGGCTCTAAAATGTTGAGTGGTTCCGGTGCTGGCGTTGTCTTGGTGTCCCCGAAAGGTGAAAAACTCAGCTATGTTCTATAGATGCACTTCGATTCCTCCAACAATGAGGCAGAATATGAGGCACTCTTATATGGGTTGCGTATGGCCATCTCACTCGGCGTCAAGCGCTTGATGGTTTATGACGACTCGGATTTGGTGGTCAATCAAGTGATCAAAGAGTGGGATGTTTGAAACCCCGCTATGACTGGATACTGCAACGCTGTTAGAAAGCTCGAGAATAAGTTTGAAGGTCTGGAACTTCATCATGTTCCCCGAGTGAAGAATCAAGCAGCTGATGAGTTGGCAAAGATTGGATCCACTCGATGAACTGTCCCCAGCAATGTATTCTGAGAGCATCTCCACACTCCTTCGGTGCAGGAGGATCCTTTCATCGAAGAGCCACCGCAAGCTATGAGCTCCTCTGATCCAATTGAGGTTGACGTTCCTGCAATTATTGATTTAGTCATGGAGGTTCTGGTCATCATTCCCGATTGGACAATGCCCTATGTTGCATATATCCTGACGCAAGAACTTCCTGAAGACGAGACAGAAGCACGACAGGTCGTGCGCAGGTCGAAAGCTTTTACTGTGATCGGAGAACAGTTGTTCAGAGAAAGCGTGACCGGCGTGATGCAGCGATGCATTTCCCTAAAGAAGGTCGAATGATCCTGGATAAAATCCACTCAGGAACTTGCGGCCATCATGCATCCTCACAGACAATCGTCGCTAAAGTGTACCGAGTTGGTTTCTTCTGGCCACGTGCCAATGAGATGGCCAAGCACATTGTTAGTCACTGTGAAGGGTGCTAGTTCTATGCAAATTTATCTCACAAGCCTGCGTCTGCTCTAAAGACAATCCCTCTTGCCTGGCTATTTGCTGTCTAGGGTCTAGATATGGTTGGTCCCTTCCGGACTAGACAAAGCGGATTCACTCATTTGCTTGTTGCAGTCGACAAGTTTACAAAGTGGATTGAGGCCAAGACGATAAAGAAATTGAACTCCCGTACTGCAGTCACATTCATGAGGGAAATAATCTTCCGGTATGGGGTTCCCCATAGCATCATCACAGATAATGGCACCAACTTTGACTCAGAAGAATTCAGACATTTCTGCTCCTCCTAGGGCACTCGGGTGGATTATGCTTCCGTTGCGCACCCTCAAACCAATGGTCAAGTTGAGCGAGGCAATAGCCTCATCCTGCAAGGTGTGAAGCCTCGTCTCATGAGCGACCTCGAACAAACTGTTGGGGCCTAGGTGTCAGAGTTGCCATCTGTTTTATGGGGCGTCAGAACAACACCTAATCGGTCGACTAGACGAACTCCCTTTTTCCTGGTCTATGGATCTGAAGCTGTCCGGCTAAGTGATTTGTTTCATAACTCTCCCCGAGTGGACCATTACTCTAAAGTTGAAGCTGAGCAAGCAAGACACGATGGCGTACACCTCCTGGAGGAAGAGCGAGAGATGGCTCTGGTTTGGACCGCAACTTACCAGCAAGATCTGCGACACTTCCATGCGAAACATGTTAAGAGTCGGTCGTTCCATGAGGGAGATTTGGTGCTCCGAGTGGATCAACAGCTACCCCACAAGCTCGCTCCTACGTGGGAGGGTCCCTTTATCATCACCAAAGTGTTGAACAATGGAGCTTATCATCTGTACAACCTCAAGAAGCAGATTGACGAGCCGCGAGCCTGGAATGCAGATTTGCTCTGACGTTTCTATACATAAAAACAGAGTGGTTTTGATGTAATAAAAGTATTTCAGACCATGTCATTTATGCAAGTTTGACTTCCGTGGTCTTGTCGTCGATTTCGATCATATAATTTCTCACTTGGGAACACTCCGAGTGTTGAGCAATCCTCACATTCGGGGGCTTAGATGCGAACCAGTCTTCTCCTAAGTTCAAAACTACTCCGAGTGTTGAGCAATCATCACACTCGGGGGATTAGCTGCAAACTAGTCTTCCCCTAAGTTCAAAACTACTCCGAGTGTTGAGCAATCCTCACACTCGGGGGCTTAGCTACGAACCAGTCTTTGCCTAAGTTCAAAACTACTCCGATTGTTGAGCAATCCTCACACTCGCGGGGCTTAGCCATGAACATGCTTTTGCCTAAGTTAGAAACCCCGCCGAGTGGATAGCAGTCCATTCACTCGGTGACTTAGCTGTGAACGAGTCTTCGCCTAAGTTCAAAACTTCTCCGAGTGTTGAGCAATCCTCAGACTCGGGGGCTTAGCTGCAAACCAGATTTCGCCCAAGACAAAGATAAACTCCGAGTGGATTATTATCTATTCGCTCGAAAACTTAGATGCGAACTAATCTTCTCCTAAGTTCAAAACTTCTCCGAGTGTTGAGCAATCCTCACACTCAGTGGCTTAGCTGCAAACCAGCTTTCGCCTAAGACGAAAATAAATTCCGAGTGGATTACTATATATTCACTCGGAAACTTAGATGCGAACCAGTATTCGCTTAAGTTCAAAACTTCTCCGAGTGTTGAGAAATCCTCACACTCAGGGGCTGCGAACCAGCTTTTGCCTAAGTCAAAAACAAATTCAATCGAACAAACGATTGAAAGCCAAATGCGGATAAATTCAAAGGTTTCGTAACGGATAAATGTTTTGCGCACAAGCAAATGTGCTCAGCCTTAAGGACCGGAGAAAGTTTTATGACTAGTACATTTTCACTCGGCATACCGAGGCACATAAAGTTTTCTCCATGAATCAAGTTTTTCAAGCGCCGGACGGGCTTGCTGGCTCGACGAAGGTGTCCAAGTCGATCCCATCTGCGATCCTCGTGGCCGCGTCAATGAAGGTCTCCATGAAATCTTCAAACTGAAGCTTCTTCGTGTTCATCACTCGGAGCTCCTTCAACTTGTCCTCCCTTGCCTCCTTGCAATGGACTCTAATGAGGGAGAGCGCCACATCGGCTCCGCAGCGGGCGACTGACTTCTTCCATGCCTGCACTCGACTGGGAAGATCATGAAGGCATGCCATCATGGATGCAAGATCAATTTGAAGGGTGTCTTCGGGCCACAGTTCCTTGTTAATCTTCTCCATCACAGCTTTTAGTCAGAGGATATACGCTTGAACGTCCTGGAGCATAACATTGAGTCGGAACATGTTCATGGCCACTCCGTCACCAGCAGGCGACTTGGTGGGATCCAGATTGGGCTCGATTTCTTTGGTCTCCTTTTCAAAGTCTTGACAAAATTCTCTTGGGAAGAAGGAATCAGAGGAGGTTTAATGAAATACAGTTGACAAGGACTAACGAAATTTAGTCGACAAAGATGGTTACCGTCTAGCATGATGTACATCTTCCTAGCGAACTCCCCCAAGTGCTTCTTCAAGCCATTGCTCCTCTTGGTCAGCTGCTCGGTCTTCTTGATGAGCTCTACCCATTCCAGCTTCAGCTTGGAGTTTTCCTCCTCCATCTTCTTAGCGACAGCTAGTTTCTATTCAGCAGCTTCAGTCTTCTCCCTCACCACCCGTTGAGCATCAGCAAGCGCCTTGTATTTGTCCTCCAGCGCCTTCTTCATGGTATCTAAAGAAATAGCATTGTTGAGTTGCGCTTGGAGTCAACGATTTTCATTGCGTACATCTATTCGAGCGAAAACACTCGGTTCAAAGCATGGAAAGTGAGGATAGGAATGCATTGGGTCAACAGAGGTTACCTCCCAGAGTCTTTAGTTCAGTACGCATTCGCTCCAAACCGCCGTTGGAGACCTCCAAGTCCACTAGCAGCTGGTTCCTTTCCTCCTCGAGGTCCTTGTATTGTGTGCCAAGTTTACAAGCTCTCTGAAATCAACAAAGAAAAAAATCCAGTCAACAGGAAACCCCACAACTCCCGAGTACAGAAGGTCAAGAACAGTCGACTGGATGGCGGACCCCGCCCCACCCCACTCCCCTGAAATAGCATCATATCATGGTTGATGGAAATAATATCCATGGAACCTGTATTTAGGAGAGGAAGAATTCAAGCAAAAAGTCCACCCGGCATGTCGAGTGGCAAGCGTACTCCGCGTACCGTAAAGAATCATGTGTTCAAGATGGTCTCTATCAGACCCCCGTCAGTACAAGCACTCGACGGCGGTCTCAGGGACTGCACCCAGTGGGTGCACTCAGCATGCCCCCACTCGACCTGTCAACACTCGATCTGTCGAGTCATCCGCCACCCCACTCCGCACCTTTGAAGTAGCGTCATATCATGGTTAAGGAAATGATGTCCATGAAACTTAAAAGGTAGCTTCAGAGTGGTACGGCTAAGGAAAAAAGTCCACTCGACATGTCGAGTGGTGAGCATACTTCGCGTATGACAAAAAATACTGAGTTCAAGTTCTAAAGACTACTGTTCATCGTCAACGATTAACAGTATCCACGGGGACTACACCCAGTGGGTGCACTCAGCATGCCCCCACTAGTTCTTAAATAACTCGTCAATGCCTGCCCTTTCCGAGCATACAACGGTCTCTATCAGAGCCCCGCCAGTGCAAGCACTCGACGGCGGTCTCGGGGACTACACCCAATGGGTGCACTGAGCGTGCCCCCATTGGATCTGCTAACTCATGCTCAGTCAAGTGGAATAAAATAAAAATAAAAATGTGCACAAGCATATGAATATCGTCTATTCTAAGACCCCTGCTAGTGCAAGCACTCGACAGCGAGCTCGGGGACTACACCCAGTGGGTGAACTCAGCGTGCCCCCACTGGACCATCTATCACTCGATATGTTAAGTGGCCCGCCACCCCACTCTGCACCCTTGAAGTGGCGTCATATCATGATTGATGGAAATTATGTCCATGAAACCTACAAGGAAGCTTTGGAGTGGTGCGGCCAAGGCAAGAAGTCTACTCGACATGTCGAGTGTCAAGCGTGTACCGTATATGACAAACTCTAAGACCCCTGCCAATGCAAGCACTCGACAGCGGTCTCGGGGACTACACCCAGTGGGTGCACTCAGTGTGCCCCCACTGGATCGAGATCCACTCGATTACAACCTTATCTATTCGAGTGAATAACTTACAAATATTCTAGAAGTGGAAAACACCCAGTGGGTGTACAATCAAAGAAGACAGGAATTCAATAGGAAATGCACTTACAATCGAACTTACTCGGACATTGGTGTGAAGCATTGTGCTGGCATCGTAAGCCAACTTGTTGGCCTCGTACGCCTCCTTGGAGCGCAGCATCATCTGTTTCGCCTGGATCATGGCTTCCTTTGCCACTCCGATCTGGTCTTCCGGGACGCGATGCAGAGGAAAGGAAGTCACCGGTGGGATCGACGCTGCGGCGGGGATAGTTGGGGTAGTCTGAGGTGGTCCGGTTCGAGTCGACGTCATGATGGTTGAAGCAGCTGGTGGAGCACTCAACAGCGGTACGGCAAGATCGGTTATGACCCGTGTCGAGTCGCTTATTCCCTGGGAGGATCCAGCAATCGACCACTAAGGCGTCTGTGCTGACGGAGTTGTTCGGGCACGTACGCGCGGGGTGCCTAAGGTCTCACCTTCACCCCCCGTACCCCGAGGTTGTTCTTCATCATCTTCTAGTTGAATGATTTCTGCAAATACCAATCGACAATGTTAAATCTTGGAATCAACGAATCTCATTCAAGAAACAGAGTTGAGTAAAGATTTGTTTACCTCTTTGGGAATTGGCCGCATCAGCAGTATCCACATCCATTTGCCACTCTCCATCCCGTGGAGGCGATGTCACTGAGGTAGCAGCACTGGTAAATCAAATTCCACTCAGTCAACAAGAATTCGAAGTCACAATCGACAGCGAAAGATGAAAGCAAACACTTATGTTGAGATGACATGCACAACCATGTTCATGCGGGGCAGAGCTTTGGGAGGTTTTACTGTGTTAGGCTTGGGATTCTTCGCTGATCGTTCACTCGACTTGACGGTCGAGGGTCGGTTCTGCTTCGGGTTCTTTTCACTCGGAGCCCAGGCCTTGCCCGTGGTAGTTGCAGGGTCCTGACGTGACTTGGAGCGATGTTCGGTGCGTGGAGGAGACTCGACTTCCTCCTTGTTCTTGCCCAAGAATTCATATTCATCTTCAATGTCATAAGCGTAGTCAACGTCCATGCTACCACCCTCGCTTTCCCCACCGTCTTCAGGCTGGTTCCCGTTGGGCACGGGCGAGTGCATGTGCATCCACTCCTGCATGATTCAAACAATGAAATCAGTCAACAAATCAATCAATCACTCGATAGAATAATATGACAGTCGACAAGATAAAATTTACCAGATTCTTCAGCGGATTCCTAGCAGAGTAGGGTTGGATCCTCTTGGCTCCCAAGGGATTGTCACAAGCTCCGGCGATACTACGAAGCCACTGCTCGATAGTTTTCTGTGAATCCTCCTCTGGGTGCGTCCTGGGTGAGTCCTCAGGGCCTACATAATGCCACATAGTGTGGTCCCTTGCTTGAAGTTTTTGGATCCGTCGACTCAGGAATGTCTCCACGAGATCCATACCAGTGTATCCACCACAGATAAGGGCCACTACAGCATCCACTAGGATCCCAACCTGGACTTTCTCCCCCTCCGACACCTTCAAGGATTTGGGAACGGCTGGACGATCTAACGTGAAGGGAGAATGACCAGTCGACCTATTGGGATAAGATACGTCCTTGCAATAAAACCATGTTGACTGCCAACCCCTAACAGATACAGGGAGAGTCATGGAAGGAAAAGAACTACAAGCTCTCTTCTGGATTCCGAAACCTACACACAACTGGATTACATGAGTTTTTCCATCCTCGGGGTGGGCCTTTTTCACCGACTGAGATCTGACGGTGAAAATGTGCTTGAACAGACCCAGTGGGGAGATCAGCCGAAGAAACACTCGCACAGAGTGATGAAGGCAGACAAGTAGGAAATGACATTTGGAGGAAAGTGCTGGAGCTGAGCTCCGAAGAAGTTCAAAAACCCTCTAAACAATGGATAGGGGCATGGACAAACCTCTTTCAACATGGGAGAGGAGAAGAACCCGCTCCCCATCGCGCGGCTCCGGCTTGCGCTCTCCCTCCGACAGCCTCTAAGAACCGTCCGCCATGAGCCCGTCGACGACAAGATTCTCAACGTCCACAGTGATGACTGCCGATGGGAGAAAGTCCCCCTAGATCCACCCTGTCGGCGCGGTGAACTGGGCGGTCGAGGGCTTCTTGGCCTTGCCCTTCATATCCCCCTTCTTGGCGCGCTCCAGCTTCTCGGTTGCTCCCATCGTCATCGCGGCGGCGGAGCTCGTCGGAGCAAAGTAGAGTGGCGTGCTAGAGACATGGGAGGCGGAGGAAGAGAGGAGATTTGGGGGAAAAGTATTGTGCAAACTGCGGTGCTTTAGGATTTATACCCCGTCGAGTGTCTCACTGACATATGGGCCCATGAGATCCCCGCATATCCTACCCGTAGACGGCGCCCTGTACATGGTGAAATGAGTGGCATGCGAATCAAGGAGTCATGCCCCCACTTGCTCCGGTCATGGCATCATCATCACAGATGCACACGCTTCCCAAATTTTGGTATCCCGCAAGATACAGGCCTGACAGAGCGACCCGTCACCTCCAAAGATCCCTTCAAGTCACTCGGAACAAAATTGGCATTGAGCATTCACTCGGACACTTTCAAGACAGAATCAATTTGGGTGAATGATGAAGATTTTAGTTGATGCAAGTTTCGTTGAAGCCTCGAAAATCATTCGGAAGATTTGGTGCCTTGTTCTGAACTAGATCCATACCCCCCTTCACCACTCAAACCCTGATCCATTCGGGGGCTAATGACAAGGATACATACCTAGGGTAGCATCCTAGGCCGGACCTACATAGCCTACCTACGAACACTAGATTGGAGGACTTGAAGATCACAAGAAAGATTCCGACTGGATTCACCATGGCGCTCACGTCACTCGACAGTCAATCCACTCGGAGGCTTCTTCCTCCACTAGACAGTCACCAGCCACTCAGAAGACCTCGCTTCCAGTCGGCTCCAGAAGACTAGAAGCCACCCCCGGGTGTCCAACAGGAAGGCGTTAGGCTAGTCATCATTAGTAGCAATTATGATGTACGTTACCAGTAACGCTTGTCTTTATATCCACGATCGAACCCTTGGATGCCTCACACTTATGAGGGGCAGCGTACTCTATATAAGCCGCCCCTCCCCTCTGGCACAAGGGTTCGCAACCTTTGTAACTCACACTCTCCACATGGCAAAAGCTCCAGAGCACTGAGACGTAGGGCTGTTACCTCCACGAGAGGGGCCTGAACTCATACATATGTGTGTACATCCTCGCCGTAGCTAGGACTCTACCCTCTCCTTTCGTACCCCTAACTTCTACTGTCAGACTCGTTCCCACGACAGTTGGCGCCCACCATGGGAACAAGTCTGACAATAGAAGTTAGGGGTACGAAAGGAGAGGGCAGAGTCCTAGCTACGACGAGGATGTACACATGGATGTATGAGTTCAGGCCCCTCTCGTGGAGGTAACAGCCCTACGTCTCAGTGCTCTCGAGATTTTGTCGCGCGGAGAGTGTGAGTTACAAAGGTTGCGAACCTTTGTGCCAGAGGGGAGGGCGGCTTATATAGAGTATGCTGTCCCTCATAAGTGTGAGGCATCCAAGGGTCCGTTCGTGGGTATAAAGAAAAGCGTTACTCGTAACGTACATCATAATTGCTACTAATGTCGACTGGCCTAATGCGTGCCTGTTGGCCTCCCGGGGTGGCTTCTGGTCTTCTGGCACCGACTGGAAGCGAGGTCTTCCGAGTAACTGGTGACTGTCTAGTGAAGGAAGAAGCCTCCGAGTGGATTGACTGTCGAGTGACTTGAGCGCCATGGTGAATCTAGTCGGAATCTTTCTTGTGATCTTCAAGTCCTCCAATGCGGTGTCCTTAGGTAGGGTATGTAGGTCAGGCCTAGGACCCTACCCTAGGTATGTATCCTCGTCATTAGCCCCCGAATGGATCAGGGATCGAGTTGTGAAGGGGGGTATCGATGCCAGTTCAGAACAAGGCACCAAATCTTCTGAATGATTTTCGGGGCTTCAACGAAACTTGCGTCGACTGAACTCTTTGTCATTTTCCTGGATCGATTCTGTCTTGAAAGTGTGTGAGTGAATGTTCAACGCTAATTTCGTTCCGAGTGACCTGAAAGGATCTTTGGACGTGACGGGTCGCTCTGTCAGGCCTGGATCTTGTGAAATACGAAAATTTGGGAAGCGCACGCCTCTATGATGATGATGCCATGACCGGAGCAAGTGGGGGCATGACACCTTGATTCGCGCGCCGCTGATTTCTCCACTTATAGGGTGCCGTTTGTGGTTAGGATAGGTGGCGATCTCGTGGTCCCATATGTCAGTGAGACACTCGACGGGGTATAAATCTCGTAGAGCCGCGGTTTGCACAGTACTTTTCCCCTAAATCTCCTCTCTTCCTCCGCCTCCCCTGTGTCCAGCACGCCACTCTGCTTCACTCCGACGAGTTCCCCCGCCGTGATGACCAAGGGAGCAACCGAGAAGCTAGAGCGCGCCAAGAAGGGGGTCATGAAGGGCAAGGCCAAGAAGCCCTCGACCGCCCGGTTCACCATGCCGGTGGGGTGGATCCAGGGGGACTTTCTCCCATCGACAGTCACCCCTGCAAACATGGAGAATCTTGTCATCGACAGGCTCATGGCGGACGGTTCTTGGAGGCTGTCGAAGGGAGAGTGCGAGGCGGAGCCGCGCGAGGGGGAGCGGGTTCTTCTCCTCTCCCATGTCGAAAGAGGTTTCTCCATGCCCCCCCCCATCCATTATTTAGAGTTTTTTTGAACTTCTTCGGAGCTCAGCTCCATCACTTTCCTCCAAATGTCATTTCCTACTTGTCTGCCTTCATCGCTCTGTGCGAGTGTTTCTTGGGCTGCTCTCCCCACTGGGGTCTGTTCAAGCACATTTTCACCGTCAGATCTCAGTCGGTTAAAAAGGCCCACCCTGAGGATGGAAAAACTCATGTAATCCAGTGGTGTGGAGGTTTTGGAATCCAGAAGAGAGCTCGTAGTTCTTTTCCTTCCATGACTCTCCCTGAATCCATTAGGGGTTGGCAGTCGAGCTGGTTTTATTGCAAGGACGTATCTTCTCCCAATATGTCGACTGGTCTTTCTCCCTTCATGTTAGATCGTCGAGCCGTTCCCAAATCCTTGAAGGTGTCAGAGGGGGAGAAAGTCCAGGTTGGGATCCTGGTGGATGTTGTAGTTGCCCTTATCTGTGGTGGAGTCACTAGTATGGATCTCTTGGAGACATTCCTTAGTCGACGAATCCAGCCACTTCAAGCAAGGGACCACACTATGTGGCATTATGTAGGCCCTGAGGACTCGACCAGGATGCACCCACAGGAGGTTTCATAGAAAACTGTCGAGCAGTGGCTTCATAGTATCACTGGATCTTGTGACAATCCCCTAGGAGCCACCAGGATCCAACCGTATTCTGTTATGAATCCGCCGAAGAATCTGGTAAATTTTATCTTGTCGACTGACATATTATTGTGTCGAGTGATTGATTGATTTGTTGACTGACTTCATTGTTTGAATCATGCAGGAGTGGACGGACATGCACTCGCCCGTGCCCAACGGGAACCATCCTGAAGACGGTGGGCAAAGCAAGGGTGGTAGCATGGACGTCAACTGCGCTTATGACACTGAAGATGAATATGAATTCTTGGGCAAGAACAAGGAGGAAGTCGAGTCTCCTCCACACACCGAACATCGCTCCAAGTCACGTCAGGACCCTGCAACTACCGTGGGCAAGGCCCGGGCTCCGAGTGAAAAGAACCCAAAGCGGAACCGACCCTCGACCATCAATTCGAGTGAACGATCGGCGAAAAATCCCAAGCCCAACACAGTAAAACCTCGCAAAGCTCTGCCCCGCATGAACATGGTTGTGCATGTCGTCTCAACATAAGTGTTTGCTTTCATCTTTTGCTGTCAATTGTGACTTCGAATTCTTGTTGACTGAGTGGAATTTGATTTACCAGTGCCGCTACCTCAGTGACATCGCCTCCACGGGACGAAGAGCGGCAAATGGATGTGGATACTGCTGATGCGGCCAATTCCCAAAGAGGTAAACAAATCTTTACTCAGCTCTGTTTCTTGAATGAGATTCGTTGATTGCAAGAGTTAACATTGTCGATTGGTATTTGCAGAAATCATTCAACTGGAAGATGATGAAGAACAACCTCGGGGTACGGGGGGTGAAGGTGAGATCTTAGGCACCTTTCGCGTATGCGCCCGAAGAACTCTGTCAGCACCGATGCCTCAGCGGTTAACTGTTGGATCCTCCAAGGAAATAAGCGACTCAATACGGGTCAGAACCGATCTCGTGGTACCACTGACGAGTGCTCCACCAGCTGCTTCAACCATCGTGACATCGACTCCAACCGGACCACCTCAGACTACCCCAATTATCCCCGCCGCAATGTCGATCCCACCGGTGACTGCCTTTCCTGTGCACCGCGTCTCGGAAGACCAGACCGGAGCCGCGAAGGAAGCCATGATCCAGGCGGAACAGATGATGTTGCGCACCAAGGAGGCGTACGAGGCTAGCAAGTTGGCTTACGATGGCAGCACAGTGCTTCACACCAATGTCCGAGTAAGTTCGATTGTAAGTGCATTTCCTATTGAATTCCTGTCTTGTGTGATTGTACACCCACTGGGTGTTTTCTGCTTGTAGAATATTTGTAAGTTCTCCACTCGAATAGATCAGGTCGTAATCGAGTAGATTTCGTCCAGTGGGGGCACGCTGAGTGCACCCACTAGGTGTAGTTCCCGAGACCGATGTCGAGTGCTTGCACTGGCGGGGATCTTAGAGTTTGTCGTATATGTAATACGCTTACACTCGACATGTCGAGTGGACTTCTTGCCTTGGCCGCACCACTCCGAAGCTTCCTTGTAGGTGTCATGGACATAATTTCCATCAACCATGATATGACGCTACTTCAAGGGTGCAGAGTGGGGTGGCAGGCCACTCGACATATCGAGTGATAGATGGTCCAGTGGGGGCACGCTGAGTGCACCCATTGGGTGTAGTCCCTGAGACCGCTGTCGAGTGCTTGCACTAACAGGAGTCTTAGAAGAGACGATATTCATATGCTTGTGCACGTTTTTATTTTTATTTTCTTCCACTCGACAGATCGAGAGTTAGCAGATCTAGTGGGGGCACGTTGAGTGCACCCACTGTGTGTAGTCCCCGAGACCGCTGTCGAGTGCTTGTACTGGCGGGGGTCTGATAGAGACCGTCGTATGCTTGGACAGGGCAGACCTTTTTGAGTATTTAAGAACCAGTGGGGGCACGCTAAGCGCACCCACTGGGTGTAGTCCCTGAGGTACTATTGATCGTTGACAATGAGAAGTAGTCTTAAGAACTTGAACTCGGTATTTTTTTACCGTACACAGAGTACGCACAGCACTCGACATGTCGAGTGGACTTTTTTGCCTTAGTCGTACCACTCTGAAGCTACCTTGTAGGTTTCATGGACATCATTTCATCAACCATGATATGACGCTACTTCAAAGGTGCGGAGTGGGGTGGCGGATGACTCAACAGATCGAGCGTTGACAGGTCCAGTGGGGGCACGCTGAGTGCACCCACTGGGTTTAGTCCCCGAGACTGTCGTCGAGTGCTTGCACTAGCGGGGGTCTGATAGAGACCATCTTGAACATAGGGTTCTTTATGGTACGCAGAGTACGCTTGCCACTCGACATGTCGGGTGGACTTTTTGCTTGAATTCTTTGTCTCCTGAATGCAGGTTCCATGAATATTATTTCCATCAACCATGATATGACGCTATTTCAGGGAAGTGGGGTGGGGCAGGGTCCACCATCCAGTCGATTGTTCTTGACCTTCTATACTCAGGAGTTGTGGGGTTTCCTATCGACTGAATTTTTTTCTTTGTTGATTTCATAGAGCTTGTGAACTTGGCACGCAATACAAGGACCTCGAGGAGGAGAGGAACCAGCTGCGAGTGGACTTGGAGGTCTCCAATGGCGGTTTGGACCAAATGCGTACTGAACTAAAGACTCTAGGACGTAACCTCTGTTGACCCAATGCATTCCTATCCTCACTTTCCATGCTTTGAACCGATCAAACAAACGTACGCGATGAAAATCGTCGACTCCAAGCACGACTCAACAATGCTATTTCTTTAGATACCATGAAGAAGGCACTGGTGGACAAAGACAAGGCGCTTGTTGATGCTCAACGGGTAGCGAGGGAGAAGACTGAAGCTGTTGAATAGAAACTGGCTGTCGCTAAGAAGATGGATGAGGAAAACTCCAAGATGATGCTGGAATGGGTAGAGATCATCAAGAAGACTAAGAAGCTGACCTAGAGGAGCAATGGCTTGGAGAAGCACTTGGGGGAGTTCGCGAGGAAGATGTACACCATGCTCGACTGTAACCATCTTTGTCGACTGAATTTCATTAATCCTTGTCAACTGTATTTCATTAAACCTCCTCCCATTCCTTCTTCCCAATAGAATTATGTCAAGACTTTGAAAAGGAGACCGAAGAAATCGAGCCGAATCTGGATCCCACCAATTCGCCTGTTGGTAAAGGAGTGGCCATGAACATGTTCCGACTCAACGTTAGGCTCCAGGGCGTTCAAGCGTATATCCTCTGACTGAAAGCTGTGATGGAGAAGATTGACAAGGAATTGTGGCCCGAAGACACCCTTCAGATTGATCTTGCATCCATGATGGCACGCCTTAATGATCTTCCAAGTCGAGTGCAGGCTTGGAAGAAGTCAGCCGCCCGCAGCGGAGCCGATGTGGCGCTCTCCCTCGTTAGAGTCCATTGCAAGGAGGCAAGGGAGGACAAGTTGAAGGAGCTCCGAGTGATGAACACGAAGAAGCTTCAGTTTGAATATTTCATGGAGACCTTCATTGACGCGGCCATGAGGATCGTAGATGGGATCGACTTGGACACCTTCGTCGAGCCAGCAAGCCCGTCCGGTGCTTGAAAAACTTGATTGATGGAGAAAACTTTATTTGCCTCGGTATGCTGAGTGAAAATGTATCAGTCGTAAAACTTCCTTCAGGCCTTAAGCCTGAGCACATTTGCTTGTGCGCGAAACATTTATCCGCGACGAAACCTTTGAATTTATCCACATTTGGCTTTCAATTGTTTGTTCGACTGAATTTGTTTTTGACTTAGGCAAAAGTTGGTTCGTAGCTAAGCCCCGACTATGAGGATTGCTCAACGCTCGGAGAAGTTTTGAACTTAAGTGAATACTGGTTTACATCTAAGTTTCTGAGTGAATATATAGTAATCCACTCAAAATTTATTTTTGTCTTAGGCGAAAGCTGGTTCGCAGCTAAGCCACCGAGTGTGAGGATTGCCTAACACTCGGAGAAGTTTTGAACTTAGGCAAATATTAGTTTGCATTTAAGTTTTTGAGCGAATAGATAATAATACACTCGGAGTTTATCTTTGTCTTAGGCGAAAGCTGGTTCGCAGCTAAGCCCCCGAGTGTGAGGATTGCTCAACACTCGGAGAACTTTTGAACTTAGGCGAAGACTGGTTCGCAGCTAAGTCATCGAGTGAATGGACTGCTATCCACTCGGCAGGGTTTCTAACTTAGGCAAAAGCATGTTCGCGGCTATGCCCCCCGAGTGTGAGGATTCCTCAAGACTTGGAGTAGTTTTGAACATAGGCGAACACTGGTTCGCAGCTAAGCCCCCGAGTGTGAGGATTGCTCAACACTCGGAGTAGTTTTGAACTTAGGCAAAGACTAGTTCGTAGCTAAGCCCCCGAGTGTGAGGATTGCTCAACACTCGGAGTAGTTTTGAACTTAGGCGAAGACTGGTTCACAGCTAAGCCCCCGAGTGTGAGGATTGCTCAACACTCAGAGTAGTTTTGAACTTAGGCGAAGACTGGTTCGCAGCTAAGCCCCCGAGTGTGAGGATTGCTCAACACTCCAAGTGTTCCCAAGTGAGAAATTATATGATCGGAATCGACGAAAAGACTGCAGAAGTCAAGATTGCATAAATGACATGGTTTGAAATACTTTTATTACATCAAACCACTCTGTTTTTAAGTATAGAAACGCTAGAGCAAATCTGCATTCCAGGCTCGTGACTCGTCAATATGCTTCTTGAGGTTGTACAGGTCATATGCTCCATTGTTCAACACTTTGGTGATGATAAAGGGACCCTCCCACGCAGGAGCGAGCTTGTAGGGTCTCTATTGATCTACTCGGAGCACCAAATCTCCCTCATGGAACGACCGACTCTTAACATGTTTCGCATGGAAGTGTCGCAGATCTTGCTGATAAGTTGTGGTCCGAATCAGAGCCATCTCTCGCTCTTCCTCTAGGAGGTCTACTGTTGGGGAACGTTGCATGGGAAACAAAAAATTTCCTATGCACACACAGATCTACCCATGGTGATGAGCATCTACGAGAGGGAGAGTGGATCTACATACCCTTGTAGATCGCTAAGCGGGAAGCGTTAAGAAATGCGGTTGGTGTAGTTGAACGTCTTCATGATCCAAATCTCCGTGCATCCCGCAATCCAATCACGATCCATCCCGCGATCCAATCACAATCCGTCCCGCGATCCGATCACAATCCGTCCCACGAACTTGATCACGATCCGTCCCACGAACTTGATCACGATCCTTCCGATCTAGCACCGAACGGACGGCACCTCCGCGTTCAGCACACGTACAGCTTGATGACGATCTCCACCATCTTGATCCAGCAAGAGGGAGTGGAGAGGAAGAAGAGTTCTCCGGCAGCCTGACAGCGCTCCGACGATGGTGGTGGAGCAATTCCGGCAGGGCTTCGCCTAAGCACTGCAAAAAACCGATCTAGAGGAGAAACTGTGCACTGGAGGAACGGTAGCACGTGGCTGAAAAACTAGTGCAAAAACCCAAAACACTCTAGTATATATCGGAGGAGAGGAGGACAGGAGGAGAGGAGGCAGCCTTGGCCTCCAAGGCTAGCTGGTTCGGCCGAACCTACTAGGAGAGGAGGATTCCTCCTCCAATCCTAGTAGGACTAGGATTGCTCCTTTTTGCCTTTTTTTCACCTTTTCCTATTGGGTTTTTTCCTCCAGCCACATGGGCCTTGTGTGGGAGTTTAAACCAGCCCACTAAGGGCTGATATTCACTCTCCCACAGCCCATGAAGCCTCTTGGGTCGAAATACCCCTCCCGGAGGCCTCCCGGTACACTACCGGCACTCCCGGTACACTACCGATGAGCCCGAAACTTTTCCGGCGACCAAAATAGGACTTCCTATATATGAATCTTTACCTCCGGACCATTCCAGAGATCCCCGTGATGTGCGGGATCTCATCCGGGACTCTGAACAAACTTCGGTCACCACCATACATAACTCTATACTACCGAAACGTCACCAAACCTTAAGTGTGCAGACCCTGTGGGTTCGAGAACTATGTAGACATGACCGAGACACCTCTATGGTCAATAACCAATGGCGGGACCTGGATGTACACATTGGTTCCTACATATTCTACGAAGATCTTTATCGGTCGAACCTCTATGTCAAGGATTCAGTTAATCCCGTATGATGTTCCCTTTGTTCTTCGGTATGTTACTTGCCCGAGATTCGATCGTCGGTATCTCCATACCTAGTTCAACCTTGTTACTGGCAAGTCTCTTTACTCGTTCCGTAATACAAGATCTCGCAACTAACACTTAGTCACATTTCTTGCAAGGCTTATTGTGATGTTGTATTACCGAGTGGGCTCTCAGATACCTCTCCGTCACACGAAGTAACAAATCCCAGTCTTGATCCATGCCAACTCAACAGACACCCTCGGAGACACCTGTAGAGCACCTTTATGGTCACCCAGTTACGTTGCGACATTTGATACACACAAGGTACTCCTCCAATATCTGTGAGTTGCATGATCTCATGGTCGTAGGAACATATACTTGACATGTAGAAAACAGTAGCAATAAACTGACACGATCATAAGCTACGTTTGTTGTTTGAGTCTTGTCCATCACATCATTCTCCTAATGATGTGATCCCGTTATCAAATGACATCTCGTGTCCATGGCTAGGAAACCTTAACCATCTTTCGATCAACGAGCTAGTTCACTAGAGGCACATTACGGACATTGTGTTTTTCTATGTATCCACACATGTATCCATGTTTCCAATTAATAAAATTATAGAATGGATAATAAATGATTATCATGAACAAGGAAATACAATAATAAACACTTTATTTATTGCCTCTAGGGCATATTTCCAACATCTACGCCATCTTGTCTTGCTTGCTCAGCTTCAACTTTAGAGTAAAGGTCCACTCGGGGAGAGTTGTGAAACAAATCACTTGGCAGGAGAGCTTCGGATCCATAGACCAGGAAAAAGGGAGTTCGTCCAGTCGACTGATTAGGTGTTGTTCTGACGCCCCATAAAACAGATGGCAACTCCGACACCCAGGCCCCGACAACATGTTCGAGGTCGCACATGAAACGAGGCTTCAGACCTTGCAGGATGAGGCCGTTGGTCGCTCAACTTGACCATTGGTTTGAGGGTGCGCAACGGAAGCATGATCCACCCGAGTGCCCTGGGAGGAGTAGAAACGTCTGAATTCTTCCGAGTCGAAGTTGGTGCCATTATCTGTGATGGTGCTATGGGGAACCCCATACCGGAAGATTATTTCCCTCATGAATGTGACTGCAGTACGAGAGTTCAATTTCTTTATCGGCTTGGCCTCAATACACTTTGTAAACTTGTCGACTGCAATGAGCAAATGAGTGAATCCGCTTTGTCCAGTCCAGAAGGGACCAACCATATCTAGACCCCAGACAGCAAACGGCCAGGCAAGAGGGATTGTCTTCAGAGCAGACGTAGGCTTGTGAGATAAATTTGCATAGAACTGGCACCCTTCACAGTGATCAACAATGTCCTTGGCCATCTCATTGGCACGTGGCTAGAAGAAACCAGCTCTGTACGCTTTAGCGACGATTGTCCGTGAGGACGCATGATGGTCGCAAGTTCCCGAGTGGATTTCATCTAGTATCATTCAACCTTCTTCAGGGGAAATGCATCGCTGTGTCACGCCGGTCACACTTTCTCTGAACAGATGATCTATGATCACAGTAAAAGCTTTCAACCTGCACACGATCTGTCGTGCTTTTGTCCCGTCTTCAGGAAGTTCTTGCCTCAGGATATATGCAATATAGGGCACTGTCCAGTCGGGAATGATGACTAGAACCTCCATGACTAAATCAATGACTACAGGAACATCAACCTTAGTCGGATCAGAGGAGCTCATAGCTTGCAAGAGCTCTTCGATGAAGGGATCCTCCTGCACCGAAGGAATGTGGAGATGCTCTAAGAATACATTGCTGGGGACAGGTCGTCGAGTGGATCCAATCTTTGCCAACTCATCATCCGTTGATTCTTCACTCGGGGAACTTGATGAAGTTCCACACCTTCAAACTTCTTCTCAAGCTTTCTAACAGTGTTGCAGTATCTAGTCACAGCGGGGTTTCAAACGCCCCACTCTTTCATCACTTGATTGACCACCAAATCCGAGTCGCCATAAACCATCAAGCGCTTGACGCCTAGTGAGATGGCCATATGCGACCCATATAAGAGTGCCTCATATTCTACCTCATTGTTGGAGGGATTGAAGTGAATCTGTAGAACATAGCTGAGTTTGTCACCTTTCGGGGACACCAAGACAACGCTAGCACCAGAACCACTCAAAATTGTAGAGCCATCAAGGAACATGGTCCAGTGTGCTGAGTGAACTTGGATTGGTTGTTGCTGTTCAATCCACTCGGCCATAAAATCTGCAAGTGCCTTAGACTTGATCGCTTTCTTGGCTTCAAACTTGATGTCAAAGTATAGGAGTTCGATTGCCCACTTAGCCACTCGACCAGTTGCGTCCTGATTGTTGACAATCTCAGATAATGGAGCATCACTGACACTGAAATCGAGTGGTATTGAAAATAATGTGCTACCTTCTTTGTTGATAGATAAATGCCATAGACAAGCTTCTGGTAATGTGGGTACCTCTACTTCGAAGGAGTTAACACTTCAGAAATATAGTATACTGGGTGTTGAACTTTGTAGGCCTTCCTTCCTCTTCCCACTCGGCAGTCAGAACTATACTGACGACCTGATTAGTGGCTGCGATGTACAGGAGCAAAGTCTCTTTGCTGCACGGAGCAGTGAGCACCGGCTGGGTGGAAAGCAGGGCTTTGAGCTCGACAAACGTTGTTTCAGCTTCAGGAGTCCACTTGAACGTGTCAAACTTCTTCATCAGTCGGTATAGAGGCAATGCCTTCTCACCGAGATGAGAAATGAATCGACTCAATGCTGCTAAGCAACCTGTGAGCTTCTGAACATCGTGCACCCACACGGGACTTTTCATTCGGGTAATGGCGCTGATTTTCTCAGGGTTGACATCGATCCCTCGCTCGTAAACGAGAACAACGAGTAACTTGCCGCCAGGGACACCGAAAGTACACTTAGCCGTATTCAGCTTTATGTCGTATCTCCTCACATTGGCGAATTTCTTGGCCAAGTCAGCCAGCATGTCGGAACCTTTGCGGGACTTGATTACTATATCATCCATGTACGCCTCAACATTCCGAGGGATCTGGTCGAGTAAACATTTCTGAATCATGCGCATAAAAGTAGCGTCGGCATTCTTCAAACCGAACGGCATGGTGATATAGCAAAAACACCCAAATGGGGTGATGAAGGCTGTTTTTATTTCATACGGGCCTTATAGACGGATCTGATGGTAACCAGAGTAAGCATCCAGAAATGACAAACACTCGCATCCCACAGTCGAGTCAACAATCTGATCTATGCGGGGGAGCGGAAAATGATCTTTTGGGCAGTCCCGATTGATATGCTTGAAGTCGATACACATGCGTAGAGACTTGTCCTTCTTGGGGACCATGACAACATTCGAGAGCCACTCGGAGTGGTAAATCTCCCGAATGAACTTGGCCTACAAGAGACGAGCCACCTCTTCGCAGATTGCTTTGCGCTTCTTTGCTGCTGACCGACGCAAATGTTCTTTCATCGGCTTGGCCTTCGGATCAACTCTTAGATGGTGCTCAGCCAGCTCCCTGGGAACCCCCGGCATGTCAGCAGGCTTCCATGCAAAGATGTCCTAGTTCTCACGGAGGAACTGGATGAGCTCGGCTTCCTATTTGCTGTCGAGTGTTGACGATATATTGGTCAGCACGACAGTTGAATCTGTCGGGTGAATGTGTACTTTCTTCACTTCCCCTGCCGACTGAAAAGCTGACTCAGAAGCAGGTTTCTTAGCGCGCAGCAAATCAGCAGGGTCAGCGCTCTTCTTGTATTCTTCCAGCTCAACCATAGCCATCTGATGATCGGCAATTTTGGAGCTCTGCTGGAGGCACTCCTCAGCCTGTTGTTGATTGCCGGTGACTGTGATCACACCTTTGTGCCCTGGCATCTTCAACTTGAGATGCACGTAACATGGACGGGCCATGAAACGAGCATATGCGGGTCGACCCAGAATGGCATGATATGCGCTCTGGAAATCCACGACTTCAAACGTCAACTTTTCCTTTCGAAAATTTCTATCTGTTCCGAACGTCACATCCAATGCGATCTGGCCAGGTAACTTGGCCTTCTTCCCTGGGATGACTCCGTGAAATTGCATGTTGCTCTCACTGAGTCGGGACATCGGAATGCCCATCCCTTTAAGGGTATCTGCGTAAAGGATGTTCAAGCCGCTGCCACCGTCCATGAGGACCTTGCGGAGTCGAGTGCCTCCCACAACCGGATCGACTACAAAGCCTGCCAACCGGGAGTGGCCACATGAGCAGGATGATCCGACTAATCAAATGTGATGGCAGTCTGAGACCACTTGAGGTAGGTGGGGGATGTAGGCATGGCCATGTTGACCTCCCTGTTGATAACCTTCAATCTACTCTTGCTTTCAACATCAGCAAAAATCATCAGTGTAGCGGTGACATTAGGAAACGTTTCTTTGTCTTCGTCATCCTTCTCAGGAGTTTTCTCACTCGAAGGAGTCTCCTTGAACTGTTGAATCAGCAGTTGACACTGCCGAGTGGTATGCTTGGGCAATATCAAGTTGCCTTCTTTGTCTTTCCTCGTGTGGATTGCACACGATAGGTCCATCACATCAGCCCCTAACTGGTTCTTTCCTTTCTTGGGGTTAAATTGTCCCTTGGACTTCCCCTTGTTCTTTCCTTGAGCCGCCAGAGCGGCTGCCTCTGCCTGGACAGGGCCATCAGCCTTCCGCTTCTGCTTCCAACTAGCATTGCCACCGGCATCGTTATTGATTGCCTTTCCTTTATGTTGCGGAGGCGGTCTTCTTCTTCACCATTGGCGTACCGAGTGGCGATTTCCATCATTTTGCCCAGCGAGATGTCACCCGTACGCCCAAACTTCAGATAGAGCTCTCGGTATTTCACTCCAGTCTTGAAAAGCACAAACAGCCTGATGCTTGGAAACATTTTCCACAGTATGATGCAGAGTGGACCAGCGTTGAATGTAATCTCTCAAAGTCTCGTTGGGCTTATGAACACAATGTTGCAAATAAATCTGATGAACACTCGGGCGCTTGCAAGTGCCCTCAAACGTTATAATGAACACCAGGGCGAGGTCCTTCCAACAGTGGATGCTAGAAGGGGCCAAACAATTCAGCCACGCACGAGCCGAACCATCCAACATCAAGGACAGATGCTTCATTGCAATGTTATCATTACCACTGGCAATCTGAACTACCACTCGATAATCATCCAACCATGTCTCCGGCTTCGAATCGCCAGAAAACTTGCCGATCCCAGCTGCCTAACTGAAGTTGGGGGGGATCTTTGCAGAACGAATAGGCCTGCTAAAACACTCTGGACCAGAAATAACAGCAGTGCTTCCACTCGGAACATCTCTGTCATACCCATCCCTATGGGCTCTACCTCTGTTGACCCGCCTCTGAATGAGGAGGTCTCGAGCATCAAACCCTGCGTTCCCCTCATCACCGAACAAGCGACTTTCATCCTAGTGTCGGGGCACGTAAGGACCACCTCGCGGAGGAGTGGGCACTCGACGGTGGTCGTCACGGTGGAACTAATCTCTGTGCTGATCTTCACGAAAACCTCCTCCCCTTTGGCGCAAGGGCGATCCAGGACTATGTGCCAACTGAACAGTCTCTGCTCTTGGGGAATTACTATGAATCTTATTGTGCGACTACGAGACAATAGAATTCTGACACTGCGCTGCATCCAGCAATGTTGTAATCTGCTACAACCCTCTACCAGCCTCTGACCTTGACGGCTGAATGGAATCCGCTATCCTAGCCGCAGCTGCAACGTTTAAAACAGGAGTACGGTATACCTCAACATTGTTATGCAAACCAATCGGAAACAGCTGTCGTTGACGTCGACTGTGAGCTAGTGGGCGCTGGCGAGCACGCTCGTCGAGTTTTCTCTGGAGTTCTTCAAGCCGAATGCGTGTGGCCTCCAAGTCCTGGGCCTCAACAGTCGCACCGACGATGGGTGTATGAAGGACCTCCTTGTCGCGGCGCGGCTGTTCACTCGACGGTCCGCCAGCCTCCCGCTTGCCACGGCTGAAGCCCGGCGGCGGGCTTTGATGAGAGCCAGCCATAAGGACCTCGCTGCAGGATCGCAGCTCTCGCACTTGGAGGGAACGTTCGACTGATCGGAGTCCGACTCGGACATGCCACGAAGGGACTCAGCGGGCTCGATCTCCGCAATCTGCGGAGATGAATTTTGGCGGGCCGCTGCATGCCTGACCCAGCACTAGAGCCGTGAGCGACCGGATCACTTGCAACGATGAACAACGGGGAGAGCCGAAGAGTACGGAGTCGATGGCTGCCGCAGAAGCACACCATAGGAACTCGCGCGGAAGTGCGTGGCCCCGCGAACTGGGAGCGCCTCGACGTCGAGAGGTGCTTCTTGGAGCCATGCCGAATCATCGGTGATGAAGGTGAGCGCTCCGAAACGGATCTCGTGGCCCAAGGAGAAGACACCGCCGGAAGACATGACGAAGGGAGAAAAATGCAACCTCGCCAGAAGTCGCTTAGACGCCTGCCCAACGGTGGGCGCCAATTGTCGTGGGAACGAGTCTAACAGTAGAAGTTAGAGGTACGAAAGGAGAGGGCAGAGTCCTAGCTACGGCGAGGATGTACACATGAATATATGAGTTCAGGCCCCTCTCGTGGAGGTAACAGCCCTACATCTCAGTGCTCTGGATCTTTTGTCGTGTGGAGAGTGTGAGTTGCAAAGGTTGCGAACCCTTGTGCCAGAGGGGAGGGGCGGCTTATATAGAGTATGCTGCCCCTCATAAGTGTGAGGCATCCAAGGGTCCGATCGTGGGTATAAAGACGAGCGTTACTGGTAACGTACATCATAATTGCTACTAATGACGACTGGCCTAACGCCTGCCTGTTGGCCTCCCGGGGTGGCTTCTGGTCTTCTGGCGCCGACTGGAAGCGAGGTCTTCCGAGTGACTGATGACTGTCTAGTGGAGGAAGAAGCCTCCGAGTGGATTGACTGTCGAGTGACTTGAGCGTCATGATGAATCCAGTCGGAATCTTTCTTATGATCTTCAAGTCCTCCAATGCAGTGTCCTTAGATAGGGTATGTAGGTCAGGATTAGAACCCTACCCTAGGTATGTATCCTCGTCAGGAGGAGAATGGTGAGGATAGCTCAGGCGAGGAGCATAGCCGGCTCAATCTGTACTGCGTCGTCAATCGGTACTTCCGCGAGAAGAACGACAATGACCCAGATGGGAAGCCGGGGATGATCTTCTCCACCATAGCCAAACATGCTAAATTCTAACAGTCCATGACATGTTATATGTAGTAGCCGGACAATGTGTATGCACCATTACATAGTTGCATGAGTTTTTATGATTTAAAGTATGCTAGTTATGATGTCCGGTTATGAGAAGAAAAATATAAAGCGTGACCGGTCAGTAACGCATCCGCGGAAGTTTCAGGATCCGGATTAATCCATCGCGCTTATGCCTCCGGAAGGACCACAACGCGCCACGTCAAAGTCGAATAAGCATAGTGAATCGAGCAAGCTCACAAATAACACAAATTCTGAGTCGCATAGGTTTTGTAGGTATACTTCGAATGTTATATGACACTGATTTCCTAATCAAAGATTTGTGTGGCAGATAAACATTTCAGTAGCACTAGTTTTTGTCTACACAAAAGTATTACGGCGGTACACCACACGGCGGAGGTAATCATGGCGGCACGAACAGCTCGCCGGTCGCCACCTGTTGGATGAAACATGACGCTGTCACAGACTCACTCCCTCACATGTTCGCCATTGATCCGGACGACAATCCTGCAGTAGAGGTAGCGACATCTGCATCAGCAAATGAAATGGGAGGGACAAAGAACTCGAAACAACATCCAAATTCAGATCGGCCTGCTTTGTTTAATGCATGGTGAAAAATATGTGAGATGATGCAAGAGATTACTGAAATGTGCGTCAATATGTTACCTGAGGCGAGAACGGACAAGAGAAGAGCGATAATCGCGGCGCCGGGCGCCGCGGCGCTTGACGGCGCGGCGTCCGCCGAGGAGTCGCAGTTGGAAGTCGAGTTCCAGTCACCGCAGAGGCACAGGTCGCCGCGGCTCTCCACGTCGTGGCCGCACACCCCGCCCGTGGCGCGGCAAGCGCCGCAGAACCCCCGGTTTGCCTCCGGCAGCGCCCAAGCCACCCGGATGCCGTACGCCCACCCGCCGGCCCCCTCCGCGCGCACCGGCGCGAGGCTGTACGCGCTGCTGTACCCCTCGCACTGGAGCCGGCTCACGTTGACCGCCCGGATGGCGCCCCACGACACCGCGCAGCACTCGGGCGGCACGGCTGACCCGTACGCCGCCCCCGACGGCCGGCGGCCGTAGTCGTCCCACGCGGGGCAGCCGTAGTAGTCGCCGCACCCCATCCCGGACACGTTCCGGCACGGCAGGTGGCGGTCGGGGAAGCCCTGGAAGAGCGGCGAGCTGGCGCGGCAGCCGAGGAGGAGGAACACGTTGTCCGGGTCCGGGGCCAGGAATGGCGCGCGCCACGGCTCGACGACGAACCCGTTGCCGCGGCCGCCCGGGGAGCGGTCGATGGCGCGGCAGTCGGACATGGCCGGGTCGTGCAGGGTGAGGCCGCGGTAGGCATAGTCGATGTCGAGGACGCGGTAGGAGCCCGAGGGGAGGTGCAGCATGAGCGTGCGGTCGATGCAGTAGAGCAGGTCGCGGAACCCCGCGTGGCCGCACCCCGGGTGGAGCGCGAACGGGTAGTCCACCGTGATGTTGCCGCAGAAGGACCGGCACGTCGTGATCGACACGTTGGCGGCGGCCGCCGGCCGAGCCATGGCGCAAGCGCACAGAGCGAGCAGGGCGGCTAGGCGCGGACGTAGGAGCGCCATTGCCCTCTTACGATCTGAGAGAAGGCCAGGTGCGTGGAAGCTGATACATGAAGATCTCGAGTGGCTAGAACACCTGCATTCTACTTAAGCAACAAAGCAGCACGGATCGATTCCTTGCTTGGTTTTGGTGAAGAGCTGGGAGGCATGATTTGCTTTTCCTTTTTCGGGACCTTTTTCTTTTGCTTTCTTTTGATTATTATGGAATTAGTCTTCGATGTCCACTGCTTTCGAATTCTTGCTCTTTCTTATCTCTTGTCTTCTAAAACAAGTGAAAGCTACAATAAAATTATACTTCCTCCGCCCCACAATTAAAATATAAGACCGTCTTGCAAAACGCTCTCATATTATGAGACGGAAGAGTAGATTGCACCCTTCAATTTTGTAATTAAAATTATTATTTTTTTGCGAAAACAAAAACCAAAAGGCTAAACACCCTAAAACTTTTCGAATTGTTTATATTTCACGTTTGAGACTTCTGCAAAGCAGACGCGGAACCATGATTTTAAGGAAACCCCAAGACCTTGCGTTCGATCGCTGGGGAGGAAGGATGAGTGATCCAAATCGATCGTCGAGGGAAGGTAGTCCCATTGGCTGTGTTGGTTGTTCGTGGTAGGCCAGGGCGACTCCCGACTAACCCAAGAGCCTGGTTAACGTTTTGTGGTTTAAAGTTACCACGTTAAACTTTTTTTAAAGGGTTGAGTGGTCCAGAAATTCCTTTTCCCATTCTAAACTTTAAACTGACATCCTCTAGATAAAAAATGCCATGAACTTTCAACTGCCATCCTCTAGATAAAAAAATACCATGAACAAAAAAAGTACACAAATTTATATAATGCCATGCTCTATTTATTTTTAAATTACCGTGCTAGTTTATAAAACTGTCATCCTCTAGTTAAAATGTTTTATCTGAAATAGTCCCAAAATAAAACTGCCATGCCATAAAAAATGCTATCCATTCAACATTAAAAAAAATGCATATCTTATAAATTGGCATGCCATTAAAAATGAACATTGCCATCCTCTTAACAAAAATGCCATGAACATAAACAATGCATTTAGAAAAAATGCCATGTCAATGTATTTGTTTTGCCATGCCAATTAAAATAATAAAACTACCATCCTCCTAATAATAAAAATGGCATGTAAAAAATAATGAAACTATATATAATAATAGTGTCATCCTCCTAATAATAAAAATGACATGTCAACATAATGAAAAATGTCATGTTATTAATAAAACTGCCATATGTTAACAATTAAATTGTCATCCTCCTAATACTAAAAATACCATATCAAAAAGTAATGAAAATGTCATGCCCCCAATAATAAAATTGTCATCACTTAGTAATACACCGTCTTTATAATAATACAAGATGGCATGCTCTTAATAATAAATTGTCATCCTCTTGATGATAAAAAATGGCATGATAATGCTTGTTAAAATGGGTGTTCAAAAATAATTGTTAAATGGAAATATCTTAATAATAACAATCCAGTCATGTGACCTATAATAAAAGTGGCATGGTACCCACATTAATAAAAAGTTTAAAATCCATACTACCTAATTAAATAATAAATACACGTGGCAAGTTTGAAAAAAGGCCCTCTAGAAATAGGGATTTTTGTTTTTCAATAAAAGAAATTCAAGTTATTCAGAATTTTTGAAATGGAAAATCGATTTAGGACAAATTTAGCTTTACAAATATATAGAAGTGTCGGTCACCAATGTTCACATACCCCGCACTTAGTCAAGTGGTAAGCCCCCACCTCCCTACATAGGAGGTTCCTGTATCGAACCCCGCACAACGTGCAAATATTTAAAATAAAGTGTTTGCCAGGAATCAGCTGATAGCGAACGACCTGGCCATGGGCTTGCTTCAAGATTCATGCAATAGTGGATAGAGCGTTCATCAGGGTTGCCCCCATGGGGAACGCTCGCCAGTTATTATTCCATTTTAAGGATGGGTATTCAAACTTATAAAATATAAACAAACAAAAATGCTTAATTCAGTAATCAAACTACTATATCAACTATCAAGGTATAATCGTTTGTTTTTAATGTACTAGATAATTGTCCATGTGTTGCAACTGTAGGGAAACGAGGCATGGAAAACAAATAATTTTCTACGAACACCCAACATCTATCTGTGGATATGTATAGCAACAAGAGGGAGGAGTGTGTCTACGTATCCCTATAGACCATTAACCGGAAGCGTGTATTACGCGGTTGATGTAATCATACACTTCACGATCCAATCGCGATCCAATCCGATCCAGCGCCGAACGGAGGGCACCTTCGCGTTCAGCACACGCTCGGTTTGGTGACATCTCCGCCTCCTTGATCCGGCAAGCGAAGGCGAAGAAGTAGATGGGATCTCGACTAGCATGATGGCATGGTGGAGACGGTCGTGGAGAGGTGCCAGTAGGGCTTCGCCAAACACCTCCAAAGTTGCGCACGAGGAATAACTCGGAAAGAGGGAGAGGGCCTGCCCAAGGGAGGTGGAAGGGATTGGTGCCTTGCTCCCCCCACCCCTCCTCTATTTATAGGCGCAAGGGAGAGGGGCGCAACCCCCTTTTCCCCTCCTCCAAGGAGGGGGCGACGGCCAAAGGGGGAGGAGTGCCCTCCAAGCCAAGTGAAGGGTCCTTCCCCTTAGGGTTTCCCCTCCCCTATGAGCATGAGCCTTAGGGGGCTGGTGCGCTTGGCCCAATAAGGCCAGGGTGCCCCCCTACAGCCAATGCACGCCCTAGGGGGTGGAGAGACCCTTCCAGACTCCTCTGAAACCCTTTGGAAGCTTCCCTGTACAATACCAGCAAAACCCGAAACTTTTTTCGTAGCCAAAATATGACTTCCCTTATATAAATATTTACCTACGTGCCATTATGAAGCTCCTTGAGGTGTCCGAGATCTCATTCGGGACTCCTGGAAACATCCGGTCACCAACGTACATATCCCAATACTACTCTAGTGTCACCGAACGTTAAGCATGCGGACCCTACGTGTTCGAGAATCATGTATACAAGACCGAGGCACCTCTCCGGCCAATATCCAATTGCGAAACGTGGATGCCCATATTGGTTCCTACATATTCCACGAAGATTCTTCTCAGTGGAACCAAAATTGCAAGGATTCATGTAATACCGTATGCAGTTCCCTTTGTCCGGCGGTATGTTACTTGCCCGAGATTTAATCATCGGTATCTCCATACCTAGTTCAATCTCATTACCGAGAAGTCCCTTTGCTCGTTTCGTAATACAAGATCCCCTGACTAACTCATTAGTCACATTGCTTGCAATCTTCTTGTGATGTTGCATTACCAAGAGGGCCTAGAGATATCTCTCGTTCATATGGAGTGACAAATCCCAGTCTCGATCCATGCCAACCTAATAGGCACCTTTAGAGATACCTATAGAGCACCTTTATGATCACCCAATAATGAAGTAACGTTTGATAGAAAACAAGGTATTCCTCCGGTGTCAGGGAGTTGCATGATCTCATGGTCTAAGGAACAGATACTTGACATGAAGAAAGATGTAGCAATTAACTAAGTGATACGATGGTATGCTAAGCTTACGGTTGGGTCTTGTCCATCAGATCATTCTCCTAATGATTTGATCCTGTTATCAAATGACAACTCATGTCTATGGTTAGGAAACTCAACCATCTTTCATCAACGAGCTAGTCTAGTAGAGGCTCACTAGGGACACGGTGTTTTTATGTATCCACACATGTATCTGAATTTCCGGTCAATACAATTCTAGCTGGATAATAAAAGATTATCATGAACAAGGAAGTATGATAATAACCAATTTATTATTGCCTCTTGGGCATATTTCTAATGGTCTCTCAATTTCACTAGAGTCAATAATCTAGTTCACATCGTCATGTGATTAACACCCAATGAGTTCTAGGGTATGATCGTGTTTGCTTGTGAGAGAGGTTTTAGTGGTCTACGACATTCAAATTCGTGTGTAATTTGCAAATCTCTATGTCATACCGTAGATGTTGCTACCATGCTCCACCTGGAGCTATTCCAAATGACTGCTCAACTATACATATCCCATTTGTGACTCGGATTCATGTGGATAGGTGTCAAAGCTTGCATCGATGTAACCCTTTACGACGAACTCTTTATCACCTTCATAACCGAGAAACATTTCCTTAGTCATCTACCGATAATTTTGACAATTGTCCAGTTATTCACTCCTGGATCACTCTTGTATCCCCTTACCAGACTCATGGCAAGGCACAAATCAAGTGTGGTACATAGCATGGTGTACAATACGGAGCCTATGGTTGAGTCATTGGGGACGACCTTCGTCCTTTCTCTTTCTTCTGTTGTGGTCGTGCTTTGAGTCTTACTCAACTTCACACCTTGCAATACAGGCAAGAACTCCTTCTTTTACTAATCCATTTTGAACTCCTTCAAAATCTTGTCAAGGTATGTGCTCTATGAAAGTCTTATCAGGCGTCTTGATCTATCTCTATATATCTTGATGCCCAATATGTAAGCAGCTTTACCCAGGTCTTCCTTTGAAAAACTCCTTTCAAACAACCCCTTATGCTTTCCAAAAATTATACATCATTTATAGTCAACAATATGTCATCCACATATACTTATCAGAAATGCTATAGTGCTCCCACTCACTTTCTTGTAAATACAAGTTTCTTTATAAACTTTGTATAAATCCAAAAGCTTAGATAACCTCATCAAAGCATATATTCCAACTCCGAGATGCTTGCACCAGTCCATAGAAGGATTGCTAGAGCATGCATACCTTTTAGCATCCTGAGGATCGACAAAACCTTCTGGTTGTATCACATACAACCTTTCCTTAGGGAAACCGTTAAGGAAACACTATTTTTGACATCCATCTGCCAGATTTCATAATCAAAAAATGCAACAACTGCTAACATAATCCCAACAGACTTTAGCATCGCTACGGGTGAGAAAGTCTCATTGTAGTCTACTCCTTGAACTTGTCGGAAACCTCTTAGAGACAAGTCAAGCTTCATAGACAGTGGCATTACCATCAGTGTTTGGCTTGTTCTTAAAGATCAATTTTCCTCAATGGTCTGCGGGTCATCGGGCAAGTCTACCAAAGTCCATACTTGGTTTTCATACATAGATCCTATCTCGAATTTCATGGCATTTAGCCATTTGTCGGAATCCGGGCTCATCATCACTTCCTCATAGTTTGTAGGCTCGTCATTGTCTAACAACTTGACTTTCAAGACAGAATTACTGCACCACTCTAGGCAGTATGTGTCCTTGTCGACCTACGAGGCTTGATAGTGACTTGATATGAAGTTTCATGATCATCATCATTAGCTTCTCTCTTCAATTGGTGTACGCATCATAGGAACACCTTTCCGCGCTGCTCTACTTTGCAATTCAAGTGAAGGTCCCATAACCTTATCAAGTTCTACCTTCCTCCCACTCACTTCTTTCGAGAGAACCTCCTTCTTTGGAAAGGATCCATTCTTGCCAAAACAGACCTTGCCTCTGGATCTGTGATAGAAGGTGTACCCAATTGTTGTTTTAGGGTACCTTATGAAGATGCACTTTTCCTCTTTGTGTTCGAACTTATCAAACATAAGTGTCGCATCCCAAACTGTAAGAAACGACAGCTTAGGTTTCTTGCCAAACTATAATTCATACGGTGTCGTCCCAATGGATTTAGATGGTGCCCTGTTTAAAGTGAATGTAGTTATATCTAATGCATAACCACAAAACGATAGTATCAAATCAGTAAAAGACATCACAGAATGCACCATGTCCAATAGAGTACGATACTACGATGTTCGGACATACCATTACACTCAAGTGTTCCAAGTGCTTGAGTTGTAAACCAATTTCCACATTGTCTTAAATGCATACCAAACTTGCAACTCAGATATTCACCTCCACGATCATATCGTAGACATTTCATCTTCTTGTCACGATGATCTTCAACTTCACTCTGACATTGCTTGAACTTTTCAAAATTTCAGACTTGTTTTCGTCAAGTAAATATACCTGTATCTACTCAAATCATCTGGGAAGGTAATATAATAACAAAATCTACCACGTTCTTCAACACTCATAGGACTGCATACATCAATATGTATTATTTCCAATAAGTCACTTGACCGCTCCATCGTACCAGAGAACGGGTCTTAGTTACCTTGCCCATGAGGCATGGTTCGCAAGTCTCAAGCAATTCAAAATCGAGTGAGTCCAAGGATCCATCAGCATAGAGTTTCTTCAAGCACTTTACACCAACATGACCTAAGCAAAAGTGCCACAAGTATGTGGTACTATCATCATTAACTTTTCATCTTTTGGCATCAATACTATGAACATGTGTATCACTACAATCGAGATTCAATAAACCATTCACATTGGGTGCATGATGATAAAAGATCGTATTCATGTAAACAAAACAACCATTATTCTTCGACTTCAATTAATAATCATATCGTAATAAACAAGATGCAGATATATCGTTCAAGCTCAATGTAGGCACCTAACATGTATTTAGGTTTAATACTAACCCCAAAGGTAGATAGAGCATGCCGATGGAGATCACATCAACCTTGGAGATACTTCCAACGCACATCGTCACCTTGTCCTTAGCCAGTCTTGATTATTATGCAACTCCTATTTTGAGTTACTAATATTAGCAACTAAACAGGTATCAAATACCCAGGGGCTACCACGAGCACTAGTAAGGTACATATCAATAACATTATCAAATATATCTTTGTTGACGTTGCCAGCCTTCTTATCTGCCAAGTATTTGGGGGCAGTTCCGCTTCTAGTGACCGTTCCCCTTACAATAGAAACACTCAGTCTCGAGTTTGGGTCCGGCCTTGGGTTTCTTCCTTGGAGCGACAACTGGTTTGCCATTCTTGAAGTTTACCTTCTTTGTCTTGACCTTCTTGAAACTAGTGGTGTTATTAACCATCGACACTTGATGCTCCTTCTTGATTTCTACCTCCACGGCATAAAACATCACAAATAGACCAGGGATCATCTTCTCCATCCCTTGAATGTTATAGTTCATCACGAAGCTTTAGTAGCTTGGTGGTAGTGATTGGAGAACCATGTCCATCATTATCTTATCTGGAAGATTACCTCCCACTTGACTCGATCAATTGTAGCATCCTTGACATTCTAAGCACATGCTCACTGACTGAGCTATTCTCCTCCATCCTGCATGCAAAGAACTTGTCAGAGGTCTCACACCTCTCAACACGCGCATGAGCCTAAAATACAAATTTAAGATCTTGGAACATCTCATCTGCTTCATGGCATTCAAAATGTCTTTGGAGCCTTGATTTTAAGTCGTAAAGCATGGCGCACTGAACTATCGAGTAGTCATCAGAACATGCCTGTCAGACGTTCACAACTTCCACAAATGATGCTTGAGGGGGTGGCATATCGAGCGGTGCATCAAGACATAAGCCTTTTGTGCAGCAGTGAGGAAAATCCACATATCACGGACCCAATCCGCATAATTGCTACCATCATCTTTCAACTTAGTTTTCTTTAGGAACGTATCAAAAACAAGGGAGATACAACGCAACCCATTGACATACAACCTAATTTTCCAAGACATTTATAGACTATATTCATAATAATGGGTTCGGTTAATCATATTACTAATGAACTCCCACTTAAATCAACATCCCTCAGGTTTTCTAAGTGTTACATGATCCAAATTCACCAACCGAAGTACGATCATCATGTGAGATGAGGTGGTTTCAACGGTTAACATCTCCATGTTGATCATATCTACCATATGACTCATGTTCAACCTTTCGGTATCATGTGTTCCTAGGCCATGTCTGTACATACTAGTCTCGTCAAGTTTAACCTAAGTAGTATGCATTGTGCAAAACTGGCTTACACCCTGTAAACGAAGAGTCTATCATACCCAATCATGACGAGATGCTTCGAACGACAAACTTTGGCAACAGTGCATACTTTGGGAGAACACATTTTTTATCTTGAACTTAAGTGAGGGGTCATCTTATAATGCTACCATCGTCCTAAGCAAAATAAGTTGCATAAAAGGATAAACATCACATGCAATCAATAAGTGACATGATATGGTCATGTTCATCTTGTGCATTTGATCTCCATCTCCAAAGCACCGACATGATCTCCACTATCACCGGCATGACACTATGATCTCCATCATCACGATCTCCCTTATCGTGTCATCATATGGTTGTCGAGCCAACTATTGCTTATACAAACACCCAAGATCTATCTATGGATATGCATAGCAACAAGAGGAGAGGGTGTGTCTACGTACCCTCGTAAACCGTTAAGTGGAAGTGTATATTACGTTGTTGATATAGTCGTACTCTTCACGGTCCAATCATGATCCAGCGCTGAATGGACGACACCTCCATGTTCAACACACGTGCGGCTCGGTGACGTCTCCGCCTCCTTGATCCAACAAGCAAGGGTGGATAAGTAGATGAGATATTGACCAGCACGACAGCATGGTAGAGATGGTGGTGGAGCAGTGTCAGCAAGGCTGCACCAAGCACCTCTGATACCATGAACAAAGAAGAAGTCAGGAAGACGAGAGAGCGGCTGCCCAAGGGAGATGGAAGGGATTGGTGCCATGCCACTTTCCCCACCCCTCCTCTATTTATAGGATCAAGGTGGAGGGCGCAACCCCCTTTAACCCTCCTCCAACAATGGGGCGGTGGCCAAAGGGGGGAGGAGTGCCCTCCAAGCCAAGTGAAGGGCCCTCTACCTTAGGGTTTCCCTTCCCCTAGGCGCATGGGCCTTAGGGGGTTGGTGCATCTGGCAAAATAAAGCCAGGGTGCCCCCTACAGCCCATTCACACCCTAGGGGCTGGAGGGACCCTTCCTGAATCCTCTGGAACCCTTCGGAACCTTCAAGAAGCTTCCCGGTACAATACCGGCAAAACCTAAAACTTTTCCGGTAGCCAAAATATGACTTCCCACAAATAAATATTTACCTTCGATCCATTCCGGAACCCCTCGTGATGTTCGGGCTCTCATCCGAGACTCCAATCAACATTCGGTCACCAACATACATATCCCAATACTACTCGAGTGTCACTGAATGTTAAGCATGGAGACCCTACAGGTTCGAGAATCATGTAGACAAAACCGGGATACCTCTATGGTCAATAACCAATAGAGGGACCTGGATGCCCATATTGGTTCCTACATATTCCACGAAGATCTTTACTGGTAGAACAGGATGTCAAGGATTCAGTTAATCCCGTGTGCAGTTTCCTTTGTCCACTAGTATGTTACTGTTGGGGAACGTTGCATGGGAAACAAAAAAATTCCTACGCACACGCAAAATCTATCCATGGTGATGAGCATCTACGAGAGGGAGAGTGGATCTACATACCCTTGTAGATCGCTAAGTGGGAAGTGTTAAGAAATGTGGTTGATGTAGTCGAACATCTTCACGATCCGTCCCGTGATCTCATCACGAGCCGTCTCGCGATCTCATCGTGGTTCTTCCGATATAGTGCCGAACGGACGGCACCTCCGCGTTTAGCACACGTAAAGCTCGATGATGATCTCCACCTCCTTGATCCAGCAAGCAAGGGTGGAGAGGTAGATGAGTTCTTCGCCAGCACAACGACGTGGTGGCGCTGGTGGTGGAGTTGTCTCGGCAGGACTTCGCCAAGCGCTACCGCGAAAATCCAGAGGAGAAACAGATCTAGAGGGGGAGGGAGAGGCTGTGCCATGGCTTGTGATGCTGCAGCCCTCCCTACCCTCACATATATATAGGAGGGAGAGGAGGAGGGGGCGCCCTAGGGTTTCCCCTAGGGTGTGGCGGCGGCCAAGGGAGAAACTTGTCCCCCAAGGCAAGTGGGGCGCTCCCCTTGGGGCAACCCTAGCCCTTCCAGCTGCATGGGATTTAGGTGGGAGGGGCGCCCAGCCCACCAGGGGTTGGTGCGCCTGCTCTCAGCCCATGGGGCCCTCCGGGGCAAGTGGACCCCCCGGTGGACCCCCAGAACACTTCCGGCATTCCCGTCACAAAATCGGTAAGTCTTGAAACTTTTCCGGAATCCGAATACCGACTTCCTATATATCAATCTTTACCTCTGGACCATTCCGGAGCTCCTCGTGACATCCATTATCTCATCTGGGACTTTGAACAACCTTCGGTCACCAACATACATAACTCGACTATATCGAAACGTCACCGAACCTTAAGTGTGCAGACCCTGTGGGTTCGAGAACTATGCAGACATGACTGAGACACCTCTACGGTCAATAACCAATAGTGGGACCTGGCTGCTCATGTTGGTTCATACATATTCTATGAAGATCTTTATCGGTCAAACCTCTATGTCAAGGATTCAGTTAATCCCGTATGTTGTTCCCTTTGTTCTTCGGTATGTTACTTGCCTGAGATTCGATCGTCGGTATGTCTATACCTAGTTCAATCTAGTTATCGGAAAGTCTCTTTACTCATTCTGTAATAGAAGATCCCGTGGCTAACTCTTTAGTCACATTGCTTGCAAGGCTTATAGTGATGTTGTATTGTCGAGTGGGCCCTGATATACCTCTCCATCACACGGAGTAACAAATCCTAGTCTTGATCCATGACAACCCAACAAACACCCTCAGAGATACCTGTAGAGCACCTTTATAGTCACCGAGTTACATTGCGACGTTTGATACACACAAGTTACTCCTTTGGTGTTAGTGAGTTGCATGATCTCATGGTCATAGGAACAGATACTTGACATGCAGAAAACTATTTCAATAAACTGACACGATCATATGCTACGTTTATAGTTTGGGTCTTGTCCATCACATCATTCTCCTAATGATGTGATCCTGTTATCAAATGACATCTCATGTCCATGGATAGGAAACCTTGACCATCTTTGATCAATGAGCTAGTCCATCAGAGGCATACAAGGGACATGGTGTTGTCTATGTATCCACACATGTATCTGCATTTCCGATCAATACAATTCTAGCATGGATAATAAACGATTATCATGAACAAGGAAATATGATAATAACTAATTTAATATTGCCTCTAAAGCATATTTCCAACAGTCTCCCACTTGCACTAGAGTCAATATTCTAGTCCACATCACCATGTGATTCACATTGTTATGAATCTAACACCCAATGAGTTCTGGGGCTCGATCATGCTTTGCATATGAGAGAGGTCTTTTAGTCAACGGGTCTGCTATATTCAGATTCGTGTGTACTTTGCAAACCTCTATGTCATACTGTAAATACTGCTACCACGCTCCACTTGGAGCTATTCCAAATAGCTACTCCACTATACGTATCCGGATTGCTACTAAGAGTCATCCGGATTGGTGTTAAAGCTTGCAACGACGTAACTCTGTACGACGACCTCTTTATCACCTCCATAATCGAGAAACATTTCCTTAGTCCTCTAGTTACTAAGGATAATTTTGACCGTTGTCCAGTGATCCACTCCTGGATCACTTCTGTACCCCTTGATGGACTCATGGCAAGGCACACACATGGTGCGATACACAACATGGCATACTATACAGAGCCTATGAATAAGGCATAGGGTATGACCTTCATCCTTTATCTTTCTTCTGTTATGGTCGAGCTTTAAGTCTCACTCAACTTCACACCTTACAAATCAGGCAAGAACTCTTTCTTTGACTGATCCATTTTGAACTCTTTCAAAATCTTGTCAAAGTATGTACTCATTGAAAGTCTCATCTGGAATCTTGATCTATCTCTATAGATCTCGATGCCCAACAATTAAGTAGCTTTATCCAGGTCTTCCTTTGAAAAACACCTGTCAAACAACCCTCTATGCTTTCCAAAAATTCTACATCATTTCTGATCAACAACATGTCATCCACATATACTTATCAGAAATTCTATAGTGCTCCCACTCACTTTATTGTAAATACAAGTTTCTCATAAAATTTGTATAGATTCAAAAACTTTGATCACCTCATCAGAGCGTATATTCCAACTCTGAGATGCTTGCTTCAGTCCATAGAAGGATTACTGAAGCTTGCACACCTTTTTAGCATCCTTAGGAGTGACAAAACTTTCCGGTTGTATCACATACAACCTTTCCTCGCGGGAACCGTTAAGGAAATCATGTTTTTTGACATCCATCTGCCAAATTTCATAATTAAAAAATGCAGCAACTGCTAACATAATTCCAACAGACTTTTAGCATCGCTACGGGTGAGAAGGTCTCATCTTAGTCAAATCCTTGAACTTGGCGGAAACTTCTTTGCGACAAGTTGAGCTTTACAAATGGTGACATTCACCATCAGCGTATGTCTTCATCTTAAAGGTCCATTTGTAATCAACGACCTGCCATTTAACGGGAAAGTCTACCAAAGTCCATACTTGGTTTCCATACATGGATCCTTTCTCAGATTTCATGGCCTCTAACCATTTGTTGGAATCCGGGCCCGTCATCACTTCTCCATAGCTTGTAGGTTCATCGTTGTCCAACAACATGACCTCTAAGACAGGGTTCTCGTACCACTCAGGAGCAGTACGCGTCCTTGTCGACCTACGAGGTTCGATAGTAACTAGATCCGAAGCTTCATGATCATCATCATTAACTTCCTCTTCAACTAATGTAGGCTCCACAGAAACATCTTTCTACGCTGCGCTACTCTTTTGTTGAAACAAAGGTTCAACAACCTCATCAAGTTTTATCTTCCTCCCACTAAATTCTTTCGAGAGAAACTCTTTCTCGAGAAAGGACCCATTTTCAGCAACAAACACTTTGCACTCGGATCTGAGATAGAAGGTATACCCAACTGTCCTTAGGGTATTCTATGAAGATGCATTTGTCCGCTTTGGGTTCGAGCTCATTAAGTGAAAACCTTTTTCACCTAAGCGTTGCAGCCCCAAACATTAAGAAATGATAACTTAGGTTTCTGCCAAACCATATGGTGTCATCTCAATGGATTTAGATGGTGTACTATTTAAAGTGAATGCAGTTGTCTCTAATGCATAACCCCAAAATGATAGTGGAAAAATGATAAGAGACATCATAATTCGCACCATATTTAATAGAGCATGACTATGACATTCGGACACACCATCACACTATGGTGTTCCAGGTGGCATGGGTTGTGAAACAACTTTCACATTGTCTTAACTTGTATACCAAACTCGTAACTCAGATATTCACCTCCATGCTCATATCGTAGACATTTTTAGCTTCTTGTCACGATGATCTTAAACTTCACTCTGAAATTTGTTTGAACTTTTCAAACGTTTTAGACTTGTGTTTCATTAAGCAAATATACTCATATATACTCAAATCATCAGTGAAGGTAAGAAAATTAACGATATCCACTGCATGCTATAACACTCATTGGATCGCTTACATCAACATGTATTATTTCCAATAAGTTACTAGCCCGCTCCATCATACTAAAAACGGGGGCTTTAGTCATCTTGCCCAAGAGGCATGGTCTGCATGTCTCAACCGATTCGAAACCGAATGAGTCAAAAGATCCATCAACATGGAGTTTCTTCATGCGATTTATACCAATATGACATTTAGCGGCAGTGCCACAGGTATGTGGTACCATCATTATCAACTTTGCATCTTTTGGCATTAATGTTATGAACATGTGTATTACTATGATCAAGATTCAACAAACCATTCTCATTGGCTGCATGACCATTGAAGGTATTATTCATGTAAAAAAGAATAACGATTATTTTTCTCACTTAAATGAATAACCGTGTTGCAATAAACACGATCTAATCATGTTCATGCTTAACGCAAACACCAAATAACATTTATTCAGGTTTGTCACAAATCCTGAAGGCAGAGAGAGCGTGCGATGTTGATCACGTCAACCTTGGAAACATTTCCAACACACATCGTCACCTCACACTTAGCTAGTCTCCATTTATTCCGTAGCTTTTTATTTTGAGTTACTAACATTTAGCAATTGAACTGGTATCCAATACCCATGTGCTGCTAGGAGTACTAGCAAGGTACACATCAATAACACGTATATCAAATATACTTATGTCGATGTTGCCAGCCTTCTTAACTACCAGGTATCTAGGGTTGTTTCGCTTCAGTGACCGCTCTCCTCATAATAGAAGCACTTAGTCTCAGGTTTGGGTTCAACTTTGGGTTGCTTCACTGGAGCAGCAACTTACTTGCCATCCATGAAGTTTCCCTACTTACCCTTTCCCTTTTCGAAACTAGTGGTTTTACTAACCATCAACACTTGATGCTCCTTCTTGATATCTACCTTCGCGGTGTCAAACATCGTGGATAGCTCAGGGATCATCATTTCCATCCCTGGCATAATTATAGTTCATCACGAAGTTCTAGTAGCTTAGTGATAGTGGCTTGGAGAACTATATCAATCACTATCTTATCTAGAAGATCAAGTCCTACTCAATTCAAGCGATTGTAGCACCCAGACAATCTGAGCACATGCTCAATGATTTATCTATTCTCCTTTGTCTTGCAGGCAAAGAATCTTGTTGGAGATCTCATATCTCACAGCACGGCACGAGCCTAAGATCCCAATTTCAGCTCTTAGAACATCTCATATGTTCCGTGACGTTCAAAACGTTTTGCAGCCTCACTTCTAAGCCGTAATGCATGACACACTGAACTATCAAGTAGTCATCGGAACGTGCTTGTCAGATGTTCACAACATCTACAGACGACGCTAGAGGGGGTGGCACACCGAGCGGTGCATTAAGGACATAAGCCTTATGTGCAGCAATGAGGGCAATCCTCAAATCATGGACCCAGTACGCAATAATTCTACCAATATATTTCAATTGTATTTCTCTAGGAACATATAAAATTCAAGGGATCTACAACGTGAGGTAGTAATCTACAACATAATTTGCAAAGACACTACTGACTATGTTCATGATAATGAGTTCAATTAATCATATTACTTAAGAACTCCCACTCAAATTGACATCCCTCCGGTCATTCGAGTGATACATGATCTAAATTCACCAACTCAAGTCCGATCATCACGTGAGTTGAGGTGGTTTCAATGGTGAACATCATCATGTTGATCATATCTACTATATGACTCATGTTTGACCTTTCGGTCTCTTGTGTTCCGAGACCATGTCTGTACATGTTAGGATCGTCAAGTTTAACCCGAGTGTTCTGCACGTGCAACACTGGCTTGCACCCGTTGTATGTGAACGTAGAGTCTATCACACCCGATCATCACGTGGTGTCTCGACATGACGAATTTTCGCAATGGTGCACACTCGAGGAGAACACAATTTATCTTGAAATTTAAGTGAGGGATCACCTTATAATTCTACTGTTGTCCTAAGCAAAACAAGATGCATAAAAAGGATTAACATCACATGCAAATCATAAGTGAAATGATATGGCCATGAACTTGTGCTTTTGATCTCTATCTCCAAAGCACCAGCATGATCTCCATCGTCACCGGCATGACACCATGATCTCCATCATCTTGATCTCCATCAACGTGTCACCATCAGGGTTGTCTCGCCCACCATGCTTCTACTACTATTTCTACCACTTAGCGATAAAGTAAATAATTACATAGCGCTTAATGATTGACACACAGGTCATACAATAATTAAAGACAACCCTATGGCTCCTGCCGGTTGTCGTACTCATCGACATGCAAGTCGCGATATTCTATACAATACATGATCATCTAATACATCGAATATATCTCATCATGTAATTGGCCATATCACATCACACCATACCCTGCAAAAACAAGTTAGACGTCCTCTAATTGTTGTTGCAAGTTTTACGTGGCTGCTACAGATATCTAGCAAGAACAATTCTCACCTACGCAAAACCACAAGGTGATACATAAGTTGCTTTTCAACCATCTCAAGGACCGCCTTTGTCGAATCCGATCCAACTAAAGTAGGAGAAATAGACACCCCCAACCATCTTTGTGCAACGAAGTTACACGTCAATCGATGGAACCGGTCTCTCGTAAGCGTACCAAAACACGACCAAGGGAGGAATCAACCTAAGCATCAACGCCCACAAACTCCTTTGTGTTCTACTTGAGATCTCATCTACACATAAACCTAGCTCTGATACCACTGTTGGGGACCATTGCATGGGAAACAAAAAAATTCCTACGCACGCGCAAGTTCTATCCATGGTGATGAGCATCTACGAGAGGGGGAGTGGATCTACATACCCTTGTAGATCGCTAAGCGGGAAGCGTTAAGAAATGCGGTTGATGTAGTTGAACATCTTCACGATCCAATCACGATCCGTCTCGCGATCTCATCACGAGCCGTCACGCGATCCCATTGTGGTCCTTCCGATCTAGTGCCGAACAGACAACACCTCCGCGTTCAGCACACGTACAGATCGATGACGATCTCCACCTCCTTGATCCAGCAAGCAAGGGTGGAGAGGTATATGATTTCTCTGCCACCACAACAGCATGGTGGCGGTAGTAGTGGAGCTGTCCCGATAGGGCTTTGCCAAGCGCTACCGCGACAATCTAGAGGAGAAACAAATCTAGAGGGGGAGGGAGAGGCTGCGCCGTGGCTTGTGATGCTGCAGCCATCTGTCCCATCACATATATATAGGAGGGAGAGGAGGAGGGGGCGCCCTAGGATGGGGCGGTGGCCAAGGGGGAAACTTGGCCCCCAAGGCAATTAGGCCCCCCCCTTGGGCCAACCCTAGCCCTTCTAGCCGCATGGGCTTTAGGTGGGAGGGGCGCCCAGCCCACCAGGGGCTGGTGCCCCTCCTCTCACAGCCCTTGGGGCCCTCTGGGGCAGGTGGACCCCCCCGGTGGACACCCAGAACACTTCCGGCATTCCCGTCACAAAACCGGTAAGTCCCGAAACTTTTACGGAATCCGAATACCGACTTCCTATATATCAATCTTTACCTACGGACCATTCCAGAGCTCCTCGTGACGTCCGGGATCTCATCTGAGACTCTGAACAACCTTCGGTCACCAACATACATAACTCAACTATAACGAAATGTCACCGAACCTTAAGTGTGCAAACCCTGCGGGTTCGAGAACTATGCAGACATGACTGAGACACCTCTACGGTCAATAACCAATAGCAGGATCTGGATGCTCATATTGGTTCCTACATATTCTACAAAGATCTTTATCGGTCAAACCTCTATGTCAAGGATTCAGTTAATCCCGTATGTTGTTCCCTTTGTTCTTCGGTATGTTACTGTTGGAAATATGCCCTAGAGGCAATAATAACTTAGTTATTATCATATTTCCTTGTTCATGATAATCGTTTATTATCCATGCTATAATTGTATTGATCAGAGACTTAGATGCATGTGTGGATACATAGACAAAACCATGTCCCTAGTATGCCTCTAATGGACTAGCTCGTTGATCAAAAATGGTTAAGGTTTCCTAGCCATGGACATGAGATGTCATTTGATAACGGGATCACATCATTAGTAGAATATGATCGTGTCAGTTTATTGCTACTGTTTTCTGCATGTCAAGTATATGTTCCTATGACCATGAGATCATGCAACTCACTGACACCGGAGGAGTGCCTTGTGTGTATCAAAGGTCGCAACGTAACTGGGTGACTATAAAGGTGCTCTACAGGTATCTCCGAGGGTGTCTGTTGGGTTGGCATGGAACAAGATTGGGATTTGTTACTCCGTGTGACGGAGAGGTATCTCAGGGCCCACTCGGTAATTCAACATCACAATAAGCCTTGCAAGCAATGTGACTAAGTGTTGGTCACGGGATCTTATATTACGGAATGAGTAAAGAGACTTGCCGGTAACGAGGTTGAACTAGGTATACAGATACCGATGATCGAATCTCGGGCAAGTAACATACTGAAGAACAAAGGGAACATCATAAGGGATTAACTGAATCCTTGACATAGAGGATCGACCGATAAAGATCTTCGTAGAATATGTAGGAACCAATATGGGCATCCAGGTCCCACTATTGGTTATTGACCTTAGAGGTGTCTCGGTCATGTCTACATAGTTCTCGAACCCGCAGGGTCTGCACACTTAAGGTTTGGTGACGTTTTGGTAGTATAGAGTTATGTATGGTGGTGACCGAAGGTTGTTCGGAGTCCCGGATGAGATCCCGGACGTCACGAGGAGCTCCGGAATGGTCCAGAGGTAAATATTGATATATAGGAAGTCCTATTTTGGTCGCGGAAAAGTTTCGGGCTCATCGGTAGTGTACCGGGAGTGCCGGGAGTGTACCAGGAGACCATCGGGAGGGGTATTTCGACCCAAGAGGCTACATGGGCTGTGGGAGAGTGAATACCAGCCCTTTGTGGGCTGGTGGAAGTCCCACACAAGGCCCATGCGTCTGGGAAGAAAAGCGCAAAGAGAAAAATGTGGGAAAAGGCAAAAAAGGCAAAAATAAGGAGGAGTCCTAGTCCTACTAGGATTGGAGGAGGAATCCTCCAATCCCACTAGGTTTGGCCGACCCAAGGGCTGCCTCTTTGGCATCCAAGCCTCCTCCTCCTCTCATCCTATATATACTAGAGGATTTTAGGGTTTTGGCATAGAATTTTCAGCCACGTGCTACCCGTTCCTCTAGTGCATAGTTTCTCCTCTAGATCGGATTTCTGCAGTTCTTAGGCGAAGCCCTGCCGGAATAGCTCCACCACCATCTCTGGAGCACTATCACACTGCCGGAGAACTCTTCTACCTCTCCGCTCCCTCTTGCTGGATCAAGAAGGCGGAGATCGTCATCGAGTTGTACGTGTGCTGAACGCGGAGGTGCCGTCCATTCGGCGCTAGATCGGAAGGACCGTGATCAAGATCACGAGACGGATCATGATGAGTTCGCGGGACGGATCGTGATGAGTTTGCGGGAAAGACGTGACAAGATCGCGGGACGGATCGTGATGAGTTCGTGGGACGGATCGTGATGAGTTTGCGGGACAGACGTGACAAGATCGCGGGACGGATCGTGATGAGTTCGCGGGACGGATCGTGATTGGATCGTGGGACGGATCACGATGAGATCGCGGGACGCTCGGCAATTTGGATCGCGAAGACGTTCGACTACACTAACCGCATTTCTTAACGCTTCCCGCTTGCGATCTACAAGGGTACATAGATCCACTCTCCCTCTCGTAGATGCTCATAACCATGGATAGATCTGCGTGTGCGTAGGAAATTTTTTGTTTCCCATGCAACGTTCCCCAACAGTGGTATCCGAGCTAGGTCTATGTGTAGGTGAGATCTCGAGTAGAACACAAAAGGTTTGTGGGCGTTGATGCTTAGATTGCTTCCTCCCTTGGTCGGATTTTGGTTCAGCGGTATTGTGAGATGAAGCAGCCCGGACCAACATTACTCGTACGCTCACGAGAGACCGGTTCCCTCGACCGCAACTTGTTGCATAGATGGCTTGCGGGTGCCAGTTTCTCTCACTTTAGTTGGCTCAGATTCGACAAAGGCGGTCCTTGAGAAGGTTGAAAAGTAACTAGTGTATCACTGTTGTGGTTTTTGCGTAGATGAGAATTGTTCTTGCTAGATACCCGTAGCAGCCACGTAAAACATGTAACAACAATTAGAGGACGTCTAACTTGTTTTTGCAGGGTATGTTGTGATGTGATATGGCCAATTACATGATGTGATATATGTGATTTATGAGATGATCATGTGATGTATAGATTATCATGACTTGCATGTCGATGAGTACGGCAACCGGCAGGAGCCATAGGGTTGTCTTTAATTATTGTATGACCTGCATGTCAATCATTAAGTGCTATGTAATGCTTTACTTTATCGCTAAATGGTAGCAATAGTAGTAGAAGCATGGTGGGCGCGACAACCCCGATGGCGACACGTTGATGGAGATTGAGATGATGGAGATCATGGTGTCATGTCGGTGATGATGGAGATCATGCCGGTGCTTTCATGATGGAGATCAAAAGCACAAGTTCATGGCCATATCATGTCACTTATGATTTGCATGTGATGTTAATCCTATTATGCACCTTGTTTTGCTTAGGACGACGGTAGCATTATAAGGTGATCCCTCACTTAATTTCAAGATAACGTGTGTTCTCTCCGAGTGTGCACCGTTGCGGAAGTTCTTCGTGCCGAGACACCACGTGATGATCGGGTGTGATAGACTCTATGTTCACATACAACGGGTGCAAGCCAGTGTTGCACATGCAGAACACTCGGGTTAAACTTGATGAGCCTAGCATGTACAGACATGGCCTCGGAACACAAGAGACCGAAAGGTCGAACATGAGTCATATAGTAGATATGATCAACATGATGATGTTCACCATTGTAATCACCTCAACTCACATGATGATCGGACTTGAGTTGGTGAATTTGGATCATGTATCACTCGAATGACCGAAGGGATGTCAATTGGAGTGGGATTTCTTAAGTAATATGATTAATTGAACTCATTATCATGAACATAGTCAGTAGTGTCTTTGCAAATTACGTTGTAGATTACTTTCTCACGCTGTAGCTCCCTTGAATTTTATATGTTCCTAGAGAAATATAGTTGAAAGATGATGGTAGCAATATTGCGTACTGGCTCCGTGATCTGAGGATTGTCCTCATTGCTGCACAGAAGGCTTATGTCCTTAATGCACCGCTCGGTGCACCAACCCCTCTAGCGTTGTTTGTAGATGTTGTGAACATCTGATAGGAACGTTCTGATGACTACTTGATAGTTTAGTGTGTCATGCATTACGGCTTAGAATTGAGGCTCCGAAACGTTTTGAACGTCATAGAACAAATGAGATGTTCTAAGAGCTGAAATTAGAATCTCAGGCTCATGCCCGTGTTGCGAGATATGAGATCTCCAACAAGATTCTTTGCCTGTAATATGAAAGAGAATAGCTCAATCATTGAGCATGTGCTCAGATTGTCTGGGTACTACAATCGCTTGAATCGAGTGGGAGTTGATCTTCCAGATAAGATAGTGATTGATATAGTTCTCCAAGTCACTGTCACTAAAGCTACTAGAACTTGGTGATGAACTATAAAACGCCAGGGGTAGAAGTAATGATCCCTGAGCTATTCGCGATGTTTGACACCATGAAGGTAGAAATCGAGAAGGAGCGTCAAAGTGTTGATGGTTAGTCAAAACCACTAGTTTCGAGAAGGGCAAGAGCAAGGAGGGAAACTTCATGGATAGCAAGTCAGTTGCAGTTCCAGTGAAGCAACCCAAAGTCTAACCCAAACCCGAGACTAAGTGCTTCGATTATGAGGAGAACGGTCGTTGAAGCGGAACAACCCTAGATACTTGGTAGATAAGAAGGCTGGCAAAGTCGACAGAAGTATATTGATATACGTGTTATTGATGTGTACCTTGCTAGTACTCCTAGTAGCACCTGGGTATTGGATACCGGTTCAGTTGCTAAATTTTAGTAACTCGAAGTAAAAGCTATGGAATAAACGGATACTAGCTAAGTGTGAGGTGACGATGTGTGTTGGAAATGTTTCCAAGGTTGATGTGATCAACATCGCACACTCTCTCTACCTTCGAGATTAGTGACGAACCTAAATAAATGTTATTTGGTATTTTTGCGTTGAGCATGAACGTGATTAGATCATGTTCATTGCAACACGGTTATTCATTTAAGTTAGAGAATAATGGTTATTCTATTTACATGAATAATACCTTCAATGGTCATGCACCCAGTAAGAATGGTTTGTTGAATTTTGATCGTAGTAATACACATGTTCATAACATTGATGCCAAAGGATACAAAGTTAGTAATGATAGTACCACATACTTGTGGCACTGCCGCTAAAATGTCATATTGGTATAAAGCGCATGAAGAAACTCCATGTTGATGGATATTTGGACTCATTCGATTTCGAATCGATTGAGACATGTGAACCATGCCTCTTTGGCAAGATAACTAAGGACCCCGTTTCCAGATGGATGGAACGGGCAAGTGATTTATTGGAAATGATACATGTTGATGTATGCAATCCAATGAGCCTTGTAGCATGCAGTGGATATCGTTATTTTCTTACCTTCACTGATGATTGGAGTAGATATAGTGTATATTTACTTAATGAAACAAAAGTCTGAATCGTTTGAAAGGTTTCAAGCAAATTCAGAGTGAAGTTTAAGATCATCATGACAAGAAGATAAAAATGCCCGCGATATGATCGTGGAGGTAAATATCTGAGTTACGAGTTTGGCATACAACTTTAGACAATATGAAAATTGTTCCACTACTCACGCCACCTGGAACACCATAGTGTGATGGTATGTCTGAACGTCATAGTCGTGCTCTATTGGATATGGTGCGGGTTATGATGTCTCTTATCATTTTACTACTATAGTTTTGGGGTTATGCATTAGAGACAACTGCATTCACTTTAAATAGGGCACCATATAAATCCGTTGAGATGACACAGTGTGAATTATGGTTTGGTAGAAACCTAAGCTATCATTTCTTAAAGTTTGGGGCTGCAACACTTATGTGGAAAAATGTTTTCACCTAATGAGCTCAAACCCAAAGCGGACAAATGCATCTTCATAGAATACCCTAAGAACAGTTGGGTGAACCTTCTATCTCAGATCCAAGCATAAAGTGTTTGTTGCTAAAATGGGTCCTTTCCCGAGAAAAGGTTTCTCTCGAAAGAATTGAGTGGGAGGAAGATAGAACTTGATGAGGTTGTTGAAACCTTTGTTTCAACCAGAGAGTAGCGCAGCGCAGAAAAGATGTTTCTATGCAACCTACGTCAGTTGAAGAGGAAGTAAATGATGATGATCATGAAGCTTCGGATCAAGTTACTATCGAACCTCGTAGGTCGACAAGGATGTGTACTGCTCCTGAGCGGTACAACAACCCTGTCTTGGAGGTCATGTTGTTGGACAACAATGAGCCTACGAGCTATGGAGAACCGATGATGGGCCCGGATTGCGACAAATGGTTAGAGGCCATGAAATCCGAGAAAGGATCCATGTATGAAAACCAAGTATAGACTTTGGTAGACTTGGTCGTTGGACAGTAGGTCGCTGAGTACAAATGGACTTTTAAAATGAAGAAAGACGTTGATGGTAAATGTCACCATTTATAAAGCTCGACTTGTCGCAAAGAAGTTTCCGGCAAGTTCAAGGAGTTGACTACGATAGGACTTTCTCACTCGTAGCAATGCTAAAGTCTGTTGGAATTATGTTAGCAGTTGCTACATTTTTCAATTATGAAATCTGGCAGATGGATGTCAAAACATCGTTTCCTTAACGGTTTACTTGAGGAAAGGTTGTATGTGATACAACCAGAAGGTTTTGTCAGTCCTAAAGATGCTAAAAGGTGTGCAAGCTTCAGTGATCCTTCTATGGACTGAAGCAAGCATCTCGGAGTTGGAATATATACTTTGATGTGGTGATCAAAGTTTTTGAGTCTATACAAAGTTTATGAGAAACTTGTATTTACGATAAAGTGAGTGAGAGCACTACAGAGTTTCTGATAAGCATATGTGGTTGACATATTGTTGATCGGAAATGATGTAGAATTTCTGGAAAGCATAAACGGTTGTTTGAAAAGAGTTTTTCAAAGGAAGACTTGGATAAAGCTACCTAATTGTTGAACATGAAGATCTATAGAGATAGATCAAGATGCTTGATGAGACTTTCAATGAGTACATACCTTGAGAAGATTTTGAAAGAGTTCAAAATGGATCAGTCGGAGAAAGGGTTCTCACCTGATTTGTAAGGTGTGGAAGTTGAGTGAGACTCAAAGCTCGACCACGGCATAAGAAAGAGAAAGGAGGAACGTCGTTCCCTATGCCTTAGCCATAGGCTCTGTATAGTATGCCATGCTGTGTACCGCACCTGTGTGTGCCTTGCCATGAGTCCGTCAAGGGGTACAAGAGTGATCCAGAAGTGAATCACTGGACAACGGTCAAGAATATCCTTAGTAACTAAAGGACTAAGGATATGTTTCTCGATTATGGAGGTGATAAAGAGTTTGTCGTAAAGAGTTACGTCGATGCAAGCTTTAACACCAATCCGGATGACCCGTAGTAGCAATCTGGATACATATAGTGGAGCAACCATTTTACCAAGTGGAGTATGGTAGCAGTGTTTACAGTTTGACATAGAGATTTGGAAAGGACATATGGATCTGAATGTCGTAGACCCGTTGATTATAAGACCTCTCTTACATGCAAAGCATGATCGAGCCCCAGAACTCATTGGGTGTTAGACTCATAACAATGCGAATCACGTGGTGATGTGAACTAGATTATTGACTCTAGTGCAAGTGGGAGACTGTTGGAAATATGCCCTAGAGGCAATAATAAATTAGTTATTATCATATTTCCTTGTTCATGATAATCGTTTATTATCCATGCTATAATTGTATTGATCGGAGACTTAGATGCATGTGTGGATACATAGACAAAACCATGTCCCTAGTATGCCTCTAATGGACTAGCTCGTTGATCAAAGATGGTTAAGGTTTCCTAGCCATGGACATGAGATGTCATTTGATAACTGGATCACATCATTAGGAGAATGGTGTGATGGACAAGACCCAAACTACAAACGTAGCATATGATCGTGTCAGTTTATTGCTACTGTTTTCTGCATGTCAAGTATATGTTCCTATGACCATGAGATCATGCAACTCACTGACACCGGAGGAGTGCCTTGTGTGTATCAAATGTCGCAACGTAACTGGGTGACTATAAAGGTGCTCTACAAGTATCTCCGAGGGTGTCTGTTGGGTTAGCATGGATCAAGACTGGGATTTGTTACTCCGTGTGACGAAGAGGTATCTCAGGGCCCACTCGGTAAGACAACATCACAATAAGCCTTGCAAGCAATGTGACTAAGTGTTGGTCACGGGATCTTGTATTACGGAACGAGTAAAGATACTTTCCGGTAACGAGGTTGAACTAGGTATATAGATACCAACGATCGAATCTCGGGCAAGTAACATACCGAAGAACAAAGGGAACATCATACGGGATTAACTGAATCCCTAACATAGAGGTTCGACCGATAAAGATCTTTGTCGACTATGTAGGAACCAATATGGGCATCAAGGTCCCGCTATTGGTTATCGACCGTAGAGGTGTCTCGGTCATGTCTACATAGTTCTTGAACCCGCAGGGTCTGCACACTTAAGGTTTGGTGACGTTTCGGTAGTATAGAGTTATGTATGGTGGTGACCGAAGGTTGTTTGGAGTCTCGGATGAGATCCTGGACGTCATGAGGAGCTCTGGAATGGTCCGTAGGTAAAGATTGATATATAGTAAGTCCTATTTTGGTCGCCGGAAAAGTTTCGGGCTCATCGGTAGTATACCGGGAGTGCCGGTAGTGTACCAGGAGACCATCGGGAGGGGTATTTCGACCCAAGAGGCTACATGGGCTGTGGGAGAGTGAATACCAGCCCTTTGTGTGCTGGTGGAAGTCCCACACAAGGCCCATGCGTCTGGGAAGAAAAGCCCAAAGAGAAAAAGGTGGAAAAAGGCAAAAAAGGCAAAAATAAGGAGGAGTCCTAGTCCTACTAGGATTGGAGGAGGAATCCTCCAATCCCACTAGGTTTGGCCGACCCAAGGGCTGCCTCTTTGGCAGCCAAGCCTCCTCCTCCTCTCCTCCTATATATGCTAGAGGATTTTAGGGTTTTGGCATAGAATTTTCAGCCACGTGCGACCCGTTCCTCTAGTGCATAGTTTCTCCTCTAGATCGGATTTCTGCAGTGCTTAGGCGAAGCCCTGCCGGAATAGCTCCACCACCATCTCTGGAGCGCCGTCATGCTGCCGGGGAACTCTTCTACCTCTCTGCTCCCTCTTGCTGGATCAAGAAGGCGGAGATCGTCATCGAGCTGTACGTGTGCTGAATGCGGAGGTGTCGTCCGTTCGGCGCTAGATCGGAAAGACCGTGATCAAGATCACGAGACAGATCATGATGAGTTCGCGGGACGGATCATGATGAGTTCGCGGCACGGATCATGACAAGATCGCGGGACGGATCGTGATGAGTTCGCGGGACGGATCGTGATTGGATCGCGGGACGGATCGTGATGAGATCACGGGACGCTCGGCGATTAGGATCGCGAAGACGTTCTACTACACCAACCGCATTTCTTAACGCTTCCCGCTTAGCAATCTACAAGGGTACATAGATCCACTCTCCCTCTCGTAGTTGCTCATCACCATGGATAGATCTGCGTGTGCGTAGGAAATTTTTTGTTTCCCATGCAACGTACCCCAACAGTTACTTGCCTGAGATTCGATCATCGGTATCTCTATACCTAGTTCAATCTCGTTACCGACAAGTCTCTTTACTCGTTCCGTAATACAAGATCCCATGGCTAAATCTTTAGTCACATTGCTTGCAAGTCTTATAGCGATGTTGTATCATCGAGTGGGCCCTGAGTTACCTCTCCGTCACACGGAGTAACAAATCCGAGTCTTGATCCATGCCAACCCAACAGACACCCTCGGAGATACCTGTAGAGCACCTTTATAGTCAGCCAGTTACATTGCGACGTTTGATACACACAAGGTACTCCTCCGGTGTCAGGGAGTTGCATTATCTGATGGTCATAGGAGCAGATACTTGACATTCAGAAAACTATAGCAATAAACTGACACGATCATATGCTACGTTTATAGTTTGGATCTTGTCCATCACATCATTCTCCTAATGATGTGATCTCGTTAATAAATGACATCTCATGTCCATGGCTAGGAAACCTTCACCATCTTTGATCAACGAGCTAGACCATCAGAGGCATACTAGGGACATGGTGTTGTCTATGTATCCACACATGTATCTGAGTTTTTGATCAATACAATTCTAGCATGGATAATAAACGATTATCATGAAAAAGGAAATATGATAGTAACTAATTTATTATTGCCTCTAGGGCATATTTGCAACAGCTACTTGCCTGGGATTCGATCCTCGTCTCTCCATACCTAGGTCATTCTCGTTACCGGTATGTCTATTTACTCGTTCCGTAATGCAAGATCCTGTGACTAACTCATTAGTTGCATTGCTTGCAAGCTTCTTGTGATGTTGTATTACCGAGAGTGCCCGGAGATATCTCTCATTCATAAGGAGTAACAAATCCTAGTCTCGATCCATGCCAAACCAACAGACACCTTCGGAGATACCTGTAGTGTTGGAAATATGCCCTAGAGGCAATAAATAAAGTGTTTATTATTATATTTCCTTGTTCATGATAATCATTTATTATCCATGCTATAATTGTATTAATTGGAAACACATTACATGTGTGGGTAAATAGACAACACTCTGTCCCTAGTATGCCTCTAGTGAACTAGCTCGTTGATCAAAGATGGTCAAGGTTTCCTGGCCATTGACATGAGATGTCATTTGATAACGGGATCGCATCATTGGGAGAATGATGTGATGGACAAGACACAAACTACAAACGTAGCATATGATCGTGTCAGTTTATTGCTACTGTTTTCTACATGTCAAGTATATGTTCCTATGACCATGAGATCATGCAACTCACGAACATCGGAGGAGTGCCTTGTGTGTATCAAACGTCGCAACGTAACTGGGTGACTATAAAGGTGCTCTACAGGTATCTCCGAGGGTGTCTGTTGAGTTGGCATGGATCAAGACTGGGATTTGTTACTCCGTGTGACGGAGAGGTATCTCAGGGCCCACTCGGTAATACAACATCACAATAAGCCTTGCAAGCAATGTGACTAAGTGTTAGTTGCGGGATCTTGTATTACGGAATGAGTAAAGATACTTGCCAATAACGAGGTTGAACTAGGTATGGAGATACCGACGATTGAATCTCGGGCAAGTAACATACCGAAGAACAAAGGGAACATCATACGGGATTAACTAAATCCTTGACATAGAGGTTCGACCGATAAAGATCTTCGTAGAATATGTAGGAACCAATATGGGCATCCAGGTCCCGCTATTGGTTATTGACCATAGAGGTGTCTCGGTCATGTCTACATAGTTCTCGAACCCGCAGGATTTGCATACTTAAGGTTCGGTGACGTTTCGGTAGTATAGAGTTATGTATGGTGGTGACCGATGGTTGTTCGGAGTCTCGGATGAGATCCCGGACGTCACGAGGAGCTCCGGAATGGTCCGGAGGTAAAGATTGATATATAGGAAGTCCTGTTTTGGTCACCGGAAAAGTTTCGGGCTAATCGGTAATGTATCGGGAGTGCCGGTAGTGTACCGGGAGACCACCGGGAGGGGTATTTCGACCCAAGAGGCTTCATGGGCTGTGGGAGAGTGAATACCAGCCCTTAGTGGGCTGGTGGAAGTCCCACACAAGGCCCATGTGGCTGGAAAGAAAAACCCAAAAGGAAAAAGGTGGAAAAAGGCAAAAAGAAAGGCAAAATAAGGAAGGAGTCCTAATCCTACTAGGAGTGGAGGAGGTGGACTCCTCCCTCCTTGTTCGGCCGAACCAGATTGGCTTGGAAGCCAAGGCTGCCTCCTCTCCTCCTCTCCTCCTATATATACTAGAGGGTTTTAGAGTTTTTGCACAAGATTTTCAGCCACGTGCAACCCTACCCCCTTGTCCATAGTTTCTCCTCTCGATCGGATTTCTGCAGTGCTTAGGCAAAGCCCTGCCGGAATAGCTCCACCACCATTGCCGGAGCACCGTCACGCTGCCGGAGAACTCTTCTTCCTCTCCGCTCCTTCTTGCTGGATCAAGACGGCGGAGATCGTCATCAAGCTGTACGTGTGCTGAACGCGGAGGTGCCGTCCGTTTGGCGGTAGATCGAAAGGATCATGATCAAGTTCGTGGGACAGATCGTGATCAAGTTTGCATGACGTATCGTCATTGGATCGCAGGACTCATGACGATTTGGATCGCGAAGACGTTCGACTACACCAACCGCGTTTCTTAACGCTTCCCGCTTAGCGATCTACAAGGGTACATAGATCCACTCTCCCTCTCGTAGATGTTCTTCACCATGGATAGATCTGCATGTGCATAGGAATTTTTTTGTTTCCCATGCAATGTTCCCCAACAGTGGCATCATGAGCTAGGTCTATGTGTAGATGAGATCTCGAGTAGAACAGAAAAGGTTTGTGGGCGTTGATGCTTAGGTTGCTTCCTCCCTTGGTCGGATTTTGGTTCAGCGGTATTGTGACATGAAGCGGCGTGGACCAACATTACTCGTACGCTTACGAGAGACCGGTTCCCTTGACCGCAACTTGTTGCATAGATGGCTTGCGGGTGCTAGTTTCTCTCACTTTAGTTGGATCGGATTCGACAAAGACGGTCCTTGAGAAGGTTGAAAAGCAACTAGTGTATCACCGTTGTGGTTTTTGCGTAGGTGAGAATTGTTCTTGCTAGATACCCGTAGCAGCCACGTAAAACATGCAACAACAATTAGAGGACGTCTAACTTGTTTTTGCAGGGTATATTGTGATGTGACATGGCCAATTACATGATGTGATATCTGTGATGTATGAGATGATCATGTAATGTATAGATTATCATGACTTGCATGTTGATGAGTACGACAACCGGCAGGAGCCATAGGGTTGCTTTAATTATTGTATGACCTGCATGTCAATCATTAAGCGCTATGTAATGCTTTACTTTATCACTAAACGGTAGCAATAGTAGTAGAAGCATGTTGGGCGCGACGACCCCGATGGCGACACGTTGATGAAGATCAAGATGATGAAGATCATGGTGTCATGCCGGTGACGATGGAGATCATGTCGGTGTTTTCTAGATGGAGATCAAAAGCACAAGTTCATGGCCATATCATGTCACTTATTAATTTCATGTGATGTTAATCCTTTTATGCACCTTGTTTTGCTTAGGATGACGGTAGCATTATAAGGTGATCCCTCACTTAAATTTCAAGATGAATTGTGTTCTCCCCGAGTGTGCATCATTGCGAAAGTTCGTCGTGTCGAGACACCACGTGATGACCGGGTGTGATAGACTCTATGTTCACATACAACGGGTGCAAGCCAGTGTTGCACACGCAGAACACTCGGGTTAAACTTGACGAGCCTAGCATGTACAAACATGGCCTCAGAACACAAGAGACCGAAAGGTCGAACATGAGCCATATAGTAGATATGATCAACATAATGATGTTCACCATTGAAGCCACCTCAACTCACGTGATGATCGGACTTGAGGTGGTGGATTTGGATCATGTGACACTCAGATGACCTAAGGGATGTCAATTTGAGTGGGGGCTTTAGTAATTTGATTAACTAAACTCATTATCTTGAACAATAGTCTAAGTAAACTTTGCATATTTATGTTGTAGATCAATGGCTCGCGCAGTAGCACCCTTGAATTTTAATGCGTTCCTAGAGAAAGCTAAGTTGAAAGATGATGGAAGTAACTTTGTTGACTGGGCATGTAATCTGAGGATTATCCTCACGGCTTCCCAGAAATCATATGTCCTTGATGCACCGCTTGGTGACCAACCAGAAGACATGACCTCCGAAGACGTTAAGAACGCTTGGGAGGCACGTACCAGAGATTACTCAATAGTTCAGTGTGCAATATTGTATGGCTTAGAACCTGGACTTCAAAGATGTTTTGACCGTCATGGAGCATATGAGATGTTCCAGGAGTTGAAGTTTATCTTTCAGAAGAATGCCCGGATCGAGAGGTATGAAACCTCCGATAAGTTCTATGCTTGCAAGATGGAGGAGAACGGGTCTATCAGTGAACATATACTCAGAATGTCTGGGTATTCAACTTGTCTAACGGAGTTGGGAATTGCCTTTTCGCCAGAGGAGATCACTGACAGAGTTCTTCAATCACTGCCACCTAGTTACAAGAGCTTTGTGATGAACTATAACATGCACGGGATGAACAAGTCAGTCGCCGAGCTGTTTGCGATGCTTAAAGTCGCTGAGTCTGAAATCCAGAAAGAACATCAAGTGTTGATGATCAATAAAACCACTAGTTTCAAGAAAAATGGTAAGGTCAAGGGCAAGGGCAAGAAGGGTAAAACCAAGAAGGATGGCAAAGCGGTTGCTACTCCTGTAAAGAAGCCCAAGCATGGACCCAAGCCAGAAACTGAGTGCTTTCATTGCAAGGGAACTGGTCACTGGAAGCGGAACTGCCCCAAGTACCTGGCTGACAAGAAGGCGGCCAACGACAAACAAGGTATATATGGTTATTGATGTGTACCTTGCTAGCTCTCGTAGTAGTGCCTGGGTATTTGATACCGGTTCGGTTGCTCACATTTGCAACTCAAAGCAGGAACTACGGAATAAACGAAGGCTGGCGAAGGACGAAGTGATGATGCGCATGGGAAATGGTTCCAAGGTTGATGTGATCGCCGTCGGCATGCTCTCTCTTCGATTACCATCGGGATTAGTGATGAACCTGAATAATTGTTATTTAGTGCATGCGTTAAGCATGAACATTATATCTGGATCTTGTTTATTGCGAGACGGATACTCATTTAAATCATAGAATAAAGGTTGTTCTATTTATATGAGTAGTAGCTTTTATGGTCATGCACCCAATGTTAGGGGTTTATTCATATTGAATCTTGATAGTGATGACACACATGTTCATAACATTGATGCCAAAAGATGTTGAGTTGATAATGATAGTACCACTTTCTTGTGGCACTGCCGTTTAGGTCATATTGGTGTAAAACGCATGAGGAAGCTCCATGCTGATGGACTTTTGGAGTCACTTGATTTTGAATCACTTGATACATGTGAACCATGCCTCATGGGCAAGATGACTAAAACACCGTTATCTGGAACAATGGAACGGGCGAGTGACTTATTGGAAATCATACATACTGATGTGTGCGGTCCAATGAATGTTACTGCGCGTGGTGGATATCGTTATTTTCTCACCTTCACTGATGACTTAAGTAGATATGGGTATATTTACTTGATGAAACACAAGTCTGAAACGTTTGAAAAGTTCAAGCAATTTCAGAGTGAAGTTGAGAATCATCGTAACAAGAAGATTAAATTCCTGTGATCTGATCGAGGAGGTGAATATCTGAGTTATGAGTTTGGCCGTCACTTAAGACAATGTGGAATTGTTTCACAGTTGACACCGCCCGGAACACCACAGCGTAATGGTGTGTCCGAACGTCGTAATCGAACCTTATTAGATATGGTGCGTTCTATGATGTCTCTTGCTGATTTACCACTATCGTTTTGGGGTTATGCATTAGAGACAGCTGCATTCACTTTAAATAGGGCACCATCGAAATCCGTTGAGACGATGCCATATGAACTGTGGTTTGGCAAGAGGCCAAAGTTGTCGTTTCTTAAAGTTTGGGGATGTGATGCTTATGTCAAAAACCTTCAGCCTGAAAAGCTGGAACCCAAAGTGGAAAAATGCGTCTTCATAGGATACCCGAAAGAGATAGTCGGGTATACCTTCTATCTCAGATCCGAAGGCAAAGTGTTTGTCGCTAAGAACGGAACATTTCTTGAGAAAGAGTTTCTCGAAAGAATTGAGTGGGAGGAAAATAGAGCTTGATGAGGTTATTGAACCTTTACTTCAACCAGAAAGTAGCGCAACACAGAAAGATGTTTCTATGGAACCTACAACGGTAGAAGAGGAAGTTAATGATGATGATCATGAAGCTTCGGATCAAGCTACTATTGAACCTCGTAGGTCGACAAGGCCGCGTACTACTCCTGAGTGGTACGGCAACCCTGTCTTGGAGGTCATGTTGTTGGACAACAATGAACCTACGAGCTATGGAGGAGCAGTGATGGGCCCGGATTCCAAGAAATGGTTAGAGGCCATGAAATCCGAGATGGGATCCATGTATGAAAACAAAGTATGGATTTTGGAAGTATTACCTGAAGGGCGAAAGGCCATTCAGAACAAATGGATCTTTAAGAAGAAGACAGACGTGGACGGTAATGTCACCGTCTATAAAGCTCGACTTGTGGCAAAGGGTTTTTCACAAGTTCAAGGAGTTGACTACGATGAGACCTTCTCACCCGTAGCGATGCTTAAGTCTGTCAGAATCATGTTGGCAATAGCTGCTTATTTCGACTATGAAATTTGGCAAATGGATGTCAAAACAGCATTCCTCACGGTTTCCTTGAGGAAGAGTTGTATATGATGCAACCAAAAGGTTTTGTCGATCCAGAGAATGCTGACAAAGTTTGCAAACTCCAGCGATCCATTTATGGGCTGGTGCAAGCATCTCGAAGTTAGAATAAGCGCTTTGATGAGGTGATCAAAGCGTTTGGTTTTATACAAGTTTATGGAGAAGCTTGTATTTACAAGAAAGTGAGTGGGAGCTCTATAGCGTTTCTAATATTATATGTGGATGACATATTGCTGACTGGAAACAATATAGAAATGCTAGAAAGCGTCAAGGAATATTTGAACAAGAGTTTTTCAATGAAGGACCTAGGAGAAGCTGCTTTCATATTAGGCATTAAGATCTATAGAGATAGATCAAAACGCTTGATAGCACTTTCACAGAGCACATACCTTGATAAAGTTTTGAAGAAGTTCAAAATGGATCAGTCCAAGAAGAGGTTCTTGCATGTGTTACAAGGTGTGAAGTTGAGTAAGACTCAATGCCCAGTGACTATAGAAGATAGAGAAAAGATGAGTGTCATCCCCTATGCTTCAGCCATAGGCTCTATCATGTATGCAATGATGTGCACAAGACCGGATGTTAGCCTTGTCATAAGTATGGCCGGAAGGTTTCAAAGTGATGCTGGAATGGAACACTGGGCAGCGGTCAAGAATATCCTTAAGTACCTGAAAAGGACTAAGGAAATGTTTCTTGTTTATGGAGGTGATGAAGAGCTCTTCGTAAAGGGTTACGTCGATGCAAGCTTTGACACTGATCCGGATAACTCTAAGTCGCAAACCAGATACGTATTTATTCTCAACAGGGGAGCGGTAAGCTGGTGCAGTTCCAAGCAAAGTGTGGTAGCCGATTCTACATGTGAAGCGGAGTACATCGCAGCCTCAGAGGCGGCGAAGGAAGGTGTCTGGATGAAGCAGTTCATGACAGATCTTGGAGTAGTGCCCAGTGCACTGAATCCAATGAACCTGTTCTGTGACAACACTGGTGCCATTGCTTCAACTCCATCCGCGATTACATCAAGGAGAAGGACATAAATATTTGCAAAGTGCACACGGATCTGAATGTTGCAGACCTGTCGACTAAACCTTTTCCAAGGGCTAAACATGATCAACACCAGAACTGCATGGGTGTTCGATTCATTACAATGTAAATCACATAGTGATGTGAGCTAGATTATTGACTCTAGTGCAAGTGGGAGACTGTTGGAAATATGCCCTAGAGGCAATAAATAAAGTGTTTATTATTATATTTCCTTGTTCATGATAATCATTTATTATCCATGCTATAATTGTATTAATTGGAAACACATTACATGTGTGGGTAAATAGCCAACACTCTGTCCCTAGTATGCCTCTAGTGAACTAGCTCGTTGATCAAAGATGGTCAAGGTTTCCTGGCCATTGACATGAGATGTCATTTGATAACGGGATCGCATCATTGGGAGAATGATGTGATGGACAAGACCCAAACTACAAACGTAGCATATGATCATGTCAGTTTATTGCTACTGTTTTCTGCATGTCAAGTATATGTTCCTATGACCATGAGATCATCCAACTCACGAACATCGGAGGAGTGCCTTGTGTGTATCAAACGTCGCAACGTAACTGGGTGACTATAAAGGTGCTCTATAGGTATCTCCGAGGGTGTCTGTTGAGTTGGCATGGATCAAGACTGGGATTTGTTGCTCCGTGTGACGGAGAGGTATCTCAGGGCCCACTCGATAATACAACATCACAATAAGCCTTGCAAGAAATGTGACTAAGTGTTAGTTGCGGGATCTTATATTACGAAACGAGTAAAGAGACTTGCCAATAACGATGTTGAACTAGGTATGGAGATACCGACGATCGAATCTCGGGCAAGTAACATACCGAAGAACAAAGGGAACATCATACGGGATTAACTAAATCCTTGACATAGAGGTTCGACCGATAAAGATCTTCGTAGAGTATGTAGGAACCAATATGGACATCCATGTACCGCTATTGGTTATTGACCGTAGAGGTGTCTCGGTCATGTCTACATAGTTCTCGAACCTGTAGCACACTTAAGGTTCGGTGACGTTTCGGTAGTATAGAGTTATGTATGGTGGTGACCGATGGTTGTTAGGAGTCCCGGATGAGATCCCGGACGTCATGAGGAGCTCCGGAATGATCCGGAGGTAAAGATTGATATATAGGAAGTCCTATTTTGGTCGCCGGAAAAGTTTCGGGCTAATCGGTAATGTACCGGGAGTGACGGTAGTGTACCGGGAGACCACCGGGAGGGGTATTTCGACCCAAGAGGCTTCATGGGCTGTGGGAGAGTGAATACCAGCCCTTAGTGGGCTGGTGGAAGTCCCACACAAGGCTCATGCGGCTGGAAAGAAAAACCCAAAAGGAAAAGGGTGGGAAAAGGCAAAAAAGGCAAAATAAGGAAGGAGTCCTAATCCTACTAGGAGTGGAGGAGGTGGACTCCTCCCTCCTAGTTCTGCCGAACCAGATTGGCTTGGAAGCCAAGGCTGCCTCCTCTCCTCCTCTCATCCTATATATACTAGAGGGTTTTAGGGGTTTTGCACAAGATTTTCAGCCACGTGCAACCCTACCCTCTAGTCCATAGTTTCTCCTCTAGATCGGATTTCTGCAGTGCTTAGGCGAAGCCCTGCCGGAATAGCTCCACCACCATCACCGGAGCGCCGTCATACTGCCAGAGAACTCTTCTTCCTCTCCGCTCCTTCTTGCTGGATCAAGACGGCGGAGATCGTCATCAAGCTGTACGTTGCTGAACGCGGAGGTGTCGTCCGTTCGGCGCTAGATCGGAAGGATCGTGATCAAGTTCGTGGGACGGATCCGCGGGACGGATCGTGATTGGATCGCGGGACTCACGGCAATTTGGATCGCGAAGACGTTCGACTACACCAACCGCATTTCTTAACACTTCCCGCTTAGCGATCTACAAGGGTACGTAGATCCACTCTCCCTCTCGTAGATGTTCATCATCATGGATAGATCTGCGTGTGCGTAGGAAAATTTTTGTTTCCCATGCAACGTTCCCCAACATGTAGAGGGCCTTTATGATCACCCAATTACGAAGTGATGTTTGATAGGACACAAGGTATTCCTCCGGTGTCAGGGAGTTGCATGATCTCATGGTCTAAGGAATAGATACTTGACATGAAGAAAGCTGTAGCAACAAACTAAGCGATATGATCATATGCTAAGCTTGCGGCTGGATCTTGTCCATCACATCATTCTCCTTATGATGTGATCCCGTTAATAAATGACAACTCATGTCTATGGTAAGGAAACCTTAACCATCTTTGATCAACGAGCTAGTCTAGTAGAGGCTCACTAGGGACATAGTGTTGTTTATGTATCCACACATATATATGAATTTCCGGTCAATACAATTATAGCATAGATAATAAAATATTATCATGAACAAGGAAATATGATAATAACCAATTTATTATTGCCTCTAGGGTATATTTCCAACAACAACAGGGTATAAAATTTCGGTTCTTGATTTAATTCCCCATATGAATGTGATCGTGTAAATAAATGTTTGTCAAAAAACTGCTCGTGATTTACGTGGCCAAATATACTTTATGATTTTATTTTGCAATCACTTATTGTCTTACCTAAGTTAATTAAAGGTGAGACAATTAAGGAAGTTTTCAAGGAATGATGCTTAGAAAAAGGATGAAACGTTGGACGAAGCACTCTACCTAGTAGAAACGGTAACACCATTCTTTTTTAAGTATAGTAATGATAGTGAGAGCATATATGGAATGCTAACACACAAGTTACTCTAAACTAGGTATGTGCCCGTGCACTGGCCAAATATTTTAAGAGGACCATGTGCAATAAATCTTGATGCAAAAATAAGTAAATAGATAAAATAATGTTATGTTTTGGTTATAAACCATATATTTTCTGTCATTGATTATTAAAATTACAAATTAGTATGTGTCCATGATTGATCAGTTTTATTGTGTTACCAAAGATAACTGATTAAATGTTATTTATTTATTAGCGGGCCATCAATTTATTATGATTTATTGGGTTACCAAAGGTGTCAGGTGGGTACTAGGTTATGCAAGAAAATAATGTTGTTTACACAACATGAATTTATTGATATACCATAGGTTCATGTGGTTTATTGGGTTACCAAATATTGGTCCGATGAAAGGGGGTGGAAAAGCAGGAAAATTGGTGGAGGGTGGGAGGACAGATGGTGATGAGGAGAAAAAATTACGTAAGATGGAGGTTAGAGGTAAGACGATTGGGGAAGGAATGAGCAAAACAGGAAGCTTATATAAATGAGGGTGGTTATAATAATTTAGCAAAATATACAAGCCAAGAAGAAGCAATCTTTATACTATATATGTTGTAGAAGCATTAAAAAATATTGGAACTTGGCAAAAAGTTGCAATTCTAGATGCATGTGTGAAAAAGTTCATAATGTCTCATTTGATTCAAAGAATTTCATATGATTTTTGGAGGTTACTATCTAATTGGAATTTACCCCGCATTGGCCATTTGATTCATATGATTGAATCACGTATGAATTTTTCGAAAGGAATCATGTCTACTACATTTGATAAGAAATCTAGCATCCATTCCAACCCCATTTTACAACTCTTTTTAATGTGAAATCAAATACTCTATCCTAATCCTATAGGATTCAAGTGGACACGCCACTTCGATCCTGTATTTTTTTTCCATTCCTATGTTTGGGAATTTTGCAAATCAAAGAGGGCCTAACAAGGGAGTAGTATGCAAGGTATTGATACCACACGAAGCATCCTCACAGAGATTTTTGTCGGAGTATTCACATGTTGGCGAGCAAATGTGTAGAACATAAGGACATGTACAGTTGCATGTCACCGACAGTGTAGATAAGCTCATTGTACTGTCTTAGAAAAATAGTCTGTGTGTACAAGGCCATGCCCCTGCAATCTGTAGAGTCCTGAGAGGTCCCACATAAGTGAAAATTATTTGACGCAGATGGACTCTTTGGATCAATATAGCGATGATACACCACTAACTGATTACAACATGAATCAACCAAGATTACTACATGGGTCAGCCCATCTTTACTAGACGGAAAATCACTACATAGATCAAGGGGAAAAGTACTTTAGCTTTCTCCACTGTCAAGAACGTGGCGTCGACATGAAGAGGTAAAAGTCGTTGTTTGACGGGCAATGACACCGGTCAGCGCGTTCGCGGGGGATTGACCCTGCGTCAAGGCTCGTGGAGCAGCATCAAGGCTGCTCGTCCAACTGCGGAGTGACTGCCTGGATTATTGGGGAGGAAGCAGACTCATGTGGTTGGTTGTAGCCGTGGTGGCTCGACGCGACAACGTCTAGTTGTTGCCCTAGTGACATGCGCAAGGGGTCGTGAGGTCGATGGAGTTTAGGCCAGCATGATCGGTGCGACCATGGGGTTGAGGAAGAGGCGGCTTACACCTTCCTAACTTTCCTCCTTCACATTCATATGATTAAGCTGGGGCGTGGCTCGCAACGCACTGCTATTTGATTTGGTTCGAGGTCAGATATTTTTTTATGTAAGATTTGTGAAAATGAGTGTAGCCATATTCATCATTAATTAATATATACTCGTTTCACCTGCAAAAGAAAAATATGATTAAGCTACACCTCCCTAACATGAAGGAGAAAAGTCACCTAACCTACACCTTCCTAACTTTCCTCCTTCACATCCATATGATTAAGCTTAAAATGACTTAAATTAATTTACAAATTATAAATCTACTGTATACATTTATCAAAATTGCACACAAATAAAATTATGGTAAAGCAAATTTAATTTATTTTTTTACATGAACAGTACCTCTGCTACAGTACATAAATACAGTGTTCGTTATAGTATCCGTAACTTTTCTTCTCTGTTTTACACTAATTTACATTGTAGCTTAGGTGGCTTCTCTTCTTCATGTTAGAGGATCCACTTCCATGATTTATGCAACCAGTTGATGGGCTGGAGATTGAAGAACGTATTCGCTTTTAGACCGTTTTGACGGTTTCACAAATCAAACCGGAAGGGTTTCTGGAGCAGATGATTTTGAGAAAAAAATGGGAGAGGAGGGGCGTGGGAGCATGAGGGTTGTGTATGAAAGGGTAGATGAAGGTCACGAGCGAAACCCTTTTTAGGGTAGAGGAAAACTTATTCTTGTTTAGGTAGTACTATCAAAAGGGCATGTGACTTACAACGGGAGGAAAAGAATATCATAATATTCAGTGGCTAAGGCCACATTTTGTTGCATCACTAACATATACTATCACTCTTAAATTTGTGAAATCATGAACGTTTTTAAAACTCGTGGACATATTTGAAATCGTTAACATTTTTCAAATTCCTGAAAACTTACACAAAATTTTGAACGTTTTCTAAAATCAAGAACATGTTTTGAATTGATGACATTTTATAATATTAGAAAACATTTTTTTTAAATCGTGAACATTTTTTAACAATTTTCTTGAATCTACAAACATTTCTAGAATCGACGAACATTTTTTTTGGAAATTGGTGGAATAATTCTTGAAATTCATGAACATTCTTTTGCTTTAACGAGAATTTTTTAATTTTAACAAACATTTTTTTGAAATGCATGATCATTTTTTGTATGATCGAACATTTTCTGAATGAATAAACTATTTTGTAAGTCATAAATAGTTTCTTAATTTGTAGAATAGTTTTTAATTCATGAACATTTTTTGAATTGATGAAATTTTATTCAAATTCATTAACATTTTTAATACACTAACTTTGTAAATAATCATGTATATTTTTTAAATTTCCTGAACATTTTTTCCCAATATTTCGAACAATTTAACATATTTTTACAAAATCGCAAACATTTTTTGAATCCACAAACATTTTATGATTTATGAAACATTTTATTACAAAATTATCATTTTTCTAAGTTTTTGGAACTTTTTTGAAGTCCTAAATTATTTAAAGTAGGGAAAACAAAAAAGGAAAAGGAAAAATAAAAACGAAATTTAAAAATTAGGCCGCCCGGACATGGGTTGACCCAAACGGGCGAGCTGTATTTTCTACCAGCGTGCAGAGCTCAGTATAGGGGTCCCTACTGCATGGGTCGGTCCAGGAGGGGATTCCCTTGTGTGAAACATTTTTATCACTTATAGTTGACATTGATAAGTAATATTTTTCAACTTTAGGGGCAATTTCCATGACATACCGCCATAAGCAATGGCCCCTTTATTATTAGGTACATATATAGATAGATAAATCAAGCAAAAAGTAAATACTTTGGTGTTCTCTATTGTACAATGTTTAGAACGTGGCGTCAAGTTGAAGAGGTAGAAGCCGTTGTTTGACGGGCAATGTCGTCGACCGTCACATCCATTGAGGATTGCGGATTGCTCCCGCGTACGAGGCTCATGGAGCAGCGTCAAGGCCAACATGTCCACTTGAGGGGTCGTTGCGTGAATTATCGGAAAGGAAGCGACCGCCCGTGGTAGGTTGCAGCTCTCACGGTTCGGTGTGACGACATCTAGTTATTGTCATAGCGACCAGCGTAAAAGGTCATGAGGCCGAGTGAGATTAGGCCGGCATGATCGATGCGACCATGAGGTTGAGGGAGAGGCGGGTATGATTTTGATGCGATTGGTTGACGGGGTGAAGACTGAATAACATATCTGCTTTAGATTGTTTTGAAGGATTCATTGATTAAACCAGGTGGTTTTTTGGTGCACATAGTTTTGAGGGGAAAAAAGGTGGGGATGGGCGTGAGACGAGCAACGTAGGAAGGGGTGGACAAAGGTCTGGAGTGAAACATTTTTTTACGGGAGATGAAACCTTATTTTTGTAGGTAGCGTATAGATATAAATACGATATAGAGATTGGCTATTCAAGTGAATACCCTTGAATTAAAGTGCGTTGGACCTTGCTGCAAGGTGGTATCCGGTTCAACTGATGGTGGTTGTTGCACGTGCCGTAGCCAGTCAACCATTTTGATAAATAAGTGTGAAGTATTTGTAGAAGAAAAGCACGAGAAAACTAAAATCAAAATACATGAGAAATGACGATAATTTAGAATCTATAGGGAAAATAAATTATAAATACTCTTCCTTAGATATCTATCAAAGGTGGGTGGGTGAATGGGAGGTTTGATAATTCCTTTAAAATGTACGTTCTCCGGAGAAAAATAAAGTACACAAAACTACAAGAAAACTAAAGTGAATTAAACCGAGAAAGAACTAAAGTGATGATGGTTGTTGGGGTCATGGTGTTACCGAGGGAGGAAACATCGCCTTGGTCTCCAGATCCTCTATCCTCTTCTCGATCTTGTTCGTGTGGGACCGCAGCGACGTGAGCGCCTCCACTTGATTAGCACCCTAGGCTTTCATGTCATTTGGCTTTTCGAGAACTTGCTTGAGCATCTTGGTTGACATCGCGTCGTCTTGAGCAGAGACCTCGGCCATGTAGTTGGCTACCTCCTCTTGAAATCGTGTAACGGTCTTCCCTGATGCCAGGACAGCGGAATCCGATTGCCACTTAGCACAATGACCTCCGATCGAAATTAGAGCAACATACTAAATCTGTCACCACCTCTCGTCAAAACTACGATATAAGCTGGAAGCATGGACCGTTGGCTCCGAATTTAGAATAGTAAAACTGAACCTAAAGTGAGCCCTCTCACGCATCCTCACTCGTGAACCGTTGGATTTCGTGTTTGGGACATCCAGGGCCGTCCGATTTGATTTCCTATCGTAAACTGGGCCAAGTGTCGTAATGGGCCGCTACTCCCGTAGCTATTTTGGAGGTCTGTGGTTAATCCGGGTCCGCGGTGTACTGCCGACCCGTTAAACCATAATGGGTGAGACCAGAGATGAATCTCCTCCTCTCCCTCGCCTCAGACCCTCACCCCAACCCTCCCTCCGTGCCACAGCCGCCACTAGCTCTCGTGGATAATCTCCATTCTTCTACACCATGGATCCTGATCTCCTCCCCGAGTTCGCTTCCGACCGCTCCTCTCGGACCTCTCCACATCGCGACGCACGCTTTTTGACGCTGAATTTCGATGTCGGCCCGATGGAGCAGATCGGTCCGAATTCCGCGCCACAAGGTATGCCCCCTCCCTCCAAACCCAAGAGGAATTTCTCCCGTGCTCTTCCGGCAAGCTCCTCATCCCATGACGGGAATACAATGTATGGAAGTTATATCACACAAGTTTAATAAAAAAAAATGCCTGTAGAGAACCCTTTAATTGTTCTTGTTTTGTTTCAAGAGTAAGCTGGCGGGATTATAAACTCTGGCATTTCTGTGGAGAATTCCTCCAGCGCATGCACACGGGAAATAGATCACTTGGAGTAGAGCTACTCTCCTACAAGACTTGCCAGCAAAGGGCACGGTCACATGAAAGTTGATGTCATGTTGAACTGCTAGATCTGTAACGAGAAAGTGCTTCGATCACTATTGGCTATACCATTTCATTCTTTCCAGGAAAACAATTGGTTGAGTAATAAGTATTTATTTTTCAACTAGCATTCTGAAGTCTGAACAGGGCAACATCGTTTTATTCTGTTACAGGTTTCCAGTGGCAGGAATTCCTACACATGTTGCATATATGAAATAATAGGCCGAATTATTAACTTATTAGCTCATGTTTTGGTCTGTCTATGTTTCACATGAATCATGTATAACATTGTCCAATGCTATACATTCATGCACCATCATTTACTGACCTCATAAGTATCTGAAGCTGCACTAGGAAAACTGACATACAACGACACTTCTCTATCTTCTGGGTGTTATCTGATAATTTCTTATTGAACAAAGTTGGGTTGGGTTTCTGTTTTCTGAACTTTGCGCGGTAACTCTGCTATGCACTTCTAACAATTAAGTCAAATTCTTCAGCACATGCCTGGTTCAATTTATTTTCAGGTACTGCTCAATTATGTTACCGTTCAGCAGGCATTGCCAGAGATGAGGGCGTCAGTCAATCCAGCCGGCATGGGTGATTTGTATGACAGGGAGAAAGGAGGGAATCCAGCCGATGCGGGCGATTCAAGCCGACGCCTCGTCTGATTGAAACTGATCACTAAGATTTCAAGATGCAATCGTTGTTTAGTTTCAGAAATTCATGGTGAGTGTTGGTACATGCATATATGCTGCCTTCCCTAACACTCTTCACTCAACCTTTGCACTCTACATGTTTTTATTGTGTAAGAGGCAGTTATATTTGATGTAGTGAGCAACTTGATTGTAGATTTTACCAAGTTTCTATTTTACAGAGTGAGATCCGCGTCTGCCCACTGACCTGACGCCTCGTCGCTGCCGAACACCTGTGCTCTGTCGTGGCCATCTCTCATGCAGCATGACTAGAAGACTCCGACCCGTGTAGATCTGCCAGCCGCCGTCCCAACCGCATGATATTTCAATTTTAAAATTGTGATCTGTGTGCACAGTGAACAAATATCAAGCCTTTACATGCTACAACAGATACATCTGTATTTATTTAAAAGGAGGTTAAAACTGATATATGTGTGCAGTTCACATGTATTGGTTCCACTTAGTTACAACTGATATGTCCATGTATGGGAAAAATCTGTCTATTTGTCATGTATTTGCAGAATCTTGCCTTTCGTCTTATGTGTTGTTCTAGGTGATCATCTTTTCATGAATATAAATGTTCGGCTTTGGATGATAGTTTCATTAATTTTATCAGGACTACAAGGGCATAGCGCTTGCAAAAATACCCTGCTTAGACTATATAATGATCTTATTTGGGTAAATGATAAACCTTACCCAAAAAGTATGTAAAACAAAAGCTGGTCATGGTAATTAATGTGCATTTGCAATTGCACATAACCTTTCTTTTGATGGCACAGGGAATCTCCAGACAGGACAAAACTATCTATCTACATTAGCATTTCCCCCCAACTTTTTAAGAATATACACTAGGTAGTAAGTCTCATGGTATATCAAGTATAATTTCAGCTTATTTGTTAATGAGCATTGCCCTAATTTACATGGGATTTTATGCAAACTTCTGAAAGTATGGTCAGTTTTTATATGGTCATATTTCTTTTTATGAATTAGTTTTGTTTATTTCACATCACTGATCACTCCATTAAACTTGACAGTTTGAGCTTTTAAATTCTACGGATCATGCTTCCGCCATTGCTTGTTCCTTCACTCCTGACCAACACTATGTTACATGTGCCAATAACATAAGTGGACCAGCTCCAACTTGATAATCCAAATTGTATAATCACCATGGTGAGAAATGATAAATTCATTCCTTCCAATTTAGAAGACCTGAATAGTAGTCGCTTGCTTGCATAAAATAGCGAGTTCAAAGATAATATTTAACTTTGATTCCAATGCCAAGTTTTATTTGATTTCCATCTTAGTACTTTTGCTACACTATAGTAGTGATAATGCATGTGGCAATTATTGCGCTGATTAGATCATCACACAGGGACAGTATGAGGTTCTCAAGTCGATCATATATGCTCATGTATGTTTTATGCAAGACTTTCTTCATATATATCCCCACACACATGTTCTTATGTTGAACGTTTGATCCTAAGTAAGAAGTTCAGGAAAATTCTTGTATTTGCAAATTTAAAATATATGGCTTTCAAGCTTTATGCGTAGCAATCATCCCTGTTTTTTGTCATTTCTTTATTATTTCATCTTGAGTTTGCTATAGTAATGTGTTTGACAATGATCTTGTATTCTTTATGAATAAACATAGAGTTTACAGTTATAGTTGTATGTATTCTCTTGATTATTTAAGACCTAAAAGTTAGTTTTCTGACTAAGTAAGTGAGCAGTCTATGTTAAGCATGATTATTTTTTAAGAGTCAGTCTACTTTAAACTTTTCCTTAGTGCTGCTTTTCTGAATTGAACGCCAATCTTCTAATAAATCTTCCAATTCTAAAAAGTGAAACCTGACCTAGGAGTCCATTACCAATACCACCTCCTTAGACCAAATAAATTTAACCTTTTCTTTATTGACCAATACTGTACTCCATTGTTGTACACCGATTATAGTTTCATACTTTGATTACCGACAAAATATGGCTTGGCTTATCAGCTTGTGGCTATACCTACAATTCTATCGTAAAAATAGATAGACGCAGCAACGCGCGCCATCGATGATCTAATACCAATTGTAATACACGTCTATCCTCTGAATTGATTCACTGGTTTAGATTAGACACAAGACATAAGTACTTTGGGACCAGGAAACAAGAGGAGGAGGGAAAGGGTTTAGATTAGACACAAGACATAAGGACTTTGGGACCAGGAAACAAGAGGAGGAGGGAAAGAGATAAAAAGGGAAAGTCAAGATCCAGCTGTGTCGATGCTTATAGTCAAACACTATGGAATGGGGTGTTTTGGAGGACGAGCTCCATGGAGCTCGTTTTTTTGAAAAAATCGAAAATCATATTTTTAAGTTTCAAAAAATTCTGAAAAAAATCATACACGTTCATATGGATGTGTTTTACATGTGTGTAAAATCTGACGATGAAATACATTATGGTGCGAGCTACACAAAAAAGACAAATTCCTCCATTTTTTCCGGTGAACAGTGAATGTACTCTTCACCCTTTCAAAAAACACGTTTTTGTCTTTTTTGTGTAGCTCTTACCCTAATGTATTTCATCGTCAGATTTCACATACATGTATTATACATCCGTATGAACGTGTATGATTTTTTTCAGAATTTTTTAAAACTTAAAAATATGATTTTCGAATTTTTTAAAAAAACGAGCTCCATGAAGCTCGTCCTCCAAAGAGCATTTTTGAACACTATGTGCATATATATCTAGTCGCTTACAAGTATCAAGCCCTATAACCTACACGCACGTGACCCACTCTTTGATATTGGGCCTTCGTGTACAAGCACTTTTTCTTAAGGGCCCATTCGCAGTTGAAGTCAGATCCTGATGCAGAAGCGGATGTGGCTGAAGCAGACACTTCCGTCGCAACTTCGCTATGACACACACAAATCATTGCCTTGGATGTTGTGCAGTTCTGCACCATTCTAACCTTTAGAATACAATTTCATCGTGTTTTTACACATAGTTCAGCAATATCACCGGCATTTTTTCGACCGCAATAGCCAACAAACGTTCCCAGAGAGCATGGCATTTGTGGATGTTTTCTATGACAAGTTCTTCAAATACGCATGGCGATTTGTTTAGGGAATAGAGTAGAAACTACTCTACAGGGGATACATATTCAGAAACCATCACCGGACGAAGCCCCTTCGGCACATTGGCGACTATCTCCTGATCGCCTACATTCCTTGTTGCTTTAGCGAGTCCATGCGCTAACTCATTGCGAGATCTTCCCACATGGCTTATGTTATAGCTTGCAAAGCCTGACAATTCTTGTTTAATGTCCTTGATCAGAGCATAGCACTGAGACCTAGTATGATTCCTCTCCGCCAGCTCTTTAGTGATCGCTTGGAAGTCCATTTCTAGGATTAGGTGCCCGTTGTAATATTGTCGTCGTTTTCTCATGACAGATGCCATGGGTAGGCTTATCGAGAGTGGTTGGGGCCGAAAGGATGCCGGCAGGCTCCGGGAGCAGGGTTAGGCTCAAGCGGTGATGGACACGCGATGTACCCAGGTTCAGGGCCCTCCGTGGGAGGTAACACCCCTAGTCCTACTTGGTCTAGCTTAGACGGTGGTGAGGTTACACTGGTGCTCCTGGAGCTGTATGGCTAGAGGAGGAAGAAGGAGCTAGACTGCCTTTGTTTCCTCTCTACGTGGGAGTGGTGTGGTGTGTTCATCGATCGCCCCGTGCAAGGGGGGGGGCTCCGGGGGGTTTTATAGTCCAACCCCCCGGATTACAATACGAATAGAAGGCTATGGGGGGCGGCTGGCAGCCTCTCTAGCCGGCCGTGGGGGCCCCAAAGTGAGGGGTCTTGTCGCTGGTAGGACCCGCCGGCTGCAGGGTCCCGTCAGGAGCCGGAGGGGCCCGCAGGTGGGTCCCCGTGCCGGTCACTTCGCGGCACGGGTCGTCCTTCGGGGCGTCGTCTTGTGGCAGCCGACCGCGGTTAGCGGTATGGCCGGCTACACTGTAGCCATGCCGGGGCAGGTAATGAAGTGGTTGAGGGCGTGCCAACACTATTTCGGTGCCCGATCGCAGTCGGCCAGAGTCAGAGGCACTATTGCCTCCACTGTGGCCATGCGGGCGCTGACCCCCGATGAGATGGGGGCCACTATTGTCATGCGTACCTTGACCATGGCATCCAATGCGTGCCCGGCTAGGGAGCAGAGGGTTCCCGTTCCTAGCCAGCCGGCTCGTCGTAGCCGACAGCACGGAGCCGAATTGCAGGGGGAGACTGCTTGTCCTACAATTGTTTTAGAAGGTTGGTGTAGAGGGTCGTTTGAGGCTACCTCGGGGTTATCCCCCCGACAAATATTTTGCATGCGTATGCAGTCCGGTTAATGCAGCCTTTGCCTCTGCCTCCTCCACACACCTGCTTGCAGTCAGCCTTTTGCAAACTGAAACAAGCACATGACCGTTGCCATCCCTAGCAACCGCTCCTGTTACAAATTCACCTGTCTCGGCCAAGAACGATGCATCAGTATTCAGCTTCACCTTCTCTCGTGCAGGTCTCTCCCAGCGCACGTTCCGTCTTGGGGGACATCGGGGCTGTGTAGCATTAGTCATGCTGGATAAACCATCAGTCACCATCGCCATTGCAAGGTCTTCAACATATTTCTTGAGGAAAAGCACAGATCCCCCAATAGTCTCTTTACCATTATATCTTAGGGTACGTTCTCTCAAGTGCCAACACCTCCATAGCAGGAGTAAGATTTTAGCCCGCACTTCCTCTATTTCCTTGTCCAAAAGTACCTGTAACCAGTCCCTCCCTATATATCTGAAAGATTTCTCAGAGGGTAGCGACCATTCCTTCCTCATGGCGACACGGAGGGCCCTACTCTTTGAGCAATTTATCACCGCATGATGCTCATCCTCCACTCCATTGCCACAGATATTACATGTCGAATCCACCTCAAGCGTCCTTTTAAATTTATTGTTTTTTGTGGCCAGGGTGTTTGTGGCTATTCTCCAACCAAAAATTCTTACTTTCTCAAGCACATTTGCTTTCCAAATGAGGTCCCAAATACTCCGGTCTCCTGCATCCCTAGCTGAACTTGAGGGACTTGGCTGATTGGCTTCACATAAGGATGCATCCAATTTGTAGGCACTCCTGACCGTGAACCTTCCATTCGACTCATAATGCCACGTAATGCAATCTTCTGAGTCCGATGTCGGAATGGGTATCTTACAAATTTCATCTGGATCAAACTTATGGAATATTTTGTGGATCAGATTCTCATTCCACTCCTTCCCCTCTGCATTCATTAGTTGGTTAACCCAATGAAGTCAAGATCTTCTAATGAACGCAGCAGCCTTAAGCCCTTCTTTTCTAGGGATCAATCGATCTCGCCAAATCTGAATATTTCTTCCATCTCCCACCCACCAAATTAAACCCTCATTTAACAGTTCTAGTCCGAATTCAATTGCTCTCCACACCGGGGACGCGTCCGAGGCAAAAAACAGTGTCCAGAAGGTCGCCATTGGGGAAGTACTTGGATTTTAAAACTCTTGCACAAAGGCTGTTTGGGAAGTGAATTAACCTCCACCCTTGTTTGGCCAAGAGGGCTTGGTTGAACAGGTGCATGTCTTTGAAGCCTATACCACCAACACGTTTAGGTTTAATCATGCGCTCCCATGCCATCCAATGGACCCTTCTCTGACCTTGTTCATCGCCCCCACCAAAACTCTTTTATTAGTCTTTCATATCTCTCATAAAAGCTCTTTGAGAGAAAAATACAACCATCGTGTAGGTTGGGAGGGCTTGGACCACAGATTTGATGTGAGTTTCCTTAGCTGCATAAGACATGAATCTCTCTGACCAGTCGTTGCAGCGTTTACCAAACCTGTCCATGATATGTTGGAATTGTCCGTCCTTCATCCTTTCTTCCGGCGTAGGCAACCCTAGGTATTTGCTTTCAAAAACCTCCGATTGTACCCCTAGCACGGCCTTGATTCCTTCTCTTGTTTCAGCTGGGCACTTCTCACTAAAGAAAAGCGAGCATTTGGCTGCACTCAACAGTTGACTGGTGCATTTTTGGAACGTGTCCAGAACCCACTTGATCGTCCTTGCCTATTCTATCGAAGCCTTGAAAAAGAGTAAGCTATCATCAGCGAACAACATATTAGAAATTCCTGGACTATTGCGAGCAATTCTGATGAGGTTTACTCTACCCGCCGAGATCTCTCGATTAATGAGGTTTACCAAACCTTCAGCAACAAACAGAAGGAGGTAAGGGCTGAGCGTGTCTCCTTGTCGAAGTCATCTAGAGGGATCGAACGGTTCCAATAATTCTCCATTGCATCTGACTGAGTATCTCACCGATCGAACACACTGCATTACCCAGTTTGTCCACTTACTACAGAAACTATTCTTGCGCGACACATCTTCTAAGAAGCTCCAATCCACCCTGTCATAGGCTTTGGCAGGTCCAGCTTGTACGCACAATACGTGTCCCGAGAATTTCTGCTATGCTGAATCTTGTGGAAGCACTCAAAGGCGATGATCGCGTTATCCATCATCAATCTACCGGGGATGAAAGCGCTTTGGGTTTCTGAGATGATCCCGTCCAGGATAGGTGTAGTCGGTTTACTAGGCACTTGGACACCACTTTGTAGATGCCATTGCGCAAACTGATCGGCCGGTAGTCTTTCAGGGATTAAGGGTCTTTTCCTTTTGGAATAAGTACTATGAGTGTGTAATTTGTGCCCTCGGGGAGCACTCCACAATCAAAGAAATCGAGCACCGCTTTTTTTACCTCATCCTTGAGCACCGTCCAATTTCTTTAATAAAAACAGGCTAGGAATCCATTCGGTCCTGGTGCCTTAAGTGGTCCAATTTGAAATAATGCATCGCTAATTTCCATTGCAGAAAAAGGTTTTGTTAGCATATCATTCATGTCTTGTGTTACTTTCTCCTGATAGAGATCCATTAGTTCCTGTGGTGTTACCCCTTCATCCTTCTCATACAACTCTTTGAAAAAAGATTGTGTCATCTCCTCGATCCTTTTCTTATCTTCCACCCAAATATGCCTGGAGTCCTTCAGCTTTATTATGTCATTATTTTTCTTTCTCCATGTTGCCTTTCTCTGAAACCATTTAGTATTTCTATCCCCTTATCTTATAAATGTAACTCTAGGTCTTTGTCTCCACATCAAATCCTCTTGCAAGAGTAGCTCATCCAGATCTTTTGACAGCTTGTTTACCTCGTTCTGTTGTTCGACGGTGTTAGGGAGACTTCACAACACACTCAGTGAGGGAGTCCTGGATTAGGGGGTCCTCGGATAGCCGACCTGTTGTTTATGGGCCGGACTATATGGGCTACTTGCCGAACTCGTGTCCCCTTCGTCTCTTGTTACCGTCGATCCTAGTCTCACAGTTCGGGACCCCCTACCCAAGATCCGCCGGTTTTGACACCGACATTGGTGCTTTCATTGAGAGTTCCTCTATGATTGAGATGGGATCGATGCCTCGCCTTTTCATCAACGAAGAGGTCCGCAACATGGACGTTTTCATCCCCGGGCAGATCTTCGCCTTCGGTAGCGTTGTGTTGCATGCTGATTCCACCGGCCATTTAGGACGTGTGGAGAACTTCGCCCCCGATCAGGAAGTTAGATTCGGAAACCTTGAGTTTTCCGTCGACTCTCGAGGCGACTTGTCACTAATCGGGATCACGGCTTCGCTCGTAGCCCCTGAGGACCCTGAGGCCTTAACCTCGAGCCCCTTCTTCGGATATGCCAATGGGGTCACCCATGGCGGCAGTCCGATCTCTAATCCCGGTTTGGCCATCAAGCCATATGACCGGATATGTATTCCTACCGAACACTCCCCATGGGTGGGCTTCATGGGGGTTAACTCCATGAGTTCTGAACAGCTGGATCCGATCGGGCCCTCAGCGGTCGATGAGGCCTTGGAGCAATTCTCGTCGATGAAGATCACCGACGATCCAGCTCCGATCTACGTCCGGCCCGGTTACAGTTCGGGCAGGGATGGATTTTTTGACCCACCCACCACCCACTTGATAGCCACCGTCGAAGACTTAACCGACGTGCTAGACTATGGCTCCGAGGAGGTAGAATACATGGATGAAGAGGACCGTGCTCCCACCCCCGTTAACACCGGGAGTTGGACCACCACTTCTACATACGACAATGGATACTCATGCCACCAACGGCGACAATACGCCTCACAACGACGGTGAAAAATTGGGCGACGCGCCATCAAGGCGCCGGAAATCGCATAAGCGGTTCAAACGCAAAAAGGGAAGAAAAGCTATTATCAGCAACGGGGACGGTAATACCCCCGCCGATCATGGCAATTCCGATATCCCCGAGCACCCGTTCGAGGGTCCAGAAGAGCCTGAGGACCATAACGACCCCGATACCGTCAATGACCCCAAAGGCGATGATTACCTTCCCCCGATCGAGGAGGAGGACTTACCAGAAGACGATGACTTGTACATCCCTGATAACCTCAAGGATCAGGAAGAAATCAGGCATCAGCTCGTAGCAACGGCTCGCAGCCTAAAGGCCAAGGAGCGGCAACTCAAAGCTGAATAGGTCGACCTCACTAATCAATGGACGAAAGTCCTCTCAGCCGAGGAAGTATACGACACTGGTCTGTCAAACCAGGCCAAAAGCTACCCTCGGAGAAGACTGTAGCCACAATTCAACGATGAGCTCACTAACACTCCGTCTTCACATCATATCCCATATGACAAGCCGGAACACTCTCCTCGTGGGCGTGACAGAGCGGCCAAAGACACCGGTTATGTACCGGCGATGCCTCGAAGACAGGGTAAGGAGCCATTCAAACCCAATGACATGTTCGACCTACGCGACGACTTAAATCACAGAGCAGGCCGTACAAGATTCATCTACGGATCCAGAGATTACTCACCGGATAGACGGGGAGAGTATAAACCATGGTTCGACCAAAACCATAGAGACCGGGAGCTCAACCGGCCCCATACAGACGCCGAGTATAGGCGGGATATAGCTCGGGTCAGAGGGCCGCTCAGCCACTGTGCTTCACAGATGAAGTCATGCGGCATCAATTCCCCGAAGGGTTTAAACCTATAAATATAGAACAGTATGACGGGAGCACTGACCCAGCTGTATGGATCGAGGACTTCCTCCTCTATATCCATATGGCACGAAGAGATGATCTCCATGCCATCAAATACTTACCTCTTAAGCTTAAGGGGATAGCTCGGCACTGGTTAAACAGCCTCCCCGAAAACTCCATAGGATGCTGGGAAGACTTGGAAGACGCGTTTCGCTCTAACTTCCAGGGGACCTATGTCCGCCCGCCGGACTCTTCTGACCTCAGTAACGTCGTCCAGAAGCCTGGCAAGTCTGCCCGACGGTTCTTAACTAAGAAGAACCAAATTGTCGACTATCCAAACGCCAAGGACATTGCCTCCTTCCGGCACAATATTCGGGACGAATGGCTGGCTCGCCAGCTAGGCCAAGACAAGCCTCGGACTATGTCCGCCCTTACCTCCCTCCTGACCCGCTTTTGTGCAGGCGAAGATAACTGGCTGGCAAGACGTAGCCACAATTCTGAAGATCCTGTGGCACCTGAAGCCCAGGATGGCAACTCAAAGCTAAAGCACAATAAGAACAAACACCGGCACAACAACAACAATGACGCCGATGACACGGTTGTTAATGCCGGATTCCACAACTGCCGACCCGGGCAGCGGAAGAAGCCACCTAAAGGCAATCGTGACGGACCCACTCAGCTTGAGAAGATCATGGACAAAACTTGCCAAATCCATGGAACTTTGGAAAAGCCAGCCAATCACACACACCGCAACTGCTGGGTGTTTAAATAGGCCGGCAAGATACAACCCGAAGAACAGGGTCAAAGCTCGCGCATCGAGGACAAAGATGAGCCTCGGGGTCCAATGGGTGGCAATGAGAAGAAATTCCCTCCCGAAGTCAAAACGGTGAATATGATATACGCCACCCACATACCTAAGAAGGAGAGGAAGCGGGCCCTTCGGGAGGTCTATGTTGTGGAGACCGTAGCTCCGAAGTATAACCCATGGTTAGCATACCCTATCACTTTTGACCGGTGAGACCATCCGACCAGTATCTGTCATGGGGGCTCGGCTGCCCTCGTCTTGGATCCCATTATAGATGGGTATCACCTCAGTAATGTCCTTATGAATGGAGGAAGTAGCCTCAATCTGATTTACTCAGACACGGTGAAAAAGATGGGTATAAATCCGTCAAGGATCAAACCCAGCAGCACTACCTTCAAGGGGAGTGATCCCAGGTGCTGAGGCCCGATGTACGGGATCTATAACCCTGGAGGTTGTGTTTGGCTCGCCCGATAACTTCTGCAGCGAGGACTTGATCTTCAACATTGTGCCCTTCCGCAACGGCTATCACGCACTGCTCGGCCGGACGACGCTCGCTCGGTTCAACGTAGTCCTGCATTACGCATACCTCAAGCTCAAGATGCCGGGCCCCAAGGGGGTCATCACTGTCAATGGCAATACAGAGTGGTCCCTTAGAACAGAGGAACATGCACTGGCACTGGCGGTCGAATTCAGCTACAAAGATGACCGGCAAGCTTCAACAGTCGCCGTAAAGGCACGAAAGGCTGGGAAGCGAGTTCGGATACAGACCGAAAACTCCGACCCTCCTTCCTCCCCTCAATAGGGACTCGCCCCCCACTGTGCAACCTCAGGACTAGCGAAGTACGTGCCGAGGAGGCACAACTTTGCACTTAAGATTCCATGGGTAGCGGTGGGGAACTTACGATGGGTGTTCGGATGTCCCGAACTGTTACCATCAACACGTCTTCGGACAGGATGCACACGCTCCTAACAGAGCCTGCCTACGGCGTAAATCTCACCTTTCACACTATGCCTTCTCAAGATTTTGTTCGCAAGATCCGCCCGCACTAACACCCATCAAGGTGCATCTACAAGCAGGAGTCAAATAGCAATATGGCATATCGAAGACGTATGGTCACCAATTGAAGACCTGTCGGGGGGATTACCCCCCGAGTAGGCTCAAGGAGACGACTCAACCTTTTAAAACATCACGGGACCCACCCTCGGTATGCAAAGCCCCGCAAATCAACAAGACAAACGAAGAAGTGAATACAGAAGACAGAGCTGCGGCCCGGCAGCCTCCCCCCAACCGGCTCCTCCTGGCAGCCTCCTCCCGTCAGCCTCCTCCCGACTGGCTCCTCTCGGCAGCCTCCCCTCGGCTGGCTCCTCCCGGCAGCCTCCTCCTAACTGGCTCCCCTCTACTGGCTCCTCCCAACAACCTCCTCCCGGCTGGCTCCACTCGGCAGCCTCCCCCCGGTAGGCTCCTCCCAGCTGGCTCCTCCCAGCAGCCTCCCCCCGACTGGCTCCTCCCGACAGCCTCCTCCCGGCAGCCTCCCCCCGGTTGGCTCCTCTCAACAGCCTCCTCCCGGCTGGCTCCTCCTGGCAGCCTCCTCCCGACTGGCTCCTCCCGGCAGCCTCCTCCCGGCTGGCTCCTCCCGGCAGCCTTCCCCCGACAGGCTCCTCCCGGCTGGCTCCTCCTGGCTGGATCCTCCCCGCAGCCTCCCACCGCCTGGCTCCTCCCGGCAGCCTCCCCCCGGTTGGATCCTCCCGACAGCCTCCTCCCGACAGCCTCCTCCCAGCTGGCTCCTCCCGTCAGCCTCCCCCTGGCTGGCTCCTCCCGACAGTCTTCCCTCGGCTGGCTCCTCCCGGTAGCCTCCCCTCGACTGGCTCCTCCTGGTAGCCTCCTCCTGGCTGCCTCCTCCCCGTAGCCTCCCCCCGGATGGCTCCTCCCAGCAACCTCCTCCCGGCAGATCTCAAACCATTGCATTCTTGGCATCATCATCTTTCTTGGTTCTTGGTTGGTTTTTCTCTTTGAGGTTTCTTGAGCTTATGGTCAACTTCATGAACTCAAGTTCATCGAAAATGGAGTCCATATGCATCTTCTATGATGTTTTCGATGTTGGAGTTATTGTCGATCCTTCATTGAAAGAGGTTTCTCATCTCTATACCTTTGGCATTTTTATACTTCCTCTTAAGAAAACCTGAATCCAACAAGCTTGAGTTTGCTCAATTCAGAGCTCATTTGCAGAAGTTGTGGCAGTTCTGGTTTTGATTGTATCCTTCCGTTTTCCTAGCCGAGTAGTTGTAGGTGCTGCAGTTCAGTGGATAGCGGTAGTGCCGCTCCTCGGAGCAGTAGTACCGCAAGTGGCATGAAAGTAATTTTTTACTTCTGCCTCGAGGGCGGTAGTACCGCATGTTGCCTGGAAGTAATTTTTTACTTTCGCCCCTCGAGCGGTAGTACCTCAAATGACTTCCGGTACTCCGTGCTGGACTTTTTCGCAGCTTCACCCTCAGCGGAGGTAGGCACGAAAGTAATTTTTTACTTCCATGCATCTCCAAGTGCCAGTCTCTACCGACCATGCAGTAGTACCACATGGGCTCGCGATAGTATCGCTCCAGCGGTTCTACCGCTAGCTGCCTAGTGCAATCGGCCTGAGTCTGATACTTCCGTGGGGCTGAGGGTAGTATCGTGATATTTTGCGATAGTACCGCAACGCGCGGGGCTGAGGGTGGGGATAACGGTTGGATCTTTCCCCCCTAGAAAAGGGGTCTTCTTCCCTAATGGACCTTATCGTTTGAGCTCGTGTTCTTCCCCCATTGTTGACCTTCTTCGAGCTTGCGAACTCTCAATCCCTCCAATGATTCTTGCTAGTTCTTGAGGCAAAAGAGATAGGAGATCTCGATCCACATTTCCACCAATCACTTTCTCCTCTAAGTGAGGAGAACCCCTTGGATCTAGATCTTGGAGTTCTTCGTGTTCTTCTTCGTTCTTCCTCTCATTTCCCTCCCTAGCATTAGTTGTTTTGGTGGGATTTGGGAGAGAAGGACTTGGGCACTCCGTGTGCCCTTGCCATTGCATTTGGTGCATAGGTTTGAGTTCTCCACGGTGATACGTGGAAGTGAGAAGTTGAGAAGCTATTACTCTTGGGTGTTTGAGCACCTTAAAGCTTGTTCCTCTTGGGTACTTTGGCACCCTAGACGGTTGGTGGTGCCTCGGAGCTCAATCATTGTGGTGCAAAGCTCCGGGCAAGCTTCTAGGTCTCCAATTATGTTGTGGAGATTTCCCCGAGCATTTGAGGTCACCTTAGAGCCACAATCCATTGTGGTGAAGCTTCGTGGTGTCGTTGGGAGCCTCCAATCAAGTTGTGGAGATTGTCCCAACCTTGTTCGTATGGGTTCAGTGACCACCCTCAAGGGTCCCTTAGTGGAATCACGTCATCTTGCATTGTGCGAGGGCATGAGGAGATTACGGTGGCCCTAGTGGCTTCTTGGGGAGCATTGTGCCTCCACACCGCTCCGAACGGAGATTAGCATATGCAAGGGTGTGAACTTCGGGATACATCGTTGTCTCCGCGTGCCTCGGTTATCTCTTACCCGAGCCCCTTTACTTATGCACTTTACTTTGTGATGGCCATATTGTTTCTTGTTATATATCTTGCTATCACTTAGTTGTATATCTTGCTTAGCATAAGTTGTTTGTCCACATAGGTGAGCCTAGTTGTTTTAGGTTTTGTGCTTGACTAATTAAATGATAGTTTTATTCCGCATTTGTTCAAGCCTAAACCGTAATTATTTTAAAGCGCCTATTCACCCCCCTCTAGGCGACATCCACGTCCTTTCACCTACCTATGGCATCTGCCATCTCGCGAGACCCCCTCCCCTTGTGAGAAAATGACGACAGTTGGCGTCCATCATGGGGCAAGCTACTGCTGGAATCGCACTCCGGGCAGGACCCTCTTCGTCATCACCGCCACGACATCGCTGCTATCTTTCCGGGGGCTCGACTTCAACATGCCCCCGGGACGAATGCGCGCGATGCCACGTCCTCGTTGTCGTTCTCGTCACCGCCACCGTGACTTCGCCGCTATCTTTCCAGGGGCTCGACTTCAACACGCCCCTAGGGTGAATGCGTGCGACGTCGCATCCTTGCTAATGGTTTCGTCACCGCCACCGCGGCGTCGCCGCTATCTTTCCGGGGGCTCGACATCAACACGCCCCCGGGGCAAATGCTCGCGACGCCACATCCCAGGTCTGGTTATCACCGACTACTCCTCCAACCCCGCGCGGTGCCTTCCGTGGCTCCCGGCCACGGCAGGTCGCCGCTGGCTCCTCCTCGTGTCGAAGTTGATCCTGGTAGTTGCGCTCGTGCCGGCACCGTCCGCATCCCGCCGGCCGGGCCGCCCGTGTCGCCGTTGTCGCGCCATCCGTGCATCGACACCGACGCACCTCTGCCAAGCGCGGCCGCCCGTGCTCACCTGCTCCGGCCTCCACACGCCAGGTCACCTCCCACGCCTCCTCGCGGTGCCCGACAGCCAGCTCGCCGTGCCCGTCCTGCGGCTGGCTCGCAGCACACCAGCTGCGCCCACGGCTGCCCCCTTCTGCCCCTTCGTTTGTGCCCCCGCGGCCGTCCACGCCCGACGCTAGCTTCTTCCCACACCTCCGTGCTTCATGCGCCTCGCCCCGCGGCCACGCGACCGTGCGCCCACCCCGGCACAAAGCTCGGCCCGCCCGTCGCCCCCGTTGACCGGTCAACGGCTTTGCCACCCCCGTAGTGCCGTGCGTGCCCAACTGCTCGGGCGGCCTTGGCCATTGCCGGCTCCAGTCACACCCCCGCCGGCTCGCCACTCAACGGCTCGGCCCACGCGGCTACTGTTGGAAATATGCCCTAGAGGCAATAATAAATTAGTTATTATCATATTTCCTTGTTCATGATAATCGTTTATTATCCATGCTATAATTGTATTGATCGGAAACTCAGATACATGTGTGGATACATAGACAACACCACGTCCCTAGTATGCCTCTAATAGACTAGCTCGTTGATCAAAGATGGCTATGGTTTCCTACTCATGGACATGAGATGTCATTTGGTAACGGGATCACATCATTAGGAGAATGATGTGATGGACAAGACCCAAACTACAAACGTAGCATATGATCGTGTCAGTTTATTGCTACTGTTTTCTGCATGTCAAGTATATGTTCCTATGACCATGATATCATGCAACTCACTGACACCGGAGGAGTACCTTGTGTGTATCAAACGTCGCAACGTAAATGGGTGACTATAAAGGTGCTCTATAGGTATCTCCGAGGGTGTTTGTTGGGTTGGCATAGATCAAGACTGGGATTTGTTACTCCGTGTGACGGAGAGGTATCTCAGGGCCCACTCGGTAATACAACATCACAATAAGCCTTGCAAGCAAAGTGACTAAGTGTTAGTCACGGGATCTTGTATTACGAAACGAGTAAAGAGACTTGCCAGTAACGAGGTTGAACTAGGTATGGAGATACCGACGATCGAATCTCGGGTAAGTAACATACCAAAGAACAAAGGGAACATCATACGGGATTAATTGAATCCTTGACATAAAGGTTCGACCGAGAAAGATCTTCGTAGAATATGTAGGAACCAATATGGGCATCTAGGTCCCGCTATTGGTTATTGACCGTAGAGGTGTCTCAATCATGTCTACATAGTTCTCGAACCCACAGGGTCTGCACACTTAAGGTTCGGTGACGTTTCAGTAGTACGGAGTTATGTATGGTTGTGACCGAAGGTTGTTCAGAGTCCTGGATGAGATCCCAGACATCACGAGGACCTCCGGAATGGTCTGGAGGTAAAGATTGATATATATAGGAAGTCCTGTTTTGGTCGCCGAAAAGGTTTCGGGCTCATCGGTAGTGTACCGGGAGTGCCGGTAGTGTACCGGGAGACCATCGGGAGGGGTATTTCGACCCAAGAGGCTACATGGGATGTGGGAGACTAAATACCAGCCCTTAGTGGGCTGGTGTAAGTCCCACACAAGGCCCATGCGGCTGGGAAGAAAAGCGCAAAGAGAAAAAGGTGGAAAAAAGGCAAAAAAGGCAAAAATAAGGAGGAGTCCTAGTCCAACTAGGATTGGAGGAGGAATCCTCCAATCCTCCTTGGTTCGGCTGACCCAAGGGCTGGCTCCTTGGGAGCCAAGCCTCCTCCTCTTTTCCTCCTATATATACAAGAGGTTGTAGGGTTTTGGCACTAGATTTTCAGCCACGTGCTACCCGTTCCTCCAGTGCATAGTTTCTCCTCTAGATCAGATTTTGGAGTACTTAGGCGAAGCCCTGCCGGAATAGCTCCACCACCATCGCCGAAGCACCGTCATGATGCCGGAGAACTCTTCTACCTCTCTGCTCCCTCTTTCTGGATCAAGAAGGCGGAGATCGTCATCAAGCTGTACGTGTGTTGAACGCGGAGGTGCCGTCCGTTCGGCGCTAGATCGGAAGGACCGTGATCAAGATCGCGAGACGGATCGTGATGAGATCACGGAATGAATTGTGATGAGTTCGCGAGACGGATCGTGATGAGTTCGCGAGATGGATCGTGATGAGATCGCGGTACGGATCGTGATGAGTTCGCGGGACGGATCGTGATTGAATCGCGGGACGGATCGTGATGAGATCGCGGGATGCTCGGCGATTTGGATCGTGAAGACGTTCGACTACACCAACTGTGTTTCTTAACGCTTCCCGCTTAGCGATCTACAAGGGTATGTAGATCCACTCTCCCTCACGTAGATGCTCATCACCATGGATAGATCTTGCGTGTGCGTAGGAAATTTTTTGTTTCCCATGCAACGTTCCCCAACAGTGGTATCTGAGCTTGGTCTATGTGTAGATGAGATCTCGAGTAGAACACAAAGAGTTTGTGGGCGTTGATGCTTAGATTGCTTCCTCCCTTGGTCGGGTGTTGGTTCAGCGGTATTGTGAGATGAAGCGGCCCAGACCAACATTACTTGTACGCTTACGAGAGACCGGTTCCCTCAACCGCAACTTGTTGCATAGATGGCTTGCGGGTGCCAGTTTCTCTCACTTTAGTTGGATCGGATTCGACAAAGGCGGTCCTTGAGAAGGTTGAAAAGCAACTAGTGTATGACCATTGTGGTTTTTGCGTAGATGAGAATTGTTCTTGCTAGATACCCGTAGCAGCCACGTAAAACATGCAACAACAATTAGAGGATGTCTAACTTGTTTTTGCAGGGTATGTTGTGATGTGATATGGCCAATTACATGAGGTGATATATGTGATGTATGAGATGATCATGTGTTGTATAGAATATCATGACTTGCATGTCAATGAGTATGGCAACTGGCGGGAGCCATAGGGTTGTCTTTAATTATTGTATGACCTGCGTGTCAATCATTAAGCTCTATGTAATGCTTTACTTTATCGCTAAATGGTAGCAATAGTAGTACAAGCATGATGGGCGCGACAACCCCGATGGCGACACGTTGATGGAGATCATGGTGTCGTGCCGGTGACGATGGAGATCATGCCGGTGCTTTCAAGATGGAGATCAAAAGCACAAGTTCATGGCCATATCATGTCCCTTATGATTTGCATGTGATGTTAATCATTTATGCACCTTGTTTTGCTTAGGACGACGGTAGCATTATAAGGTGATCCCTCACTTAAATTTCAAGATGAATTGTGTTCTCCCCGAGTGTGCACCGTTGCGAAAGTTCGTCGTCTTGAGACACCACATGATGATCGGGTGTGATAGACTCTACGTTCACATACAACGGGTGCAAGCCAGTGTTGCACATGCAGAACACTCGGGTTAAACTTGACGAGCCTAGCATGTACAAACATGGCCTCGGAACACAAGAGACCAAAAGGTCGAACATGAGTCATATAGCAGACATGATCAACATGATGATGTTCAACATTGAAACCACCTCAACTCACGTGATGATCAGACTTGAGTTGGTGACTTTGGATCATGTATCACTCGAATGACCGGAGGGATGCCAATTTGAGTGGGAGTTCTTAAGTAATATGATTAATTGAACTCATTATCATAAACATAGTCAGTAATGTCTTTGCAAACTATGTTGTGGATTACTAGCTTCGAGAAGGGCAAGAGCAAGGAGGGAAACTTCATGGATAGCAAGTCAGTTGCTGCTCCAGTGAAGCAACCCAAAGTTGAACTCAAACCCGAGACTAAGTGCTTCTGTTATGAGGTGAGCGGTCGCTGAAGCGGAACAACCCTAGATACTCGACAGAAGTATATTTGATATACGAGTTATTGATGTGTACCTTGCTAGTACTCCTAGTAGCACCCGGGTATTGGATACCGGTTCGGTTGCTAAATGTTAGTAACTCAAAATAAAAGCTACGGAATAAACGGAGAACTAGCTGAGGGTGAGGTGACGATATATGTTGGAAAGGTTTCCAAGGTTGATGTGATCAACATTGCACGCTCACTCTACCTTCAGGATTAGTGACAAACCTAAATAAATGTTATTTGGTGTTTTTGCGTTGAGCATGAACATGATTAGATCATGTTTATTGCAATACGGTTATTCATTTAAGTTAGAGAATAATGGCTATTCTGTTTACATGAATAATACCTTCCATGGTCATGCACCCAGTGAGAATGGTTTGTTGAAATCTTGATCGTAGTAGTACACATGTTCATAACATTGATGTCAAAAGATACAAAGTTAATAATGATAGTACCACGTACTTGTGGCACTGCCGCTAAATGTCATATTGGTATAAAGCGCATGAAGAAACTCCATGCTGATGGATATTTGGACTCATTCGATTTCGAATCGGTTGAGACATGCGAACCATGCCTCTTGGGCAAGATGACTAAAGGACCCCGTTGGATGGAGCGGGCAAGTGATTCATTGGAAATGATACATGTTGATGTATGCAATCTAGTGAGTCTTGTAGCGTGCAGTGGATATCGTTATTTTCTTACCTTCACTGATGATTTGAGTAGATATAGTGTATATTTACTTAATGAAACACAAGTCTAAATCGTTTGAAAGGTTCAAGCAAATTCAGAGTGAAGTTTAAGATCATCGTGACAAGAAGATAAAAATGACTGCGATATGATCGTGGAGCTGAATATCTGAGTTACGAGTTTGGCATACAACTTAAGACAATGTGAAATTTGTTTCACAACTAACGCCACCTGGAACACCATAGTGTGATGGTGTGTCCGAACATCATAGTCATGCTCTATTGGATATGGTGCATACTATGATATCTCTTATCGTTTTACTATTGTCATTTTGGGGTTATGCATTAGAGACAACTACATTCACTTTAAATAGGGCATCATCTAAATCCGTTGAGATGACACCGTGTGAATTATGGTTTGATAGAAACCTAAGCTGTCATTTCTTAATATTTGGGGCTGCGACACTTGTGTGGAAAATGTTTTCGCCTAATGAGGTCGAACCCAAGGCAGACAAATGCATCTTCATAGAATACCCTAAGATCAGTTGGGTGAACCTTCTCTCAGATCCTAGTGCAAAGTGTTTGTTGCTTAAACGGATCCTTTCTCGAGGAAATGTTTCTCTCGAAAGAATTGAGTGGGAGGAAGATAGAACTTGATGAGGTTGTTAAACCTTTGTTCAACCAGAGAGTAGTGCAGCGTAGAAAGATGTTTCTGTGAAGCCTACGTTAGTTGAAGAGGAAGTTAATGATGATGATCATGAAGCTTCAGGATCAAGTTACTATCGAACTTCGTAGGTCGACAAGGATGTGTACTGCTCCTAAGTGGTACGACAACTCTGTTTTGGAGATCATGTTGTTGGACAACGATGAACCTACGAGCTATGGAGAAGCGATGATGGGCCCGGATTCCGACAAATGGTTGGAGGCCATGAAATCCGAGATAGGATCCATGTATGAAAACCAAGTGTAGACTTTGGTAGACTTTCTCGTTGGACGGCAGGTCGTTGAGTACAAATGGATCTTTAAAATGAAGACAGACACTGATGGTGAATGTCACTATTTGTAAAGCTCGACTTGTTGCAAAGATGTTTGTGACAAGTTCAAGGAGTTGACTGCGCTGAGACTTTCTCACTCGTAGCGAAGCTAAAAGTCTGTTGGAATTATGTTAGCAGTTGCTGCATTTTTCAATTATGAAATCTGGCAGATGGATGTCAAAACATCGTTTCCTTAACGGTTTACTTGAGGAACGGTTGTATGTGATACAACCAGAAGGTTTCGTGAGTCCTAAGGATGCTAAAAGGTGAGCAAGCTTCTGTGATCCTTCTATGGACTGAAGCAAGCATCTCGGAGTTTGAATATACGCTTTGATGAGTTGATCAAAGTTGTTGAGTTTATACAAAGTTTACGAGAAACTTGTATTTGCAATAAAGTGAGTGGGAGCACTATAGAATTTCTGATAAGTATATGTGGATGACATATTGTTGATTGGAAATAATGTAGAATTTCTGGAAAGCATAAACAGTTATTTGGAAAGTGATTTTCAAAGTACAACCTGGATAAAACTACCTAATTGTTGAGCATCAAGATCTATAGAGATAGATCAAAGATGACTTGATGAGACTTTCAATGAGTACATACCTTGACAAAGATTTTGAAAGAGTTCAAAATGGATCAGTCAGAGAAAGAGTTCTCGCCTGATTTGTAAGGTGTGAAGTTGAGTGAGACTCAAAGCTCGACCAAGGCAGAAGAAAGAGAAAGGACGAACATCGTCCCCTATGCCTTAGCCATAGGCTCTATATTATGCCATGCTGTGTACCGCACCTGTGTGTGCCTTGCCATGAGTCCGTCAAGGGGTACAAGAGTGATCCAGAAGTGGATCACTGGACAACGGTCAATATCATCCTTAGTGACTAAAAGACTAAGGAAACGTTTCTCGATTATGGAGGTCATAAAGGGTTCGTCGTAAAGAGTTACGTCGATGCAAGCTTTAACACTAATCCGGTTGACTCTTAGCAGCAATCCGGATACGTATAGTGGAGTAGCCATTTGGAATAGTACCAAGTGGAGTGTGGTAGTAGTGTTTACAGTTTGACATAGAGATTTGCAAAGTACATACGGATCTGAATGTCATAGACCCATTGACTATAAGACCTCTCTCACATGCAAAGCATGATCGATCCCTAGAACTCAGTGGGTGTTAGATTCATAACAATGCGAATCACATGGTGATGTGAACTAGATTATTGACTCTAGTGCAAGTGGGAGACTGTTGAAAATATGCCCTAGAGGCAATAATAAATTAGTTATTATCATATTTCCTTGTTCATGATAATCGTTTATTATCCATGCTATAATTGTGTTGATCGGAAACTCAGATACATGTGTGGATGCATAGACAACACCATGTCCCTAGTATGCCTCTAATAGACTAGCTCGTTGATCAAAGATGGCTATGGTTTCCTACTCATGGACATGAGATGTCATTTGGTAACAAGATCACATCATTAGGAGAATGATGTTATGGACAAGACCCAAACTACAAACATAGCATATGATCGTGTCAGTTTATTGCTACTGTTTTCTGCATGTCAAGTATATGTTCCTATGACCATGAGATCATGCAACTCACGGACATCGGAGGAGTGCCTTGTGTGTATCAAACGTCGCAACGTAACTGGGTGACTATAAAGGTGCTCTACAGGTATGGAGATAACGAGGTTGAACTAGGTATGGAGATACCGACGATCGAATCTCGGGCAAGTAACATACCGAAGAACAAAGGGAACGTTATACGGGATTAACTGAATCCTTGACATAGAGGTTCGACCGATAAAGATCTTCGTAGAATATATAGGAACCAATGTGGATGTCTAGGTCCCGCCATTGGTTATTGACCGTAGAGGTGTCTCGGTCATGTCTACATAGTTCTCGAACCCGCAGGGTCTGCACACTTAAGGTTTGGTGACGTTTGGGTAGTGTAGAGTTATGTATGGTGGTGACCGAAGGTTGTTCGGAGTCCCAGATGAGATCCCGGATGTCACGAGGAGCTCCGTAATGGTTCGTAGGTAAAGATTCATATATAGGAAGTCCCAGTTTGGTCGCCGGAAAAGTTTCGGGCTCATCGGTAGTGTACCGGGAGACCTCCGGGAGGGGTATTTCGACCCCAGAGGGTCCATGGGCTGTGGGAGAGTATTAACCAGCCCTTTGTGGGCTGGTAAATCAGCCACAAAAGGCCCATGGCGCAGGCAGAGAAAAAGGCTAAGGAAAGGGTGAAAAATCAGCCAATAGGAGGCAATCGTACTCCAACTAGGATTGGAGCTGAAGTAGGATTGCTTCCCACCTCCTATTTCGGCTGAACCAAAGGCCTTGGCTGCTCTAACAACTGCAGCCACGTGCTACCTGTTCCACTGGTGCTCCTCTAGATTGATTTTTCGCAGTGCTTAGGCGAAGCCCTGCTGGAATTGCTCCACCACCACCATCACCGGAGCACCGTCACGCTGCCGGTGAACTCTCTCTCCTCTCCACCTCCTCTTGCTAGATCAAGACAGCGGAGATCGTCATCAAGCTGCACGTGTGCTGAACGCGGAGGTGCCGTCCGTTCGGTGCTAGATCGGAAGGACCGTGATCGACATCGCGAGACAGTTCGTGATGAGATCGCGGAACAGATCGTGATGAGTTCGCGGGACAGATCGTGATCAAGATCATGAGACGGATCGTGATTGGATCGCGGGACGGATCGTGATGAGATCGCGGGATGCTTGGCAATTTGGATCGTGAAGATGTTCGACTACACCAACCGCGTTTCTTAACGCTTCCCGCTTAGCGATCTACAAGGGTACGTAGATCGACTCTCCCTCTCGTAGATGCTCATCACCATGGATAGGTTTGCGTGTGCGTAGGAAATTTTTTGTTTCCAATGCGACGTTCCCCAACAGTGGCATCATGAGCTAGGTTGATCGTTCGATGAGATCTCGAGTAGAACACAAAAGGTTTGTGGGCGTTGATGCTTAGATTGCTTCCTCCCTTGGTCATATTTTGGTTCAGCAGGATTGTGAGATGAAGCGGCCCGGACCAACATTACTCGTACGCTTACGAGAGAGCGGTTCCCTCGACGCAACTTGTTGCCTAGATGGCTTGCGGGTGACAGTTTCTCTCACTTTAGTTGGATCGGATTCGACAAAGGCGGTCCTTGAGAAGGTTGAAAAGCAAACTAGTGTATCACCATTGTGGTTTATGCGTAGGTGAGAATTGTTCTTGCTAGATACCCGTAGCAGCCACGTAAAACATGCAACAACAATTAGAGGACGTCTAACTTGTTTTTGCAGGGTATGTTGTGATATGATATGGCCATTTACATGATGTGATATATGTGATGTATGAGATGATCATGTGATGTATAGATTATCACGACTTGCATGTCAATGAATACGGCAACCGGCAGGAGCCATAGGGTTGTCCTTAATTATTGTATGACCTGCGTGTCAATCATTAAGCGCTATGTAATGCTTTACTTTATCGCTACAGTAGCAATAGTAGTAGAAGCATGCAGGGCGTGACAACCCCGATGGCGACACGTTGATAGAGATCAAGATGATGGAGATCATGGTCTCATGCCGGTGACGATGGAGATCATGCCGGTGCTTTCATGATGGAGATCAAAAGCACAAGATCATGGCCATATCATGTCACTTATGATTTGCATGTGATGTTAATCCTTTTATGCACCTTGTTTTGCTTAGGACGACGGTAGCATTATAAGGTGATCCCTCACTTAATTTCAAGATAAATTGTGTTCTCCCCGAGTGTGCACCGTTGCGAAAGTTCATCGTGTTGAGACACCACATGATGATCGGGTGTGATAGACTCTACGTTCACATACAACGGGTGCAAGCCAGATTTGCACGTGCAGAACACTCGGGTTAAACTTGACGAGCCTAGCATGTGCAGACATGGCCTCGGAACACAAGAGACCGAAAGGTCGAACATGAGTCATATAATAGATATGATCAACATGATGATGTTCACCATTGCAGCCACCTCAACTCACGTGATGATCGGACTTGAGTTGGTGAATTTGGATCATGTATCACTCGAATGATCTGAGGGATGTCAATTTGAGTGGGAGTTCTTAAGTTATATGATTAATTGAACTCATTATCATGAACATAGTCAAAGTGTCTTTGCAAATTGTGTTGTAAATTACTAGCTCACGCTGTAGCTCCCTTGTATTTTTATATGTTCCTAGAGAAATAGAATTGAAAGATGATGGTAGTAATATTGCGGACTGGGTCCGTGATCTGAGGATTGTCCTCATTGTTGCACAGAAGGCTTATGTCCTTAATGCACCGCTCGGTGCGCCAACCCCTCTCGCGTCGTTTGTAGATGTTGTGAACATCTGACAGGCACGTTTTGATGACTAATTGATAGTTTAGTGCGTCATGCGTTACGGCTTAGAATTGAGGCTCCAAAACATTTGAACGTCACGGAACATATGAGATGTTCTAGGAGCTGAGATTGTGATCTCAGGCTCGTGCCCGTGTTGCGAGATATGAGATCTCCAACAAGATTCTTTGCCTGTAAGATGAAGGAGAATAGCTCAATCGTTGAGCATGTACTCAGATTGTTTGGGTACTACAATCGCTTGAATCAAGTGGGAGTTGATCTTCTAGGTAAGATAGTGATTGATATAGTTCTCCAAGTCACTGTCACTAAGCTACTAGAACTTGGTGATGAACTATAAATTGCCAGGGATAGAAATAATGATTCCTGAGCTGTTCGCGATGTTTGACACCGTGAAGGTAGAAATCACCTATGCCACCTGGAACACCATAGTGTGATGGTGTGTTTGAACGTCATAGTCGTGCTCTATTGAAAATGGTGCTTGCTATGATGTCTCTTATCGTTTTGCTACTATAATTTTGGGGTTATGCATTAGAGACAACTACATTCACTTTAGATAGGGCACCATCTAAATCCGTTGAGATGACACCATGTGAATTATGGTTTGATAGAAACCTAAGCTGTCATTTCTTAATGTTTGGGGCTGCAACACTTATGTGAAAAAGGTTTTCACCTAATGAGCTTGAACCCAAAGGAGACAAATGCATCTTCATAAAATACCCTAAAGACAGTTGGGTAAACCTTCTATCTCAGATCCAAGCATAAAGTGTTTGTTGCTAAAACTGGGTCCTTTCTCAAGAAAGAGTTTCTCTCGAAAGAATTGAGTGGGAGGAAGATAGAAATTGATGAGGTTGTTGAACCTTTGTTCAACCAGAGAGTAGCGCAGCGCAGGAATTTGTTTCTATGAAGCCTATGTTAGTTGAAGAGGAAGTTAATGATGATGATCATGAAGCTTCGGATCAAGTTACTATCAAACCTCGTAGGTCGACAAGGATGTGTACTGCTCCTGAGCGGTACGACGACCCTGTCTTGGAGGTCATGTTGTTGGACAACGATGAACCTACGAGCTGTGGAGAAGCGATGATGGGCCCGGATTCTAACAAATGATTAGAGGCCATGAAATCCGAGAAAGGATCGATGTATGAAAACCAAGTATAGACTTTGGTAGTTGCTGCATTTTACAATTATAAAATCTGGCAGATGGATATCAAAAAATCTTTCCTTAACGTTTACTTGAGGAAAGGTTGTATGTGATACAACCAGAAGGTTTTGTCAGTCCTAAGGATGCTAAAAGGTGTGCAAACTTCAGTGATTCTTCTATGCACTGAAGCAAGCATATCGGAGTGGGAATATACACTTTGATGAGGTGATCAAAGTTTTTGAGTCTATACAAAGTTTACAAGAAACTTGTATTTACAATAAAGTGAGTGGGAGCACTATAGAATTTTTGAAAAGTATATGTGGATGACATATTGTTGATCAGAAATGATGTAGAATTTCTAGAAAGCATAAACGGTTGTTTGAAAAGAGTTTTTCAAAGGAAGACCTGGATAAAGCTACCTAATTGTTGAGCATCAAGATCTATAGAGATAGATCAAGATGCTTGATGAGACTTTCAAGGAGTACATACCTTGACAAGATTTTGAAAGAGTTCAAATGTATCAGTCAGAGAAAGAGTTCTCGCTTGATTTGCGAGGTGTGAAGTTGAGTGAGACTCAAAGCTCGACAACGGCAAAAGATAGAGAAAGGATGAATGACGTCCCCTATGCCTTAGCCATAGGCTCTGTATAGTATGCCATGCTGTGTACCGTACCTGTGTGTGCCTTGCCATGAGTCCGTCAAGGGGTACAAGAGTGATCCAGAAGTGGATCACTGGACAACGGTCAATATCATCCTTAGTGACTAAAAGACTAAGGAAACGTTTCTCGATTATGGAGGTCATAAAGGGTTCGTCGTAAAGAGTTACGTCGATGCAAGCTTTAACACTAATCCGGTTGACTCTTAGCAGCAATCCGGATACGTATAGTGGAGTAGCCATTTGGAATAGTACCAAGTGGAGTGTGGTAGTAGTGTTTACAGTTTGACATAGAGATTTGCAAAGTACATACGGATCTGAATGTCATAGACCCATTGACTATAAGACCTCTCTCACATGCAAAGCATGATCGATCCCTAGAACTCAGTGGGTGTTAGATTCATAACAATGCGAATCACATGGTGATGTGAACTAGATTATTGACTCTAGTGCAAGTGGGAGACTGTTGAAAATATGCCCTAGAGGCAATAATAAATTAGTTATTATCATATTTCCTTGTTCATGATAATCGTTTATTATCCATGCTATAATTGTGTTGATCGGAAACTCAGATACATGTGTGGATGCATAGACAACACCATGTCCCTAGTATGCCTCTAATAGACTAGCTCGTTGATCAAAGATGGCTATGGTTTCCTACTCATGGACATGAGATGTCATTTGGTTACAAGATCACATCATTAGGAGAATGATGTTATGGACAAGACCCAAACTACAAACATAGCATATGATCGTGTCAGTTTATTGCTACTGTTTTCTGCATGTCAAGTATATGTTCCTATGACCATGAGATCATGCAACTCACTGACACCGGAGGAGTACCTTGTGTGTATCAAATGTCGCAACGTAACTGGGTGACTACAAAGGTGCTCTACAGGTATCTCCGAGGGTGTCTGATGGGTTGGCATGGATCAAGACTAGGATTTGTTTCTCCGTGTGACGGAGAGGTATCTCACGGCCCACTCAGTAATACAACATCACAATAAGCCTTGCAAGCAATGTGACTAAGTGTTAGTCACGGGATCTTGTATTATGTAACGAGTAAAGAGACTTGACGGTAATGAGGTTGAACTAGGTATGGAGATACCGACGATCGAATCTCGGGCAAGTAACATACCGAAGAACAAAGGGAACGTTATACGGGATTAACTGAATCCTTGACATAGAGGTTCGACCGATAAAGATCTTCATAGAATATGTAGGAACCAATATGGGCATAAAGGTACCGCTATTGGTTATTGACCGTAGAGGTGTCTCGGTCATGTCTAAATAGTTCTCGAACCCGTAGTGTTTGCACACTTAAGGTTCGGTGATGTTTCGGTAGTATAGAGTTATGTATGGTGGTGACCGAAGGTTGTTCAGAGTCCCGGATGAGATCCCGGACGTCACGAGGAGCTCCGGAATGGTCCGGAGGTAAATATTGATATATAGGAAGTCCTGTTTTGGTCGCCGGAAAGGTTTCGGGCTCATCGGTAGTGTACCGGGAGTGCCGGTAGTGTACCGGGAGACCATCGGGAGGGGTATTTCGACCCAAGAGGCTACATGGGCTGTGGGAGAGTAAATACCAGCCCTTAGTGGGCTGGTGGATGTCCCACACAAGGCCCATGCGTCTGGGAAGAAAAGCCCAAAGAGAAAAAGGTGGAAAAATGCAAAAAAGGCAAAAATAAGGAGTCCTAGTCCTACTAGGATTGGAGGAGGAATCCTCCAATCCTCCTTGGTTCGGCCAACCCAAAGGCTGGCTCCTTGGGAGCCAAGCCTCCTCCTCTCTTCCTCCTATATATACTAGAGGTTTTAAGGTTTTTGCAACTAGATTTTCAGCCACGTGCTACCCGTTCCTCCACTGCATAGTTTCTCCTCTAGATCGGATTTCTGCAGTGCTTAGGCGAAGCCCTGCCGGAATAGCTCCACCACCATCGCCAGACAGTCATCATGCTGCCGGAGAACTCTTCTACCTCTCTGCTCCCTCTTGCTGGATCAAGAAGGCAGAGATCGTCCTTCATATCTACGTGTGCTGAACGTGGAGGTGCCGTCCGTTCAACACTAGATCGGAAGGACCGTGATCAAGATCGCGAGACGGATCATGATGAGATCGCGGGACGGATCATGATGAGTTCGCGGGATGGATCGTGATGAGGTCGCAAGACGGATCGTGATGAGTTCATGGGACGGATCGTGATTGGATCGCGGGATGGATCGTGATGAGATCGCAGGATGCTCGATGATTTGGATCGCGAAGACGTTCGACTACACCAACCACGTTTGTTAGCGCTTCCTGCTTAGCGATCTACAAGGGTGTGTAGATCCACTCTCCCTCTCGTAGATGCTCATCACCATGGATAGATCTTGCTTGTGCGTTGGAAATTTTTTGTTTCCCATGCATAGTTCCCCAACAGCTGCGCGCCCCAGCTGCCGCGCCTCACCTCCGGCTCCGCCGCCCCCGCTTACGCCTCCACGTGCGGTGGCACATCGCCCCCGCCACCCCTGCGGCGATGGCCACGTCGGCCGACTCGCCCTCGTCCCCTGCCGCGTTCGTGTGCCTCCGCAGTTGCGCCCCGTGCATGGCGTCCGCCTCGTCTGCGACCGCGGCCGCGTCACAGCCTTGCACCAACCCGTCGGCTACGCCCGCTCCTCCACGCGTCGGCTCGTCGCCCACGCCAGCTACCACACCTCCGGTGACCCCGCCTCACCTACATCTCCAACTTTAGCCCGAGCGCCGGCTCCAGCCACCCGTGCCGTCTCCGCCTCACCATCTCCGCCACCTGCCGCGTGCCCCCGAGACCGGCTCCGGTCTCCCGCGTGTCGGCTCGCCCTCGCTCCCGACAAACTCCGCCAGTGGACCGTCCACCCCTTCCCTGGCCAGCTCTCGCCTCACCTCGCCATTGCGTGCCCCGGCTCCCGCCATGCCTTGCAGCTGCGTGCCATGGCTACCGCCTTGCCCCGCAGCTGCGCACTCGGCCCCTTCACCGGCTCCGCGCCCGGCAGGCCAACCGGCTGCCCCTTGCGCTCCCATGACGGTTGTAACATAAGATCAGAGTAGCCGACACCTGTGAGAAGAAAAGAAAAGACGGGGTCCGTTTGGGGAAAAGTTAGTGGGCCGGGCCAAAAAAAGAGCATTATGCGCCCATCTGCCCGTGCCAGCTGGTTCGCTCGTCCGCATCCTCGGTCAGCTAGCCCACGTCGCCGCTCGATCAGATGGCATGCCTGCTAGCGTCGCCGTTCGGCCAGCTGACCGGCTGGCCTGCCCGTCTACTTTGACACCGGACAGGCTGGGGAGTCGGCTCCGCCGCTCATCTACTTCGATGCTGGCCGGTCAGGCCTGGCTGACCGGCACCTCCATCAACCATCCCGGAGTTTACACCCAGCGGGCGACACCCGGCGGGTGCGGCCGGCGTGCTCCGCTGGTAAAAGACAGTGTCATCTGCAAGCCGATCGCCGATTGTCATCGACAACAACTACCTCGCCTATGCATAAATCAATGATCAGAGGCTACTCCCGGCAGCGCGTCGCGCACATTAATTGACGGACTCCGTGGCCGCGCCCGGCAGCGCCTCGCGCTCTTCAGCCGGCGGATCCTACGTTTGCCCCCGGCAGCGCGTCGCCCACATCAGCCGGTGGACTCCGCGTCCACGCCCGGCAACGCTCCACACCCATCGACCGGTGGACCCCACGTCCACCCTTGGCAGCGCCTCACGCACGTCCGCCGATGGACTCCGCGTCCGCGCCCGGCAGTGCCTCGCGCCCCTCAGCCCTCGGACCCCAAGTCCGCGCCCGACAGCACCTCGCGCCCATCAGCCGGCGGACCCCAAGTCCGCGCCTGGCAGCGCCTCGCACGCGTTAGCCGGCGGACCCCAAGTCCGCGCCCGGCAGCGCCTTGCGCGTGTTAGCAGGACCACGTCGGCTACAAACTGCATTGGCGTTGGCCGACATCGACAAAACCGCCTCGACGGCACCCAAAAGCAATGTGAGATCTCCACGCGCATACCGTACACACGAAACGAATCACCCCGAGCGACCCTCGAGGGCCATCTCCGCATTTATTCTGCTGCCCTACTGTTTTCCCCAGCGCCAACTAGTCTCGGCCTGGGGCTGGACACTTGGCCTGATACGTTCGTTCCCACGAGACGGCTTAGTAGCGTGCATGGGACCAAAGGCCCACTCTTTGTCTCAGCTACAGACCGTATCGCAACTGTCCAGCTAGCGAGAGCAAAAGCTGGAGATCACCACACGCGAAAAGCGTCCACGGAGAAAACGGCGTGGGTGACCCGGTCATTTCATTTATGAGTATCTGCTTGATCGACTCTTCTCCTAGAGTCCGGGTACTGTACGCTCCACTCTGCGGCCCACTCTTCGACTCAACCACAGACTGGCTCCTGGTTGTCCGACTGGCAAGAGCAAAATCCAAAGAGCAGAGGGCACATGAAAAAGATTGAAGGGAGTTCGGACGAAACCGAGTCGGCACCCTCTGCATAAACATGCACTACCAAAATCAAATATTTGATGTATGTGCGCCAACTTAACCTTGTCTTCTGCACGGTTTCCACGAGGAACCTCCTCGCCCGGAGGCTCGGAGGCTACTCCCGGAAGGGCTCCACGCCCATCAGCCGGCGGACCCTGCGTCCGCGCCCGGAAGCGCCGCGCGCTCGACAGCCAGCGAACCCTGCGTCAGCCTCCCGGCAGGGCTCCACCCACATCAGCCGGCGGGCCCTGCGTCCACGCCCGGCAGCGTCGCGTGCTCGATAGTCGGCGGACCCCGCGTCCGCCTTCGGCAGGGCTCCATGCCCATCAGCCGGCGGACCCTACGTCCGCGCCCGGCAGCGCCACGTGCTCGACAGCCGGCGGACCGTGCCTCCGCCTCCCGGCAGGGCTCCGCGCATATCAGCCGGCGGGCCCTGCGTTCGCGCCCGACAGTGCCACGTACTCGACCGCCGGCGGACCCCGTGTCCACCTTCGATAGAGCCCCGCGCCCATCAGCAGGCGGACCCTCCGTCAGCGCCTCATGCTTGACAGCTGGTGGACCCCGCGTCCGCCTTCGGCAAAGCTCTGTGCCCATCAGCTGGTGGACCTTCCATCCGTGCCCGGCAGCGCCTCGTGCTCGACAGCCGACGGACCCTGTGTCCGCCCTTGGAAGGGCTACACACCCATCGACCGGCGGACCCCATGTCTGCGCCTGGCAACGCCTCACACTCGATAGCTGGCAGACCCCGCGTTCGCCCTCGACAAGGCTCCACGCCCATCAGCCAGCGGGCCCCACGTCCATCTTCGGCAGCGCCTCATGCCCTTCAGTCGGCAGACCCCACGTCTGCGCCCGACATCTTCAACACCACCGTCTGCTTCAGCAACAGCAAAGACCCTCTGCCCGACTCCTCGAGTCACCTAGAGGCTCGGAGGCTACACCCAGCGGGTGCGCTGGCGCGCCCCCACTGGAAACCGCCAGCCGATGGACTCCGCGCTCGCCCCTGGCATCGCCTAGCGCCCTTCAGCCGGCGGACTCCGCATCCGTGCCCGGCATCCTCGACGTCACCGTCTACTTTAGCAATAGCAAAGACCCTCCACCCGACTCTTCGAGTCGCCCGGAGGCTCGGAGGCTAAGCCTAGCGGGTGCGCTCGCGCGCCCCCGCTGGAAACTCTCCAAGTCGCCCAGAGGCTTGGAGGCTACTGTCAGGGGGGATTACCCCTGGGTAGGCTCAAGGAGACGACTCAACCTTTTAAAACATCGGGGGACCCACCCCCGGTATGCAAAGCCCCATGAATCAACAAGATGAATGAAGAAGTGAAGACAAAAGATAGTGCTGCGGCCCGACAGCCTCCCCCGACTGGCTCCCCCCGACAGCCTCCTCTTGGGTGGCTCCTCCCGGCAGCCTTCCTCGACTGGCTCCTCCCGACAGCCTCCTCCCGGATGGCTCCTTCCGGTAGCCTCCCCCCGGCTGGCTCCTCCCGCCCGCCTCCCCCCGGCTGGCTCCTCCCGGTAGCCTCCTCCCGACTGGCTCCTCCCGGCTGGCTCTTCCCGGCAGCCTCCTCCCGGCTGGCTCCTCCACGTAGCCTCCCCTCGGCTGGCTCCTCCCGATAGCCTCCCCCCGGCAGCCTTCCCCTGACTGGCTCCTCCCGGTAGCCTCCCCCCGGCTGGCTCCTCCTGACAGCCTCCTCCCGGCTGGCTCCTCCCCGCAGCCTCCCCCCGGCCGGCTCCTCTCAGCGGCCTCCTCCCAGCTGGCTCCTCCTGGCAGCCTCCCCCGACTGGCTCCTCCTGGCAGCCTCCTCCCGTTTGGATCCTCCCGACAGCCTTCTCCCGGCTGGCTCCTCTTGTCCGGCTGCCAGCTACGGCCCGACGAAGTCAGTTCCAGGTGTCCCGTCGGACAGAAGACGATGACACTGTAGCTGACGGACTGCTCAGCCTTCCACCCCGCTACAAATGGGCACTATTGGCGAATAGTGACCCACAGTGCACCCGTCACGTGTCGCTTCAATGCGCTCCGATAGCGGCGCACTGTACGCGCGTCATATAGTATTATCTACAGTGTAACCTATCCCCTGGACACTGATTTATAAAGTGTACCAGGGGACAGACATAGCTTAGTCCACAAGCTACATGTGGCTTGACATGTAAGGTACCCATGGTAGCTTACACCTCAAGCTGCTTGGGATGTAAGCTACCCACTGTGGCTTACATCCCAAGCTACCCATCCGTGCCTATATAAGAGGCCTCGTGCCCACCACAAAGTAGGGGGCTAGCTTCCCATACATTCTCTCATCCCCACTCTCACACTCATGTATGAGGCAAGAAGCCTCATGGCTCTCCTCCCCAAACATCTCCAGGAGCAACCATGTACCAGATATACCTCAATTATACAGATATGCAGGAGTAGGGGTATTATCTCTCTGGAGAGCCCCGAACCTGGGTAAACCACTGCGTGCTATTTGCATACCCGTCCGGGATCATCCATGACAGCCTTGCCCTCACCTCGATAAGCCTACCTATGGCATCTACCGTCTCGTGAGACCTCCCATGACAAAACGATGACAAGACCTCTGGTACAACAGCTCCTGTAGGACTTTATTTCTTATCACATACCTATAAACAATTGCTTCGGCAATCCGAATTATAAGAGTTGTTGAGGAAATGCGAAATTGCATGGCACACGTGCGCCTCATTTGTCCCGTTTTTCGAATATACGTTTTTTCCTTCCCTCCCTCTTCTCGTGAAACATGTTCGGTATGGCTCGAGGTCACCGGCTAATAGACCGGGTGCTCGATTTCAAACACAAATCGCCTTAACCATTGTGTGCTTGGCGTCTTGGCATTTGCTTTATATGCATTAGATCCGAACTATGTGTTTGGTCATTAAGTTGAGTTACCCGGCTCCTGTGCTTGCCCATTTATGTTTCGCTCATTCGGCTAAAAGGGAAAAGGGAGCACCCTTGCGATTGTGCTTCCGGATAGCCCGATCAAGCACCTCAGGGGAGAAAGCCAAAACGGACTGTCATAGTATGCGCGATCCGATCTGTGAACCACAAGTTAGAAGTATTACACTTCAACCCTCTTAAACAGTTATTCTGTGTTATATGAGGAATTCACCCTTTGTGAAAATACTATGATGTCAGCTTCGGCCTCAGCTCGTCCGAACATCGCAAACACTCCGGTGGTTAATCATACGCTTCCCGTAGTCCTTTTCGCGCCCCTTCAGTTAAGTGAAAGAAATAAAGCATAATGGTACGATTGCCTAGTCTGCCGCACTAAAACACCTTCGGGTTCCTCTAATTTGGCTAAGGAATACAGTGCATTGGCATAGACACCCCATGTAGTATCTACGTGGGGGCTGAAGCCGACGACTCGCATCTTTCAGTATCAAACAACCATACATGAGTTATAAAGGAATGCAAAACTATATAAGAGCAGATACTAATATCATTGAAAGTTATAACAAGTCTTCGGACATATTACAAGCTCATTCAAATATTTTTTTGCCCGAACACTACAACGCTATCAACCGCGCACTCTCCATCACTCCATCGAAGTAAAGCTCGGGGTGTCGGTGCTCCTTTCCGGGCGGCGGTGGATCGGTGACGACCTTCATCGGATTGAGCCCCGACCAGTGCACTTTGGCCTTGGCAAGGGCATCTGTACTCCTTCGATGCAGGAGGAGCGCTTGACGGTGCCGAGGCGGGGTGTTGCATCAATCAGCCATTGCACCATGCCGAAGTAGCTTCCTAGGAGTGGCTCGCCAGGCCATAAGCGGACACAGAGGTCCTTGATTGCCGGCTCCGCCATCTTATGCATCTCCATCAGTTGTTTCAGCTACTCCACCAGAAGAGGAGGATGCTCGGGGGCTCCGAAGTGTGCATAGAACGTCCAGGCTTCGTTTGCCTCTCCCCACGAGGCAAACAGCTGATTGGCGTCCGCCATGCTCTTCTCGAGATCGGCGGTCGCGCCTGCGGATCGACACACCTGGGTCAGCAACTCGAATTTGCTATCCCCGAATACGCACTTTAGGGAGTATGGCTTACCATCGGCAATCTCCTTGGCCTGACGAACTTGTTCCTTGAAGAACCGTCTATCCACCCGCTCCTTCTGGAGATCAGACCTCATGGTGGATAGTTTGGCCGAGGCTGCCTTGTTCTTCTGCTCCAAGGACTCGCACTTGTTGCTAGTGTCCTTGACCTCATCTTCTATCTCCACCAAACGACCCTGGTGTTTATCACTGGTGGCTCATAGGGCGGAGAGAGCGGTGGCTGCTTCTTTGGCTGCCACCTTCTCCATGGCCACTTCATCTTTGGCACGATGAAGCTCGGCCTTGAGATTTTTGATCTCTTTCGACGAAGCTGCAACACGATGCAACTCTATTTAAAAATGAATCTACATTGACAGTATTCGGGGGAACACATCCAAATATAGTTTGGACCTACCCTGCACTTCGTCGAACCTCTTATTGAGGGCTTCCACCTCATCCTCGAAACGCTTGAGCTTCCGATGCAGCTCGTCCAGCTCGGCACTGTTTTTGGCCGCCACTAATGACGAAGCCTACATTACACACAAAGCATACGTTACATCGACATTCACTTCTCGAATTATATATATGACCCCTAGGCAAAATGGTCCATCTCACCTAGGGCTCGGGGCTGCCATGTCTACAATACGAATAAATAAAAATCTTAGCAAAAACATCGGGGGACTTACTTGAAAGCCCGCAAGGAGACCTTTGAAGGCCTCCTTCAGTCCGTTGTCAACGGACTGGACGCTCTGTAGTACCACACTCATAAGGGTGCGGTGATCCTCGGGGATGGAGGCGCTTGATAGAGCGTCCTCCATGGCCGACCATAGGTTGGTCAGCAGTGCCGGGGATGATCGGATTCCCCGATCACCCATCGGGTAACGGACCGGTGCCTCTGGAGGCACAATGCGCTCCGGAGATGTCCTTGGAGGGGACTGATGGTCCATCCGTTCGGCCTCCTCGGTGTACGGAGGGGGGATCGTCCCCTGGTCTTCGGTGGCCGAAGCGTTAGCCTCGTCCACGGTAATGTCTCCCTCGCCCCCTATGTCTGCCTCTATTGGAGTAGGCTTGGATGACACCTCCACGACGTCCTTCGTAGTGCCTAGAGTGATGGGGTGCGAGGCATCCCCGCTCTCCGCTAGTTTGGCGGGCAGGGTCTTCCCATCCGATATCACCTCGGTGCGAGCGACGCGCGGGGGCTGTAGGACCAATAACCTGCGTGTTAGCAAACTTTGGATCTACCCGTTATAGGAAGGAGATTCTTCGGATCTTAACCTGGTTGGAGGGGGCTTGACACTTAGGCTCCTTCGTGGAACCTCCTCGGGCTCTTCGGATGCGGAGCTCGAGTACGAGCTGTCTGTGACAGCCCGAGACCGACGTTCCAGAAGATTCCCCTTTCTTTTCCGTTCTCGTCATGTGTTTCGTTGTGTGTTGCATTCGTCATCGCTTCATTCGCATCATCTGCATAGCATCATCTCCCGTTTTCGAAACTTGCATCCATTTGTAGTCGCCGGTTCTCGTCGTTCTGCTGTTGCCCGTCTCGAGTCCAACCACACACGCACGCGCCCACGGCACTGTTAAATAAAACCGTTTTAAGCGCGCGCAAAAGTATTCTCGGATCGAGTTGAAACTTGTCGTGCGGTCTTGTTATAGCTTAGGTAGACCGCCCGTCGATTTTCGTCGCATTCTGAGTTCGTTTGATGCCCCGTCGGTCATCCGTAGAAGTGAGGTTATCGGTAGTTTATCGGACGTTCGTCGGACGTTTCTCAGTGTTTTCAACTTCGTGCCATGGGTCACCATTCTCTCTCTCTTCCCCACTCAGCCTCTGTGCACAGCCGCCGTAACCCCCTCTCCGCTTCCGGTCCGCCGAAACGACATCCGACGGTCCGGAAACGGACAGAGACGTCAACCCTAGCCCAAAAACCTATAAATAGAACCCCTAGCCCTAATCCCTCTCGTTCCCCGTGCCAAACCCTAGCTCCTCTCTCCTCTCAGCCGCTGTGGGCCCGCCAAGCCCATCTGGAGGCCCGGGAAAGCCCATCCGGGCCCAACCGGAGCTCTCCCGGAGCTCCTGCACGAGCTCCCATGGCTGCCCGCAGCTGCCCGAGCCTCCCATGGTGCTGCCGCCGGCCCCTCGCCGAAGGAGCCCATCGGAGCCGCCGCAGCAGCGCCCACCGCCGCCGGCCGCCGTCCCTCCCTTTCTCTTTTCCTTTCTTCCTTCCTTCTTCTTCTCCTCACCCTTCTCTCTTCTTCCTCCCGCAGGACCCCATGGAGCCGCTGCTGGAGCTCCGCCGCTGCGCCGTCGCCGGGAACGGGCTGCCGCCGCCGGATCTAGCCCCGCCGCCGCTGGAGCCGGCCTCCCCCGTGCCGCCCCTCACCGCTCCCTGCCATGGCCGCCGCCGCCTGCTTCGTGCGGGAGGAGCACGAGCGCATCACCCGCTCCCAGCCACGTGTTGACCAGCGCTCGCCCACGCCTGGGCCAGGCCCAGCCCCAGCCTGCCACCGAGTGGGCCAAGGCCCAAAAGGTGAGCCCAGCCCCCTTTGTGCGTTTTTTATATTATTCAGGCTATTGCAATTTATAACGTTGATAATTAATTGACCTTGCATCGTTTCAGAATAATCTTAATATGTAAAGTGCTTAGAATTAAATATAGTTTAATAATATGCCATTTGCATCCCTGCTAAGTATGTTTAACATGTCATTTTGCATATTTTGCATTAATTGCATTTTCATAATTAATCAACGTGCATCGAAATTAATCCATTCACATATTAAAAATGTTCATCTCATTCGCACCGCATTTTCATGCATGATAAAATTGTTGGCATGTTGTTTGCATGTCATTTGCATTGATGATTTGCTTTAAGGTGATTAGGTTATATTCCCGCATATTTAATTGTGATTATTTTTCCACATGAACATATGCACATTATATATGTTTCCGGGGTAGAAAAATCCATGAGATTTATCTGTGCATTTCATTTTGCCATTTGAGCATGTTTGTGTGAATGTCATTTATGCCGTGGTGCCCTTTTGTCATTTTCGTAGGAATTAATCCGGGCATGATATGAATTAATTTTCAACATGAAAGTTCCTCTTTGATATGTGCCCTAGCCCATGAACATTTTGCTTGTCATAGAAATGCATGTTTAGCTGTTGTTTCGTTGTTGTCAACTTGCTATAAAAATCTGTTATTTTGAGGGTCCAAAATATTTCTAAGTCTGGAATCTGTTATATTTTGTTGCTGTCTTGCCATGTGATTTTCTAGTGATCTAGAACTCTTTTGTGATAGGTGTAATGGAGTTATTTGTTGTTGATGTTGTCATTTAGTATGTTGTTAAGTTTCATGCCATAATATGACTTGTAGCATATAGTTTCACTGCTGTCAATATGCCTTCGTGATAAAAACTGCACTGTCTAAAACTGATATTTTCACTAAGTCTGAAACTGTTATCAAGTAGCCTTCTTGTGAGCTTTCTACCTAGTGATCCATGCATGTTTTGACGATGATATGTGAAGATGAAATGAAGTGGATGTTGTATGCTATTGCTCCATGCTTAGTTGTGCATTTTGGAGTACTGTAACTTGTTGTTTTCATATGTTCAAAATGCAATCTTGCTGTTTTTGGCAGTTTCAACTAAAACTTGTTTTGATGATTGTGGTTGAACCGTAGCTCCGTTTTGGTCATTCCATATATGAAACTTGCTTAGAATCTCTTATAGTTTCATAATAACTTATTGCATTCATGATTTCAAATGTTTGTGGTTGTTTTTCCCATGCATTTGCATTCATGTCATGTGCATCTTGTGTTGCTCATATCTTTTGAACCGTAGCTCCATTTGAGATGTTCTATACATGTAAATCGACTAGAATGACATGTAGAATAACACGGTATGCTGTATTCTGCTGTTTAACAAATATAAAATATGTTAGTTCAGATCTGGACCAAATTCATAATATACATATGGGGTCATTTCGGAAATGCTATAAGTTGTTTCTGGCCTCATTTAAAATGCCTAGATAGTATAGTTTACTTATGCTTCACCTCTTGCCATGTTTAAAAACATTTAATATTGTCGTGTAACTAACGGGAGTGAACTAAATAATTCGAATGTGGAGTTTCGTCCATATGCAACTCGTTGCATATTGAGCTTCACTTAATGTGTAGTATTCGATTGTCGTGAATTGTCATGCCGTGCATATTTAAACCGGGCATGCATCATATTTGTTGTGCATATGTTGTGGTGTATCTTGTGTTGATTGTTTGTTTCAGATTGCTTCTTCTCGATAGAGTTCCGAAAGCGTTCAGAGTGTGAGGATTCGTTCGACTACGTTGGTTCGTCTTCTTCATGGATTCATTCTTCTTCCGAGCGGGATCTCAGGCAAGATGACACATTTCCCTGGATACCATTACTATCATTGCCATGCTAGATGTCTCGTTTCCCTTTCGTTATGTCTCGCTACCTACCACTTGTTTGACAAGCTCCCAACACTGCCATGATAAGCCTCTAACCCCTCCACATCCTAGCAAAACATTGTTTGGCTATGTTATCGCTTGCTCAGCCCTCTTATAGCATTGCTAGCTGCAGGTGCAATTGCTTCCATGTGTCAACATGGACCTTCTTTTGTTATATCACAATATTGCTGCTATTTAATTTAATGCACATATACACTTGGTTAAGATGGAAGGCTTGGCCTTATGCTCGGTGTTTTGTTCCACTCTTGCCGCCCTTAGTTACTTGTGCACCGGTGTTATGTTCCATAGATGAGCGCTCCTAACATGCTCGGGGTTGTTATGGGGACCCCCTTGATTTTCGGGTGAGAGTAAAACTTGTCTGGCAAGGCCCAACATTGGTACTACATTTGCCTAATAATTAATGAACTTGCATAGGGACCCGCCGGCACCCGTAGATAATTTAATCAACCCCCGGGCCAGTGCTCCTCATGAGTGTTGGTCCAAACTAGAGCACTGTGCGGGGCCAACCCAGGGCAACTTGGGAGATTTCTATCATGCCACTGTACGCGTAGCTCATCTGCCGTGCCTTGAGAACGAAATATGCGGCTCCTATCGGGATTGTCGGCACGTCGGGCGGCCTTGCTGGATTTGTTTTACCTTTCTCGAACGTCTTGAGTGAGGAACTCTGATCTTCTTCGGGCTATCTCGAGGTGTCGGATTTTCTTTGGAATTGCCTAGGATGATCACAAGATCCGTGGTTGAGGTTATTCCCACTACGTGTGGTTAATTTGTGATGGATGAGTTGGAGCACCCTTGCAGGGTTAAATCTTTTCGAGAAGCCGTGCCCACGGTTATGTGGCAAACTTGGATACTTTGTTTAACACCCGGTCATAGCAAACTTGAAGTAAACTCAAATAAAATACACCAATTGTGTGCGTAACCGTGACTGTCTCTTCTCGTGAGTTCTTATCCGAAAGAGAACACGGTGGGGTTATGTTTGACATAAGTAGGTGTTCAGGATCAGTTAGTGATCATTACTAGTTCTCGTCCGTTATGCGTAGACCACCATACTTTAATTTCTGTACTCGTAAGTTAGCCACTCAAATAAATGCTTAGTCGCTTGCTGCAGCCTCACCACTTAACCATGCCTCACCTATTAAGCTTTAATAGTCTTGATACCCTTGCAAATGAGATTGTTGGGTCCCTATGGCTTACAGATTACTACAACAACAATTGCAGGTACATGTAATGCGATGAATTGACGTGAGTGCTTTGATTGATTTGATTTGGAGTCCTTCTTGTTCTTCTGCATCAATCTTGGATGGGTTCCAGGCGGCAGCCTGGGATAGCAAGGGTGTATGTCATTTTATCGTTTGATTTCGTCCTTAGTCGGACCCTGCTCTTATGTATGATGTTTGAGATGTTATTGTATTGATGTGACTCTGATGTAGCTTGTGGCGAGTGTAAGCCAATTCCATATACTCATCTCTTCTCTACATGTAATGGTAATGATGTCCATTCTTGCGAACACATCGAGATGCGCTTCTATCCTTGTCGAGGCCCTCGTGCCAAAAATAAGGATAGGACCGCATCTTGGGCGTGACACTGTCGTCGGACAAGATCACCCGCGCCCGACGCGCCTTCTTCGGGGCAGGTGAGGCTGCCTGCCCCGGGGCGTCCGAGGACGCCGCTCTCTTCTTGGCGTGGGGGAAGTTACCTCCCCCTCACTCCCGACCTCCTCCTCCTCCTGTTCCTCCTCTTTGGCTTCCTCCTGATTCGAGGAGGCAGGGGTGTCTTCGGATGCAGCATCGGGCTGGTCCTTGATGCGAAGGCCAGCCTGACCTGGTTTCTTCTTCTTCTCCTTCTTCGTGGGAGCCTCCTAAGGCTTCTCCACGAGCATCCTGGCTAATAGCCCGGTCCTCTCGTCTTCAGGCTGAGGAGCCGAACTGTTGATGTTGATGGCCTTCTTCTGCCATCTCTGCCAGAATAGATCGGATAAGAGGGTGAAGGGATTCTTTGTAATAGAGCCAACTAAGTCGGGGGAAATCATACCTCGGAGTCCGACTTGGCGGCGTGCAGACCCTTGTCCTCCTCCTCAGATGGCCAGCTCTTCATCGACTTGAAGAGTGCCTTCCATAGCTTCTCCCGCATAGCGCGGAAGAGATTCTGGACCATGGGCTCGACTTCGAGTTCTCGAGCCCATAAAGGAGTGTTCCGGCGCTGGCAGGGGAGGATACGTCTTCGGTGCATCACCTGAACCACATCGGCTAGCTTGATGCCCTCCTCGATTAGGGAGCGGAGGCGCTTCTGCAGATCGGCCACCTCTTTGCCTGAACCCCAGGCCAGGCCCTTCTCGGGCCATGAAGCCAGTTTGGTGGGGGGACAAATCTGAATGCGGCAACGGGAAGTTGGCCCTCCTCTCGTGGTTCGGTGACGTAGAACCACTCCTTCTGCCATCCTTTGATGGTGTCGATGAAGGTGCCCGACGGCCACCCGACACGGGCGAGCTTGCCGATGACTGCCCCACCGCAGTCTGCGTGCTTGCCTCTGACGCACTTGGGCTTGATATTGAAGACCTGCAGCCAGAGCCCGAAGTGTGGCTTGACGCGCAGGAAGGCCTCGCCGACGAGGATGAACGCCAAAATATGCATGATGGAGTTTGGCGGGAGGTCGTGGAACTCGAGGCCATAGAAGAACATTAATCCCCTGACGAAGGGGTGGAGTGGGAAGCTCAACCCCCTGATGAAGTGGGGGATGAACACCACCCTCTCGCCTGCCCTGAGAGTGGGAATCACTTGGCCCTCCTTTGCTGCGCGGTGAGAAATGTCGGCAGGGAGGTAGACGGCCTTCTTGAGGTCGAGGATGTCTTTGTTGGTGACCCTGGAAACTTCCCACTAGCCATTGGAGCCTGCAATTGTTGGGCTCGGGAGCAGGGGTGGAGAAACCTAGATCTGTGCTCTGGGGCGCAAGGGAACTGGAGGCGGAGAAATCGAATGGAGAGCGTGAAAGGCCTTTGGGATTTTTCTTTCTCCTTTTATGAGGTCTGCCGATATGGGCTCCCCTTGTTGCGCCGTGAATCCCTCCACTTCCCGAGACGTGCGAGCCATTACGCACGCGTGATTAAGTATATCCCGTGTAAAATGGGACACGATCGACATGTTGATAGATCGTGTGGATGGAGCGGCCTCGAACCGTGCATCGAGTGCCTATAACTGGCCTATCAGACGTGGTGGGCTATGACCTTTCATCAGAAAGGTCGTTAGGAAACATTACCTTTTTTCCCTGACGTTTGGCCTTCAAAGCCAACTTATCTCACATGATTCGAATATGCCACTATGCGGAAAACTACTTATCATCGAAGGCCGAACTATGGCTCGGCAGGAAGGAACTCACCACACAAGTCGAAGACTCTGTTCGCGAAGCAATTGGAGCTGAAGAACCTTGGCATTGGAGGCAAGTTCGGGGGCTATTGAGGGAGTCCTGGATTAGGGGGTCCTCGAACATGACTATATGGGCTACTTGCCGAACATTGGATGATTCGAAGGCCCGGTTTCCAGGATGGAAGCTTCAAGGAGAACGGCTTGCGCTCCATGTTTGATGTAGTAGATAGGCATGTTTATCTATTCGACATGTAACCGACCATGTGTAAACCCTAGGCCTCCTAGGCATCTATATAAGCCGGGAGGTTTTAGGGTATTGATATAGAACAACTCATCTAGGGTTAGACATATGATCTTGAGGTAGATCAACTCTGTAACCCCTTACACCATCAATACAATCAAGCAGGACGTAGGGTATTACCTCCATTGGAGGGCCCAAACCTGGGTAAACTCGTGTCCCCTTCGTCTCTTGTTACCGTCGATCCTAGTCTCACAGTTCGGCCCCCCTACCCGAGATCCGCCAGTTTTGACACCGACACTCAGCCTTTTCCTAATTTCTGCAGCCTGTTTCAAAACTGATCCAAAATCCTTTTGCACCTAGAACCGCATGTCATTTTGCATCACAGAGGGCTTCTCTCCAACCTGGCATAGGTTTTCAGGAGGCCCCCTCTCCTCCATGAGTTTTCTATGGTTGGTTGGAGCGTGTTAACCCTTTCCCACATCTGCTCATATCTGAATTTTTTGGTCCGTTCTCTCCCTTGGGTCTCCACTCCCGCCTCTTACCAAGGCGCAGCAAGATGGGTAGGTGTTCTGAGCACGAAGAACAAATATGATCCACCGTGGCATTCCTAAAATGACCAGACCAGTCCGAAGATGCAACCACTCTATCAAGTCTAGCTCGAACATTGTTCCTACCCTCCTGTTTGTTGTTATAGGTCCACACCGGCCCTCTGTAGCCTAGATCAAACAGGTTACAGTCAGCAAGAACATTTAAAAAAAATCCATATTCTTCTCCGATCTTTTTGAGGCAGAGAGATGTTCGGCCTGCCATATCGTCTCGTTGAAGTCACCCATCATTATCCAAGGCATATTGGCTGAATCCTTAATTCTCCTTAGCAAGGTCCACATGTGGTGGCGCTCATGTGCTTTCGGCTCCCCATAGACAAAAGTGACCTTCCACTGAAAGCCAAGATGGTTCAACTGAATCAAAACATCGATGTATCTCACCCCCACGACAATCTTCTTTATTTCAATACTCTCATCATAAAAGAGGGCAATGTTGGCACCTTTTCCGATGTTGGGTTGCGCAATACAATGTCGGAGACCCAGCCTCCACTTCAGGATTTTGACATACTTATTATTTTGCCGCATTTCAGATAGGAAGACGAGCTTGGGCTTGTAGGTGTGCACGAGGCACACAAGTTCCTAAACTGTACGAGGCTGCTCGAGGCCTCGACAGTTCTAGCTGAGGAGTGTCATGGCTCCTGGCGAGCGCCCTCCTCGGCGTCCGCTAGTTGACCGGTAGCCCCTAAACCGGTTGCTGCCTCATCACCCCGACCCATTTGTTGCCTTCTTAACAACAATAGCTGCACCCTTGATCTTTTTATACTGGTCACTCTCCTCCCCATCTCTGTTCATGCCCCCTTCATCCTTGTCTTCTAGCTCCCGATCACCCCTCTTGCCTAGGACTATTGTTGCTGCTGCTACGGGGACACTGCCAGACTTCTTAGCACGCTTCTGTTCGTGAGAGAGCGCTAGGTCATCAGAGCTACCATGTGCTGGGGTCACCACAATCTTCTGCACTTCATGCCCCATTGTTGTACCCGCTGTCAAGGCCCGGATAGAGGCGACAGTTGCGCCCTCCACCCACTGGCTCACCGATGCAAAACCCGGCGGGTATAGGGGGTCTTCAGACTGCATGTCATTTCCTACCTGACCCTGAACTGAAGATCTCAGATTGTGCGGTGGTGTCTGGTACACATCAACCGGCATGTTCTCTGGATGGTTAACCATTGGATCTAAGTCCAGCCTCTCCAGTGTCTCAACCCACTCGCCACTCCCAACACAGGGTATCGCAGTGGGAACCACCAAGGACATCTGTGTTTTTGCACTGTTTCCACCATCTGACACTCTCAGGCCACTGACTGCTACAATGGCTGCCTACACCAGCGGGTTTGCCAAAACCTCGCCAGGGACTCTCTCAAATTCTGACCCAATGGGGTTGCCTCCGTCATGGGTCACCTCTTTCCCGAAGCTAAGGAGAAAGTGCGCGCTACTGGCTACCGGAGCAACATAGCCCCCTCTACTATTGCTCTTCTTGTACGGGGAGGCACGCATCATTGCCGTGAACCTCATCTCTTGGAGGTCCACCGACAACTTACAATCGTGTTGTCCATGCCCAAGGAAACCACAATAGCCACAAAACCTTGGCACTCTCTCATACTTAACTTCTTGGAAAAATAATTCATTACTAGCCCTATCACGCGAGGTGATCTTGTTGAGGAGGGGCTCATCAACATCATGCTCAACACACACCCTAATAAAATCTCCCCAAACCTTACCACAATTGTTCGTGTCGACCTATAGAACCTTGTCGAGCTTAGCCCAAGATTCCATGTCACCCTCTCATCCAACATCATCGGAGGGACGTCATGGATGCGGACCCATATTGGCATATAGGCCACCTCCACCTCTCCCAGGGGGTTTCCACCGTCCATCGACCTCATCAGGAAGGCATCACCATTGTAGGTCCACGGGCCGTTGTCGAGGATGAAGTGCCAGTCCCCTTCCCGCTCAAACTCCAGAAGGAAGCGGTTGTTCTTCAACGACTTGTAGCTGAGGCGGCCACGAAGCCCCCATTTGTTCTTGGGAGCTCCAATCAGGCCCTCGTTGCTACAGGGAAGGGGCAAGAAGTAGAGCCCTACGGTGATCCACCTTGATCTCATGGCCTCCCTCCCCTTGGTGAGGTCTAGCTCGACGACATCGACTGCCCGAGACACGAGGTCGACAGGGAAGCTCGGTGCGACCACGTTGCCGCCTGCACCGTACCCTCTCAGGTTTGCGCGACCATCTTGGTTGCGGGAGGAGTCCCCGCGGAGCAACACCTTAGAGATGTTGCCAACATCTCCCGTGCATGTCACACCATCGCCAGCTTCCACGATGGCCTTGTTCTTTTGGTTCTCCTGATGCGCCATCACCAGAGGAAACTCATTGTCAGAACATAGGTCAAGGGATTGAGTACTAAGCCTGATTGCCTCGTGCTCATTTATGCACACAAGTGATTGGGTCAAAATTGGGATGTATCTGATCAGATGATTTGATCTCCCGTATAATCCTACCGTGCTGATTTCTTTCCTCTCTTGCAAATCTTGGGATCCCTCCTCCTTTGTCAGGTGGCTCATCCTCCGCTATCCCAGGGATCGCCTTGCACCCTAATTTGTCAATCCTTTCCCCGAGCCCCTGAGCCAAATCTTCCCTCACTGAAATCATCCTATCCCTGATCCTCCTCACCACATTGACTCCCGAATCCGGTGATTTTTCATTGGAATCCCTCTTCGTCTAGACCGTCAGCTTCCTTTCCAGTGCGGTCTGCTTGATCGCTTTCCTGGTGCGCAACCACGCCTCTCTTAGGCCGAAAGGATCTACTTCCTTCCGCGCCTCCGGATCCTCCTCATCACCAGATCCTTTGTCTCCCTGTTCACAGTATCTTCCCGTCATCCTTCCCGACGGGATCTCGATCTGGGATCGCCTCCTGATCGCCCCAACAGGGGCTCCGTAGTTTCCGGTCATTTTCTAAGAAGCTTTTTTAGACAACGAAGAATACACATGGCAATTTCTCTAGAAACACATGGCGATTTCTTTAGAAACACATGGAAAATTTTGCAAATAAGGTATTTTGTTGTGGAATTTGCCGTGTTCCCTTGAGGGAATTGCCATGTTACCGCAACATAAAATGCCACAACAAACGTTGGCAGAATATCATATAACATGACGATTAGGCCAACTCCAGCGCACGGCCCCATCCTGTCCGGGTGCGTCCGTTTGGGGTAAAACGGACATACAAGACGGCCCAGTGCGCGGGCGCAAACGGACTTTTTTTCGTTTTTTGTCCGCTTTTGGCCCATCCCCGGCCCAAGTTTGGGTCGTCTTTTGGGTGAAATGGACAACACGCGGACAGACATGACACGCACACTTGTCCTCCCCTGGCCTGCCCGTCGGTGGCACAAGACCCCCTTTTTCTATCCCCCACCCCACCTCCTCACCCACCGAGTCCTCCAGCCACACCCCCCGCCGTTCTTGTCCCTCGTCGCTGCTGCTACCATTTGCCGCTGTGCAGCTCGAAGGCGCGCTCGCCCAAACCTTGTCACAGGCCCGGTCCCTCGATGCCCCCGAGCTACCCAACCACGACCACCTTGTGCTCCCGTCGGTCGGATTTGGAGCGGATCCGACCGGACTTGGGCTCGCCCGACTGCGGGGAGGCCACGCCGTGCCATGGACTGGCCGGGCACCGGGCCAGGACCCCCCGGCAAGGCCGCAAGGCCGCATGTAGGTACTGACTCCTCCTCTAGCCGTTCGGATCTATATCGTCGATGGTTCGCAGGCCGATACAAGAACGGCGGGAGGCCGGGGTCGATGCTGGCCCAAAGGCTCGCCGGCGCACCATTGCCACTTATTAAGTGCGACGACTGCCCAAGGAAGGTCCAGTGCCGCATGTCTACGACGTCGGAACATTCCGGATGGGTGTTCATCAAGTGCCCAAGCGATGGGAAGGTATGTGCTACTTTAGCATCGTTTGTGTTTTTGGATTTGATTACTTGTGCTAACTTAATTTTGTTTGTTGTGTAGAATGGATGCGACTTTTGGTATTGGGAAGAAGAATACATCGATATTTTGATAGAACGGAAATTAGTAGGTGTTTGTACACTTTTAGCTACAATAGATGTTAGAAATAAGACTACTGCACTTGTTGCCACAATATATGCTAGAGATAAAAATAGATGTGAGGAAGCAACGTCAACTTCTTTAGACACGAAGAAGATAGAAGCACGTAAGATCGAGCCTCCACAGATCAACAATGAATGCATCGAGAAGGCACTAATCCAACTTACAGGAGCAGTTATGGAAGTTGGATTTATTTTAAAATGTCTTCTTGTAGTTCTTGTTTTCTTTGGTCTTGCTATTCAGTCAAGATTTGATGATACGCTACCATGTATCAAAAATCAATGATAAAAATAAAAAGATATGTGCTTGAAAAAAATTATATATGGACGGGATGCGGTCGAAATGTGGCCGTGCATTGTGCGCACGACCGACGCATCCCAGAAAGCCCCGGACACGATCCCATTATCCGTCCCAAACAGATAGAGTCCGGACAAAACAGACGTCCGAATGGGATCGTGCGCTGGAGTTGGCCTTAGTATGTTTCACTTGTTTTTTTAAGAAGAAGTACGTTTCACTTGTTTTTTTTAGAAGAAGTACGTTTCACTTGCTAATCCATCCAGCCCAAGCTCGAGCCGGTTTGTCTCTTGGGCCGGTGCGTGTCCAATATGGACCGGGCTGGACCCGACCCTTCCACCACCAACAAAGCCATTTTTCCTTCTCGCCACACCCAACCAAAGACCCGGGATCTACGGCTGTCGACGCTGCTGTGGCAGGCGCGGGCGGAGACGCATGCGTCTTCCCAGCCCCACCCACACGGCCACACGCGAAACAGACGAGACCAGACCGAACCAACCCAACCCAAAAGCACAGGCAGGCGACGCAAGCTAGCCGCAAGCCCCCACCCGATCGATCCTCCCCCTTCCTCTGTCATTCCCTCGCCCCGCCCCTCGTCTTCCCCCCAGCCCCGCCCCTCCCCCACCCGCGTCAACCAAACCCTAACTCGCCCCACCCCCAAATCCCTCCCCGTCTCTCGATCTCGCCGCCGCCGCATCTGCCAAAACCCTACGCCCCTCCCGCCGCCGCCTCCGGTAAGCCCCTACGCTCGCCTGCCCCCTCTCCCCGATCCCTCTCTGTCTCGATTCGGCCCGGAGCGTGGCGTCGCTCCCCGCGGTTTGATCTAGGGCCGCCGCGGAATGCGGCCCGTCGTAGGGCGTCGCCCGGCGCGTGGACGGGTGCCGTGCCCGCCGCTGAATTCGGACGGCCTGGGCGGTCCCGCGCCACGGGATCGCGCTTTCCGCCGGCCCTGGTGGCGTCGGAGGCCGAGGGGCGTCATGGGTGCGCCTGCCCCTCGGGCTCGGGTGATGCCCCGCTTCGATAATTGTTATGAATTTCCGAGGTGCTTGGATTCCAGGGGTTCCTGTCTATCCCCTATATATTGGGGAAACCGTGGCGCTGTTGTGCTGCTGTGCTGTTTCTGTTTTATAGGAGGAGATAGTTCCCCTGTTTTTTCCTGGCTGAAGATTAGGTGTTGGGTTTTATAGGACCATGGGAATGCAAAACCTGGTTTTAAAGCTACTGGCGCAAGCAACCCATACGTCGAAACTATTTGTTCTGTTATGTGTATTGTAGTAAATATGTTGGCCGCTAGCTTTGTCGTTATGCGTCAATTGTCGTATTCCGTTAGTTGATTATGATAACCAGTCACGATTTAATGTAGCTTGTATGTCAGGAGAACGGTTACGATAGGAAGAGATTGAGGTCAAACCGAAGTGGCGCCATACTAATTAATCTTGTGTAGCTTGCTTTATATAGCAAAGTAATTCTGCAGTACTTGCCATGTGGGCAACTTAGTGTGTTTTCGCTAGCGGCTTATCAGGTCTCTTAATTGCTGTGACGTCAGCTGTAATATAGACGCTGGTGAATTAAATTTTGTATGTAACGGACGCTTGGGTCAGCCTTGCTGTTTGGAACTTGTAGACTGGGGTAGATGAACACATTCCGTCACTTTACAGTTTATCTAGTTCCTACTTTGTGCTCTGGTGTGTGTAAATTATAAATTTATGACTTATTTGCTCTCATAGATAAAATGCGAAAAGGTTGCCTTGGATATGCCTAATGAAAAATAAGCAGCAATAATAAGGAAGTAGTGCAACTGTAAATATGTGTCACTGGAATGAAATTTATTATTATTATCATTATTCCTGAAGCGCCTTTGCTCCCTTTTTGCTTTATCTGTCTCCAGGTACTTTGTAACAAAAAGAGTTTGTGTTTTTGAAACAATCAAGTTAGATCTCATTGTTTGATTTTGAGAGGTTTTTGACGAGCTGCATTAGATTTCATGATTTTTTACATGCATGCGCTGCCAGGAAGATGAACTTAATTGCAACAGTTTGAATGTTTCTACTTTGTTTGAGAGCAAAGCTTCACTGTTATCCTGAATAGTTGGTACTCCCAAAATAAGTGTCTCAACTATTTTGGGACGGAGGTAGTATTTTGTTTCTTAGAAACCCTATTGGGTCAGCTGAATACTTTCTAAGCGTAACTAGTTGAGCTGTGCTTATCCAAGCACAGATTGTGATGCAATTGATCAGCATGTCAAGGTGAGGAGCGCTAATAAATACTGGGCCAAATGCTAGGATCGTAGTACGCTTCTTGGATCTCTCTGATCAACTTGTGTTCCATTGAAAATCTCATACTCCACTCATGTCAACCAGGCATATAGCGATTATTTAGAAGACAACTTAAACAATCGTCTGGAGTTTCTATCTATAAACTATAATGTTTTATTCTTGGAATTAAGGTGTGCTTAGATGGGTATATTTATCATGTTTGGTAGAAATGAACCTACATATATTTTACTAGAGTGATAATTTTTGTTGAAACTTGGCTGCAGGTAAGCAACCTTTCGGCTCTTCGTTTTGGAAATGCCGTCTGCATCCAAATCCAAGGCAAAGGATAGGGCAGCTGCTTTCAAAGCAGCAAAAGAGCAACCTAAGGTGGCTGTCAAGCCAGTGGGGAATGGCACCAGTGCAAGTACTTATAACAACCTCTCTGGAAAATTTCATCTTTTGGAGCCATCATCCTCTTTGCTGGGTAGCCAGGGTAACGAAAAATTGAGGAATACAGATGAAATAGATGAGCATTCTCGTAGCTCGCATGGTACAGGGGACTTTGATTGCGCCTCAAATAATGGTAGCTGTTCTGGAGAGTCAGAAGATACAAAGGAAAAATCAACCAGTACCGCGCCTCGAGTGGACTCTATTCCTGGATGTGATCTTGATAAACGTGAGAAGATCAGACAAAAGAATGAGAAGAAGCATCAAAGGCAGAAGGAGAGGCGCGCCCAGGAATTGCATGAGCGTTGCAAGGGATACCTAATGTCCAGAAAGTTGGAGACACTTGCTCAGAAGCTTGTTGCAATGGGTTTCTCATCAGACCAGGCAACGATGGCCCTTATACATAACGAGGGCTGTCTTGAGGAGTCTGTTGCCTGGCTATGTAATTTTGATGGCAGTGATGAAACGAAGCAGCAAGTTGCAGCAGCTCAACAGTCTGGAGCTAATTTGAAGATTGATATAACTGATGAGCTCGCAAAGATTGTGATCCTGGAGGCAAAGTTTAAGTGTACAAAGCAAGAGGTAGAGAGGGCTATTGTTTCTTCTGAGGGTGATCTAGAAAAGGCTGAGGAGGCCTTGAAGACACAGAAGCAAGAATCAGCAACAACCGCATCTAAGCCTGAAGGGTCTGGTGATTCAAGTGGCTTGGTTAACAAGCAGCAGGTCATGCTTGCGCAGAACCCAGCAAGGCCTCAAACAAATGGGTTCTCTTCAGTAGGGGCTCAGCAAATGAGGAGAGATGAGAAGGACGTAAACTACAAGCTTTTAGTAAATGGTAGTGGTCCAAAAGAACCCGCAGTTAAAGGGTTCCAACCATTGGCCACAACAATGAAGTCAGAGTTGGTCCGTCAACAGTTTTTTCAACCTGAGAAGAGACGGGTTAATGTCAATTCGGTTCCATCAGTTCCTTATGTGACATCTGCTCCGTTGCCTGTTGCAGTGCCTCAAATTAAGGCAGAAACACGACATGTGCCAGCAGGCAATGAGATGAAAAGTGCAATGCATAACGGAAGCTTGCGAGATCCGGTAGTTGTAATGCAGCGTCCTCAATCTGCAGCTGCCAAGCAAAGTCTGCCGTCCACAAGCCATAGTATGTTTGCATCAGAGCCATCTTCAAGGGAATGGTACATGAATGGTGCATCAGGGGTGGATATGATGTTGAATGGTGGTTTAGGGCATGGACTGCGTAATATGAGTTTGGAGAACGCTAATAATTCTGCCAAGCAGCAGCAGTTCATGCATGCAAACCATCAGCAAAGTTTTGTTTCCAATCCTGTAGAGCTGGCTGCTAATGGTTGGGGTGGTACATGGGGTCCTGGAGGTGCATCGTCTTCCCAGGCTGGGGCGTCGGCACATGGGACATTTAGAGGAGGATGGAGCTCATCCGAGCCCTCTTCTGCTTTATCCCATGCTGATTGGAGAGGCAATGTGCCAGCACCGTGCGACTACACTTCAATAGATTGGAGTCTCGACACAAAATTGTTAAACCCTGCAGCGAAGACCGAGTGGCTGTCTGACACATGGTCAACCATGTTCATGGGCGGCAGATCCACAAGGCCTGCTGGGGGGAACCTTGGCCTTGGTGGTGCGGGAGGCATGAATGGGTTGCTGCATGAGAGCAGCAGTAGTCTTCCAATGGATCCTGCTCCATCACCTCGCCCTTATGAGTGGCCTTCTTTCTGCAGGGGAGGATCTTCCTAGTTCCGGAACCCTGTAGGTAAGAAAGAAGCCATTGAATAAGAAAAAAAGTAAAAGTTGTCATTTGTTTCTGTTCTTGTTTTTGTCTCGTTGGAGTTGGTTGAAAAGAGTTTTTACTTGTTGTGTATTGAACCGTGTTTGTGTACCTTTGACTGTTGGCCGAGATAAGTCTTCATTCTATGGAGTCGATGTGCATGAAAGTGAAGAAAGAAATTGAAGCTATCTTTGCTGAAATGGATGGACGCTTTCTCTCTTATATACAGGCGTAAATAGCTTTGAAGATTGAGAAATAGGATGCATAATTTTTTGGATTGCTTGCTGGAGATAAAGCTGCTAGATTACCTATAGCATCCGTGTGATACTACTGTAGAACAATCGCTGAGCGACCTGCTCGGCCGAACTTCCAGTTGTGCTAAAGGGGCTACCTACCTACCTACGATGATCAGGAAGTGCGGCGCCCTTCCCTAGCTAAAAGGTCCTTGACTCGGGATCGCTCGAGAATAAATGGGCCTATAGGCGAACATTCCGTCTTCTCGAAACGAAAATATTCTGGTCCTTGTGCCAAAGCTTTTGCAGCAGCCGAAGTCCAAAGAAGCCTGCTTCTCATTTTTTCCTCCCCTGTCAAGTCGATAAGACGCCTCGCCGGCTTCTTGAGATAGATAGATCCACCGCCCATTTGCCGCTGGTACATGTACCTACGAGCTAGCCATAGCCAGCGGCCGTCGTGACTTTTATACTCCTTCACGTCTGACACTGCACACCGTGGTGTCGGCATGGCAGGCACGCCCGCACGCTCAAGCGCGGCGCTGTAGCCTGTAGCCTGTGGGAGGGACGCACGCACGTCTCCTCGCATCTCCGCTTGGAACGCGCATCGATTCGTACCTGGTACCTGGACTCGAACTGCCAGTGCTGAACATTCCGACGCCGCCGCAGCGTTGGAAGCCCGAAAGCACTGTGCAGCTTTATTCCATCTTGACTGGCGTATTCAGGAGCAGAACACCCGATGATTTCCTTGGAATTTCACAGGCGACCATGCGTCCGTTTCTGTCACGAAAGGGTAATTTCGCCCAGGAATTTTCTAGCACACGAGTTACACGATGCTCGGCCCTTTTTCTTTATGGGGTGAGTTGAAAGGTCGAGCGAGACATAGCTGTGCCTAGGTGCGAACATAGGACTGTGCACGTACAGAAGGATACAATCAGGAGCCGGGGCATGTTCTCCCTCATTCGGGCAGGGATGCTCCACGCCTCCGCTAGAATATATGTGCGGCTACGAGTAGGGGATCCAACTTCGGAGAAGAGAATCGAGCGACGACGCGTGAGGCTTCTTGGGATCCTAAGGATCTTTGATTCGCAAAGGAGGCATCATGTCAGCGTTTCTTCTTTCTCTTTATGCCTCTTAGGTGTTTTCGTTTCTTTTAATAAGAGATATAAACATAGTTCGAAGCAAGATATCATCCGGCTTTATAGATACAACTATGGATGTGTTTGGTTGGAGGGATAGCCACCCAGGGAATAGGGATAGTCATATTTAGGATGAATACCACATGTTTAGTTCATGGAAAAGCTTGGATGAGATAGGACATGGATAACCAGATTTGGAGAATATTCGTTAAAAATCCGGCTTCGCGTGCGCAAAAATCTCGCGGACATGGGCAGCCAGGCTGGCGCCGAAACGTTTTCGGCCCCGCCCATCTCTCCAAGGATGCGTTTGGTTAGAGGGATATGCTAGGGTGGATATGGGCATCTCTATCCAGGTGGATAGGGATAGCCATTTTTTCTGTTTGGTTGTTTTGATAAAGTTAATCCATGTTTTGTTTGGTTAGAAGGACAAATCATGGTTGGGAATAGCCATTTTTCTGTTTGGTTGATGGGTGATGTTAGCCAGTTTTCAATATGAGACAATCAAATATGATATGTACAACAATAATTATAAGAACAGATTTTAAAACTTGAGCATCATACCCAAACAAACTCATGAGTAGAATAAACTAAACTTTAACTTCAATACACATCATAGTTTAGCATTTCCATATATAAAAGGCAAGTGCATAAAGCTCATAGTTCAACATTCCATATAATACTAGATCAATCTACATACAACCCATAGTTTAATGTTTTGGTTGTAATCAAAAGAACAAGTCCATACAACCCACAACTATATTGTTTTGGTTGTCATCAAAAGCACAAGTCAAACACCCATATAAACTCATCATGCTTCGGCTTCAGGAAAGGTATTCTTCACATACCTAGCGACCCAAACCTTTCTTTGAACACCCCCCAGGACCTTGAATGCCATTGCAACACGAGGATTGTCAACCAAATAGGCATAGTAATGAGCAAGGGAATCCACATCAAAGCCAGGGAGTTCTTTTATCTCATCCCAAAGACCATCAATGGTAGGGTTGGCATCACTAGCAAGTTTCTCAATGGCAACAACAAGCCTTTCACTTGAAGCCATTATGGTTGCAACCATCCTATCTTCTGCAGAAGGATTGGTTTGGCTTTCTTTAACTTGGGAGCAACTGACTCATCACAAGTGCATGATTGGGCAACCTCTTCATCCGGGGCAGCATCTTTGTTGGTCTTCTATTCTTCAAGATCAACCACCTCTGTAGCTAGAGGGTCACTTGATCCTTTTGCATATTGCCCCATAGCCATGCCTGCTCCAATGATAATCAACATCTCCTCATACTGTTTAATAGGTTTGTTCAGGAAGGGTTCATCTTCTTTGTGGTCCTTTGCAAACAAAAGTAACCACTTCAGCAAGGAATGGGCGCATAAATAAATTGCAGCAAGTTATAATGCATCAAAGAATAAATTTTAGCAAGGATTATGAAGTGTACATAAGTTCCAGCAAGTGCTAATGCATAAAAGAACTCATTTCAGCAAGAATTTGACTATAAAAGTACTCATTCCAGCAACTAAATGGAGTATATAAAACTCATTTCAGCTAGTATGTTGGACAAATGGAACCAATTTCAGCAAGTACTAAAGGGCAGTAAAAAGGTACCTTAATGTGTAATGCTCATGATCAAGAACAATCATAAAGTTCTCTTCATCCCAAAGTGCACCACTCAACGATTTGAGGTGCACTATCTGTTTATACTTCCTCTTCCATGTCCTTGTATAATTTGTGATGTGGATTCCAGTCAAGTCGGTGTGCTAAAAGTGTTCATTCATAGGAGTGGCACAACTGTTCCAGTGAACATTGTTGAAGGAGGTACCTGGTCTATGGCCACCAGTCACCAAACCACATAGGTGGGCTAGCATGTACGATGACATAGTAGGTGTCCATGAAATTTGCTTAGCCATATCCTACAATTCCAATAAGTACTTAGACATTATAAAGAACCAAATCAGGAAGTATTTGAACATAAAGAACTAAATTTCAGCAAGTATTTGAAGAGAAAGAACCAAATCATCAAGTATTGCAACATAAGAAATTAAATTCCAGCAAGTATTTCAACATAAAGAACAATAGTATTATATCATTGCAACAAATAATATGTCATTACAATGAAATTTCAGCAAGCACAATAGTTCAAACAACTACTATATGTTTTGTTGCATATAGTTTTGCCGGTCTTCCCACATCTGATCAGCAAGCCCTTGCCTAAAATTAGCCATATAGGCATGTTCTTGTGCTTGGCCAGTTGACGATGAAGCATGAGTGATATTTGGCACCCATTCATCCTCGGGTATGATATATTCGTCAATCCCATCATTTAAAACCCAATTCTGAATAATGCAACAAGAAACAACGGTGTCTTCTTGAGTAGGATAAAGAAAAAATGGAGTGGCGTCATCAAGGATTTTGAATCTTCTCTTCAATGAACCAAATGCACGTTCTACGGTTGTGCGAAGAGAAGAATGCCTAAGGTTGAACAACTCCTTCTCATTTTGCACGGGATTGTTCCCCCACTCATTTAAATGGTACCTCACGCCACGATAAGGAGGCAAGAACCCTGGTTTGGCTCCATATCCCGCATCAACTAGATAAAATTTTCCTAAATATGAGGAGAATTTGGGTTACTTAGATATATATCAAAATCCCATTGACAACATGTACCTACATGGTTAATCTATTACCTTGCGGGACACATAGACCATTCTCACGTACTAAAACATCACATAAAACTACAGCATCATGTGCCGTCCCCTCCCAACCAACCAACACATATGTGAATCGAAGATCAAAATCAACAGCCGCCATCACATTTTGAGTAGTATGTTTCTTTGTACCACAAAAGGCAGCCTCCATATCAGGTGTAACAGAGGCACGCACATGTGTACCATCAATAGCTCCAATACAATCCTATCATGTGGAAATAAAAACCAAAAAATAGGATCTAAACAGATTTGAGCCTACAATGATAGAATATAGTTGTCACTTGGTCTCATACCTTAAAGTATGGATCCCAACGGTGGTTTGCTTCTATTTTCTTTTGGGTCTCCAATGAAGGCTTCCTAATAAGGTCATCTCGAAGCTCACCAATGACATGGAGTACTTTTTTAAAATAGCGGCTAACAACTTCACCAAATCTACCAAAATTCCCACCAATTACCCTATTCCGAACATTGTGACCAACGGTGTGCAAAAACATTGCTACTTGCTGCTCAATAGACATATGGATTGTGTCCTTTAGCAAATTGCGATCTCTAAAGAGTTGACAAAACCGAAAGAAAGGTGCTCTCCGAAGCCTAAGCATGTTCACACAAGTTGTGTCATTCTTTCACACTTTATTATCAAAGTACTCTCTTCTCATTCTATCTCTCTCATCAATTGGGGCATATGTAATTGCTTCTCTTCATTTTCTTTTAGATTGAACAACAAAAGCTATCATATTGACAAACCATTGTGTTGCTGCCGCACAAATTAACATCTTTGTTTGCTTGTCCATCTACAATGCAATGGTACAAATAAGATTACTTCATCAATTACGAATGGTATTACTTAAACAAAAACAACTCAACATGCACATCATCTTTCAAGCAATACATAGGAGGAACATTAGGATTTTCTAGTAATCAAGGTACCTCTGATTTAGAGAGAAAATCAAAAAGAAGATGAAGATGTAACCCCTAACTTCAATCTTGTTGTTTTCCTTTCAGCTCCTGTATGAAAAAAAGAACAAACATCAGCATACAAACACACACACACCACAAAAAATCACATCAACATGAGCACGTACGCCTAACTACACGCCTAGCTGTTCATGTACGCAAACAGACAGCCCACACACACGTTCACACATGCAGCCGCTGCTCTGTATGCAAGCACGCAACATCACAGTTCCTGTACGCAAGCCCGCCCGTGCAGCTTCCTGCATCTGCTGCCCCTGCATCCCGCTCTGCCCCTGCATCTACCTTCAGCATCCCGCGCCGCCCCTGCATCTAACTCCAGCGCCACGGCCAGCTGCTGTTGCCGCCGACACCACGCCCATCTGTAGCAACCACGGACGCTGCACCCATCTCCAGCTGTCGCCGCCGCCATGTCCGTCGCAGCCATCTGCGGGTGCCTTCCTCGCGGAATCGAGCGGGAGAGAAAGGATGGGAAGGTGATATGACGGGCGATGCACTGACCTTGAAATCCACTGGCCGCCTTCTCGATTTGCAGCCACCGGCACCGACGAGATACGAGGGATTCGAGAGAAGGAAGGGGAAAAGATAAGGTTGGAGGGGTGAGCGGGGCTTTTTGGAGAGATGGACGGGGCCGAAAACGTTTCGGTGCGAGCTTGGCTGCCTGTGTCCATGAGATTTTCGCGCGCGCGAAGCCGGATTTTTCACGAATATTCTCCGAATCTGGTTATCCATGTCCTATCTCATCCAAGCTTGTCCATGAACAAAACATTTGGTATCCATCCTAAATATGGCTATCCCTATCCCCTCGGTGGCTATCCCTCCAACCAAACACATCCCAAAAAGACCCGCTCACCCCTCCAACCTTATCTTTTCCCCTTCCTTCTCTCGAATCCCTTGAATCCCGTCGATGCCGGCGGCTGCAAATCGAGAAGGCGGCCAGTGGATTTCAAGGTCAGTGCATCGCCCGTTATATCACCTTCCCATCCTTTCTCTCCCACTCGATTCCGCGAGGAAGGCAGCCGCAGATGGCTGCAGCAGCCACGGTAGCGGCGACAGCTGGAGATGGGTGCAGCGTCCGCGGTTGCTGCAGATGGGCGTGGTGCCGGCGGCAATAGCAGCTGGCCGTGGCGCTGGAGTTAGATGCAGGGGTGACGTGAGATGCTGAAGGTAGATGCAGGGGTGGAGCGGGATGCAGGGGCAGCAGATGCAGGAAGCTGCACGGGCGGGCTTGCGTACATGAACTGTGATGTTGTGTGCTTGCGTACAGAGAAGCGGCTGCGTGTGTGAACGTGTGTGTGGGCTGCCTGTTTGCGTACATGAACAGCTGGGCGTGTAGTTGGGTGTACGTGCTCATGCTGATGTGATTTTTTGCGGTGTGTGTGTGTGTGTGTGTGTTTGTATGCTGATGTTTGTTCTTTTTTTCATACAGGAGCTGAAAGGAAAACAACAAGGTTTAAGTTAGGGGTTACATCTTCATCTTCTTTTTGATTTTCTCTCTAAATCAGAGGTACCTTGATTACTAGAAAATCCTAATGTTCCTCCTATGTACTGCTTGAAAGATGATGTGCATGTTGAGTTGTTTTTGTTTAAGTAATACCATTCGTAATTGATGAAGTAATCTTATTTGTACCATTGGATTGTAGATGGACAAGCAAACAAAGATGTTAATTTGTGCGGCAGCAACACAATGGTTTGTCAATATGATAGCTTTTGTTGTTCAATCTAAAAAAGAAAATGAAGAGAAGCAATTACATATGCCCCAATTGATGAGAGATAGAATGAGAAGAGAGTACTTTGATAATAAAGTGTGGAAGAATGACACAACTTGTGTAAACATGCTTAGGCTTCAGAGAGCACCGTTCTTTCGGTTTTGTCAACTCTTTAGAGATCGCAATTTGCTAAAGGACACAATCCATATGTCTATTGAGCAGCAAGTAGCAATGTTTTTGCACATCGTTGGTCACAATGTTCGGAATAGGGTAATTGGTGGGAATTTTGGTAGATCCGGTGAAGTTGTTAGCCGCTATTTTAAAAAAGTACTCCATGCCATTGGTGAGCTTTGAGATGACCTTATTAGGAAGCCTTCATTGGAGACCCAAAAGAAAATAGAAGGAAACCACCATTGGGATCCATACTTTAAGGTATGAGACCAAGTGACAACTATATTCTACCATTGTAGGCTTAAAACTGTTTAGATCCTAATTTTTTGGTTTTTATTTCCACATGATAGGATTGTATTGGAGCTATTGATGGTACACATGTGCGTGCCTCTGTTACACCTGATATGGAGGTTGCCTTTCGTGGTAGAAAGAAACATACTACTCAAAATGTGATGGCGGCTGTTGATTCTGATCTTTGATTCACATATGTGTTGGCTGGTTGGGAGGGGTCAAGACATGATGTTGTAGTTTTACGTGATGCTTTAGTACGTGAGAATGGTCTACGTGTCCTGCAAGGTAATAGATTAACCATGTAGGTACATGTTGTCAATGGGATTTTTATATATATCTAAGTAACCCAAATTCTCCTCATATTTAGGAAATTTTTATCTAGTTGATGCGGGATATGGAGCCAAACCAGGGTTCTTGCCTCCTTATCGTGGCGTGAGGTACCATTTAAATAAGTGGGGAAACAATCCTGTGCAAAACAACAAGGAGCTGTTCAACCTTAGGCATTCTTCTCTTCGCACAACCGTAGAGCGTGCATTTGGTTCATTGAAGAGAAGATTCAAAATCCTCGATGACGCCACTCCAGTTTTTCTTTATCCTACTCAAGTAGACATCATTATTGCTTGTTGCATTATTCAAAATTGGGTTTTAAATGATGGGATTGATGAATATATCATACCCGAGGATGAATAGGTGCCAAATATCACTCATGCTTCATCGTCAACTAGCCAAGCACAAGAACATGCCTATATGGCTAATTTTAGGCAAGGGCTTGCTGATCAGATGTGGGAAGACCGGCAAAACTATATGCAACAAAACATATAGTAGTTGTAATGATTTCTTTGAACTATTGTGCTTGCTGAAATTTCATTTTAATGACATATTATTTGTTGTAATGATATAATACTATTGTTCTTTATGTTGAAATACTTGCTGGAATTTAATTCCTTATGTTGCAATACTTGATGATTTGGTTCTTTCTCTTCAAATACTTACTGAAATTTAGTTCTTTATGTTCAAATACTTCCTGATTTGGTTCTTTATAATGTCTAAGTACTTATTGGAATTGTAGGATATGGCTAAGCAAATTTCATGGACACCTACTATGTCATCGTACATGCTAGCCCACATATGTGGTTTGGTGACTGGTGGCCATAGACCAGGTACCTCCCTCAAGAATGTTCACTGGAACAGTTGTGCCGCTGCTATGAATGAACACTTTCAGCGCACCGACTTGACTGGAATCCACATCACAAATCATACAAGGACATGGAAGAGGAAGTATAAACAGATAGTGCACCTCAAATCGTTGAGTGGTGCACTTTGGGATGAAGAGAACTTTATGATTGTTCTTGATCATGAGCATTACACAAACCACATTAAGGTACCTATTTTACTGCCCTTTAGTACTTGCTGAAATTGGTTCCATTTGTCCAACATACTAGCTGAAATGAGTTTTATATACTCCATTTAGTTACTGGAATGAGTACTTTTATAGTGAAATTCTTGCTGAAATGAGTTCTTGTATGCATTAGCACTTGCTGGAACTTATGTACACTTCATAAGCCTTGCTAAAATTTATTCTTTGATGCATTATAACTTGCTGCAATTTATTTATGCGCCCATTCCTTGCTGAAATGGTTACTTTTGTTTGCAAAGGACCACAAAGAAGATGAACCCTTCCTGAACAAACCTATTAAACATTATGAGGAGATGTTGATTATCATTGGAGCAGGCATGGCTATGGGGCAATATGCAAAAGGATCAAGTGACCCTCTAGCTACAGAGGTGGTTGATCTTGAAGAACAGAAGACCAACAAAGATGCTGCCCTGGATGAAGAGGTTGCCCAATCACGCACTTGTGACGAGTCAGTTGCTCCCAAGTTAAAGAAAGCCAAACCCAATCCTTCTGCAGAAGATAGGATGGTTGCAACCATAATGGCTTCAAGTGAAAGGCTTGTTGTTGCCATTGAGAAACTTGCTAGTGATGCCAACCCTGCCATTGAGGTCTTTGGGATGAGATAAAAGAACTCCCTGGCTTTGATGTGGATTCCCTTGCTCATTACTATGCCTATTTGGTTGACAATCCTCGTGTTGCAACGACATTCAAGGTCCTGGGGGGTGTTCAAAGAAAGGTTTGGGTCACTAGGTATGTGAAGAATATCTTTCCTGAAGCCGAAGCATGATGAGTTTATATGGGTGTTTGACTTGTGCTTCTGATGACAACCAAAACAATATAGCTATGGGTTGTATGGACTTCTTCTTTTGATTACAACCAAAACATTAAACTATGGGTTGTACGTAGATTGATCTAGTATTATATGGAATGTTGAACTATGAGCTTTATGCACTTGCGTTTTATATATGGAAATGCTGAACAATGATGTGTATTGAAGTTAAAGTTTAGTTTATTCTACTCATGAGTTTGTTTGGGTATGATGCTCAAGTTTCAAAATCTGTTCTTATAATTATTGTTGTACATATCATATTTGATTGTCTCATATTGAAAACTGGCTAACATCACCCATCAACCAAACAGAGAAATGGATATTCCCAACCATGATTTGTCCTTCTAACCAAACAAAACATGGGTTAACTTTATCCAAACAACCAAACAGAAAAAATGGCTATCCCTATCCACCTGGATAGAGATGCCCATATCCACCCTAGCATATCCCTCTAACCAAACGCATCCTATTATCATGTCCATACAACAAGTTAAAATGCTAAAGTATAAAAGTAAAAGTAAGTCTGCTAGGACGGGGACAATGACACAAACATGCCCTTAAAAATGTCACTAAGTGATTACTAGATCGGTGGCTCTTGGGGTGGGCAATGCGGGGCTCTGCCACATTGATCTCGTCCATCATGCTATGTAATCGGTTTCGATCCTATTGCCTAGAGAGCGGGTGTAAATGCTGTAAAAAGACCAGAAATTTGAATATAACATTTGTGGCCCATCTTGTTGCGCATCATCTAAAGGTTCCAAGTCATTCCACGAGCACTAACCAGAAGGGGAACCTCATCTCTGTCTAGCTGGCCCGAGTTTCAAGAAATCTAGCCAAGTTGAGGGCCTCCCAATCACGCTCCTTGAACCTCGTAGACAAAGCACCAAAGAAAACGGGGAGCGAGGCACATGAAGAATATGTGGGTCCCAATCTCCAGGACACCACAAAGGGGGGCATAAACCATTGTCGTACCCATTTCGCTTGACCACCTCCATCCCTGATGGTGATGGGACACAGGAGCTGCCACACGGATCTTGCGTGGCAATGGCACTTTAAACAAAGGTGTGGTCCAGGCAAGAATCGATCATTGACATAGGGTATGGTGTGCCGAGCCAACATAGAAGAGCCTCGGTGGCCAGATGCTGAGATATGGCGTCCGATAACCCAGACACATCGACAAAAGGGTGAAAGCACAACTTCTCCGTAGGTGCTTTTGGTAATTAATAACAATATATATTTCATGGGACTAATGTCTCCATCAAGTGTATCTCAGGAAAAAGTTCAATGATGGGATGGCGAAAGGATTGTGTGGAGAACCTTCCCAATGAAAGGAAGGAATAAAATTGGCCATGCTTCAAGCTTGAAGACTCTACATTTTACATTTTGTGAGAAATCACTTTTGAGTCCATAGCAAAGCCAATGCTATTAAAAGGGGATGAGGAATTATGATGATCTGATTGCTCAAGTGCTTAGAGATTAGCCACCAAAAATACTCACCTATTCTCCCACAAATATCTTCTGTCCAAAGCCAAAACTCAAAATTCGGTGACACCAACTTTCCCATTCGGATACACCGAGCTTTAACCTAGACAGGACCAAAGCCAAACCCTAAGGTCTCGGTACTACCAACATTCCATACGGTGCAACCGAAACCGTTGACCAACATTCTGTTAACCAATTTCTTAAAATCGGACCCTCCGAGTTTTAGGAATCGGTGACACCGAGTCTTGGTAACTGCCTAGGATACCCATATCGGTACCACTGAGAATTATTATATCGGTCTCATCGAAAAGGCCAAAGTTGCCACATTTTGCACTAGTCGGTGCAACCGAGTTTTCACTCCGGTTTCACCGAGTTGGGAAATACTGTTATGGCGGTTGGATCTTTGGATATGCCTATATATACCCCTCCACCACATCTCACTCGCAAGAGAAGCTCTCAGAACACACCCACCCACTTGCCATATCCAATTTTCTGAGAGAGAGCCCCCTGCTCATGTGTTGAGATCAAGATCATCCAGTCCAACCATATGGATCTTCATTTCTATCCTCCCCAAATTGCTTTCCACCCAATCAATCTCTTCTACCCATGCCAAATTTGTGAGAGAGTGATTAAGTGTTGAGGATACTATCTTTTGAAGCACAAGAGCAAGGAGTTCATCATACTACCACATCCATTACCTTTTGGAGGGTGGTGCCTCCTAGATTGGTTAGGTGTCGCTTGGGAGCCTCCTTCTTCGTGATTGTGGAGTTGAACCAAGAAGTCTGTAAGGGTAAGGAGATCGTCTACTTCGTGAAGATCTACCTCGAGTAAGGCTAGTCCTCTGTGGACGTAGGCCATCATGGAATAGACAAGGTTGTTACTTCGTGGACCCTTCGTGGGTGGAGCCCACCGTGGACTCTTGCGACCGTTACCCTTTGTGGATTTACGATAACACCTGTTGGGGAATGTTGCATGGGAAACAAAAAAATTCCTATGAACAACTAAGATCTATCTATGTAGATGCATAGCTACGAGAGGGAGTAGATCCACATACCCTTGTAGATTGCTAAGCAGGAATCGTTAAGAAACGTGGTTGGTGTAGTCGTATGTCTTCGCGATCCAATCACGATCCATCCCGATCTAGCGCCGAACAGACGACACCTCCGCATTCAGCACACGTACAGCTCGATGACGTCTCTACCTCCTTGATCCAGCGAGCAAGGGCGGAGTAGTAGACGAGTTCTCTGGCAGCACGACGACGTGGTGGTGGTTGTGATGGACTTGTCCCGACAGGGCTTGGCCAAGCAGTGCCACGACAAAAACAAGGGAGAAGAACTACGAGAGAGAGAGAGAGAGAGAGGAGGGCTGTGCCATGGCTCTTGGGTGTGGCTGCCCTTTCTCCTCTCTATTATATATAGGGGTAAGGGAGAGGGGGTGGCGCCCTAGGGTTCCCCCCTAGGGGGTAGCGGCCAAGGTGGGGCAGCGCCTCAACGGTGGCTTGCCCCCCAAGTTAGGGTGGCTGCCCCTTTAGGGTTTCCCCCCACCAGCCCCTTGGCCGCATGAGCCTAGGTGGGAGGGGCGCACAATCCACCAAGGACTAGTGCGGTCCCCTGTCATCCCATGTGGCCTCCCGGGGTGGGTGGACCCCTTCCGGTGGACCCCCGATACATTACCAGTGATGCCCGAATTATTTCCGGTGACCAAAATGGAACTTCCTTTATATTATTCTTTACCTTCGGACCATTCCGAAAACTCCTCGTGACGTTCAGGATCTCATCTCGGACTCCGAAAAACTTTTAGTCACCAACATATATAACTCAACAATACTATATCGTCACCAAACGTTAAGTGTGCGAACCCTGAGGGTTCGAGAATGATGCAGACATGACCGAGACACTCTCCGGCAGATAACCAATAGCGGTACCTGGATGCCCATATTGGCTCCTACATATTCCATGAAGATCTTTATCGATCGAACCACGATGTCAAGGATTCAATCAATCTCGTATGTAGTTCCCTTTGTCCATCGATATGTTACTTTCTCGAGATTCGATCGTTGGTATCTCCATACCTAGTTCAATCTCGTTACCGACAAGTCTCTTTATTCGTTCTGTAATACAAGATCCCATGACTAACTCCTTAGTCACATTGCTTGCAAGCTTCTTGTTATGCTGTATTACCGAGTGAGACTAGATATACCTCTCCGTCATACGGAGTGACAAATCCCAGTCTCGATCCACGCCAACCCAACAGACACCCTCAGAGATACCTGTAGAGCACCTTTATAGTAACCCAGTTACATTGTGATGTTTCACACACACAAGTCATTCCTCTGGTGCCAGGGGGTTGCATGATCCCTTGGTCGTAGGAATAGATACTTGACATGGATAAAGCGGTAGCAATAAACTAACATGATCAAATGCTATGCTTACGGTTGGGCGTTGTCCATCATATCATTCTCCTAATGATTTGATCCCATTATCAAATTACAACTCATGTCTATGTCTAGGAAACCTTAACCATCTTTGATCAACGAGCTAGTCTAGTAGAGGCTTACTAGGGACATGGTGTTTGTCTATGTATCCACACATGTATCTGAGTTATCATTCAATACAATTCTAGCATGGATAGTAAACGATTATCATGAAAAAGGAAATATAATAATAACCACTTTATTATTTCCTCTAGGGCATATCTCCAACAACACCACCTATTGGAACCATGGGAAAAATCTTCGTGTCTCCAATTGTGTTTGATCTCCCTATACCTATCCTCTGTTACATGTGCTTGTCTTTATTTTCTACTGCCATACTCATAGACATGCATGTGTAGGGTGTACTTGATTTGCAGCAATTGCTAAAATCAGCCTAGAACCAAAATTGGAAAAGCGTTAGGTTTTATTTTGTCAAGTAGTCTAATCACTCCCTCTAGACCTATTTTTCATCCTACAAGTGGTATCAGAGCTAGGTTTACATTGCATTGGTTTCACAACCTAGGAGAGTATGGCGTCTAGTGAGGGAAATTATCACCGTAGATGTCCATATTTTGATGGTACAAACTTTGTTAGTTGGAAGCATCAGATGAAAATGCATATTCTTGGTCATAATCCCACTGTATGCGATGTTGTTCGTGTTGGCTTGCAAGGTGAATTCTTTGGTGATGGAAAGGAACCGGATCATGAAGCGACCGCGGAAGAATTGAAGATGTTGCAATACAATGCTCAAGCATGTGACATTCTATTCAACTTCCCATGCCCCAAAGAATTCAACAAGATTAGCCGTCTTGAGAATGCAAAGGAAATTTGTGATACTTTGGTTGATATGCACGAAGGTACCAAATCTGTCAGGGAATCTAAGTTGGATGTGCTACAAAGTAAACTGGATAAGTTCAATATGAAGGATGGTGAAGGAGTCGCGGAAATGTACTCTAGCCTTGCTCTCATCACGAATGAGATTGTCGGCTTAGGAATCGAAGAGATGACCGACAAATTCATCATCAAGAAGATACTTAGAGCCTTGGATGGGAAATACAACACCATGTGCACATTGATCCAAACGATGCCAAAACACAAAGATCTCAATCCCACGAAATTCACTAGAAGGATTGTTGCTCATGAGGTGTCACTCAAAGATAAGGAAGAACTTCACAACAAGTCAAGCAGTGCTTACAAACCTTCAAATGACACTACTTCTACATCAAGTGATAAACTTGTAACCAATTAATAGATAAGCCTCATAGTCAAGAAATTTAACAAGTTCTACATGAGTAGAGGCAAAGAAAGAAGCTCCAACTCAAGATATGAAGAGAAGCGTTCATCTAGTCGTGACCGAAATTGTTACAATTGTGGAAGGCCCGAACACTACTCCAATGAGTGCACACCCCCACCAGAAAACAAGAGAAGAGTCACCTAGAAGAAATATCTCAACAAATGAGTCACCTCGAAGAGAGAGAAGGAGTAAAGATGATCATTATGAACGAAGACCCTCCCGGAGAGGTAAGAGAAGGACAAGTACAACAAGAGCTACACAAGAAGAAGACATCAAGCTCATGTTGGTGAATGGGTTTCCGTCTCCGAATTCGACAACCACTCCAAGAGAAGCTATCATTCCAACTCCGACTACAGTCAAGATGAAGGTGTTGCCGGACTTGCACTCGTTTCCTCCAACTCCTATGACATTTTCTGTGTGTGTAACTCCTATGCAATATTTGATTCACCAAATGAAGGGAGCAGAAGTTGCTTCATGGCTAAAGGCCCCATGGTATCACACCCCGAATACATTGACTTTAATAGTAATGAGGATGACTTACTTGGAGATGACGACTTGCTATTTGACAAAAGTAGTGATATTAGTCAAAATGAACTTGATAGTAATCATGCTAGTCAAGATAAGTCATGTGATGCTGATAAGAAGGAAATAGAGTGACTAACTAAAGAACTGAACACTCTTAAGTTAGCCCATGAGTCTACCCTGGAAGATCATAGAGAGCTTGTAAGAATTCATGAGAAGCTATGCTTCGCGAAGCTCAATTTGGAGCAAGAGCATGAATTTAAAGCTATCAATGATGATCTTCGAAAGAACAATTCCTCTTATCTAGCTAAACGACTACTCTTGTCTACATTCATTCCACAAGTTAAAACTAAGCAAACTAGTAACGAAGGCAAGAAAGTTTCTTCAACTAGTAGCAATAAAATGACAAATCCAATGATATTGCTTCCAGTAGTTCTATTGATTCCACTAATGATTATCTTAACCAAGTTGCACTTGAGCAAGAAAATGATCTATTTAAAGGGATTATATAAAAAGGTGTCTACAAAAGTCTTGTCAGATGTAAGCAATTCGAGGAAATTGTACGCAAGCATGGAGGATACCGGAAGAACCATGACACTGGCTACTTCAACACCAATGGAGTTGAATAGGAAGAAGGTCAATACCCCAAGCCTAAGTTTGTTCCCCAAAAGGAGAAGTATGAAGATACTCCCCCTAAGGGAACAAAAGCTCAAGATGACCTTCCACCATAAGACCACAAGCTCAAGGGCAAGGACAAGCTTCAAGGAGAGATTGACACATATGAAGATGAGTCCCAAGCCATGGCCAAGTGAGTTCCCAAGTGTAAGAGCACATTTCTCCATGTGTGGTTTTGGGTAATTGATGACAATCCCTATGGACTAATGGTTGCCTTGAGTTATATTCGAAAGATTTGTCCGTAGGTACTTCTTGAAGTCCATCTGTTGGTTTCAAGGAGTTTATATGGTGACCAAGGTGGTATTCAAGGTTTATCCAAAGATTGGTCATGTGGGAGTTGAGCTTATTGCAAGCATGTCTTGAAGAAGAAGATTGTGTAAGAATTCATGTTTACCTTCAAGACATCATCTTTATGAAGAGATAAGATAAGATACAAGGTTGATCAAGACTAAGTCAAAAAGTTAATCAAGTTGATCAACACACAAAGCGTACAAGATGTACCGAGAGGGATCAAGTGATCCCATGGTATGGTAAGCATTGTCCATTATGCTTTGTGTGCTAACCCATGTTCCCTGTGAGTGTTCTTTATGGGGTTAGGTATGTTTCCATGGGAGAGCATCAATAAGAAGATCCCATAAAAGCCATGGAAGATGACATCAAGTGCTGATCGTCATCAAGGTTGCGGTGTGCAAGTTCAAGTGAAGCATCATGGAGAGATCATGCTTGAAGATTTCCGTCCATTGTGGTGACAATGAACTTGTGAATATGTGCCGAAGAGTGGCTCACCCATAGTGGAGTATGGGGGAGCAATCATCTAGTCTTCATCAAGCCAACGCAATCAAGAAAGGTGGTCCATCTTGAGGAAGTCAAGATTGTCATCATCTAGCTCAAGTGGACTACGTGCAAGGCTAAGGTTTGACCTTGATAGGGTTTTCTATTTTACCAGTCTCATAGTGGTAGTTGGGAGACTGGGTTATAGGATAGATGGCCGTTCTATCAAGGGGGCTCTCAAGTGAGTAGCTTGATCGTATCGTTCGTTGAGAGCTCAAACCATTGCATTCTTGGCATCATCATCTTTCTTGGTTCTTGGTTGGTTTTTCTCTCTGAGGTTTCTTGAGCTTATTGTCAACTTCATGACAATCTCAAGTTCATCTAAGACGGAGTCCATATGCATCTTCTATGATGTTTTCGATGTTGGAATTTTTGCCTATTCTTCATTGAAAGAGGTTTCACATCTCTATACCAGTGGATAGCTCTTGTCCACCTGAATCCAACAAGCTTGAGTTTGCTCAATTTGGAGCTCATTTGCAGAAGTTATGGCAGTTCTGGTTTTACTATATCCTTCCGTTTTCCTAGCTGAGTAGTTGAAGGCAGCAAGGTGCTCCAGTATAGTGGCTAGCAGTAGTACCGCTCCTCGGAGCGGTAGTACCGCAAGTTGCACGGAAGTAATTTTTTACTTCCACCCCTCGGGCGGTAGTACCGCAAATTACTTCCAGTACTACTGTGCTGGATATTTTCTCAAAGCTAGCTCCAGCAGATGTAGCCCGGAAGTAATTTTTTACATCCGTGGATGCGCGGTAGTACTGCTACCTCCAGCGGTAGTACTGCTGCCTCACGGTGTCTTCTGTCGTGTGCTGCACCTGAGTGGCCGTTAAATACTTGAAAGCACAACATGCTCCCTTGGTGGTTTTGATAATTCATGACAACATACATTGTCTCTTGGACTGATATTTTTACCTAGTGTATTTCAGATACAGTCTATAGAGAGGTTTGACAAAAGGAGATTGTGGAGTTATCCCAAGATGCAAGGAAATAGGTTTGCCAAGCCTCAAGCAAGAGGACTCTACATTTTATATTTGTGAGAAATCACTTTGAGTCCATACGAAAGCCAATACTATTAAAAGGGGGTAAGGTTTTGTTGGTGAACAATACACTCAAACGTGCACAAGTGATAGTCGCCAAAAACATCCACAAACTCTCCCACCAAAGTTTGTTCTATACCTAACACTCAAAATCGGTGCAACCAACTTTCCCATACCGGTGCCACCGATTCTAGAACCTAGACAGACTCTGCCAAACCCTAGCCACTTCGGTGCAACCGATTCCATACCGGTGCCACCGAGTTTAGGTTGCCAACTTTCTGTTACGCAAATTCACATTTTCGGTCCCACCAAGAATGTTGGATCGGTGTCACTGAGATTGGAAATCTGACCATTGGTCACCTTATCGGTGCAACCGAGTTTCCTATATCGGTCTCAGTGAGATTCAAAAGTTTCCACCTTTTGGTCACTTCGGTACCACCGAGATTAACACATAGGTGTCACCGAGTTGGTCATTTTGTGTGTAATGGTTGGATTTTTGGGCATGCCTATATATACCCCTTCGCCACCACCTACTCGAGAGAGAAGCACTTAGAACTATTCCATACCTATCCTATCAGATTTTTTGAGAGAGAACCACCTACCCTTGTGTTGAGGTCAAGATCTTCCACTCCAATCATATGGATCTTGATTTCTAGCCTCCCCAAGTAGCTTTGCACCAATCCCATCTCTTACACCATGCCAAATCTGTGAGAGAGTGATTGGGTGCTAAGGAGTCTATCATCTTGAAGCACAAGAGCAAGGAGTTCATCGTCATTACCGAGCCTATTACCTTTTGGAGGGTGGTGCCTCCTAGATTGGTTAGGTGTCGCTTGGGAGCCTCCTACTTCGGGTTGTGGAGTGAACCAAGAAGTTTGTAAGGGCAAGGAGATCACCTACTTCATGAATATCTACCCATAGTGAGGCTAGTACTTCGTGGACGGAAGCTGTTATGGAATAGTCAAGGTTGCTACTTCGTGGACTCTTTTGGGTGGAGCCCTCCGTGGACTCTCGCGACCGTTACCCTTCGTGGGTTGAAGACTCCATAAACGTGTTTGTACGATAGCGCCACCTATCAGAACCACGGGAAAAATCCATGCGTCTCCAACTGCATTTGATCTACCCATCTCAACACTTTACTTCATATGCCATGTCTTTACTTTCCACTGCCATATTTGTTAACATGCATGTGTAGGGCTGTTAGACTTGCTAGCCTTGCTAAAACTGTTAAAATCTTCCAACCAATTAACTTGGAAAAAGTTAGTTTTTAAATTCCTTCTACTAGTCTATTCACCCCCCTCTAGACACTCTTCTAGTGATCCTACAATTGGTATCAGAGCATTGGTCTCCATTGCTTCGGTTTAATCACCAAGGAGGAAGATGGATGTGTCTAGTATAGGGAGTTTGAGTTGTAGAGTGCCCATTCTTGATGGAGAGTACTACAGTCAATGGAAATCTTTGATGCTTGAGCTGTTTAATGAATTTCAATTGAGCAAATATGTTGTGTGTCCCTATGAGCCTCCTATTGATCCTTTGCATCCCACACACGAAGAAGAAATTGATATGTTATGCAATCTTAGAACTGTTAATCTCATTGTTAGAGCATTGTCTAGAAATATGCTTAACCAAATGAAGAATTTTGCATGTGCTTACACTTTGTGGAATGATTTGGAGAAACGATATCCAAGTTATTCATTAAGTAATCCTGATGAAATTCTTCATAAAACCATTGCCTTTCACAAAATGTCGCCTAGTGATCCTAAATTTGATGCTTGTCTATTTGAGCTTAGAGACCTCATGCATGCTAAAGGAGATGTCACAACTATCAACAATATCATTATAGAGGCCCTTCGCATTCATAAACTTGAACATTGTCATGATCACCATCCTAACGAATCTCTTGTTCTTTATGATGAGGATTTTCCACTTGATGATGACAATGTGGAACATGACTACTATGATGAAGATGAGCCGTGTGACATCGAGTATGAGAAGATTATGAAGAATCTAAGTCTCATGGCAAACTTCAAGGATTACATGTCCGAAGGAAAAGAGTGGATTCTTGATAGCGGATGTACCGATCATATAACCGGAGATAGAGAAATGTTTGAAGAGATTACACCAAACCATGGACCGCGAAGGTACATAACGTTTAGAGACAACTCCAAGGGTAAGGTACTTGGTCTTGGTAAGGTGGCCATATCCCATGATAGTTCTATTCAAAATGTTATGCTTGTTGAATCTCTTGGCTATAATCTTCTTTCCGTATCTAGACTTGCCGACTTCGGTTTCAATGTGTTATTCACGAAAATAGATTGCCAAGTGTTTCGTCAAGATAATCATAACATAGTCTTTACCAGTATCCGTAGAGGTGATCTATACATTGTCGATTTCACTAAGAGATCCAAACCTCGCACTTGTTTAATTGCTAAATCTTCTAAAGGTTGGATTTGGCATAGAAGATTAGGACATGTTGGCATGCGTAATTTAGAGAAACTTATCAAAGGTGATCATATACTTGGTGTTAAAGATGTTGTCTTTGACAAAGATAGACTTTGTAGTGCTTGTCAAGCTGGAAAGCAAGTAGGTGGAAGTCATCCTGTTTAAGAATATCATGACTACTAGGAGACCACTCGAGTTACTTCACATGGATCTTTTTGGTCCCAATGCTTATAAGAGTCTCGATGGAAATTCCTATGGTCTAGTTATAGTTGATGATTTTTCCAGATTTACGTGGGTTTTCTTTCTTGATGATAAGTCACAGGTTCAAAAGATCTTCAAGAACTTCACTCGCAAAGCACAAAATCAGTTTGAAGTGAAGATCAAGAAGTTTCAAAGCGATAACGGATCGGAGTTCAATAACACCCATGTGGATACCTTTCTTGATGAAGAAGGTGTCTCGCATGAGTTCTCAGCTACGTACACGCCTCAACAAAATGGAGTTGTTGAGAAGAAGAACCAGACACTCATTGAGATGGCAAGAACGATGCTTGACGAATACAAGATGCCAAAACACTTTTGGGCAGAAGCCATGGAAACAGCATGTCATGCCACAAACCGACTTTACTTGCACAAGCTTATCGGTAAAACGGCATACGAGCTACTCACCGGTAACAAACCCCAAGTTGGATACTTTCGGGTATTCGGCTCCAAGTGCTACATTCTTAATAAGCATCGTTGTACTAAAGTTGCTCCTAAATCTCATGAAGGATTCCTACTTGGTTATGGATCGAACTCTCATACCTACCGTGTCTACAACAACTTCACCCGAAAAGTTGAAGAGACGGTAGATCTGAAGTTTGATGAATCTAATGGTTCGCAAGTCGAACAATTGCCAAATGATGTAGGTGATAAGAACCCTTCGGAAGCTATTCTAGATTTACCCATCGGCAAGATTCGTCCCATGGAGGTGAAGGAAAGTACTTCATCAACTCAAGTGGAAGCCCCTACTTCACGACAAGGTGAACCACAACATGACATGGAGGCATCCATAAGTGGTACACAGCAAGATGATGAAGAGGAGGAAGTACATCATGAAGATCCACCACAACCTCCGTCACCACCACCTCAAGGGAACAACACCTTCAACAACAACAAAGATGAAGGAGATGATGATGAAGAAGAAGCTCCATCAACCAACAATCACAAACTGACCCGAGTTCAAGCACAAGTGACCAAGAACCATCCCCTAAACCAAATCTTTGGTGATATACAAACAGGGAGGATCGCTCGCTCTAAAACTCGTCTAGCAAACTTATGTGAGCATTATTCTTTCATTTCTAGCATTGAGCCCTTGAAGGTAGAAAAATCTCTTGAAGACGCGGATTGGGTGAACGCTATGCATGAAGAGCTTCACAACTTCGAAAGGAACGAAGTGTGGACACTCGTGGAGAAGCCCGAGGATGAACACAACATCACCGGAACCAAATGGGTATTTTGGAACAAGCAAGATGAAGACGGTCAAGTCGTGCGCAAGAAGGCTCGCCTCGTAGCTCAAGGATATACGCAGGTCGAAGGTATGGACTACGGTGAGACCTACGCCCTTGTCGCTAGACTTAAAGCTATTCGCATTCTTCTTGCTTATGCCAATCACCATGATATCACACTTTATCAAATGGATATTAAAAGTGAATTTTTAAATGGTGAGATTGAATAAGAGGTTTATGTTAAGCAACCACCTGGCTTTGTGAATCCTAAGAAACCTAATTATGTTTACAAGCTTTGTAAAGCTCTTTATGGTCTTAAGCAAGCCCCTCGTGCTTGGTACAAATGTTTAACGAAGTTTCTTATCGAAAAAGGTTTTGAAATTGGTAAAGTTGATGCAACCTTATTCACTAACAGAGTTAATGGTGAATTATTTGTGTGCCAAATCTATGTGGATGATATTATCTTTGGTTCCATTAACCCTCAATTTAGTGAAAGATTTGGAAGGTTGATGTACGAGAAGTATGAGATGTCCATGATGTGTGAGCTGAAATTCTTTCTTGGCTTGCAAATCAAGCAATCAAAAGAAGGAACTTTCATCTCTCAAACTAAGCATACCAAGGACTTGATCAAAAAGTTCGACATGTAGGAGTGCAAAGGTATGAAAACCCCTATGACTACTAGCGGACATATTGATCTTACCAGAGAGGATGAGCCGGTTGATCTGAAAGTTTATCGATCTATGATTGGTTCACTATTATATCTATGTGCATATCGTCCCAATATTAAGCTTAGTGTTTGCATGTGTGCTAGATATCAAGCTGCACTGAAAGAATGTCATCTTTTAGCTGTAAAACGCATTGTGAGATACTTGATACAAACATCAAATTTTGGCATTTGGTATCCCAAGGGATCTTCTTTTGACCTTGTTGGCTATTCTGATTCAGACTATGATGGTGACAAGGTTGATAGAAAATCCACCTCGGGTACTTGTCAATTTTTGGGCAGATGTCTTGTATCTTGGTCCTCTAAGAAACAAAACTCGATATCTCTATCGACTGCCGAAGCTGAGTATATTGCTGCTAGATCTTGTTGTGCGCAATTACTATGGATGACACAAACACTTAAGGATTATGGAATTCATGTTAAAAATGTTCCATCACTTTGTGACAATGAAAGTGCTATTAAAATTGGTCATAATCCTGTGCAACATTCTCGAACTAAGCATATTCAAGTTCGACATCATTTCATTCGTGATCATGTCGCCAAAGGAGATATTAATCTTAAGCATGTTCACACTAACAAGCAATTGGCCGATATTTTTACTAAGCCACTTGATGAGAAGACATTTTGTCACTTGAGGAGTGAGTTGAACATCATCGATGCTTCAAACTTGAGCTAGACCCACTTGGTTGCATGCAAGGGCATGAGCTTTCTTGATATTTCCATGTATCTTAATATTTCATATTATGCCATGGAATTCTATGCTCCCTTGTATTGCATCTAATCTCTTGTAGGTACTTGGAAAAACTTCATTCCACAAGATTGCCATCAACTCCAATCATAAGCAGTCTTGTCGTTACCAAGTATCCACAACCCCTCTTGATGATGGAAGGAAGAAGGCCACTCAACCATATCCTTGACATATACTTGATCAAAATTGCACACTCTCAATTTGTATCATGTCAATTGGATATATCTATTGTTCTTCCTTGCATGACTAATCTTTGTAGGTAACCAGTGTACTAGAACAACAAGGATTGCTCAAAACTCAAGATGATCTTCATCAACCTCGAGCATCCTCAACAAGTTCATCTACAAGCTACATCATCAACGTCACTCAAAGGTATGTACTCATATCCTTGAAAAGGCTTTACTCCAAGAAATGAGCTAAAGCGACTCAAGCGATATGAAAACATTAAAATGCTTAGTCGAAAAATGGTAACCCCATTTTGAGCTTAACGTAGAGTATGACCTATGATTAAGTATTCTTGCTTGGCTCCTAAGTCTATATACTCTAATATAGGTGACCTAGTCATCGCCCATCATCTAGTTAAGAATCTGGTGTGGTTTGCTCTCTATTGCATGATTTCTCATAACTAGCCCAATCTTCTCTAGTTGATGCCCCTTGTAAAAACTTCATATTTCACTAAAAATCTTTCTCTTGACTCTGTGAAAACAGAAACTTGGTTTCTCTTTCGGAGCCGCCAACTCAGATATCTCGGTTCTACCAAAATTGCAGACAAGCTGCACTACAAAATCTCGGTACCATCGATCTATCTATCTCGCAGTCACTGATTTTCATTCTGTTTCATTTGAATTCATTTTTGCAATTCTGTGTTTTCTTAGTGATCTTTCTTGTAATACTTCCGTTACTTCGATGATCCCTTAAAAAACTTTGTCTACTTAGGGGGAGAAGAACTAAAGGTAATCTTGAGGAGAGAATCTCTTTATTCAAGGATCCGTATCTTCAATGAACAAAGGAGGAGAATAACAAGTCATTTTCAATGACTCTCAGTTTTCATTTCTATGAATCCTACATTTCGATGACCCTTGTTGTCAAGGATCCCTTCTCAGTCAATGATCCCTGTATCTATCCCTGTTTTTGACCTTTTTGGAAATTAATGCCAAAGGGGGAGAAAACCAAAGCTTCATGCTAAAGGGGAGATACATGCTCATGCAAAGGGGGAGATATGATCAAGGGGGAGAGCCAATATCAATACTCATACCTACATAAATAGGGGGAAATATCAAAGTAGGGGGAGAAGATTTTTTTTGACCTTTCTCATCTTATCCAATCCTAATATCTACATGCTAAGATTCAGGGGGAGAGGATATTCTATTTTCATATCTACGATGAGAAAATTCTCAATGATCTTGGAGACATATAAATTCTAAGGAATACTATCTTATATATGTCCTCCATATCTTGGCAATTTTGAGTTCTATTTCCTTGCTGTTTGGTAGAATACTCTTGTGTTTCCTAACATTGTTTTCTCAAGTGTGTTTCTATTACCAGGATGCTCAAGAACTCAAGGTAAGTATATGCACCATATCCTTGGTCAAGATGATCTCTTGCTTCTTGCACATATTGTTTGCAAGAGTGATGTCTTGGACAAAGATACATCTCATTCATATATATTTGATGCATATAGCCAAGATACACATGACCCGTTATATCCCTTCTACCTTATGTGTGTTCATGCATTCAAAAGAAACTATCCTTTAAAGGACTGCACACATTTAGGGGGAGCAAGTCTAAGTCATGTGTCTCTCAAAGTCTTCAGTATAACCATGCATATCTTCATCGAAGCTTTGATTGTATGTTATCATCAATTACCAAAAAGGGGGAGATTGAAAGCACAACATGCTCCCTTGGTGGTTTTGATAATTCATGACAACATACATTGTCTCTTGGACTGATATTTTTACCTAGTGTATTTCAGATACAGTCTATAGAGGGGTTTGGCAAAAGGAGATTGTGGAGTTACCCCAAGATGCAAGGAAATAGGTTGGCCAAGCTTCAAGCAATAAGACTCTACATTTTATATTTGTGAGAAATCACTTTGAGTCCATAGTAAAGCCAATACTATTAAAAGGGGGTAAGGTTTTGTTGGTGAACAATATGCTCAAACGTGCACAAGTGATAGTCGCCAAAAACATCCACAAACTCTCCCACCAAAGTCTATTCTATACCTAACACTCAAAATCGGTGCAACCAACTTTCCCATACCGGTGCCACCGATTCCAGAACCTAGACAGACTCTGCCAAACCCTAGCCACTTCGGTGCAACCGATTCCATACCGGTGCCACCGAGTTTAGGTTGCCAACTTTTTGTTATGCAAATTCACATTTTCGGTCCCACCAAGAATGTTGGATCGGCGTCACCAAGATTGGAAATCTGACTGTTGGTCACCTTATCGGTGCAACCGAGTTTCCTATATCGGTCTCACCGCGATTCAAAAGTTGCCACCTTTTGGTCACTTCGGTACCACCGAGATTAACACATAGGTTTCACCGAGTTGGTCATTTTGTATGTAACGGTTGGATTTTTGGTGATGCCTATATATACCCCTTCACCACCACCTACTCGAGAGAGAAGCACTCAGAACTATTCCATACCTATCCTATTAGATTTTCTGAGAGAGAACCACCTACCCTTGTGTTGAGGTCAAGATCTTCCACTCCAATCATATGGATCTTGATTTCTAGTCTCCCCAAGTAGCTTTCCACCAAACCCATCTCTTACACCATGCCAAATCTATGAGAGAGTGATTGGGTGCTGAGGAGTCTATCATCTTTAAGCACAAGAGCAAGGAGTTCATCGTCATTACCGAGCCTATTACCTTTTGGAGGGTGGTGCCTCCTAGATTGGTTAGGTGTCGCTTGGGAGCCTCCTACTTCGTGTTGTGGGTGAACCAAGAAGTTTGTAAGGGCAAGGAGATGACCTACTATGTGAAGATCTACCCATAGTGAGGCTAGTCCTTCATGGACGGAAGCTGTTATGGAATAGTCAGGGTTGCTACTTCGTGGACCCTTTTGGGTGGAGCCCTCCGTGGACTCTCGCAACCGTTGCCCTTCGTGGGTTGAAGACTTCATAAACATGGATGCACGATAGCGCCACCTATCGGAACCACGGGAAAAATCCATGTGTCTCCAACTGCGTTCGATCTACCCATCTCAACACTTTACTTCATATGTAATGTCTTTACTTTATGCTGCCATATTTGTTGACATGCATGTGTAGGGTTGTTAGACTTGCTAGCCTTGCTAAAACTATTAAAATCTGCCAACCAATTAACTTGGAAAAGGTTAGTTTTTAAATTCCTGCTAGTAGTCTATTCACCCCCCTCTAGACACTCTTCTAGTGATCCTACAATACTACCCCGCGGTAGTACCGCAAGGGCAGGCGGTAGTACCGCTTCGGCATTACTACCGTCCTGTTGCCTCGTTGCAGTAGTGTTTCATATGGCTACTACTGCCCTAGCGATAGTACCGCTCGTTGGAGCGGTAGTACCGCTCTGTGCGGGTTGTGAGGATAACGGTTGAATTTTCCCCCACCTATAAAACGGGGTCTTCTTCCCCATTGAACTTAATATCTTGAGCTCGTGTTCTTCCCCCATTGTTGACCTTCTTCGAGCTTGCTAACTCTCAATCCCTCCAATGATTCTTGCTAGTTCTTGAGGGAAAAGAGAGAGGAGATCTAGATCCATATTTCCACCAATCACTTTCTCCTCTAAGTGAGGGGAACCCCTTGGATCTAGATCTTGGAGTTTTTCGTGTTCTTCTTTGTTCTTCCTCTTGTTTTCCTCCCTAGCATCAGTTGCTTTGGTGGGATTTGGGACAGCAGGACTTGGGCACTCCGTGTGCCCTTGCCATTGCATTTGGTGCATATGTTTGAGTTCTCCACAGTGATATGTTGTAGTGAAGTTTGAGAAGCTTATTACTCTTGGATGTTTGAGAACCCTAGAGCTTGTTCCTCTTGGGTGCCTTGGTGCCCTAGACGGCTTCTGTTGCCTCAGATCTCAATCATTGTGGTGCAAATCTTCGGGCAAGCTTTGGGGTCTCCAATTAGGTTGTGGAGATTGCCCCGAGCATTTGAGGTCACCGTGGAGCCACAATACATTGTGGTGAAGCTTCGTGGTGTCGTTGGGAGACTCCAATTAAGTTGTGGAGATTGCCCCAACCTTGTTTGTAAGGGTTCGGTGACCACCCTCAAGGGCACCTTAGTGGAATCATGACATCTTGCATTGTGCGAGGGCGTGAGGTGATTATGGTGGCCCTGGTGGCTTGTTGGGGAGCATTGTTCCTCCACACCGCTCCAAACGGAGATTAGCAATCGCAAGGGTGTGAACTTCGAGATACATCGTCGTCTCCGCATGCCTTGGTTGTATCTTACCCGAGCCCCTTTACTTATGCACTTTATTTGGCGATAGCCATATTGTTTCTTGTTATATATCTTGCTATCACTATATCTTGCTTAGCATAAGTTGTTGGTGCACATAGGTGAGCCTAGTTTTTTAGGTTTTGTGCTTGACTAATTAAACGATAGTTTTATTCCGCATTTGTTCAAGAATAAACCATAATTATTTTAAAGCGCCTATTCACCCCCCTCTAGGCGACATCCACGTCCTTTCACCAAGGCTGCTACTAGCTCTACTTCAACTCCAGGGATCCCCATGAAGTTGATGTGTGTCCCAAAGAAGAAAAACTAAAGAGATTTTTGAGGGGTGAATCCGCCAACAAAATTCACTCACATTCACTTTCAGAAAGGACTACTTGCAACCTACATCAACTTTATGCAATAGTTCAAGGAGTCACACATTCCCTCATAGGTAATCAAGGGACAAGGTAATTATTGAATCCATGGACATCGTCATGTATGCATTGCACTCTATGTCCATAGATATCCTTGTATTTGTCTCTTGTGTGGGACTAACCCATATAGGTGAGAAGAGTAAGAAACAACGAGGATTGCTCCCAACTCAAGATGATATTCATCAACTATGAGAATCCACTACTACATCAACCACATGAAGTCTTCCACGATGTCGGTGTCAAAACCAGTGGATCTCAGGTAGGGGGTCCTGAACTGTGAGATTAGAATCAATGGTAAGAGACGAAGGGGACATAGATTTACCTAGGTTCGGTCCCTCCTATGGAGGTAACACCCTATGTCCTGCTTGGCTGTATTGATGATATGGGGGGTTACAGAGTTGATCTACCTCGAGATAGAATAGCTAACCCTAGATGAGTTGTTCTGTTGCTATATCCTAAAACCCTCCGACTTATATAGACACCGAGGATGCCTAGGGTTTACACATGGTCAGTTATATGCCGAAGAGATAAACATGCCTATTCGCCACATCAAACATGAAGCGCAAGCCATGCTTTCCGAAGCTTCCATCTTGGAGACTGGGCCTTCAAATCTTCTAGTGTTCGGTAAGTAGATCATATAGTCCGGCCCATAAGAATAGGCTGGCTTCCCGAGGACCCATTAATCCAGGACTCCCTTAGTAGCCCCCGAACTTGCCTCCAACGCCAAGGGTCTTCAGCTCCAATTGCTTCACGAACAAAGTCTTCGGCTTGCGAGGTAAGTTCCTTCCGCCGAATAGAGTTTGGCCTCCGATGACAAATAGCTTCCGAATAGCGGCGCATCTGAATACTATGAAATAAGTTGGCTTTGAAGGCCAAACGTCAGAGAAGAAAAGATAACGTTCCGTGACGACCTTTCCGACGAAAGGTCATGACCCACCACGACTGCTAGGCTAGTTATAGGGACTCGATGCGCGGTTCGAGGCCGTTCCATCAGCACGATCTATCAACGCGCAGATCATGCTCCATTTCACACGGGATATGTTCAATCACGCATGCACAAATGTGCACATGTCTCGGGAAGTGGAGGGATTTCCGGCGCGGCGGAGGGGGCTCAAACGATAAGCCTCATAAAAGGGAAAGAAAAACCCCGCGGCTATTCACGATCTCCCTCTGCTTTCGTTGCCTCTCATTCCTCTGAGCCTCCGATGCCCAGATCTAAATCTTCCGCCTCCCCTTCCGAGCTCACCAATGGTGGGCTCCGGCTCCAACGGCAAGTGGGAAGCCTCCACGGTGTCCGACGAGGACATCCAGGACCTCAAGAAAGCCAGATACCTCCCCGCCGACATCCCTCACGACGCGATGGAGAAGGGCCAAGTGATCCCCACCCCCAAGCCAGGCGAAAGGGTGGTGTTCATTCCCAACTTCACCAGGGGGTTGAGCTTTACCCTCCACCCCTTTGTCAGGGGGTTGATGTTCTTCTGCGGCCTCAGTTTCCACGACCTCCCGCCGAACTCCATCATGCACATCTCGGCGTTCATCCTCGTTTGAGAGGCCTTCCTGCGCATCGAGCCACACTTTGTGCTTTGGCTTCAGGTGTTCAACATCAAGCCCAAGTGCGTCGATGACAAGCACACAGATTGCGGCGAGGCCGTCATTAGCAAGCTCACCCGCGTCGGGTGGCCGTCGGGCACCCTTATTGACACCATCAAGGGGTGGCAGAAGGAGTGGTTCTACGTCACCGAACCACAAGAAGAAGGTCAGCATCCCTCCGCCGCATTCAGATCCGGTCCCCCCACCAGACTGGCTTCATGGCTCGAAAAGGGCCTCGTTTAGGGACCGGGAAAGGAGGTGAGCGACCTGTAGAAGCACATATGCTCCATGGTCGAGGAGGGCACCAAGTTGATCGATGTGGTCCAGGTGATGCTCCGAAGACGCATCCTCCCTTGCCAGCGCCGGGACACTCCCTTGTGGGCTCGTGAGCTCGACGTCGAGCCCATAGTCCGAAATCTCTTCTACACTACGCTGGAGAAGTTGTGGAAGGCGCTCTTCAAATCACAGAAGAGCTGGCCATTCGAGGAGGAGGACAAGGGTCTACATGTTGCCAAGCCCAAATCCGAGGAACGATACACCCTAGCTTGGTCGACTCCATTACATAAGGAGGTCTATTAACCCCTTATCCGATCTGTCTTCGCAGAGATGGCTGAAGAAAGCCATCAAATTATCAGTCCCGCGCCTCAGCCCGATGACGAGAGGACTGTGCTGTTAGCAAAAATGCTCGTGGTAAAGCCTTATGAGTCTCCCACGAAAAAAGAGAAGAAGAAGAAACCAGGCCAGACTGGCATCCGCATCACGTACCAGCCTGACACCGCATCCAAGGATACCCCGCCTCCTCGAATAAGGAGGAGGCTAAGGAGGAGGAAGAGGAATAATAGGAGGAAGAGGAGGAGTCTGAGGTCAATGCGAGGGGGGAGGTAATTCCCCTTGTGCCAGGAAGAGAGCGGCGTCTTCGGACGCTCTAGAGCAGGTCCCTCCTCCTGTCCAGAAGAGGGCGCGTTGGGTGCGGATGATTCTGACCAGTGATAGTTTGTAATTAGGCACCGTGTCTGAAGACCTCGAGGAGGTTCCGCGAAGGAGCCTACGGGTCAAGCCCCCTCCGAAAAGGTTAGGACCCGAAAACCCTCCTATTCATTATGAACAGATTTAGAGTTTACTAACATGCAGGTTATTGGGATTATAGCCCTCCACGCGTCATTCCCACCGAGGTGATATCGGACGAGGAAACCCCTCCCGCCAAACTGGCGGAGAGCGGGGATGCCTCGCATCCCACCACTCCAGGCGCCACAAGGGATGCCATGGAGGTGTCGTCCCAGCACACTCTTATGGAGGTGGACACCGGTGGCGAGGGAGACCGTACCATGGCCGGGGATAACACCTCGGCCACTGAAGACTGGGGGGCGACACCCCTCCCAGACACCGAAGAGGCCAGGCGAGCGGGTGTCTAGTCCCCTCCAAGAACATCTCCAAAGCACACTATGCCTCCGGAGGTGCCCGTTCAATCCCCGGTAGGTTATCGGAGTATCCGATCATCACCAGCACCACTGACCAATAGGTGGTCGGTTATGGAGGAGGCGAGCGCCTCCATTCTCGAGGATCATCGCACCCTTATGGGTGCGGTATTGCAGAGCATCCAGTCCTTGACAACGGACTGAAGGAGGCCTTCAAAGGTCTCCTTATGGGTTTTCAAGTAAGTCACCCGATGTTCTTATTTGCAAAGTTTTTATTTATTCGTATTATATACATGATAGTCCCCGAGCCCTAGTTGAGGTGTCGCTCACCTAGGGGTTACTCGTGTATCCGATATCGAACTAGATACAATTTAAGTCTCCAGCATGTTAGAATAACTCAACATATGATCGGATTGACTATAATTCGAGAATTGAGAACCCATGTAATATATCAATTGTGTGTGTAATGCAGGCTTCGTCATCAGTGGCGGCGAGAAATGACGCCGAGCTGGACGAGCTAAATCGTAAGCTTAAGCGCTCCGAAGTCGAAGTTGAGGCCCTTAATCGAAGATTCAACAAGGCTCAAGGTATGTCAAAACAGAATCCGAATGCCTTTGTCTGAACTCTATCGTCCGAATACTGCCAATGCAGCCTTTTCACATTGTATAATGTACGCGCAGCCTCGACAATGGAGATGGAGAGGCTCAAGGCCAAGCTCCAACACGTGAAGGACGAAGCTGCAGCCGAGAGGACGACTGCTAAATAAACGGCTATCGCCCTTTCCGCCATGCGGACCACCAGTGGCAAGCATGAGGCTCGCGTGGCAGAGGTCCAGGAGGATCTCAAGGACCCAGTGAAAGATACGAGGCCTTGGAGCATAAGAATAAGGCGAGCTAGGCCGAACTGTCCACTTTAACAACCGAACTCCATAAGGAGCGGGTGGACAAACGGTTCAATGGGGGGCAAGTGCGCCAAGCCAAATACATAATAGATGGTAAGCCGCACTCACTAAAGTGCGTATTCGGGGATAGCAAATTCGCATTGCTTACCCAGGTGTGGCAATCCTTAGGCGCATCCTCCGATCTCCAAAAGAGCGTGGCGGATGCCAATCAGCTATTCGCCTCGCGGGGAGAAAGAGATGAAGCTTGGCTATTCTGGGCACAGTTTGGAGCCCCCGAGCATCCTCCTCTTCTAGTGGAGCAGTTGAAACAGATGATGGAGCTACACCAGATGGTGGAGCCGACCATGAAGGACCTCTGCATCCGCTTATGGCCCGACGAGCCGCTGTTAGGCAACTACTTTGCCTTGGTGCAGAGGTTGTTTGCCGCTTCGCCCCACCTCGACACCATCAAACACTCCTCCTACATCGAGGGAGTCTGGATGGCCCTTGCAAGAGTGAAGGTGCACTGGCCGGGTCTAGATCCGATGAAGGTAGCCACCGCCCCACCGCCTCCCGAGAAGGAGCATAGACGCCCAAGCTATACTTTGATGGAGTGATGGAGAGTGCTCGGGTGATAGCGTCCCAGTGTCCAGGTGATCATTTATTTGAGTAAATTTTAATGCGTCCGAAGACTTGTCCAAACTTTTGATGATGTTTTTATATGGTTTTGCATTCCTTTATAACTCCTATGTGGCTGTTTAGTACTAAAAGATGCGAGTCATCGGCTTCAGCCCCCATGTAGATACTACATAGGGTGTCTATGCCAATGCACTATGTCCCTTAGCCGAATTATCGGAACCCAAAGGCGGTATAGTGCGACAGACTAGGCAATCAGACTATAGTGCTTTATTTCTTTCACTTAGCTATAGGGGCGCGACAAGGACTATAGGAAGCGTACGATTGGCGACCAAAGTCTTGTGATGTTCGGACGAACCGTTGCCAAAGCCGGTATCACAATGTTTGCATAAAGGGAAAATTCCTTGTATAACACGGAATAACCGCTTACGAGGATTGAAGTATGATACTTCCAACTTGGGTTCACAGACCGAACATCGCATACTATGACAGTCCGTTTTCGGCTTTCTCCCCTGAGGTGCTTGACCAAACTATCCAGAAGCACAATCGCAGGGGTGCTCCCTTTGGCCTTTTAGCCAAACGAGCGGAACATAAAGGGGCAAGCACAGGAGCCAAGCAACCCAACTATTGACCAAAGACATAGTTTGGAACCGATGCATATAAAGCGAACAACAAGACACCAAACACATGATAGATCAGGCGATTTGTTTTTGAACTCGAGCCCCCGTTCTATTAGCCGGTTACCTCGCATCATACCGAACAGGTCCACAAGAAGAGGGAGAGAGGAAAAAATATGCGCCAAAAAAGGACAGATGAGGCAAACTCGTGACACACTATTTATATTTTTCTCAACAACTCTTATAGCTCGGATTGCCAAAGCAACTGTTTACATGTATGTGAAAGAAATAAAAAATATACAGGAGTTATTGTACCAGGGGTCTTCAATTGACAACCCGACGTCCTTGATATGCCCCATTGCTAGTTGACTCCTGCCCTTAGATGCACCTTGATGGGTGTTAGTGTTCGGCGGACAGATCTTGCAAACAAGGTCTTGAGAGGCCGCCGAATAGTAGGTGAGCTTCACGCCATAGTCAGGTTCTTTTAGGAGCGTCTGCATTTAGTCCGAAGACGTGTTGATGGTAGAGGTTCGGGCCAGCCGAACACCCATCTTTATTTCCCCACCGCTACCCATGTAATTTTAAGTGCAAAGTTGTGCCTCCTCGGCATGTACTTTGCTAGTCTTAGGGTTGTGCGGTGGGGGGGGAGTCCGTATTGAAGGGAGGAGGAAGGATCTGAGTTTTAAGCCGAACTCGCTTCCTAGCCTTGTGTGCCTTTATGGCGGATGTCGGAACTTGCCGATCTTCTTTGTAGCTGAATTCGGCTGCTAGGGTCAGTGCTTGTTCCTCAGTTCTAAGGGAGTGCTCTGTATTGTCATTGACAGTAATGACCCCCTTGGGGCCCGGCATCTTGAGCTTGAGGTATGCGTAGTGTGGGACTATGTTGGAATGAGCGAACGTGGTCCGACCAAGCATCGCATGATAGGCGCTGCAGAAGGGTACAATGTCGAAGATCAAGTCTTCATAGCGGAAGTTATCGGGCGTGCCGAACACAACTTCCAGGGTTACGGAACTCGTACATCGGGCCTCAACACCTGGGATCACTCCTTTGAAGGTAGTGCTGCTGGGTGTTATCCTTGATGGATCTATGCCCATCTTTTTCACTATATCTGATTAAATCAGGTTGAGCCTACTTCCTCCGTCCATTAGGACTTTTGTGAGGTGATACCCATCTATAATGGGGTCTAGGACGAGGTCCACCGAACCCGCATGACGGGTACTGGTCGTGTGATCGCGCCGGTCAAAGGTGACCAGGTATGCCGACCATGGGTTGTACTTCGGGGCTACAGGTTCCACAACGTAGACCTCCTGAAGGGCGCGCTTCCTCTCCTTCTTAGGTATATGGGTGGCATATATCATGTTCACCATTTTGACTTCGAGAGGGAATTTCTTCTCTCTGCCACCAATTGGACCCCGAGGCTCATCCTCTTCCTCACTGTGAAAGCCTTTGCCTTGGTCCTCGGGTGGTATCTTGATGGCCAGTTTAAACACCCAGCAGTTGCGGTGTGTGTGGTTGGCAGTCTTCTCCGAAGTCTCATGGATTTGGCAAGGCCTTTACATGATCTTCTCCAGCTAAGTGGGTCTGTCGTGATTGCCTTTAGGAGGCTTCTTCCGTTGCCCAGGCCGGGAGTTGCGGAATGTGGCGGTTACAGACGTGTCATCGGCATCGCTATTACTGTGTCGGCGCTTATTCTTATTGCGCTTTGGTTTTCCATTGCCATCCCGGGCTTCAGATGCTACGGGTTCTTCGGAATTGTGGCTGCGTCTTGCCAGCCAATTATCTTTGCCCACGCAAAAGCGGGTCATGAGGGAGGTAAGGGCAGACATGGTCCGAGGTTTGTCCTGGCTTAGCTGGCGGGCCAGCCATTCGTCCCGAATATTGTGTCGGAAGGAGGCTATGGCCTCAGCATGTGGATAGTCGACGATTTGGTTCTTCTTAGTCAAGAACCGATTCCACAATTGCCGAGCAGTCACACCGGGATTCTAGACGGTGTTGCTGAGATCGGAGGAGTCTGGTAGGCGGACATAGGTTCCCTAGAAGTTAGAGCGGAATGCATCTTCTAGATCTTCCCAGCATCCAATGGAGTTTTCGGGGAGGCTATTTAACTATTGCTGAGCTGGCCCCTTAAGCTTAAGAGGTAGATATTTGATGGCATGGAGATCGTCTCCTATCGCCATGTGGATATGGAGGAGGAAGTCCTCAATCCATACGGTTGGGTCAGTAGTCCCATCATACTATTGTATATTCACAGGTTTAAACCCCTCGGGGAACTGATGTCGCATTACCTCATATGTGAAGAATAGTGGGTTAGCGGCGCCTCTGACCCGTCCTATGTCGTGCCTGTATTCGAGGTCTGTATGGGTCTGGTTGTGCTCCCAGACCCTGTTGTTTTGGTCGAACCATGGTCTGTACCCGCCCTGTCTATCGGGCGAGTACTCTCTGGATCCGTAGATGGATCTTGTACGGCCTGCTTTATGATCTAGGTCATTTCGCAGGCCAAACCTGTCATTGGGCTCTAATGGCTCCTTACCCCGTCTTCGAGGCATTGCCGGTATGTAACCGGTGTGGTCAGCCGTCGTATCCCGACCACGAGGGGGTGGTCTGACTTGTCGTATGGAGTACGGTTCAAAGACGGAGTATTAGTGAGTTTGTCATCGAATTGCGGCAAGAGCCTCCTCCGTGGGTAGCTTTTAGGATGGTTCGATAGATCGGTGCCGTGTACTTCCTCCGCTGAGAGGACTTTCGTCCATCGATCATTGAGGTCATCCTTTTCATCTTTGAGTTGCCGTTCTTTAGCATTCAAGCTGCGAGCCGTTGCCCGGTTTCTTCCTGACCTTCGAGTTTATCAGGGATGTACAAGTCATCGGTTTCTGGTATATCTTCCTCCTTGATGGGGGGAAGGTATTTCTCGTCTTTAGAAGCGTTGACATTATCGGGGTTGTTCTGGTCCTCAGGCCCTTCCAGACCCTCTAACGAGTGTTCGGGGATATCGGGTTTGCCATGGTCCGCAGGGGTATTACTGTCCCTGTTGCTGATCATGGCTTTCCTTCCCTTTTTGCCTTTGGACCGCTTATGCGGTTTTCGGCTCCTTGACGGCGCATCGCCCGACTTGTTGCCATTGTTTTTAGGTGTATTGTCGCCGTTAGTGTCAGGAGTATCTACCATGTAGACATCGTATGTGGAAGTGGCTGCCCACCTCCTGGTGTTAACGGGGGTGGGAGCACGGTCTTCTTCATCCATGTATTCTGCCTCCTCGGAGGCATAGTCCAGCATGTCGGTTAAATCTTCGATAGTGGCTATCAAGTGGGTGGTGGGTGGGAGGAAAAATTCGTCCTGACCTGCACCGTAACCGAACTGAGCATAGATCGGGGCTGGATTGTCGGTGATCTTCATCGATGAGATCCGATCTAGGGACTCGTCAACCGCTCAGGGACCGATCAGATCCAACTGTTCGGAACTTGTGGAGTTAACCTCCAAGGCATCCAGACATGGGGAGTGTTCGGCAAGAACACGTGTACGGTCATCTGGCTCAATGGCCGGACCATAATAGGAGTTCATCCCGTCGCCATGGGTGACCCCATTGGAATGTCCAAAGAAGGGGCTCGAGGTTAAAGCCTCAGAGTCCTCGGGTGCTACAGGCAAAGCTGTGAGCCCGGTTAACGACAAGTCACCCCGAGAGTCTATGGAGAACTCTAAGTTTCCGAATCTGACCTCTCGATCAGGGGCGAAGCCCTCAACACGGCCTAGATGGCCAGTGGGATCACGTGCAGCACAACACTGCCGGAGGTGAAGATCTGTCTGGGGACGAAAGTGTCCATGTTGCGGACCTCTTCGCTGATGACAAGGCGAGACATCGACTCTATTTTGCTCACAGAGGAACTCTCAATGAAAGCACCAATGTCGGTGTTGAAACCGGCGGATCTCAGATAGGGGGTCCCGAACTGTGAGATTAGAATCAATGGTAACAGGAGACGAAGGGAACGCATATTTACCCAGGTTCGGGCCCTCCTATGGAGGTAATACCCTATGTCCCGCTTGGATGTATTGATGATATGGGGGGTACAGAGTTGATCTACCTCGAGATCAAATAGCTAACCCTAGATGAGTTGTTCTTTTGCTATACCCTAAAACCCTCCGGCTTATATAGACGTCAAGGATGCCTAGGGTTTACACATGGCCGGTTACATGCCGAAGAGATAAACATGCCTATTTGCTACATCAAACGTGGAGCGCAAGCCATGTTTCCTGAAGCTTCCATCTTGGAGACCGGGCCTTCAAATCTTTCAGTGTTTGGTAAGTAGCCCATATAGTCCGGCCCATAAGAATAGGCTGGCTTCCCAAGGACCCCTTAATGCAGGACTCCCTCACACGACCAAACCTAAGGTTAGTTTATCCCTCTTACGGGGTTTGTCACATCAAGGGGGAGATTTAATCTAAGAATTGAGTTAAAGCATATCTTAAGGATGTGAACACATTAAATACTTTATGTAAAAGTGGTAACCCCACTTGTGCTTAAACGATGAGTATGACCTATGATCAAGGTATTCTTACTTGGCTCCTAAGTCAACATACTCATATATATATGACTCCATCATCACCAAAGTGCTTGGTAGATACTAGAGTGGTTTTGCATGTTTGCCATATTTTATTTGACACTTTATTGTGTGAGCATGTTGGTATGCATATCTTTTCTCATTCGGGATATCCAATTGTTGTTATTTGGCTATAATTTTTCTTTGGCCAATTGGATATGCAAGAATGGCTAAGTACCTCCCTCTAGCTATCTATGCTTTCTCGTCTCAAACTCTATTCATGCTTCATCACAAAATTTGAGCAAGCACTTTTTGAACCCTCTATGTGAGGAGCACTCGGAGTTCCATTTTCATAAGAACTGACTTCCAAAACCTCCCAAGTGCAACTCGGTGTAACCAACTTCAAAAACTCGGTTCCACCTAAGCCTACGGTTGATCTGGTTTTACTATCTTAGTATGACCGATTGGATATTTTTGGCATCAGCGAGTTTCCCTATCACCTGACGGTTCAGAAACTCGGTGTCACTAACAGCCAGGGGATATAAATACTTCACCGACCTAACTTTCGAAATCAGTTCCTCAAACATCTCCTCTCGCACTCCCTTGCTTCCGAGCTCGAGTCTCTGCACGTCGTTGTTGCCTCCCGCATGCCCTCGCTGCAGGATTCCTTCGCTGTCGACGGCAATCTCCACCGCCATCGCCGCCATAGCAGGACCTTCACCAAGTTAGGGTAAGGTTTTGACCCCTCTTTGCGCTCCAACTCCGATTCTTGTGCAAATAGGTTTAGAGCATATACAATCCATGATTGCAATGCCCCCAACTAGAAGAAATCTCCATTAGATTAGAGAACAAAATGTTTTAAGGTTTAACCATACTCCAATTGAATCTCGGTGTCACCAAGTCAGAAAATTGCTCTTACCGATTTAAGTTTTAGGGCTACAGAGAACAATCTCGGTGAAACCGAGTTGCTCTTTTCGGTGAAACCAGAAAGGCTGCCAAGTTTCTGTTGAGGAGATTGTTTGTCTCTGTGGCTCCAAAATATATGACTCGTGGAACCAAAATCCTCTTTGCATAAAGTTAAACTTAACACTTTGAGTTCAAATTTGCAAAAACCTTCTAATTTTTTGTGATGCTTATCCCCTCTGCTCCTCTATATTCTATTCACAGGGTCAGCATGTCAGGAATAGATGACTACCATAATGATTTCAGAGAGAGGGATGTTGACATGAGTGTAGGAACAAGTCTAGAAGCCAGTTCTCCGTCTTTAGAGGACCCAGGCACCCCAAGCTCTCATGATTTACCCAAGGCTGCCACCAGGGCAAGAAGGAAATTAAATTTAGATGAAGAGGACTCAGATTTTGTGCCTGAGTAAGTACTTGCCAGGAAACAACATGATAAGAAAGAGAAGGCTGCTAAGAAATCTGCCACTCAGGCCACTTCAGCCAAGAGGCAAGTGAGGAAAGAGTATGCTAGCTCTGAGGCTATGAGAGCACATGAGAGTGCTAGTGAAAGCATGACTTTGTCTCTTGAATCTCTAGTCAAAAAATCCATGCCTAAGAAGGCAGGAGAGAAGAAGAGAGCAAGGAAGAGGATTGTTTGTGTCATTGGCAGACCCACCTCTATGTTTGAAGACCCAGATGAGGCTGATGAAGAGGAAGAGACAATTTCCAAAGCTCCTCCTTCCAAGAAGAAGAAGCTGCTTGCAAATGCTATGCCTAGGCAAGCTCCATCCAAGAGCAAGCAAGCAGTTCCAAAGAAGCATGCAACACCCAAGCCAAGAGCGACGATTAGCTCTATAGCTTTGAACTTTTTGGTAACTTGTTGCCAAAGGGGGAGAGGTTATAAATCATAGGTCTTGGAGAGAGTGTGCATTGCATTTTGGTTGCTCTCTGCAGTTTGAAAACATCTGGTTTATCGCTCGTTTGTTTAAAGGTTCGTCGGTGTTTGATCATATACTCTTTGTGTGATGCTACTACTTTGCTATGTTTAAGATGTCCATATGATGATCATTCACTTATGTTTGGTGTGATGTGCTTTGTAATTCACTCATATTAATTCTTGCGCACCAACAAGTTGTATGTGACATGGAAGAGTGACCCATTATCCTAATCGATTATTGTCACACCCTGTGCTTGTATCACTTTGTTATGCTTGGATTTACAAAATTTGGAACTAATTAAAACTTTTTGAGTGCATGCTTGTTGAATTATTACTTGTTTGATTTTTTTGTTGAGTTTGTTCCTTGAACCAAACTTCTTGCCCAATGATCATGCCATGTGAATAGTGTCCAAAACTATTTTTATCAAATACTATTTTGACCAAAAAGGATATATTCAAATTAGGTTTTCAAAACCCCTGGAGTTGGGGTTTGCACTGCAAGTCCTCAAATTGGGTCGACCCCTTTTTCCCAAAGGCTCTATTTCAAACCTACCATATTTATGACTTGCCAAAACCACCAAATATTAATTTTAAAGATTATTTGACTATTTATTTCAAAGGCTTTTTGTTTAGGCCAGAAATGGTCTTTTGTAGGGAAAAATTATTTAAATGCTTTCAAGATATTTGCAAAAATTTAGGGAAACTCAGTGGACATATATTTTCCATATATATGAGTTTCAACACATTGTCATGTTCAAAATCATGGGAAAACCCCCTCAAAACCTTTTCTGTCCAAATCAAGCTTTTGAACTATTTCTATAAGAAATATTCTCAATAAATTCCAAGAAAATTCTAGCAAAGTCAACATTGTCATAGGTGATGGTCTTGCAAAGTTTCAAATCAATCCAAATTGTTTTGATTCATCAAAATACTGCAAAACCCTCCATGTCCAGATTGAAATTTGAACAACTCTACATTGTGAAGTTTCTTCCCTTGACCCCAAACTTTGTGGACATGTTCTAATCACCAAATAATGATGCTACACTAAGTGGTGCGTCAAGGAGATTAGCTTAGCATGACTAGATCTACAGAAACCAAATTCTGTTGATTTCTAGGGTTTCAAAAAGTAACATTGTGAACTTTCTTCAATCAAGCTCAAACTTGGTGATCAGTCCTAATTCTAATCACCATTTGATCCTGTCAAATCTTATGGCAAGAAGGCCCATTTGCTTGCCCTAATATCCATCAAACACCTTCTGTGAGAATGGCAAAAACCCTGTTTGACCCCCTTCCTCTATTTTCCTTGAGCCTAAATTTTTACCACATCATCTTGCAATGGCATTTCACCTCCAGTAAGCTTTGTTTGGCTATAGCTCCATGAATGGGGGGGTGTGTGAAAACCTCCATTTCTACCTCTAGACAGTAGCAATACACCCCTCTCTCCCCTCTCCTCTTATTCTATTAACTTACTAGAGCATCCAAAGCCCCACCTCATTATTTATGCCTCCCTGGACCCACTGGACAGGGTTGGCCGCGCCCAGAACGCCGTTGGCATGCCATACACGCGCTTTGGAGCGTGCTATAGTGCCGACACGCACTGTAGCCGCCGCCCACTGCATGGCCCCAGCGGCCTCAGGCCTCCCCCTCTTGCCACTTGGCCCCCCTCGACATCCGCACCATGGCACCCTGTCGGCCCCTCCTCCCTCTCCCACCAACGGCTCTGCTCGCACGTGCCATTGCCGCCCAGTTCGGCCAACCCCGAGCCTCGCACACACGGGCTCTCTCCTCTCCTCTCTCTCTCTCTCTCTCTCTTGCTCTCGCTCGTCCTAGACCATCCCCAAGAACACCCCAGACTCACCCCGTCTCCTCCCGTGGCCTCTGGCCTCGGCCACAAGCTCGAAGGCGCACCCGAGCTTGATGGACCACGTGCCACCTATTTAAGGCCTCCCCCGAGCCCCCTCTTTCCTCCTCTGGCCCTCTCCTGTTCCTAGTCGACCTCCCAAGACCCTACTTGAGCCCCCCGAGCACCAGTGCTCGAGATCGACCGAGGCACCACTGCGGTGGAGGTCCATCGATCTCGGGACACATGCCCGCTCCGGCGCTCTCGTCACCTCCATCGAGCCCGCAGATAGTTCCTGGCCCGTCCCCACCTCTCCTCCGTTCATCTTGAGGCAAGGATCGCCGACTCCAACCCCCTTCCGAAGCTCCTCCGCTGCGGGTGTTCGTCACCGGCGAGCCAGGGCACCTCCGGTCTTCCCTCCACCTCCAGAGGAACAGCGGCTCGACGCTGAGCCCGTTCCCGCCTCCGGCTCCCCTCGTTGTGCCTTCCTTCGCCGCTGGTGAGCACTGTTGGCCCCTGGTCAGAGGTGGAGGACGACCTGCCAGCCAGTGGGGCCAGGTCGTCAGCCCCTCGCTCCCCTCTCACGTCCCTCTCTCTCACTGGCCCATGGGGCCCGCCCATCAGGTTTAAACCTGACGCGGCACGGGCGCCCGGTTCTCCTGGGCTGATTTGCTCTGGGTCGGCCCAGTTGTGGCCACATCTGGCCCAGAGCACATCACCCCTTTTCTTTTTCCTTTTCTGTTCTGTCTTCCAAAAATTCCACTGGTCAAAATAAAAATCCTATGCCAAATATTTCTCCACCATAAATCTTGTTATATTTTGTAGTATTTTATAGTGCCAATTGTAAAATATTTTATGTACTTTTTTATTTTAAAACCTATCTTAGGCATTTTTAGCTTCTGTTATAATTAGTTTAAAAGGATTTTTCTCCCTAAAACCTTAGGCAAATATTCTTAGTATAGTTTTATTATTTATGAGAGTAGGGTAGCATTTTAGTATTAGATTTGTGTGCTCTGTTTTTGTGTGATGCTTATTATTATTGTTATTTATCACGACGATAGATTGCGTTGTTGACGAGGGAGTTGGACCTAAAGACTTTGAAGACCCCGAAGCCTTTGTTGAGCCAGGCAAGCAACCCTTTGACCATGTTAAGAAACCACTTTTATTACATGTCACATAACACTTTACTTTCGTTATATTTGACCTTGTGGAATAGTGACCACTTCAGTGGGTTGCTTCTGATACTTTTGCCGTTGATACTTGCATCGTCCATGACCCTACCATCCTTATGAGGGTTGTGCGGGTGGGAGTAGATATGATGCTAGTAGATTCTACGAAAGTGGGATTGGGATTATGCATGGTGATGGAAACAAAGGGATGATTTCAAAGTCTTTTATAAAACCCCATCGGGTGCCACTAATGCCCGAGGGAGATGATGATGAGTTGGGTAACCACTTGAGAAAGAAGTGATGTACTGGAACGAGTTAAGTGTTTGTTTTCGAAAACAGAGAGTTTTAAGATTTGCTGACCATCCCAACCTTACGTGCACAACCACGATACCCCTTATGGGACAGGGCTTTGTTGATTACTTTGGTGGGTAATATCAAGGAGCCCGCATTACTAGTGGCGGGAGGTGGCGTGGTCACTCTCGATACGGGGTCGTACTAGAATGGACGATCATGCGCTGTCTTCATAGGCACCGGGCACACGGTTGCATGCCCTCATGGATTATACGTGTGATGTATATCATGAGGGATGGCACCAACGAGTGGACTCTTTGTTTAGTATCGCTAGGGGAAAGGCAATATTCGGGTGCTTACCTCTGCAGAGTGTAAAACTATTCGAATAGCCGTGTCCACGGTCATGGACAGTTGGAGGTCCTGCTTAAACTGTGTTCGATGTTTTTCATGAACTTGGTGTGCGTGTGTGGATCACACAGAGATGATACTTGAGATAAGTCAGGTGGCTTGACTTGATGACTGAACATGAGATGATCAACCCCCTGGTTATGATCATGCATTGTTATACCTTGTTCCACAACTTGGGTTGCTTGCGAATACATTAAAAGTATTCATTGGCTTGCCACTTGTTATTTAATTGGGCAGGCATGGAAGAACAGGAGTACGGTGAAGATTTCGTTGGTGACGAACATGCGAACGAGGATGCTTCCCAGTCAGAATGCTTGTAGGTTTAAGGCAGATGGCATGGGTTCACGCTTTCGACCAAGAATTCCGCTGTTTGTTATGTTTAAATATTTGGCCCTTGCAACCCTATCTATGTAAGACTTGACCTTCATGGTCCCTATTCGTGTAAGACGCTAAATGTGGATGTAAGACTCTTGTTATTTAGCTTCTGTGTGTTCCGTGAGCGTTGATCTCTGGGTTCACTGTACACATGCATTCGGTGATCACGACTTATGAGTCGGGGTCCCCACAATTATGCATTTGCATTCAAACACAAATTTAAAATAATGCACAAATTTAGGGGGAGCTCTTGCTTATCACATACCTCTCAAAGCGGCGATTCTATTCATTGATTATATCTTTTATCGAAGCTTTGATCTATATGTTGTCATCAATTACCAAAAAGGGTTAGATTTAAGCACAACTTATCCCTAGGTGGTTTTGGTAATTAATAACAACATATATTTCATTGGACTAATGTTTCCACAAAGTGTATCTTAGGAAAAAGTTCAACGATGGGATGGCTAAAGGATTGTGCGGAGAACCTCCCCAAGGAAAGGAAGGAATAGAATTGGCCATGCTTCAAGCTTTAAGACTCTACATTTTACATTTTGTGAGAATTCACTTTTGAGTCCATGGGAAAGCCAATACTATTAAAAGGTATGAGGAATTATGATGATCCGGTTGCTCAACTGCTTGGAGATTAGCCACCAAAAATACTCGCCCTTTCTCGCACAAATATCTTTTGTCCAAAGCCAAAAGTCAAAATTTGGTGACACCAACTTTCCATTCGGATCCACTGATTTTTAACCTAGACAGAACCCAAGGCAAACCCTAAGGTCCCGGTACTACCAACATTCCATTCGGTGCAACCAAAACCGATGATCAACATTCTGTTAACCAATTTCTTAAAATTGGACCCTCTGAGATTTAGGAATCAGTGACACTGAGTCTTGGTAACTGCCTAGGACACCCATATCGGTACCACCGATAATTATATATCGGTCTCACCGAAAAGGACAAACCTGCCACATTTTGCACTATTCTGTGCAACCGAATTTTCACTTCGGTTTGACCGTGTTGGGAAATAATGTTGTAATGGTTGGGTTTTTGGGGATGCCTATATATATGCCTCCACCACCTCTCACTCGCAGAGGAAGCACTCAGAACATACACCCACTTGCCATATCCAATTTACTAAGAGAGAGCGACCTACTCATGTGTTGAGATCAAGATCATCCACTCCAACCATATGGATCTTGATTTCTAGCCTCCCCAAGTTGCTTTCCACCCAATCAATCTCTTCTACCCAAGCCAAATCTGTGAGAGAGTGATTGAGTGTTGAGGAGACTAAATTTTGAAGCACAAGGGCTAGGAGTTAATCATACTACCACATCTATTACCTTTTGGAGGGTGGTGTCTCCTAGATTGGTTAGGTGTCGCTTGGGAACCTCCTTATTCGTGATTGTGGAGTTGAACCAAGAAGTTTGGAAGGGCAAGGAGATCACCTACTTCGTGAAGATCTACCCTGAGTAAGGCTAGTCCTCCATGGACGTAGGCCATCATGGAATAGACAAGGTTGCTACTTCATGGACCCTTCATGGGTGGAGCCCTCCGTGAAAGCTTGCGACCATTACCCTCTATGGGTTAAAGTCTTCATAAATGTGGATGTATGATAGCACCACCTATCGGAACCACAGGAAAAATCTTCATGTCTCCAATTGTGTTTGATCTTCCTTTCTTTACTCTTACTTGCATATGATAGTTTTTTTACTTCCCACTGCTATACTCATTGACTTGCATGTGTAGGGTGTGCTAGACTTGATAGAACTTCTAAAATCTGCCAACCATTAAATTTGGGAAAAATTTAGGTTATAATTTGCCTAGTAGTCTATTCACCCCCCTCTAGACGTCCCTTCTCGATCCCACATTGTGGGATGCGAAACTCGTCACCGATGACATCAAGGGCCTTCACGAGCGCTTCAACAGCGTCGCCGGCATCACCCCACACCTCATGCTGTACCCTTCCTTTCTCACCTTCCACAACATGCTACTGCTCTAGGATATGAAGGCAACTTAGCGCTCCAACATCACCTCTGCCTCGGCCTTCTACTCAGCCAAGGGGCTCCCCTCCCCCTCCTCCCACTGGTGGCGGCCAGTCCTCCGGGGCAGGCAGCGTCCCTCCTCAAGGTGAGGCGGTGGTCCTGTTTGGAGGTCTCCTGTCAACCACCCCAACCCCCATGTTAATGGCTATGGCAAGGGGAAGGGAAAAAAGGGGCTACATGCCCGCATGTGGTGCTCCTCCTATGCCCATGCCTTATAACTCTTCGACCGATGCCATCCAGATGTGTCCCATGAAGCATGGAGCCAACAACGCTAGTGACCTCCTCGAACGAGGTCTGACCCCTCCTGCCCATGCCTACATGGCAGCTCATGTGGCACCCCACGAGGCCCCCTACGTAGCCCCTACATGGTTGCTCCTCCGGCTGCCCATGGAATACCCTATAGTGCCCCCTACAGTGTTGCTCCCACTGGCGCTGGCCACTACTCCAGCGCCATCGTGGGACACTTCTGCCCTCACTCAACACTTCACCAGCATGACGCTGCAACAACTCGCCTCTGACTGGACAATGGCGTTACTGCCCACCTCTTGTATGACGTCAGTATCCTCTCCTTTATTTCTCCTCATCCTATGTATTGTCACGTTGTTGTTGGCAATGGTTCCACCGTCACCGTCACCACGTCGGGACATTCTTCTCTTCCCTCTCTTTTTCCTAATCGCCCTCTTCATTTATGTCATGTCTTAGTCACACCACGCATCATCAAAAATCTCATTTCTTTTCGCCAATTCATTATCGATAATCATTGCATCGTTGCTTTTGACCCTTTTGGTTTAACTGTGAAGGACCTTCTTTCTCGGCGGAAGATTCTTCAGTGCAATAGTATGTGGGAGCTTTACATGGTCTCATGTCGTAAGCCACCTCTAGCCCTCACCATGCTCATTGCCCCTCACAACGTTTGGCACCGCTGCCTTGGTCATCCCGGACATGATGCTTACCATCGTCTCTTGCAACATATCTCTCTACCTTGTATTCCACAATAAATCACACTAATTACGTCATGCATGTCAGCTAGGACGACATGTACGTCTATCTTTTTCTTCTTCATCTACACATACGACCTGTCCATTCGTGTTAGTTCATTATGACCTTTGGACTTCACCTATTTTGAGTGCTTGTGGAAATAAATACTTTCTAATTATTTTTGATGATTTTACGCATTTCTTATGGATGGTTCCGCTCCACCAAAAGTGTGACGCCTACGCCTACGCCTACGCCTTGATCTATGCTTTTCGTGTGTTCGCTCTTACTCAGTTTATTTGCCTCTCATCTCCATACAATGTGATAATGGTCATGAGTTCGATAATAACGAACTCCACTCTCTTGCCATCACGCACGGTATTCATATTTGCTTCTCTTAGCCATACACATCCCAAAAAAATAGTAAAGCTGAACACATCATTCGCACAATCAATGACATCATGCGCGCTCTCTTATTTCAAGATAGCTTATGACCACATTTTTGGGCCGAAGCCCTCAACACCGCCATTCATGTACCAAACCGTCTTCCCACAAAAACCATCAGCGCCCCTCTCCCTACTTTGCTCTCCACAACACCCATCCCGATTACTCGTCACTTCGTGTTTTCAGATGCCTATGCTATCCTATCGCATCTTCCACGATGCCACATAAATTGTTGCCTTGTTTGAGTGTCTGTGTTTTTCTCGGCTATTCCTCTCACCATAAGGGGTATCGATGTATGTATATCACCACCCATTGCATCATCATCTCTCTTCACATTGTTTTTGATGAGATGACCTTTTCCTTTGCCTCCCCACAGCCTACCACTGCTGCCACATATGATATCCTTGACGACAATGACACCTTTCCTATTGTCGCTCCTCCTCCTCGGGTCACCGCATCCTCGCCGCACGCCCCTCCAGCGCCACCATTGCCGCATGCCCCACCTTCATCGTGCACCCCTCCAGCGCCACCATCACCGCACACCTCTCCCGTATGGCCATACCTATCCATCGCACACACAACACCTCTGGCATCCATTGGGGCCCCCGCGAGTGGCTTAACCTACATGTCTCATCTGTCAGCATGTACTCACCGGTTCCCACATTTGCCCGTGCTTCTCTCAAGGATCTCAATTGGCTTGATGCCCAGTCTCGAAATGAAAACGAAATTTACTTTATGTTGTGAAATAATAAATTCCTTAGAAAGTGTTGGTATGGATGGTATCCATGGATACGGCTAGCCATGGATTGTGAAAGAATGGTGGAAAAAGGAATACACTTTAGTTTCTGCTTGGGAATCGCTTATGATATATGTAGCATGGAAAGGTATTGCAAATTCTCGGTCTCTTTCGTTGACAGGAAAGGCATGCCACCCAATTTTTCTCTCTCTCAATTTAAACTTTGAGATCTGATACCTCTACAAATCCCTACTTCTCTCTATGAAGGGCCTATCTATTTACTTTATGCAATTTTACTTTTATTTGAGTCTCCATCTTCTCTTATAAAGCACCAACTAGGGGCACTATGATTGTACTTGTGCATTGGGTGTAGCTAATATTTGAGCGTGTTTCATGAATGGATCAATGGTTGAGAATGATGGGCTAGGGATAAATTTATTTTGTGTTGATATTTTGAAAGACACGGTTGCTTGTTGGTATGCTTCAGTATTAAAGTCTTCATGTCAAAACTAGACTATTGCTTTGAACCATCTAAAAGTCCAAATGTCCATGCTACAAAAGAAAGAATATGTGATGAACATGTTAGGCAACATTCCACATTAAAAATTCAACAAGAATTAAGCCACCATATGAATCAATCATGAGGGCATCCTATCGAGCAAAACTAAAGATGACAACACTTGAATCTATGTAGTATGCCTAGCTAGGGGCGTACAACGATAGCGCTTGTTGGGAGCAACCCAATGAATAAAATTTATTTTTACCTTTTTATTTCTGTTCTTGAGTGTTTACACAATTATGCTTCTGTTATTTTTGTGTTTTTATGTTTTAATTAGTGTTTGTGCCAAGCATAGCCTTTAGGATCATGTTGGGTGATAGTTGATTTGATCTTGTTGAAAAACAGAAACTTTTGCGTCTAGTAGCAGAATTTTAAAAAATCACACATGTGACGAAAGATTCTGATTTTTTTACACAAGATTGAAATACAAATTGCTGACGTTTTCCTAATTTTTCAGAATTGTTTGAGTTACAGAAGTATGGTTAGAGTACAGATTACTACAGACTATTCTGTTTTTGTTGCATTGTGTGTTTGTTTTGATGAATCTATGGTTTGTATTGGAGGGTATAAGCCACAGTAAAGTTAGAATATAGCATATATAATGCAACAATAAAATAATAATGGGTTTGTAACAATACTTAGAGTGGTGATTTGCTTTATTATACTAATGGATCTCATGCAGATTTTGTTAAGTTTTGTGTGATTAAAGTTTTCATATTTTGGTGAGATCATGATGGATGAAGGAATAAGGAGTGAAAGATACTAAGCTTGGGGATGCTATGGCACAACAAGAAAATATTCAAGGATAAATAAGCAAGTAAGCTTGGGGATGCCCCGAGTGGCATCTCCTCTTTCTTCTAACGACCATCGGTATTTTACTTGGCGCTTTATTTTTATTCGTCACATATCATGATTTTTTCTTGGAGCGTATTTTATTATATGAGTCTTTGGTTGGTTTTATTTTTAGTTTGTCACAAGTACCCTTGATGAACACACCTATTTGATAGAGCCAAAATTATGGTATGATTTGCTAGAATTGCTCTTTATGCTTCACTTAATTCTTTTTGAGCTATGTAATTGCTCTAGTGCTTCACTTATATCTTTTTGAGCACGACATGCTTTAAATTTTTGATGAAATACTCTCATGATTCACTTAGATTAATTTGAGAGTTAGTAAATTTTGAAGAAATTCTCTAATGGTTCACTTATATTATTTTGAGAGATGAAATTTTTATGCTCATTTTCTTCACTTAAATTTATTTGAGCTTGTCAAAAGCAATAACAATATATGAAACTAGTCCCTAAATGATAGATATTCAAGAGAGATATAATAAAAACTTTCGTGAAGATCATTGGAAAAATTAAACTTGATTCCTTGTAATAGTTTTATGACATGATGATAGATATATGTGAGTTATGTTGGTGAGTAATTATGCTTTAGTAAGAATATTGGTGTTAAGGTTTGTGATTCCCTATGCATGCACGAAAGTCAATAGTTATGCAATGAAATTACATCCTACTTATGGTGCATTATTCGGTGTTAGTAATGCTTATTGTCCATCTATGAGAATATTTGTTTCTTGGTTGATTGTTACTTAATCTATTTGCCACTCTTTACTTGTACTTAGTAGAAATACTACTTGTGCATCCAAAATCCTTAAACCTAGTTTTGCCATATGAGTCCACCATACCTATCTATATGCGGTATTTCCATGCCGTTCCAAGCAAAATTGCATGTGCCATCTCTAATTTTAAAAATGAATTTCCTTTTTCTATGCTCATACCGCTCATGAAACTAAAGGGGGTGACCGATATTTTTCCATGCTCGATGTGTTATTCTCAAGACGAGTGTTTATTCACTTGTCATTGCACGAGAGTACGACGGTAATAGGGATGCCCAGTCCCGAAATGAATAAGAAATTTACATTATATTGTGAAATAATAAATTCCCTGGAAAGTATTGGTATGGATGGTACCCGTATATACGTCTAGACATGGATTTTGAAAGAATGGTGGAAAAAGGAATAAACTTTATTTTCTGTTTGGGAACCGCTTATGATTTATCTAGCATGGAAAGGTATTGAAAATTCTCGTTCGTTTTTGTTGACAGAAAAGACATGCCACCCAAAATATTTTGCTCTCTCGATTTAAACTTTGAGCTCTGATACCTCTAAAAATCCCTACTTCCCTTCGGGAAGGCCTATCTATTTACTTTATGCATTTTTTACTTTTATCTAAGTCCCCGTATTCTCTTATAAAGCACCAACTAGGGGGTACTATGATCATACTTGTGCATTGGGTGTAGCTAATATTTGAGTATGTTTCATGAATGGATCAATGATTGAGCATGATGGGCTAGGGATAACTTTCTTTAGTGTTGATATTTTGAAAGACGTGGTTGCTTGTTGGTATGCTTGAGTATGAAAGTCTTCATGTCAAAACTAGAGTATTGTTTTGAACCATCTAAAAGTCAAAATGTCCATGCTACAAAAGAAAAGAATATGTGATGAACATGTTAGGCAGCATTCCACATCAAAAATTGTGTTTTTTATCATTTACCTACTCGAGGACGAGCATGAATTAGGCTTGGGGATGCTGATACGTCTCCAACGTATCTATAATTTTTGATTGTTTCATGCTGTTATATTATCATTCTTGGATGTTTTACAATCATTTCATAGCAACTTTATATGATTTTTTGGTTCTAACCTATTGACATAGTGCCCAGTGCCAGTTGCTGTTTTTGCTTGTTTTTTACTTCGCAGAATGTCAGTACCAAACGGAGTCCAATTTCCACGAACTTTTTGGAGATTTTTTAGACCAGAACACAACTTGGAAACCAAGGAAGCACCTGAGAGGAGGCTCGTGGGGCCCACAAGACACCAGGGCACGCTAGAGGCCCCTTGCGCGGCCTGGTGGGTTGTGGGGCCCACGGGGTCCTCCTCCACCGCCTCTCAGTTATATAAATACCCAAATATTCCAGGAACCCTAGTGGAGTCGACGAGAAACAATTCCAGGCGCCACAAGTTCTAGAACCACGAGATCCAATCTAACACCATCACCGAGGGGTGCTTTGTCTTCATGGGTGCCTCTCCGATGATGCGTGATTAGTCCACCATAGACCTACGTGCCTCTTCGTCTTCATGGCTTTCTCTCTCTCTCTCATTCTCAATAGAATGGACTATTGGAGATCTATTCGACGTAGTGACTTTTGCGGTGTGTTTGTTGGGATCCGATGAAGTTTGAGTTCATGATCAGTTTCTATCCACGAATATTATTTGAGTCTTCTTTGATCTCTTATATGCATAATTATTTATAGCCTCGTATCTCTTCTTCGAATCTTTGGTTTAGTTACGCCAACTAGATCGATTTTTCTTGCCATGGGAAGAGGTGCTTTGTGATGGGTTCGATCTTGTGGTGTCCTCTCCTAGTGACAGAAGGGGCAGCGAGGCACGCATGTATCGTTGCTATTAAGTATAACAAGATGGGGTCTATTCCTACATGAATAGATCTTGTCTACATCATGTCATCGTTCTTATTGCATTACTTTGTTTCTCCATGAACATAATAAACTACATGCATGCTGGATAACGATCGATGTGTGGAGTAATAGTAGTAGATGCAGAATCATTTTGGTCTACTAATCCTGGACGTGATGCCTATATAATGATCATTACCTTGGATATCGTCATGATTATTTGATATTATATCAATTGCCCAATAATAATTTGTTTACCCACCGTGTGTTATACTCATGAGAGAGGCCACTAGTGCTCCGGGTCTATCTTTTAACATATTGCTTTCCGATCTATCTTTTTCTGTATTTGCTTTCAGATCTACTATTCCAAAAACCCAAAAATACCTTACTGCACTTTTTATTAGCATATTTTATTTAGTGTTCTTGCGCGGTCTATTTATCCAATCTCATATAAACAAATCTATCTTTTATCATGGAGAGATTGACAACCTCTCTTACGCGTCAGGTTGCAAGTATTTGTTCTTTGTGTGAAGGTACCGTTTACATAGTGTTGCTTGGTTCTCCTACTGGTTCGATAACCTTGGTTTCATAACTGAGGAAAATACTTACCGTAGGTGTGCTGCATCATCTCTTCCTCTCTAGGGAAATACTGACGCCGTCTCAAGCCACGTCAACGCATCACCCTCTTCATCGCGCTCTCTCTTAATTGGGAGAATCGATAGCTTGACATGAAGAATGCATTCCTCCACGACTGCCTCACCGAGGTCGTCTACTGTCGTCCACCCACAGTCTTCCTTGACTCCACTCGCCCTGAGCATGTCTGTCAGCTCAACAACTCACTCTACGGTCTCAAGCAAGCTCCTCATGCGTGGTACCAACGCTTCGCGACTTTCATCACCTCGACCGACTTCACCTGTTCATGCTCGAACACCTTGTTCTTCACACTCGAGTGTGTAGAAGACACAACCTTCCTACATCTCTACGTGGACGACATTGTCCTCACCGCCTCACCGACTGGACTGCTCAATAGGATCACAACCTCTCTCCGCTCTGAGTTTGCCATGACGGACATGGGTAATCTCCATTACTTCCTCGGCATCGCGGTCACCCGCGACTTCCCCGACATGCATCTATTGCAAGCTAAGTACGCCACGGAGATTCTGGACAGGGCCGACATGACCGCTTGCAAGTCTGCCACAACGTCGGTTGACACGTCGCCAAAGCTCACTGCCACCGGCGGCCCTCCAGTCATTGATCCTACTAAGTAACGCAATATCGTCGCGGATCTGCAGTACCTCACCTTCACCTGCCCCGACATCACGTATGTCGTTCAGCAGGTGTGCCTTCACATGCATGATCCTCGTCAGCGGCATCTTGTGGCTATCAAACACATCTTACGCTACGTCAAGGGCACACTCTCTCATGGACTCCAACTTTCCTCATCTTCGCGGGACTCCATGGTCACCTACACCGATGTCGACTAGGCTGGTTGCCTCGGCACTCGAAGCTCCATGTCGGGCTTCTATGTCTACCTCGGTGACAACCTCGTGTCTTGGTCGTCCAAGCGGCAACACAGGGTCTCTCGTTCTAGCGCCGAAACTGAGTACCGCGTTGTGGCCAACGCCATCACTGAAGCTAGTTGGATTCGACAACTCCACCACAAGCTTGATCGCTCGTCTCTTCCTACTACATTTGTGTTCTGTGATAACGTCAGCTTCGTCTACATGTCCACGAACCCCGTTTAACATCAGCACACCAAACACATCGAGGCCGACCTCCACTTCGTTCACGTTCGTGTTGCCATGGATCAAGTCCACATGCTTCGTGTTCCCTTGTCTCATGAGTTTGCTGACATCTTGACAAAGGGATTACCATCACCGTTGTTTCTGGATTTTTGGTCTAGTATCAACGTTCGCTCTCCTCCCGTTGTGACTATGGGGGAGTGTTAGACTAATATGTCACGTATCATGACATATCTCCTAATCCCCTGAACTGAGGAAAATTGTGATTATTGTGATCTCCCATTTATGGTTAGGATTGTAATATTTGTCTATATATTTACGGGGGAGTGTTATTGCAATCGAAAAGCCCAAGTGTGGCAAACCTGCTATATGCTTTCAATTATAATAAGAAATAGTAGTGCAAAATGAACATGTCAACCCTCTAACCATCATGCTCCTCCAGAGCACATGCCACCGCAAGGGCCCCATCATAACTCTGCTTGGCTCTGATGGCAACAATCCACTCCAACCGATGGCCACGCTCATCCCAAAACAATACATCACTGTCTGAGGTGATGTCATCCAAGTGCTCAAGTGGAACCCTATCAAGGATCGTGAAACATGAGCCCGATGGGCAAGGAGGAGAGAGGGATAGGGAAGAACCTAGACCAAGGTTGCGGACCTCGGCCCACTTATCAACGCGCTTGGTGACGGTCAACTCTATCCTAGACCTAGAACGACCAAAGTGCTCACCGTGGAGGGAGGCCTCGGGTGAAGAAGAGTGGGGACGACGAGAAGAGCGGACCTTAGTGCCAACCACAAGAGTATCAGAGGGGACCATGACCAACCTAGCAGACGGAAACAGGGTTGGCCACACAAGGGTCAGAGACCAGAAGACCGGCGAAGGAGGAGACCCTAGCATCCCGGTTGTAGCAAACCACTCGAGAGGATCAAAGCGACATCGGGGGTCAAACCTCTAAGGAATATATCAAGTGCTCCCACCCGTGGGGTGCTCCTGATGCACCGATGACATAAAACATTTTTAAAATGTTCAAAAAATTCTGAAAAAATGCTAGCACATTCAATCAATATCAATGTATATTGTCACAAAAATTCAAATCAAAATTCGAATCATTGCTTGAGATACGAAAATGAAAAATTTGACATTAATCTGATAACGGACCAAATCTAAAGCCCAACTTATATTACGTACTGTATAGTATCAAATTCGTTATTTTTGTATCTCGAACAATGTTTGAAATTTTAATTTAGAATTTTATGATAAGATACATTGATGTTGTGTGAATGTGTTAGATTTTTCCTTCAGAATTCTACAAACATTTTAAAAATGTATTACGACGTGGGTGCACCGGGAGCACCCCAAGGCTTGGGAGTACTTGATACATTCCCCAAACCTCTATCCCCACGCTCGTCGAATCCTCCTCCCCACCTTCTGCCGACCGAACATCTTTTGAAGACCGATACGCATATGCATGCACTAGAGTATTTTTCAATTATCATATTTCGAAATATCGAGACATCCCGCATGATGTACGATCTGTCTCATTTCTTACACTCTTCACTTTCTACCGTATCAGCTGATTGATGTGGCAAGCAACTTGAAATGTAGCGCACTTGTTTTCTTCGGACCAACTTGTTGGCGCATAGCAACAACACGGGCACTCCTTTTCAAACTGTATTGTTTCTGCAAGCGCACTATTGAGCGGGCCACGATAACTTGACCATGGAAACGAGCTAATAGATATTTAAACCGAACGCGCCTGAAACATCCGCGTCGTGCGACGCCTACCAGGCGACCACGCACAGCGCGCACAGACCCACGTACGTTTGTAACGTACGTGCGTACCCAGATCGACTGGCCGCCCCACTCACTCAAGCGTACGTGACGCCCTGGCCCATCGGTGGCCGCCCAAAGTGGCACAGCACGACGCCGACCGGCGACCGCGTGGCTAGCGCATTGCCGCGACACGTACGCGCGCGCCCGCCGGACGTACGCCACCGCGCCGTGCACCGGCGGCCACGCGGCACGACGGCCCAGGTTGCCGCCGCGCCTGGCTAGTACCGATCGACCGGACGGTGGCCGTCCGCAATTCTCCTGGCCGGTCAGCGCGGCGCGGACGCGATGTGATGCGACGTGAGTCGCGCGGCTGATCGAGCCCCGCACTGGAAGCGCGTGCACCTTTTGCCTCGGGCTGTGGTTCGGCCACGCGGGCGCAGTGCACGCACGTACGTATCGGTCGACTGTCGATGCACACGCTGCTCGGGATCGGCCACATCCCATGTACGGTCCCTGTCTATGCCCGCGAAGCCACACCACATGTGAGCAATGATCGGCCCTCGTGGCATGGGATGGCACTATCGATCATGTGTATTGGCAGCCAGGACAGAGTAAAGGCCTGCAGAGTGGATTTGCAAGCGAAAAAAATTATAGCCTTTGACCATGTGTTTTGGAGGCAGAGAAAGGCAAATGGTCTTTGACAATGCCTACACGCTGCTTGTTTTTGAAAGGAGGCAAACGATTTGCCTCATTTATTAATTAAGAAGGAAAGTAGTATAAGTTTTGTGTTACAACGCTCATCATGTTACAATGCCAATACAAAAGGTCTATTCTCGTGGCATGATGGATCTTAATTTCTTTGCACCTGTGGTGACCTAGGTTTAGGCGTCAATCTTGATGTTAGCAAATAGAACCGTCGGGGGGACACTCTTGAGATGGAAGATGCGAGCATTTCTTTCATTCGAGATTGTCCAAGAGATGAGTATGGAGAGCGTCGCCATGGCCTACCTATTTGGAATGGTAGAGGCGGAAAGCCCTATCCACCACTCCTCGGTCAAACGTGCCAAGTGCCAAGTAGAAGTGTTGATGTTCTCAAGTTGGAGCCAATCTTTGATCATTCCCCAAAGTCTAGTAGTGTACCGGCATTTGAAGAGGAGGCGGTCGATGGATTCTTGCACGCGCTTACACAGTGGGCAGAGTCCACAATTAGGCCATCCCCGCTTGGCCAAGCGGTCGGCAGTCCAAACTCTGTTTTGCATGGCCAGCCAAGCAAAAAATTTGACCTTAGGCGGAGCCCAAGCTCTCCACACCTGTAACGACCCGACCTGGAAGGTCAAGTCTCCGGTGTTTCCGTACCATCCCAAGATCATGCTGGTACACACACGGTACATCAATGTATATATCAAAGGTAAATCACACAGCATTATATTAATCGAAATCTCATATCGAGTTCTTTATTACGATAAAAATTACAATAAAGTGGCCAAAGGCCAACTCATGAGAATATCTAAATCTTGCGGAAGCGTCGAAGGTAGATGAGTCCATCCGACTCCAAGGGCATCTCACTGAGCATAGAACGTGTCCTCACTCCTGGTCGGAAAAATACTCTGCAACATGATACGTTGCAGCCGTGTAGGTCAGCATATGGAGTATGCCGGCAAAGTCACAAGAGAGGGGTGAAAATAATCAGCTAGTCTATATGCTTATATGGCAGGTGGGGTGGTAAGTTTTGCGTAAAGCCAATTTTTCCTACATCTAGAAAAAGGGCTAAGCAAAGCATTACTAAGTTGGTTGATTAATGAGATGGTTCCATCAACCAATTCTCATACCCAAAATTATTAAATTCCCACATCATCATATTATTTGTGTTGAGAGTTCCGGAAGTTCCAATCCCTTTGGCTCAAGTCGTCCATAACCGTGGACACGGCTAATCGATTAGGTTTAAGTACTCTGCAGAGTTTTTGCACACGTTCCCCACAAGATTTGGTCGCCTCCGTTTGATTTCTCGCACTTCAGGGTGTTTGAGAAACGGATGACCAAAACATGGTCTTCCAAAGGGTTTCCCTGCGACTCTGACGATGCCCATCCTTTCCTACCGTTCTTCTACCTCTCGTAGCACCGCCTGTCCAGGGTCACCACGATATCCAACCAAGCCAGAGCCCATAATGACTTGTGGCTGTGCAGGTAAGCCTTGGGTCTTGAAGCACCCATCCATCCCTTTGTGCCTGGGTGGACCTTTCCGCGTGAATACTGGCCACCTCCAGCATCACCTAGGCTAACCACTGGTTTCTCCAGGGCGCCGTTCAACCATCATCCACCCAGAGGTATGTTGAAAACTTGGAGTATTGAAATCTTGATCATTATGTAGGTCTTGAAATTATTAACTCTCTCAACTCTCATGAATCACACAACCAACCCCGTCTACTAATAGCATAGCAAAAGGTAAAACAACGTTTCCCGGGGCCAATGTTGTCAAAGGGGTTGAGAGGGGTATCTACCACATGATACTACTACTATGTAACCAAGTTTCCAACTAACCTATCTTGCATGCAACTGGGGAGATGGTAGAACTAATGCATATAAAACATGGGTAAAACATGATCAAAGTGACTTGCCTGATTGATGATCTTCGTACTTGAGTAACTCTAGGTAACAAGTTTCGCACTCCGGATAATCTAACGAAACAAACAATGCACTCAAATAAGCATACAACCAAAATAAGTACTCATAACATTCATCAAAGAAGTACTAAACAAACAAGGCAAACAATGCACAAAAGTCTCTAGCAAGTAAAACACACAAAGTTTTGTTTTTTCCAAAGGGGATGATGAAAACACTACTACATAATAAAACTATTTTGAAATAGCAAAACAATTGTTGACAACAAGGAAAACAATAGAATATTTTATTAATAAACAGAATAATCAATTTAAGCTTGTTGGGAAAAGTTTAGTGAAGTTTATACAAGTTTTGATAAACACTATATGAATCAACTATAGTTATATTAACAAAAGAATGTAAAACTAAACTTATAATTTGTTAACAAAACATGTTCTTGACAGAAAAAAAATAATTTACTATTAAATCTGTCTTAGAAAACAGAAACAAAATATAGAAAACTTTGTTTGAAAACAAACTATTACTAGTTAGTTGTTTTAGTCAAATTAAGCCTAATTGAAAAGAAATTTTGATTCCTATGTTAAATAAAATTAAACTAGGCAAATTTATATTTTTATTAACAGTAAGTGAAAACACTAAATGTTTACTAACAGAACCTAATAAACAAATAAAACCAAATTCTAAATCAAACTAATCAAAATTAAGTTTATAAAACTATATTATAATAATAAGCAGATTCTGTTTTTTGGGTAAAACAGTAATCAAATATATCATGAAAATCCTCAAACTATACCTGAAGATAGTCCTAACTAATACCAAACAGTAGCAAAAAGATTCATATCAAAATCTATTTTCAAACTCTAGTTATTCAGATTTGAAGATTTTAAGCAAATTTGATTCAATTCAAATTTCATAGTTCAAATTTGAAATTTAAAAGTACAGGGTGAAACTACATGAAAATTGTGAGCTATTGCAAAAAGAATCAACTCAAAACTCTAAACAGATTAAAAGATATAAGCAAAACAAAATTGGAAAACATTCTGTTAATTAAAACAAAACAGAAAATGAAAAAAAGTTTGCGTCGGTCAGGGGGCTACGTGGCGCGATCCGATTGGCTAAGGGGGGCGTTCGGTAGGTGAATTAGAGCGGGCGACCGTTCGGTAGAAGAAAACGGTTCGGACTTAAGTTCGTTCTAATCTGGACCGTGGGATTTGGATCGGACGGTCGAGGGGGCTTACGGAGGGAGGTTGCCGGCGTCGGGGTACTCCGGCGAGTCCGGTAGCGGCGATTGCGACGGCGAGGTGTTCCGGTGGTCGGGGAGGACGGGGAAGTGGTCCTGGCGACGGGGACGGTCCTCCGGAGGCGATTGGTGGCGACGGCGTGGCGAATGATGGTCGGAGGTGGTGGCTACGATCGACGGCGACTTCCGGTGGTGGTGGAACTCCGACGAGCAATCGACGGCGTCTCGGCGAGAGAGAGAAGGGGGCTCGGGGGGGGAATGGATGCGGGGCCGTGGGGCTCTTATATAGGCGCTCGGGGGGGTGCGGGGAGGAGAGAGGGGAGAGATCCGGTGAGGGGGAGTAACGGCCGGCGTCGGATCCGGCGAGCGCGGGGAGTGAAGACGATGACCGTTCCGGGGCAACGGTCGGACGGGGTGGGACCCGGTGTCAGTGAGAGAGCGGGAGCATTACTGCGCTCGGTCGGCCGACCGGTAACGGTTTCGGCTTTTAAAGCCGGTGGGCCGGCCCGTTTAATACCGGAAACGGTTACCGTTTCTTTTTAATAATTTCCGGAGACATTCAAAAGCTTTTAAAGCATTCAAATCGTTTGTAAATATAGGGGTATTATATATCAAAATTAACAGAATAATAAATGCTATTTAATGAACATTTCTATTCTGTCATTTGAACACTTTGAAAAAAATATTATTTCAGAAATGTCCTAATTGTTTTTAAACCCTTTTTGCAAATATTTTCAAAATAACTCCTGGTTATTTTTGTTCAAATAATTCACCAATTAGACCCTGGTGTGGAGTGTCATGTTCCTCCTCTCTTATTTGAACTTTTAACCAAAAATTTTAAATAGAGGAAGCAACATAGGGAAAAGTAGAAGGGGACTTTCTGAAAACCAGAAGAGGCATTTCAACTAGTTCATACAATCAAGCAATGATGATAATAGATGCATAGCTATATTCATAACATTCCAAAATGGAATTTTGGGATGTTACAACACCGCAAGCTCCATGGGAGAGTGGAAGGTGCCGAAGAATTGGGCAAGATAAGCGGACTTGGCAGTGTATATCCCGCTCTCTGTGTGCTTTCACAGGATGTCGTCTTCAGTGTTCACCTCAAGAGGGAAGTCGCGGATAGTGAACCAAAGCTCGATGAATTGCCAAAGGTGTTCAAAGGTGAAGCTGGAAGTGACCTTGATCTTGCAACCCAAGCGTCATCCTTGAGGGTTTCGCGAAGCAGCCAACTCTTTCGCGAGGAGGCATCATAGATAAGTGGAGCGATGTCTCTTGGTTTGCGGTCCCGCACCCAAGGGGAGTCCCAAAAAGGTGTGCGTGCACCGTTGCCAACTCGATAGTCGTGGAAGCATATAAAAGATTTTTGTCCATCTCGTCGCACGGGTTTCCGGACCCAACCCACTACTTGGTGGGCTCCTTCCATTCGAACCAAAGCCAATGCAAACGAAGTGCCCTCGCAAATTTCTCTGTATTTAGCACCCCAAGACCTCCGTATTCGACAGGTCGACATACGGACCCCCAATTAACTTTGCACTTTGCACCGGTAGTTTTATCCGTTCCTGCCCAAAGGAAGGCTCTCTCAAGCTTGTTGACATTGTGGAGGATGCTCGAGAGGATAATGAGTGGGGTGATGAAGTATATGGCCTGCGAAGCAAGAATAGACTTGACAAGGGCAGCCCTACCAATGGAGGTGATATTCTTTCCCTCCCAAGGAACAAGCTTGGCAGCCACCTTGTCCACGAGGAACTGGAAGTCCCAGGCTTTGAGATACCACACTGAAAGAGGTAGCCCCAAATATTTTATTGGGAAGGAAGGACGGGCAACAGGGAAGCTCCGAAGAATTGTGTGAAGTTGAATATGCCCACATCGAATCGTGACCACTGAGCTCTTCTCGAAGTTAGCGCATAGGCCTCTTACATCACCCAACACACTGAGCAAAGTGGAGAGGTTGTCAATATATTTCTTGATGGGCGCAATGAACACGGGCGCATCGTTGGCGTAGAGGGATGTTCTCATGATGGGTCCGCAACCACGAATTTTATGTAGAAGCCCCTTCCTAGTTGCCAATTCAAGAATCTTCTAAAGGGGGTCAATGGCGATGACAAATCGGAGGGGGGAGAGAGGGTCCCCCTGCCGAAGGCCCTATCTGTGGGCAATGGGGCTACCAGGGATGCCATTGAGGAGAACCCACGATGAGGAGGTGCAAAGTAGGGCGGTGATCCAATTTTGAAAGGTGCTGGGGGACGCCCTTTGCGGGAGGATGTCAATGATGAACTCCCATATCACAGAATCAAAGGCCTTCCTTATATCAAGCTTGAAGAGGAGGGATGGAGTTTTGCTCTTGTGAAAACGATGCGCAAGGTTTCTCACATACATGAAATTGTCATGAATACTCCTCGTCTTGATGAAGGCACTTTGCGCATTTGAGACAAGCTTGTTCATGTGGGGGCCAAGCCGCACTGCTAGAATTTTTGCAACAATCTTCACGATGGTGTGGATGAGGCTAATAGGCCGGAAATCAGAAATCCTCTCAACACCCTCCTTCTTTGGTAGAAGTACAATGTTTGCAAAGTTGATCCAGTGGAGATTTGCCGTGTGCAGGTTGCCAAAAAGAGAGACAACCATCATGATGTCGTCCTTGATAATGTCCCAATACAGGCTGCTTGTGATTGATGAGATCGAAGAGGATGTTTGGCAATGGGCTGTCGCTAGTCTATGTCGTTTCATGGTCCACTGTGATCTAGGTCGTTTCATGGAGCACTGTTTGTGTCGAGTTGTTTCGTATGGATGTCCTCCTTTTCACCCTGTTTTGGGCAATGATGGTTGTGTCATGAGGGCATCTTCACCATTAATCTGCAAATTTGTTCTGAAACTCGTTTGCGCACAGAGAAACCAGTTTGCACATAGTGATACCAGAGGCCACCATTCAGTGTTGTCCGCACACATTTCGATTACTAATTGAATTAACCGAACAAAGTTTGTGTAAACAAAACAAATTTTATATGAACCAGATGAAACATTTGAATTTTGGACATAGTTTATAGAAAGGTAAAACTATGTGCATATCCGGTCATGTAGAGCTCCATTCTCACAACGCGGATACGCTACACTAGTCTACGGCGGGCCACGGCGGATCCTTTTGTCTTTTCTGTGTCTGGCATCCCGCTCGTCAGACTGTCGGGAGCCCCGGAGGTATATTCCTCCCCCGTAACTTCCCTATGTCCGGCTGCGCCACTCATCGGAGTGGCAAAGGGGGTGCTTCAGCCATAGGGGAAGGGTGCCTACTCCGCTTCTGTGAAGCTGAGCAGGGATCGACAATGGTCTGCGTTGAACCGGGCAAGTCACCAGCTGTGGACATTGGCAACATGTCGGCGGTGGCCTACCTGGGACCCAAGCGGTGGTGGCCTCGCTTGTTCTTCTTTCCCTCGATGTTGGCACGGACGTGGATGTGCTGGCCACCGCCTCATTGATCTCCGCGTAGCCCGCTTCTTTCTCCATTGACTGGGCGCGGTTCCGTCAATGTTAACGGCAGATGGGAGGCATCTGGCCTCATCCATGGCAACCATGATGCTCGTTCCACTGTGCTCCCCATCGTGCCTGCCTATAGCAACTCTCCACTCCTTCGCGAGCTCGTTTGGAGTAGCGAGTTGTTGGACAACACGTTGGCGTGGAGTGGCAACTTGCTCCGTTGGGCTAGGCTTGAGATTGAGATTTCTTCTCCGAAGATGGAGATATATTCTTTGGGCCCTCTTGATATTGCGGTATCCATCGTCATATGGCCAGACACATTGTGATGTGATCATGGGGATGCTAGGATACGAAAACAAGAAAAAGAACAAAACCGGTAACAAGGGTAACTTGCTATAAAGAATAAGTTGTTGCTTCACAAGGATACCGAAAGCCTCACCTTGGGTTTTATTCTACCGTGAAGCAAAGAGAATGTTGTAGGGGACAATAGGTTCAGCCGAGAATGATCTATGTAAGTGTAGGACTGTATGAGTCAATATGGATGCCCAACACCCACTATTGATTGTTGATTGGAAGGAGTTCTGGCCTATGCCTGCACTTTAGTAAACTTGCGGGGTCACACGTTTAAGGTTCGCTGATTTGTTGAGTACTAGAAGTGTTAGAAGTTTGATATAAATTATTTGAAGAGGTTTTGGGAATCTCAAATATGTTCGAGAGAATCAGAAGTATTTCAGAGAAAAACGAAAGTGTGTCAAAATAAAATCAGAAAAGCTTCGATGAACTAGAAATGTTTCAAAGGCCCAAAAAAGAACTCCAGAAAGGGGAAGGCTCAAAAGTTTTTGGAGCCTCCCAGAATGCCCCAAGGAAAGGGCCAAGTGCGCGGGGGTGGGGGTGGGGGGGGGGGAATGGTCCCTAAGGACCTAATAGTGGCGCGCCCTCTAGGCATGGTGGCCAAGGTTTTGTGAGGGGCCTACCCTAGGTGTCACCAACCTAGGAGGAGGCTGCCCCTACTCCAAGGCTCCCCATCCCTCCCTTGCACCTATATATAGATAGGGACATCCCCCCTCTAAACACATCTCTTTATGTGCGAAGGTTTCAACATCTCTCTCTCTCTCTCTTTCTATTTCATGAAATCGTTACGCCATGAGGCTGCTCCACCTCCACCCCTAGCCTCTGTCTTATTTTTGTTCTGAATGGCAAAGGTCTATTGAATTGGATTTTCCATACGTGTGGGTACCATCAAAGAGATCGTGCTTTCGATATTCTTTCAAATTAGAAAATTCTCATGGTTGGGAGGTTGTAAATCCTAGTCGCGGGAATCTACACCAAAGATCTAGACTAACACACTTTGTGTTACATTTTTGTTAGTAAAGGTCCGATCCAATCTCATATACATCTTCATAGTGATTCTGGGAGTTGATTAGTAGGATGAATTTTCTTCTACTACATTTTCCCAGTAGTACCATCACTATGAGTAGATGCAAGTTTCACCAAGAGAACATGAGATGTGATCTATTAGTTGATGGTGTTGTGATTCCCTTGAATTTGCAGTTTCTCTGATGTTAGCGGCATGGTGGGGTTTTGTTAGAAAGTTATGGCTATCTACGATCCTTCTTGCTACTCATAATAGTTGGTTGTCATATGAAAGATGTGCTTTAGTTATTTTGATCTCACATTAGTTAAGAAAAATGGAATTTTGTGAATTAGATGGCTTGTGGATATGATCTACATGGGGAGGGGTGTGTCACGCGTTTAACAAAGTTTAGTATGGGACTCCATATTTTTTTATTAAGTTTCGTGTTTCATACACCCCACATGTTAAACTAGCAACTTGAATAATCATACTTCATGATGAACGTAGGTAGGTAACAATTTCCAACAAAACCCTAGAGCATCCACGATAAATTTTTCTTAACTAATTACATGTGTGTTTTGCAGGATGTGCAGGTGATGTGGTAATGCCTTCATCATATTGATGAAATTTGTACAAGATGTTGTAGGATCAAAAGCGTGTATAGGGGTGTGATTAGACTACTTGACTAATAAAAACCCAGTCCTTTCGCAATTTTAGTCCTCAACAAATTTTAGCAATTCTAGAAAGTCTACTAACATCCTACACATGCAACTCAAACAGAGTAGTAGCTGAAAGTAAATACTTTGCACATGAAAGTAGCTCAAGGGTTTGGAGATAATCAAACACAATGAAGACATGGTGATTCTTGTCGTGGTTCCGATAGGTGGTATTATCTATAGGATCGAAAGTATGTCTAGAGGGGGGAGGGGTGATTAGACTACTTGACCAAATAAAAATTCTAACTTTTCCCAATTATAAGTGTTGGCAGATTTTAGCAATCATAGCAAGTCAAGCACACCCTATACATGCATGTCTAAGAGTATAGAAGAATAAAGTAAAGACATGCATATGTAGTAGAGGATAGGGAGGAAGATCAAATGCAATTTGGAGACACAAAGATTTTTCTCGTGGTTCCGATAGCTGGTGCTATCGTACGTCCATGTTTATGGAGATTTCAACCCACAAAGGGTAACGGTCGTGAGAGTCCATGGAGGGCTCTACCCATGGAGGGTTCCACGAAGAAGTAATCTTGTATATTCCATGATGGCCTACGTCCACAAAGGACTAGCCTTACTCGGGGTAGATCTTCACGAAGTAGGCGATCTCCTTTCCATTACAAACTTCTTGGTTCAACTCCACAACATGAAGTAGGAGGCTCCCAAGTGATACCTAACCAAACTAGGAGGCACCACCCTCCAAAAGGTAATAGGCTGTATAATGATGATGGCCTCCTTGTTCTTGTGCTTCAAGATGATAGACTCCTCAACACCCAATCACTCTCTCACAAATTTGGCTTTGGTGGAAGAGATTGATTGGGTGGAAAGCAACTTGGGGAGGCTAGAGATTATGATTCACATGGTTGCAGTGGAATATCTTGATCTCAACACATGAGTAGGTGGCTCTCTCTCAGAAAATCAGATGGGATAAGTGGGGAACTGTTTTGAGTGCTTATTTTAGAGTGAGTGGTGGTGGAGGGTTATATATACGCATCTCCAAAAATCCAACTGTTACACCTTAAGTTACCAACTCGGTGACAGTGAAGTATAAAACTTGGTGGTACCGAGTTTCTCACAAGGTAGCAACTTTTGAATCTCGATGAGACCGATATATAAGTCTTGGTAGTACCGAAAAGGTGACCAACGGTCAGATTGCGAAACTCGGTGGCGTCGATCTAAAATCTCGGAAATTCCGATTTAAAGGAAAGAGGCAACATAATGTTGGCCACCTAAACTCGGTGGCACCGATGCAGAATCGGTTGTACCAAAGACTTAGGGTTTGGCTGGGATTGGTGTGAGATGAAAATCGGTAGGGCCGAGTGGGAAGAATTGGTGGCACCGATTTTGCCTGATAGGCTTTTGACAAACTTTTGTGGAAGAGCTTGTGGGTGTTTTTAGTGACTAACACTTGTTCACATGGAGCATTTTGTTCACCAACAATACCTCACCCCCTTTTAATAATATTAGCTTTCCTATAGGCTTAAAGTGTTTTCTTACAAAGTAAAATGTAGAGTCTTCTTGCTTGAGGCTTTGCCAATCCCATTCCTTGCATCTAGGTGTCTCTCCACAATCCTTTTGCCATCCCATCACTGAACTTTTCCTGAAATATACTTAGTGGAAACATTAGTCAATGAGATATATGTTGTTATTAATTACCAAAACTACCAAGGGAGCAAATGCGCTTTCAGTCCCCTCCTTTTTGGTTATTGATGACAACATATAGATCAAAGCTTCGACATATGATATAATGAATGAATATAATTTTTGCTTCGCAAAGTATGTGATAAGAAAGAGCGGCCCCTAAATTTGTGCATTATTTTGAATTTGAGATTGAATGCAAATGCGTGACCGATTGGGTACATGGGGCACTCTTCCATGTCACATACAACTTGGTAGTGTGCGAGAATAATATGAATGAACATCATAGCACAACACAATCAAGCAAAAGTGAATGATCATCTCATAGGCATCACAAGGATAGGAAATAGTAGCAACTGAAATTTCCCCATTTGGGCATCTCATAGGCATTAAGTGTCTGATGAAACACAAACAAGGTTTAACACAAACAAGCCAAAAGATATCAATGTTTTTGAAGAGCGATAGAAAGCAACACTCGCTCTCTCTCGAAGCCCTAATGATCTATACAACTTCTCCCCCTTTGGCAACAAGTTACCAAAAAGTTCAAAGGTATAGAACTAAACGTTTCTCTGGGGATGATCTCCTCTGGTAGCTGATGAAGGAGTCGAGAGAACGGCTTCAACGAAGACTTTAGCAGATGTCATGGATGGAGCTGGAGTAGCAACAAGAGGTGCTGGTGGAGCTGATGGAGCTAAAGGAGCTAATGGAGCTGCAGCAGGTGCTGATGAAGAATGCCTCAAGTCTGGAGTTGGCACTATAGGAGTCTTGGCTTGAGTCCTAGACTGACTGTCTGTCCTGAGGGGTGGACTGTCCTCATCACCATCTATGGTGTGGGGACTGGGTACACCATCAACTTCTTTCTTGAGCTCTTTACAGTCACTCTGAGCTCATCCACCTTCTTGTTGGGAATGTGGAACTTGTTCTCAACAATCCTCGCAAGACTCTCCTGGTTCCACAAGATGTTCCCAATGTCCTTTTGCATGCTGAGCACAGAACTAAAAAGAAGATCCATCCGCTCACTCTGGGCTTTGGTACCTGAGCACTAGAGTATTTGGATGCCTTTGCCTCTGCCTGTGTTGTAGCTGAGGTGGGATATTTTGGGTCCATCACCATGATGTTGTCTTCTATCTCTGGGAGGAGTGGAAAATGTGGTCGATCAAGTGCATACACGTGCTTCTCCAGCTGGGAGTTGATAAGCATCTGAATGTACAGTGCATATCCACATGATCTCTTCTTGTCTATAGCAGTCCTCTTCACGGTCTCAACTATCAAGTCCATCACTCTAAATTTGGTATGTTGATCAAGATGGAGCAGCATGTTGATGGAATAACCTCTGATCATCTTCTCATCTCCAGACTTAGGCAACAAAGTGTGCCTCAAGATGGTGTCGGTGGTGCGTAGACCATCCTAGAGGAAGTAGATGATTCCAAGCTTATGTGACTTCAAGTTTGCAACATTGATCTCATTGTACACGTTGGCCATGGAGTTGTGGCTTGCCTTGGGCTCAGAGTACACATCCAAGTCACCTTCTTTCACTTGTGCGGCTCCTAAGATGTCATCCCACTCTTCAACAGTGGATTCATATCTGGTGCCTTCAGTCATCCATACAATTCTACCATCTCCACAGAAATGTGTAGTGGAGTAGAATTGCATTATCATCTCGTCATTCCAGGCAGTGAACTCTCTTCGAACAAAGTCATCAATGCCAATGTAGTGGAAGTTATTCTGCACAAAGAAAGTAATCTTGGTTCTCCTTGATGTACTTCTAGTCAACATACCTCATATCACTAACTGCAAGGCTCTTGCCAAGCAGAATAGTCTCATAAAAGTCTTGCTATTCCTTGGTGTAGAACATGTAGTCTACAACTGTCCTTCTCCTCTGAGAATAGGGATCAATGGCTCTCCACTCTCTCAATCCAGAATCCTTCCTCTTCTTGATGTCATCAACAAGCATATGGCTGGTATTATGCTCAGGAAGGTGTGTCCTCAGCTTCATCAACTGACAATGCTTCCTCTTCAGCTTCTTTGGAAGTAGAACCCTTGTTCTTGGCAGCAGCTGGAATGTCTCTAGAAAACCTCTTGGGTTTTGGAGAAGTGGATTTCTTGGGTGTAGCTGACTTGCTCCTGGATGGGGCCTGGCTTGGCATTGTTGGGGAACGTTGCATGGGAAACAAAAAATTTCCTACGCACACGAAGATCTATCCATGGTGATGAGCATCTACGAGAGGGAGAGATGATCTACATACCCGTGTAGATCGCTAAGTAGGAAGCGTTAAGAAACGCGGTTGGTGTAGTCGAACGTCTTCGCGATCCCAATCGCCGTGCATCCCGCGATCCAGTCACGATCTGTCCCGCGATCCAATCACGATCCATCCTGCGATCCGATCACGACCATCCCACGAACTTGATCACGATCCGTCTCACGAACTTGATCACGATCCTTCCGATCTAGCACCGAACGGACGACACCTCCGCGTTCAGCACACGTACAGCTTGATGAGGATCTCCACCGTCTTGATCTAGCAATAAGGAGTGGAGAGGAAGAAGAGTTCTCCGGCAGCTTGACGGCGCTCCGGCGATGGTGGTGGAGCAATTCCGGCAGGGCTTCACCTAAGCACTGCAGAAACCGATCTAGAGGAGAAACTATGCACTGGAGGAACGGGTAGCACGTGGCTGAAAATCTAGTGCAAAAACCCTCAATACCACCAGTATATATAGGAGGAGAGGAGGATAGGAGGCATCTTGGCCACCAAGCCAAGCTTGGTTCGGCCGAAGTGGGAGGTGGAGGAGGACACTCCTCCTCCAATCCTAGTAGGACTAGGATTGCTCCTTTTTGCCTTTTTTTCCACCTTTTCCTATTGGGTTTTTTCTTCCAGCCACATGGGCCTCATGTGGGAGTTTCCACCAGCCCACTAAGGGATGATATTCACTCTCCCACATCCCATGAAGCCTCTTGGGTCGAAATACCTCTCCCGGAGGCCTCCCGGTACACTATCGGCACTCCCGGTACACTACCGATGAGCCCGAAACCTTTCCGGCGACCAAAACGGGACTTCCTATATATGAATCTTTACCTCTGGACCATTCCGGAGCTCCTCGTGATGTAAGGGATCTCATCCGGGACTCCGAACAAACTTCGGTCACCACCATACATAACTCTATACTACCGAAACGTCACCAAACCTTAAGTGTGTAGACCCTGCGGGTTCGAGAACTATGTAGACATGACCGAGACACCTCTACGGTCAATAACCAATGGAGGGACCTGGATGTCCACATTGGTTCCTACATATTCTACGAAGATCTTTATCGGTCGAACCTCTATGTCAAGGATTCAGTTAATCCCCTATGATGTTCCCTTTGTTCTTCGGTATGTTACTTGCCCGAGATTTGATCGTCGGTATCTCCATGCCTAGTTCAACCTCGTTACTGGCAAATCTCTTTACTCGTTCCGTAATACAAGATCCCATGACCAACACTTAGTCACATTGCTTGCAAGGCTTATTGTGATGTTGTATTACCGAGTGGGCCCTGAGATACCTCTCCGTCACACGGAGTAACAAATCCCAGTTTTGATCCATGCCAACTCAACAGACACCCTCGGAGACACCTGTAGAGCACCTTTATAGTCACCCAGTTACGTTGCGACGTTTGATACACAGAAGGTACTCCTCCGATATCTGTGAGTTGCATGATCTCATGGTCATAGGAACATATACTTGACATGTAGAAAACAGTAGCACTAAACTGACACGATCATAAGCTACGTTTGTAGTTTGGGTCTTGTCCATCACATCATTCTCCTAATGATGTGATCCTGTTATCAAATGACATCTCATGTCCATGGCTAGGAAACCCAAACCATCTTTCAATCAACAAGCTAGTTCACTAGAGGCATACTAGGGACATTGTGTTTGTCTATGTATCCACACATGTATCCATGTTTCCAATTAATACAATTATAGCATGGATAATAAACGATTATCATGAACAAGGAAATACAATAATAAACACTTTATTTATTGCCTCTAGGGCATATTTCCAACAGTCTCCGACTTGCACTAGAGTTAATAATCTAGTTCACATCACTATGTAATTTACATTGTAATGAATCGAACACCCATGCAGTTCTGGTGTTGATCATGTTTAGCCCTTGGAAGAGTATTAGTCAACGGGTCTGCAACATTCAGATCCGTGTGCACTTTGCAAATATTTATGTCTTTCTCCAAGATGTAATCGCGGATGGAGTTGAAGCGTCGCTTTATGTGTCTGGTCCTCTTGTGAAACCTTGGTTCCTTGGCCAGAGCAATGGCACCAGTGTTGTCACAGAACATGTTCATTGGATTCAGTGCACTGGGCACTACTCCAAGATCTGTCATGAACTACTTCATCCAGATACCTTCCTTCGCCGCCTCCGAGGCTGCGATGTATTCCGCTTCGCACGTAGAATCAGCTACCACTCTTTGCTTGGAACTACACCAGCTTACCGCTCCCCCGTTAAGAATAAATACGTATCCGGTTTGCGACTTAGAGTCATCCGTATCAGTGTCAAAGCTTGCATCGACGTAACCCTTTACGACGAGCTCTTCATTACCTCCATAAACGAGAAACATTTCCTTAGTCCTTTTCAGGTACTTAAGGATATTCTTGACCGCTTGCCAGTGCTCCATTCCAGGATCACTTTGAAACCTTCCGGCCATATTTATGGCAAGGCTGATAGCGGGTCTTGTGCACAATATTGCATACACGATAGAGCCTATGGCTGAAGCATAGGGGATGACACTCATCTTTTCTCTATCTTCTGCAGTTACTTGGCATTGAGTCTTATTGAACTTCACACCTTGTAACACAGGCAAGAACCCCTTCTTGGACTGTTCCATTTTGAACTTCTTCAAAACTTTATCAAGGTATGTGCTCTGTGAAAGTGCTATTAAGCGTCTTGATCTATCTCTATAGATCTTAATGCCTAATATGAAAGCAGCTTCTCCTAGGTCCTTCATTGAAAAACTCTTGTTCAAATATTCCTTCGCGCTTTCCAGCATTTCTGTATTGTTTCCAATCAGCAATATGCCATCCACATATAATACTAGAAACGCTATAGAGCTCCCACTCACTTTGTTGTAAATACAAGCTTCTCCGTAAACTTGTATAAACTCAAATGCTTTGATCACCTCATCAAAGCGCTTAGTCCAACTCCGAGATGCTTACACCAGTCCATAAATGGATCGCTAGAGTTTGCAAACTTTCTCAGCATTCTCTGGATCGACAAAACCTTCGGGTTGCATCATATACAACTCTTCCTCAAGGAAAACATTGAGGAACGCTGTTTTTACATCCATCTGCCAAATTTCGTAGTCAAAATAGGCAGCTATTGCTAACATGATTTTGACAGACTTAAGCATCGCTACGGGTGTGAAAGTCTCATCTAGTCAACTCCTAGAACTTGTGAAAAACCCTTTGCCACAAGTCGAGCTTTATAGACGGTGACATTACCGTCCGCGTCTGTCTTCTTCTTAAAGATCCATTTGTTCTGAATGGCCTTTTGCCCTTCAGGTAATACTTCCAAAGTCCATACTTTGTTTTCATACATGGATCCCATCTCGGATTTCATGGCCTCTAACCATTTCTCGGAATCCGGGCCCATCACTGCTCCTCCATAGCTCGTAGGTTCATTGTTGTCCAACAACATGACCTGCAAGACAGGGTTGCCGTACCACTCAGGGGTAGTACGCGGCCTTGTCGACCTACGAGGTTCAATAGCTGCTTGATCCGAAGCTTCATGATCATCATCATTAACTTCCTCTTCTACCATCGTAGGTTCCACAGAAGCATCTTTCTGCGCTGCGCTACTTTCTGGTTGAAGCAAAGGTTCAATAACCTCATCAAGCTCTATTTTCCTCCCACTCAATTCTTTCGAGAGAAACTCTTTCTCAAGAAATGTTCCATTCTTAGCAACAAACACTTTGCCTTCGGATCTGAGATAGAAGGTATAACCGACTGTCTCTTTCGGGTATCCTATGAAGACACATTTCTCCGCTTTGGGTTCCAGCTTTTTAGGCTGAAGCTTTTTGACATAAGCATCACATCCCCAAACTTTAAGGAACGACAACTTTGGCTTCTTGGCAAACCACAGTTCATATGGCGTCGTCTCAACGGATTTTGATGGTGCCCTATTTAAAGTGAATGCAACTGTCTCTAATGCATAACCCCAAAACGATAGTGGCAAATCAGCAAGAGACATCATAGAACGCACCATATCTAATAAGGTCCAATTACGACTTTCGGACACACCATTACGCTGTGGTGTTCCGGGCGGTGTCAACTGTGAAACAATTCCACACTGTCTTAAGTGACTACCAAACTCATAACTCAGATATTCACCTCCTCGATCAGATCACAGGAACTTAATCTTCTTGTTACGATGATTCTCAACTTCACTCTGAAATTGCTTGAACTTTTCAAACGTTTCAGACTTGTGTTTCATTAAGTAAATATACCCATATCTACTTAAGTCATCAGTGAAGGTGAGAAAATAACGATATCCACCACGCGCTGTAACATTCATTGGACCGCACACATCAGTGTGTATGATTTCCAATAAGTCACTCGCCCATTCCATTGTTCCATAGAACGGCGTTTTAGTCATCTTGCCCATGAGGCATGGTTCACATGTGTCAAGTGATTCAAAATCAAGTGACTCCAAAAGTCCATCAGCATGGAGCTTCCTCATGCGTTTTACACCAATATGACCTAAACGGTAGTGCCACAAGAAAGTGGTACTATCATTATCAATTCTACATCTTTTGGCATCAATGTTATGAACATGTGTGTCATCACTATCAAGATTCAATATGAATAAACCCCTAACATTGGGTGCATGACCATAAAAGATATTACTCATATAAATAGAACAACCTTTATTCTTTGATTTAAATGAGTAACCGTCTTGCAATAAACAAGATCCAGATATAATGTTCATGCTTAACGCAGACACTAAATAACAATTATTCAGGTTCATCACTAATCCCGATGGTAATCGAAGAGAGAGCGTGCCGACGGCGATCACATCAACCTTGGAACCATTTCCCACGCGCATCGTCACTTCGTCCTTTGCCAGCCTTCATTTATTCCGTAGTTCCTGTTTTGTGTTGCAAATGTGAGCAACCAAACCGGTATCAACTACCTAGGCACTACTACGAGAGCTAGTAAGGTACACATCAATAACATGTATATCATATATACCTTGTTTGTCGTTGGCCACCTTCTTGTCAGCTAGGTACTTGGGGCAGTTCCGCTTCCAGTGACCAGTTCCTTTGCAATGAAAGCACTCAGTTTCTGGCTTGGGTCCATGCTTGGGCTTCTTTGCAGGAGTAGCAACTGCTTTGCCATCCTTCTTGGTTTTACCCTTCTTGCCCTTGCCCTTGACTTTGCCATTTTTCTTGAAACTAGTGGTTTTATTGACCATCAACACTTGATGTTCTTTCTGTATTTCAGACTCAGCGACTTTTAGCATCGCAAACAGCTCGGTGACTGACTTGTTCATCTTGTGCATGTTATAGTTCATCACAAAGCTCTTGTAACTAGGTGGCAGTGATTGAAGAACTCTGTCAGTGATCGCCTCTGGCGGAAGGGCAATTCCCAACTCCGCTAGATGAGTTGAATACCCAGACATTCTGAGTATATGTTCACTGATAGACCCGTTCTCCTCCATCTTGCAAGCATAGAACTTATCAGAGGTTTCATACCTCTCGATCCGGGCGTTCTTCTGAAAGATAAACTTCAACTCCTGGAACATCTCATATGCTCCATGACGTTCAACACGTCTTTGAAGTCCCGGTTCTAAGCCATACAATATTGCACACTGAACTATTGAGTAATCTCCAGTACGTGCCTCCCAAGCGTTCTTAACGTCTTCGGAGGTCATGTCTTCTGGTTGGTCAGCAAGCGGTGCATCAAGGACATACGATTTCTGGGAAGCCATGAGAATAATCCTCAGATTACGGGCCCAGTCAACAAAGTTACTTCCATCATCTTTCAGTTTAGCTTTCTCTAGGAACGCATTAAAATTCAGGGGTGCTACTGCGCGGGCCATTGATCTACAACATAAATATGCAAAGTTCACTTAGACTATTGTTCAAGATAATGAGTTTAGTTAATCAAATTACTAAATCTCCCACTCAAATTGACATCCCTCAGGTCATCTAAGTGTCACATGATCCAAATCCACCAACTCAAGTCTGATCATCACGTGAGTTGAGTTGGCTTCAATGGTGAACATCATTATGTTGATCATATCTACTATATGACTCATGTTCGACCTTTCGGTCTCTTGTGTTCCGAGGCCATGTCTGTACATGCTAGGCTCGTCAAGTTTAACCTGAGTGTTCTGCGCGTGCAACACTGGCTTGCACCCGTTGTATGTGAACATAGAGTCTATCACACCCGATCATCACGTGATGTCTCAACACGAAGAACTTTCGCAATGGTGCACACTCGGGGAGAACACAATTTTATCTTGAAATTTAAGTGAGGGATCACCTTATAATGGTACCGTCGTACTAAGCATAACAAGGTGCATAAAAGGATTAACATCACATGCAATTCATAAGTGACATGATGTGGCCATGAACTTGTGCTTTAGATCTCCATATTGAAAGCACCGACATGATCTTCATCGTCACCGGCACGACACCATGACCTCCATCATCTTGATCTCCATCAATGTGTCGCCATCGAGGTTGTCACGCCCTGCATGCTTCTTCTACTATTGCTACCGTTTAGCGATAAAGTAAAGAATTACATAGCGCTTAATGATTGACACGCAGGTCATACAATAATTAAAGACAACCCTATGGCTCCTGCCGGTTGCCGTACTCATCGACATGCAAGTCGTGAAATTCTATACATCACATGATCATCTCATACATCACATATATCACATCATGTAATTGGCCGTATCACATCACAACATACCCTGCAAAAACAAGTTAGACGTCCTCTAATTGTTGTTGCATGTTTTACGTGGCTGCTACGGGTTTCTAGCAAGAACGATTCTCACCTATGCATAAACCACAACGGTGATACATAATTTGCTTTTCAACCTTCTCAAGGACTGCCTTTGTCGAATCCGATCCAACTAAAGTGAGAGAAACCGCCACCCGCAAGCCATCTAGGCAACAAGTTGCGTCGAGGGAACCGATCTCTCGTAAGCGTACGAGTAATGTTGGTCCGGGCCGCTTCATCTCACAATACCGCTAAACCAAAATCTGACCAAGGGAGGAAGCAATCTAAGCATCAACGCCCACAAACCTTTTGTGTTCTACTCGAGATGTCATCTACACATAGACCTAGCTCATGATGCCACTGTTGGGGAACGTTGCATGGGAAACAAAAAATTTCCTACGCACACGAAGATCTATCCATGGTGATGAGCATCTACGAGAGGGAGAGTGGATCTACATACCCTTCTAGATCGCTAAGCGGGAAGCGTTAAGAAACGCGGTTGGTGTAGTCAAACGTCTTCGCGATCCAAATTGCCGTGCGTCCCGCAATCCAATCATGATCTGTCCCGCGATTCAATCACGATCCATCCTGCGATCCGATCACGATACCTCCCATGAACTTGATCACGATCTGTCTCACGAACTTGATCACGATCCTTCTGATCTAGCACCGAACGGACGGCACCTCCGCGTTCAGCACACGTACAGATTGATGACGATCTCCACCGTCTTGATCCAGCAAGAAGGAGTGGAGAGGAAGAAGAGTTCTCCGGCAGCCTGCCGGTGCTCCGGCGATGGTGGTGGAGCAATTCCAGTAGGGCTTCGCCTAAGCACTGCAGAAAACCGATCTAGAGGAGAAACTATGCACTGGAGGAACGGGTAGCACGTGGCTGAAAATCTAGTGCAAAAACCCTCAATACCACCAGTATATATAGGAGGAGAGGAGGAGAGGAGGCAGCTTGACCACCAAGCCAAGACTGGTTCGGCCGAAGTGGGAGGTGGAGGAGGACTCTCCTCCTCCAATCCTAGTAGGACTAGGATTGCTCTTTTTTGCCTTTTTTCCCACCTTTTCCTATTGGTTTTTTTCTTCCAGCCACATGGGCCTTGTGTGGGAGTTTCCACCAGCCCACTAAGGGCTGATATTCACTCTCCCACAACCCATGAAGCCTCTTGGGTCGAAATACCCCTCCCGAAGGCCTCCCGGTACACTACCGGCACTCCCGGTACACTACCAATGAGCCCGAAACTTTTCCGGCGACCAAAACGGGACTTCCTATATATGAATCTTTACATCCGGACCATTCCGGAGATCCTCGTGATGTCCGGGATCTCATCCGGGACTCTGAACAAACTTCGGTCACCACCATACATAACTCTATACTACCAAAACGTCACCAAACCTTAAGTGTGCAGACCCTGCGGGTTCGAGAACTATGTAGACATGACCGAGACACCTGTACAGTCAATAACCAATGGCGGGACCTGGATTTCCACATTGGTTCCTACATATTCTACAAAGATCTTTATCGGTCGAACCTCTATGTCAAGGATTCATTTAATCCCGTATGATGTTCCCTTTGTTCTTCGGTATGTTACTTGCCCGAGCTTCGATCGTCGGTATCTCCATACCTAGTTCAACCTCATTAGTGGCAAGTCTCTTTACTCGTTCCGTAATACAAGATCCCGTGACCAACACTTAGTCACATTGCTTGCAAGGCTTATTGTGATGTTGTATTACCGAGTGGTCCCTGAGATACCTCTCCGTCAGACGGAGTAACAAATCCCTGTTTTGAGCCATGCCAACTCAATAGACACCCTCGAAAACACCTGTAGAGCACCTTTATAGTCACCCAGTTATGTTGTGACATTTGATACACACAAGGTACTCCTTCGATATCTATGAGTTGCATGATCTCATGGTCATAGGAACATATACTTGACATGCAGAAAACAGTAGCAATAAACTGACACGATCATAAGGTACATTTGTAGTTTGGGTCTTGTCCATCACATCATTCTCCTAATGATGTGATCCCGTTATCAAATGACATCTCATGTCCATGGCTAGGAAACCTTAACCATCTTTCAATCAATGAGCTAGTTCACTAGAGGCATACTAGGGACATGGTGTTTGTCTATGTATCCACACATGTATCCATGTTTCCAATTAATACAATTATAGCATGCATAATAAACGATTATGATGAACAAGGAAATACAATAATAAACACTTTATTTATTGCCTCTAGGGCATATTTCCAACAGGCATAGCATGAACAAGCAGCTTCTTCTTCTTAGAAGAGCCTTGGTAGCTGTCTCTTCCTCTTTCTCAGCCTCAGCCTGAGCTAGATCTTCATACATTGAAATTGGTCTTGCAACTACATGTATGATCCTCTTCCTGCTTTTCTTCTCTCCAGCCTTCTTGGGCATTGACTTCCTTGGGGGCTCAACAGACATGGAAGCCCTAGCACTCTCATGTGCTTTCATAGCCTCTAAACTGGCATACTCCTTCCTGACTACCTTTCTAGATGAGGTAGCCTCATTGGCATGCTTCTTGGCAGTCTTCTCAGCTTTGTCCACTTTGCCTTGGCAGGGATCTCATCAGGCACAAATTCAAAATCTTCTTCATCTGAGTTTAGCTTCCTTCTTGCTCTAGTTGCTGCCTTGGGAAAGTATGGTGATCTAGGAACATCATCATAAGAAGATGAGCTACCATCAGGACTAGTGCTTGGGTCTGCATAAACACTGGGCTCCCTGAGATCATTCTTGCTGTCCATTGAGACTGACATCTCCGACCCTGTGAAAAGAGTATATAAGAGCAGATAGGTTGAGCATCACAAAACATAGAAGTTTAATTTTTTTTAACAAAGAAAACCTTAGTTTTAGCTTTCTGCACAACAACATTCGGTAGCACTGAGTCAAAGATTTCGGATTCACCGAGACAAATGGTCAGCTTCACAGACACTTAGCAGTCCCTTTGGTGACACCGAAGGAAACAACTCGGTCTCACCGAGACCATTCTCAGAAACCCTAGATCCAAAATCATGGAATCGAATTTTGCGACTCGATGATACCGAGACCTGTTCTCCGAACGGCTAACCCTACAAATTTCTTCATTTGCTATTCTAAGAGATCTTCTAGTGGGGCAGAAGGGTTGCAGATGGTGGCTTATGGATAAACTTACCCGAATGTGCACTGAATCAGACAATGGAGTGCAAGGGAGTTTAGATCATACCCTATCTCGATGAAGACCCGCTATGATGACGGCGGCAGAGAGGATTCCCGTCGACGGAGAGGATCCGAGCGGCGGAGGTGCTCGGGGAAGGAAGGATGATGACCAGGGGTCCAAGTGCGGCAGTTTGTGGCAGGAGACCGCGACATTTTAAGATTGGATTTCAAAGTGTCGGGTCCACAGAATATATACCCGACAATGTCGGTGTCATCGATACTAAAATTTCGGTGCCACCGAGTTTCACTACTGTCAGTTGACATGGAAACTCGGTGCAACCGAGATTATGGTATCGGTGGTACCGAGGTGCAAAGACAGATAAACCCTAGGGCAATCGGTGTAGCCAAGAATTTTGAGTTGGTCACACCGATTGGCACTGTAGGGAGGTTCTAGAGTGCAGCCCTTGTCGATACGGAACTCTAAGTGCATCTCACATAGAGGGATCGAGAAGTGCTTTTTCAAGTTTTGTGATGTAGCATGAATATAACTTGAGATGATAAAGCATAGATAGCTAGAGAGGGGTCCTTGGCATTCTTGTCCATCCAATTGGCAAAAGATAAAATAAAACCAAATAGCAACAATTGGATGTCCTCGAATGGATAAAGAAATACAGACCAACATGCTCACACAATAAGACATCAAATGAAATCATGGCAAACATGTTGGAAATATGCCCTAGAGGCTATAAATAACGTGTTTATTATTATATTTCCTTGTTCATGATAATCATTTATTATCCATGCTATAATTGTATTGATTGGAAACACATTACATGTGTGGGTAAATAGACAACACGTTGTCTCTAGTATGCCTCTAGTGAACTAGCTCGTTGGTCAAAGATGGTCAAGGTTTCCTAGCCATTGACATGTGATGTCATTTGATAATGGGATCACATCATTAGGAGAATGATGTGATGGACAAGACCCAAACTACAAACGTAGCATATGATCGTGTCAGTTTATTGCTACCGTTTTCTGCATGTCAAGTATATGTTTCTATGACCATGAGATCATGCAACTCACGGACACCGGAAGAGTTCCTTGTGTGTATCAAATGTCGCAACATAACTGGGTGACTATAAAGGTGCTCTACAGGTATCTCCGAGGCTGTCTGTTGAGTTGGCATGGATCAAGACTGGGATTTGTTACTCCGTGTGACGGAGAGCTATCTCAGGGACCACTCGGTAATACAACATCACAATAAGCCTTGCAAGCAATGTGACTAAGTGTTAGTCACAGGATCTTGTATTACGGAACGAGTAAAGAGGCTTTCCAGTAACGAGGTTGAACTAGGTATGGAGATACCGACGATCAAATCTCGGGCAAGTAACATACCGAAGAACAAAGGGAACATCATACGGGATTAACTGAATCCTTGACATAGAGGTTCGACCGATAAAGATCTTCGTAGAATATGTAGGAACCAACATGGACATCAAGGTCCCTCTATTGGTTATTGACCGTAGAGGTGTCTCAGTCATGTCTACATAGTTCTCGAACCCGTAGGGTCTGCACACTTAAGGTTTGGTGACGTTTCGGTAGTATAGAGTTATGTATGGTGGTGACCAAAGGTTGTTCGGAGTCTAGGATGAGATCCCGTACGTCATGAGGAGCTCCAGATGGTGTAGAGGTAAATATTTATATATAGAAAGTCCTATTTTGGTCGCCGGAAAAGTTTCGGGCTCATCGGTAGTGTACCGGGAGTGCCGGTAGTGTACCGAGAAACCATCGGGAGGGGTATTTAGACCCAAGAGGCTACATGGGCTGTGGGAGGATGAATACCAGCCCTTTGTGTGCTGGTGGAAGTCCCACACAAGGCCCATGCAACTGGGAAGAAAAGCCCAAAAGGAAAAAGGTGGAAAAAGGCAAAAAGGCTAAGATAAGGAAGGAGCCGGAGCTTAGGCGAAGCCCTGCCGGAATAGCCCCACCACCATCGCCGGAGCGCTGTCATGATGCCAGAGAACTCTTCTACCTCTCCGCTCCCTCTTGATGGATCAAGAAGGTGGATATCGTCATCAAGCTGTACGTGTGCTGAACGCGGAAGTGCCGTCCGTTCGGTACTTGATCGGGATGGATCGTGATTGGATCGCGGGACGCTCAACGATTTGGATCGCGAAGACATTCGACTACACCAACCACGTGTATTATCGCTTCCCGCTTAGTGATGTACAAGGGTACGTAGATCCACTCTCCGTCTCATAGATGCTCATCACCATGGATAGGTCTTGTGTGAACATATAATTTTTTTGTTTCCCATGCGACGTTCCCCAACAAAACATGCACATACATACTAGTAACTATCAAAAAGTTTTTACGATGACATAGTCATCTATATATGAGTATATTGACTTTGGATCCAAGTAAGAGTACTTGATCATAGGTCATACTCATCATTTAAGCACGAGTGGGGTTACCACTTTTACATAAAGTTTGTTAATGTTGTCACATGCTATGAGACACTTTGACTCAAGTCTTAGAGTAAATCTCCCCCTTGATGTGATATCCCCCCTTCAGAGGAAACTAACCTTGGGTTTTGTTGATGAAGACTTCATGTAGGTGAAGTAGTGATGGATGCTCAAGGTTGATGAAGATCACCATGAGTTGGGAGCATCCTTGTTGTTTCTTACTATTCTCACCTACATGGGTTAGTCCCAACACACAAGAGACAAACACAAGGATATCTATGGACATGGAGTGCAAAGCATACATGATGATGTCCATGGATTTGTTAATTACCTTGTCCCTTGCTTACCTTTGAGGGAATGTGTGACTCCTTGAAATATTGCATGGTGTTGATGTTGATTGCAACTAGTTCTTGCCAATAATGAATGTGAGTGAATTTCATTGGTGGAGTCACCCCTCAAGAACTTGTCTAGTTCTTCTTCTTGGGGACCCACATCAAGTTGATGGGGATCTTTGGTGTTGAAGTGGCACTTGTAGATGTTGAGCGTGAAGTAGCCTTGGGAACCCACTTGACCAAAGCTTGGGTTTCATCTTCATATGAGTAAATATCCTCTTGAAGCTTGTCCTTGCCTTTGAGCTTGTGGTCTTGTTATAGAAGGTCATCTTGAGCTTTTGTTCCCTTGGGAAGAGTATGTTCACACTTCTCCCTTTGAGGAACAAACTTGGGCTTGGGGTATTTACCTTCTTCCTATTCAACTTGATTTGCATTGACGTAGCCAATGCCATGGTTCTTCCAGTATCCTCCGTGCTTGTGTACAATTTCCTCAAATTGCTTACACCCGGCAAGACTCTTGTAGATACATTTCTCCATAATCCCTTTCATTAGTTCATTTTCTTGCTCAAGTGTAACTTGGTTAAGAGAGTTGTTAGTGGGATCAATATAACTACTAGAAGCAATATCATTGGATTTATCATTTTTATTGCTACTAGTTGAAGAACCTTGCTTGCCTTTGTTGCTAGTTTGCTTAGCCTTAACTTGCGGAATGAATGTAGACAAGAGAAGTAGTTTGGATAGATAAGAGGAAGTCTTCTTTCGAAGATCGTCATTGATAGATTTAAGGAATTCATGATCTTGCTCCAAATTGAGATTCTCGAAGTGGAGCTTCCCATGTGTCCTTACAAGCTCTCTATGATCTTGTAGAGTAGACTCGTGGGCTAACTTAAGAGTGTTTAGTTCTTGAGTTAGTCGCTCTATTTCCAAATTATCATCATCACATGACTTATCTTGACTAGAGTGATTACTAACAAGTTCATTTTGACTAATATCACTAAATTTGTCAAATAGCAAGTCATCATCTCCTAGCAAGTCATCCTCATCACTATTGAAATCAAGATACTCGGGGTGTGATACCTTGGGGCCTTTAGCCATGAAGCAACTTCCACTCCCTTCATTTGGTGAATCAATTATGTCGTAGGTGTTGGTAGTCACTAGTGCAAGTCCGGCAACACCTTCACTATAGTCGGAGTTGGAGTGACATCTTCTCTCGGAGTGGTTGTTGTATTTGGAGCCAGAAACCCATTCACCAACGTGAGCTTGATGTCTTATTCTTTAGTAGCTCTTGGTGTACTTGTCCTGCTTCTCTGAGTCCCTACTTCTCCTTGAGGGTCTTCGTTGATAACGGTCATCTCTACTCCTCTCTCTTCGAGGTAATTCATCTCTTGAGCTTAGTCTTCTAGGTGACTCTTCTTTTTGTTTGTAGGATCCGTGCAATCAATGGAGTAGTGTCCGGGCTTCCCACAATTGTAGCAGTGCAGTCACGATTTGACAAACAATTCTCTTCATATCTTGAGTTGGATCTTCTATATTTTACTTTATTCTTGTAGAACTTGTTGAATTTCTTGACCATGAGGCTTATCTCTTCATTGGTAACAAGGTTGTCGCTTGAAGTTGTGGGAGCATCACTTGTGGCTTTGTAATCACTGCTAAACTTATTGTGAAGCTCTTCTTTGTCTTTGAGTGTCATCTCATGAGCAACAATCCTTCCAATAACATCCGTAGGCTTGAGATCCATGTAGTTGGGCATCATTCACATCTATGTGCACACGGTGTCATAGATCTCATCGAAAGCTCTAAGTATCTTCTTGATGATGAATTTGTTGGTCATTTCATCGCTTCCTAAGCCGACAATCTCATTGGTGATGAGAGCTAGCCTAGAGTACATCTCCACGACTCCTTCACCATCCTTCATTTTGAACTTGTCAAGCTGACTTTGAAGAACATCCAACTAGGATTCTCTCATAGATTTGGTACATTCATGCATATCAACCAAAGTGTCCCAAATTTCCTTGGCATTCTCAAGATGACTGATTTTGTTGAATTCTTTGGGGCATAGGCAGTTGAAAAGGATGTCGTATGCTTGAGCGTTGTATTGCAACATCTTCAATTATTCCACGGTCGCTTCACGATCCAGTTCCCTTCCATCACCAAAGAATTCACCTTGCAATCCAACACGAACAACAGCCCAAATGGCGGGGTTATGACCAAGAATATGCATTTTCATTTTGTGCTTCCAACTAGCAAAATTTGTACCATCAAATTATGGATCTCTACGGTGATAATTTCCCTCGCTAGACGCCATAATCTCCTAGGTTGTGAAACCAATGCCATGGAGGCCAAAGCTCTGATACCACTTGTAAGATCGAAAGAATGTCTAGAGGGGGGGTGATTAGACTACTTAACCAAATAAAAATTCTACCTTTTCCCAATTTTAAATGTTGGCATATTTTAGTAATGATAGCAAGTCAAGCACACCCTACACATGCATATATAAGAGTATAACAGCGGAAAGTAAACACAAGCATATGTAGTAGATGATAGGAAGGAAGATCAAAAGCAATTTCGAGACACGAAGATTTTTCCCGTGGTTTCGATAGGCGGTGCTATCGTACGTCCACATTTATGGAGACTTCAACCCATGGAGGGTAACGGTCATGAGAGTCCACGGAGGGCTCTACCCATGGAGGGTTCCACGAAGAAGCAACCTTGTCTATTCCATGATGGACTATGTCCATGGAGGACTAGCCTTACTCGGGGTAGATCTTCACGAAGTAGGCGATCTCCTTGCCTTGACAAACTTCTTGGTTAAACTCCACAACATGAAGTAGGAGGCTCCCAAGCGACACCTAACCAATCTAGGAGGCACCACCCTCCAAAATGTAATAGGCTCGATAATGATGATGAACTCCTTGCTCTTGTGATTCAAGATGATAGACTCCTAAATGCTGAATCACTCTCTCATAGATTTGGCTTTGGTGGAAGAGATTGATTGGGTAGAAAGCAAATTGGGCAGGCTAGAGATCAAGATTCATATGGTTGGAGTGTAATGGCTTGATCTGTTCTAAGTGCTTCTCTTTAGGGTGAGTGGTGGTGGAGGGGTATATATATGCATCTCAAAAAATCCAACTGTCACCCCTTAAGTTACCAACTCAATGATATCGAAGTATAAAACTCGGGAGTACCAAGTTGCTCAAAAGGTAGAAACTTTTGAATCTCGATGAGACTGATATATAAGTCTCGGCTGTACTGAAAAGGTGACCAATGGTTAGACTGCAAAACTCGATGGTGCCGATCCAAAATCTCAGAAATTCCAGTTTTAAGGAATGAGGCAACAGAATGTTGGCAACCTAAACTCAGTGGCACCGATGCAGAATCGGTTGTACCAAAGACTTAGGGTTTGGCTGGGATCTGTTTGAGATGAAAATCGGTAGGGCCGAGTGGGAAGAATTGGTGGCACCAATTTTGCATGATAGGCTTTTGATTAACTTTTGTGGAAAAGCTTGTTGGTGTTTTTGGTGACTATAACTTGTGCATGTGGAGCATTTTGTTCACCAACAGTACCTCACCCCCTTTTAATAGTATTGGCTTTCCTATAGACTCAAAGTCATTTCTCACAAAGGAAAATATAAAGTCTTCTTGCTTGAAGCTTTGCCAATCCTATTCCTTGCATCCAGGGGTCTCTCCACAATCCTTTTGCCATCCCATCATTGAAACTTTTTCTAAAATATAGTCAGTGGAAACATTATTCCAATGAGATATATGTTGTTATTAATTACCAAAACCACCAAGGGACCAAATGTGCTTTCACTATCGTACATCCACATTGACGGAGACTTCAACCCATGAAGGGTAAAGTGTTGAACCCTGATTATAAGAACCAGAGGCCACGAGTTTCAGCCCAGAGATCTATTTCTTTTAAAACACAATATAGCTTGATATAGATAAAACCACGATAAATAAGTACTTAGATAGTACATTGTCTTAATAGTACAATACTCTTGCGAAGCAAGGTGACAGTCCAAGTGTCTATAGTCTAAGGAATTTATTCTTAACCAGCTTAATGTCGATACTAACCATTGAAGTGGAAATAACATAGTGGTAGGCGTGGCATTGGCGGGACTCCAATCCACGGGACAAAGTTGGAACATCCTCTAGTCCAAGTAGTCGAACTATTCGGGACACTCTTATATGAGCTCTCCTGCATCTAGCATGATAGGGCAGATGAGTACTTTGAATGTACTTGCATGCGTACAAACAATCTGAAAGCAAGCAAGCAATCAAAAACAAGGTAAATAAATATGATAGCAAGGTAAAGACTTATAAAACAACTACAAACATAACTACTGTAAAACTTAGTCCGTTCGTTTAACGTCTCATGGACCTCTTCCTGGTGTGATCTTCGATCATCCACTTTTCAGAATATATCACCTCATGAGATCGTTCCACTTGTCTAACAAAACTATTCAACATTTAACTTAAACCTATTAGGGTGATTGGTCAAGTACTGTGACTTAACACGAACTATTTCACTTTGTCGCAACACACACTCTGCAGAGGTTGTGCACTTTACCCACGCCATAGACTCATATCTAACAAATCCCCCTCATAGCATAGCACTCTAACCATGTGTCCGACCTCTCGTAGGCTAGCCTTGGGTGAGAGGACCAAGGTCCTTGCCACATAGTGGCACAAATTACGCCCCAAGGAATCCTTACTCTCTAAGCTCTCACCTGGCTTGAATCACATTTTAAAAACTATGGTCGATACAGCCGCACGAGGAACAAACATGGGAAAGCCCATAGAAGATGTCAAGAATCTACTAGATGATATGCAAGAGAACCATGCCCAATTAAATGTTGAGAGAACCACCACCAAGAAGGTGAATGACATAGAAGAAAATAGCTCAGAGTTGACAACCAAGCTTGAAGAACCAAGCTTGAAGAAGCTTGAAGAACTCTTATTCCATCACCAATGAAGAAACTAGTGATGAATTTTTATTTCTCGTAATTGCTACAATACTTATTGAAAAATAACGGATATTCTCCTAAACTTCCTTATCCTAGTAATGGAAGAGCATCCGACAATTGTAATGGAGCTAATGGTAGAAATAGAAATACTCTTGACGAAACTCTTAAAAACTTTTTTGCTAGCCAGACTGAGAAAAAAATAAAAACTTCAAGAATATCTAGTAGAATCATGATAACTTAGTTGGTCAGTTGACCGGTAAGGTTGTTGGACTAACAAATGCTATGCAGGTACTTGAAGCAAGATTCAATAATATGGAAGCACAAGTGGCTAAGATACTAGAGAGCCAAACCTTGATCTTTTTCCAAGTTTCAGGTAAACCGGAGCCTAACCCGTTTGACAAAGTTAAAATGGTAATAAGCAACGATGAACAAGACGAGGCACTTGGCACAAGCCATGTGCTAGAGTACTACTACACCGTTGCAGATTTTGTCAAGATGATATTGAAATAACAACTTTTCACTAGGTGGTTTTGGTAATTAATAACAACATATATTTCATTGGACTAATGTTTCCATCAAGTGTATCTCAGGAAAAAGTTCAATGATGGGTTGGATAAAGGACTATGTGGAGAACCTACCTAAGGAAAGGAAGGAATAGGATTGTCCATCCTTCAAGAATTGAGGCCTCTACATTTTGCATTTTGTGAGAAATCACTTTTGAGTCCATAGGAAAGCCAATACTATTAAAAGGGGATGAGGAATTATGATGATCTCGTTGCTCAAGTGCTTAGAGATTAGCCACCAAAAATACTCAACCACTTTCCCACACAAATCTTCTGTTTGAAGCCAAAAGTCAACATTCGGGGACACCAACATTTCCAAATCGGATCCACCGAGTTTTAGCCTAGACAGAAGCCCAGCGAAACCCTAGCATCTCGGTACTACCAACATTCCATTCGGTGCAACCGAAATCAGTGACCAACTTTCTGTTAACCAATTTCTAAAATTGGTCGCACTGAGTTTGAGCAATCGGTGACATCGAGACTTTGTAACTGCCTAGGTCACCCATATCGGTGCCACTGGGATTTATATATTGGTCTAACCGAAAAGGCTAAAGTTGCCACATTTTTCACTAGTCGGTGCAACCGAGTTTTTACTCCGGTTTCACCAAGTTGGGCAATAATGTTGTAATGGTTGGATTTTTGGAGATGCCTATATGTACCCCTCCACCTTCTCTCACTCACAAGAAAAGCACTCAGAACACACACCCACTTGGCATATCCAATTTGCTGAGGTAGAGCTACCTCCCCTTGTGTAGAGATCAAGATAATCCACTCCAACCATATGGATCTTGATTTCTAGCCTCCCCAACTTGCTTTCCATGCAATCAATCTCTTCTACCCATGCTAAATCTATGAGAGAGTGATTGAGTGTAGAGGAGACTATCTTTTGAAGCACAAGAGCAAGGAGTTCATCATACTACCACATCTATTACCTTTTGGAGGGTGGTGCCTCCTAGATTGGTTAGGTGTCGCTTGTGAGCCTCCTTTTTCGTGATTGTGGAGTTGAACCAAGAAGTTTGTAAGGGCAAGGAGATCGCCTACTTCGTGAAGATCTACCCTGAGTAAGGCTAGTCCTCCGTGGACGTAGGGCATCATGGAATAGACAAGGTTACTACTTCATGGACCCTTTGTGGGTAGAGCCCTCTGTGGAATCTCGCAGTCGTTACCCTTCGTGGGTTGAAGTCTCCATAAAGGTGGACCTACGATAGCACCACCTATCGGAACCATGGGAAAAATCTTCGTGTCTCCGATTGCGTTTGATCTTCTTATCCCTATCCTCTTTACATATGCTTGTCTTTACTTTTCGCTGCAATACTCGTAGACATGCATGTGTAAGGTGAACTTGATTTGCGACAATCGCTAAAATCTACCAACCAATTAACTTGGGTAAAGGTTAGGTTTTCATTTAGTCAAGTAGTCTAATCACCCCCTCTAGACCCACTTTCAATCCTACAAGTCGTCTCAGTGGTATCAAAGGATTGATCTCCATTGCATTGGTCATAACCTAGGAGAGTATGGCATCTAGTGAGGGAAATTATAGCCGTAGATGTCCATATTTTGACGGTACAAACTTTGCTACTTGGAAGCATAAAATGAAAATGCGTATTCTTGGTTATAACCCCACAGTTTGGGTTGTTGTTCGTGTTGGCTTGCAAGGTGAATTGTTTGGTGATGGAAAGGAACCGGATTGTTAAGCGGCCACGGAAGAATTAAAATGTCGCAATACAATGCTCAAGCGTGCGACATTCTATTCAACTGCCTATGCTCCGAAGAATTCAACAAGTTATCCGTCTTGGGAATGCAAAGGAAGTTTGGAATACTTTGGTTGATATGCACGAAGGTACCGAATCCGTTAGGGAATCTAAGCTAGATGTGCTTCAAAGTCAACTTGATAAGTTCAAGATGAAGGATGATGAAGGAGTCGTGGAAATGTACTCTAGGCTATGGCCAAGGTATAGAGGGAAGTGGACGCCGAAAATGTCCGGATGGCAGGATTAAAGTCGCGTATCCATACCGAGTCAGAGCACTTAAAGGCCGTGGCAAGTTACTTGGGGCTTCATCGTGACGCCTGTGAGGCGGTTTACTAGAGAAGACACTAGAGCCCACGACCTCTAAACCTCAAGCCGTTACTATTATTCACCACCCCGCAACATACGCCAGGAGTCGGACAGCCACGCGAGGATCTGCCTCATCTAATAGCCCGAAAGATCGAGCTAGCTCAGCCCTCACTGGCTCAATCGCTACTCTGACGTTTCCAGATGCCACAAGGTCACTTCTAAACCCTATTGAAAACATGTTGGCAGCAACTCATAATCTTGAAGCATTTCCTATTCACGGGAACAACCTAGTTGAGGTTGAGTCCGGGAAGTCCATAGAGATGTTGAAAACAACGGTGACGCGACAGGTGCAATATTGTTATAGAAGTGATCGGATGCATTCCACACCTTACGCGAGTCATAGTAAGAGTCGGCATGCGGAGTCCCCCACGGTTTCCAACAGTGGACGCAGGCAACAACCTCAGATTTCCCCAACCTGGCTTGTGTTACCAAATGCCCAGGCAGTTGTCGATGTGGCAAGGGCAAGACGACAAGCGGAGGCAGAAGTGGCAGCAACATGGGCGACTCAACAACCTACCACGGATCCCCAGTTAGCAGCGTTGGGGGTTGGAATTAGCAGCAGGACGATCGGAGTTCCCTGTCTAAGCCCGTCTCTTTGCTGCGAGCATATGCCTAAAGACTTCAAAGGGTCTTGCAAAGTACCCAATTATACAGCAGACCTCGAGCCAGCGGCTTGGATCAAAAGCTACGAGTTAGCCATGGATATGGTTGATGTCAGTGATGTTGTGTGTGCTAAATACCTGACCATGATGTTGGAAGGGACGACTCGAACTTGGCTGAAGAACCTTCCTCCCAATTCCATCAACACTTGGGCAGAGCTGAACGAGCGCTTTATCAAGATTTTTCAAGCAACTTGCAAACGCCCAATGTTGATTGTAGATCTTCAGCATTGCATCCAGCATACGGATGAGTCCGCTCATCATTGGACTCGTCGGGTCGCGGAAATAATCCATTCTTTGGAAAGCATCACCGCTGCTCAAGCCGTCCTAATTCTAGAGAAAAACTGCCACTTCTAGCCACTCGTTTAGAAGCTTGGGCGCTTGAAGTGAAAAATCCAAGATATGGGCAACTTAATGGATGTCCTCACCAGGTATGCTGAGTCAGATAGCATGAAGGATTCCGGTTCAGACAAGGACAAAACTGGAAAGAACAAGAAAAATGATGGCCGCAGAGGTCATCAGCACAACCATGATCATAATGGGAATCACGGTGGTCAGGTCAATAATGGCAAGAGGAAGCAGCCTGAAGGCGGGTCAGATTTTGTTGCCAACACTAATGCTGGTTTCAAGGGTCAGCAACAAAACAACAACTCCAGGAGGACTTATAGTGGGAATAAGCCACGCAACTATGAGGAGGCGCTGAAAGGCCCTTTCCCCAAACATAGTTTTCCTGATAAGCCGACCGCTCATTCATGGTAGAATTGCCACTTTATGCAGGAGTTCCGCAATCAAGCTTTTCAGAACTTTCAAGGATGCAATGGTGGAGGAAATCCGGGTCACCATGGCGGGTCCAGTGTCGGTTCGTCTGGGGATTCACGATTCCAAGCTCCAATGGATCAGTGGGTCTGCTTGGGGCCTGGTTATTAGCATCATGCCGGTCGTAACAATGGACAACAATGACCTGGACAGGGTAATCAACAACACAACAATCAAGCAGGGTTTTAGAGTAACCCCAAACAACTTAAAAATGGGAAATACCATGTTCACCACTAGCACGTGCAGGAAGGATCACAAGCAGAAGCAGAGGGACATTAACCCAGTTGAGACAGCCATTCCAAGATATTTGAACTCATCTGAGCAACCGATTACTTGGAGCCAAGAAGACCATCCTCTACAGGTCGACAACCTGGGAGGTCTCGCTCTGGTGGCATCTCAATTTGGCGGTTATACCTGGATGAAGGTTCTCATGGACGGGGGTAGCACCATTAACATTCTATATTATGATACTTTCCGGTGGATGAATCTGGCTTAGAATAAGTTGCAACTTTCAACCACAGTTTTTCATTGAATTGTCCCTGGAAAGTCTAGTTACCCATTTGGGCGAATAAATCTCGATGTTGCTTTCGGGTCAGAGAACAGTTTCAGATGTGAATCTTTGACTTTTGAGATGGTCAAAATCAGGAGTCATTCTCATGCCATGTTTGGCCGGCCGGCTTATGCTCGTTTCATGGATCGGCCCTGCTATGTTTATCTCAAGCTTAAGATGCCCAGACCAAAAGGCACAATTACCGTGGATGGAAGTCGGAAGATAGCCCAAGAGTGCGAAGAAGGAGATGCTGCTTACGCTGAATCTGCTTGTGTCGTGGAGGAGTTGAAGTTTTATGCTGACAATGTTGATCCATAAGATATTACCACCCTCAAGAAGCCCACCACTAAGTCCGAGCCTCAATTGAAGTTTAAGCCGACTGAGGAAACTAAGCAGATTGATTTCACCACTTGCGAGTCATGTCAATAGTTCACTATTGCGACTGGCCTGGATCCCAAATAGGAAAGCGCGCTCATCGAATTCATGTGTGAGAATCGGGACATCTTTGCATGGGAACATTCTGACATGCGTGGAGTATCGAGGGAACGCGTTGAACACCACCTTAATGTGGATCCAAAGATGAAACCTGTATGGCAATACCTCCGTCATTTTAACAAGGAGAGACGGAGAAGTAGCATGGCTCTTTGTTGATGGTTTCATTGTTGAAGTTTTCCATCCTGAGTGGCTGGCAAATCCAGTGATCGTTTTGAACAAAAATGACACTTGGTGTATGTGTGTTGATTACACAGATCTCAACAAGGCTTGTCCTAAAGACGCATTTGCTCTTCCTCCCATCGATCAGATCATTGATTCTACCGACGGTTGTGAGCATTTGTGCTTCTTGGATGCTTACTCCGGCTATCATCAGATTAAGATGGTTGTCGAGGACCAAGAAAAGACAACCTTCATTACTCCTTTTAGAGCTTTCTGCTATGTCTTTATGCCATTCGGGCTTAAAAGTGTTGGGGCAACTAGCAGCACTACGTTCAGAATTGTTTGCACCCACAGATTGGTCTTGACGTTCATTCTTTTGTTGAGTATATTGTGGTAAAATCTCAGAAAAAGGAGACTTTGTTGGATGACTTGAAGGAAACATTCAACAACTCCGGGTGTACCAAATGAAGCTCAACCCGGCCAAATGTGTTTTTGGAGTTCTTGCAGGAAAACTACTGGGTTTTTGGGTTTCTGAGCATGGTATTGAGGCTAACCCAGATAAAATCAAGGCAGTAACCTCGCTAGCTAAGCCACCCAATATTAATCAAGTTTAGCGCATGGCTGGTCATATTGCAACTTTGAGCCGATTCATCAGCTGCCTAGGCGAGAAGGCAATTCCTCTATACCAATTGCTGAAGAAGACAGAAAACTTCGTCTCGACGGATGCTGCCAATGAAGGTTTTGAAGCACTCAAGAAACAACTGATTGAGCCGCCCATTTTAGCCGCCCCGACCAACAAAGAGCCTATGCTCCTATACATTGCGACAAATAATAAGGCAGTTAGTGTGGCAGTTGTCTTTGAACGCAAGGAGGAAGGCAAGGAGTATCAAGTCCAGCACCCTATTTATTTTGTTAGTGAAGTTTTGACATTATCAATACAATGATACCCAAAATGGTGGAAATTAGTCTTTGGAGTCTTTATGGCTAGTCGAATGTTCAAGCATTATTTCCAGTAGCACCCAATCATTGTGGTCAGTTCAACCCCTCTTGGAGATATCATAAAAATCGGGAGGCTGCTGGATGAATCACTAAGTGGGCAATTGAGCTTGGTCCTCACCAGGTGAAGTATGTGCCTCATACAACTATCAAGTCTCACGCCTTGGTTGATTTTATCAACGAATCGATAGAATTACAAATCTTGGAGGATCGGTCAAATAACACGTACTGGACTATACACTTCGATGGATCAAGACAATTATAAGACTCGGGGGATGGAGTTGTCTTATCTTCCCTAAGAGGTGACAAATTTTATTACGTTTTACGGCTTATGTTCCCGTGTACTAACCATGTAGCAGAGTACGAGGCTCTCCTGCTTGGTCTCTGCATGGCCAAGGAGATAAATTTAAGCTGGGTCAGATGTTTGGGCGACTCAGATCTAGTCGCCCAACAAGTTTTTGAGACTTGCGATTCCAAAGACCCCCTCATGGAAGCCTACCGATGAGCAGTCACAGACATTGCTGATCATTTTCATGGATATCAAGTCGATCATATTGATCGCCGGCTCAATGAAGCGGCTGATGCCTTGTCAAGACTCGGCTCTTAGCGTAAGCTGGTTCCCCCAAATGTGTTTTTGGATGTGCTTCATCAAACCTCGGTTAAGTTAGCATGAGAAGAAGTTTTAGCTATTCTAGACCCAGAAGCACAATTAGTGGCGGCTCTTCATGCTATCCCTGATTAAACAGTGCCACATTTAGCTTACCTGGATCGAGGCGAGCTCCGAGATGAGGAAATCATCGCCCAACAAATCATCACGCGTTCAAAGTCCATGACTATAGTTAATGGCGAGTTACACCATAGAAGCAACACTACGTGTTTCAACAATGTGTTTCTCCTACAGAAGGCCAAGAAATTGGCAATGAGATGCACACAGGTGATTATGGTCACCACGCCGGCTCAAGATCCTTGGTGGTTAAAGCTTTTCGCCATGGGTTTTACTGGCTTACAGTCTTCCAGATGCGGAGGATATTGTGCGCAAATGTGATGGCTGCCAGAAATTCGCTAGATAAGCGCATGTGCTAGCTTAGGAGTTGCATATGATTCCCATCACTTGGCCTTTTGCAGTCTAGGGGCTTGACATGGTCGGCCCATTCAAGCCGTTGCCTGACAAGAAAACTCACCTCTTGGTGGTAGTTGATAAGTTTACCAAGTGGGTTGAGGCAGAACTAGTCAGTAATTGCGACACTAAGACAACTGTCAAGTTTTTGAAAAAGTTGATCTTCCATTTTGGTTATCCACATAGCATCACCATGGAAAATGCCACCAACCTATCCAAGGGAGCTATGGAATAGTTCTGTCAACGCGAACACAACCGACTTGACTTAGTTGTTGTTGCCCATCCACAGTCTAATGGACAAGATGAACGAGCTAATCATGAGATCTAAAGAGGAATAAAACTTTGACTCATGGTTCCCCTACAACAAACTCCTAGTTGCTGGGTCGAGGAACTCCCCTTAGTACTTTGGAGCATACAAAGCACCCGAACAGATCCACCGGGTATACACCGTTCTTTCTAGGTTATGGAGCAGAGGCAGTACTACCAAGTGATATCCGACATGATTCCCCTAGAGTTACTGCACATGTTGAAGAAGACAATGAGAAGGCATGTCAGGATTCCTTGGAAGAAGAACGTGACCTTGCGGCAGCTTGATCTGCTATATATCAGCAAGACTTGCGTTGCTACCACATCCACATGATTCGCAGTTGAGGTTTTCAAGAAGGTGAATTAATGCTCCATTTGATTCAAGACCAAATAGGGATGCATAAGCTCTCCCCACCTTGGGAAGGACCTTTTGTCATCAGTAAAGTCCTCAACAATGGGTCATACTACTTGCTTGACATCTGTGAAGATTCCTATGCTTCCAGAGAAGAAACTACTCGGCCATGGAATATTGCTCATCTTCGGCCCTACTATACTTAGAGCCACTGTCTCTAAACCATTGTACATATTCATGTATATACCTCTTGTGTTCAATATAAAAAAGTCTGCACCGCCGACACTCGGGGTCTCTGTCGTTTCAGCAACAAAATTGCACGAGTCTTTATTCTTTGAACACAAGTCACTTGGGGACTCCCGACTCAACGAGTTGGCCATTCATAATTTCCCTCTCGACTAGGCTAAAAATCGACAAAAACAACGTTTTGGTTAAACCTGCCTGTTTGCAAGATGCTTCTCCGAACAAAGTGACCCCGTGCTCTCTAGATAAGTCAATCCTTAGGGACTCTGAACTTATCTAGGTTAAAACACTGCCTTGTGTCACGTGAGAGTCGGCTTACAAAAAGCTAGGATAAACCAAGGGCTATTAAGCCAACTTCTTGAAAGCAAAGACTTGAGCTTCACAAGCCAGTCTTAAAGCCGTGCTATAAAACACAAGCTTATTTAACAATAAGGTTCAGTTTATAGGACATATCTTATTTATAATTTTCAGGTACATTGTTCCCATCTTTTAGTCTCGGCTCAAAAAACTAAGCTCTAGGTTATGGTGTTGCGGCAATGTTCTGATCAGTTGTGTACAACATCTACCATTATCTCAAAAAATGTTATGTGTGATGATATTTTCCTAGCTTACGTCACCGACTAATACCATCTACATAGGCGGCTCATTGTCCCAATAAGTTGATTTCTTTTCCAACTTAAGATGGAAGAAATTTGTCAAACTGGAGATTAATTACGAATTCAGGACATCAGATAACAAGGGAGCATGTTACCAAACATTCAAGATTTACGTGCACGATGGCACGGTAGGACAATTAAAAGTTTGCTACTCTATTACAAGCCCATAGCAAGGGCTACAAAAATATAGAAGTTTTTATGGAAACTACTCTATCTTAATAGGCTGACTTACGCCTCTTGCTCTGCGGTTTCTCCCTTTGCAGCTTCACCCGTGCGGGACGACCCTGCTTGTGCCGGCTCATCATCTCGAATCTCGTGCCCCTTTTGCACACAGTTGATGGTTGTAAGATCTTTCAAGTTTGAGTCGTCAACTACGATAGTGGACGAGTCAACATTAGGTGCAAAGGAACATTTACGGCAAGGCGGTATGAGCTCAAAAATGGTCCTTAGGTGGATCCATGCACTTGGTCTCCATGGAGTATGCATTTTGATACCTTGACAAGTCTATATGATCTAAAAGAAGTGTGGACAAAGGGCGGGTCTCTTTCATGCATCGGCAAAGTCTTCTTGACAAAACTCTGCACCATAAATCTTGTATTCTGGAGATGAGCCTGCAAGTGCTACCACATCTATCTTATGCAGATAAGCTTTGGATCGAGCGAGAGCCATATTGGCACCAATTCGAGTCACCGACCTCTTGATCTCTTCAACCCATTAGGGATCGTTGATAGCTGATTCAACATATCTTTAATATTTGAAGGCAAGTTTGAGAGGTTCTTCACCGCCATAATTGCATATACAGATCCGGTGAATAGTTGCTCCACATATGTGAAGATTGGTTTGAGTTTCACTATTGGTTTTTGCACAAGATTGGAATCTTTTTTACCGACATGAAGGAGGAACATGAGTTTAAACCGGTACTAGGGTTATTTATGAGATGAGCCAGAAATGATGGGCCAGTAAAAGTACCAAAGATGGTAGAAACCATGTCATTCAACTGTTTCTTGAGCATCCGCAACTGTTCTGTTGCAGAAGCAAGTTTGGCCTCTACATCTTCAGCACGCTTGAGAAGGGTGGATTTCTCCTTTTGAAACTCGCCCTTGGCTTCATTCAAGAGGTTACCTGCTTGTTGGGCAAAACCTTGGTATTGAGCCGCCAAACAGGTTGCATCAGCTCTCACCCGTTTCTCTTGTTTCAACCACTTGTGCAGACCGGTTACAGCAGACTTTGTCTTTCTTAAAGTATCCTAGACAACAAAAGAAATGAGACTGGTTATTCAAGTCTTTACTGGTAAAACCAGATGACCTGGCTCTTGGAGGCTACAATATTTACAAATCAATTTGTCACAAAGTCCCATGCAGTTGCAAGCAATCTACATATCACTTGGGGACTAATGTACCTCGCTTCTTCATTTTCTTCCAACAATAAAAGTCCCGGCTCATTATTTTCATAATGGGTCGGCCCTTGGGGGCTACAGGCAGAAAGTTCATTATGGATGTTACATTCAGTCCCGGCTCATTATTTTCATAATGAGTCGGCCCTTGGGGGATACATGCAGCAAGTTCTTCATCCTGGATTTCAGTCCTGGCTCATTATTTTAACAATGAGTCGGCCATTGGGGGCTATAGAAGGAGACTTATGTTCTTTCAAGAATACAAAAGACCCAACTCATTATTTTCATAATGACGCAACCCTTGGGGGCTACGATCGAAATCAACAACTACATTGAAGAACCGACTTATTATTTTATATTATGCTGATTCTTGGGGCTATAAGTATATATATAAAACATTAAGGTAACATTTTACTTCATATTTCTGCTTCATGAGGTTGATCAACTACATCTCAGTCTCTCGACTCTCAGATAGCTGGGTTAGATATTGCTTACAAAGATCATCAGTCTTCAAAGAAGAAAATTCTGGAAGTTCTAGATTGGCCTTCTCCTTCTCCAGAAAATCCGGCTCATGCTTAGCCACGATCTTAGACAGAGCAGATGAAGTTTCAGGAGCATGGAAGCTCTCTTTTGAAACAACTACTTCTGTGTTATCCTTGGTGGCTAATGAGGGGTCATCGTTAACATGGGATAGAGGGTTTGCAGGAGGAGGAGCGCTTGGTGGTTGAAAACCTGCTTCAGTCCAAACACCTTGATCTTCAGCCATTTCTTCCATCAAAGCCGGCTCATCAGCATTAGTCCTCTCCACATCATTAAACGGTTCCACATTCATCTCCGAGTTATTTTCACCTGACGGCTTAACATGAATAACTGCCTCACTTGGTGGCGGGTTTGGGACTTGATGCTCTCCGGCGACGGAAGACGACCCTGCCATCTGTTTCCTTAATATTGCTTTGGATCTACAAGTCACTAAAATATATATATTGAGTGAAGAACATAAAAGAAACATATTAAGGTGCAAATAGACACTTACACACAGTTGATGGTCAAGGGTGGAAGTTGTGTTGATATGAATTGCCAGACGAGGGTGGCGATTCCTGATAAAGGAAATTAGAAGGACTAAGAGGCTTCTTAAAAAGGCCAACATTTAGGTGAGTGGATGTTGGGCTATGGGGTACCTCAATAGTTGTCTGCAGGTGCCTGGCTCAAGAGATAAGCCGGGTGCCAGGTCGCCCGAGCTGCTTCAAGTTTTTCTCTTCGATTGGCCGGCTTGTTAAGATTTATTCAAAAGAAAATTGGGGTCTAAGTGAGCATCTGGATGAGAAAACTTAACTTTCCTCGTGGCTCATATTGGCTTCCTTGGGATATATGTTTCTGATGAGTTGGAGGAAATTTAAATTACCTCAACGTCACCGGCTTCACTGGTCTTGGTGTTTTCCTGGGAAGAAGGTGCGTGGGCAAGTGCAATAAATAAATGGCCTAGTGAGTCAAGTTCTACCTCATATTCCACCCCTGATGACGATTCGAGAGGCGGGTCATCTTTGGGTCTTGGTGGAGGAACATGAATTTTGGTCGTGACTTTACAAAAGCTGAAATTTTCCTGCAACAACACAAGCCACATAATAAGTATGGCGGGTTAACACAAGAGTAACAAACGAATGAAATAAGCTAGTAAAAAGGTTAATACCAGAGGAACGAGATTCTTCAGATAAAATGGACCCAATCTGGTAAAGCTACATTTCTCCTTTGTGTCGAAAAAGAATCTCTTTGTAGCTTTGTTGAGGACATCATGAGTCAAATCTTTCTTCGAGAAACGTTGAGCGTCATTCGACTCACCAATATAATTGCACATCAGATCACCTCTTAAACTGAGGGGTTGGATTCGCCATGATATCCAGCACCGGATCAAGTCGATCCTAGTAAGGCCATGAGCCATCAAAGCCCTTAACTTTGTGAGCATAGGCACTAACATGTCCCTTTCTTCATAAGTCGGCCAACCCGTGAGGTCAATATTTGCACCAAGCCATTCAAATCGAAAACCCGACAAAGTATTCTCTCCTACAAGAGCATTGTACCCGCAATAAAACCAGGTTCTATTCCATACTTTTGCATGACTCGCCAATTTTGACTCTAGAAAAGGGATGTTCTTCCTCTTTTGGACAGACATGCCACCAAGTTCCACAATGGCACCATTCTTAGTTTCAGTTTGGTGGTTAAGATAGAAAAAATCCCTGAAGAGGGTCACAAACAGCTCGATCTGGAGATACACCTGACATAATACTTGAAATTGACAAATGTTGGTCATATAATTGGGAGCAAGATTTTGTGCCCTGAGGTTGAAAAAATGTAAAAGGTCTGTGAAGAATTTTGAGCCAGGGGGTCAAAAGCCTCTACGTAAGTGATGAGAAAAAATGACAACTTCTCTTGGCCCTAGCTGTGGAAAAGATTCTTCTTCGGGTGCTCGCCATCTTATAACTTTTTGAGCTGGCAAAAGGGACCTTGACTCACAAAGTTGTCTAGTGTGAGTGTAGACTCCTGGGATCTAACCCAATTACAGACTTTGACATTCTTAGGAGCCATGACGTCTTACAAATCATATACAAGTGGATAGAGAAAAAGCAATAAGCCGGAATATATTTTTAGCCACCATCTGAAGTTACCACTAGCAAAGGACGGGACAAATGAAGTCAGGAGCAATTAAAGCAGTCAACAGTAATTAGTTTTTATTTGGTAAGCCGGTAAAATGACCATGTAAATTTTTGAGCCGACAATCAAGCAAGCAATTTGAGAGGCAGGACGCCTCCGCAAAGGTTTAGCCAAATTTATTTGCTTATAATTTTTTTTCTACACAGACATATATTTGGATGGATCTAAATGACGCACAAAAAGAAGGAAAATATGTCCTAGCTAGCGGAGGAACCGAAAATGAAACATTCATAAGGTTCCATTAGTGAATTGTTTCGGATCTATTTGGCTAAAAATACGAGGCGGAGATCATACAAAAGACTATAGTTTCTAAAAGAATGCAGAGCTTATGGATCTACAAATGGCTATTCGGATGAAAGTGATGAACATGGTATGAACACCGAAAGGACCAACCCCTAATAGGGGGAGGAGAACTTACTAGATCTCTGCAAAGAAAGGATTGGGATGATTTTGTTTCCTTCGACAATTGCAGGCGAACTATGGTGGCGATGGAGACGCGACTCGATGGTGCGGTGCGGGCTTCAAAGCTCCGACGAGTTTGAGTAGCGTATAGGGCGCGAGGAAGAAGAAGAGGTAAAAGTGAAAAGAGCGGTCCTGATTTGTGGGGAGATGAAATTTGAAACAACGGCATGAGAAATGTAATGATCATAGTAAATCTACGGCCAAAAATGTGCCAAGATTTTCGCGCCAGACCGGATTTGGCGTTGTTTCAAAAAGATTTGTTATAATGGCTGCAAGCGATAATGGTCACCAAAATGACGTCATGACGGAGGAAAAGCACACAATATGGTAATTCTTATAAAGAAAAGGATGACCCAAAGATTAAGAATCCGGCTCAATGGCATATTTTCGGTGAATTTTGGACATAACTTTTATTTTCCAGGAGCAAAGTTCGACATGAATAAGTTGTAACCAAACTGGGGGATAATGTTGGGGATGTACCCCATGGGTAACCCGCCATACAGATATGACCCGGTGTCTACAAATGGTGGGTTATGAAGATGAGGATTGTCATCTCTTACTGGGCTTATGAGGTAGAGAGGGCAACTATAGACATGAAAGGCGACTTATTCAAGGCCGACTCATGGATAGGACGACGTGTCGTTACTTGCGATGCAAGATGTCTAGGAGTTAGATTAAGTCAGGAGTCGTTGTATGACCCAGACTCTTTTGTAACCTCCAGGTCTCTACCTATATATAAAGGGGAACCCCGGAGGAGAAAAGGTGGATAAGAAAGAAACCTTCCAAAGCTAGGTTAGTGATTCTGCACCCTTGTAATCGAGATCATCATCATTATACGCAAAGCAGGACGTAGGCTTTTACCTCCATTGGAGGGGCTGACCCTGGGTAAATTCCTTTTCTCTCGTTCCTGATAACCCCTTCAGGTCACCACCTGTATGCGATGGATCCACACCTAAGTTCTCTGATGAGAAGATCTGTCGTGACAAAACCATGACAGGCTAGATTCTACCAGTCGGATCCATATCTGCGCTCGGGATAGGCGAAGATGAGATGATGTGGAAGCAGCAACGTTTGAGGGACTTGAAGTCGCATATAAAGTGTTGTGAATACTCGCGTTACCTGTAATGCCCCAAGTGAAAGCAGTTGTTCAATGTAATGCCTACAATTACTAACATTAATTGTCGTGGTGACGACGCTCGATCGATGGTGGCGCACTCCATATAAGCCACCCCGGGCGCGAGATAAGGGGTTTTGCACACTCCATAATTAGATACCCCCATAAGAAAACACAAAGCATCCGCGGATCGAGATGTCGGGTATTTACCACTCCCGAGTGGGGCCCTAACTTGAACATCCGAGTGTAACGTCCACACTATAGCTAGGCTCCGCCCCCTTCCATTCATACCCTCGGTACTATTGTCACACTTATCCCCTCAATAGTCGACGCCCACGTGGGGCGGGGAGTTTAGCAACTCCCGGCGTAGGTGGACTTTCAATCCTTCCGATCATCATGATGACACTCGGTGGTGAGATCCTCTTTGGTTCCCTGAGCTTCATCGTTGATGACTCGACATGGCTTGAGAAAGCGCCGCGGGACACAGATGTGTTGCCCGCCCATGGTGCAACACACTTTAGCGCGGTGGCATATGGAGTCCTCATATGACAGCCATCGATGCCATATCTTTCGGTACCTCTTTCTACCATTACGGGTCCTCGCAAGCACTCCAGGCACTCGCGGCTGCAATGATGGATCAAGCATGCCGTTGCACTCCGGGCCATGGCTGAATAGGTGGCCTTCCTCAACTCTAACAAGTTTGTCCTCAACTTGTTCCCCTCTTTGCACAATGAGTCTCCTTACGCGTCCGAGTGCAAGAGATCTGGGAATGTTGCAGAGATTTTGATGCCTTACATGGACAAGGGAAAGCCTCCTGGCTTCTCCGTGAGCAACCCCCATGGACGAACCGGCGGCCATGACAATGTCAACAACAACGCCTACATCCTCCAGTCCCTCTCTCGGGAGCAACAAGAAGAGATCAGACGCATAAACTACCAGGTTTTGCTCACGCTCATCATTGGGACTACCCCGGAGGAGATAGCCTTGGAGGCTAAGAGCCAAGCTACTTTTGTTGAGCGCAAGTGGCTCGAACGGCTTCAACATTCACTCAACGACCGCATGGCAAGGGAGCAACTATGCTCCAGCCGCAATCATCTCCGATTGTTTTCGGAAGATAGGCAGTATGACATTCCGGTGATGCGCACTCCAAAGTTAAACCAAGGCGCCCCCACTTGGATCGCCGAATCTATTCAGCCGCTTGACTCGGCCGTAGGGGAAGGCATTCGATAGATCCATATTCCGTTGAAGACTGCCCCGCAATAGAACTCTACGGTGTCACAATCGCATCACCTCATACACAACAAGTCCGCTAAGGCAGATACAATACATTTTTCGCATAGTCCTCTTGCGCCAAGGAAAAACTGGCAATCTCCTCCTCTTCCAAGTGGCCCACATGGAGGACGCTGGCGTGACGACTGCGATGCTAGTCGGACGCCCCCTCTGAGGCTTGGTTCATATGGATAGTGGCCCTTTGACGGTGGCAGACCTCATGTGGAGGGTCGCGAGTAGAGTCCCGTTCAACATGGGGGTCATGGAGATTATGGCCAGCGACCTCCACATCTCAACGCTCGATCCCTCATCACCCAACGCGTGGTTGAAAGGAATAAGTCCTACAGGGACCGAATGAGCGGTTGGGGAACTTCTAGTCTTGAGTGCTTTAGCAGGTATATCCGAGAGGCTGACATTCCCCCCAACTACACGTTGGTGATGGGGATAGGAAAGTTCAACGGCGAGTCCAAGCCGGAAACTTGGCTCGAGAATTACCGAGTGGCCATCCAGATCGACGACGGTGACGATTTTGTTGCGACGAATAACCTACTTCTCATGCTAGAGGGATCAGCACATGCGTGGCTAAACCCGAGTGTTTGTTATTGGGAAGAATTGGCCTGAGTGTTTGTTAAAACATTCGGGGGCACATACAAGTGCCCGAGTGCTTTGATGGAGTTGCAACATTGCGTCTAGAAAAATCAATGAGACACTCTGGGAATACAATCAGTGTTGGACCACACTGCACAATACTCTATTTTCATGATTTGAATGAAACTAACCCCAACAGACTCTATTTTCGGTAGAACTACCTTGGAGTTATTTTTGTGTAGAAATAAAAATTCTCGGAATTGTACGAAACTTTTTGTGATTTATTTCTGGAATATACGATGAATTGTGGAGCGAAGACCTGTTGGAGGGGGTGTTCCAGGCGGCCCCGACATATCAGGGCCTAGGGCGCGCCCTGATTGCTTATGTGGCCCCATGGCCCCTCCGACCCTAATTCCAATCCTATAATATCACATTTTCAGAGAAAAAAATCAGAGAGAAGTTTTCATCGTGTTTCACAAGACAGAGCCACTGCCACCTCCTGTTCTTCCTCCGTAGGCCTGATCTGGAGCGTATTTTGGGCTCCGGAGAGGGGAAATGGTCGTTGTCGTCATCACCAACCCTTCTCCATCAACACTGCCATGACCCTCACCATCGGGAGTGAGTAATTCCTTTGTAGGCTTGCTGGACGGTGGTGGGATTGGATGGGATTGGTCATCTACTCAAGTTAAGTTTGATAGGGCTTGATCCCTAGTAATTGCTATGTTCTGAGATTGATGTTGCTATGACTTTGCTACGCTTAATGCTTGTCACTAGGGCCCGAGTGCCATGATTTGAGATCTAAACCTATTATGTTTTCATGAATATAAGAGTGATTTGGATCCTATCTTGCAAGTTGTATGCACCTAATACGTATCATGATCCGCATACTCCAAGGTGACCATAAGTGGGATTCTTTTCGGTGATTGCCGTAGTTTGAGGAGTTTATGTATTCACCAGGTGTTAATGCTTTGCTCCGGTTCTCTATTAAAAGGGGGGCATTAATATCCCTTAGTTTCCAATAGGACTCCGCTGCCATGGGAGGGTAGGACAAAAGATGTCATGAAAGTTCTTATCGCAAGCACGTATGACTATATAAGGAATACATGCCTACATTATATTGATGAATTGGAGCTAGTTTTGTGTCGCCCTAGTGTGTAATTGTTATATGATCAATGTCATCTCAATAATTATCCATCACCGATCCACGTGCCTACGCGTTACATATATTGAATCTTGCTAAGTTACTATTGCTATTGCTACTATCACACCTAGTACAAAATTCCTGCTGTCATTACTACTATTACTTATCTACTACTATTGCCATACCACTAAACCTTTGTTGCAGAGAGATATCCCAGGTGCGATTGAATACATAACTCAATTGCCATGGCCAATTAATATTCTTTGGCTCCCCTTCTGTCGAACCAATAAATTTGGGGTGAAATACTACTCGTGAAGACTGTCGTGATCCCCTTGTAACATCCCAAAATTTCATTTTGGAATGTTATGAAATATAGCTATGCATCATCATCACATTGTTTGAATAAAATGAATTGTTGAAGTTCCTTCTTTTCGATTTCTAAAAGGCCACTTTCATTTTCTCTATATACTTGTTTCTACTATTTGAAAATCTCTGGAATTATTCAAAAAAAAGAGAGGAGTAACATGACATTCCACACCAGGGGCATCTTGGTGAATTATTTGAACAATAAAAACAGGGGTTTATTTGAAAGTTTATCTCAAAAGAATTTAAAATCAGTTAGGCATTTTCTGAAAAATAATTTTTTAAGTATTCATTTTGACAGAGGAAAAATGTTCATTTAGTAGCATTTATTCCCGTGATCATTTGATATATATATTCCCTATGTTTGGAAATGATTTGAATGCATTAAAAGGGTTTCAGACGCTCTGGAAAATAGAATAAGAAACGAATTAAAGCGTTTAATTAGAAAACCGGCCGACCCACCAGCCTTTACTCCTGAGACCCTTTCGGATCGGTCACCGACGCGCAGATCCCGCCCCCTCTCTCACTAACACGCGGGACCCACCGTCCGACAGCGCCATCAGCGTGCTCATCTCCCTCCTCGCGCCATCGACGTTGCCGGAGATCCCTCCTCCGCTGATCTCGCTCCTCTCACCCTCTCCCGACCCCGCACCTGGCCTATGAAAGCCCCTGCCTTCTCCGCTCTCTGTTCCACCTCTGAGCGCCCCTGCCCACGCCCACAAACGCCACCGCTCCACCTAGCCGGAGTTTGGTCAACAACCGAAGCTCTCCGAGCACGAGGCCGTCGCCTCCGTCGTCCCCAGCCTCGTCCGACGCCACCAATCGATGCCAGAGCTTCGCCACCGTCGCCTGAGTACTTCGGACGCCGCCCCCGACCACCACACCCTCGCCTCCGACCACCTCCGACGTCCGGCCACCGTTGACCTCGCTGGAAAACATCGACCCTCCCCCTTTGTAAGCCACCGCACCCCCGTAGCCGTCGGATCTAGATCCAACGCACCAGATTAGATGGATTAAAACGTTGAAACGTTTTCTTTTAAGTTTTGGTCGTCTGCCTGCAAAAACCCACGTGCACGCGCTAGCAACCAATAGGAAACCGCCACGTAGCCCTGTCCATTCGCTAGGAATTTTTGTTCTTTTCTGTTTTCTTTTAGAAAACAGAATGTTTTCTGTTTTTGTTTTAGTTGTAACTTTTAAAATAACTAGTATTTTTAATTGATTCTTTTTGCATTGGGTTATAAATTTCATGTAGATTCACCCTGTAGTCTTAGATTTCAAATTTGGACTTTAAATTTTGAATCTAACCAAATTTGAATAAATTGCTAAAATCTGTATAACTATAGTTTTAAAAAATATTTTTGTATAAATCTTTTTGCCAGTTGTTTGTATTAGTTAGACCTATCATCCTACATAGTTTGAGAATTTTTAGGATGAATTTCGTTAGGGTTTTTAACAAAGAAAGTATCTGTTTAGTTCTTAATAGAGTTTAGTTAGTTTGATTTTAGTTTAGTTTGAATCTGAGTTAGTTTAACTTTTGTTTTTAGTTTTGATTAGGTTCTGTTATTTCAACATTAGGTTAAATAACTGGCTATTAATAAAAAAATAATTGTTTAGTTTTATACCTTATTGTTATAGGAAATCCTTATTCCTTTTCATTAGGTATAGTTTTATAAAGCAAGTTAGTTTTACTTTTCACGAAACATTTTAGGAGATTTAATTCTGTTTTCTAATAAAGAATCTTAGTAATTCTTTTCTGTTAAGTAATGTTCTGTTTATAAAATAATAATAATAATAATTTTGTTTCGTACTCTAATGTTATAGGAAACTCTAGTTATCTTCATGACGTGCTGTTTTATAAAAATTATAATTTTAGTAGCAATTCTTTTCACAAAAGTTTTAGTGGATTTAATTCTGTTTACTAATATAAATTTTATTATTTCTTTTCTGTTAACTATTGTTTTGTTAATAAAAATAGTTGATGGTCTTATTTTATATTAGTAGTAAGTTTGACACTAACAATTTGTGAGTCAAATATTGGTTTTGAATTCTTTCTCTTGATTGTTACTATTGAATTGTTTTAGTTTAATCTTGCTGATTGTGTGAGTTGTATTATTAGTTGTATGCTTATTGTGTGCTTTGTTTGATTCGTTAGATCATCTGGAGTGCGAAGCTTCTTATCTAGAGTCACTTGAGTACGAGGATCGTCAGCAAGGCAAGTCACTTTGACCATGTATACCTATGTTTTTATTGCATTAGTTCTACCATCGCCCCAATTGCATGCAAAGTAGGTAGTTTGGAAACTTGGTTAGTTGATGTAGTATCATGTGGTAGGATCCCCTCAACCCTTTGACACATTGGCCCTGGGAAACATTGATTTGATTTTGCTATGCTATTAGTAGACGGGGTTGGTTGTGTGATTCATGAGAGTTGTGAGATAATAATTTCAAGACGTACAAGATGATCAAGACTTCAAGACTCCAAGTTTTCAACATACCTCTGGGTGGATGATGGTTGAACGATGCCCTGGAGAAACCAGTGGTTAGCCTAGGTGTTGCTAGAGAAGTGCCAGTATTCACGTGGACAGGTCCAGCCAGGCACAAAGAGATGGATGGATGCCTCAAGACCCAAGGCTTACCTGCACAACCACAAGCCATTATGGGCTCTATCTTGGTTGGATATCATGGTGACCCTGGACAGGCGGTGCTACGAGATGTAAAAGAACGGTAGGAAAGGATGGGCACCGACAAAGTCTCAAGGAAACCCTTTAGAAGACCATGTTTTGGTCATCCGTTTCTCAAACACCTTGAAGTGCGAGAAATCCAACGGAGGCGATCAAATCTTGTGGGGAACGTGTGCAAAACTCTGCAGAGTACCCAAACCTAATCGATCAGCCGTGTCCACGGTCATGGACAATTTGAGCCAAAGGAACCGAAACTATCTGGAATTCTCAACACAAATAATTATATTGATGTGGGTATTAATGACAACTTGGGTATGAGAATTGGTTGGTGGAACCATCTCATTAATCAACTAGCAATGTAGTAATAACTTTTGGTTTTCTCTCTCTTCTTGTAGGAAAAAAATGGCTTTATGCAAAACTTACTACCCCACCTGCCAAATATGCATATAGAATAGATGATTTCTTTACACCCCCTCTTTTGTGACATTGCCGGCATATTCAATATGCTGACCTACACGGCTACAACGTATCATGTTGCAGAGTACTTTTCTGACCAGGAGTGAGGATACGTTCTATGCTCGGTGAGATGGCCTTGGACTTAGATGGACTCAACTACCTTTGAAGCTTCCGCAAGATTAGTTATTATCATGAGTTGGCCTTCAGCCACTTTATTGTAATTCTTATTGTAATAAAGGACTCGATATGAGATTTCGATTTATAAAGCTGTGTGATTTTCCCTTTGATATATACATAAATGTACCGTGTGTGTACCAGCATGATCTTGGGATGGTACGGAAACACCAGAGATTCGACCTTTCAGGTTGGGTCGCTACACCCCTACACTTGTGGGTTATCAAGACCTTTTTCTGGCACCATTGCCGGGGAGCATAGCTCTATTTATTGTGTTAACTTGAAGGATATCCAATTTATACTATGATAAATATGAAAGAGAATCGAACTAAGATCGTACCCTCTCGCACGCGAGGAGGTAAGGAACTGCCATCTAGCTCTACTTTAGATTCACCTACTATTTTGGATCAGCTTGCTACACCACCACCTGTTGATCCTCCTAATATGTCACATGAACTTGATGATGCTACTTATAAAATTGATGATGAAACTATTTCTACACATGTTGAAACTATAACCATGCCACTGAATGAATTACTTGATGCTCATATTGGTAAAGCTGGAGAGCTTGAAAATGCTAAAACTAGACTTTGAATCACCTATTACCCCTCACTCACCTAATAGTTATGAATTGCCTCATGTACGTGAAGGTTATGTTATGGATGGTGGCATAGCTAGGTACTTTGTTTCTTGTAATGATAGAGATGACGTGAAGAAACTATTATGCAAACTAAAAGAAAAAAAATCTATGATGGAGAAAATAAAACATGATCCTAAATTTGCTACTTCTCCTATATTTTTTACAGATACGGATTATGAGTTCTCCGTAGACCCTGAGTTAATTCCTATAGTAGAGTTTGATCCTTTCCATGGGTATGAAATTGAAATTGTTGTCGAACACCTTATGAAACTGAATATATTGCTGCTCTATTTACCAATGATGAAAAAATTCTTTATTATTATATCCTTAAGCTTCTTCTCTTATCGCTAAAGGATGAGGCCAAGGAATGGTTCATTTCACTTGATCTTGGTTGCATGAGTAATCCCGAGGATATGCTTCACCACTTTTTTGCAAAATATTTTCCCGCTCATAAGAAACAAGCTGCCTTACAGGAAATATTTAACTTTTCCCAAATTGAAGAAGAGAATCTCCCTCAACCTCGGGGAGGCTTCTCTGGTTACTACAAGATTTGCCTGATTGTCCTCTTGAGAAGAATGAAATACTTGATATTTTTTATAATGGACTAACCGATGCTTCTAGGGATTTCCTAGACAGTTCTGCTGGTTGTATTTTCAGGAAAAGAACTGTTGGACAAGTTGAAGAATTATTGAATAACATATTGCAAAATGCCAATGATTGGACACTTCTTGAGCCACATCTGGAAGATATTCAAAAGAAGAGAGGTATTATATTCCTTAGTCATGTAGACATGCAAGAAGCAAACATATCTATGAAAGTGAAAGGTATTAAAATCGGTGATGTCAAGAAATTACCACGTATTGAAGAAATACATGGACTTGACACCCTGATACAGGTAGTAGAGGTAAATTCTCCCCGTTCCTCTAATGAAAGTGATATACCTTATACCAAGACTCCTGAACAATGCATAGATTAATTCGATAATTATGTTGTTAAGCAAGAACACTTTAATAATTATGTTAATAATCAATTGCGACATAATGCTATGATGATAGATCGCTTAAGTAACTTGATGTTTAGAATTGCAAATGATGTGAAAGGTTTAGGTAAACATGCTTCTATGGTTAACACCCAATTAGACCAAGTTGGTAAATCACAAAATGATTTTCTTGCTGAAATGAAAACTAATATGGATGATCATGCTATTAGAGTAGTGATTAGAGGAGGTAGAATGACCCAAGAACCTCTTTGTCTTGAAGATCGCCCTAAAATAATTGAACAACTTACTCATAAAGTTAATGAAGATGCACCTAGTTCATCTAATAAGAAGAATATGAAAAAGAAAGATGATAGGAACTTGCATGCTTCTAGTGAACCTGTTCTAGAAAAACATGTTACAAAACATAATATAGTTTCTATTTCTGATGTTGAGACACAATGTGGTAGTGAACATACACCTAGTGATAATGAAAATGATGATGTTCACGTAGATGCTCAACCAGATGATAATGAAGAAAATGATAATGATGTGGAAACTGAACCTGTTGAAGATCTTGATAACCCACCTTCTAAAAATAAACGTTATGATAAGAGCGACTTTATTGCTAGGAAACATGGAAGGGAAAGAGAGCCATGGGTTCAAAAATCTATGCCATTGCCTTGTAAGCCCACTAAAAGTAGGGATGATGAATATTTTGAGCGCTTTGCTGAAATGATTAGACCTATCTTTTTGCGCACTCTTTTGACTGATATATTGAAAATGCCCTCGTATGCTAAGTATATGAAAGGTATTATTACCAACAAAAGAAAGATACCCGAAACTAAAATTGCTACCCGTATGCTAATTATTCTTTTAATGGTGGAGTACCTAAGAAGTTGGGAGATCCGGGTATACCCACAATACCTTTCTCTATTAAAATAAACTATCTCAAAACTGATTTATGTGATTTAGAGGCTAGTGTTAGTGTTATGCCTTTCTCCCTTTATGAAAGACTTGAATTGAGTAAACTCACGCCTACTAAGATATCTTTCCAAATGGCTGATAAATCTACTACTTTACCTGGAATTTTTGAAGATGTTCCTGTTGTGGTTGCAAATATTACGATCTTAACAAACTTGTTATTCTTGATATGCCTGAGGATGACAATATGTCGCTCATCCTTGGTAGACCATTTCTAAATACTGCAAGGGCCATTATTGGTTGCAATAAAGGCAAGGATACCTTTCATGTCATTGGAAAGCAACATACCGTGCACTTTCCAAAGAAGCAAACTTTGGTTAATAATATTAATGTTATTGATCCTATTCCCATGGTTACCATTGGAGATTTTACATTTGTTGAAAACTGTTATTAATAAGACTTGATCAACCTTATTAATGAATCCTCTATGAAAGACATGTGATTGATGAATTGAGTATTCACAACTCTCTCTATTACAAGTTTATACTCTGATTTTCTTAGTTCAATAAAAATAAAATACCATAAATTCTTGTTTTCTTTCTTTCTCGTGCATGAAAAATACCCCAAAAATTATAAGTCTCAAATTGCCATAAAAATTTGACATGAATTTTTCCAGAATATTTTAGAATTTTTGGCATAAAAAATATAACAGGGGGTGTGGTAGTGGGCCACCACATATCAGGGCATGCCCTGTTGGCTTGTGGGGCCCATAGGGCCCCCTGCCTTATCCCTTTAGCCCACCTCATCTCCTATCCCCAGTAAAATTTTCCTAGCTCTCTCTCTCTCTCTCTCTCGTGTTCTTCCACCTGGAACTGAAATTTTTGATCTCTTTGATCGGAACTCCATTTCTGAAACTGTTTTGAATTGCTCCTTGGTATGTGATTCTCCCATTCCTCCAATTAGTTTTTGTTTTAGTGGTATATATTTGGCATACGTTTTTGTAGTTGGTGCTACAAAAGATGAGCTTGCACGTTGAATTCTTTGAGTTCCAACTAGTATGAATGCTTGATTTGGCCTCTAGGCATCACTAGGAGTAGTTGCTATCGTTCTTGCAAAATTATATTGACATAAATTTGTGGCTCAAAATTTTCAGAAATTTGTGTTTCGGAAGATGTGTTTCCTTTGGAGGAGCTCATCAAAGAGACATACTTTGGACGAGTCGTCGAGCAGAAGTTCGGTTCGACAAGCCTACATAGAGCCCAAGGCTAACAAAATAGTTATGGCCAATGGAAAATCTTGTCGGCGGCCAAGCGATGTGTTCATGATAGTGAGGGTATCAAAGAGGAATTCGATCATTTTATTGAGAATACCAGCCTCTCCGATTTCCTTGCAGATAAGTGTGTCCAACACTATAACCTTACCCATACATTCACGCATGGATTTCGCGTTCAAGCGCCAAATTCTAGGGTGTTATCACTGTATGATGCATCTTTTAGCATGACTCTAGAAAAAATTTCAATTGCCTGCAAACTTCCAGTTTGGGCCTTACTCAAGAAACGATCGAAAGTTGATTATAATATGTTTCTCGAGAGTCTTTGCATAGGAGAAGATAGGGGAGTAACGCAAGCTAGAATTAAAAGTATATGATTTATCTCTATTTGCTACTTTGCATTGTTTAATGGGAAATGCATAGTAGGAAAACAAGAATGCAGTGCATTATGTGCCCATTTCTTGATTCTTATACATACTAATGTGATGGGTGAACAACATTTTAACCTTGGTGCAATTGTTGCCCGAAGGTTGCACTCCAACTCTAGTAATGGAGAATTGTACGGAGGCATTTATGCATCCCACGTAGTTGCACAATTAGGAGTGTCACCTCAACCTAATGACCCCATTTTGCCTGACAGATATTTAGATTATGAATCTATGCGCTATCATGAATTTCTTGTGAACCATGCTAGAGGCTATGAGTACAACTTAATTTCTAGGAAATACACGCCTATGTATGTCATTTTGCCTTCACATGTCATCTTTGACTTTCAGGCCCGACCAAGGTATTATGTTGTTGAGGACGAGGTGTGAGAGAACAATGTTGTGGTGGAGGCTGCCCATTTGGGAGAGGAGGTTGCTCGTCTGATAGAGGAGGCTGCCAGGAATGCCTCCACGAGCTATCATTCAAGCTATTACTCGGATCACCAGTGGTGATTACCAACCTAGGCAAAAGCATAAGCTTGGGGGAGTATGTATTTCTCACCGACATTACATTCATGTTCTCACACTTCATATAAATTGACGGTGTTCATCCACTTTCATTTTATTTCCATGTTAGCTTTTTTTCCTGCTTTCTTCTTGTGTGTTTGAAAAACTTTGAAAATCCAAAAATATTTCTCGTTTCTTATCGGTTTTTCATTTCTTTAATTATTTAGTAGTAGAACTAAAATAAAACTCAAAAATATTTCCTTTGTTTGCTGGGAGCTTTCCTGTGTAAATAGTTTTTCTCGTTCTTGTTTTCCCTTAGTTTGTTTCGTTGTTTAAGAAAACAAAAACTCCAAAAATATTTTAGTGTGTTTCTCTAAATTTCTTTTCTTTTTTTTTGAATTCTTGAAAGGAGAATACCACGATAAAAATGTTGAGTGAGTCTTATATGCTTTATTGATGATCTAACATAGAACCAATTTTACCTCGTCTTCTTCTTTGTCTTAAACTACCTTGCAGATTCCAACTTAGTACACAACATTCTTGCATCATCATCATAATCATTATTATTATTATTATTATTATTATTATTATTATTATTATTATTATCATATCATTCGATCATGAAAGTGAAAGGCAATAATGATGATATTTAATGAAGTGATCGTGGCAAAGGAAGCTGGTATGGACTCTTCTAGTTTTTTATTTTTGTAAATATGTTTAGCGAGTTTGTGCATGATTCAGTATATCATGAGTAAACATCTTTGTGATGAAAATTAGAGATTATAGGTTCTCATGCCATGCCTAAATAGGTAGGAGTTAATTATGGTTTATCTTGTGTGTAAACATGCATTGAAATGGCTATAATATGGTATGGTAGTATGGTATTTTCCTGTGAGTAATTCGAGCAGTTTGACTTGGCACATGTGCAAACATGTAGTTGTATCAAAACCAGTGCAACCTTCATGGTTTTTAAATTCAGAGTGCTCATATCCTACTCATGGTACATTCAATGATAATTATTCACAATGCATGTTTATGACCATTGTTGCTCTCTAGCTGGTCTCCTCTCAATCTATTGCCAGCCTTGAGTAGTACTAAGCAGGAATGATGCTTGTGCATCCAAAACCTTTAAACTAAGTTATTCCACATGAGTCCACCAACCTACCTATATGCGGTATTACCCTGCTGTTCTAAATAAATATCAATGTGCCATCTCTAAATATTGAAATATAAATCAATGTTGTGCACTCGTCTCGCTCATGGAGTGACGAGGTGGTCAATATTTTCCATGCTAAGTGAGTTATTCTCAAGACAGTCATTTATTCGCCATCATTGCATGAGAGAGGCTTGTAAAAGGGATGCCCAGTCCGACATAATCAAAATAAATTAAAACAAACTCCTTGGGACAGTTGTATGTTGCCAGGCATCCGTGAATTTGGCTAGCCATGGTTTTTGTATGGATGGTAGATAGGAGTAAACTTTACGATTCAGGTTGGGAACCGCCAATAATGAGTTTAGCATGGAAAATGTTGAGAACCTTTGTCGTAACGTTGACAAGGAAAAATGCACCACTCAAAATTATATCTTCACTCTTGTTTTGAGCTTCGAGCTCTGGTGCCGCTGCAAATCAATGCTTCCCTCTGCGAAGGGCCTATTGGTACGTCTCCAATGTGTCTACTTTTCCTCACGCTTTGCCCTTGTTTTGCACTCTAATTTGCATGATTTGAATGGAACTAACCCAGACTGACGCTGTTTTCAGCAGAACTACCATGGTGTTATGTTTGTGCAGAAATAAAAGTTCTCGGAACGGAACAAAACTTTTTGGATATTTATTTTGGAAAATATAAAAAAATACCGGAGCCAGAAATCACCGGAGAGGGGGCCCAGGCTGGGCACAAGACACCAGGGCGCACGAGACACCCCTGGCCATGCCTTGGTGGGTTGTGCTCACCTCAGGGCCCCACTTGCGCTACCTCCGCAATTATAAATTCCCAAATTTCGAGAAAAAACCGAGCGAAAAATTATTGCGTTTCACGAGACGGATCCACCACCACCTCCTGTTCTTCATCGGGAGGGCAGATCTGGAGTCCGTTTGGGACTCCGGAGAGGGGAATCTTCGATCTTCGTCAACAACAACCTTTCACCATGGCCAATTCCATGATGCTCCCTACCGGGAGTGAGTAATTCCTTCGTAAGCTTGCTGGTCAGTGAGGAGTTGGATGAGATTCATCACGTAATCGAGTTAGTTTTGTTAGGGCTTGATCCCTAGTATCCATTATGTTCTAAGATTGATATTTTTATGACTTTACCATGCTTAATGCTTGTCACTAGGGACCGAGTGCAATTATTTCTGATTTGAACCGTTTATGCTATCATCACTATATATATATGTTCTTGATCTGATCTTTCCTAGTCATATGCACCTATTACGTGTTATGATATGTCAACCCCATAGTGACAATATTTGGGATACATCATGGTGATGACCGTAGTTTGAGGAGTTCATGTATTCACTAAGTGCTAATGCTTTGTTCCGGTTCTCTATTAAAAGAAGGCCTTAATATCCCTTAGTTAACTTATGCACCCCGCTGCCACGGGAGGGTAGGACAAAAGATGTCATGCAAGTTCTTTTCCATAAGCACGTATGACTATTTTTTGGAATACATGCCTACATTACATTGATGAACTGGAGCTAGTTCTGTATCGCCCTAGGTTATGACTGTTACATGAGGAATATCATCCAACAAATACTCCGATCTAGTTCCTATGATCTTTTCACATATTGTTCCTTCTAAGTTACTACTGCTGTTGCTGCTGTTCCAACTACTACAAAACCATTGCTACTACTGTTACCACTACTGTTACTATTGCTACTACTATCAAACCTATCATATTACTGTGCTACTAATCACCTTGCTGCAGATATTTATCTCCAGTTGTTGTTGATTTGACAACTCAACTGTTAATACTCTCAAGTATTCGTTGTCTCTCCTTGTGTCGAATCTATAAATTTGGGTTGAATACTCTATCCTCGAAAACTGTTGCGACCCCCTATAGTTGTGGGTTATCGAGACCTTTTTCTGGCGCCGTTGCCGGGGAACATAGCAGTATTTGTTGAGTCAATTGGGATTTATATCAGTTTATAAATATGAAGAATCTAAAGGATACTAAGACCAAGATTTTTTTCCTCTAATATGAGGGGAGTTAAGGAACTGCCATCTAGCTCTGCACTTTATTCACCTTTTGTTATGAGTAAGCTTGCAAAACCACCACATGCTACTAATTCTGATATTGGTGATGCTACTTCTGCTGTGAATGATGCTTATGATGATACTAGTACCATGCTTGATGATACTGTGCCACTAGGTGAATTTCGTGATGAACAAATTGCTAGAGCTACAAAGAATGAAATCATTGAAACTGCTGAAACTAATGAGAACTTTGAAACCTATGATTATGAAACACCTAATAGGCCTAACTCTCCTAGATTTGAAATGCCTAAGATACCTGAAGGTTATGCTTTGGATGGAGAAATATCAAGAGAGATTCATGCTTGTAAGGATAAAGATGATGTTAAGAAACTACTATGCAAGTATAAGGAAAATACTTTGAATGCTAGAATGAAATGTGACCCTAAGTTTGCTACTTCACCTATCTCTGTTACCGATAAGGATTATGAATTCTCTGTCGACCTAGAGTTAATTACTTTGGTTGAATCTGATCCTTTCCATGGCTATGAAACTGAAACTATAGTGGCACAACTTACTAAGCTGACTGATATAGCCACCCTCTTTGCTCATGATGCGAATATTCGCTACTATTATATCCTTAAGTTATTTTTGTTCTCATTAAGGGTGACGCTAAGACATGGTACAATACTCTTTCTCTTGGTTGTGTGCGTAGTTCCCATGATATGATCTACTACTTCTCTAAAAAATATTTTCCTGCTTACAAGAAACAAGCTGCCTTACAGGAAATATTTAACTTTGTGCAAATTGAAGAAGAGAGTGTCCCACAAGCTTGGGGGAGGCTTCTCCAATTGTTTAATGCTTTGCCTGATCATCCTCTCAAGAAAAATGAAATACTTGATATCTTTTATAATGGACTAACCGATGCTTCTAGGGACTTCATGGATAGTTGTGCTGGTTGTGTTTTCAGGGAACGAACTGTTGAACAAGCTGAGGAATTATTGAATAACATATTGAAGAACTATGATGATTGGACTCTTCCTGAACCACCGCCTAAACCCACTCCAAAGAAGAGAGTTATCCTATTTCTCAGTCCTGAAGGCAAAGAAATCTATGAAGGAAAAAGGTATTAAAGCTGAGGGTGTTAAGAATTTGCCACCTTTTGAAGAAATACATGGCCTTGACACACCACCACCTCCACAGGTGGTAGAGGTAAATTCTTTATTAAAGTTCAATGGAAGTGCCATTCCTAACAATAAACATCCTAGTCAGTCCTTATATGAGTTTGACAACTATATTATGAAGCAAGATCATTTAAATGCACATGTTTTGAAACAATTGAAATACAATTACGATATGCTTGCTTGCTTGAGTGACTTTCTATTTAGAATCAGCAATGATGTTAGAGGTGTAGGAAAGCATGCCTCTATGGTTCAAACTCAGTTAGAACAAGTTGCTAAGTCTCAAAACGAATTGCTAGATGAAATGAATAATAATATGCATGATTTTGATGCTAGAGTAGTAACTAGAGGAGGTAGGATGATGCAAGAACAAATCTATCCTGAGGGTCATCCTAAAAGAATTGAACAAGATTCTCACAAAATTAATAGTGATACACCTAGTCCTTCTAAGAAGAACAGTAAAAATAAAATGACAGGACTTTGCATACCTCTAGTGAACCTGAGACACAAAAACCTCCCGATAGTAATGATGTATGTATTTTTGATGTTGAAACTCAGTCTGGTAGTGAACACTCACCTAGTGATAATGAAAATCATAAGTGATGTTCATGATGATGATCAACCTAGTAATGATGTAGAACCAGATAATGATGTTGAAATAGAGCCTGCTCCTGATCTTGATAACCCACAACCTAAAACTAAATGTTATGATAAAAAGGACTTTGTGGCTAGGAAACATGGCAAAGAAAGAGAGCCATGGGTTCAGAAACCCATGCCATTCCCACCTGAGCCATCTAAGAAAAAATATGATGAAGAATTTGAGCGCTTTGGTGAAATGATTAGGCCAGTCTTTTTGTCTACCCGCTTAACTGATATTCTGAAAATGGCTCCTTATGTTAAGTATATAAAAGACATCATCACTAATAATAGAAAGATACCGGAAGCTGAAATCTCCACCATGGTTGCTAATTATTCCATTAAGGATGGAGTACCTAAAAAACTTGGAGATCCGAGAATACCAACTATACCTTGCTCCGTTAAGAGAAACCATGTCAAAACTGCTTTGTGTGATTTGGGAGCCGGTGTTAGTGTTATGGCTTTATCCTTATATAAACGACTTGATTTGAATAAACTCACACCTACTGAGGTATCATTGCAGATGGTTGATAAAACAATGACCATACCTATTGGTATTTGTGAGGATGCGCCTGTTGTTGTTGGAAATGTTACTATCTTAACGGACTTTGTTATTCTTGAGATGCCCTAGGAAAACAACATGTCGATTATCCTTGGTAGACCCTTTTTGAATACTGGAAAATAATGTAAATTGTAAAGAGATGAGCTTTGTGATTAGGAACCTGGTAGATGAGATTTCTTCCTCCCCGGCTTCGGCACCAGAAATTTCTTTGACGTGGCTTGAGACTGTGTCGGTATTTCCCCAAAGAGGAAGGGATGATGCAGCACAACGACGGTAAGTATTTACCTCTATTATGTAACCAAGGTATCAATCCGTAGAGCAAGATCACACACCCACATAAACAATACCTGCACACAAATAACAAATACTTGCAACTCGACGTGAAAGAGAGGTTGTCAAACTCTCCACGGTAATAAGATAGATTAGGTAGTGATAGTTTTGGCAAATAGATCTCGCACGAACACAAAAAAATAGATAAATAAAAAGTGCAGCAAGGTAGTTTTTTTTGGATTAATAGATCCGAAAACGAAAAGGAAAAATAGTAGACCCGGGGGCCGTAGGTTTCACTAGTGGCTTCTCTCATGAGTATAGCGCCTGGTGGGTGAACAAATTACTGTTGGGCAATTGATAGAAGATCAAATAATCATGGCGATATCCAGGCAATGATCATTATATAGGCATCACGTCCAAGACAAGTAGACTAAAACGATTCTGCATCTACTTCTATAGCTCCACACATCGACCGCTATCCAGCATGCATCTAGTTTATTAAGTTCATGGAGAAATGGAGTAATGCAATAAGAATAGTGACATGATGTAGTCAAGATCTATTCATGTAGGAATAGACCCCATCTTGTTACCCTTAATGGCAATGATACATCCGTGTCTTGTTGCCCCTTCTGTCACTAGGAAAGAACACCGCAAGATCGAACCCATCACAAAGCACCTCTTCCCATGGCAAGAAAAAATGATCTAGTTGGCCTAAATAAACCAAAGATTCGAAGAAGAAATATGAGGCTATAAGTAATCACGCAAAAAAGATATCAAAGAAGACTCAAATCATATTTGTTGGATTTTGGGCTCCGCAAAACCCCTAAGGTTCGAACACAGGGGCGTGTGCGAAGGCTTCCCCGTGGCTTCACCCAACCTAGCTCACTACTCGATGGACACAACGGCGAACTTGTTCGATGATGAGGAACAAGATGAACACGACAGTTTACCCAGGTTCGAGCCGTTGTGAAGCGTAATATCCTACTCCTGCTTTGGTGGACTTCCTCTCGTGGAGGTTTTAGTGGATGAACTAGTACAATGGGCTTGATCCTAGCAAGGGCGCTCTAGGTTTGTTCTTGGCTCTCTGCCTTGCGGTGGTGAGTGGAGTGGCTAAGTGTTCGATTGGATCAGGATCCCTTCTACATTGTGACCTAGCTTCTATATATAGCGGTGGCTTGGGTCCTCTTCCCTTATCTCAATGGTGGAAAGGAATCCCACAACGGCCAATTTTGAAGGGGGACATGAGTACACCTGCGCCCTGTCCAAAGGCGGTCATCGCCTGCAAAGTAACTGATGGTGATGCAGTAGTGGGCTCGGCGATGACATCCACCCTGCGAGGCTGGCAGTCATGGTCTTGTTGCACCAGAATGGAAACCTTTGGGCGGCGCTTTGGGAACCCGCGTATGTCCTTGCTCCCCTTGCACTAAAGAGAAACTATGCCGCTTGGCGTGGTAGTGCTTGCTTGTCCTTACTTGCATCATCCTTGACTCTTGAGGCCAAGCCTTGCATGGAGATCTCCACCCCTTAGGAGGGGGCCTAGGGAGGCTCATCCTCGTGGGTCTTGATGTTGTTCTTCTTCGTGAGCCTAGGGTCCTCATGAGGGCCTTGTCTTGAGAGATGCTAGGCCTCGGGCCTCACCTGACTGACGAAGTCAACCATGCCCTGGGCCACAGGCAGGTAGGTCTAGGTACCCCCGTTGCTAGAACGCCAACTGTAGCCCCCGGACCTAAGGCACGCTCAAGATGGCTTCAAAGTGAAGCTTTGAGGACAGCCCGGAGCATCGTGGACCCCAAACGTCTGCGGGCCAGGCTTCCCACGTGTCAGACCCGGATGGGCCTAAGCACGCCTTTCCCCCGTGCCAGCTCAGCTGGAGCCTACTTTGTTAAATTGCTTGACGCACCCAGCCGAGTCGAACTTTCTCCTTGTCGATCTCCTTCATCGGCGGCCTTCTTCTTCCCAGAATGGAGTGGAGTCCTCCGCCAGTGCCCTTCCTTGGAATTATGTCGCGTGCCATTCGTTGTCCCCCTTGTCCTGACCTTGCATGGCTACAAGGGGCGTGTTGTTCTTCCAAGGTAGCTTCACGAGATCCCCCAGCCCCGAGGGAAGCGTCCGGGCTGGGCGGCAGCTAACACACCACCCCCTCCCTCTTGAAGGGGGAAAGGGGCCTAGCTGGGCCCTCGATCTCACGAGTGACCGGGGGGCATGCAACGGGGTTTGCTCCAGTCAGCGGTGAGGGTGCTGGAACGCCTGGGAGTGGAGCTCGCACATAGTGACACTCACCAGGGGACGGAGCGTGTGCGCCTTGCGGAGGGGTGGCGCCGTCTGGAGGTCGCCATGAACCTCAGGAGCCTACAGAACAAGCACATCCGCACTGAGGCCAGGGTGTCCATTGCTACGGCGGCGGAGGCCCGTGAGCGCGCCCTTGATGAAGCTCAAGAAGACGACTGCTGGCGCAAGGCTTCGGAGGAACGCCTTGAAGAGCTTCAGGCCTTCAATGCTGCCCCTGAAGGGCAGATCCGAGCGCAGAGAGCTGCGCTTGGTGGTGTGGCTCCTTAGTTCCACCCTGCCAGCGTGAATCCTGGCGTGCCTCCTGACACGAAGGAGATGGAGGCGCGGGAGCAGAGCTTGGAGTAGGAGAGGCTGGAGACGAGGGAACGCCACGCATTTCTCGCCGAAGAGTCCCTCGCCTGCCGCGAGGCGAGGTTCCAGGAGGAGGTCGACAACAGGGTGGATGAGGCTTGGCGGTCCCTCGTCCGAGACTATTGTGCGAAGATGCAACTCTAGCAGTCCCGATTCCGCAAACGGCGTGATTCCCTGAAAGGCGAGGTTAAGGACCTCAAGAAGAGGATAGATCAAGCAGAAGGGCGTCGGCATGCCACGATGGACACCCAAGCCGTCGCCGAAGCTGAGTTGGCTTTCCTTTATAAACAAGTAAATGGTGTGGCTTCCCTGGTGAAGAAGACTTTGGATGAGGCGGCCCGGGCTCGCGGCATCCATCATATGCGCTCACATATGTTCTAGTCCCTCGAAGTGAGGGCCAAGCGGGCCTTGCACCATATCTGCGGTGCGAGCGTCTCGAGTGCCTTGGTTCGGATGATGCCGGTTACCTGAGCTTCTTTTCTAGGGCCATGGAGTGCCTTGAGGGGGGTGATACATCTCCAACGTATCTATATTTTTTGATGATGTCATGCTATTATATTATCTCTTTTGGATGTTTATATGCATTAATATGCTACTTTATATTATTTTTGGGACTAACCTATTAATCTAGAGCCTAGTGCCAGTTTCTATTTTTCCTTGTTTTTGAGTTTTGCAGATATGGAATATTAAAAGGAGTCCAAACGGAACAATCAACCAGGCTTGGAGTGCACGCTAGGGGATCTACCAGTAGAACACAAGCCTGGTAGGGGTAGCCACCCCCTGGCCGCGCCTGGCAGGCTTGCCATCTCCCAGTAGGTCTCCTAACCCTATTTTTCATCCTTTAAATACCCAAATATTCCCCCAACACCGAGAAGAGCCACACAAATACTTTTCCGCCGCCAGAAGCCTCCGTTCCCGAGAGACCCAATCTTGGAGCCTTTTCCGGTAATCGGCCGGAGTGGGTTTCGATCATGGAGGGCATTTACATCATCTCCATTGCCTCTCCGATGATGCGTGAGTAGTCCACCACACACCTATGGGTCCATAGCTAGTAGCTAGATGTGTTCTTCTCTCTCTTTGATCTTCAATACCATGTTCTTCAAGATCCAATGAATTGTGAGTTTATGTTCAGATTATCCATGAATCTTATTTGAATCTTATTTGAATCTTCTCTGAATTCTTATATGCATGATTTCATATGCTTGCAAGTCTCTTCGTGTTATTGCTTTGGTTTGGCTAACTAGATCTGTAATTCTTGCAATGGGGGAAGTGCTTGGTTTTGGGTTCAATCTTGCGGTGTCCTCACCCATTGACATAGTAGGGTTAGAGAGGCACGTACTTTATTGTTACCATCAATGGTAACAAGATGGGGTTTTCATTATATTGCTTGAGTTTATACCTCTACATCATGTCATCTTTCTTAATGCGTTACACTGTTCTTCATGAACTTAATACTCTAGATGTAGGCAGGAGTCGGTCGATGTGTGGAGTAATAGTAGTAGATGTAGAATCGTTTTGGTCCACTTGACATGGACTTGATGACTATATGCATGATCATTGACTTGGATAACTACATGATTATTCGCTTTTCTATCAATTGCTTGAGAGTAATTTGTTTACCCACCATGATATTTTCCTTCAAGAGAGAAGCCTCTAGTGAAACCTATGCCCCCCAGGTCTACTTTCCATAATATATTTTCAGATCTATAAACCAAAAACACCAAAAATAATTTGCTGCAATTTATTTATCTTTTACTTTCCATTCTCGTTTACATCTATCTTTATCAGATCTAATCCTTGCAAATAATCGTGAAGGGATTGACAACCCCTTTATAGCGTTGGGTGCAAGAGTTTGATTGTTTGTGTAGGTGCATCCGTTGTTGAGTTTCTTGATCCTCCTACTGGATTGATACCTTGGTTCTCATCAACTTAGGGAAATACTTATCTACTTAGCTGAATCACCCTTTCCTCTTTAAGGGAAAACCAACACAAGCTCAAGAGGTAGCAAGAAGGATTTCTGGCGCCGTTGCCAGGGAGGATACACAACAAGCCTACTAAGTACCCATCACAAACTCATCTCTTGCATTTATATTATTTGCCATTTGCCTCTCGTTTTCCTCTCCCTCACTTCTAAAACGATTTTCAGAAAATACCAAAAAAAATTGCCTCTTTATTTGCCCTTCTTCTGTTCGCCTTTTTGTTTGCTTTTTGCTTGCTTGTGTGCTTGATTGCTTGATTGCTTGCTTTGTCACGATGTCTGAGAATACCAAGTTGTGTGACTTTTCCAATACTAATAAAATTGATGTTATTAATACTTATGAAATCAATGCTACCTTGCTTAATCTTGTTATGAAAGGACAATTTTCTGGCCTTCCTAGTGAAGATGCCGTATCCCATCTAAATACTTTCATGAGTTGTGTGATTTGCAAAAGATGAAAGATGTGGATAATGATATTTTAAATTGGAGCTACTTCCGTTCTCACTACGAGATCACGGTAAAACTCGGTTTTCATCTTTGCCTAAAAATATTATTGATTCATGGAATATGTGTAAATATGCTTTTATCTCCAAGTACTTTCCACCTGCTAAGATCATCTCCCTTAGGAATGATATAATGAACTTTAATAAACATGATCATCAGCATGTTGCACAATCTTGGGAGAGGATGAAATGAAAGATTAGGAATTGCCCGCACATGGTTTGAGTTTATGGATAATTATACAAATTTTCTATGAGGGATTGAATTTTGCACCTAGGAATCTTTGAGATTCCGCCGCGGGTGGTACTTTTATGGAAATAACATTAGGAGAAGGTACTAAACCCCTAGATATTATTATGACAAACTACTTTGAATGGCATATCGAAAGATCTCCTACTAGTAAAAAGGTGCATGCTATTGAAGAAATAAATACTTTGAGTGAAAAGATGGATGCATTGATGAAATTGTTTGCTAGTAAGAGTTCTCCTATTGATCCCAATTATATGGCTTTGTCTTCTTTGATTGGAAATAACAATGAATCTATGGATGTGAATTTTGTTGGTAGGAACAATTTTGGTAATAATGCGTATGGAGGTAATTTCAACTCTAGGCCGTTTCCTAGTAAGTGCTCTAATAATTATGGTAATTCCTACAACAATTCCTATGGAAATTATAATAAGATGCCCTATGATATTGAGAATATACTTAAATAATATATTGGTTCCAAAAAAGTTTTTAATGCTACGATTGAAGAAAAAATTCTCAAGATTGATGATTTGACTAGGAACGTTGATAGAATTTCTCTTGAGACAGATTCTTTGACAGTTAGATCTACTCCACCCGAGCATGATATTAATGAGTCTTTAAAAGCTATGATAACTTCTATGGATGAAAGTAAGGAAAGAACCGCTAGAATTCGTGCTAAGCGCGAATGGCTTGAAAAAGTGTGTTCTCGTGATAATAATGATGAAGATGTCAAAGTGATTGATGTGACTCCTATTGAATCTTTGTTTTCCAATATGAATATTGATAAATTTGGGGCTGGAGATAAGTCAACTTTAGTTAAAGAGCGTCCCAATGATCCGAGTCTATAGATCTGTATGCTAAGATTGATAAAAGTGGGATAGAAGAGGTCAAAACTTTAAATAGCAATGAACCCACTCTTTTTTATTTCAAAGAATTTAATTATTATAGTTTCTCTTTGATTGATTGTATTTGCTTGTTTAAATACATGATGAATTCTCCACATGCTTACAATCACAATAAGGGTTTTACTAAACATATCGTTGATGCTATGATAAAATCTTTTGAAGAAAAACTTGATAGAAGTTTCTATCCCTAGAAAGCTTCATGATGAGTGGGAACCTACTATAAATTTTAGAATCAAAGATTATGAGTTCCATGCTTTGTGTGATTTGGGTGCTAGTGTTTCCACGATTCCGAAAACTTTATGTGATGTGCTAGGTTACAATGATCTTGGTGATTGCTCTCTAAATTCGCATCTTGCAGATTCCACTATTAAGAAACCTATGGGAAGGATTAATAATGTTCTTATTGTTGCAAATAGGAATTATGTGCCCAAATATTTCATTGTTCTTGATATAGATTGCAATCCTACATGTCCTATTATTCTTGGTAGACCTTTCCTTAGAACGATTGGTGCAATTATGGACATTAAACAAGGAAACATTAGCTTTCAATTTACATTAAGGAAAGGAATGGAACAGTTTCCTAGAAAGAAAATAAGTTTACCTTATGAATCTATTATGATAGCTACTTTCAGATTGGATACCAAAGATGATAATACCTAGATCTATTGCGTTTTGCCTAGCTAGGGGCGTTAAACAATAGCGCTTGTTGGGAGGCAACCCAATTTTATTTTTGTGTTCTGTTTTTGCTTATGTTTTTTTGTGTTTCCCACATTATTACTTCTGTAGTAATTGTGTTTTGGTTTTTTAATTAGTGTTTGAGCTAATTAAAACCTTTTGGGTGATCTATGGTAGTTGTTGATTTGATCTTGCTGAAAAACAGAAACTTTTGCGCTCAGTCCGGGAATTTTATAAATTTTTCGGAGTGTCGACTGAGTCTGGTTTTTTTAAAAAATATTGATATATAAAATTTCCAGTGTTTAATAATTTTTAAGAATTGTTTGATTTACATAAGTATAAGAAGTTTTCAAATTGCTACAGACTATTTTGTTTTTGACACATTCTGTTTTCTTTGAGTTGTTTACCTATTTTGATGAATCTATGGGTTGTATCATGGGGTATGAACTATGAAAAAGTTTTAATACACTAGTTATAACACCAATATAGATAAATAATGAGTTCACAATAGTACCTAAAGTGGTGATTGATTTTCTTATACTAACGAATCTCACGAGTTTTTTGTTGAGTTTTGTGTTGTGAAGTTTTCAAGATTTGGGTAAAGATTTGATGGACTATGGAATAAGGAGTGGAAAGAGCCTAAGATTATGGATGCCTAAGGAAACCCAAGTCATATTAAAGGATGCCAAAGATGCTAAGCTTGGGGATGCCCTGGAAGGCATCCCCTCTTTCGTCTTCAATCCATCGGTAAATTTACTTGAGGCTATATTTTTATTCACCACATGATATGTGTTTTGCTTGGAGCGTCTTGTATGATATGAGTCTTTGATTTTTAGTTTGTCACAATCATCCTTGCTGCACACATATTTTGAGAGAGATACACTTAATCGCGAATTTATTAGAATACTCTATGTTCTTCACTTATATCTTTTGGGATGGGCAATATTGCTCTATGTGCTTCACTTATATTTTTTAGAGCACGATGGTGTTTGCGTTTAATAGAAATAATTGAACTCTCGTACCTCACTCATATTATTTTGAGAGTTTCTAAACAACATGGTAATTGGTCTAGGTTATGAATTTAGTCCTAATATGATAGGCATCCAACAGGGATATAATAAAAACTTCTTAAGTGCATTGAGTATTTTTGAGAAGTTTGATTCCTTGCATAAAGATTTGAGATATAAAGATGGTAATGTTAAGAGTCATGTTAGGAAGTAATTTGATTTGGTAAAAATACTTGTGTAAAGGTCTATGATTCCCGTGGCATGCATGTATAGTGAACCGTTATGTAAGGAATTCGGAGCATGATTTGTTTATAGATTGTCGACCTTTGTGTGAGGGTCGGGAGCGCGCGATGGTTAACTCCTACCAACCTCTTGCCTATGAGCATGTGTTTAATACTTTTCTTCAATGACTAAAAGACTTTTTAAAAAAGTATGTGAGTTCTTTATGACTAATGTTGAGTCCATGGATTATAAGCACTCTCACCCTTCCACCTTTGCTAGCCTCTCTAGTACCGCTCAACTTTCGCCGGTACAACAAACACCTTCCTCAAAACAGCAACCATAAACCTTACTCAAAACAGCCACCATATATCTTTCCTCAAGATAGACACCATACCTACATATGTGGCATTTCCATAGCCATTCCGAGATATATTGCCATGCAACTTCCACCGTTTCCTATTATGACTTGCACCATCACTTCCATATTGCATATAGAGTCATATTTTGTCATAGTATCAAGTTGTAACTTTCTTTTGAGTTGTAAGTAAAGAAAAGTGTGATGATTATCATTATTAGAGCATGTCCCATGTGAGGAGAGGATGATGAAAGTTATGATTCCCTCACAAGTGGGGATGAGATTCCGGACTTCATGAAAAACTAAAAGAGGCAGGTGAAACCAAATAAAAAAAATAAAAGAGGCCTTAGATGCCCACTAAAAAAAGAGAGAAAAGAAAAAAATGAGAGAAAAGAGAGAAGGGACATTTCTACTATCTTTTGCCACACTTGTGCTTCAAAGTAGCACCATGATCTTCATGATAGAGAGTCTCCTATTTTGTCACTTTCATATACTAGTGGGAATTTTTATTTATATAACTTGGCTTGTATATTCCAATGACGGGCTTCCTCAAATTACCCTAGGTCTTCAGGAGCAAGCAAGTTGGATGCACCCCCACTTAGTTTCCTCTTGAGCTTTCATACACTTATAGCTCTAGTGCATCCGTTGCATGGCAATCCCTACTCACTCACATTGATGTCTATTGATGGGCATATCCATAGCCCGTTGATACGCCTAGTTTATGTGAGACCATCTTCTCCCTTTCCTTAACAAGCTCCACCATATTTTGTTCTACCTATAGTGCTATATCCATGGCTCACGCTCATGTATTGCGTGAGAGTTGAAAAAGTTTGAGAAAATAAAAGTGTAAAAATAGTTGCTTGATTTTTCATTGGGGTTGTGCATCATATAAATACTTTGTGTGGGGAAGATGGAGCATAGCCAGACCATACGATATTGTAGGGATAACTTTCTTTTGACATTATATTTTGAAGAGATACAATTGCTTTTCTAGTATGCTTGAAACGTTATTTTTTTTATATCAATATTAATCTTTTGTTTTGAGTTTTAAGGATCTGAATATTAATGCTACAATAGAGAATATTACATGGATGAATATGTTAGGTAGCACTCCAAATCAAAAATTCTGTTTTTATCATTTACCTACTCGAGGACCGGCAAGAATTAAGCTTCGGGATGCTGATACGTCTCCAACGTATCTATAATTTTTTGATGATGTCATGCTACTATATTATCTGTTTTCGATGTGTTATATGCATTAATATGCTATTTATATTATTTTTGGGACTAACCTATTAATCTAGAGCCTAGTGCCAGTTTCTGTTTTTTCCTTGTTTTTGAGTTTTGCAGATATGGAATATTAAACGGAGTCCAAACAGAATAATATCTTCAGAATGATTTTTCTGGAAGGAAACAAATCAACCAGGCTTGGAGTGCACGCCAGGGGATCTACAGAGAGATCACAAGCTTGGTAGGCGCGACCACCCCCTTGCCGCGCCTGGAGGCTTGTCGTCTCCTGGCAGGTCGCCTAACCCTATTCTTCATCCTACAAATACGCAAATATTCCCCCAACACTTAAAAGAGTCATGCAAATACTTTTCCGCCGCCAGAGGCCTCCATTCCCGAGAGATCCAATCTTGGAGCCTTTTTTGGTAGTCTGCCGACGGGGGTTTCGATCATGGAGGGAATCTACATCAACTCCATTGCCCCTCCGATGATCGTGAGTAGTCCACCATAGACCTACGGGTCCATAGCTAGTAGCTAGATGGCTTCTTCTCTATCTTTGATCTTCAATACCATGTTATTCATGATCTTCATGGGGATCTATCCGATGTAATACTCTTTTGTGGTGTGTTTGTCAAGACCCGATGAATTGTGAGTTTATGTTCAGATTATCCATGAATCTTATTTGAATCTTCTCTGAATTCTTATATGCATGATTTCATATCCTTGTAAGTCTCTTCGAGTTATTGGTTTGGTTTGGCCAACTATATTGGTAATTCTTGCAATGGGAGAAGTGCTTGGTTTTGGGTTCAATCTGGCGGTGTCCTCACCCAGTGACATAGTAGGGGTAGCGAGACACATATTGTATTGTTGCCATCAAGGGTAACAATATGGGGTTTTCATCATATTGCTTGAGTTTATCCCGCAACATCATGTCATCTTTCTTAATGCGTTACTTTGTTCTTCATGAACTTAATACTCTAGATGTAGGCAGGAGTCGGTCGATGTGTGGAGTAATAGTAGTAGATGCTGAATCGTTTCGGTTTACCTGACACATACGTGATTCCTATATGCATGATCATTGCCTTGGATAACTACATGATTATTCACTTTTTTACGAATTGCTTGTAATTTTTTTACCCACCATGATATTTTCCTTCAACAGAGAAGCCTCTAGTGAAACCTATGGCCCTCGGGTCTACTTTCCATAATATATTTTCAGATCTATAAACCAAAAATACCAAAAAGACTTTGCTGCAATTTATTTATCTTTTACTTTCCATTCTCATTTACATCTATTTTTATCGGATCTAATCCTTGCAAATAATCATGAAGGGATTGACAACCCCTTTATAGCGTTGGGTGCAAGAGTTTGATTGTTTGTGTAGGTGCATCCATTGCTGACTTGCTTGTTCCTCCTACTGGATTGATACCTTGGTTCTCATTGATTGAGGGAAATACTTATCTACTTTGCTGCATCAACCTTTCCTCTTTAAGTGAAAACCAACGCAATCTCAAGAGGTAGCAGGGGGCGTGGAGAAGACCCGCGTGCTGGTGGAGGAGAAGAGCCATCACCTCCTCACGCACGCGTCCTCGCGCGTCTTTAGCCACATCCTTCGCCTTGACCCGCATTTCTACTTCAGCGTGGTGCTCGGGCCAGTACCTAAAACAATGTGTGTCACCCTTGCTAAGCGGGTAAGTAAGCACATAGAAGACCTGATAGTTGAGTTTCCCTTTGGCAAAGCCGAAGACCGGGCTGTGGCCGAGTCGCTTGGGTCCATCGATGGGGGCGATGGCAAGGGTGATAGGATCTTCGTGTCCCCTAGAGCGGCCATTCTTTCCCTTTCAGGGTCTTGTATGTGGCCTAACGACACTTTGTATGTACTTTTGAGAGTTACCCCTAAACTTACTTTCGAACGACGAGGTGTGCCGCGCTGCTACTTCTCGAGCATGCATTGGTTTCCCGTGAAGAGGAGCGGTTTGATGCAGCAAAGTAGATAAATATTTCCCTCAGTTTTGAGAAACAAGGTATCAATCAAGTAGGAGATACAAGTAGCCACCAATAGATGTACCTGCACAAAGAATCAAACTCTTGCACCCAACGCTATAAAGGGGTTGTCAATCCCTTCACGGTTACTTGAGAGGATGAGATCTAATAGGGATAGATATAATAGGATGCTTGAATGGAATGTAAAACTAAAAGTAAATATAGGGCAGCAAGTATTTTTGGTATTTTTGGTTTTAGATCTGAAAGTATAATATGGAAAATAGACCCGGGGGCCATAGGTTTCACTAGATGGCCTCTCTCATGATGGCAAGTTTTACGATGGGTGAACAAATTACTGTCGAGCAATTGATAGAAAAATGAATAATTATGAAGATATCCAAGGCAATGATTATGCATATAGGCATCACGTCCATGACAAGTAGACCGAAACGATTCTACATCTACTACTATTACTCCACACATCAACCGACTCCTTCCTGCATCTAGAGTATTAAGTTCATGAAGAACAGAGTAACACATTAAGTAAGATGACATGATGTAGAGGGATAAACTCAAGCAATATGATGAAAACCCCATCTTTTTACCCTTGATGGCAACAATACAATTGTAGCGACCCGACCTGAAAGGTCGAATCTCCCGTGTTTTCGTACCATCCCAATATGATGAAAATCTCATATCGAGTTCTTTATTACAATAAAGATTACAATAAAGTGGCTGAAGGCCAACTCATGAGATAAACTAAACCAAAGTCTTGCGGAAGTTTCAAAGGTAGTTGAGTCCATCTGACTCCATGGGCATCTCACCGAGCGTAGAGCGTATCCTTACTCCTGGTCGGTAAAATATTCTGCAACATGATACGTTGCAGCCGTGTAGGTCAGCATATTGAATAAGCCGGCAATGTCACAAAAGGGGGTAAAAGTAATCATCTATTCTATATGCATATATGGCAGGTGGGGTATTAAGTTTTTGCATAAAGCCAATTTTTCCTACAATAAGAGAGGGCAAAGCAAAAGTTATTACTACATTGTTGGTTGATTAATGAGATGGTTCCACCAACATATTCTCATACCCAAGTTGTCATTAATACCCACATCAATGTAATACTTTGTGTTGAGAATTGCAGATAGTTTCAGTTCGTTTGGCTCAAGTTGTCCATGACCGTGGACACGGCAAATCGATTAGGTTTGGGTACTCTGTAGAGTTTTGCACACGTTCCCCGCAAGATTTGATCACCTCTGTTGAATTTCTCGCACTTCAGGGTGTTTGAGAAACGGATGACCAAAACATGGTCTTTTAAAGGGTTTCCCTGAAACTCTGTCGGTGCCCATCCTTTCCTACCGTTCTTCTACATCTCGTAGCACCGCCTGTCCAGGGTCACCATGATATCCAACCAAGCGAGAGGCCATAATGGCTTGTGGCTGTGCAGGCAAGCCTTGGGTCTTGAAGCATCCATCCATCTCTTTGTGCCTGGGTGGACCTTTCTGCGTGAATACAGGCACTTCTCCAGTAACACCTAGGCTAACCACTAGCTTCTCCAGGGTGCTGTTCAACCATCATCCACCCATAGGTATGTTGAAAACTCGGAGTCTTGAAGTCTTGTTCATCAAGTAGGTCTTCTAATTATTATCTCACAACTCTCATGAGACACTCAACCGACCCCGTCTACTAATAGCATAGCAAAATGTAAATCAACGTTTCCCGGGGCCAAAGTGTCAAAGGGTGAGGGTGAAACCTACCACATGATACTACATCAAGTAACCAAGTTTCCAATTTCCTACTTTGCATGCAATTGGGGAGATGGTAGAACTAATGCAATAAAAACATGGGTAAATATGATCAAAGTGACTTGCCTTGCTGACGATCCTCGTACTGAAGTGACTCTAGATAACAAGCTTCGCACTCCGGATGAACTAACGAATCAAACAAAGCACACAATAAGCATAACCACAATACAATTTACTCAACATCAAGGTAAACTAATAATACAACAACAATCAATAGCAAAATTAAAAGAAAGAAACCAAAACAAAGTAGAAGACTCTAAAAGTTTTGGTGGAAAAATATCTACTAAGACATAATAAGACTAATTGGTAGCAATTTACCAATAGATAACAGAAAATAAAATACAGAATTTTATTAGAAAACAGGAAGTATTTCACTATAAAAAAATTGTGCAAAAAGGATTACTACAAAACATTTTTCTAAACAATAATACTGGTGAAAACAAGGTTTACCTATTTAAACTAGAGTACAATACAAATTAAAATATTTTTATTATCAGAAAATAATTCACCTAATGTTGAACAACAGAACTAAAGAAACTACAATAAAAAGTTAACTAAAACAAAATCAAAGTAAACTAAAATAAAACAATTCAAATAAACATTAAGAAGAAACTAAATAGAATCTGTTTTTACTAAAAACCCTAATCTAAAATATCCTAAAAATTCTGAAACAGTGCTGGATGATAGGCCTAACTATTACAAAGCAGTGGCAAAAAGATTCACTGAAAAATAAATTTCTAAACTCAAGTCATTCAAGTTTTAGTGATTTGCTCAATTTTAACAAAATTCAAATTTACCAGTTCAAATTTGAAATATAAGCCTACAGACAAAAACTACATGTAATTTGTGACATGTTGCAAAAAGAATCAATCAAAAACTGTAAATATTTTAAATGATATAACAAAAATCAAAACAGAAATCATTCTGTTTTCTAAAACAGAAACAGAAAAAAGAAAAAGTTTATCTAACATATAGGGGTGACATGGCGGTTTCCTATTGGTCGCAAGCGTGTGCGCGTGGGTGTTTGTGGGTGGACGACCGGACGCTAGAAGAAAACGTTTCGGCGTTTAAAACTTCTAATCTGGTCCATTGACCCTAGATCTGACGACTACGGGAGGGGGGTGGCTTACAGAGGAGGAGGTCGGGGCTCCGGCGATGTCGACGGCGGACGAACGTCGGAGGTGGTCGGGGACGGCGGTCTGGTGGTCGAGGGCAGCGTCCGAAGAGTGCAGGCGACGGCGGCGAAGCTCCGACGATGATTGGTGGCATCGGTTGGGGCTGGGGCGATAGGGGCGACGGCCACGAGCTCCGGTGGCTTCGGTTGAGAACCGAACTTTGGCGAGGTGGTGTGGTGGTATACTGGCGAGGGCAGGGGCGTTCGGGGGTGGAATGGAGCGCGGCGAGGGCAGGGCTTCTTATAGGCGCGGCACGGGGTCGAGAAATGGAAAGGGGAGCGAGATCCGAGGCGGGATGGATCTCCGGCGAGGTGGGAGGGCGCGAGAAGGGAGACGAGCGCGGGGATGGCGCGGTCGGGCGGTGGGGTCTGCTTGTCAGTGAGGGAGGGGCGGCATCAGTGGCGTCGGTGACCGGTCCGGAGGGATCTCAGGAGTTAAGGCCTGTGGGCCGGCCGGTTTATTAATTAAAACCTTAAATTCGTTTCCTTTTCTATTTTCCAGAGAAATGAAATCTCATTAAGGCATTCAAAACATTTCCAAAAATTGAAGATATATATCAGATTGATCAGGGGAATAAATGCTATTTAATGAACATTTTTCCACGACCAAAATGAATACTTTAATAAAATTTATTTTTCAGAAAATGCCTAAATTGATTTTAAATTCTTTTGCAATAAATTTTCAAAGAACCCCCTGGTTTTATTGTTCTAATATTTCACAAAGATGCCCCTAGTGTGGAGTGTCATGTTACTCCTCTCTTTTTATGAATATTTCCAAGGGTTTTCAAAGTAGGAGAAACAAGTAAAAATGAAAGTGGCCTTTTAGAAATCCAAAAGAAGAACTTCAACAATTCATTTCATTCAAACAATGTGATGATGATGCATAACTATATTTCATAATATTCCAAAAATGAAATTTTTGGGATGTTACAACAATACGTGCCTCGCTACCCCTACTTTGTCACTGGGTGAGGACACCGCAAGATTGAACCCAAAACTAAGCACTTCTCCCATTGCAAGAATTACCAATCTAGTTGGCCAAACCAAACAAATAACTCGAAGAGACTTGCAAAGATATGAAATCATGCATATAAAAATTCAGGAAAGACTCAAATAAAATTCATGGATAATCTGAACATAAACCCACAATTCATCGGATCTCGGCAAACACACCCTAAAAGAGTACTACATCAAATAGATCTCCATGAAGATCATGAAGGACATGGTATTGAGAAGCAAAGAGAGAGAGAGAAGAAGCCATCTAGCAACTAGCTATGGACCCGTAGGTCTGTGGTGAACTACTCACGCATCATTGGAGGGGAAGTGGAGTTGATGTAGATGCCCTCCGTGATCGAACCCCCCTCCGGCAGATTACCGGAAAAGGTTTCCAAGATTGGATCTCTCGGGAACGAAGGCTTCTAGCAGCGGAAAAGTGTTTTCGTGGCTCATTCTGATAATGATTGAATATTTGGGAATTTATGGGCCGAAAATTAGGGTTAGGGGAGCAGCCGTGGACCCACAAGCGTGCCCGGCGCCGGGTACCCCCCTGGCCGTGGGCCTAGGGCTTTTGGACCCATGGAAGCTCCTCTGCCTTGGTTCCCAAGTCTCATAGTTTTCTTTTGTTCCATAAAAAATCATTCCGAGGGTTTTACTCCATTTGGACTCTGTTTAATATTCCTTATCTGCGAAACTCAAAAACAAGGAAAAAACAGAAACTGGCACTAGGCTCTAGATTGATAGGTTAGTCCCAAAAATAATATAAAATAGTATATTAATGCATATAAAACATCCAAAACAGATAATGTAATAGCATGGAACAATAAAAAATTATAGATACATTGGAGACGTATCAGCATCCCCAAACTTAATTTCAGCTCGTCCTCGAGTAGGTAAATGATAAAAACAGAATTTTTGATGTGGAATGCTACCCAATATATTTATCCATTTAATATTCTATATTGTGGCATGAATATTCAGATCTATTAGATTCAAAACAATAGTCTAATATTAACATAAAAATAGTAATACTTCGAGCACACCAACAAGGTAGTCGTGTCCTTTCGAAATAACATGGCCTTAGAAAGTTATCCCTACAAAATCATATGTTCTGGCTATGCTCCATCTTCCCCACACAAATTATATAAATCATGCACAACCCCGATGAACAAGTCAAGCAACTGTTTCACAATTTTGGTGTTCTCAAACCTTTTCAACTTTCACACAATACATGAGCATGAGCCATGGATACAACATTATAGGTGGAATAGAATATGGAGGGGGTGCAAGGGAAAAAGGAGAAGATAGTCTCACATCAACTAGGCGTATCAACGGGTTATGAGATGCCCGTCAATTGATATCAAAGTGAGTGAGTAGGGATTTCCATGCAACAAATACACTTAGAGCTATAAGTGTATGAAAGCTCAGAAAGAAAACTAAGTGGTCGTGCATAATGAATATCCACTAGTTATATGAAAATGACAAAATAGGAGACTCTCTATCATTAAGATCATGGTGCTACTTTGAAGCACAAGTGTGGAAAAAGATAGTAGCAATTGTCCCTTCTCTCTTTCTCTCATTTTTTATGGTGGGCTTCTTTAGCCTCTTTTATTTTTTTGTTTGGGCTTCGTTGGCCTCCTTTATTTTTTTGTAAAGTCCGGATACTCGTCCCAACTTGTGAGGGAGTCATAGCCTCCATCATACTTTTCTCTCATGGGATAATGCTCTATTAATGAAAAATCGTCACACTTTTATTTAATTATAACTCAAAGAAAAATAAACTACAACTCGATTCCTATGACAAAATATAACTCTATATGCAATATGAAGTGATGATGCAAGTCATAGAAAAACTACATGGTGGAAGTTGCATGGAAATATATCTCGGAATGGCTATGGAAATGCCATAATAGGTAGGTATGGTGGATGTTTTGAGGAATATATGGTGGCTGTTTTGAGGAAGGAGGGTTTGATGTACCGGCAAAAGTTGCGCGGTTCTAGAGAGGCTAGCAAAGATGGAAGGGTGACAGTGCGCATAATCCATGGACTCACATTAGTTATAAAGAACTCACATACTTATTGCAAAAGTCTAGCAGTTATCAAACAAAGCATTAGATGCATGCTCCTAGGGGAGAGGTTGGTAGGAGTTAACCATCGCGCGCTCTCGACCCTCACACAAAGGTCGACAATCATTAGACAAATCATGCTCCGACTTCGTTACATAACGGTTCACCATACGTGCATGCTACGCGTATCACAAGCTTTAACACATGTATCTATTCCAATTCACAACTAATCACTAGCATGACTCTCATATTACCATCCCTATTATCTCAAAACTATATCCAAGGAAGCCAACTTCTCATAGTTGTTAATGCACTTAATATGATTTTTTTATTATATCCCTCTTGGATGCCATTATATTAGGACTAAATTCATAACCTAAACAAATTACCATGCTGTTTTAAGAAACTCTCAAAATAATATAAGTGAGGAACGAGAGTTCAATAATTTCTATAAAATATAACACCACCATGCTCTATAAACATATAAGTGAAGCACTAGAGCAACATTGCCTAGCTCAAAAGACATAAGTGAAGCACATAGAGTATTCTAAAAAATTCATGATTCAACGTCTTTGTCTCAAAACATGTGTGCAGCAAGGATGATTGTGGCAAAATAACAGGCAAAGACTCATATACGCTCCAAGCAAAACACATATCATGTGGTGAATAAAAATGTAGCCTCAAGTAAATTTACCGATGGATTGAAGACGAAAGAGGGGATGCCTTCCGGGGCATCCACACACTTAGGCTTTTTGGCATCCTTGAATATGACTTGGGGTGACTTGGGCATCCCCAATATTAGGCTCTTGCCACTCTTTATTCCATAGCCCATCAAATCTTCACCAAAAACTTGAAAACTTCACAACACATAACTCAACAGAAAAATCATGAGATCCGTTAGTATAAGAAATATAAATCACCACATTAGGTACTGTTTTTAACTCATTCATTATTTATATTTGTGTAATAACTACTGTATTCTAACTTTTCCATGACTCATACCCCCCGATACTACCCATAGATACATCAAAATAAGCAAACAACACAAGGAAAACAGAATCTGTCAAGAACAAAACAGTCTATAGAAATCTGTAAACTTCGAATACTTATGGAACACTAAAAATTCTTAAACATTAGGAATAATAGGGAAATTCATATATCAATCCTGTGTAAACATTTCAGATCAATTTGACACTCTTAAAATTTCAGAAAATTCCTGGACTGAGCTCAAAAGTTTCTGTTTTCCAGCAAGATCAAATCAACAACTACCATAGATCACTCAAAAGGTTTTACTTGGCTCAAACACTAATTCAAACACAAAAGCACAATTACTACAGAATTAATAATGTTCCAAACACACCAAAACAGAAGCAAAAAGTAGAAATCAATATATAATTCGGTTGCCTCCCAACAAGCGCTATTGTTTAACACCCCTAGCTAGGCAAAATGCAATAGATCTAGGTATTGTCATCTTTGGTATGCAATCCATAAGTAGCTCTCATGATAAATTAATAAGGTAATTTTATTTTACTTCTAGGAAATTGTTCCATGCCTTTCCTCAATGGAAATTGGAATCTAATATTCCCTTCGTTCATATCAATAATTGCACCAATCGTTCTAAGGAAAGGTCTACCAAGAATAATAGGACATGTATGATTGCAATCTATATCAAGAACAATGGAATTTATGGGAACATAATTCCTATTTTCAACAATAATAACATCATTAATTCTTCCCATAGGTTTCTTTATAGTGGAATCTGCAAGATGCAAATTTAAGGAACAATCATCAAATTCACGAAAACATAACACATCACATAAAGTTTTTGGAATCATGGAAATGCTAGCACCCAAATCACACAAAGCATGGCACTCATAATCTTTAATCTTAATCTTAATAGTAGTTTCCCACTCATCATATATATTTCTAGGTATAGAAACTTCCAACTCAAGTTTTTCTTCAAAAGCCTTCATCATAGCATCAACAATTTGTTTAGTAAAAGCCTTGTTTTGATTATAAGCATGAGGAGAATTCAACATGGATTTCAACAAGTAGATACAATCAATCAAAGAGCAGCTACCATGATTAAATTCTTTGAAATCCAAAAGGGTGGGTTCATTGCTATTTAAAGTTTTCACCTCTCCAATCCCACTTTTTTCAATCTTAGCATGAAGATCTAAAAACTCTGAATCATTGGGATGCCTTTTAACTAAAGTTGACTCATCTCCAGTCCCATCCTTATTAGGATTAATATTGGAAAACAAAGATTCAATAGGAGTCCCATCAATCACTTTAAGATCTTCATCAATATTATCACGAGAACATACTTTTTCAAGACATTCATGCTTAGCACGAACTCTAGCGGTTCTTTCCTTACACTCATCAATAGAAATTCTCATAGCTTTTAAAGACTCATTAATATCATGCTTGGGTGTAATAGATCTAGTTTTTAAAGAATCGATCTCAGGAGAAATTCTATCAACGTTCCTAGTCAAATCATCAATCTTGAGCAATTTTTCTTCAATCATAGCATTGAAATCTTTTTGCGTACTAATGAATTCTTTAATATTACTCTCAAAATAAGAGGGTATTTTATTATAATTTCCATAAGAATTTCGGTAGGAATTACCATAATTATTAGAGGGATTGCTAGGAAACGGCCTAGCATTGAAATTACCTCTATAAGTGTTATTACCAAAATTGTTCCTACCAACAAAATTCACATCCATAGATTCATTATTATTTACAATCAAAGAAGACAAAGGCATATCATTAGTATCAATAGGAGCACTCTTACTAGCAAACAATTTCATCAACTCATCCATCTTTTCACTCAAAGTATTAATTTTTTCAATAGCATGCACTTTTTTACTAGTAGGAGATCTTTCGGTGTGCCATTGAGAGTAATTTGCCATAATATTATCTAGGACTTTAGTAGCTTCTCCCAATGTGATTTACATAAAAGTGCCACCCACGGCAGAATCTAAGAGATTCCGAGATGGAAAATTCAATCTAGCATAAAAAATGTATAATCATCCATAAACTCAAACCATGCGCGGGGCAATTACTAATCATAAGTTTCATCCTCTCCCAAGATTGTGCAACATGTTCATGACCAAGTTGATTAAGATTCATTATATCGTTCCTAAGGGAGATGATCTTAGTGGGCGGAAAGTACCTAGAAATAAAAGCATCTTTACACTTGGAGATGAATCAATACTATTTTTAGGCAAAGATGAAAACCAAGTTTTAGCACGACCTCATAGTGAGAATGGAAATAGCTTCACTTTAAGAATATCATTATCCACATATTTATTCTTTTTCATGTCACACAACTCAATGAAAGTATTTACATGGGATGCAATATCTTCATTAGCAAGGCCGGAAAATTGTTCTTTCATAACAAGATTGAGCAAAGCAACATTAATTTCACAAGATTTTGCACTAGTGGTGGGAGAAATCGAAGTACTAATAAAATCATTATTATTAGTATTGTAAAAGTCACACAACGTGGTATTCTCTTGAGCCATTGTGACAAAGCAAGCAATCAAGCACTCAAGCAAGCAAAATGCAAATGGTAAGACGAACGAAGAAGGGCAAATAGAAAGGAAAATGTTTTTGGTATTTTCTGAAAATCGTTTTTTAAGTGGGGGAGAGGAAAATGAGAGGCAAATGGAAAATAATGTAAAAGCAGGAGATGAGTTTGTGATGGTTACTTGGTATCCTTGACTTGCTATGTATCTCCATGGCAATGGTGTTAGAAATCGTTCTTACTACTTCTCAAGCATGCGTTGGTTTCCCGTGAAGAGGAACAGTTTGATGCAGAAAAGTAGATAAATATTTCCCTAAGTTTTTGAGAAACAAAATATGAATCCAGTAGGAGATACAAGCGAGCCACCAGGAGATGTACCTGCACAAAGAATCAAACTCTTGCACCCAATGCTATAAAGGGGTTGTGAATCCCTTCAAGGTTACTTGCAAGGATGAGATCTAATAGAGATAGATATAATAGGACGCTTGAAAGGAAAGTAAACCTAAAAGTAAAAATAGGGCAGAAATTATTTTTCGTATTTTTGGTTTTAGATTTGAAAGTATAATATGGAAAATAGACCCAGGGCCCATAGGTTTCACTAGATGGCTTCTCTCATGATGGCAAGTATTACGGTGGGTGAACAAATTACTGTCGAGGAATTGATAGAAAAGCAAATAATTATGAAGATATCCAAGGCAATGATTATGCATATAGGCATCACGTCCGTGACAAGTAGACCAAAACGATTCTACATCTACTACTATTACTCCACATATCGACAGACTCCTGTCTGCATCTAGAGTATTAAGTTCATGAAGAACAGAGTAACGCATTAAATAAGATGACATGATGTAGAGGGATAAACTCAAGCAATATGATGAAAACCCCATCTATTTACCCTTTATTGCAACAATACAATATGTGCCTCGCTACCCCTACTTTGTCACTGGGTGGGGACACCGTAAGATTGAACCAAAAACTAAGCACTTCTCCCATTGCAGAATTACCAATATAGTTGGCCAAACCAGACCAATAAGTCGAAGAGACTTGCAAAGATATGAAATCATGCATATAAGAATTCAAGAAAGACTCAAATAATATTCATGGATAATCTGAAAATATACTCACAATTCATCGGATCTCAACAAACACACTTTAAAAGAGTATTACATTGGATACATCTCCATGAAGATCATGAAGAACATGGTATTGAGAAGCAAAGAGAGAGAGAAGAAGCCATATAGCTACTAGCTATGGACCTGTAGTTCTGTGGTGAACTAGTCACGCATCATCGGAGGGGCAATGGAGTTGACATAGATGCCCTCCGTGATCGAATCCCCCTCCGACAGATTACCGAAAAAGGCTCCAAGATTGGATCTCTCAGGAACGGAGGCTTCTGGCGGTGGAAAAGTGTTTTCGTGGCTCGTTCTGATAATGATGGAATATTGTAATTTATACGCCGACGATTAGGGTTAGGGGAGAAGCCATGGTCCCATAAACGTGCCCAGCACGGGGTACCCCATGGCCGCGGGCCTAGCGCTTGTGGCCCCATGGTAGCTCCTCTGCCTTGGTTCTCAAGTCTCATAGTTTCCTTTTGTTCTAGAAAAAATCATTCCGAAGGTTTTATTCCGTTTGGACTCTGTTTAATATTCCTTATCAGCGAAACACAAAAACAAGGAAAAACAGAAACTGGCACTTGGCTCTAGATTAATAGGTTAGTCCCCAAAACAATATAAAATAGCATATTAATGCATATAAAACATCCAAAATAGATAACATAATAGCATGGAACAATCAAAAATTATAGATATGTTGGAGACGTATCACGCCCTGAGCCTCCTTTATTGCGTGCGCATTGGGTTGGGGGCCCTTTCAACACTCTGCGTCTATAGGCCCCAGTCGCACTCATTTCCCAACTGCCGTGGCTACGTATAGCCAAAGACGCACCCACAAGGCGAGGCCCCGACACCCTCGATGCCGGCCGGATCACCAAGGACGACATTGAGGCTACCAAGTGGCTATGTGACCGGTAAGGCTCCTGAGGCTCACTTCTCAGGAGCCCTATTTTTGACGCTCAAGCTGCTCTACGTCCTCAGGTCCCAGTCCTGCGCATTTCCCTACCTCCATGGTGTACTACCGGATCACTCAAGACGTAACCACGGGGTGAGGTGCTAACACCCTCGATGTCGGCCGGATCACCAAGGATGACATCCAGGTTGCCAAGTGGCTTTATGACCGGTAAGGCTCCTAAGGCTCACTAATCAGGGGCCCCTTTGTTGCTCGAGCGACCCCACTCCGCTCTGATGTGTTCTGCCTCGGAAGGCCCAAGCACTAGGGTCACCTGAGACTCGCGCTGTGATGCCATACCGCGGTCGGAGCCCCTGGCGGTGGTCGACTGCCCAGAGGTGCGAGCCCCTGAGGCGACAGATGCTCGCCACCGAGCCCCATGGGGCGTCGTGGTGGCCTCGAGCGCACAATGCCTTGTCAAAGGCCAATCCAAAGAAGGTTGAAGACCGGTAAAACGAAAGAACTAAGAGAAAATTCCCCGCCCCTTTTCTTTTAAATTTAGAGCTCTGAACTCTTGAAACTTCATTCCAAAAAATGGCAATTCGAACACGGAAGGAAACAAGCAAACGCCGTGTCCGGCAACTAGGCTAGTATTCGTCTTCCCCCAGCACTAAGCGTAGGGCATCCACGTTGCATCGGCATAGCCATTGATGGGCAGTGTTGACTTCTCCTCTAGCGCAGAACTGTAGCTGCCACATTGTGTGGGTGGGAACCCCTCCGTGTCCTTGGGGGGCTCCGGGTGTATACAGCCCACTCATTATTACGTGAGAGTGTCATGGGTCGGTGAAGTAGGGCTGGTTCAGGAAGGGATCCTAGGTGTAAAGGTGGCGCCCCACACCCAGCACCCATGCCCGGGCGTCGTCGTCATGGCAGAAGTGTAGCCCCACGTGCCGCGGGCCAGGCCAGGCAAGGCCCATCCGCTGGGCGTGAGGTTGGCACCCCGGGCGGTGCCCCAACGCGCCTCGCTAGTGTGCCCCGGGTCCCCTTGCAGATGCTCGCGGCCTTGACCCCAAGCTGGCCAAGCCGGACCTGGGGACATGGGCGAGTACAGGATCACCCGCTGGCGACCGAGCGACACCCGACTCACAGACATGGGCGTATGTTCCACCCTCCGTGTCCAAGTGGGCGTCGCAAGCCCTGGGGACGGGGTATCGTGTGTTGGGGAACGTTGCATGGGAAACAAAAAAAATCCCTACGCTTCACCAAGATCAATCTAGGAGATGAGCATCTACGAGAGGGGAGATTGGATCTACATACCCTAGTAGATTGCTAAGAGGGAAGCATTAAGAAACGCGATTTATGTAGTCGAACGTCTTCGCAGGTCTAGATGGCCAAGCATCTCGCGATCCAATCACGATCCGTCTTGATCTAGCGCCGAACGGACGACAACTCCGCGTCCAGCACACGTACGTCTTGATGATGATCTCCGCCTTCTTGATCCAGCAAGAGGGAGCGGAGAGGTAGGCGAGTTCTTCGGCAGTGCGACGGCATTGCGGCGATGGTGGTGGAGTTATTCCAGCAGGGCTTCGCCTAAGCACATCTCAAAACCGATGTAGAGGAGAAACTGCGATCTAGAGGAGAGGTAGCATGTGGCTGTTTTTCTGTGTCCAAAAGACCCTCAAACCTCTAGTATATATAGGAGGAGGGGAGGAGGAGGCTTGGACCCCAAGGGGCCAGCTCTTCTCTCCGGCCGAAGTGGGAGGAAGGAGTTCTCCACCTCCACTCCTAGTAGGATTAGTACTCCTTCCTTTTTCCCACTTTGGCCTTCTTTCCACCTTGGGTTTTCTTCCCTAGCCGCATGGGCCTTCTATGGGACTTCGGACAACCCACTAAGCGCTAGTATTCCTTCTCCCACAGCCCGTGTAGCCTCTTGGGTCAAAATACCCCTCCCGATGGTCCCCCGATACCCTCCCGGCACTCCCGGTACACTACCGATGAGCACGAAACTTTTCAGGTGACCAAAACAGGACTTCCTATATATAAATCATTACCTCCAGACCATTCCGGAGCTCCTCGTGACGTCCAGGATCTCATCTGAGACTCCGAACAACCTTCGCTCACCACCATACATAACTCTGTACTATCGAAACGTCACCGAACCTTAAGTGTGCAGACCCTGCGGATTCCAGAACTATGTAGACATGACCGAGACACCTCTACGGTCAATAACCAATAGTGGGACGTGGATGCCCATATTGATTCCTCCATATTCTATGTAGATCTTTATTGGTCGAACCTCTATGTCAAGGATTTAGTTAATCCCGTATGATGTTCCATTTGTTCTTCGGTATGTTACTTGCCCGAGATTCGATCATCGGTATCTCCATACCTAGTTCAATCTTGTTGCCGGCAAGTCTTTTTACTCGTTCCATAACACAAGATCCCATTGCTAACGGTTAGTCACATTGCTTTCAAGGCTTATTGTGATGTTGTATTAACGAGTGGGCCTTGAGATACCTCTCCGTCACACGGAGTAACAAATCCCAGTGTTGATCCATGCCAACCCAACAGACACCCTCGGAGATACCTGTAGAGCACCTTTATAGTCACCCAGTTACGTTGCGATGTTTGATACACACAAGGCACTCCTCTGATGTCCGTGAGTTGCATGATCTCATGGTCATAGGAACGTATACTTGACATGCAGAAAAGTGTAGCAATAAACTGACATGATCATATGCTATGTTTATATTTTGGGTCTTGTCCATCCCATCATTCTCCTAATGATGTAATCCCATTATCCAATGACATCTAATGTCAATGGCCAGGAAACCTTAAACATATTTCATCAACGAGTTAGTTTACTAGAGGCACACTAGGGACAAAGTGTTGTCTATATATCCACACATACAATGTGTTCCCATTCAGTACAATTATAGCATGGATAATAAAAAATTATCATGAACAAGGAAATATAATAATAAACACTTTATTTATTGCCTCTAGGGCATATTTCCAACAGTCTCCCACTTGCACTAGAGTCAATAATCTAGTTCACATCACTATTTGATTTACATTGTAATGAATCAAACACCCATGCAATTCTGGTGTTGATGATGTTTAGCCCTTGAAAGAGGTTTAGTCAATGTGTCTGCAACATTTAGATCTGTGTGTACTTTGCAAATATTTATGTCCTTCTCCTCGATGTAATCGCGGATGGAATTGAAGCGTCGATTTATATGTCTGGTCCTCTTGTGATACCTTGGTTCCTTGGCTAGAGCAATGGCACCAGTGTTGTCATAGAACAGAGTCATTGGATTTAGTTCAGTGGGCACTACTCCAAGATCTGTCATGAATTGCTTCATCTAGACACCTTCCTTTGCTGCCTCCGAGGCTGCGATGTACTCCGCTTTGCATGTAGAATCGGCTACCACGCTTTGCTTGCAACTGCACCAGCTTATTGCTCCCCCGTTGAGAATAAACACGTATCCGGTTTGCGACTTAGAGTCATCCGGCTCAGTGTCAAAGCTTGCATCGATGTAACCCTTTACGACGAGCTCTTGATCACCTACATAAACGAGAAACATTTCCTTAGTCCTTTTCAGGTACTTAAGGATATTCTTTACCGCCGTCAAATGCTCCATTCCAGGATCACTTTGAAACCTTCCGACCATACTTATGGCAAGGATGACATCGGGTCTTGTGCACAACATTGCATACATGATAGAGCCTAAGCATAGGGGATGACACTCATCTTCTCTCTATCTTCTGCAGTCACTGGGCAATGAGTCTTACTCAACTTCACACCTTGTAACACAGGCAAGAACCCATTCTTGGACTGATCCATTTTGAACTTCTTCAAAACTTTATCAAGGAATGTGCTTTGTGAAAGTGCTATCAAGCATCTCGATCTATCTCTATATAGGAATGAAAATGGAGTGGAAAGTTCCGCTTTTCCGTAGGAAAAATGAAAACGGAGAGGAAATATGTAAACGGAAATGGAAATTTGCAAAACGGAAATGGAAATGGAATCTTTTATGCGGAAATGCAAACAAAAACGGAACTATGTTTTCTGGTGGAATAGGCATGGAAACGAAACTTTCCGTTTCCGTGAATATGGAATTTGTGTTTCTACTATAGAGCCATGGTTGCTTTGTTTCCCAACTACCAAATAACACACGATGATACAATGAGCAGAATGAGCATGATGGATCATTTGAGGATATTTTACTTGTTGGGGAACGTTGCATGGGAAACAAAACATTTCCTACGCACACTCAAGATCTATCCATGGTGATGAGCATCTACGAGAGGGAGAGTGGATCTACATACCCTTGTAGATCGCTAAGCGGGAAGTGTTAAGAAATGCGGTTGGTGTAGTCGAACGTCTTCGCGATTCAAATCTCCGAGCGTCCCGTGATCTCATCACGATCCCTCCCGCGATCCAAACATGATCCGTCCCACGAACTCATAACGATCCGTCCCACAATCTCTTCACGATCTGTCTCGCGATCTTGATCACGGTCCTTCCGATCTACCGCCGAACAGACGACACCTCCGCGTTCAACACACGTACAGCTCGATGATGATCTCCGCCTTCTTAATCCAGCAAGAGGGAGAAGAGAGGTAGATTAGTTCTTTCGCAGTGCGACGGCGTTGCGGCGATGGTGGTGGAGCTATTCCAGCAGGGCTTCGCCTAAGCACCGCTTTAAACCGATCTAGAGGAGAAACTGCAATCTAGAGGGGAGGTAGCACGTGGATATTAGGGTTAGATCTTCCCTCTAAATCCTCTAGTATATATAGGAGGGAGGGAGGGGAGGAGGCAGCCTCAAATCTGGCCGAAATTGGAGGTGAAGGAGTCCTTCTCCAATCCTATTAGGAGTAGGATTCCTCCTTTCCACTTGGAAACTCTTTCCACCTCTCCACCTTTGGATTTTTCCTTCTCAAACCACTCTAGCCGCATGGGCCCTTATAGGAGGCTTTGGCCAGCCCACCAGCCCATGTAGCCGCTTGGGTCGACACACCCCTCCCGATGGTCCCTCGGTACCCTCCCGGCACTCCCGATACACTACCGATAAGCCCGAAACTTTTCCGGCGACCAAAACAACACTTCCTATATATCAATTTTTACCTCCGGACCATTCCAGAGCTCCTCGTGACGTCCGTGATCTCATCCGGGACTCTGAACAACCTTCGGTCACCACCATACATAACTCTATACTACCTAAACGTCACCGAACCTTAAGTGTGCAGACCCTGCGGCTTCGAGAACTATGTAGACATGACCGAGACATCTCTATGGTCAATAACCAGTAGCGAGATCTGGATGCCCATATTGGTTCCTACATATTATACGAAGATCTTTATCGGTCGAACCTCTATGTCAAGGATTCGGTTAATCCCGTATGATGTTCCCTTTGTTCTTCGGTATATTACTTGCCCGAGATTCGATCGTCGGTATCTCCATACCTAGTTCAACCTTGTTACCGGCAAGTCTCTTTACTAATTCCGTAATACAAGATCCCATGACTAACACTTAGTCACATTGCTTGCAAGGCTTGTTGTGATGTTGTATTACCGAGTGGGCCCTAAGACACCTCTCTGTCACACGGAGTAACAAATCCCAATCATGATCCATGCCAACCCAACAGACACCCTCGGAGATACCTGTAGAGTACCTTTATAGTCACCCAGTTACATTGCGATGTTTGATACATACAAGGCACTTCTCCGGGGTCAGTGAGTTGCATGATCTCATGGTCATAGGAACACATACTTGACATGCAGAAAATAGTAGCAATAAACTGACACGATCATATGCTACGTTTGTAGTTTGGGTCTTGTCCATCACACCATTCTCCTAATGATGTGATCCCGTTATCAAATGACATCTCATGTCCATGGCTAGGAAACCTTAACTATCTTTGATCAACAAGCTAGTCTATTAGAGGCATACTAGGGACATGGTTTTGTCTATGTATCTACACATGCATCTAAGTCTCCGATCAATACAATTATAGCATGGATAATGAACGATTAGCATGAACAAGGAAATATGATAATAATTAATTTATTATTGCCTCTAGGGCATATTTCCAACAGTCTCCCACTTGCACTAGAGTGAATAATCTAGTTCACATCACCATGTGATTTGCATTGTTATGAATCTAACACCCAATGAGTTCTGGGGCTCGATCATGATTTGCATGTGAGAGAGGTCTTATAGTCAACCGGTCTACGACATTTAGATCCGTGTGTACTTTGCAAATCTCTATGTCAAACTGTAAGCACTGCTACCACACTCCACTTGGTACTATTCCAAATGGCTGCTCCGCTATACGTATCCAGATTGCTACTACTAGTCATCCGGATTGGTGTTAAAGCTTGCATCGACGTAACTCTTTACGAAGAACTCTTTATCACCTCCATAATCAAGAAACATCTCCTTAGTCCAATGGTTACTAAGGATAATTTTGACCGCTGTCTAGTGATCCACTCCTGGATCACTCTTGTACCCCTTGACAGACTCATGGCAAGGCACACACCAGGTGCAATACACAACATGGCATAATATAGAGCCTATGGCTAAGGCATAGGGGATGACATTCGTCCTTTCTCTTTCTTCTGCCGTGGTCAAGCTTTGAGTCTTACTCAACTTCACACCTTACAAATCAGGAAAGAACTCTTTCTCTGACTGATCCATTTTGAACTCTTTCAAAAACTTGTCAAGATATGTACTCATTGAAAGTCTCATCAAGTATCTTGATCTATCTCTATTGATCTTGATGCTCAACAATTAGGTAGCTTTATCCAGGTCTTCCTTTGAAAAACTCCTTTCAAACAACCCTTTATGCTTTCTAGAAATTCTACATCATTTCCGATCAACAATATGTCAACAACATATGCTTATCAAAAACTCTATAGTGGTCCCACTCACTTTATTGTAAATACAAGTTTCTCATAAACTTTGTATAGACTCAAAAACTTTGATCACCTCATCAAAATGTATATTCCAACTCCGAGATGCATGCTTCAGTCCATAGAAGGATCACTCAAGCTTGCTCACCTTTTAGCATCCTTAGGACAGACAAAACCATCTGGTTGTATCACATTAAACCTTTCCTCAAGTAAACCGTTAAGGAAACGATGTTTTGACATCCATTAGCCAGATTTCATAATTGAAAAATGCAGCAACTGCTAACATAATTCCAACAGACTTTAGCATCGCTACGAGTGAGAAAATCTCATCATAGTCAACTCCTTGAACTTGCCGGAAACTTCTTTGCCACAAGTCGAGCTTTATAAATGGTGACATTCACCATCAGCGTCTGTCTTCATTTTAAAGATCCATTTGTACTCAACGACCTGCCGTCCAACGAGCAAGTCCAACCAAGTCTATACTTGGTTTTCATACGCGGATCCTTTCTCGGATTTCATGGCCTCTAACCATTTGTCGGATTTCGGGCCCATCATCGCTTCTCCATAGCTCGTAGGTTCATCGTTGTCTAGAAACATGACCTCCAAGACAGGGTTGTCGTACGACTCAGGAGCAGTATGCGTCCTTGTCGACCTACGAGGTTCGATAGTAACTTGATCTGAAGCTTCATGATCATCATCATTTACTTCCTCTTCAACTGACGTAGGTTCTGCAGAAACATCTTTCTGCGCTGCGCTACTCTCTGGTTGAATCAAAGGTTCAACAACCTCATCAAGTTCTATCTTCCTCCCACTCAATTCTTTTGAGAGAAACTTTTTCTTGTGAAAGGACCCGTTTTAGCAACAAACATTTGTACTCGGATCTGAGATAGAAGGTATACCCAACTGTTCTTCGGGTATTCCATGAAGATGCATTTGTCTGCTTTGGGTTCGAGCTCATTAGGTGAAAACTCTTTTCACATAAGCGTCGCAACCCCAAACATTAAGAAATGACAGCTTAGGTTTCTGCCAAACCATATGGTGTCATCTCAACGGATTTAGATGGTGCCCAATTTAAAGTGAATGTAGTTGTCTCTAATGCATAACCCAAAACGATAGTGGTAAAACGATAAGAGACATCATAATTCGCACCATATCCAATAGAGCACGACTATGACGTTCGGACACACCATCACACTATGGTGTTCCAGGTGGCGTGAGTTGTGAAACAACTTTTCACATTGTCTTAAGTTTTATACCAAACTTGTAACTTAGATATTCACCTCTATGATCATATCGTAGACATTTTATGTTCTCGTCACGATGATCTCAAACTTCACTCCGATTCTACTTGAACTTTTCAAACGATTCAGACTTGTGTTTCATTAAGTAAATATTCACTATATCTACTCAAATCATGAGTGAAGGTAAGAAAATAACGATATCAACCACACGCTACAACACTCATTGGACCGCATACATCAACATGTATCATTTCCATAAGTCACTTGCTCGTTCCATCAAGCCAGAAAACAACGTTTTAATCATCTCTCCCCAAAGACATGGTGTGCATGTCTCAATCGATTCAAAATCGAATGAGTCCAAAGATCCATCAGCATAGAGTTTCTTCATGCAATTTGTACCAATATGATATTTAGTAGCAGTGCCACAAGTATGTGGTTCTATCATTACTAACTTTGTATCTTTTGGCATTAATGTTATAAACATGTGTACTACTACAATCAAGATTCAACAAACCATTAATTGGGTGCATGACCATTGTAGGTATTATTCATGTAAATAGAATAACCATTATTCTCTAACTTAAATGAATAACCGTGTTTCAATGAACACGATCTAATCATGTTCATGCTTAACGCAAAACACCAAATAACATTTATTTAGGTTCGTCACTAATCCCGAAGGTAGAAAGAGCGTGGGATGTCGATCACATCAACCTTGGAAACATTTCCAACACACATCGTCACCTCACCCTTAGCTAGTTCTATGTTTATTCCGTAGCTTTGAGTTACTAACATTTAGCAACCGAACCGGTATCCAATACCCAACTGCTACTAGGAATACTATCAAGGTACACATCAAGAACACGTATATCAAATACACTTGTGTCGATGTTGCCAGCCTTCTTATCTACCAAGTATCTAGGGTTGTCCCGCTTCAGCGAGCGCTCACCTCATAATAGAAGCACTTAGTCTTGGGTTTGGGTTCTACTTTGGGTTGCTTCACTTGTGCAGCAACTAACTTGCCATCGATGAAGTTTCCCTCCTTGACCTTGCCCTTCTCGAAAATAGTGGTTTTACTAACCATCAACACTTGATGCTCCTTCCTGATTTCTACCTTTGCGGTGTCAAACATCACGAACAGCTCAGGGATCATTATTTCTATCCCTGGCATTTTATAGTTCATCACCAAGTTCTAGTAGCTTAGTGACAGTGACTTGGAGAACTATATCAATCACTATCTTATCTGGAAGATCAACTCCCACTCGATTCAAGCGATTGTAGCACCCAGACAATCTGAGCACATGGCTAACGATTGAGCTATTCTCCTTCATCTTGCAGGCAAAGAATCTTGTTGGAGATCTCATATCTCACAACATGGGCACGAGCCTGAGATCCCAATTTCATCTGTTAGAACATCTCATATATTTCGTGACGTTTAAAACGTTTTGGAGCCTCAATTCTAAGCCATAATGCATGACGCACTAAACTATCAAGTCGTCATCGGAACGTGCTTGTCAGATGTTCACAACATCTACAGACGATGCTAGAGGGGGTGGCGCATCGAGCGATGCATTAAGGACACAAGACTGCTGTGCAGCAATGAGGAAAATCCTCAGATCACGGACCCAGTCCGCAATATTGCTACCATCATCTTTCAACTCTATTTCTTTAGGAACATATAGAAATTCAAGGGAGCTATAGCGTGAGCTAGTAATCTACAACATAATTTGGCAAAGACACTATTGAGTATGTTCAGGATAATGACTTCAATTAATCATACTACTTAAGAACTCCCACTCAAATTGACATCCCTCCGGTCATTCGAGTGATACATGATCCAAATTCACCAACTCAACTCCGATCATTAGGTGAGTTGAGGTGGTTTCAATGGTGAACATCATCATGTTGATCATATCTACTATATGACTCATGTTCAACCTTTCAGTCTCTTGTGTTCGAAGGCCATGTCTGTACATGCTAGGCTCGTCAAGTTTAACCCGAGTGTTCTGCATGTGCAACACTGGCTTGCACCCGTTGTATGTGAATGTACAGTTTGTCACACCCGATCATCACGTGGTGTCTCGACATGATGAACTTTCGCAACGGTGCACACTTTGGGAGAACACAATTTATCTTGAAATTAAGTGAGGGATCACCTTATAATGCTACCGTCGTCCTAAGCAAAACAAGGTGCATAAAAGGATTAACACCACATGGAAATCATAAGTGACATGATATGGCCATGAACTTGTGCTTTTGATCTCCATCATGAAAGCACTGGAATCATCTCCATCATCACCGGCATGAGACCATGATCTCGATCATATTGATCTCCATCAACGTGTCTCCATCGGGGTTATCGCGCCCACAATGCTTCTACTACTGTTGCTACCATTTAGCGATAAAGTAAAGCATTACATAGCGCTCAATGATTGACACGCAGGTCATACAATAATTAAAGACAACCCTATGGCTCCTGCCGGTTGTCGTACTCATCGACATGCAAGTCGTGATATTCTATACAACACATGGTGATCTCATACATCACATATATCTCATCATGTAATTGGCCATATCACATCATGACATACCCTACAAAAACAAGTTAGACGTCCTCTAATTGTCGTTGCATGTTTTATGTGGCTGCTATGGGTATCTAGCAAGAACAATTCTCACCTACGCATAAACCACAATGGTGATACATAAGTTGCTTTTCAACCTTCTCAAGGACCGCCTTAGTCGGATCCGATCCAACTAAAGTAGGAGAAACAGACACCCGCCAGCCATCTTTGTGCAACGAAGTTACACGTCAGTCGATGAAACTGGTCTCTCGTAAGAGTACGAGTAAGGTTGTTCTGGGCTGCTTCATCCCTCTATACCGCTGAACCAAAACACGACCAATGGAGGAAGCAATCTAAGCATCAACGCCCACAAACTCTTTGTGTTCTACTCGAGATCTCATCTACACATAGACCTAGCTCATGATGCCACTGTTGGGGAACGTTGCATGGGAAACAAAAAATTTCCAATGCACACGCTAGATCTATCCATGGTGATGAGCATCTATGAGAGGGAGAGTGGATCTACATACCCTTGTAGATCGCTAAGCGGGAAGCATTAAGAAACGCGGTTGGTGTAGTCGAACGTCTTCGCGATTCAAATCGCTGAGCATCCCGCGATCTCATCATGATCCCTCCCGCGATCAAATCACGATCCGTCCCGCGAACTCAATACGATCTGTCTCGCGATCTCATCAAGATCGGTCCCGCGATCTTGATCACGGTCCTTCCGCTCTAGCGCCTAACGGACGACACCTCTGCGTTCAGCACACGTACAACTCGATGACGATCTCCGCCTTCTTGATCCAGCAAGAGGGAGCGGAGAGGTAGATGAGTTCTCTAGCAATGCGGCAGCATTGCGGCGATGGTGGTGGAGCTATTCCAGTAGGGCTTCGCCTAAGCACCGCTGAAAACCGATCTAGAGGAAAAACAGCAATCTAGAGGAGAGGTAGCACGTGGCTATTAGTGTTTGCTCTTCCCTCTAAATCCTCTAGTATATACAGGAGGGAGGGAGGGGAGGAGGCAGCCTCAAACCTGGCCGAAATTGCAGGTGGAGGAGTCCTACTCCAATCCTATTATGAGTAGGATTCCTCCTTTCTACTTGGAAACTCTTTCCACCTCTCCACCTTTGGATTTTTTTCCTTCTCAAACCACTCCAGCCGTATGGGCCCTTAGAGGAGGCTTCGGCCAGCCTACCAGGGGATGGTTTACTTCCTCCCACAGCCCATGTAGCCTCTTGGGTCGAGACACCCCTCCCGATGGTCCCCCGGTACCCTCCCGGCAATCCCGGTACACTACCGATGAGCCCGAAACTTTTCCGGCGACCAAAACAGGACTTCCTATATATCAATCTTTACCGCCGAAGCATTCCACAGCTCCTCGTGATGTCTGAGATCTCATCCGGGACTACGAACAACCTTAGGTCACCACCATACATAACTCTATACTACTGAAACGTCACAGAACCTTAAGTGTGCAGAGCCTGCGGGTTCGAGAACTGTGTAGACATGACCGAGACACCTCTACGGTCAATAACCAACAGCGGGACCTGGATGCCCATATTGGTTCCTACATATTCTATGAAGATCTTTATCGGTCAAACCTCTGTGTCAAGGATTCAAATAATCTTGTATGATGTTCCCTTTGTTCTTCGGTATGTTACTTGCCCGAGATTCGATCGTCGGTATCTCCATACCTAGTTCAACCTCGTTACCGGCCAGTCTCTTTACTCATTTCGTAATACAAGATCCCGTGACTAACACTTAGTCACATTGCTTGCAAGGCTTGTTGTGATGTTGTATTACCGAGTGGGCCTTGAGATACCTCTCCGTCACATGGAGTAACAAATCCCAATCTTGATCCATGCCAACCCAACAGACACCCTCGGAGATACCTGTAGAGTACCTTTATAGTCACCCAGTTACGTTGCGATGTTTGATACACACAAGGCACTCCTCCGGTGTCAGTGAGTTGCATGATCTCATGGTCATAGGAATAGATACTTGACATGCAGAAAACAGTAGCAATAAACTGACACGATCATATGCTACGTTTGAGTTTGGGTCTTGTCCATCACACCATTCTCCTAATGATGTGATCCCGTTATCAAATGACATCTCGTGTCCATGGCTAGGAAACCTTAACCATCTTTGATCAACGAGCTAGTCTATTAGAGGCATACTAGGGACATGGTTTTGTCTATGTATCCACACATGCATCTAAGTCTCCGATCAATACAATTATAGCATGGACAATAAACGATTATCATGAACATGGAAATATGATAATAACTAATTTATTATTGCCTCTAGGGCATATTTCCAATATTACTACCATACAAACCCTATATGAAATAGTTATGTACTACTACAATACTACCCTATGTTGCTAACACAACCATATCATTTTGTAGCCATGTTAACAATTCCATAAATTTGTTTTTTTGTGTGTATTTATCTATGATTCAAGGGTGTTGTAAGTTCCAGTCAACACAAAGTTTTGTTTCCATGTCCGCTCTGCATTCGCTCCGTCTCTGTTTCCGGTAGTATTTGTTTCCGTATTTGTTTCCGGGGTTTCTGTATTCATTTCCGCTTCTGCAAAAAATATGGAAACAAATATGGTAGCAACTAGTTCCGTCCATTTCCGTGCCGTTTTCATCCCTATCTCTATAGATCTTAGTGTCTAATATGAAAGCAGCTTCTCCCAAGTCATTCATTGAAAAACTCTTGTTCAAATATTCTTTCACGCTTGCCAACATTTCTATATTGTTTCCAGTCAGCAATATGTCATCCACATATAATATTAGAAACTCTATAGAGCTCCCACTCACTTTCTTGTAAATACAAGCTTCTCCATAAACTTGTATAAACCCAAACGCTTTGATCACCTCATCAAAGCGCTTATTCCAACTCCGAGATGCTTGCACCAGTCCATAAATGGATCGCCGGAGTTTAAAAACTTTGTCAGCATTCTTTGGATTGACAAAACCTTCTGGTTGCATCATATACAACTCTTCCTCAAGGAAACCGTTGAGGAACGTTGTTTTGACATCCATCTGCCAAATTTCATAGTAGAAAAATGCAGCTATTGCTAGCATGATTCTAACGGACTTAAGCATCGCTATGGGTGAGAAGGTCTCATCATAGTCAACTCCTTGAACTTGTGAAAACCCCTTTGCCACAAGTCGAGCTTTATAGATGGTGATATTACCGTCCGCGTCCATCTTCTTCTTAGAGATCCATTTGTTCTGAATGGCCTTTCGCCCTTCAGGTAATACTTCCAAAGTCCATACTTTGTTTTCATACATGGATCCCATCTCAGATTTCATGGCCTCTAACCATTTCTCGGAATTCGGGCCCATCATCGCTCCTCCATAGCTTGTAAGTTCATTGTTGTCCAACAACATGACCTCCAAGACAGGGTTGCCGTACCACTCAAGAGCAGTACGTGCCGTTGTCGACCTACAAGGTTCAATAGTAACTTGATCCGAAGCTTCATGATCATCATCATTAATTTCCTCTTCAATTGTCGTAGGCTCCACATAAACATCTTTCTGCGCTGTGCTACTCCCTAGTTGAAGTAAAGGTTCAATACCCTCATCAAGCTCTATTTTTCTCCCACTCAATTCTTTTGTGAGAAACTCTTTCTCAAGAAATGTTCCGTTCTTAGCAACAAACACTTTGCCTTCAGATCTGAGATAGAAGGCATACCCAAGTGTCTCTTTTGGGTATCCTATGAAGACGCATTTCTCCGCTTTGGGTTCCAGCTTTTCAGGTTGAAGCTTTTCGATATAAGCATCACATCCCCAAACTTTAATAAATGACAACTTTGGCTTCTTGCCAAACCATAGTTCACATGACATCATCTCAACGGATTTTGATGGTGCCCTATTTAAAGTGAATGCAGCTGTCTCTAATGCATAACCCCAAAACTATAGTGGCAAATCGCCAAGAGACATCATAGAACACAACATATCTAATAAGGTTCGATTACGATGTTCGGACACACCATTACGCTCTAGTGTTCCAGGCGGTGTCAATAGTGAAACAATTCCACACTGTCTTAAGAGACTGCCAAACTCATAACCCACATATTCTCCTCCTCGATCATATCTCGTGAATTTAATCTTCTTTTACGATGATTCTCAACTTCACTCTGAAATTGCTTGAACTTTTCAAACATTTCAGACCTGTGTTTCATTAAGTAAATGTACCCATATCTACATAAGTCATCAGTGAAGGTGAGAAAATAACGATATCCACCTCGCGCCGCAACATTCATTGGACCGCACACATTAGTATGCATGATTTCCAATAAGTCACTTGCCCGTTCCATTGTTCTAGAGAATGGCGTTTTAGTCATCTTGCCCAGGAGGCATGGTTCACATGTGTCAAGTGATTCAAAATCAAGTGACTCCAAAAGTCCATCAGCGTGGAGCTTCTTCATGCGTTTTACACCAATATGACCTAAACGGCAGTGCCACAAGAAAGTGGTACTATCACTATCAACTCTACATCTTTTGGCATCAATGTTATGAACATGTGTATCATCACAATCAAGATTCAATATGAATAAAATATATTACTCATATAAATAGAACAACCATTATTCTATGATTTAAATGAGTAACCGTCTCGCAATAAACAAGATCCAGATATAATGTTCATCGATAATCTCGATGGTAATCGAAGGGAGAGCGTGCCGACGGCGATCACATCAACCTTGGAACCATTTCCCACATGCATCGTCACTTCGTCCTTCGCTAGCCTTCGTCTATTCCGTAGTTCCTATTTTGAGTTGCAAATGTGAGCAACTGAACTGGTATCAAATACCCAGGCACTACAACAAGAGCTAGTAAGGTACTCATCAATAACATGTATATCATATATACCTTGCTTGTTATCGGACGCCTTCTTGTCAGCTAGATACTTGGGGCAGTTCTGCTTCCAGTGACCAGTTCCCTTGCAACGAAAGCACTCAGTTTCTGGCTTGGGTCCAACCTTGGGTTTCTTTATGGGAGGAGCAACTGCTTTGCTACCCTTGTTGGAGTTACCCTGTCACGCCCAAGATGCGATCCTATACTTATTTGGCACGAGTGCCTCAACAGGGATAGAAGCGCATCTCGATGCGTCCGCCAGAATGGATATCATTACAAGTACATGTACAGAAGAGATGAGTATATGGAATTGGCTTACACTCGCCACAAGCTACATCAAAGTCACATCAATACTATACATACTCAAACATCATACAGAAGAGCAGGGTCCAACTACAGAAGAAATCAAACGATAAAATGACATCCACCCTTGCTATCCCAGGCTGCCACCTGGAACCCATCCAAGATTGAGAAAGAAGAAGAAGAAGAACTTCAAGTCAAATCAAGCACACGCTCACGTCAAATCATCACATTACCTGTACCTGCAACTGGTGTTGTAGTAATCTGTGAGCCACAAGGACTCAGCAATCTCATTTCCAAGGGTATCAAGACTATTAAAGCTTAATAGGTGAGGTATGGTTAAGTGGTGAGGCTGCAGCAAGCGACTAAGCATTTATTGGAGTGGCTAACTTACGAATACAGAAATTAAAGTATGGTGGACTACGCATAATGACCGTGAACTAGCAATGATCACTAACTGATCCTGAACACCTACTTACGTCAAACATAACCCCACCGTGTTCTCTTCCGGATAAGGATTCACGAGAAGAGACAGTCACGGTTACTCACACGGTTGGTGTATTTTTATTAGAGTTTACTTAAAGTTTGCTATGATCGGGTGTTAAACAAAGTATCCAAGTTTGCCACATAACCGCGGGCACGGCTTCTCGAAAAGATTTAACCCTGCAAGGGTGCTCCAACTCATCCATCACAAATTAACCACACGCAGTGGGAATAACCTCAACCACGGATCTCGTGATCATCCTAGGCAATTCCAAAGGAAATCCAACACCTCGAGATAACCCGAAGTAAATCAGAGTTCCTCACTCAAGACGTTCGAGAAAGGTAAAACAAATCCAGCAAGGCCTCCCGACGTGTCGACAATCCCGATAGGAGCCGCGTATCTCGTTCTCAGGACATGGTGGATAAGCTAGTGTACGGGGGCCTGATAGAAATCTCCCAAGTTTCCCTAGGTTGGCCCCGCACAGTGCTCTAGTTTGGACCAACACTCATGACGAGCACTGGCCCGGGGGTTGATTAAATTATCCACGAGGTGATCATGCCCTATGCAACTTCATTAGTTATTAGGCAAATGTAGTACCAATGTTTGGCCTTGCTAGACAAGCTTTAATCTAACCCGAAAATCAAGGGGGTCCCCGTAACAACCCCGAGCATGTTAGGAGCGCTCATTTCTGGAACATAACACCGGTTCACAAGTAACTAAGGCGGCAAGAGTGGAACAAAACACCAAGCAAAAGGCCAAGCCTTCCACCCTTTACCAAGTGTATATGGGCATTAAATTAAATAGCAACAATATTGTGATATAACAAAAGAAGGTCCATGTTGAAACATGGAAGCAATTGCACCTGCAGCTAGCAACGCTATAAGAAGGGCTGAGCCAGTGATAACATAGCCAAACAATGTTTTGCTGGGATGTGGAGGGGTTAGAGGCTTATCATGGCAGTGTTGGGAGGCTTATCAAACAGGTGGTAGGTAGCGAGACATAACAATAAAAGACGAGACAACTAGCATGGCAATGATAGTAATGGTATCCAGGGAAATGTGTCATCTTGCCTGAGATCCCGCTCGGAAGAAGAACGAGTCCATGAAGAAGACGAACCAACGTAGTCGAACGAATCCTCACTCCGAACGCTTTCGGAACTCTATCGAGAAGAAGCAATCCAAAACAAATAATCAACACAAGATACACCACAACATATGCACGACATGATGCACAAATGATATGATGCATTTCCGGTTTAAATATGCAATGCATGACAATTCACAACAATCAAATACTACACATTAAAGTGAAGCTCAATATGCAACGAGTTGCATATTGACGAAACTCCACACTTGAATTATTTAGTTCACTCACATTAGGTACACGACAATATTAAATGTTGTTAATCATGGCAAGAGGTGGAGCATAAGTAAACTATCTATCTAGTCATGTTAAATAAGGCCGGAAACAACTTATAGCATTTCCGAAACGACCTCATATGTTAATTTCGAAATTGGTCCAGATCTGAACTAATCGTATTTTATATTTTTTAAACAGCAAAATATATGTCCCATGCTATTCTACACGCAAATCTAGTTGATTTACATATATAGAACCTCTCAAACGGAGCTACGGTCTAAAAGATATGAGCAAAACAAGATGCACATGTCATGAATGCAAATGCATGGGAAATGCAATCATAAACCTCTCAAATCATGAATGCAGCATGTTATTATGAAACTATATGAGATTCTAAGAAGTTTCATATATGGATGTGCAAAACGGAGCTACGGTTCAACCACAATCATCAAAGCAAGTTTTTGATGAAATCTGCCAAAAATAGCAACATGGCATTTTGAACATATGCAAACAACAAGTTACAATACTCCAAAATGCACAAACTAAGCATGGGGCAGTAGCAAGAAACATCCACTTCATTTCATCTTCACATATCATAAGCAAAACATGCATGGATCATTTGGTAGGAAGCTCACAAGAACGCTACTTAAAAACAGTTTTAGACTTAGTGAAAATAGCAGTTTTCGACAGTGCAGTTTTTATCACGAAGGCATATTGACAGCAGTGAAAAGATATGATACAGGTCATGAAATGGCATGAAACTTAACAGCAGGGTAAGGGACAATATTAACAACAAATAACTCCATTGCATCAACCACAAAAGAGGTCTAGATCACTAGCAATTCACATGGCAAGACAGCAACAAAATAAAACAGATTCAGACTTAGAATTATTTAGGACCCTCGAAAATAGCAGATTTTCATAGCAAGTTGAAAGCAGCAAAACAACACCTAAACATGCATTTCTAAGACAAGAAAAACATCCACTGGCTAGGATACATATCAAAGAGCAACTTTCATGTTGAAAATATTTTCATATCACGCCCGGATTGATTCCTACGAAAATGACAAAAGGGCATCACGGTGAATATGACATGCTCACAAACATGCTCAAATGACAAAACTAAATGCACAGTTAAATCCTATATATTTTTCTACCCCGAAAACATATATAATATGCATATGTTCATGTGGAAAATTATTCACAATTAAATATGTGGGAATAATACTATTCACGGTGAAGCAAAACAACAATGCAAAATAAATGCAAACATGATACCGACAATTATCCCACGCATGAAAATGCGATGCAAAAGAGATGGATATTTTTAATATGTGATATTATTAATTTTGATGCATGGTTAATTAATTATGAAAATGCAATTAAATGCAAATATGCAATATGACAAGTTAAAATGATTTTTGGCATGGATGCAAATGGCACAATAATATTCTATGTTTAATTCTAAGGACTTTTTATGTTGAAACTATTTACAAACGATGCACGGATAATTGTATATAGACGTTTTTAACACGCAAAAGGATACTTAAAAACGACAACAGAGGGGGCTGGGGCTAGCTCACCCTGGGCCTATTGGGCCAGATCGGGGCTAGCTGGGCCTTGGTGCTGCTCCTGGCCCACGCAGCGTTGGCAGGGTCAACGGGCACAGGAGGAGCACTCGCCTCGTCCGCTCGATCCCGAGCGCAGGCAACGGCGTAGGCCAGCGGCGAAGCCCGGCGAGGGACGCCGAGGAGGCCGGCTGGCCGGTACCTGACCGGATCCGGGCCAGCGTGGGTAGGCAGGGCGATAGCACGGCGGTGCTCGGCGGCGGTGTTGGAGGAGCTCGACAGCCATGGCGCGGCACGGGAGAGGAGCTGCAGGAGAGAAGAGGCCGGAGGTGAGAGAAGAGAGGAGGGAGGAAGGAGAAGGGAGAGGGGAGAGAGAGGGGGTCCGGTGGCGGCTGGCCAGGGCTAGGGCGACTCGGCGGCTCTGGCGGCCGGCTCCGGCGAGCTGCCACGGGAAGAGGAAGGAGAAGCTCCATGGGAGGCTCGGGAGAGCTCCGGAACGGCCGATTCGGGCCCGGATCAGCTCGAACGGGCCCAGATGGGCTCGGGCGGGCTGGCTAGAGGTGGGAGAAGGGGCTGGCTAGGGTTTGGGGCACAGGAACCGAGGGCTATTTATAGGGATCGGGGCTGGGGTTACGGCAATGTCCGTTTTCGGACTGTCGGGTCTCGGTCCGACGGTCCGGAAGCGGAGGGTCGGGCTGCATGACTGTGCATACGGGCACAGAGGGGAAGAGAGAGAGAAGTCTGCGACCCGTGGCACGACGATCGAAAACACCGAGAAACGTCTGACGGAATACTGATAAACTACCGATAACCTCTCTGCTGCGACTGACCGACGGGGTATCTAACGACCTCAGATCGCGACGAAATTCGACGGGCGGTCTACCTACAATATAACGAGACCACACGACAAGTTTCAACTCGATCCGAGAATATTTTGCGCGCGCTTAAAAACGGTTTTATTTAAAAGGTGCCGCGGGCGCGTGCGTGTGTGGCTGGTCTCGAAACGGGCAATGGCGAAACGGAGAGAACCGACAACTACGAACGGGTGAAAGTTTTCGAAAACGGGCGATGATGCAATGCATGATGCGAATGATGCGAAGATGAATGCAACAACCAAAACAAAACAAAGACGAAAACAGAAACAAAAGGGGAATCTTCTGGAATCTTCTGGAATGTTGGTCCCGGGCTGCCACATACCCTTCTTGCCCTTGCCATTCTTCTTGAAACTAGTGGTTTTATTGACCATCGACACTTGATGTTCTTTCTGGATTTCAGACTCGGCGACTTTTAGAATCGCAAACAGCTCAGCGACTGACTCGTTCATCCCGTTCATGTTATAGTTTAGCACGAAGCTCTTGTAGCTTGGTGGCAATGATTGAAGAACTCTGTCAGTGAACGCCTTTGGCGGAAAGGGCATCCCTAAATCTACCAGACGAGTTGAATACCTAGACATTCTGAGTATGTGTTCACTGATAGACCTGTTCTCCTCCATTTGGCAAGCGTAGAACTTATCGGAGGTCTCATACCTCTCGATCCGGGCATTCTTCTTAAAGATAAACTCCAACTCCTGGAACATCTCATATGCTCCATGACATTCAAAACGTCTTTGAAGTCTGGGTTCTAAGACATAAAATATTGCACACTAAACTATTGAGTAATCTCCAAAACATGCCTCCCAAGCATTCTTAACGTCTTCGGATGACATGTCTGCGGGTTGGTTACCAACCGGTGCATCAAGGACATATGACTTCTGGGAAGCCGTGAGGATAATCCTCAGATTATGGGCCCAGTCCACAAAGTTACTTCCATCATCTATCAACTTAGCTTTCTCTAGGAACGCATTAAAGTTCAGGGGTGCTACTACGCGAGCCATTTATCTAGAACATAAATAAGCAAAGGTTACTAAGGCTTTTGTTCAAGATAATGAGTTTAGTTAATCAAATTACTAAAAATCCGAGTCAAATTGACATCCCTCAGGTCATCTGAGTGATACATGATCCAAATTGACCTACTCAAGTCCGATCACCACATGAGTTGAGGTGGTCTCAATGGTGAACATCATCATGTTGATCATATCCACTATATGACTCATGTTCGACCTTTCGTCTCTTGTGTTCCGAGTCCATGTATGTACATGCTAGGCTTGTTAAGTTTAACCCGCGTGTTCTGCACGTGCAACACTGGGTTGCACCCGTTGTATGTGAACATAGAGTGTATCACACCCGATCATCACGTGGTGTCTCGACAGGACGAACTTTCGCAACGGTGCACAGTCAGGGAGAACACAATTTTACCTTGAAATTTAAGTGAGGGATCACCTTATAATGCTACCGTCATCCTAAGCAAAACAAGGTGCATAAAAGGATTAACATCATATGCAAATCATAAGTGACATGATATGGCCATGAACTTGTGCTTTTGATCTCCATCTTGAAACCACCAACATGATCTCCATCGTCACCAGCACAACTCCATGATCTCCATCATTGTGTCGCCATCGGGGTTGTCGCGCCCACCATGCTCATACTACTATAGCTACCGTTTAGCGATAAAGTAAAGCATTACATAGCGCTTAATGATTGACCCGCAGGTCATACAATAATTAAAGACAACCCTATGGCTCCTGCCGGTTGCTGTACTCATCGACATGCAAGTCGTGATATTCTATGAAACACATGATCATATCATACATCACATATATCTCATCATTTAATTGGCAATATAACATCACAACATACCCTGCAAAAAAAAGTTAGACATCCTGTAATTGTTGTTGCAAGTTTGACGTGGCTGCTACGGGTATCTAGCAAGAACAATTCTCACCTAAGCAAAACCACAACGGTGATACATAAATTGCTTTTCAAACTTCTCAAGGACCGCCTTTGTCTAATATGATGCAACTAAAGTAGGAGAAACAGACACCCGCGAGCCATCTTTGTGCAACAAAGTTACATGTCAGTCGATGGAACCGGTCTCTCGTAAGCGTACGAGTAAGGTTGGTCCGGGCCACTTCATCCCAAAATATTGCTGTACCAAAACACGACCAAGGAAGGAAGAAATCTAAGCATTAACTCCCACAAACTCTTTGTGTTCTACTCGAGTTGTCATCTACACATAAACCTAGCTCATGATGCCATTGTTGGGGAATGTTGCATGGGAAAGAAAAAATTTCCTACGCTTCACCAAGATCGATCTAGGAGATGAGCATCTATGAGAGGGGAGAGTGGATCCACATACCCTTGTAGATCGCTAAGCGGGAAGCGTTAAGAAATGCGGTTGATGTAGTCGAATGTCTTCGCGATCCAAATCGCCAAGCATCCCGCGATCTAATCCCGACCAGTCCCGATCTAGTGCCGAACGGATGACACCTCCACGTTAAGCACACGTTCGACTTGATGATGATCTCCGCCTTCTTGATCCAGAAAGAGGGATCGGAGAGGTAGACGAGTTATCCGGCAGCGTGACGAAGGTGCGGCGATGGTGGTGGAGTTATTACAGCAGGGCTTCGCCTAAGCACCGCCGAAAACCGATCTAGAGGAGAAACTGCGATCTATAGGAGAGGTAGCACGTGGTTGTTTTTCTGTGTCCAGAAAACCCTCAAACCTCTAGTATATATAGGAGGAGGGGAGGAGGAGGCTTGGGCCCCAAGGGTCCAGCCCTTTGCTTTGGCCGAAGTGGGAGGGAGGAGTCCTCCTCCTCCACTCCTAGTAGGATTAGGACTCCTTCCTTTTTCCCACTTTGGCCTTCTTTCCACCTTGAGGTTTCTTCTCTAGCTACATGGGCCTTCTGTGGGACTTCGGCCAGCCCACTAAGGGTTGGTATTCCTTCTCCCACTTTAGCCATATTGGTTCCTAAATATTGTACAAAGATCTTTATTGGTCGAACCTCTATGTCAAGGATTCAGTTAATCCCGTATGATGTTCCCTTTGTTCTTCGGTATGTTACTTGCCCGAGATTCGATCATCGGTATCTCCATACCTAGTTCAACCTCATTACCGGCAAGTCTCTTTACTCGTTTCATAATACAAGATCCCGTGACTAACACTTAGTCACATTGCTTGCAAGGCTTGTTGTGATGTTGTATTACCGAGTGGGCCCTGAGATACCTCTCCGTCACACGGAGTAACAAATCCCAATCTTGATCCATGCCAACCCAACAGACACCCTCGAAGATACATGTAGAGTACCTTTATAGTCACCCAGTTACGTTGCGATGTTTGATACACACAAGGCACTCCTCCGGTGTCAGTGAGTTGCATGATCTCATGGTCATAGGAATAGATACTTGACATGCACAAAACAGTAGCAATAAACTACGTTTGTAGTTTGGGTCTTGTCCATCACATCATTCTCCTAATGATGTGATCCCGTTATCAAATGACATCTCATGTCCATGGCTAGGAAACCTTAACCATCTTTGATCAACGAGCTAGTCTATTAGAGGCATACTAGGGACATGCTTTTGTCTATGTATCCACACATGCATCTAAGTCCAAAAAACCCTCAAACCTCTAGTATATATAGACAAAACTAGGGACAAAGTGTTGTCTATATATCCACACATGCAATGTGTTCCCAATCACTGCAATTATAGCATGGATAATAAAAAATTATCATGAAAAAGGAAATATAATAATAAACACTTTATTTATTGCCTGTAGGGCATATTTCCAACATCATGAGCTACCCTTCGTCCCAAGGTTGGGATCATCCAGCCCGGAGACATGGGCGTGTGTTCCACCCTCCGTCCCCAAGTTGGGGCCACTGGGCGCGGGAACGGCGGTAGGTGTCCTCCCCTCTGTTCTCGGGCTAGTGACCCCCGGTCCCCAACCCCAGATGCCTGCTCACGGTAGCTCCCTGCCAGCGGGGGTGCCCCGTCAGGGTTCCCGCGCCAGTCACCCTCACGAAGCCAGTTGCTGCTCTCGCGAGTCCGCATGCGCCATCCCTCGCGAGAACTATTCGTGAAGCCGTGTACGTACCTCCCGTAGCCATGGTAGCCGGTGTTGTCTTCCCCTCTGCCGAGGCGCTCGTCAACATAGTCGGTGTAGAGTTGCTCGAGCCCTTGGGCACCGGCATAGCTGAGTCTCCTATCTTCCACCCTAGCCCTGTGGGAATCATCGAGGGGTGCGGGGGGGGGGCATGCTCTTGGCGGGGGCAGCACCTCCCATCCGTTCCCAATGGTGGATGCGTTCAGCCTGCGTGATTTCGGCGCCTGGGCCATGCTCCCGGCGGGCGCCGACCGCAGCGGGCATCCCGGGTGCGCCTGAGTGGCCTGAGCGCTGGTTTTGTTGGTTGAGCGGGTGCTTTGGCGCGAGCCACACCGAGCTACGTTGGGGCCTTTTGAGTGGCAGGGGCGCGCCCGAGGGCGTATCTGGCCCAGGCATTGCGGCGAGCTCGTGTCGCGCGGTGGCGTCGCAGCTCGCGCGCCACGAGGAGTGAGACGTGTTTGTGCGTTGGATCTTGGCAGATCCGGAGGGGCCCCTGGCGTGTGGGAGCTGGGGCGGCAAGGGCATGTCGTGTGGCTGATGAAGGTGGTAGCCCCCGACGCCCGTTAAGGGTCTGGCTGGTGAAGGGACCCGCCTCCGGAGAGGTGGCATAGCGCCGTGCTCGGGGGCCCGCCGGTGCCGCCCGCGCCACGCAGGCAGCTAAGCGTTCGACCCTGGTCTGTCATCCCTTTGCTATGAGTGGAGTGAGCGGAGCCAAGGTGAGGCTCAAGGCAGGGTTCGACACGCCCCCTACCTGGCACGCCAAATGTTGGATTTCGGGTACCGCAAAGTCCCTAAGGTTCTAACACAGGGGCGTGTGCGAAGTCTTCCCCACGGCTTCATGTAACCTAGCTCGCTACTCGATGGACACAACGGCGAACTCGTTCGATGATGAGGAAGAAGATGAACATGACAGTTTACCCAGGTTCGGGTTGGTGCGAAGCGTAATACCCTACTGCTGCTTTGGTGGATTGCCTCTCATGGAGGTTTTGGTGGATGAACTAGTACAATGGGCTTAAGCCTCGTGAGGGTGCTCAAGGTGTGTTCTTGGCTCTCTGCCTTGCAGTGGTGAGTGGAGTGGCTAAGTGTTCGATCGGATCGAGATCCCTTCTGCGGTGTGACCTAGCTTCTATATATAGCGGCATCCCGGGTCCTCTTCCCTTATCTCAATGGCGGGAAGGAATCCAAAGACGGCCAATTTGGAAGGGGGGCGGGAGTACATCCGCGCCATGTCCAAAGGCGGCCTTCGCTTACAAAGTAAATAATCGTGATGCAGTGGTGGGCTCGGCGATGACATCCGCCCTGCGGGGCTGGCGGTCGTGGTCTTGTTTCACCGGAATGGAAACCTTTGGGCGGCGCTTTGAGAACCCGCGTATGTCCTTGCTCCCCTTGCACCAAAGAGGAAACTGTGTCGCCTGGCATGCTAGTGCTTGCCTGTCCTTACTTGCGTCATCCTTGACTCCTGAGGTCGGGCCTTGCATGGAGATCTCCGCCCCTCAGGGGGGGCCTGGGGAGGCTCATCCTCATGGGTCTTCATGGCATTCTTCCTCGCGATCCTAGGGTCCTCACGATGGCCTTGTATTGAGCGATGCCGGGACTCGGGTCTCACCTGGCTGACGAAGTGGGCCATGCCCTGGCCCACAGGCAAGCACGACTGGGTACCCCAATTTCCAGAACGCCAACGATATTCGTGGATAGAAACTGACCGTGAACTCAAAATTCATCGGATCCGAACAAACACACCACAAAAGTCATTACATCAAATAGATCTCCAAGAGACCATTGTATTGAGAATCTTAAAGAGATAGGAAGCAATCTAGTTACTGCCTAAGGACCCGTAGGTATATGGTGGACTACTCACGCATCATCGGAGAGGCATCTATGAAGAAGATGAACCCCTCTGTGATGGTGTTAGATTGGATCTCGAAGTTCTGGAACTTGCGGCGGCTGGAATTGTGTTTCGTCAACTCCCCTAGGGTTTTATGAATATTTGGGAATTTATAGGCTCGACAATCGGTTGGGGGAGTCCCGAGGTGCCCACCCTCTACCAGGTCGGTCGAGGGCCTCTGGTGGCCTAGTGGAGGGTGGCCACCCCGAGCCCCCTCTCCTGGTGATCTTTGGCCCATCTTGTTCCTTGTGGTCCATAAAAATTCTCCAAAAATCCCCGCAGCATTCGGGCTCCGTTTGGTACTAATTTTCTGCGAAGTAAAAAACAAGCAAAAACAACAACTGGCACTTTGGCACTATGTCAGTAGGTTAGTCCAAAAAATGATATAAAGTTGCCATAAAATGATTGCAAATTGTCCAATATTGATAATATAACATCATGGAACAAGCAAAAATTATAGATTAGTTGGAGATGTATCAGCCGGTGATGCCCCTCAATCGTTAGGCAACATTGGGAAAAATCAAAAGTGGAAAGCCAATGCCTTAGGCAAGGCGGAAGTTGCTGTCGTTCCCGGGCAAGGACAAGGCAAGCCCAAGGAAAAGAAAAAGAAAGACTCGGCGACCAAGAAGAAGGGCAAACCCGAGAGTGACCTCCTAGAATAGCCGTGCCAAGTCCTCACCAAGAGAGACGAGGATGGAAACCCCATCTTTCCTAAGCATACTGCTTGGGAGTGTTGCCTGCTCAAGCAGGAGATGAGGGGAGAGTACTCAGGAGAAAAGGACGATGACGACGAAGGGGAAGACACCTCCGGGTACCCTAACACCGAAAAAGTCCTCATGATCTTCGCCAATGTTGAAAGAAAGAGCCGATTGAAGATTGTCAATCGGGATGTCAACATGGTAGCCCCGACTGTCACCAAGTACCTCAACTGTGCGAAGACGCCTATCATGTCCGATCAATCGGATCATCCAACCCACATAGCCACACTCGAGAGGCAGGCGCTGGTTGTTGACCCTACTATTAACGGGGCCGACTACGCAAGGTCCTGCTGGATGGAGGCAGCGGGCCCAACATAATTTACACTGACACGCTCAAGGCGATGGACGTCCCGATATCCTGACTGAGCAAGAGCGCCATGCAGTTCCATGGGGTCATCCCTAGGAAGACGGTGGAATTACTCGTCCCAATCGCTTTGGATGTCATTTTCAAAGGCAAAGGAATTTTCAGAAGAAGCGACTGACCTTCGAGGTTGTAGATTTTCGCAGTACCTATCATGCCATCCTGGGTAGGCCCGCCTACGCATGTTTCATGTCCCGTCCATGTTACATGTATCTTAAACTGAAGATGCCAGAACCGAAGGGTGTGATCACAGTGACCAATGTTCGTAAGATTGCCGAGGAGTGCCACCAACAGGGCTCCAAAATCACGAACGACCAAGTGCTCGCCGTCGAACTCGACGGATGCAAGAAACGGTGGATGTTGTAGACTTGCTCAAGTCAAAGCGACCAGCTACTGAAACAACTTTTTAGTCAGATGGCGAGACCAAACAGGTTCGCATTCACCCGAATGATCCAAGTGCCGCCACGACAAACATCTCGACAAGAAATATGAAGTCAAGCTCATCCAGTTCCTCCGTGAGAACTAGGACATCTTCGCGTGGAACCTATCTGACATGCCGGGGTTTCCCAGGGAGCTGGTTGAGCACTGTCTCTAAGCTAATCCCAAAATCAAGCTAGGGAAGGAGCACTTGCGTCGATCCGCCATAGAGAAGCGCAAGGCGATCAGCGAGGAGATTGCTCGGCTCCTAACCGCCGAGTTCATTCACGAGGTATACCACTCCGAGTGTCCTACGAAATTCGTCATGGTGCCCAAGAAGAACAACTCACTCCACATGTGTATTGACTTCAAGCACCTCAATCGGGCATGTCCGAAAGACCACTTTCCCCTACCCCGAATAGACCAGATAGTAGATTCTACTGCCAAATGTGAACGCCTGTCATTCCTGGATGCGTACTCCAGGTACCACTAGATTCGAATGTATGGACCTGATGAAACAAAAACAGACTTCGTCACCCCATCCGGGTGTTTCTTCTACATCACTATGCCATTCGGTCTCAAAAGCGCCAGGGCTACTTTCCTGCGCATGATTAAAAAATGTTTACAAAACCATATCAGTCAGAATGTAGAAGCATACATGGACGACATCATGGTTAAGTCTAGGAAAGGTTCCGACCTCCTGACTGACCTCGCCAAAACCTTCGCGAACCTCCATCGCGTTGGAATAAAGCACAATTCAGCAAAGCGCACATTGGGAGTACCGGCCGACAAGTTGCTCGGTTTCCTTATTTCCGAACATGGGTTCGATGCCCACCCCGATAAGATAGGCTCTATAGTCCGAATGAAACAACCAGAGCGTCTACATGACGTACAAAGGCTCACGGGTTACCTTGCGGCCCTAAGATGATTCATCTCAAGACTCAAGGAGAAGGCACAGCCTCTCTACCGATCGATGACGAAATCCGATAAGTTTGAGTGGACACCCGAAGTGCAAGCCGCATTCGAAGAACTCAAAGCCTTGCTTTCCACCCAGCCAGTGTTAGTTGCTCCGTGCAGCCGAGAGCATTTTCTTCTGTACATCGCGGCTACCAGCCAAGTTGTTAGCACCGTCCTCACTGTGGAACGCGAGGAGCCAAGGAAGGTGTTCAAACTCCAAAGACCCATCTCCTATATCTTAGAAGTCTTGGATCCCTCCAAGCAAAGGTATCAAGACTATCAAAAGCTGGTATGTGGTATTTACCTGACCGTAAAAAAGGTGGTTCATTACTTCTAAAAGCGATGCTCCCCTATCGGAAATCCTACATAACGAAGATGCCACTGGTCAAGTGGCGAAGTGGGCAATCAAACTTCTCGCATTGGAAATAAAGTTCAAAGCCAAGAAGGCGATCAAGTCTCAAGGACTAGTTGATTTATTGGCCGAATGGATAGAACAGGAGTAGCCGGCCCCAAGCATCCCTAAGCATTGGACTATGTTCTTCGACGGATCCAAAATGCTCCATAGCTCGATGGGCTGGAGTGGCTCTCGTTTGCCCCAAAGGATATCGGCTGAGCTACGTGGTCTAGATCCACTTGGATTCCTCTAACAATGATGCTGAATATCATGCCCTCCTGTATGGGCTACGTATGGCCATCTCACTTGGTGTTCGCCATTCGATGGTCTACGGTGATTCGGATCTTGTTGTCAACCAAGTGATGAAAGAATGGGACATTCGGAGCCCGGCTATGACTGGATACTGAAATGCTATCAGGAAGCTCGAGAAGAACTTCGAAGGCTTAGAGTTGCACCACATACCTCGGGCAAAGAATCAAGCAACATATGACTCGGCCAAGATCGGATCCACTCGGCACGCCGTCCCAAAGGACATATTCCTTGAACATCTACGCAGTCCTTCAATCAAAGAAGATCCTTTCACAGAGGAGCCGCCGCAAGCAGTCGGTCCGTCAAATACGACTGAGGTTGACGTTCCAGTGGTGGTCGACCTAATTCATGAAGTGTTGGTGATCACTCTTGAGTGGACCCAACCCTACCTAGCATACTTGCTCCAGCAAGAGCTCCCTGAAGATCAAGAAGAAGCTCGCCTAATCGTTTGACGATCCAAGTCTTTTGAAGTGATGGGAGAGCAGTTGTATAAGAAAAGTACTACGGGAGTGATGTGGCTTGAGACTGCGTTGGTATTTGCCCAAAGAGGAAGGGATGATGCAGCACAACGATGGTAAGTATTTCCCTCGGTTAAGAAACCAAGGTTCCAATCCATAGAGGAAGATCAAGCACCTATGTAAACAACACCTCCACACAAATAAAAAAATACTTGCAACCCCACGCGTAAGAGAGGTTGTCAATCTCTCAACAATAAAAAGATAGATTATGTAGTGATAGTTTTGGCAAATAGATCTCGCAAGAACACAAAATAAAATAGGTAAACAAAAAGTGCAAGTAGGTATTTTTGGGTTATTTGGATTAATAGATCAGAAAACAAAAAGGCAAAATAGTAGATCGGAAAGCAATATGTTGGAAAAGTAGATCCGAGGGCCGTATGTGTTGGGTTCTACCATAGGCACATCGCATGCAAAATAAAAATTTCCTACGCGCAGAACAGCCAAGAACATGCAACGGAGATGGACCAAGCTCGTTACTACTAGACGCGCAGTGCCGCACAGCGGAAGTAGAGTTGGGGCAGCGCGTTCATGTGGTCCGATCTCCTTCGAATAGCCGGCCCGATCTCCCTCGAACAACTAGTCACCGGATCACACGTACAGGTTCGCCAGAGCGGCACAAGTGCCACACCTCTCATGGTATCCACGCATGCAGGAGGAACATGGTGCGGCGGACTGCTAGGTCTAGTCACACAGTCGCCGGCGGCAAGTGGAGGTGGCTAGTTGCAACTCATGCAATCCCTAATGACGGTTCCAAAGCGATCAACCGGATGGGTGTGCCTCACGTCCACTATATATAGGCATCCGGCACGGGCTAAACTCTTGGGCCTCGCACGGATCCTAAAGCCCACATGTTCCTTCCCTTAAGCGCGTGACCCCTTAGGTTCTCGTTCACTTGGTTGCGAGTCTGATCAAATCCGGCTCGACCAGTCGGTAGCGGCCTAGGCGTGCCGACTCCAAGTGTTTTATGAAGCTGGTTAGTCGAACCTCTATTCACATTTCTATTCCCTTTGCCACACGATATATGTTCTTGTGCTCAAGGTGACATGGTCATCCTTGTTGCAGCACAACCTCGTTGTTGATTCGGTGAATCCGACCAACACTTCGGATTATCTCAGAATCCTCATCACATGGCCATGCTTATCCAGGTAGGATCACCCGAGGGGCCCAGAGTATATCTCTCCTGATTGGAGGGGCAAATCCCATCTTGCTCGACCATGTCTCGCAGCATGGGTCTGGACAAGCCCGAAACCTACCTTTGTAACTCTCCATTCATGGAGTAGCATTTGGTCGGCCCAAAGCAAGTCCGTGACCATCCCGAGTACATGCACCAGCTCAGGTCTTAGGACATAGAACGTATGTTGTCCTAGAGACTCAAAGATGACATATCGCCGCATCTCGTAGTTGGGTCTGTCCAACTCAGACCTTTTCTTGACTCGGATCAGACTACGTCGAATCCGACCAAACGGCCCAAAGTCGGACGAAGTTAGGCGCCCATCATCATGGAGCTTCTTCATGCGTTTTATACTAATGTGTCCAAGCTGGCAATGCCAGAAATATGTCAGATTTATCTCATTGGGCTTATGCCTGTTGACATTCACGTTATAGACTGGTTCCATTTCTAAATTTAAAATAAATAGCCCATCTACAATGTGTGCATAGCCATGGATCATTCCATTCAAATAAAATGAACAACCATTGTCCTTTATATTAACTTCATAACCTTGACTCATCAAGCATGAGGCAGGAATAATGTTCTGACTACGTGCGGGAATATAATAATAATTATTCAATTCCGAAATGAATCCAGAAGGAAGCTTGAGATGCATCATGCAGACCTCCAATGCAGCAACTCTTTCTTTGTTGCTGACCCTGATGTCAATCTCCCCTTGTGCCACACGCCTAGTTCTTACCAGCCCCTGCATCGAGTTGCAAATATGAACAACCAAACTAGTATCAAATATCCAATAGCTACTAGGTATGTCAGCAAGGTAAATGTCTATAACATATGTAACGAGTGTACCTTTTCCTTAAGAAGCATCTCTGGCCTTCTTGGCATGCTCAGAAAGCCACTTGCTATAGTTACTCTTTCAAGTGACTTGCTTCCTTGAAGTGCAAGCAAATGGTCTTTGAGTTTGGTCTAGACTTTGGCTCAGCGACGGAGACAGCCTTCTCCATTCCCTTTGCCTTACCCTTTTTCTTGGACCAACTCTTCTTGAACTTAGCCGAGTTCTGCACCATCAACACTTGATGCGTGCCTTTCTTAATATCTTGTTCTGCCACCTTAAGCATCCCATGCAATTCAGTGAGCTTCTTATCCATGCCGTGCATATGATAGTTCGAGACGAACATCCCATAGCGACGTGGAAGAGAACCCAAAATTGCATCCGTGGATAGCTCTTCCCCAAGTGGGAGGCCTAACCGATCCAAGCTTGCACATACCCAATCATCTTGATCACATGTGGGCTTAGTGGATCACCTTCTTTCAGCTTACAATCCATCAAGGATTGCCAGACGTTGAACCTCTCGGTCCTAGCCTGCACCTAAAACATGCTCTTCAGACTCTCGATCATATCGAAAGCCTAAATGCTTTCGAAATACTGTTGCAAATCGGGCTCCATACAAGCCAACAGGAGGTAGCTGATCCCATTTGATTCATCAACGAGTTTCTGGTGGGCATTCTTGGTTGTGGCATTAGCATTCTCGGCAAGTTCGTCTAGAAGTGGATCCTTTACAACATGTTCCTTTTTATCATGCTTGAGAACAATTATCAAATTTCTATACCAGGTGGTAAAGTTTGTTCCATTGAGTTTATCCTTTTCTAGAATTGATTTCAATGCAAAGTTGGGTTGAGCAGGTGGTGCCATTGATCTACAACAGAAAGTATGCAATCACTAAGCAATGTGTTTATGTAGAGTAATTCAAGCCTTAAACATAACTACTCCCACTGAAGTCAGCATCCCTTCAAAAACTCTCAGTCATTCAGGACCAGTCTAGTACGAGCAAATAGTGAGCTTTAGCATCACTGCTAGCCAACTTGCCTATTCGGTAAGCAACATCTTGCTAATCGTATCTCTATATGACTCATGTCGATTGGGTAGGTATCTCATACCAAGGCTCCCAACCTTCTCTACCACAAAGCCCAAAACCATTTTGATAGTCTTGTAAAATTAACCCGATGCAGTGCATGTATGTGTCCGACACGAACCCTCCAGTTCAAGGACACCTAGTAGCACCTCAATTTTATAAGCCCACTACCGGACGTACTTGACGTGCAAAGGTGAAACATCAGGAATGGCAATATGCTTGATATTAATGAGGGATCTTTCTACCATACTAACATGCATAGATATAAGAAGCAATATCCACCACATATAAACATAAGTATGTGAAATAGTATGGGTCCTTCATGGAAGTCCTTCCAGGATGGATCCAACTCTGATGACCAGGGCGGAACTCCATCTTGTCTGTCACGCTAGGACCCCAAAGCCTCGAATTTGATCTCTGTCCTCAGGTCATAACAACTAGTAATGAATTCTCAGAAAATCACAATTTGACACGCATGTTGTTATACAATGTAATGAAAGCACTTTGGCTCTTGTCGGCCAACAATCATGACATGCAGGTCATGTTAAATTACACACATGCATCACATACATATGAGCCATAGTACTCACATCAAACCTGTAAAACAAACTTATGCATAGAATCTCATTCTACCGGTTTGTGTGATCGTGTACGAAATACAAAGCGCTACGCACACGGCTGTCCCGCTACGAAATACAAGGCACTACGCACACGTTTTTGGAAATCACACATCGCATATGCACTCCGATCACGCCCAATGTTCTAATCTGGCTGATCTCATCGATCCTCGCAAACCGGATATGAATTTACGTAGGGGTAGGTTGTATCACGACCTCATCGATTCCGATTGACAGAAAACATAGCCTCAATCTATATTGATGTGCAATTGATCTCATCAACCGTGCACATAGCCGATCTTATGAAAGACAACGGATCTCATCCGCTGCCTCCACATATCAAATATGCATCCAATCTGAATCCAAATCCTATAACAGAGGCTCTGATACCACTCTTGGGTTCTGCCGTAGGTGCATCGCATGCAAAATAAAATTTTCCTACGTGCAGAACAGCCAAGAACATGCTATGGAGATGGATCACAGTTCGTTACCACTAGACGCGCAGTGTTGTGTACAGAAAGTAGAGTTAGGGCATCGCGTTCGTGTAGTCCGTATCCACCTCGTCCGATCTCCATCAAACAGCCGACCCGATCTCCTTCGTACAGCCGGCCCGATCTCCCTCGAACTACCAGTCGCCGGATCCCACGTACAGGTTCATAGGAGCGGCGCAAGTGCACAACCTCTAATGGTATCCATGCATGCAAGACGAACACCGTGCGGCGGATTGCTAGGTCCAGTCACATAGTCGGTAGCGGCGAGTGGAGGTGGCTAGTTGAAACTCATGCAAGCCATAATGATGGTGCCGAAGTGATCAACCGGATGGGAGTGCTGCACCTCCACTATACATAGGCATCCGGCGCGGGCTCAACTCTTGGGCCGCACAGGGATCCTAAAGCCCACGTGTTCCGTCCCTTAAGCGCGCGACCGCTTAGGTTCTCGTTCACTTGGTCGTGAATCAGATCACATCCGGCTCGACTAGTCGATAGTGGCCTCTAGCAAGGCATGTCGACTCGAAGTGTCTGATGAAGCTAGTTAGGCGAACCTGTACTTCACATTTCTATTCCCTTTGCCACATGATATATGTTGTCGTGCTCAAGGCGACATGGTCATCCTTGTTGCAGCACGACCTTATTATCGTTCGGGTGAATCCGACCAACACTTCGGATTATCTCATAATCCTCATCACATGGCCATGCTTATCCAGGTCAGATCACCCGAGAGGCCCACAGTATATCTCTCCTGATCGGAGGGGTAAATCCCATCTTGCTTGACCATGTCTCGCAGCATGGGTCTGGACAAGCCCGAAACCTACCTTTGTAACTACCCAGTCACGGAGTAGCATTTAGTTGGCCCAAAGCAAGTCTGTCACCATCTCAGGTACATGCACCAGCTCAAGTCTTAGGGCATAGAACGTATGTTGTACTAGAGCCTCACAGATGATCTATCGATGCGTCTCGTAGTTGGGTCTGTCCAACTCAGACCTTATCTCAACTCGGATCAGACTATGTCGAATCCGACCAGACCTTTCTGAGTCCATATTATCCGGCTAGCATCCAATGCTACATGGTCAGTGAGACTGAACCATCCATCGTGTCATATGCTAGTCTTATTAGTTGTGCGTCCAAACAACCCTTTCGACTAGGGACCATTTAGGACAGTTATCATACAATGCATAGTCTCACAAACATGTCACGTACTTATTAATACACATCACCGATAATGTCCAAGGACTATCTTTATTCATAAACACATAGGAAATATCATCATACATGATTTCCCACCTCATCCCTGTTCTCTTGCATTTCTTTGGCCCAACTTGTGTCTTCTGGTCCAAAAAATATACAAAAATTTTCACGGTGTTTGGGATTAATTTGGTACTTATTTTTTGCAAAGTAAAAAACAAGCAAAAACAGCAGCTGGCACTTTGGCACTGTGTCAATAGGTTAGTCCCAAAAAATGATATAAACTTGCTATAAAATTATTGTAAAACATCCAAGAGTGATATTATAGCACCATGGAACAAGCAAAACTTGTAGATACGTTGGAGACATATCAACATTCCCAAGCTTAATTCCTACTCGTCCTCGAGTAGGTAAATGATAAAAACAGAGTTTTGATGTGGAATGATGCCTAACATGTCCATCACATATTCTTTTCTTTGTAGCATTCAAATTTAGGCTTTTAGATGCTTCAAAGCAATAGTCTAGTTTTGACATGAAAACTTTAATACTCGAGCATATCAAGAAGTAACCATGTCTTTCAAAATAACAACACTAAAGCAAGTTATCGCTAGCCCATCACCTCAATCATTGATCCATTCAAGAAACACACTCAAATATTATCTACACCTAATGCAAAAGTATGATCATAGTGCCTCCTAGTTGATCCTTTATAAGAGAAGACGGAGACTCAAATTGAAAATAAAAATTGCATCAACTAAATAGATAGACCCTTCGTAAAGGGAAGTAGGGATTTGTAGAGGTGCCAAAGCTGAAGGCTTAAATTGAGAGAGAGAAAATATTTTGGGTGGCATGCCTTTCCTATCAACAAAAATGACGAAGAGATTTCAATATCTTTCCATGCTAGATACATCATAAGCGGATCCCAAATAGAAAATAAAGTTTATTCCTTTTCCACCATACTTTCACTTTGCATGGCTAGCCGAATCCACGACTGCGTTCCATACAAATAGTTTCCAAGCAATTTATTATTTGACACAATAAAGTAAAAAATCTTTTTATTTTTGGACTGGGCATCCCTATTACCGTCGTACTCTCAAGTGATTATAAGTGAATAAACACTCATCTTGAGAATAATACATCTAGCATGGAAAAATATCGGTCACCCCTTCCGTTTCATGAGCGGTACGAGCACATAAAAAGGAAAATTTATTTTTAAAATTAGAGATGGCACATACAAATTTGCTTGGAACGGCATGTAAATACTATATATAGGTACGTATAGTGCACTCATATGGCAAAACTGGATTTAAGGATTTTGGATGCACAAGTAGTATTTCTACTTAGTACAAGGGAGGGCTAGCGAATAGATTGAGGAGCATTGAACCAAGAAACAAAAAATGACATAAGCGAGCATTAAGCATAACTAACACCGAATAATGCACCATAAGTAGGATGTAATTTCGTAGAAAAACTATTGACTTTCGTGCTGGCATAGGGAATCACAAACCTTAACATCAATATTCTGACTAAGCATAATTACTCACTAACATAACTCACATATTACTATGGTCATGTCTCAAAACTATTACAAAGAATCAAGTTTAATTAGTCCAATGATATTCAAGAAAGTTCTTATTATATCCCTCTTGAATATCTATCACTTCGGGACTAGTTTCATATATTGCAATTGCTTTTGACAAGGTCATATAGATTTAAGTGAAGAACATGAGCATAAAAATTTCATCTCTCAAAATAATATAACTGAAGCATGCAATAACTTATTTATTGGGCTGCCTCCCAACAAGCGCTATCGTTTTATGCCCCTACCTAGGCATAACACATAGATTCAAGTATTGTCATCCTTAGATTTTACTCCATAGAAGGCCCTCATGATTGATTCATATGGTGGCTTAATTATTGTTCGAGGGAAGTGTTCCATACACTTTCTAAGTGGAAACTGAAATTTAATGTTGCCTTCTTTCATATCAATCATGTCACCTATAGTACATAAAAACGGTCTACCAAGTATGATGGGACAAGACGGATTGCAACCAATATCAAGAACAATAAGATCAATGGGCACATAGTTCCTATTTGCAAGAATAATAACATCATTAATTCATCCCAAAGGCTTTTTAATAGTAGGATCCTCCAAGTGCAAATTAAGAGAGTAATCTTCAACACTGGTAAGACCAAGCACATCACATAGAGATTTCAGAATTGTGGAAACAATATCACCCAAATCACACAAAGAAAATAATTCATATTTTTTAATCTTAACTTTAATGGTAGGTTCCCACTCATCTTGCAATTTCCTAGGAATTGAAATCTCTAATTCCAACTTTTCTTCTAAGGATTTTATCATGGCATCCACAATATGTTTAGTGAAATATTTATTTTGTTCATAAGTATGAGGTGAATTTATCATTGATTGCATAAAAGAAGTATAATAAACCAAGGATAAAGTCTCATAATTAAAATCTTTATAATGAAAAATAGTCGGCACATCACTAGTTAAAGTTTTGACCTCTTCAAACCCACTTTTATCAAAAAATTCATCAAGATTTTCACCCTCCTAATTATTGGGCCGCCCTCTAGCTATGGTTGACTCTTCTTAATTCCCTTTATCATCAATTTTAACATTACTAAAAAAGGAATCAATTCAGCAGACACTAATCACACTAAGATGTTCATCATTGTTATGAAAGTAACCGCTAGAAAACGCTTTTTCTAAAAAATCTCTTTTAGCTCTAAGCATAGCGGTTGTTTTCTTACTTTCATCCATAGAAACATATAAAGATTTAATAGATTCATTAATCTTAGGTGGAAAATCGTCAACTTGAGATTTTCTATATCATGGGAAATTCTATCCATGCTTTTAGACATATCATCAATCTTATTCAAGTTTTCTTGTATTGTAGTATTGAAAGACTTTTGAGCATTGATAAATTCTTTAAAACTTTTCTCAAGATAAGAGGAGTTCCTATTATTATTGTAAGAAGAATTACCATAGTAATTACCATAGTTATTAGAGGAACTTTCAGGAAAATGCCTAGGATTAAAATTACCTCTATAAGCATTGTTATTGAAATTATTTCGTGAGATGAAGTTCACATCTACGGAATCACTATTTTACTCAATCAAAGTATACAAAGCCACATTATTAAGATCAATAGGAGCACTTTTACTAGCTACCAACGTCATAAGAGCATCAACTTTTTCACTCAAAGTAATAATTTCTTCTACCGAATAAACCTTTTTACTAGTAGGTGCTCTTTCGGTATGCCATTGCGAGTAATTTGCCATAATATTATCTTGCAATTTAGTAGCATCACCCAAAGTGATTTCCATAAAAGTACCTCCCACGGTGGATTTCTAGAGACAAAATTCAATCCCGCATAAAAAAATTCTATGATCGTGCAAAGATTTAAACCATGAGTAGGACAATTTCTTAGGATTAATTTCATTCTTTCCCAAGATTGGGCAACATGTTCATGCTCAAGTTGCTTAAAATTCATGATTTGAGTTCTAAGGGAAATAACTTCCGCGGCTGGAAAATACTTAGTAATAAAAGCATCCTTGCACTTATCCCAAGAATTGGGACGATTGCGAGGCAAAGAAGAAAACCAAATTTTTGCATGATCCCACATGGACAAAGGAAATAATTACAACTTCACAATATCATTGTCCACATATTTTTTGTTTTGCATATCACACAATTCTAGGAACGTGTTTAGATGGGACACGTCATCCTGATTAGGAGTACCGGAAAATTGATCTTTCATGACAAGATTCAACAATGTGACACTAATAACATAAGACTCCGCACTTGTGGCGGTAGGAGAAATAGGACTGCTAATAAAATCATTATTATTGATATTGGAAAAATCACACAACTTGGTGTTTTCTTGAGTCATTGTGACACGCAAACAAGATTGCAAGCAAAGAAGACATCTGACGAGAAAAGGTAAACGAAAAAGAGAAGGTGAGTAAAACAACATTTTTGTGAAGTCGGGAGAGGAAAACGACAGGCAAATGGAAAATAATGTAAATTGCAAGGAGATGATATTTGTGCTTAGGAACTTTATACATGTTGATGATGTCTCCCCGGCACCAAGATTAGCACGCGAAGAGATTGCTTCCTCCCAGGCAACGGTGTCAGAAATTCCTTTGACGCGGCTTGAGACTGCATCGATATTTCCCCAAAGAGGAACGAATGATGCAGCACGGTGATGGTAACTGTTTACCTCAGTTAAGAAACCAAGGTATCAATCTGTAGAGGAAGATCAAGAACCTACATAAACATCACCTACACACAAATAATAAATACTTGCAACCCAACGCGTGAAAGCGCATTTGCTGCCTTGGTGGTTTTGGTAATTAATAACAACATATATGTCATTGAACTAATATTTCCACTAAGCATGTTACAAGAAAATTTCAAGGATGGGTTCGCAAAAGGATTGTGGAATACCCCAAGATGCAAGGAAATGGATTAGCAAAGCTTCAAGGAAGAGGACTCTACATTTTACTTTGTGAGAAATTGTAACACCCAAAAATTTGACCATGTTTTATTAATTAAAATTTTGCGAGGAAATGAAATTTTTATTTTCTGGATCAACTATTGAGTTCAGAATCACTCCTTTCTTCTGAATTGTGGATTTTTCCCTCCAAATAGAAACTTTTCAAAACTATTGTTGGACTTGAGTATCTGCCCAAAGATACATTTCATTTTATTTGATATGATGAGTGAAAGCCTTTTTATATATTATTTTTCCAAAACTCTATCTCTTTTAAAATGGCATTTCGTTCTTTTATGAGTCTCTTTTGCACTAACAACCAATTGATAACTTCATTTCAAAAATTCCACAAAACTTTGGGAGTGACATGTGATGTCCCTAGATCACTTTTATGCAAAAAACTCTCTTAGTCATTTGAAGATTTTGAGCCCTACCTCAAGTTTTCAAATCTGGTTCAGTTTGTAGTTTGCACTACAACCTATTTAAATATTACCTTAAAAATTCCATGAAAATTTGGAGATGTCAGTAGATGTATATAATTCATCTTTATGCAAAAGCCCATTTGTGTTCTTTGGAAAATTTGAGCAAACCATCCTCTTTTGCATTCTGGTCCAGTTTGAGGTTTTGTACTGCAACACCATTCTATCTTCCTCTAATGACCATGGGATTTTTCCTACTCTTAGTCCTCCCTACCAAACCCTTAAGTCCAGGAGTTGAGGTCCAATGGAATAAGTTTTGACCATGCTATAGCCTCATCTAGTTTCTGTCCAGAAACTAACTTTTGCAAAACTTGCATTAGCAACTTTCTTGTAATCATAAAACATTCATGCATTATCACCAGCATCTAGAGAGACCCCAACCTGGAGATTTTTACCACGAGAAGAGTTGTCTTAATGCCCATAGAATTTTGTCGAGCACCTGGTGTGCCTGAATAGAACTGGCATGCTTATGAACTTGCATTGTGGACTTGTCCCCGTGGCCAAACCGGCATGTCCTATAGCTTCCTTATTCCCACTAGCATAGACCAGTTATTTTGCATGCGCATCTGTAGGTTTTTACTCTCCCTGGCATTTCGTCAAACACCTTCGGTGCATGCCCAGAGCACGCCACTTGCAGCCGCGCGCTCGAATCGCCGCACCCCACCTACCCCGTCCCTGGCCTTTCCCTACCTATAGGGACACGCCCCCGACCTCCCCAACGCCGCAGAGACACTCAGTCGTCCCTTGCCGTGTCGCAGCATCGCCGTTAGGGCTTGCTGGCGGCTAGCCTGCGGCTGCTGCCATTCTGCCATGGACGGCGCCGCCCAAGCCACAACAACGCGCCAGCTGCCCCGGCAACAGGCCGAGCTCATCTGCAAGCTCATCGGTTAGCGCCGACCAGCGCCACGTTGTCCCTAGCAACATAATGGCGGTTCACTGGTGTTCTTATCCTCGGAGCTGTGGGAACCGACGCTCCCCGGCTATAAATATCCCCAGGACCTCATGAGCTCGTCAGCACCATGAGAGAAGAAGAGTGAAGCCTCCCTAGCTCCATTTTAGCCGGGCGCCTTCGTCTTCCCCAACCCCGATGACTTCGGCCGCCGACGTTCCTCGGCTAGATTAGCCACAGCCCGAGTGCCCCAGCTTGCCCTATCGCCAGCATCCGAGCCCCCTGGACCCCATGGAGCCACCTCTCCACTCATCCTCGATCGAGAGCCACCGTTGCCTGAACCCCCATTTACCCCCGAAGTCGCCGTCCGCCCCAAAGCTCGCCGCCGGCGACCCTGCCCTCCCCTCCGGCCATGGCCACCACTGGGAGAACCACAAGGATCCCGAGGACTCATTCCCATGCCTAGGACCCCGCGAGGAGCCATCGTTCATCGGCAACGGTCGCTGGAGACCTCTCCTCCCCTCGGCTAGAGGAGGGAGACGACCGAATTGACCGTAGTCAAACCTGTCCGAGGGGCCATGCTCGTCAGCGATAGAGCGAGCCGGAGTAGTTTTAAGTGGAGGGGTAAACCCCGAAGTACGTCTCCTTTTTCCCGAAAGCGTATTTCGTCCGAATCGTTTTCTTTTAAATGTTTTATTAAAAACAGAACTTTGACTATTCTTTAACTGAGTATAACTTTTAAAATATAACTCCAATGAACGTGATTCTTGTTCTGTTGTTTCCCAAATTCCATCTAGTTTATTTTCATATTTATTTGAAAATTTTCCAACACAAATTTTTGTGCTGATTTTGAATTGTGTGTTGATTAGAATAATTTCAAATAGGAATTTGGAGTGAAGATCAAGTTTGGAGTGCACCTCAAATACATACACATTGAAGGCAAGCATTCTGAACCCTGGTATAGTATTTGTCGTGTGTTGCTTGATGTGACTATAACATTGAGTTGACCTGAAGTATGCATTATTTCATATGACGGTGTGATCATGTTTACAAATGCATGCTGAAAATCCCTTGCTGTTGGAATTAATATGCTTGTGAAATTATACACCCTCATATGCCGTTCATGCCTACCCAAAGGAATCGGGAGAAGTCACTGTCTCGGGTAGACACGAGCTTAGTGCTGACATCTCGTTGGAGCGAGAATGGTCAGTAAGGCATGAAGGGGTATGATGAGTGGTGATTTTGTGTAATGTCGTGAAATTTATTTGTTGTGCTAACCATGCAGAGAATACACAACCTCCCGAGTCGACCATAGATCGAGTATTGTCCCCGTTCTCCTTCTTTTCATACTGCCACATGTTTTCTGCAAAGAATACGGTTTAGTTAGTTGAAACCTCTTTCCATGTACACACCTGTAACATCCCAAAATTCCATTTTGGAATGTTATGAAATATAGCTATGCATCATCATCATCATTGCTTGAATGTACAAAATAGTTGAAATGCTTCTTCTGACTTTCTGAAAGTCCCTTTCTATTTTAAATATGTTGCTTTCACCTATTTGAAAACCTTGGAAAAATTTCAAAATAAGAGGGGAGTAACATGACACTCCACACCAGGGTCATCTTGGTGATATATTTGAACAATAAGAACCAGGGGGTCTTTTGAAATATAATTGCAAAAGGTTTTAAAACCAAATAAGCAATTTCTGAAAAAATATTTATTTTTTCAATTACTCAAATGATAGAGGAAAAATGTTCATTCAATAGCATTAATTCTCCTGATCATTTTGATATATATATTTCCTATATTTGGAAATTTTTTGAATGCTTTTAAAGAGGTTTTACTGCTCTAGATATTAAAAAGGAAACGAATTTATTTGAAAACGGGCCGGCCCACGGGCATTAACTCGCGAATTCATTACGAGCCGACCGACCGACGCGCTGACGCTGCCCTCTCTCTCTCTGACACCCTGGCCCCACTGCTCGATCCCGATGAAGATGCGGTCATCTCCTTCCTCGCGCGTGCATGCCGTCGCCGGAGATCTCTCTCCCGGATCTCCCTCCTCTCTCCCTCCCCCAACCCCGCACCTGGACCTATAAATAGCCCCGGCTCGCCGCTGTCCATTCCACCCCGAGCCCCACTCTGCCCTCGCCAGAACCACCCCACACGAACTCGCCGGAGTTCGGATCCCCACCGGATCTTTCCCGAGCTCGTGCCCGTCGTCTCCGTCACCCCAGCCCTCTCCGACACCACCAGACTACTCCGAAGCCTTGCCGCCGTCACTTGAGCACCTCAGACACCGCCCCCGACCACCGGAGCGTCGCCCCCGACAACCTCATCGCCTCGGCCTCGCCGAAGAACCCCCTCGTTGGCGACCTCTTCTCTGTGAGCTCTCCCTCCCACTCTGTAGCCGTTCGATCGTAGATCAACGCACGAGATTAGATCCGTTTAAATCCGAACCGGTATCCTCTAATGTTCGGTCGACCATCAGTAAACACCCGCATGCACGCTCTTTCGACCAATAGGAACCTGACACGTAACTCCTGTCCGGTCGTTCGTTTTTTTTCTTTTTCTTTTCTGATTTAGAAAACAGAATGCATCCTGATTTTGTTTTTATCATATCTTTTAAACTATTTAGTGTTTTTAGTTGATTCTTTTTTGCATTAGTTCACATTTTTGATGTAGTTTATGTCTCTATATTTAGATTTCAAATTTGAGCTTTAAACTTTGAATCTAATCAAATTTGTTCAAATTACTAAAATCTGAATAACTAGAGTATAAAATAGATTTTTGTATGAATCTTTTTGCTACTGCTTGGTATTAGTTAGGACTATAAGCATGCTTAGTATGAGAATTTTAGGATGAATTTGTTTAGTGTTTTAACTATAAACAAAATCTGCCTAGTGGTTAGTATAGTTTAAATAATTTAGTTTTAGTTAGTTCAAATCAGAATTGTTATATGTTGTTTTTAGTAGGTTCTGTTGTCTAAACATTAGGTGTTTTACTTGCTTATAATAATAATATAATTTGCTTAGTTTATTTCTAGATTGTTATAGGAATCTTTACTCTTTTTCAACTAGGTTTAATTTGATTAAAACACACTAGTTAGTAATAGTTTTTTTAATAAAGTTTAGATAATTAAATTCTGTTTTCTAAGAAAAGTTTTAGTAAATTCTTTTCTGTTAGGAGAATTGTTTTATTAATAAAATTGTAGTTTATTTCACTCTATTGTTAATAAACTCTAGCCCACTTCAGGTAGTAGTGTTTATCAAAACTTTTAAAACCCTACTAAGATTTTTCTTAACAAAACTTTAAAGGGATTTAATTCTGTCTATTAATAAAATATTTCTATTGTTCTTTTCTGTCAACTATTGTTTTGTTAATACCAATAATTCTATGTTATTAGTAGTAGTTTACCCATCAACTTTAAAAAAACCAAACTATGTGTTGATCTCCTTTTTCTTTTGATTGTGCCTTGTTTTGTCTTGAGTGATTACTAGTTCATTCCTGATTTTTGTGAGTTACAATATTTTGTTGTATTCTTATTGAGTGCTCTTGTTTGATTCGTTAGATCATCCGGAGTGCGAAGCTTGTTACCTAGAGTCCCTCGAGTACGAAGATCGTCAATCAGGCAAGTCACTTTGACCATGTATACCTATGTTTTTATTGCATTAGTTCTACCATCTCCCCAATTGCATGCAAAGTAGGTAAATTGGAAACTTGGTTACTTGTTGTAGTATCATGTGGTAGGTACCCCTCAACCCTTGACACATTGGCCCCGGGAAACGTTGTTTTACATTTTGCTATGCTATTAGTAGACGGGGTTGGTTGTGTGATTCATGAGAGTTGTGAGTTAATAATTTCAAGACCTACAAGATGAAACAGACTTCAAGACTCCGAGTTTTCAACATACCTCTGGGTGGATGATGGTTGAAGGGCGCCCTGGAGAAACCAGTGGTTAGCCTAGATGATGCTGGAGATGTGCCAGTATTCATGCGGAAAGGTCCACCCAGGCACAAAGAGATGGATGGATGCTTCAAGACCCAAGGCTTACCTGCATATCCACAAGTCATTATGGGCTCTGGCTTGGTTGGATATCGTGGTGACCCTAGACAGGAGCTGCTACGAGAGGTAGAAGAACGGTAGGAAAGGATGGGCACCGACATAGTCGCAGGGAAACCCTTTGGAAGACCATGTTTTGGTCATCCGTTTCTCAAACACCCCGAAGTGCGAGAAAATCAAACGGAGGAGACCAAATCTTGTGGGGAACGTGTGCAAAACTCTGCAGAGTACTCAAACCTAATCGATTAGCCGTGTCCACGGTCATGGACAGTTTGAGCCGAAGGAACTGAAACTATCTGGAACTGTCAACACAATTAATTATATTGATGTGGGTTATAAATGTCAACTTGGGTATGAGAATTGGTTGGTGGAACCATCTCATTAATCAACCAACATTGTAGTAATTATGCCCTTGCCCACTCTTGTTGTAGGAAAATTTTGGCTTTATGCAAAAACTTACTACTCCACCTGCCATATTTGCATATAGACTAGATGATTACTTTACCCCCTCTCTTGTGACTTTGCCGGCATATTCAATATGCTGACCTATACGGCTGCAACGTATCATGTTGCAGAATACTTTTCCGACCAGGAGTGAGGATACGCTCTACGCTCGGTGAGATGCCCTTGGAGTCACATGGACTCATTTACCTTCGATGCTTCCGCGAGATTTATATATTCTCATGAGTTGGCCTTTAGCCACTTTATTGTAATCTTTATTGTAATAAAGGACTCAATATGAGATTTATGATTAGTAAATGTTGTGTGATTCCCCTTTGATATATACATTGATGTACCGTGTGTGTACCATCATGATCTTGGGATGGTACGGAAACACCGGAGATTCGACCTTTCAGGTCGGGTCGCTACAGAAATGGTATCAGAGCACACACTGACCGTAGGACGTCACCTCTAGGATTGGAAAAAACCTTAGGATCATTATTTTTTCTTGTTTTACAAATTCTTACATTCTCATCTACTCGTTTCTGACTTCCCTCCGATTTTTTCAAAATTTATAGATGGCCACCTTCATCCTAGTGTTGATCACGGAGTTTTGCCAGCCTGACACAACGATGCCCTTTGACAAGGAGCTGATGAGGATCGTCAGGGACGTGAGGATTGCTTTGCTGAGCATCAGCAGGACTCCTATCATGTCTTTTCCCCAAGACGAACGCTACAAGATTGAGGTGCACATCCTAGGGAAGACCTTTGGGAATCGGAAGGAACCCATCGACTTCAAGTTTGTGGCACCCAGCTGGATACTTGGAAGAGACATGGCCATTCATCGTGCCCTTGGACGTATTCAGGAGGAATACAGAGGTGGGACCATTTCACCAGGACTCGGCGTGGTTTGTCGCAGGGATGCCAATGGAAACATCATAACCACACTCACTGAAGAGACCTTGGAGACGCACGTCAGGACCTTGGAGCTTCGAGTATGTGCAGATACGAAGACCATCAAGAATCTGATGAACCGCGAGATTGACCTCGAAGCTGACTTACGAGAAGCCGAGTACGAGCATGAGTATGAAGTGAAGGATTTCTTAGAGAGGATCGACAAGCTAAACACTCGCATCGCAACTCTGGAGGAACAGATGGACATGGGGGAAAATCTTCACCCCGAGGGAGACTTGGCTCCTTTCATCAGCGACGATGATGACTATGAGGAGAGCACCACTAGAGGAGGCTCAGTCAGCATGTACTTTTGAGGAAAACTTTAGTTATGCCCCCATGTATCCTCATTTTTGACGTTAAAGCGTAGGTCGATGTTTAGTTTGAATGGAGATTTGTATCTCGATGTTTGACCTTGATTGAATAAATGAATGAGTGTTTGGTGTGATATGTTTGTTGCATTGCATATGGGTAGTGAATTTCCCCTTTTAGGTCCTTCTTCTATTCTAATTCTCACCCCTCTGAAAACAGCAAGATGCCTCCATGACGTGAGTCCGACTTCACCTTCCCGCTGAAACTCATGCAACTCCTTCAGCAGCAGAATGCATTGATGCAGCTATTGATCCAGAATCAGAACAACAACCAGAACAACAACAACCACCATCCACCTCAGGCTGACAACCTCACCCATTTTCTGAGGTTCAACCCTCCAACCTTCTCCAGCAGCACTGTGCCCATTGTGGCAGATGACTGGCTCCGTAAGATGGAGAGGGAACTCGTCACCGCTGGATGTAGTGACGGTGAGAATGTGCCCTTTGCCGCACATCAACTCGAAGGACCAGCAGCTTCATGGTGGGAGAACTACACCACCACATATCCTATTGCTGGTGTGACTTGGGAACAATTCAAGCTTGCTTTCTGCACCGCACATGTCTCAGCTGGAGCTATGAGTCTGAAGAAGCGTGAGTTTTGCAACTTACGCCAGGGGAACCGTTCCGTGGCCCAATACATGGATGACTTCAGCACATTGGCTCGTTATGCACCAGCAGACGTGGCCGATGATGCGGCCAAGCAGGAGGAGTTTCTGGAAGGACTCAACAATGAGTTGAGCATACAGCTGGTAGTGGCTACCTTCAACAACTACCAAGAGCTGGTGGACAAGGCCCTCATCTTGGAGGGAAAGCAGCAGCAAATTGAGAACCGCAAGAGGAAGTATACTCAAGGGAAGTTTAACTCTGGAGCTCATCAGAAGCCCCGCTACTCCCCGTACTCAGGGAATACCGGATCAGGGACCGGTAAGTTTGGAAGGCACACTCATGCCATGCACAACCATGGAGGACACAACCATGGAGGAAATGGGAATGCCCGTCCCAACCATGGCAACTTCAAGACTGACAATGGGAATGGGAACAACAACCAGCACCGTCACGCTCCTACTCAGAAGGATCTAAGCCACATCACCTGTTTCAAGTGCCAGAAGACAGGGCACTATGCTACTGAGTGTCCCGAGAGCAAGCAGGGAAATGGAAACGGAAACAACAACGGCAACTCCGCAGCCAAGAAGCCAAATCCATTTCCTCGTGCCTAGGTGAACCACCTCGATGTGGAATAAGTATATGATCAGCCCGAGACTGTGGTTGGTAAGTTTTTATTGCATTCACGTCCAGTTACAATACTTTTTGATTCAGGTGCAACTCATTCATTCATATCAAGGGTAGTTGTGGAAAAGTATGGTTTGCCAACAAAACCCTTAGTCAGCCCATTAAGGTCAGTTCCCCAGGAGGTATGATGATGGTAGGGATAGGATGCCATGCTTTGAAACTCAATATAGGAAACCATGTTTTTCCCACCGACCTCATCGTCTTAGAATCCCAAGGATTGGATGTAATCCTAGGCATGGATTGGATGACCAAGTATGAAGGAAACCTTGACTATCCCAGCAAGTCTATCTTGCTCACCACCCCGGAGAACAAGAGTATTAAGTATGTATCCCGACGCACACGTATGAGTGCTTGGTTAAATTCACTCACAGGAGTTGTTCAGGAGGAAGTACCTATGGTAAAAGACTTTCCGGATGTATTCCCGGAAGAATTACCAGGCATGCCACCACATAGAGAGATTGAGTTCCTGATAGAGCTACTGCCAGGGACAGCCCCAATTTCCAAGAGACCCTATCGGACGCCCGCAAATGATCTAGTGGAAATAAAGAAGCAAATTAAGGAGTTATTGGACAAAGGGTATATTCGCCCAAGTTCTTCACCTTGGGGAGCCCCAGTTCTTTTGGTGGAGAAGAAGGATAACACCTTGAGAATGGTAGTCGATTATCGTGCCTTGAACGAGGTGACTATCAAGAACAAGTACCCTCTGCCGATGATTAATGACTTGTTTGATCAGCTAGTACGCGCCAAAGTATTCTCCAAGATCGATCTTCGATCAGGGTATCACCAACTGAAGATTCGTGAACAGGATATACCCAAAACAGCTTTCACCACCAGGTATGGCTTATATGAGTATACAGTCATGTCCTTTGGTTTGACTAATGCTCCTGCCTAATTCATGAATTTGATGAACAAAGTGTTTATGGAATATTTCGACAAGTTTGTCATGGTGTTCATCCATGACATTTTGATATTCTCCAAGAGCGAGGAAGAACACAAGGAACACTTGCGTTTAGTTCTGGAGAAGCTTAGAGAGCATCAGTTATATGCCAAGTTCAGCAAATGTGAATTTTGGCTGACGGAAGTCGGATTCCTTGGACATATTATTTCTGGAGAAGGAATAGTCGTAGACCCCGCTAAGGTTGAAGCCGTCACCGAGTGGAAGTCACCCACCTCAGTTAAGGAGATCCGCCGTTTCCTCGGACTTGCCGGATATTACCGGAGGTTCATTGAGAATTTCTCAAAGATTGCCAAGCCCATGAGGGAGTTGTTGAAAAAAGAGTCTAAGTATATTTGGACTGAGGAATGTGAAGCCAATTTCCAGGAGTTGAAGAAACGTTTGGTCACAGCCCTAGTGTTGATTTTGCCCAATATTCGGAAGGACTTCCAGGTTTATTGTGATGCTTCACGTCAAGGATTTGGAGGAGTACTCATGCAAGATGGAAAGGTTGTAGCTTATGCATCCAGACAACTACGACCTCATGAGTTGAATTATGCCACCCATGATTTGGAACTAGCAGCCATAGTGCACGCACTCAAGACCTGGAGACATTTCCTTGTCGGAAATAGTTGTGATGTTTACACCGATCATAAGAGCCTCAAGTATATCTTCACGTAGAAAGAGTTGAACCTCAGACAGAGGAGATGGTTAGAGTTAATCAAGGACTATGACATGAGATTACATTACCATCCAGGAAAAGCCAATGTTGTGGCAGATGCTTTGAGTCGGAAGAGTTATGTGAACACACTCATAGCGGAAGGATTATCCCAGGAGTTAACCAAAGATCTCAGAGAGCTCCGGCTAGAGATAGTTCCAAGCGGATATGTTGCCACACTGGAAATCCAGTCCACCTTGACCGAAAGAATTCGAGAAGCCCAGAAATCGGACAAGGAGATAGCTGAGATAAAGCAGAGAATGGAGGAAGGCAAGGCTAAAGGTTTTCGTGAGGATGAACACGGAACTTTGTGATTCGAGAACCAAATCTATGTGCCCAATGACCCAGAGCTCAGGAAGTTGATACTTCAAGAAGCCCACGATTCCCCTTACTCAATACACCCAGGCAACACCAAGATGTATCTGGATTTAAAGGAAAGTTACTGGTGGACGAGTATGAAGAAGGATATTGCGGAACATGTTGCAATATGTGATGTTTGTGAGCGAGTAAAGGCGGAACATCAGAAGCGAGCAGGGTTACTCCAACCTTTGCCGATACCCGAGTTGAAATGGGAAAAGCTTGGTATGGACTTCATCACAGGACTACCCAGGACCCGTTCAGGTTATGATTCCATCTGGGTAATGGTCGATCGTTTGACCAAGGTGGCTCATTTCATTCCAGTGAAGACCACCTATACCAGTGCTAAGCTAGCCAAGATATATATGACCAGGATCGTATGTCTGCATGGGAGGAGTATCGTGTCAGATAGAGGAACACAATTTACCTCAAAGTTTTGGCATCAGCTACATGAAACTTTGGGTACAAGATTGGAGTTCAGTACAGATTTTCATCCGCACACCGATGGACAGACTGAGAGAGTCAACCAGATTGTGGAGGACATGTTGAGAGCCTGAGCGCTAGACTATGGGTCCAATTGGGATGACACAAAATTCTCATACAACAACAGTTATCAAAACAGTCTGAAGATGGCCCCTTTCGAAGCTTTATATGGAAGGAGGTGCAGAACACCATTGATGTGGGATGGTGTTGGAGACCGACAACTTTTTGGTCCCAAGCTTATCCGAGATTCTGAAGAGAAAGTGAAGCTGATTCGGGACAGACTCAAGATAGCTCAATCTCGATAGAAGAGTTATGCTTATAGCAAATGCAAGGAAGTGACGTATGAAATGGGAGACCGAGCATATCTTCGTGTGTCCCCACTTCGAGGAATTAAGAGGTTTGGTGTTAAAGGAAAGTTAGCACCCAGATTCATAGGCCCCTACAAAATTCTGCAACGTAGAGGCGAAGTTGCATACAAGCTGGAATTGCCGGAAGGATTGTCCGGAGTTCATGATGTTTTCCATGTGTCCCAGCTGAAGAAATGCCATGCTGAGATGGCTGATATTCCTTTGAGAGACACCGTGCCCCTAGAGGCCATACAACTTGACAGTGATTTGACCTGCGAGGAGAAGCCTGTCAAAATCCTTGAGACTGCCAACAGAGTTACCCACAGAAGGATCATCAAGTTCTGTAAGGTTTTGTGGAGTCAGCACATCGAGGAAGAAGCCACCTGGGAACGCGAAGATCTTCGTAGAGACCACCCGCACCTATTTTCTAGCCAACCCGAATCTCTAGGGCGAGATTCATCTTAAGGTGGGTAGGTTTGTAACATCCCAAAATTCCATTTTGGAATGTTATGAAATAGAGCTATGCATCATCATCATCATTGCTTGAATGTATCAAATAGTTGAAATGCTTCTTCTGACTTTCTGAAAATCCCTTTCTATTTTCAATATGTTGCTTTCACCTATTTGAAAACCTTGGAAAAAGTTCAAAATAAGAGGGGAGTAACATGACACTCCACACCAGGGTCATCTTGGTGATATATTTGAACAATAAGAACCAGGGGGTCTTTTGAAAAATAATTGCAAAAGGTTTTAAAACCAAATAGGCAATTTCTGAAAATAATTATTTTTTCAAAGTATTCAAATGACAAACGAAAAATGTTAATGAGTAGCATTAATTCTCCTGGTCATTTATATATATATATTTCCTATATTTGGAAATGCTTTGAATGGTTTTAAAGAGGTTTTACTGCTCTAGATATTAAAAAGGAAACGAATTTATTTGAAAACGGGCCGGCCCACGGGCATTAACTCGCGAATTCATTTCGAGCCGACCGACCGACGCGCTGATGCCGCCCTCTCTCTCTGACACCCTGGCCCCACCGTCCGATCCCGATGATGTCGCGGTCATCTCCTTCCTCGCGTGCGCGCCGCCGACGCCGGAGATCTCTCTCCCGGATCTCCCTCCTCTCTCCCTCCCCTGACCCCGCACCTGGCCCTATAAATAGCCCCGGCTCGCCGCTATCCATTCCACCCCGAGACCCACCCTGCCCTCGCCAGAACCACCCCACACGAAGTCGCCGAAGTTCGGATCCCCACCGGATCTTTCCCGAGCTCGTGCCCGTCATCTTCGTCACCCCAGCCCTCTTTGACACCACCAGACTACTTCGGAGCCTTGCCGCTGTCACCTGAGCACCTCGAACACCTCCCTCGACCACCGGAGCGTCGCCCACGACAACCTCATCGCCTCGGCCTCGCCGGAGATCCCCCTCGCCGGCGACCTCTTCTCTCTGAGCTCTCCCTCCCACTCCATAGCCGTTCGATTGTAGATCAACGCACGAGATTAGATCCATTTAAATCCGAACCGGTATCCTCTAACGTTCGGTCGACCGTCGGTAAACACCCGCACGCACGCTCTTTCGACCAATAGGAACCTGACACGTAACCCCTGTCCGATCGTTAGTTTTTTTTCTTTTTCTTTTCTGATTTAGAAAACAGAATGCATCCTAATTTTGTTTTTATCATATATTTTAAACTATTTAGTGTTTTTAGTTGATTCTTTTTTTCACTAGTTCACATTTGTGATGTAGTTTATGTCTGTATGTTTATATTTCAAATTTGAGCTTTAAATTTTGAATCTAATCAAATTTTTTCAAATTACTAAAATCTGAATAACTAGAGTTTAAAAATATATTTTTGTATGAATCTTTTTGCTACTGCTTGGTATTAGTTAGGACTATAGGCATGCTTAGTTTGAGAATTTTTAGGATGAATTTGTTTAGTGTTTTAACTATAAACAGAATCTGCCTAGTGGTTAGTATAATTTAAATAATTTAGTTTTAGTTAGTTCAAATCAGAATTGTTATATGTTGTTTTTAGTAGGTTCTGTTGTCTAAAAATTAGGTGTTTTACTTGCTTATAATAATAATATAATTTTCTTAGTTTATTTCTAGATTGTTATAGGAGTCTTTACTCTTTGGCGACTATCACTTGTGCACGTTTGAGCATATTGTTCACCAACAAAACCTTACCCATTTTAATAGTATTGGCTTTCCTATGGACTCAAAGTGATTTCTCACAAATATAAAATGTAGAGTCCTCTTGCTTGAAGCTTGGCCAACCTATTTCCTTGCATCTTGGGGTATGTCCACAATCTCCTTTTGCCAATCCTATCATTGAACATTTCCTGAAATATGCTTGGTGGAAACATTAGTTCATTGACTTATATGTTGTTATTAATTACCAAAACCACCAAGGGAGAAAATGTGCTTTCCATCTCCCCCTTTTTGGTAATTGATGACAACATATAGATCAAAGCTTCAACATATGATAACATCAATGAATATAATCATCGCTTTGAGAGGTATGTGGTAAGCAGGAGCTCCCCCTAAATTTGTGCATTATTTTGAATTTGCGTTTGAATGCAAATGCTCAATCGATTAGGTATATGGGGCACTTCTTCTGTGTCACATACAACTTGGTGGTGTGCGAGAATAATTAGAATGAATAACAACACACAACACAATCAAGCAAAGGTGAATGATCATCACATGAGCATTAAGATGATTGGAAATAGTAGCATCTCATCACATAACAATGTATGATCACACATAAACACAAAAGTATCTCACGTCAAATCAAAAGAACCAAATGTTTTGAAAAGCAATAAACACCAAAAAGCTCTCTCACTCGAAGCCTAAAGATTTATATACACTTCTCCCCCTTTGCCAACAAGTTACCGAAAAGTTCAAAGGCATACATCTAAACGTTCTTGGGCATATCTCTTCCGATTGTTGATGAAGGAGTTGAGATGACAGCATTGGCAAAGATCTTTGCAGATGTCGTGGATGGAGTTGGAGTGACGGCTGGAGGAACTTGAGCATATGGAGCAGGAGCTGTGCTGACAGTAGCAGAAGCTGATGAAGAGGGCCTCAAGTCTTGTGCAGGTACTGTGGCTAATCTGGCCTGAGTGGTGAACTGAGTGCCCGACCTTAGAGGTGATTCATCCTCATCATCATGATCATCATCTAAAGTAGAAGAGACCCGAGAGATGTGTACGGAGTCAACTATGCTAAAGCTCTATGACTGTCTTAGTCAGCCTGTCCACCTTATCAGTAAGGGTCTTGATTCTGGTCTCAAAGATCCTTACAAGGCTGTTCTGGTTGTCAAGAATCCTCTTAATGTCCTTATGCATAACCTAAACTGATGCTATCAATAGATCCATTTGCTCACTCCTGGATCGAGGGGCTTGAGCCCTAGTGTCTCTAACTGCCTCTGCCTCTACCTGAGCTGCAGCTGAAGTGGGATGATCAGCATCCATCACCACAACATTGTCCTCGAGATCTGGCTCTAGTGGCAAATGTGGATGATCTATAGCAAAGATGTGCTTCTCCAATTTTGAGTTGATAAGCATTTGGATGTAGGGTGCATAACAACATGAGAGTTTCTGGTCAGCAGCAACCCTCTTGATTTTCTCAACAATCAAGTCCATGACTCTGATCCTGGTGTGACTGTCAAGGTGGATCAACATATTTATGGAGTGGCCTCAGATCATATTGTCAACTTCGGACTTAGGTATCAAGGTATGCCTCGGAATGGTGTTGATAGTGCGGAGGCTAGCCTGAAGAAAGTGGATTGATCCTAGCTTGTGAGACTTCACAATGACAGCAGGGATCTCCTTGTACATATTAGCCATAGCATTGTGGCTAGCCTTGGATTGTGAGAAGACATCCAAGTCACCTGTGCCACAGGAACTCCTAAGATATCAGCCCATTCTTCAACAGTTGATTCATACCTTGCACCTTCAGTCATCCATACAATTCTACCATCTCTGTAGAAGTGTGTAGTGGAGTAGAATTGCATGATCATCTCATCATTGCAGGTTGTGAATTCTCTACCAACAAACTCATCCAAACCTATGAAATGGAAATTGTCTTGGACACTTGGAAAGCAGTCCTCATTCTCCTTGATGAATTTCCAATCAACATATCACATGTTACTCACAGCTGGACTCTTGTCAAAGAGCATAGTCTCATAGAAATCATGTTGCTCTCTAGTATAGAATCTGTAGTCCACATCTATCTTCTTCCTCTGGGCATAAGGATCTGTAGCTCTCCAGGCTCTCAATCCTGAATCCTTCCTCTTCTTCATATCCTCGGCTAGTGGGTAGCTGGCATTGTGCACTAGAGATGTGGTCTGAGATTGATCAAGGTTGTCAAATAATCATCAGCTTCAGCTCTCTGGAGGCAGTCCCTTTGTTCTTCTCAGAAGCTGGAATCTGCCTAGTTGTCCTCTTAGGCTTCTCAGCAGCAGCCTTCTTGGATGTGCCAGTCTGTGGCATAGCATCAGACATCAGTTTCTTTGCCTTCTTCTTGGGAGGAGCCTTTGTAGCTTGCTCATCCTCCTCTTCCTCAGCAGCAACACCAGTTGCTTCCTCTGGTTCCTCATACATGGAGGTAGGCCTGCTAGTCACATGAATAATCCTCTTCCTGGACTTTTTCGCCCCTGCCTTCTTAGGCATAGCTTTCCTGGGGACTTCCACTGAGATAGTTGCTCTAGCAGTCTCATGAGCCTTAAAGGTTGAAGCAGGTGCATAGATCTTGCTGACAACCCTCCTAGAGGAAGTGGCTTCAGTAGCAGACTTCCTTGCAGCTTTCTCTTGCTTCTTAGTAAGAATCTCTTCTGGAACGTAGTATGAATCTTCTTCATCTGAGTTCAGCTTCTTCCTGGTTCTTGTGGCAGCCTTGGGTAACCCATGAGAGCTGGGGGTGCCTGGATCTGAGAAAGAACTGGCTTCTGGGCTTGTTCTAGAACTCATATCAACTCCCTACTCTAGCAAATTCTGACTGTCTTCTGAGCCTGACATACTATCCCTATGAATAGAGTATAGATGAGCAGAAGAGGATGAGTCATCACAAAATGAGGCTGGTTTTTGAAATTTGAGCAATGAATTTTCAAAAGTTTTGCAATCTATCAAATAGATATCAGTGCAGCCGAAAGGAAATTTTTGGTGGGGCCGAGACAAACTAACTCCTTAACAGGAACTTGGCAGCCTTTTTGGTAGGACCGAAAAGAGCCACTCGGTTCCACCGAGTCAGTTCTCAACCACACTGAAAAGCATATCGGTGAGACCGATATTTTCGTTTCGGTTCCACTGAGATTTATCGGGCAGACGGCAAAACCCTAGAAAATCAATATAACTCGAAATTTTGGAGTTTCTAGTGGATAGATATATGAGCAAGGGGTGTATAGATGATTAACAAGTGTCTAATGCACAAGAATCGGATGGGGAGCGCACTAGAGATCGAATCCGTACCCTAGCTTAGCGTGGATCCTCTACGGTGGCGGTGATGGAGCAGATTTTGTCGATGGCGGCGATTCCCAACGGCGGAGGAGCTCGGGAAGACAACGGCAACGACCAGGGGTCTCGAGGCGGTAGCTTAGGGTTCTAAGGCGCGACGTTTGAAGATAGAAATTTCAAAGCGTCGGGGTCCACAGCATATATACCCTTCACTATCGGTGATACCAATTTTATGTTTTCAGTGTCACCGAGTTCCACAACTATCAGCTGACAGGGAAACTCGGTGTAACCGAGAATATCAAATCGGTAGTACCGAGTTGAAAACCAGATCACCCTAGGCAATCAGTGAGACCGAGATTCTTGGGTCGATTCCACCGAGATGCACTTGGGAGGTTTTAATGTTCAGTCCTTGTCGATATGGAACTTCGAGTGCTACACACACAAAGGGATTGAAAAGCACTTGTTCAAATTTTGTGATGTAGCATGAATGGAATATGAGGTGAGAAAGCATAGATAGCTAGAGAGTGGTCCTAGGCATTCTTGTCCATCCAATTGGCAAAGATAAATCAAAAACCAAATAGCAACAATTGGATGTCCTCGAATGAGAAAATAAATGCAGACCAACATGCTCACACAATAAGATGTCAAAGGAAATCATGACAAACATGCACAAACACACTAGCATCTAGCAAGCACTTGGGCGATGACAAAGTGATCTATATATGAGTATTTGACTTAGGATGCAAGTAAGAGTACTTTATCATAGGTCATACTAATCGTTTAAGCACAAGTGGGGTAACCACTTTTACATAAAGTTTTTAATGTTATCACATGCTAAGAGATGCTTTGACTCAAGTCTTAGACTAAAGCTCCCCCTTAATGTGACACCCCCCCATAATAGGGATAAACTAACCTTGGTTTTTTTTAATGAAGACTTCATGTTGGTGAGGTAGTTGTGGATGGTCAATGTTGATGAAGATCACCAAGAGTTGGGAGCATCCTTGTTGTTTCCTTACTCCTCTCGCCTACATGGGTTAGTACAAACACACAAGAGACAAATACAAGGATATCTATGGACATGGAGTGCAAAGCATATGTTATAATGTCCATTGATTAGTTGATTACCTTGTCCCTTGCTTACGAACCATTGCATTTAGTTGATGTTGAGTGCAAAAAGTTCTTGCCAATAATGAATGTGAGTGAATTTCATTGGCGGAGTCACACCTCAAGAACTTACTAGTTCTTTTTCCTAGGAACCCCCATCAAGTTGATGGGGATACTTGGTGTTGAAGTGGCCTTTGTAGTAGTTGAGCTTGAAGTAGCCTTGGGAACCCACTCCACCAAAGCTAGGGGTTCATCTTCAAATGAGTTAATGTCCTCTTGAAGCTTGTTCTTGCCCTTGAGCTTGTGATCTTGTGGTCGAACGTCATCTTGAGTGTTTGTCCCCTTGGGAAGAGTATTTTCATACTTCTCCTTTTGAGGAACAAACTTGGGCTTGGGATATTGACCTTCTTCCCACTCAACTCCATTAGCGTTGAAGTAGCCAACACCACGATTCTTCCAGTATCCTCCGTGCTTGTGTATAATTTCCTCAAATTGCTTACATCTGGCAAGACCCTTGTAGATACCTTTTTCTAATTCCTTTCAATAACGCATTTCCTTGCTCAAGTTTAACTTGGCTAAGAGAATCATCATTAGTGGAATCAATAGAACTTCTAGAAGAAACATCATTGGGTTTAGCATTTATATTGTTGCTACTAGATGAAGAACCTTTCTTGCCTTTGTTACTAGATTTCTTAGTTTTAACTTGAGGCATGAAAGTAGACAAGAGTAGTCGTTTGGCTAGATAATATGAAGTCTTCTTTCGGAGATCGTCATTGATAGCTTTGAGAAACTCATGCTCTTGCTCCAAGTTGAGCTTCTCGAAGCGTAGCTTCTCATGAGTTCTCACAAGCTCTCTATGATCTTCAAGAGTAGATTCATGACCTAACTTAAGAGTGTTTAGTTCTTTAGTTAGTTGTTCTATTTTCATATTATCATCATCAAATGACTTATCTTGACTAGCATGAGAATTATCAAGTTCATTTTGATCAACATCACTATTTTTATCACAAAGCAAGTCATCTTCACAAAGCAAATCCTCTTCATCATTATCAAAATCAAGATACTTGGGGTGTGATACCTTGGGGCCTTTAGCCATGAAGAAACTTCCACTCCCTTCGTTTGGTGAATCAAATAGATCGTAGGAGTTGGTAGTCAGTAGAGCAATTCCGGCAACACCATCATGTTGACTATAGTTGAAGTCGGAGTGATAGCTTCTCTCAAAGTTGCTGTCGGAGTCGGAGCCGGAAACCCATTCACCAACATGAGCTTGATGTTTTCTTCTTGTGTAGCTCTTGGTGTACTTGTCCTTCTTCTCTGAATCTCTACTTCTCCTTGAGTGTCTTCGTTTATAACGATCATCTCTACTCCTTCTCTCTCTTTGTGGTGATTCATTCCTTGAGCTTCATCTTCGAGGTGACACTTCTCTCCTTTTGTAGGGAGCCGTGCACTCATTTGAGTAGTGTCCGGTCTTCCCACAATTGTAGCAATTGCGGTCACGACTTGACGACCGCTTTTCTTCATATCTTGAGTTGGAGTTTCTTTCCTTGCCTCTATTCTTGTAGAACTTGTTTAATTTCTTGACCATGAGGCTTATCTCTTCATTGGTGTCAAGGTTGTTGCTTGAAGTTGCGAGAACATCACTTGTGGCTTTGTAAGCACCGCTAGACTTGTGATGAAGTTCTTCCTTATATTTGAGTGTCATCTCATGAGCAACAATCGTTTCAATGACTTCCGTTGGCTTGAGATCTTTGTAGTATAGCATCATTTGGATCAATGTGCACAAGGTGTCGTATCTCTCATCCAAAGATCTAAGTATCTTCTTGATGATGAATTTGTTGGTCATTTCTTCGCTTCCTATGCCGGAAATCTCATTTGTGATGAGAGCTAGCCTAGAGTACATCTCTGCGACTCCTTCACCATCCTTCATCTTTAACTTGTCAAGCTGACCTTGAAGAACATCTAACTTGGATTCTCTCACGGACTCGGTTCCTTCATGCATATCAACCAAAGTATCCCAAATCTCTTTTGCATTCTCAAGACGGCAGATTTTGTTGAATTCTTCGGGGCATAAGCAGTTGAAGAGAATGTCGCATGCTTGAGCATTGAGTTGCAACATCTTCAACTCATCCACCGTCGCTTCACGAGCCGGTTCATGTCCATCCGCAAAGAACACACCTTCCAAGCCGACACGAACAACAGCCCAAACGGCGGGGTTATGACCAAGAATATGCATTTTCATTTTGTGCTTCCAACTAGCAAAATTAGTGCCATCAAAGTACGGACCTCTACGGTGATAACTTACCTCACTAGACGCCATACTCTCCTAGGTTGTGAGACCTAAGCAATGGAGACCAAATCTTTGATACCACTTGTAGGACCAGAAGTATGTCTAGAGGGGGGGGGTGATAAGACTACTTGACCAAATAAAAGTTTTGCCTACACCAAGCTTAAGGGTTGATAGTTTTTAGCATTTCATGGCAAGTCAAGTACACCCTACACATGCAAGTCTAAGAGTATATTGCAGCGGAAAGTAACAACAGGCATGTAGAAGGGATAGGGTAGGAAGATCAAACACAATTGTAGACACGATGATTTTCCCGTGGTTCCGATAGGTGGCGCTATTGTACATCCACGTTTATGGAGTCTTCAACCCATGGAGGGTAACGGTCGCGAGAGTCCACGGAGGGCTCCACCCAAAAGGGGCCACGAAGTAGCAATCTTGACTATTCCATAACGGCTTCCGTCCACGAAGGACTAGCCTCACTATGGGTAGATCTTCACAAAGTAGGCGGTCTCCTTGCCCTTACAAACTTCTTGGTTCACTCCACAACACGAAGTAGGAGGCTCCCAAGCAACACCTAACCAATCTAGGAGGCACCACCCTCCAAAAGGTAATAGGCTCGATAATGATGATGAACTCCTTGCTCTTGTGCTTCAAGATGATAGACACCTCAGCATTCAATCACTCTCTCACAGATTTGGCATGGTGGAAGAGATGGGATTGGTGGAAAGCTACTTGGGGAGGCTAGAAATCAAGATCCATATGATTGGAGTGGAAGATCTGGACCTCAACACAAGGGTAGGTGGTTCTCTCTTAGAAAATCTGATAGGATAGGTATGGAATAGTTCTGAGTGCTTCTCTCTCGAGTAGGTGGTGGTGAAGGGGTATATATAGGAATCCCCAAAAATCCAACCGTTACACACAAAATGACCAACTCGGTGACACCGATGTGTTAATATCGGTGGAACCGAAGTGACCAAAAGGTGGCAACTTTTGAATCTCGGTGAGACCAATATAGGAAACTTGGTTGCACCGATAAGGTGACCAACGGTCAGATTTTCAATCTCGGTGACGCCGATCCAACATTCTCGGTGGGGCCAAAAATGTGAATTTGAGTAATAGAAAGTTGGCAACCTAAACTCGGTGGCACCGGTACGGAATCAGTTGCACTGAAGTGGCTAGGGTTTGGCATAGTCTGTCTAGGTTTTGGAATTGGTGGCACCGGTATGGGAAAGTTGGTTGCACCGATTTTGAGTGTTGGGTATGGAATAGACTTTGGTGGGAGAGTTTGTGGATGTTTTTGGTGACTATCACTTGTGCACGTTTGAGCATATTGTTCACCAACAAAACCTTACCCCCTTTTAATAGTATTGGCTTTCCTATGGACTCAAAGTGATTTCTCACAAATATAAAATGTAGAGTCCTCTTGCTTGAAGCTTGGCCAACCCATTTCCTTGCATCTTGGGGTATGTCCACAATCTCCTTTTGCCAATCCTATCATTGAACATTTCTTGAAATATACTTGGTGGAAACATTAGTTCAATGACTTATATGTTGTTATTAATTACTAAAACCACCAAGGGAGCAAATGTGCTTTCAGGCACAACCAACCAGGGCGCGCCGGGAGACCCAGGCGCGCCCTGGTGGGTTATTCCCACCTCAGTTGCCCCCCAGGACCGCCTCTTTTCTCTATAAATACCCCAATATTCCATAAACCCTAGAGGGAGCGACGAAATTTTCATCTAGCCACCGCAGAGTGCAGAACCACCAGATCCAATCTAGACACCATCTCGGATGGGGTTCACCACCTCCATCGGTGCCTCTCCGATGATGCGTGAGTAGTTCTTTGTAGACTTTCGGGTCCGTAGTTAGTAGCTAGATGGATCTCTCTCTCTCTCTGAATTCTCAAAACAATGGTCTCTTGGAGATCCATATGACGAACTCTTTTGCGAGGTGTTTGTTGGGATCGATGAACTTTGAGTTTATGATCAGATCGATCTTTTTATATCCATGAAAGTTATTTTAGTTTCTTTGATCTCTTATATGCATCATTGCTTATAGCCTCGTATTTCTTCTCTAATATTTGGGTTCTGTTTGGCCAACTTGATCTATTTATCTTGCAATGGGAAGAGGTGCTTTGTAGTAGGTTCGATTTACGATGCTTGATCCCAGTAACAGAAAGGGAAACAAAACGTATGTATCATTGCTATTTAGGATAAAACAATGGGGTCTATCTCTACATAGATAGATCTTGTCTACATCATGTCATCGTTCTTATTGCATTACTCCGTTTCTCCATAAACTTAATACACTAGATGCATGCTGGATAGGGGTCGATGTGTGGAGTAATAGTAGTAGATGCGGGCAGGAGTTGGTCTACTAATCTTGGACGTGATGCCTATGTAATGATCATTGCCTGGATATCATCATGAGTATTGGAAGTTCTATCAATTGCCCAACAGTAATTTGTTCACCCACCGTTTGCTATTTTTCTTGAGAGAAGCCACTAGTGAAACCTACGGTCCTCAGGTCTCTTTCTCATATTATTTGCCTTTGCAATCTACTTTTCCTTTGCTTTTATTTTAATATCTATATTTCCAAAAACCCAAAAATACTTTGTTGTACTTTATTTTATTTGGCATTCGATCTATCAGCATATACAACTTTCTCCCGTCCACGTGCCTTTCTGGCGCCATTACCCGAAAGGGATAGACAACCCCTTTAACACGTCGGGTTGCGAGTATTTGTAATTTGTGTGCAGGGGCTGTTTATATTGTGTTGCTTGGTTCTCCTACTGGTTCGATAACCTTGGTTTAATATCTGAGGGAAATACCTAACGCCATTGTGTTGTATCATCCCTTCCTCTTTGGGGAAATACCGACGTAGCTTCAAGTGACATCAAAAGGAATTTCTAGCACCGTTGCCGGGGAGGATCTTCAACATATACCAGGTTCCTAATCACAAATCTCATCTCCTTGCAATTTACATTATTTTCCATTTTTCTCTCGTTTTCCTCTCCCCCACTTCACAAAAAATTGCCGTTTTATCCGCCTCTCTTTTTCCATTCGTCATTTTCTTGCCGGATCTGTTTTTGAGTGCAATCTTGTTGTGTGGTCATCATGACTCAAGAGAACACCAAGTTATGTGATTTCTCAAATACCAACAACAATGATTTTATCGGCACTCCGATTGCTCCTCTCACCACTAGTGCGGAGTCTTGTGATATTAATACTGTTGGAAATATACCCTAGAGGCAATAAATAAAGTGTTTACTATTATATTTCCTTGTTCATGATAATCGTTTGTTATCCATGCTATAATTGTATTAATTGGAAACACATTACATGAGTGGGTAAATAGACAACACTTTGTCCCTGGTATGCCTCTAGTGAACTAGCTCGTCGATCAAAGATGGTCAAGGTTACCTAGCCATTGACATGAGATGTCATTTGATAACGGGATCAAATCATTAGGAGAATGATGAGATGGACAAGACCCAAACTACAAACGTAGCATATGATCGTGTTAGTTTATTGCTAGTGTTTTTGGCATGTCAAGTATATGTTCCTATGACCATGAGATCATGCAACTCACGGATACCGGAGGAGTGCCTTGTGTGTATCAAATGTCACAACATAATTGGGTGACTATAAAGGTGCTCTACAGGTATCTTCGAGGGTGTCTGTTGAGTTGGCATGGATCAAGATTGGAATTTGTTACTCCGTGTGACGAAGAGGTATCTCAGGGCCCACTCGGTAATACAACATCACAATAAGCCTTGCAAGCAATGTGACTAAGTGTTAGTTGCGGCATCTTGTATTACGGAATGACTAAAGAGACTTGCTGATAACAAGGTTGAACTAGGTATGGAGATACCGACGATCGAATCTCAGGCAAGTAACATACCGAAGAACAAAGGGAACATCATACGGGATTAACTAAATCCTTGACATAGAGGTTCGACCGATAAAGATCTTCGTAGAATATGTAGAAACCAATATGGGCATCCAGGTCCCGCTATTGGTTATTGACCGTAGGGGTGTCTCGGTCATGTCTACATAGTTCTCGTAACCCGCAGGGTCTGCACACTTAAGGTTTGGTGACGTTTTGGTAGTATAGAGGTATGTATGGTGGTGACCGAATGTTGTTCGGAGTCCCTGATGAGATCCTGGATGTCACGAGGAGCTCCGGAATGGTCCGGAGGTAAAGATTCATATATAGGAAGTCCTGTTTTGGTCACCGGAAAAGTTTCGGGCTCATCGGTAGTGTATCGGGAGTGTCGGTAGTGTACCGGGAGTGTCGATAGTGTACCGGGAGACCATCGGGAGGGGTATTTCTACCCAAGAACCTCCATGGTCTGTGGGAGAGTGTTTACCACCCCTCAGTGGGCTGGTGGAAGTCCCACACAAGTCCCATGCGGTTTGGGAAAAAGGCCTAAAGAGAAAAAGTGGAAAAGGGCAAAAATAGGGTGAATCCTAGTCCTACTAGGATTGGAGGTGAAGTCCACCTCCTCCACCTGGTCCTGCCGACTCCCTGGAGGCTTGTCCCTTGTGCCAAGCCTCCTCCTCTCTTCCTCTTATATATACTAGAGGTTTTAGGGTTTTTGCACAGTTTTTTAACCACGTGCTGCCCGTTCTTCCAGTGCATAGTTTCTCCTCTAGATCGGTTTTCGGCAGTGCTTAGGCGAAGCCCTGCTGGAATAGCTCCACCGCCATTGCCGGAGGACCGTCACGCTGCCGGAGAATTCTTCTACCTCTCTGCTCCTTCTTGCTAGATCAAGACGGCGGAGATCGTCATCAAGTTGTACGTGTGCTAAACACGGAGGTGCTGTCCGTTCGGCGCTAGATCGGAAGGATCGTGATCAAGTTCGTGGGACGGATCGTGATCAAGTTCATGGGACGGATCGTGATTGGATCGCGGGACGGATGGTGATTTGATCCTGGGATGGATCGTGATTGGATCGCGGGACGCACAGCGATTTGGATCGCGAAGACCTTCGACTACACCAATCGTGTTTCTTAACGCTTCCCGCTTAGCGATCTACAAGGGTACGTAGATCCACTCTCCCTCTCGTAGATGCTCATAACCATGGATAGATCTGCGTGTGCGTAGGAAATTTTTTGTTTCCCATGCAATGTTCCCCAACAGTGGCTTCATGAGCTAGGTCTATGTGTAGATGAGATCTCGAGTAGAACACAAAGGGTTTGTGGACGTTGATGCTTAGATTGCTTCCTCCCTTGGTTGGATTTTGGTTCAGCGGTATTGTGAGATGAAGCGGCCCGGACCAACATTACTCGTATGCTTACGAGAGACCGGTTCCCTCGATCGCAACTTGTTGCATAGATGGCTTGCGGGTGCGAGTTTCTCTCACTTTAGTTGGATCGGATTCGACAAAGGCGGTCCTTGAGAAGTTTGAAAAGCAACTAGTGTATCACCTTTGTGGTTTTTGCGTAGATGAGAATTGTTCTTGCTGGATACCCGTAGCAGCCACGTAAAACATGCAACAACAATTAGAGGACGTGTAACTTGTTTTTGCAGGGTATGTTGTGATGTGATATGGCCAATTACATGATGTGATATATGTGATGTATGAGATGATCATGTGATGTATAGATTATCATGACTTGCATGTCGATGAGTACGGCAACCGGCAGGAGCCATAGGGTTGTCTTTAATTATTGTATGACCTGCGTGTCAATCATTAAGCACTATGTAATTCTTTACTTTATCGCTAAACGGTAGCAATAGTAGTAGAAGCATGTTGGGCGCGACAACCCCGATGGCGACACGTTGATGGAAATCAAGATAATGAAGATCACGGTGTCATGCCGGTGACGATCGAGATCAAAAGCACAAGTTCATGGCCATATCATGTCACTTATGATTTGCATGTGATGTTAATCCTTTTATGCACCTTGTTTTGCTTAGGACGACGGTAGCATTATAAGGTGATCCCTCACTTAAATTTCAAGATGAATTGTGTTCTCCCCGAGTGTGCACTGTTGCGAAAGTTCGTCATGTCAAGACACCACGTGATGATCGGGTGTGATAGACTCTACGTTCATGTACAATGGGTGCAAGCCAATGTTGCACACGCAGAACACTCGGGTTAAACATGACGAGCCTAGCATGTACAGACATGGCCTCGGAACACAAGAGACCAAAAGGTCGAACATGAGTCATATAGTAGATATGATCAACATAATGATGTTCACCATTGAAGCCACCTCAACTCACGTGATGATCGGACTTGAGTTGGAGGATCTGGATCATGTGACACTCAGATGGCCTGAGGGATGTCAATTTGAGTGGGAGCTTTAGTAATTTGATTAACTAAACTCATTATCTTGAACAATAGTCTTAGTAAACTTTGCATATTTATGTTGTAGATCAATGGATGCTTGGGAGGCACGTACTGGAGATTACTCAATAGTTCAGTGTGCAATATTGTATGGCTTAGAACCGGGACTTCAAAGACGTTTTGAACGTCATGGAGCATATGAGATGTTCCAGGAGTTGAAGTTTATCTTTCAGAAGAATGCCCGGATCGAGAGGTATGAAACCTCCGATAAGTTCTATGCTTGCAAGATGGAGGAGAATGGGTCTATTAGTGAACATATACTTAGAATGTCTGGGTATTCAACTCGTCTAGCAGAGTTGGGAATTGCCCTTCCGCCAGAGGCGATCACTGACAGAGTTCTTCAATCACTGCCACCTAGTTACAAGAGCTTTGTGATGAACTATTACATGCACGGGATGAACAAGTCAGTCATCGAGCTATTTGCGATGCTAAAAGTCGCTGAGTCTGAAATCCAGAAAGAACATCAAGTGTTGATGGTCAATAAAACCACTAATTTCAAGAAAAATGGCAAGGTCAAGGGCAAGGGCAAGAAGGGTAAAACCAAGAAGGATGGGAAAGCAGTTGCTACTCCTGAAAAGAAGCCCAAGCATGGACCCAAGCCAGAAACTGAGTGCTTTCATTGCAAGGGAACTGGTCACTGCAAGCGGAACTGCCCCAAGTACTTGGCTGACAAGAAGGCGGCCAACGACAAACAAGGTATATATGATATACATGTTATTGATGTGTACCTTACTAGCTCTCGTAGTAGTGCCTGGGTATTTGATACCGGTTCGGTTGCTCACATTTGCAACTCAAAGCAGGAATTACGGAATAAACAAAGGCTGGCAAAGGACAAAGTGACGATGCACGTGGGAAATGGTTCCAAGGTTGATGTGATCGCCATCGGCACGTTCTCTCTTCGATTACCATCGGGATTAATGATGAACATGAATAATTTTTATTTAGTGCCTACATTAAGCATGAACATTATATCTGGATCTTGTTTATTACGAGATGGTTACTCATTTAAATCAGAAATAAAGGTTGTTCTATTTATACGAGTAATATCTTTTATGGTCATGCACCCAATGTTACGGGTTTATTCATATTGAATCTTGATAGTAATGACACACATGTTCATAACATTGATGCCAAAAGATGTAGAGTTGATAATGATAGTACCACTTTCTTGTGGCACTGCCGTTTAGGTCATATTGGTGTAAAATGCATGAGGAAGCTCCATGCTGATGGACTTTTGGAGTCACTTGATTTTGAATCACTTGACACATGTGAACCATGCCTCATGGGCAAGATGACTAAAACGCCGTTCTCTGGAACAATGGAACGGGAGAGTGACTTATTGGAAATCATACATACTGATGTGTGTGGTCCAATGAATGTTACAGTGCATGGTGGATATCGTTATTTTCTCACCTTCACTGATGACTTAAGTAGATATGGGTATATTTACTTAATGAAACACAAGTGTGAAATGTTCGAGAAGTTCAAGCAATTTCAGAGTGAAGTTGAGAATCATCGTAACAAGAAGATTAAGTTCCCGCGATCTGATCGAGGAGGTGAATATCTGAGTTATGAGTTTGGTAGTCACTTAAGACAGTGTGGAATTGTTTCACAGTTGACACCGCCCGGAACACCACGGTGTAATTGTGTGTTCGAACGTCGTAATCGAACCTTATTAGATATGGTGTGTTCTATGATGTCTCTTGCTGATTTGCCACTATCGTTTTGGGGTTATGCATTAGAGACAGTTGCATTCACTTTCAATAGGGCACCATCAAAATCCGTTGAGACGACGCCATATTAACTGTGGTTTGTCAAGAGGCCAAAGTTGTCGTTTCTTAAAGTTTGGGGATGTGATGCTTATGTCAAAAAGCTTCAGCCTGAAAAGCTGGAACCCAAAGTTGAAAAATGCGTCTTCATAGGATACCCGAAAGAGATAGTCGGGTATACCTTCTATCTCTGATCCGAAGGCAAAGTGTTTGTCGCTAAGAACGGAACATTTCTTGAGAAAGAATTTCTCTTGAAAGAATTGAGTGGGAGGAAAATAGAGCTTGATGAGGTTATTGAACCTTTACTTCAACCAGAAAGTAGTGCAGCGCGGAAAGATGTTTCTGTGGAAACTACGACGGTAGAACAGGAGTTAATGATGATGATCATGAAGCTTCGGATCAAGCTACTATTGAACCTTGTAGGTCGACAAGGCTGCGTACTACTCCTGAGTGGTCCGACAACCCTGTCTTGGAGGTCATGTGTTGGACAACAATGAACCTACGAGCTATGGAGGAGCAGTGATGGGCCTAGATTTTGAGAAATGCTTAGAGGCCATGAAATTCGAGATGGGATCCATGTATGAAAACAAAGTATGGACTTTGGAAGTATTACCTGAAGGGCAAAAGGCCATTCAGAACAAATGGATCTTTAAGAAGAAGACAGACGCAGATGGTAATGTCACTATCTATAAAGCTCGACTTATGGCAAAGGGTTTTTCACAAGTTCAAGGAGTTGACTACAATGAGACCTTCTCACCCGTAGCGATGCTTAAGTCTGTCAGAATCATGTTGGCAATAGTTGCTTATTTCAACTATGAAATTTTGCATATGGATGTCAAAACAGCATTCCTCAATGGTTTCCTTGAGGAAGAGTTGTATATGATGCAACCAGAAGGTTTGGTCAGTCCATAGAATGCTGACAAAGTTTGCAAACTCCAGCGATCCATTTATGGACTGGTGCAAGCATCTCGGAGTTGGAATAAGTGTTTTGATGAGGTGATCAAAGCGTTTGAGTTTATACAAGTTTATGGAGAAGCTTGTATTTAAAAGAAAGTGAGTGGGAGCTCTATAGCATTTCTAGTATTATATGTGGATGACATATTGCTGATTGGAAACAATATAGAAGTGCTGGAAAGCGTGAAGGAATATTTGAACAAGAGTTTTTCAATGAAGGACCTAGGACAAGCTGCTTTGATATTAGGCATTAACATCTATAGAGATAGATCGAGACGCTTAATAGCACTTTCACAGAGCACATACCTTGATAAAGTTTTGAAGAAGTTCAAAATGGATCAGTCCAAGAAGGGGTTCCTGCCTGTGTTACAAGGTGTGAAGTTGAGTAAGACTCAATGCCCAGTGATTGCAGAAGATAGAGAAAAGATGAGTGTCATCCCCTATGCTTCATCCATAGGCTCTATCATGTATGCAGTGTTGTGCACAAGACCTGATGTCAGCCTTGCCATAAGTATAGCCGGAAGGTTTCAAAGTGATCCTGGAATGGAGCACTAGACATCGGTCAAGAATATCCTTAAGTACCTGAAAAGGACTAAGGAAATGTTTCTCGTTTATGGAGGTGATGAAGAGCTCGTCGTAAAGGGTTACGTCGATGCAAGCTTTGACACTGATCCGGACGACTCTAAGTCGCAAACCGGATACGTATTTATTCTCAACGGGGGAGCGGTAAGCTGGTGCAGTTCCAAGCAAAGCGTGGTAGCCGATTCTATCTGCGAAGCAGAGTACATCGCAGCCTCGGACGTAGCGAAGGAAGGTATCTGGATGAAGTAGTTCATGACAGATCTTGGAGTAGTGCCCAGTGCACTGAATCCAATGAACCTGTTCTGTGACAACACTTGTGCCATTTCTCTGGCCATGGAACCAAGGTTTCACAAGAGGACCAGACACATAAAGTGACGCTTCAACTCCATCCGCGATTACATCAAGGAGAAGGACATAAATATTTGCAAAGTGCACACGGATCTTGAATGTTGCAGAACCTTTGACTAAACCTCTTCCAAGGGCTAAACATGATCAACACCAGAACTGCATGGGTGTTTGATTCATTACAATGTAAATCACATAATGATGGGAGCTAGATTATTGACTCTAGTGCAAGTGGGAGACTGATGGAAATATGCCCTAGAGGCAATAAATAAAGTGTTTATTATTATATTTCCTTGTTCATGATAATCGTTTATTATCCATGCTATAATTGTATTAATTGGAAACACATTACATGTGTCGGTAAATAGACAACACTTTGTCCCTAGTATGCCTCTAGTGAACTAGCTCGTTGATTAAAGATGGTCAAGGTTACCTAGCCATTGACATGAGATGTCATTTGATAACGGGATCACATCATTAGGAGAATGATGTGATGGAAAAGACCCAAACTACAAATGTAGCATATGATCGTGTTAGTTTATTGCTACTGTTTTTGCATGTCAAGTATATGTTCCTATGACCATGAGATCATGCAACACACGGATACCGGAGGAGTGCCTTGTGTGTATAAAATGTCAGAACGTAACTGGGTGACTATAAAGGTCCTCTACAGGTATCTCCGAGGGTGTCTGTTGAGTTGGCATGGATCAAGACTGGAATTTGTTACTCCGTGTGACGGAGAGGTATCTCAGGGCCCACTCGGTAATACAACATCACAATAATCCTTGCAAGCAACATGACTAAGTGTTAGTTGCGGGATCTTGTATTATGGAACGAGTAAAGATACTTGCCGATAACGAGGTTGAACTAGGTATGGAGATACCGATGATCGAATCTCGGGCAAGTAACATACCGAAGAACAAAGCGAACATCATATGGGATTAAATGAATCCTTGACATAGAGGTTCGTCCGATAAAGATATTCGTAGAATATGTAGGAACCAATATGGGCATCCAAGTAACGCTATTGGTTATTGACCGTAGAGGTGTCTCGGTCATGTCTACATAGTTCTCGAACCGCAGGGTCTGCACACTTAAGGTTTGGTGACGTTTCGGTAGTATAGAGTTATGTATGGTGGTGACCGAATGTTGTTTGGAGTCCCGAATGAGATCCCAGACGTCACGTGGAGCTTAGGAATGGTTCGGAGGTAAAGATTCATATATAGGAAGTCCTGTTTGGTCGCCGGAAAAATTTCGGGCTCATCGGTAGTGTACCGAGAGTGCCGGGACTGTACCAGGAGACCATCGGGAGGGTATTTCGAACCAAGAGGCTCCATGGTCTATGGGAGAGTGTTTACCATCCCTTAGTGGTCTGGTGGAAGTCCCACACAAGGCCCATGTGGTTTGGGAAAAAAGGCCTAAAGAGAAAAAGTGGAAAAAGGCAAAAATAGGGTGAATCCTAGTCCTACTAGGATTGGAGGTGGAGTCCACCTCCTCCACCTGGTTCGGTCGACTCCTTGGAGACTTGGCCCTTGTGCCAAGACTGCTCCTCTCTTCCTCTTATATATACTGGAGGTTTTAGGGTTTTTGCATAGTTTTTTCAGCCACGTGTTGCCCGTTCCTCTAGTGCATAGTTTCTCCTCTAGATCGGTTTTCTGTAATGCTTAGGCGAAGCCCTGCCGGAATAGCTCCACCACCATCGCCGGAGCACCATCACGCTGCCGGAGAACTCTTCTACCTCTCCGCTCCTTCTTGCTGGATCAAGACGGCGGAGATCGTCATCAAGCTATACGTGTGTTGAACGTGGAGGTGCCGTCCGTTCGGCGCTAGAACAGAAGGATCGTGATCAAGTTCGTGGGACGGATCGTGATCAAGTTCATGGGACGTATCGTGATTGGATTGCGGGACGGATCGTGATTGGATCGCGGTACGGATCGTGATTGGATCGGGGGACTCACGGCGATTTGGATCGCGAAGACATCACCGTGGATAGATCTACGTGTGCGTAGAAAAAGTTTTGTTTCCCATGCAGTGTTCCGTAAAAAATACTGCTTTGCTGAATCTTGTTATGAAAGATCAATTTTCCAATACTCCTAATGAGGATGTCGCGTCCCATCTTAATCCCTTCATGGAATTATGCCATATGAAAAAGAAAAAATATGTGGACAATGATGTGGTTAAGATGAAATTATTTCTGTTTTCTTTGCATGATTCTTCAAAAATTTCGTTCTCTTCTTAGCCTCGAAATAGTATCGATTCTTGGAAAAAGTGCAAAGATGCTTTTATCACTAAGTATTTTCCTTCGACAAAAATTATTTCCCTTAGAACCCAGATCATGAATTTCAAGCAACTTGAACATGATCATGTCGCGCAATCTTGGGAAAGGATGAAAATGATGCCAAGGAATTTCCCAACTCATGGGTTAAATCTTTGGATGATCATACAAAATTTTTATGCGGGATTGAATTTTGTTTCTCGTAATCTTTTAGATTGCGCCACGGGTGGTACTTTTATGTAAACTACTTTGGGTGAAGCCACAAAATTTCTTGGTAATATCATGGCAACTTATTCACAATGGCATACCGAAAGGGCTCCTACTAGTAAAAAAGTTAATTCGGTTGAAGAAATTTCTTCTTTGAATGAAAAAGTTGATGCTCTTATGAAAATGGTTGCAAGTAAAAGTGCTCCTATTGATTTTAATGATATGCCTTTGTCTAATTTGATTCAGAAAAATAGTGATCCATAGATGTGAATTTTATTTATCGAAACAATTTCAATAACAATGCTTATAGAGGTAATTTTAATCCTAGGACATTTCCTAGCAATTCCACTAATAATTATGGTAATTCCTATGGAAATCAATCTTACAATAATAATAGGAACACCTATGATCTTGAGAATAATATTAAAGAATTTATCAATACACAGAATGTTTTCAACACTTCCATAGAAGAAAAGATTGATGATTTGTCTAGAAGTGTTGATAGAATTGCTCATGATGTGGAAAATCTCAAGATGAAATTTTTTGTGCCTAAGGTAGATGAATCAATTAAATCTCTTTATGTTTCTATGGATGAAAGTAAGAAAATAACCACTATGCTTAGAGCTAAAAGAGAATTTTAGAAAAAGCGTTTTCTAGTGATTTCTTTCGTAAAAGTGATGAAGATCTTAAAATGATTTGTGTTTCTTCTATTGATTCCTTGTTTAGTAAAGTTAAGATTGATGAAAAGGGGACTGGAGAAGAGTCAACTTTAGGTAGAAGGCATCCCAATATTTCGGAGGGTGAAAATCTTGTTGCGAAAATTGATGAAAGTGGGTTTAGAGAGGTAAAAACTTTAACTAGTGATGTGCCCACTCTTTTGGATTACAAAGACTTTAATTATGATAGCTGATCTTTGATTGATTGTATTTCTTTTTTTCAATCCATGATAAATTCACCACATGCTTATGAACAAAATAAAGCTTTTACTAAGGATATTGTTGATGCGATGATGAAAGCTTTCGAAGAGAAATTGGAATTAGAAGTATCAATTACTAGCAAATTGCATGATGAATGGGAACCTACTATAAAAGTAAGGATTAAAATTATGAGTGTTTTGCCTTGTGTGACTTGGGTGCTAGTGTTTCTACAATTCCGAAATCTTTATGTGATGTGCTTGGTCTTACCAATATTGAATCATGTTCTTTAAATTTGCACTTGGCGGATTCTACTATTAAAAATCCTATGGGAAGAATTAATGATGTTCTTATTCTTGCAAAAATAAATTATGTGCCCACAGATTTTATTGATCTTGATATTGATTGCAATCCGTCTTGTCCAATTATTCTTGGTAGACCATTTTTACGAACGATTGGTGCCGTAATTGATATGAAAGAAGGCAATATTAAGTTCCAATTTCCTTTGAGGAAGGGTATGGAACACTTTTATAGAACAAGAATTAGGCCACCATATGAATCAATCATGAGGTAATATTATGGATCTCAAAACAAAGATGACAAAACTTAGATCCTTGCTTTATGCCTAGCTAAGGGCGTAAAACAATAGCGCTTGTTCGGAGGCCAACCAATGAATAAAATATATTTTTGATTTTTGCTTTCTGTTACTGAGTTTTTACACAATTATGCTAATGTTATGATTGTGTTTTTTTGTTTTAATTAGTGTTTGTGCCATGCAAAGCCTTTGCAATCATGTTGGGTGATAGTTGCTTTGATCTTGTTGAAAAACAGAAACTTTGTGCGCCAATCATAGAATTATTAAACATCACAGAAGCGTGATAAAATTCTGATTTTTTTACACAAGATTGATATAATAATTTATCACGCTTTCCTAATTTTTCAGAATTGTTTGAGTTACATAAGTATTCGAACAAATCATATTACAACAGACTGTTCTGTTTTGACAGATTCTGTTTCCTTTGTGTTGTGTGCTTATTTTGATGGCTCTATGGTTTTCTTTGATGAGTTTTTGCCATAGAAAAGTTGGAATACAGTAGGTATAATACAAGAACAAAATATTAATTGGTTTAATACAGTACTTATAGTAGTGATTTATTTTTCTTATACTAATGGATCTCATGAAAGTTTTGTTGGGTTTTGTGTGATTGAAGTTTTCAAGTGTTGGGTTATCTACGATGGATGAAGGAAGGATGGAAGAGCCTAAGCTTGGGGATGCCCCAACATACCAAGCTATTATCCAAAAATTATCAACCAACTAAGATTGAGGATGCCCCCGAGTGGCATCCCCGCTTTCTTCCAACGATCATCGGTATTTTACTCGAAACTATATTTTTATTCGTCACATGATTTGTGTTTTCCTTGGAGCGTCTTGTATGATATGAGTCTTTGCTTGTTTTATTTTGTGTTTTAAGTCTTGATCCCTTTCTGGACACACCTATTTGAGAGAGCCAAAATTATGTCATAACTTGTTAGAATTGCTCTCTATGCTTCACTTAAATTTTTTATGAGCAATGGACTTGCTCTAGTGCTTCACTTATATATTTTTGAGCACGGTGTGCGTAGTATTTTTGAAGAAATGCTCTCTTACTTCACTTAGATTTATTTGAGAGTTAGTAAAATTTTCAAGAAATTCTCTCTTGCTTCACTTAAATTATTTTGAGAGAAAGAAGAAAAATTATGCTCTTGATCTTCACTTATATATGATTGAGCTTATGAAAAGCAACACATGAAAATTAGTCCCAAAGTGATAGATATCCAAGAAGGATATAACAAAAAAATTCATGAAGATCATTGGATAAACTTGATTCCTAGTAATAGTTTTGAGATATGATGATGTGATATGTGAATTAAGTTGATGAGTAATTATGCTTTAGTAAGAATATTGGTGTTAAGGTTTGTGATTCCCTATGCAAGTACGAAAGTCAATACTCATGCAATGAAATTATATCCTACTTGTGGGGTATTATTCGGTGCTATTTATGCTTAATGCTTGCTTATGAGATTATCCGTTTCTTCGTTGGTCGCTTCTCAATCTTTTGCTAGCCTTCATTTTGCACCAAATATGAGCTCTACTTGTGCATCCAAATCCTTAAACCTAATTTTTGCCACATGAGTCCACCATACCTACCTATATGCGGTATTTTCATGCCGTTCTAAGAAAATTTGTATGTGCCATCTCTAATTTTCAAAATAAACTTCTCTTTTGTGTGTTTGTTTCGCTCGCGGAGCGGTGAGGGGTGGCTAATATTTTCCATGCTAGATGTGTTATTCTCACGATGAGTGTTTATTCACTTGTCATTGCACAAGAGTAAGGCCAAGGTATTGGGGATGCCCAGTCCCGAAATACAAAAATGAATTTACTTTATGTTGTCAAATAAATCAATGCCACGGAAAGTGAAACATGGTGGAAAAAGGAATAAACTATATTTTCTATTTGGGAACCTCCTATGATATATGTAGCATGGAAAGTGTTGGGAACTCTAAGTCGTTTTCGTTGCTGGGATGGATACACCTCCCAAAATATTTTTATCTCTAAGTTTTTCGCTTTGAGCTCTGGCACCTCTACAAATCCCTACTTCCCTCTACGAAGAGCCTTTCTTTTACTTTATGCTATTTTTATTTTTTAATTTGAGTCTCCATCTTCTCTTACCAAAGCACCAATTAGGAGGCAATATGATCGTACTTAAGTATTAGGTGTAGCCAATATTTGAGTGTGTTTCATGAATGGATCAATGTTAAGCATGATGCGCTAGGGATAACTTATTTTAGCATTGATATTTTGAAAGACTTGGTTGCTTGTTGATATGCTTGAGTACCTAAATTATTATGTCAAAACTAGACTATTGCTTTGAGCAACTAAAAGTCCAAATGTCCATGCTATAAGAAAATGAATATGATATGACATGTTAGGTAGAATTCCACATAAAAAATTCCATTTTTATCACTTACCTACTCGAGGACGAGTAGGAGTTAAGCTTGGGGATGCAGATACGTCTCCAACATATCTATAATTTTTGATTGTTCCATGCTATTATATTATCAATCTTGGATGTTTTATAATCATTTTATAGTCATTTATATCATTTTTTGGGACTAACCTATTGACATAGTGCCAAGTGCTAGTTGTTGTTTTTTTCCATGTTTTTTACATAACAGAAAGTCAATACCAGATGAAGTCCAAATGCCACGAAACTTCATGATGATTTTTTATGGGCCAGAAGGAATACAATGAGCCCTGGCTACGCCTGGGGGTGCCCCGAGGGAGGCACAAGCCACCAAGGCGTGCCAGGAGGCCCAGGCGCGCCCTGGTGGGTTATGCCCACCTTGGGTGCCCCCCAGACCGCCTCTTTGCACAATAAATACCCCAATATTCCAGAAACCCTAGAGGGAGTGACGAAATATTCATCCAGCCATCGTAGAGTCAAGAACCACTAGATCCAATCTAGACACCATCTCGGATGGGGTTCACCACCTCCATTGGTGCCTCTCCGATGATGCGTGTGTAGTTCTTTGTAGACCTTCGGGTCCATAGTTAGTAGCTAGATGGCTCTCTCTCTCTCTGAATTCTCAATACAATGGTCTCTTGGAGATCCATATGACGAACTCTTTTGCGGTGTGTTTGTTGGGATCAATGAACTTTGAGTTTATGATCAGATCTATTTTTTATATCCATGAAAGTTATTTTAGTTTCTTTGATCTCTTATATGCATGATTGCTTATAGCCTCGTATTTCTTCTCTAATATTTGTGTTTTGTTTTGCCAACTTGATCTATTTATCTTGCAATGGGAAGAGGTGCTTTGTAGTGGGTTCGATCTTACGGTGCTTGATCCCAGTGACAGAAAGGGAAACGACACGTATGTATCATTGCTACTAAGGATAAAACGATGGGGTCTATCTCTACATAGATATATCTTGTCTACATCATGTCATCATTCTAATTGCATTACTCTGTTTCTCCATCAACTTAATACACTAGATGCATGCTAGATAGCGGTCGATGTGTGGAGTAATAGGAGTAGATGCAGGCAGGAGTCAGTCTACTAATATTGGACGTGATGCCTATGTAATGATCATTGTCTGGATATCATCATGAGTATTTGAAGTTCTATCAATTGCCCAATAGTAATTTGTTCACCCACCGTTTGCTATTTTTCTTGAGAGAAGCCACTAGTGAAACCTACAGCCCCCGGGTCTCTTTCTCATATTATTTGCCTTTGCGATCTACTTTTCCTTTGCTTTTATTTTCAGATCTATATTTCCAAAAACCCAAAAATACCTTGCTGCACTTTATTTTATTTGGCGTTTGATCTATCAACATTTACAACTTTCTCCCATCCACGTGCCTTTCTAGCGCCGTTACCCGAAAGGGATTGACAACCCCTTTAACACGTCGGCTTGCGAGTATTTGTTATTTGTGTGCAAGGGATGTTTACATTGTGTTGCTTGGTTCTCCTACTGGTTCGATAACCTTGGTTTCATATCTGAGGGAAATAGCTACCGCCTGTGTGCTGCATCATCCCTTCCTCTTTGGGGAAATTCCGATGTAGCTTCAAGCGACATCAGCCGCCTCCATGAACATCTGCATGTAGTTTTGTATCCTCGCATTCTTTTGGTTAACGGCCTTGAGGGATCTCAGCTTCTCCTTGTCCACCCCCTTGGAGTGGATTCGTACGAGCAAGAGGGCGATCTCGACTCCAGCTTGGGCTGCTGATTTCTTCCATGATTGCACTTGGCTTGGTATGTCTTTCACTCGAGCAAGAACTGGGTCCAAGTCCTTCGAGAGCTCCTCACCAGGGGAAAGCTCCTAATCGATGACTTGAGCCCTTTGAGGTAGGCCAACACCTACTCGACACGCTCATCGAGGCAAAGGGGAGCTAGGGCCAAGCTGCCCTTCAGCAGCTCCCGAGACGGGTCCAGCGCCTTCTCGATCTTCTCAGTTTCTTCCCCGACATCGTTGTACAATTCTAGGCATGGTGAAGCAATAGAGAAATCAGGAACGAGCTAAATGTGGAATAATACACGAATTAGTTGGATCATCGCTTTACCTTTCAGCTTCTCACTCGTGTCGTTGTTGTACGCCTCAATGAATTTCTCCAACTCGTGCTTCTTGGCAGTGACACCTTCAAGCTTGGATTTCCACTCGGCAGGCTTCGCCACAGATTTCTTCGCAGCGGCCTCACTACTAGAAACATGTCAACTTGTGACCTTCTCTTAGTGACCCCGGCTGAATTGGTCATAAATCCACGGCCATTTTGCTACGAAGGGCCCAAACCCTAAAATTGTCGTACACCAAATGGTCATAAAGCAGGCAACAGTGGTCGATGACCTTATTTCTACCTGATTACGACCAATATAAATGGTCATAAGGTTGTGAACTTGGATGCATTGGTACTTAAGATGTCGCCCTAGGTGGGCTTGGGCCTCGGTGGAATGAGGCCACCTCCTTTTTTTCTTCTAAAATTTTCGTGTGCCGTGTAGGCCTTGGCCCATCCAGGAATAAACGTGGGATGCCATCTTATTTCTCAAAAAAATGTCGGCCTAACGAAAAAATGGGAAAATGTCAAGTTTTCCAGTATTATCATTTGGTAAGGATGGTGAGTTATCTAAAAACAAGTTTTCATTATTGCCTAAAAATCAGGTTTTTCATTGTATAACTCTAAAAAGGGTTTTCCTTATAGAAGAATCTCGAAACCAATTAAACAATATAAAATCATAAGAATAGGTAAATAATGAACTCCTTCGTGAATCTTCCTCTATGGTTTAGCAATTAGAAAACTAAACGTGTAATTCAAAAAATGTTAATGTTAATACATATTTCAAAAAAAATATTATGTGTTTAAAAAACTAAATGTGTGTATTTGAAAAGTTTCATGCGTATAAAAAATGCTAATCATAAATAACATTAGATATGTATAAAAAAATGTTTCATGTGTATGAAAAAATAGTCATCCGTACGTATATATGAAAATTTTACAACATATATACGGAAAAGTAGATAACAAAACAAGATTTTCTAAAAATGTTAATCATGTATTTAAATTTTTCTAACCTATGTCAAAACTGTTTTATATGTATATAAAAATGTACAATGTGTAAAAACAAATATAGGCATCAAAACCTATGTATGAAAAGATGTTTTTTGTTGGGAATATATGAAAAGATGTTAATCAAGTATTTGAAAACATGTTAAACAAATATCAACAATCCATGTGAGCTCACCATCCAATCTTTGTTTCTCGTAATATTTTCAGTCTGCGAAGCAACTATATTTTATATTGTTTTATAATTGCTGAAAATTTACCAGGACATGACTGTGCCCATAGAACCTCCCTCCACCAAAATTTAGCTCACTTAATTTATCCAATTTCCCTCAATATTTTTCCTAATTTCCTGTTCAGTGGAGATCATTGTGAGGGAAGTACCCTTTTTATTTATCCAGCAATCCATGTGAGCTCATCATCCAATCTTTTATTTTGGTCATATTTTCAGTTTGTCAAGCAACTATATTTTATATTGCTTAACTATTTCTAAAACTTTATCGGGGAATGTTGATACCTATATAAATTATCTCCACCAAATTTTAGCTCATTTTATGTAGCCAATTTCTCTCAATAATTGTCCCAAGTTTTTGTCTAGAAAAGAGCATTGTGAAGGAAGTACCACTTTGGCACATCCATATGGTATCAAATTTTTATAGTACTTTCCTATGTCCAAATTACCATCCTCCATCGAATTTCAGCTCAATCCATTCATTCATTTGAGACCACCTTCAACATTCATATTTATGTCCAGTGTCATACTTTGCAAAGGAAGTGGCACCTAGGCTTCTCCATTTGAGCTCACAATTTGCCAAGCCCGTCTCCATAGTAGATGATCATAATCAGCCAAAACTCACGCCTAATGGCCATGTGCATGTCCCCCACTACTACACAAACACTTGGCTGCTAATTCATGTTTGAGCTTAGTTTAGTCTTCTCGTGAGATTTTTTGTTGTATTCTTATTCCTAGCACCTACCGGGGGAGTGCCCAACCCATCAGACATGCCTAGGCTGCCCAGAACGCGTGGCAACACTAAGGTCACGAGGTGACCATGCGGCTGGCATGCCAGTTTGCGTGCTCTGGGGTTGGGGCCATCGTCCACCGTTCGAACCTCGATGTCTCGCCACCAAACCATGTATCTCTGATTAAATAGATACTTATGTACCTGTAAATTATTTGTGAAAAAATCATTAGCAAAATAAAAGGCAGTTGTCGTTCAAATTTGACCTGCTTCCTACTAAATCGGGAGAAATTTGTCTTTTTCACGAGAGGTGGCTCAAATCTTTTGACACCCAACCATTTAGTCAATTGTAAATTAAATATGACCTAATATTTTAGAAAAATGATTTGGTCCAATGTTGCAACAAATATATGGTATGTCCTTCACAAAAAAACTCATTTTGGGCACTCAAAAAATAGGAAATGAATTTTCTGTCCAAAGAAAATGAGAAATTCCTTATGCGGCATTGTTTGTCATTCCAATATGCACCCTTTTGCACAATATTATATCATTTGAATAAACTATGCCATGAATGTGGCCATAAGATTGATCATTTGGCTTGAAAGCAATGAATCTTAACACATGATAGCTCGTTTTTTAGAAAACCTTTATAAAATAATTGTCATATTACAAGTTTATAATTTTTCCTAGTAACTTGGTCACACATGATGACACAATGTTAAGGTTTTCAATTTTTCAATTTTGTTTGAAATTCTCATGCCCATTTCAAAATGCGGTCAAAACGACGGGCATGCCTGTTCCGAGCTAGTGGTTGAATCTTGGAAATTTTTTGGTGTTTCTATGATTAAATAGATACTTTTATACCTATAAAATAATTTTGTAAAAAATAAAAAGCAATCTATGAGGCAGCTGCAATTCAAATTTGACCCGGTTCCTATGGAATTCAGTAAATTTGTCTTTTTCACGAGAGGTGTCTCAATCCTTTTGACACCCAACCATTTAGTCAATTGTACATTAAATATGACCTAATATGTTATAAAAATGTTTTGGTCGAATTTTGCAACAAATATATGGTAGGTCCTTCACAAAAAACTCATTTTGGACACTCGAAAAATGAAAAATGAATTTTTCGTCCAAAGAAAATGAAAACTTCCTTAGGCAACACTGTTAGTCATTCCAATATGCACCCTTGTGCACAATATTATATCGTTTGAACAAACTATGTCATGAATGTGGCCACACGATTGATCATTTGGCTTGAAAGCCATGAATCTTCACACATGATAGCTCATTTTTTAGAACACTTTTTTAAAACAATTGCCGTATTAAAAGTTTATTATTTTTCCTGGTAATTGGTCACATATAATGACACAATGCGAAGGTTTTACAAATTTTTTTTTGAATTGTGCAAGCCCATTTCAAAATGCGGTCAAAATGACGGGCATGACCGTTCCTAGGTAGTGGTTGAATTTTGGAAAAAAAATTGGTGTTTTCTCTGATTAAATTGATACTTACGTACCTAGAAATGATTTTTGGAAAAAATAAAGAGGAAACTATAAGGCAGCTGGAGTTCAAGTTTGACCCGCTGCTAGGTGAATCAACGGAAATTTGTGTATTGCATGAGAGGTGGATCAAAGATTTTGACAGCCAACCATTTGGTCAATTGTACATTAAATATGGCCTAATATTTTATAGAATTTCTTGGTCCAATTTTGCAACAATTATTTGGTAAGTTCTTCACAAAAAACTTATTTCGGACACTCGGAAAATGGAAAATGTAATCTTTGTGCAAAGTAAATGAATACAAGTTGGTGATCATCCATAAAATATGAAATAAGAGCAACTCCAATCAGGCAACCCAAACGGACGTGCGGTTTATCTGCTTTTTATCCATTTGGGTCGCTCATCCGCCTATCTGTGACTGCTTTTTTAAATGGGTCAGTTGGTGCACCCAACGGGAAGCAGGTGGACGGGAGCATTGTGGCAGTAAAATAATAGGAGAGAGGTGAGTGGGGGTGGGCCATCGAATTAAATAAGAAGGGAGAGGTGGGTGGGTGCGTGACAAGTGGGTCTATCCAGACATAGGCGGACTACTCACACACAGAAAACGTCCCCTTTGTGTCCGCCTGTGACCCAAGTGTGACCCAATCTAGAGCCAAAAATAGGTCCATGCGGACACAATGCGAGCGCAAAACAGAAATGGGTCTCTGTGTTGGGCCATCATTTTTGTCCGCGTGGTCCAAATGGATATGGGCGGACGAAATGGGTCCTCCGATTGGAGTTGCTCTAACTTGATTAAATTTTTTAGTGCAGCCATTTTGTAATACATTCTTGATAGTTGCTTCACGATCACCCATATTTTTAGCACTTCAAAATTACTTTTAATGTCACATATCTCGGACCAATCAGAACGTAGAATCACACTTCCCATAGATCACCACATTGTAATCGATCCGAACCATTCACATCTCATGGATCCAACATCTGTTAATCCACCCTTCCTAGCGAAAAGAGAAAGAAAAAACACCACCAAACCCTTCCTTCCCGAGAAGGCACGCGACGCCACCGCCTCCTCCCCGATCCAGATCCCTTGTCGCCTCCTCCCCGATCCAGATCCCTTGCCGGCAGTTCCCTCCGTCGGCAGCCTTGCTCTATTGGATCACCGCTCCAGGATGGAGCCAAGAACTGCTACATGCTCCCCGTCTCCACCCACACATGTTTCCTCGTGCGGGCACCTAACTATGGAGGGAGATCCGTGGCACGGCACCACCGGCACATCATCAAGCACGACTGCTCGTCAACGCATGCACGGCTTTGTGAGCTGGCAGCGGCAGATCCGCGCAAGGAGCTTCCTGCTCCGCGGCCACTTCATGGCCTCTTCCCCTCTGCGTGCCACCTATAGAGTATGAGGATATCTCTATGATGATGCTTTCGTGTCTGCGATGGAGGTCGAGGTCATGCACAGCGGGAAGAGGAGCTAGTGAGTTGGCTTTCTTCTTTTGGGGACACCGCTCGTCCGCTTCTCCAACCACGCCATGCAGCTCATGAAGGTGCAACCATTTCCCTCTTCTTCGTTTCGATTTGGAAGGCCTTGATTTGGTTTTCTCACTCACTCATGCACATGAAAACCATGGCCTTGTTGCTCCATTCGTGCAGGGATCTGTTTGAGAACCTCCATTACTAAATTTTGGTATTGCTCTGTTCATGTTGCCCGTGAAGTTGGTGTTGCTCTGTTCTGAGATGCAGCTCCAAATCTTGCCATTACCTCAAGCACGCAGAGGTTTGGTTTTTGCCGGCTTGCTGTGACTCGTGGATGATTCACTTAATGAAATTTGATGCATGTGTGGGCGGGTGGCGGGAGAGCCAGTTCATGTGGAATCCACTCTCAATAGAGGGGCAAGCCACTTATGTTCATCATTTGTGTTGGTCAGTCGAGTGTGTTGGTTATGATGGGAATGCAGTTGCTGCAGTTTCTAAAGGGGCTGTAGCACATAAGGATGTATATCTTATTCCTGTAGGACTACTTGACAGTCATAAAGTTGCATTATTTAGCCACTGGTAGGGTAGGATATGCCAAAATGTGGTCTAGCAAAACTTTTGTAATGAGCTCTTGTTACCTTCTACTGATGTTTATTCTTGTTTTTTAGTACTTCTGTATTGGCCTTTAGAAATAAAATTCACATGTTTCCCCCTTTGCTTGATTGATTCGATCTAGGCCTGTAGGCGACCTCCATGGACGAGGAAAGGAGAGGAGGACAAGCCATCCCTGACGCCATGTACACCTCAAGGTCCTACCACATGGACAAGCAGCAAGAACAACATCTTCTTACATTCACCACAAGGACAAGCAACGACAGCGACCGCAGCAGATGCAGCCATGGACAGGAGGAGGATGACGCTTAGCAACAGTAGCAACTCAAGGTGTGCCCCCTTCCCTCCCCTCTCTGTTTTTAAATTTTGTGGCAGGAAGGATTTTGAATTGTACTTAGTTATGTGATTTACTCATGTTCATGCTAATTGACCTATACATGCTTTTTTGTAACTTTAGATATTTCCCAAAACAGTTTGCTTGGTCCTTCATATCTAAAGCTTGCATGTACTGTAGAAGTTCTATTTTATGCTAATACCTGCATGTGTAACATTTTAGCCGCATCTATCGCATCGACACAAATTAAGGTATGTACTCGTCTTGCTGAACATATATGTACCTGATGCCTGATGTCCTTATGCTTCATGCATGTATCATGTGACACACACATTAGTAAACTTGAATTAACTTTGACATAGTTTCTCTGTTACACCTGGTAGTTTAACAGGTACTATTGATTGAATATGAATGTTATTCCTTATACTCAAATGAAACTTCAATCTGCTGTAACTTTGAATGATGGTTTTTAAACCATGTCGTTTATGTGAAACATTCCATGATTGTTTGCTGCTAAGTTGTCATATGTGCCAATTCAATTCCCAATCTTGATGAATAGGCATATTCTAGATAAGTATAATGATCTTGTTAAAATGATAATAAGTAGAATGATAATATACCGGTGTATCTTTAGTTTTTATTTTCATAGTACTCATGTTGTATTTCTTCTATCACTGACATACCTTTTGTTCTCTTTTGAACGCACAAATGTTTTGCATCAGCCTGTCATTGCCAAGCGAGAAGCAAGACTTGGAGAAGAAATCTTTCCATTAAGCATATTGCATGTTTTGTCATTGTGAAGTACTAGATGGGCTAGTTCTATTTTTTTACTATCCTGGAATATTTCAGCAGCTGTATGCAACAGGTTGTAGGTTGCTTGGACCTGTATGAAATAGGAATGTGACGGAAATTTCTAGAATATGTGATCTGAGATATTTCTATAAGACTCATCCAATTGGTCGTAACTTGATTCATATTTTTATTCAAACTAGTTTGAAAACATCCGTCAAATGGGCTGGAGATGGACCGTAAATAGGCCAAGGCCTAGGAATGAAAAAGCCTCGAAAATATTGGGCTTTAGTCGATCGATTAAACATCATTTGACAAAAAGAAGAGAAAAAGGCCCAATTATTGGGCTAGGCCCATGCATCTAAGCAATATAAAGAAAAAACATTAAATGGGCTGAATTATTGGGCTTGGCCCATGTAGACACCCGAAATGGACCTGGCTGATTCTGGTCTACAACCATTTCATTTGGTCGAAATCCTGACACGTTAGCTTGCCACGGTGGATCTGACATGGTCTGGGCAGATTGCTAGCGACCAAAATAATTTGTCGTAGAATCTATGACCTTTTTTTCATCGTAAATGTCTACGCCAATCCAGAAGAAAGGTCGTTAAGTTTCATTAACGACGTTTAGCATTTGACCAACTATTTTTGGTCAACAAAAGGTCACAAATGGAAAACAATGACCATTCAGTGACCAATATTGATGGTTGCAAGTTGTCATATTTCTTGTAGTGCCTCCAAGTTCTTCTTCTCCTCCTCACACTTCTCGAATGACTTCAACTTATCCTCGACGGCCATGGTCTTCTGGTTGGCCTCCTTCCAGGCGAGTGCCAGCTCCGCGTCTTTCTTCTCCAAGGCCTCCTTCATGGTGGCTTAAGAAATGGAAGCTTGGGGTCTCTCTGCAAGTTGGAGATTTTCACTACGGACATCTGGTAAAGTGACGTCAGTCGGACACGTAAAGAGGACAAGTTCTACGAGAATCGAAAGGGAAGTGCTTACCTCTGAATGAGCGCTTCTCCTGTTCTAGACACGTACTCTTGGTATTCTCAACTTCAAGGCTGACGCGTAGGTCCTGCACCTCCTTCTCCAGGGCATTCTAGCGAGTCTTGAGCTCACACATGCTCTACCAACGGGAAGCAAAGAAATATGAGGAACAAAGGTCAAATATGACCAAATGGATTATTCAATTAACGAAAAGACTCCAAGACTCCCGCCGACTGCTTTGTCGATGGTAGTCTTGGGGACCACACCCAGTGGGTGTGCTCATCGCGCCCCCACTGGAGCATCAGTACAAGGTGCTTCTACAAAGTGAACACAACATGTTCCACAACTGGATCATCCGCACTCTAAGACTCCCACCGACTACTTTAGTCGACGGCAGTCTCGGGGACTACACCCTATGGGTGCGCTCAGTGCACCCCCACTAGAACATGAGAACACCCAGTGGGTGCGCCCAGGCACAAACCCACTCGGGACTCAAAGAAAAAACAAATGACAAGAAAATCAATATTTCTGATTGAGAACAGAACTTACGAGAGTACTTACTCAAATATTTTTCTTTAGCACCTTGTTGGCGTCGTAAGCCTCCTTCAGTCGGCCACTCATAAGCTCCAGCTGGATCAGCGCCTCCTTGCTTGCCCCCACCTGGTCCTCTAGGACGTGATGCAACATAAAGATGCTAGGAATGGGAGGATCATGCAAAGGAGCTGATGAATCGGTTCAGAGTGCAGCCCGACCCCTGAAGTGGCTCCCCGAGTCAGTGCTAAGGTATTGGCAGGTGAAGAATCCTGCATCACGAGGTCCGCATCAGCGGACGGGTTCACTACATCGTCCTTGTCATCCCCATCGATGTCTATCACCTCACACGGATCTGCAAACATTCAAAATACATTCAAGAATGAGTAGAGAGGAAAGAAACTAGAACAACCGAGTGAGCTCGAAGGTTACCTTTCGAAGACGCAACATTGGTATTGGCCCGGTCCTTCTCTGGGTCCTTGGTTCCAGCGAAGCAGTCGAGGTGTCAACACTACATTGAAGACATTTGGAAATCGCACATAACTCGATCGACAATGGAAAATCAATCTAGGTAGAAACACTTACGTCGACGCCACTGGCACGTGCACCTTCATTTTCGGCACGACAGCCTTACGAGGCTTAGCCGTAGTGACTGTGGGTTGCTTGGTCACCTTATCGGTTGATGAGGCAAGCTCTCCACGCCCGCGCTTCGAACTTCAGGTCGGGAGCGCAGACCCAAACGACCTGGTAACACTCGACCCCTTGGTCTTGCCTCCGTGGACCCTTGGGTCCTAGCGCACCTTGGAGTGGGTCTCGGGTAGCACTTTCTCTCACAGAGAAGATTCTGTCTCATCTCCTGCCTCCCAGTCATCTAGTTCCTCGCCACTCTCGTCGCTGTCCACATATTCCCCTCCGTCCTCCGAGTCCTCCTCGTGCTCAGTATCACTCGTCAGGTCAACCAGCAAATAGTTAACGGCAGTCACCAGACTAACCATCTCCATGAAATCCTACCGAGTGAAAAGTAAATCAGTTAAGACAGTTGCAACAAGTATTCAAAGTCACTCAGATGGATATCACTCATTAGTTACCTCATTTGGCGGATGATCAACCGAGAATGGAGGCACCAGCCTGGTCTCCCTGGGGTAGTCACGGACCGGAGTGATGGCCATAACCTTGGCCTCCACCACCTCTGTCTCAAGTTGCTTCAGGTGCGTCCGCTTAGGATCACTCGACCCTGCATACATCAACATTGGATGGGCCCTCGCTTGCAGCGGTTGGATCCTTCGCTAAAATAAGACTTCTCACAGATCCAAGCCATTGATACCCTTATGCATTAATGCCACCAACACGGTCATGAGGATGTCCACGTCGACCTTCTCCTCTTTGTACACGGTCAAGGAGGGGACTAGACGAATGCGCTCAGCCGAGTACGGTGGGAGGCCCAACTTACCCTCACTAACTGGAATGTCCTCGCAATAAAAACAGGAATCCTACCAGCCCTTCACCGAGTCCAGGAACGACATCTGCGGAAAGCTACCCTTCCCACTTAGCTGAATTCCTAAACCCCTGCACAGCTGTGCTATGTTGCCCCCCCTGACCGAGTGGAATTCTTCACCGTCATCACTCAACATGTAAAGAGACACTTAAACAATAATCAATGGGGATGGCAGTTGAGGAAATTTTCAGAAAGAGAGACGAAAGCAGCCAGATAGGAAACAACATTGGGAGGAAGCTGATGGAGTTGAGCAGCATATAAATCCAAGAACGCGCGGAAGAACGGATGCAACAATAGAGAAAAACCTCGCTCGACATGGGTCGTCAGTAGTACTCGCTCGTCCTCGCGCGACTCTAGCTCGACCTCGCGCACATCGTGCACCCTCCAGCTGCCTCCATCCAAGAGCCTCTGGCTCTCCATCTCCTGCAGCCGGCTGATAGTGGTCCGGGGCACCAACTAGTCACCTTGGATGAACCCGTTGTCGGTGTCAAAACCGGTGGATCTCAGGTAGAGGGTCCCAAACTGTGAGACTAGAATCAATGGTAACAGGAGACGAAGGGGACACAGATTTACCCAGGTTTGGGTCCTCCTATGGAGGTAATACCCTACGTCCTGCTTGGTTGTATTGATGATATGGGGGTTATAGAGTTGATCTACCTCGAGATCGAATAGCTAACCCTAGATGAGTTGTTTTGTCCCTATACCCGAAAACCCTTCGGCTTATACAGACGCCGAGTGTGCCTAGATTTTACACATGGTCGATTACATTCCGAAGAGATAAACATGCCTAACTATAACTAATAACTTGGAGAGTGTGCCATGGATCCTCGAAGCTTGCATCCGGCATAGGTGGTCTTTGATAGTCCGATGCTCACCTTGCAGCCCGTACAGTCCGGCCCATAAACGATAGGTCGACTATCCGAGGACCCCCTAATCCAGGACTCCCTCAGTAGCCCCCAGACTAGGCTTCAACGCCGATATATATCCAGCCAATCTCCTCATGTAGTTATCTTCGGCTTGCGAGGCAAGTCCCTCATCCCTCTTTGTTCGACAACTGACCAGTCTTTGGTAAGATCCCAAGCATTGCGTGCGCTGGTCCATTATAATAATCGCGCGTGTTCCTCAATTTTCGCACATCGTGGGGAGGTGATTGTTCAGTGATTTTTTACAATCTTACCCTTCCGTAGAGGAAGCACCACCCATTTAATTAAACAAAATTGCGACTCAGACCACATCCTCTTCTTCCTCATCAAAAGAAACCCCTAGCGAAAGCTCCACGAAAAACATGGCTAACGCCCCTAGCTCCTCTGCACTCCCCTATGGCTCATCCACATGGGACTAGACCAGCTCCTCCATTACACTACTGCGGCTCCGCAATCTGGAGACCCAGGGGTATCTCCCTTCTTCAGATCTGGCGGTGACCCACGCAGGTATGCTTTGTTACAATGACGAAGTTCTCGTTGAGTGTTTCCCTAATCCTAACAAGGGGGAACGCGTATGCTTCGTCCCCTATCTCCTTAGGGTCCTTGGGTTTCCAATCCATCTATTCCTGAGGGGGTTGCTGGAGTTCTACGGGATCCAACTCCACCACCTCACTCCAGGGTCCATCTTGCACATCTCAGGATTTGTCGCTCTCTTCGAGATGTTCCTGGGGTGTGAGGCGCACTTTGATTTGTGAAGAAAATACTTCTGTCTTGTCCCCCGAACTCGGGACAAGACAATTTGGAGGTCGGCGGAGCCGAAGTGTGTCGCATAGCGGGGACAGGGTATCCAGTAGGCACATCGAAGAAATTCGAAGAGTGGACTTCAGAATGGTTTTATATTGAAGACGTCCCCCTGTTCGAGCCAACTCGGACAGGTCTTCTCGAATACTCCGATGCCCTCCCGAAGAAGAGATAGAACTGGCAGTCGAGGAGTTCGTCCCAGGAGGAAAGCATCAAAGTGCGGCGCGTGGCAGCTCAGATGCCGATGCTCACCCACAACCAACTGACCATGATAGATGTCATGGCCACCATCATCTCCCGGTGTGCGCAGCCCCCTTCAACAGAGGGTACACCCCTTGTGGCAATACAATGGGACGAGCGACACCACACGCTCTTGAAAGCTAGGGCCCACCAATCCAACGGCGTTGGCCGACCTGTACAAAGGAGAGCAAGAGGACTTTGTTCGGCGGGCAACCAAGGAAGGATATTCGGGCCACACTCCTATCGAATGGGTAAGCCTTTCGATCTCTAACATAATTATAGTTCGGGGTTTCTGTTCCGCACTTTATTTAACCGAAGCCTTGCATGAATAGGAATGAAGAAGTTTCATCGAGATAGTCAACTGTCCGTCTTCGCGGACCAAGAACCATTCACAGGACAATGATCCGGGTTTCAACAAGGACCCTGATCTTGTACTTGACTTTGAAGAAGGAGTCTATCTCCAGGATAGCGTCCACCAATCCCCTATGGCTATCATAGTTAATTACCCCAGGTCATTCTCCATCCCTGCAACGAGCAACAAGAAAAGCTTGTCCCGCAAGAGGCTAGCTACCAACAGCGCCACAGACGCTTCGGCACCGACTCTCAAACGTCGTCGATCCATGCGCCATACACCAGCAGCTGAAGCCGTGGTCGAGTCGGAGGCCAACAAGGATCTTGCAAAAGACCCAACCATGGGGACGAATCCACCTGCCCGCTCATCCCGGAGGTACATCGTTCGACTATCCACTCATTATCAATAAATAGAGTCTTACGGTAGTTTTTTGTTTTATTGAAATATTTAGGCGAAATGCCTAGTCCTCTCCTATTGAAGAGGTTACCGGGGTGTTCGGAGACCTCCAAAATTCCTGAGCTACAGCTCATGTAGCTCCTACTGCAGAAGCCCCCATGGCTAATCTAGCACCTGCCAATTCTGGTGATGGTGTATCCGTTACCAACTCGGAGGTGGGGAGCGCCATGAATCACCGGCAACGGTGGGAGGCCATGCGGCATCCAATATTCTCCGAACAAGAGTTCGATGCACTACACTCAGCGGATACACACATTGGAGCTGCCCGAGCCGGGTTCGGCGAGGCTATGAAGTTGATATCAGCCAACATGCAGGTAAGTGGTCGGCTTTTATAGAGTCTAAATACTCATGTAAACCCAGTAGCACCCGAGCCGTAATTTTATTTGGAACAAACAAATTAAGGATCTCCGCAATGTTTGACTCCTGACGCAGGCTTCAAAGCAACATGCCGAGCAATTGGCCAAGGAGCTAGAGGATAGCCGCACAGAAGTGCAATCTGTGAAGGCCGAACTAGCACAAGTGAAGAGCTTCACCCGGGAGGCCCATGGTGAGTGTACCTTTATTGCTAATATTAATGTATTATCATGCCTAACGCACGGATTCCATGTAACAGCCGAATCAATAGTGCACATGCAAAGGCAGTTGGAGGAAGCCCGAGACTCTCAGCGGTACGCCGAGTCCCAGCATGAGGTTGGCTGCCTTATTGTGCAAAAGTAGGCCAACGAAATTAAGAATTTGAAGATTTAGTTGGCCCAAGCTCAAGAAGAAATCCAAAATCTTTAGAGGGGCATGTTCTGTGAGTGTGATTCTATTATCAACAAATATTTCCTATGTAGAGGAGACCGGAAGAGGAGACCTGAAGAGTACATGTCTCCTATAGCCTCATGTACATGTCTCCTGTCCGGGCATCCTGAAGAGGAGACCGGATCATACTAGGGGAACCTGCTGAAAGAGTTGACTGCTCTCCATGGGCGTGTGTGGAAAGCAATGAAAGTCATGGTAAAGGCACTATGGCTTGCCGAACAGCCGGCTGAAGGGCTAAACGAACTGGTGGATCGATTCAAGGGAGCTTGGAATAGGTTCGAGTTGTGGAAGACTTCGACTTGCCGTGAGGGAGCACGGGAAGCATGGGTAATGATCAAGACCCATTACATTGGACATAATCCCAAGCATATTGCGTGGGTTGGTCCCGTGGGATCGGATGGAAAAGAAGTGCCACCACCTGGTGTATGACCAGGTGATGCCTGCCACCCGTGTTTCACAAGAGGACTGCCCCCTTGACACTATAATCGATAATCTCGATCAGTAGTAATTTATATGTACTTGTTGGAGAAACAATTTGTGTTGTAAACTTTGTATTAACCGGACATCGGCTTCGCCCTCCCGTGCGAAGAGCTCGGAAGTGTTCCTCCTTATTTTCCACTCCAAAAGGGCGAACTGTATTTAGGGAACCAAGCAATCCGGTCATGTGGTATGAACAGACAAAAATCACACAGAAATATATGTTATTTTACTGCTTAGCGTAAGAAAAATCTTCCGAGGAAAATAGTACCTCTATCAATAACTTTCATCGGGGCTCTACGAAGGTCATAGATAGAAGTCTGCATACTTTTAGTATGCGGCTAATTGTGCTTTGGGGAGAAAAGACCCAAACAACGGTGATAACGACCAGAGCTGTAAAAGGTGTTTCCGTCACAGCCGACCAATTGTCTACGTAAGATAGCTAGCTTTCGGCTTCATCTGTCGATAACGACCAGAGCTGTAAAAGCTGTTTCCGTCACAGCCGACCAATTGTCTACGTAAGATAGCTAGCTTTCGGCTTCATCCCTCTAAAGTACGTGTCTGGATTACCCAGTCATAACAGTCGCAGAGGTGCTCCCTTTACCCTCTAGCCGAACAATCGGGAATGTAGAGGGTAATCACAAGAGCGAGGCAACCCAACTTGGCAAAGTCTTAGTTCGAATTGATGCATATGATGGCTTGAACATGACAAAAGAAACGTGTGCGCACAATAACTGTGAGAAAATACTTGTAATATAAAAATGCTGGCATCTAGAAGAAGCCCCCACGTGATGTGTTTGGATTTAACACTTCCTGGTGTATGCCGATAATCTTTAGCAAATAATCGGTTCAACCGAACATAGAAAAAAAAGAAATTGACCCTATCAAATAGCAAAATGGGAAGGGAAGAGGAAAAAGGGAAAAAGAACAAGAGGAAAAAAGAAAAAATACCGGGGAGTTGGACGACACCCGTTTATCCGTAGAAGCGCCGAAGACGAACTGTGTTCCGTGGGTTTGGTTCAAGGCAGTTGTCAGATGGACTCCAAAGACAATAGGCACCTCCCTCAAGTACTTCATCGATGATGAAAGGACCCTCCCATTTGGGGTGGAGTTTATGTTTCTGTTTCTTCGGGAGTCGTAGGATGAGTTCGCCTATGTTGTATGCTTTTGCGCTGACCTCCCTACTTTGGTAACGTCGAGCTTGCTCTTGGTAAAAAGTGGAGCGAGCCCGAGCTATGTCGTGCTCTCCCTCCAAGTCGTCCTGCCGATCCAACTCGGCCTCCTTTTCCTCGTACATGCGCACCCTTGGTGCGTCGTGAATAATGTCACAAGGGAGGACTGCCACTGCCCCATAGACCATAAAGAATAGTGTGTAACCCGTTGATCTGTTCGGGGTGGTGCGCAGGCCCCATAAAACGGAGTCGAGTTCCTCCAACCAATGACAGTCGGACTCATGAAGAGATCGGACCAAACGTGGTTTAATGCCGCTCATAATGAGACCGTTTTCTCGTTCGACCTGTCCATTGGTCTGCGGGTGATATGCTAACGCGTAATCGAGCTTTATGCCCATTTTTGCGCACCAGTCCTTGACCTCTTGGGCCGTGAAGTTGGATCCATTATCCTTTATTATACTATGCGGGACACCGTAACAGTGTGCCACACTAGGTATGAAGTCGACCGCTGGTCCGGATTTAACCAACTTGACGGACTTTGCTTCTATCCATTTGGTGAACTTCTCAACCATGACCAATAGGTACTTATTTTTCTTGGTCCCCCCTTCAAGGGGTCCGACCATGTCCAGCCCCCAGACCACGAAAGGCCAAGTTATCGGAATAGTCCAAAGAGTTGTTGGGGGCATGTGACTTTGATTTGCGAAGAGTTGACACCCTACGCAATGTTGGACAAGTGACTGGGCATCCGTTCGAGCTGTAGGCCAAAAGAAACTAGCTCGGAAGGCCTTGCTGACAAGGGCTCTTGCCATGGCATGATGACTGCCCATGCATGTGTCGATTTTGGCGAGGAGCTCCCGTCCTTCTTCCTCAGATATACACCGCTTTCATATTCCGGTTGTGCTTTTCTTCTACAACTCACCCTCGTGTAGTTTGTAGGCCTTGTATCGCCAAACTATGCGTCGTGCCTTGGTTTGATCGTCAGGGAGTTCCTTCCGAAGAAGGTAAGCGAGGAAGGGCTCTTTCCATGGCGCTATTATTGCCATTACCTCATGACCCGAAGGCGTTTCCTTCATTACGGAGCCGTCGATAATGCCATAGTTTGGTTCGTTTATGGGGGGGACAACCTCGTCCGCCGTATTCGGACCGACACCATTGTCATCATTCTGCCACACTACTGATGGCTTAAAGTGCTACTCTAGGAAGGTGTTTCTCGGGACAGGATCGCGCTTGGCTCCCATACGGGCCAGTATGTCGGCGGCTTGGTTGTTGTCGCGAGTGACGTGGTGAAATTCCAACCCCTTGAACCGAGCAGATATCTTAAGGACGACATTTCTATATGTCGCGATCTTCAGGTTTTCGGCGTCAAATTTGCCGTTAATTTGGGATATGGCCAAGTTTGAGTCTCCCCGTACCTCTAGCCGTTGTATGCCCAATGATACCGCCATCTGAAGACCATGAAATAGAGCTTCGTATTCGATTGCATTGTTGGCGTCGGCATAGATGATTTGCAACACGTATCGCATGGTGTCTCCTATGGGGGATGTGAGGATAACTCCAGCCCCCAGTACGGCCAAGGTCTTGGAGCCATCAAAGTACACTGTCCAATGGGAGTACGCACTATATTCCTTGGGGAGCTCAGCCTTTGTCCATTCAGCTAGGAAGTCCATCAATACCTGAGATTTAATGGCACGGCGTGGCTTGTAGGTTATTTCAAAGGGAAGGAGCTCAATGGCCCACTTGGCTATGCGGCCGGTGGCGTCCCTGTTGTTGATTATATCATTCAGGGGGACCTTAGATGCCATTGTTACCGCACACTCCTGGAAGTAGTGTCTGAGTTTCCTTGATGCCATAAATACCGTATAGGCTATCTTTTGGTAATGCGGGTATCTGGACTTGCACTGCGTTAGAACCTCTGACACATAATATACCGGTTTCTGAGTCCAGAATTTATGTCCTTCCTCATCTCGTTCAACGACGAGCAACGTGCTGACAACTTTGTTGGTGGCCGATATGTATAATAACATGGGCTCACTGGCGCCTGGTGCCGTGAGTATGGGATTGGTTGCCAGTAGTGTTTTGATTTCTTCTAACGCAGTCGCTACCCCATCGGTCCATTCGAACTTGTTGGTCCGCTTCAGCAGCTTATAGAGCGGCAAAGCCTTCTCTCCGAGGCGGGAGATAAAGCGGCTTAACACCGCTACGCACCCAGCTAGCCTCTGGACATGCTTCAGCTTTGTGGGAATTGGAAGTTCCGATAAAGCACAGATTTTAGCTGGATTTGCCTATATTCCTCTATGGGAGACGATGAATCCAAGCCGCTTACGAAAGCGAACTCCAAATACGCATTTTTCCAGATTGAGTCGTATATCATATGCACGTAGACTGGCAAAGGTTTGCCATAGGTCGTCGATCAACTGGCTGACGTGTTTGGTTTTGATTACCACATCATCCATGTATGCCTTGATAGTCTTACCGACTTGTGTCGCGAGACAGGTCTGGATCATGCGTTGGTATGTGGCCCCAACGTTTTTAAGCCCGAAAGGCGTCGTGTTGAAGCAGAATGAACCGTAGGGGGTGATGAATGCGGTAGCCGCTTGATCGGATTCCTTCATTATAATTTGATGGTATCCGGAGTAAGCATCGAGGAAATACAACGAATCGTGTCCGGCTGTGGTATCAATGATTTGGTCTATGCGTGGTAAGGGGAAACGGTCCTTGGGGCAGCCTTTGTTAAGGTGTTTGAAATCGACACACAACCACCAGGACTTGTCTTTCTTGGGTACCATCACTAGGTTTGCCAGACACTCGGGATGTTTAATATCTCGAATAAATCCAGCCTCGAGCAGTTTAGCTATTTTTCACCCATAGCTTAACATTTGGGCTTGGAGAAGTGGCGCAGAGTCTGTTTCATGGGCTTAAAGCCTAGGATAATGTGTAGACTATGTTCGGCAAGCCATCGTGGGATCCCGGGCATATCGAAAGGATGCCAGGCAAAAATGTCCCAATTTTCTCGAAGGAAATTCCGCAGTGCTTCATCCACAAGGGGATCAAGCTGGGCTCTGATGGACGTTGTCTTATTGGGGTCCGTCAGATGTACCCAAAATTTGACGATTTCCTCTACGGGTTTAAAGGACGTGGACTTGGGCCTTTTGCTAAGGATCACGTTGTCCTTATTAACTGTCGATCGTAATGCGGTCAATTCTTCGGCAGCGAAAGTCTCCGCTAATGCCTCGAGTGCGAGCACTATCATTTTATTTTTGGCCCGAAGGGCTATGTTCGGATCACTAGCAATCGTGATCACTCCATTTGGTCCTGGCATTTTAAGTTCATGTACCCGTAATGGGGTATAGCCTGGAACTTTGTAAAGGCATCATGTCCTAGTAGGGCGTGATAGCCACTTAGGAAGAGGACGATGTGGAAGAGAAGTTCTTCGAATCGGTAGTTTTCGGGCGTGCCGAAGACCACGTCCAGGACGATACATCCGGAAAAACGTGCATCTTCCCGTGGTATAATTCCCTAGAAGTTTGTATTGCTATGTTCGATGGGAGATGCATCGAACTGCATTTTTTCCAGGTTGGCTTCGTATATAAGGTTTAGACCACTGCCGCCGTCCATTAGCACCTTATGTAGCCTGTATCCATCAATGATGGGGTTCAAGACTAGTGCGGTCGGTGAGTGACTGAGAAGGATGGACGGTTGGTCAGTGTCCCTGAGAGTAATCGGTATGTCTGCCCATGGGCTAGTTACTGCCACATGGTAGACCTGTTCGAGCTCCCTAAGAGCTCTTTTACGCCTGTTCCTTGAGGGAAAGGTCATGTAGACCGTCAGGACTTCGACATTGTATCCGGGTGGCTAAGAGGAGTGCCTACTCGACGGAGGTGTTTCAAGGATGGCCTCGCCGCTTTTTGCGACTTTCCTGATGACCTAGCAAGCTCTAAGGCTGTGAGTCGGGTTTGTGTTTAACAACATGGAATGTATAGGGCAAGGTTTGTCCAATAGTCCATCGAGGACAGTGCCGGTCCCTGAAAGGGGCTTGTTTCTTTTTTCGACGGGTTCATACCTGGCTAGATGCTTTGGAGGTATCCTCTTTTTCCGAGCTCCTCTAGGGTGTTCGAGGAAAATTGGTTCCGAGAACAACTGTTCGGATTGGAAGACGCTCTCCATGGCACAATACTTTTGTACCAAATCGGATAACTCCAAAAAGTCGCGAATGTGTAGGCGGGCCAGGGCATTAGGAATCCCTTCATCACGGCAATTGCGAATGAAAGTTGTCATCATCTCTTGGTCACTAAGACCTTTTACTCTGCTTACTAGGAGTCTAGCCCAAAAGTGATGGACTGATTCTCCTTGTAGTTACTTAATATCCCAAAAATCCGAAGACACGGGCTTTGGTGCGATACTGGGATGATCGTCTTGGGCGGTGGGTGGGAAAAATTTGATTTCATGCCGCATTGAGTGTTCGGAATCACAGTTTCCCAATCGTGTGAAGGATCCCGGACCGGTGATGGTCCGTCTTTAGAGTGATTCCCTTCCTCTGGCTCGTCGACAGAGTCTCAGCGACCGAGGAATGGGATATAGATTGTTTTCAATTCCGGCTATCAGGACAAATATGCAGCCGGACACTCGATAGTAGCGACAAGGTGGGTGACCGGAGGGACACGAATCTCCTTGTCATCGGGTCTGATCCCGAGCCGATCATAGATCGGAACCTGGTCATCCGATATATGCATAGCTTCGATCCGATCAAACAACTCATATAAGAACGAGGGGATGGTAGGATGCGTGTCGCTGAGATGAGTGGATTCATCAAGCGGCATGATGGTTCCAGAGCCACGCCGAAGCGGATCTATGTTCCTTCCAACCATGAGACCTGATGTCTATGGCAACAAGGCGTCCGGACTTGCAGGTTTCTCTTCGAGGGTCGAAGGTTCCATTAGAACAAGTATTCCCCATGAATCAGTCATGAGCTCTAAAGTTCTAAACTTGATACTCTAATTGGGGGAAAGCTTCCGGCCTATCCATGACGGCTGATCGGGCTGGCATGCAACAAGATGTCGTCACCGGTGAGACTCTGGTTGGGGGAGAGAGTCCCTTGGATGCAGATCTCGCTGCTCGCGACGAGGTGAGCCATTGATTCTTTGGCACTCATAGCGGAACTCTCAGTGAAAGCACCAATGTCGGTGTCAAAAACGGCGAATCTCGAGTAGGGGGTCCCAAACTGTGAGACTAGAATCAATGGTAATAGGAGACGAGGGGAGAACAGATTTACCCATGTTAACGCCCTCATACGGAGATAATACCCTACGACCTGCTTGGTTGTATTGATGATATGGGGGTTACATAGAATAGCTAACCCTAGATGACTTGTTCTTTACCTATACTCTAAAACCCTCCATCTTATATAGACGCCGCGGGTGCCTGGAGTTTACACATGGTTGGTTACATGCCGAAGAGATAAACATGCCTAACTACAACTAATAACTTGGAGAGCATGCCATGGCTCCTCAAAGCATCCATCTGGCGTAGGTGGTCTTTGATTGTCTCATGCTCACCTTGCGGCCCATATTGTCTAGCCCATAAATGATAGGTCGACTATCCGAGGACCCCCTAATCTGTTGGGGAACGTTGCATGGGACACAAAAATGTTCCTACGCACACGCAAGATCTATCCATGGTGATGAGCATCTATGAGAGGGACAGTGGATCTACATACCCTTGTAGATCGCTAAGCGGGAAGCGTTAAGAAACGCGGTTGGTGTAGTCGAACGTCTTCGCGATCCAAATCGCCGAGTGTCCCACGATCTCATCACGATCCGTCCCGCGATCCAATCACGATCCGTCCCGTGAACCCATCACGATCCGTCCCACGATCTCATCACGATCCGTCCCGCGATCTCAATCACGGTCCTTCCGATCTAGCGTCGAACAGACGGCACCTCTGCGTTCAGCACACGTACAGCTCGATGATGATCTCTGCCTTCTTGATCCAGCAAGCGGAGATGTAGGAGAGTTCTCCGGTAGCATGACGGCGCTGCGGCGATGGTGGTGGGGCAATTCCGGCAGGGCTTCGCCTAAGCACTGCAGAAAACCGATCTAGAGGAGAAACTATGCACTGGAGGAACGGGTAGCATGTGGCTGAAAATATAGTGCCAAAAACCCTAAAACCTCTAGTATACATAGGAGGAAGAGAGGAGGAGGCTTGGCTCCCAAGGAGCGAGCCCTTGTGTCGGCCGAACCAAGGAGGATTGGAGGATTCATCCTCCAATCCTAGTAGGACTAGGACACCTCCTTATTTCTTCCTTTTTCCACCTTTTTCTCTTTGGGCTTTTCTTCCCAACCGCATAGGCCCTATGTGGGACTTCCACCAGCCCACTAAGGGCTGGTATTTACTCTCCCACAGCCCCTGTAGCCTCTTGGGTTGAAATGCCCGTCCCTGTGGTCTTCCGGCATACTACCGGCACTCCCGGTACACTACCGATGAGCCCGAAACCTTTCCGGCGACCAAAACAGGACTTCCTATATATCAGTGTTTACCTCCGTACCATTTCGCAGCTCCGCGTGACGTCCGGGAGCTCATCCGGGACTCCGAACAACCTTCGGTCACCACCATACATAACCCTATGCTACCGAAATATCACCGAACCTTAAGTGTGCAGACCCTGCGGGTTCAAGAACTATGTAGAACTGACCGAGACACCTCTACGGTCAATAACCAATAGCGGGACCTGGATGCCCATATTGGTTCCTACATATTCTACGAAGATCTTTATCGGTCGAACCTTTATGTCAAGGATTCAGTTAATCCCGTATGATGTTCCCTTTGTTCTTCGGTATGTTACTTGCCCGAGATTCGATCGTCGGTATCTCCATACCTAGTTCAACCTCGTTACTGGCAAGTGTATTTACTCATTCTGTAATACAAGATCCCGTGACTAACACTTAGTCACATTGCTTGCAAGTCTTATTGTGATGTCGTATTTCCTAGTGGGTCCTGAGATACCTCTCCGTCGCACGGAGTAACAAATCCCAGTCTTGATCCATGCCAACCCAACAGACACCCTCGGAGATACCTCTAGAGCACCTTTATAGTAACCCAGTTATGTTGCGGTGTTTGATACACACAAGGTACTCCTCCGGTGTCAGTGAGTTGCATGATCTCATGGTCATAGGAACAAATACTTGACATACAGAAAACAATAACAATCTTCAAATCATCAGTGAAGGTAATAAAATAACGATATCCACCGCACGCTACCAGACTCATTGGATTGCATACATCAACATGTATCATTTCCAATAAATCACTTGCCTGCTCCATCGATCTGGAAACGGGGTCCTTAGTCATCTTGCCCAAGAGGCATGGTTTGCATGTCTCAACCGATTCGAAATCGAATGAGTCCAAAGATCCATCAGCATGGAGTTTCTTCATGCGCTTTATACCAATATGACATTTAGCGGCAGTGCCACAAGTATGAGGTACTATCATTATTAAATTTGTATCTTTTGGCATCAATGTTATGAACATGTGTATTACTACGATCAAGATTCAACAAACCATTCTCACTGGGTGCATGACCATTGAAGGTATTATTCATGTAAACAGAATAACAATTATTCTCTAACTTAAATGAATAACTGTGTTGCAATAAACATGATCTAATCACGTTCATGCTCAATGCAAAACACCAAATAACATTTATTTAGGTTTATCACTAATCCCGAAGGTAGAGAGAGCGTGCGATGTTGATCACATCAACCCTGGAAACATTTCCAACACACATCGTCACCTCACCCTTAGCTAGTTCTCTGTTTATTCCGTAGCTTTTATTTCGAGTTACTAACATTTAGCAACCGAACTGGTATCCAATACCCAGGCGCTACTAGGAGTACTCGCAAGGAACACATGATTAACACGTATATCAAATATACTTCTGTCGACGTTGCCAGCCTTCTTATCTACCAAGTATGTAGGGTTGTTCCGCTTCAGCGAACGCTCTCCTCATAATTGAAGCACTTAGTCTCGGGTTTGGGTTCAACTTTGGGTTGCTTCACTAGAGCAGCAACTGACTTGCTATCCATCAAGTTTCCCTCCTTGCTCTTACCCTTCTCGAAACTAGTGGTTTGACTAACCATCAACACTTGATGCTCCTTCTGGATTTCTACCTTCGCGGTGTCAAACATCGCGAATAGCTCAGGGATTTTATAGTTCATCACCAAGTTCTAGTAGCTTTAGTGACAGTGACTTGGAGAACTATATCAATCACTATCTTATCTGGAAGATGACCTCCCACTCGATTCAAGCGATTGTAGCACCTAGACAATCTGAGCACATGCTCAATGATTGAGCAATTCTATTTCATCTTGCGGGCAAAGAATCTTGTTGGAGATCTCATATCTCGCAACACGGGCACGAGCCTGAGATCCTAATTTCAGCTCTTAGAACATCTCATATGTTCCGTGACGTTCAAAATGTTTCGGAGCCTCAATTCTAAGCCGTAATGCATGACGCACTAAACTATCAAGTAGTCATTAGAACGTGCCTGTCAGATGTTCACAACATCTAAAGACGACGCTAGAGGGGTTGGCGCACCGAGCGGTGCATTAACGACATAAGACTTCCGTGCAGCAACGAGCACAATCCTCAGATCATGGAGCCAGTCCACAATATTGCTACCATCATCTTTAAACTCTATTTCTCTAAGAACATATAAAAATTCAAGGGAGCTAGGGCGTGAGCTAGTAATCTACAACACAGTTTGCAAAGACACTATTGACTATCTTCATGATAATGAGTTCAATTAATCATATTACTTAATAACTCCCACTCAAATTGACATCCCTCCGGTCTTTCGAGTGATACATCATCCAAATTCAGCAACTCAAGTCCGATCATCACGTGAGTTGAGGTGGTTTCAATGGTGAACATCATCATGTTGATCATATCTACTATATGACTCATGTTCGACATTTCGGTCTCTTGTGTTCTGAGGCCATGTCTGTACATGCTAGGCTCGTCAACTTTAACCCGAGTGTTCTGCATGTGCAACACGGGATTGCACCCGTTGTATGTAAACGTACAGTCTATCACACCCGATCATCACGTGGTGTCTCAACACGACGAACTTTCACAACGGTGCACACTCGGGGAGAACACAATTCATCTTGAAATTTAAGTGAGGGATCACCTTATAATGCTACCGCCGTCCTAAGCAAAACAAGGTGCATAAAAGGATTAACATCACATGCAAATCATAAGTGACATGATATGGCCATGAACTTGTGCTTCTGATCTCCATCTTGAAAGCACCGGCATGATCTCCATCGTCACCGGCACGACACCATGATCTCCATCATCTTGATCTCCATCAACGTGTCGCCATCGGGGTTGTCGCGCCCATCATGCTTGTACTACTATTGCTACCATTTAGCGAAACCCTTGTCGAATGGTGATACACTAGTTGCTTTTTAACCTTCTCAAGGACCACCCTTGTCGAATCCGATCCAACTAAAGTGAGAGAAACTGGCAGCCGCAGGCTATCTATGAAACAAGTTCCGGTTGAGGGAACCGGTCTCTCGTAAGCGTACGAGTAATGTTGGTCTGGGCCGCTTCATCTCACAATACCGCTGAACCAAAACACGACCAAGGGAGGAAGCAATCTAAGCATCAATACCCACAAACTCTTTGTGTTCTACTCGAGATCTCATCTACTCATAGACCTAGGTCATGATGCCACTGTTGGGGAACGTTGCATGGGAAACAAAAAAATTCCTACGCACACGCAAGATCTATCCATGGTGATGAGCATCTACGAGAGGGAGAGTGCATCTACATACCCTTGTAGATCGCTAAGCGGGAAGCGTTAAGAAATGCGCTTGGTGTAGTCGAACGTCTTCGCGATCCAAATAGCTGAGTGTCCCACGATCTCATCACGATTCGTCCTGCGATCCAATCACGATCCGTCCCGCGAACTCATCATGATCCGTCCCGCGATCTCATCACGATCCGTCCCGCGATCTCAATCACGGTCCTTCCGATCTAGCGCTGAACGGACGGCACCTTCGCGTTCAGCACACGTACAACTCGATGACGATCTCCGCCTTCTTGATCCAGCAAGAGGGATCGGAGAGGTAGAAGAGTTCTCCCGCAGCTTGACAGTGCCGCGGCGATGGTGGTGGAGTAATTCCGGCAGGGCTTCGCCTAAGCACTGTAGAAAACCGATCTAGAGGAGAAACTATGCACTAGAGGAACGGGTAGCACGTGGCTGAAAATCTAGTGCCAAAAACCCTAAAATCTCTAGTATATATAGGAGGAAGAGAGGAGGAGACTTGGCTCCCAAGGAGACCGCCCTTCGGTTGGCCGAACCAAGGAGGATTGGAGGATTCCTCCTCCAATCCTAGTAGGACTAGGACTCCTCCTTATTTTTGCCTTTGTTTTGCCTTTTTCCACCTTTTTCTCTTTGGGCTTTTCTTCCCAGCCGCATGGGCCTTGTGTGGGACTTCCACCAGCCCACTAAGGGCTGGTATTTACTCTCCCACAGCCCATGTAGCCTCGTGTGTCGAAATACCCCTCCCGATGGTCTCCCGGCATACTACCGGCACTCCCGCTACACTACCGATGAGCCCGAAACCTTTCCGGCGACCAAAACAGGACTTCCTATATATCAGTCTTTACCTCCGAACCATTACGGAGCTCCTCATGACATCCGGGATCTCATCCAAGACTCCGAACAACCTTCGATCACCACCATACATAACTCTATACTACCGAAACGTCACCAAACCTTAAGTGTGCAGACCCTACGGGTTCGAGAAGTATGTAGACATGACCGAGACACCTCTATGGTCAATAACCAATAGCGGGACCTGGATGCCCATATTGGTTCCTACATATTCTACGAAGACCTTTATCGGTCGAACCTTTATGTCAAGGATTCAGTTAATCCCGTATGATGTTCCCTTTGTTCTTCGATATGTTATTTGCCCGAGATTCGATCATCGGTATCTCCATACCTAGTTCAACCTCATTACTGGCAAGTCTCTTTACTCGTTCTGTAATAAAAGATCCCGTGACTAACACTTAGTTACATTTCTTGCAAGGCTTATTGTGAGTATTACTGAGTGGGCCTTGAGATACCTCTCCATCACACGGAGTAACAAATCCCAGTCTTGATCCATGCCAACCCAACAGACACCCTCGGAGATACCTATAGAGCACCTTTATAGTCACCCAGTTACATTGCGATGTTTGATACACACAAGGTACTCCTCCGGTGTCAGTGAGTTACATGATCTTATGGTCATAGGAACATATACTTGGCATGCAGAAAACAGTAGCAATAAACTGACGCGATAATATGCTAAGTTTGTAGTTTGGGTCTTGTCCATCACATCATTCTCCTAATGATGTGATACCGTTACCAAATGACATCTCATGTCCACGACTAGGAAACCATAGCCATCTTTGATCAACGAGCTGGTCTATTAGAGGCATACTAGGGACATGGTGTTGTCTATATATCCACACATGTATCTGAGTTTCCGATCAACACAATTATAGAATGGATAATAAACGATTATCATGAACAAGGAAATATGATAATAACTAATTTATTGTTGCCTCTAGGGTATATTTCCAACATAATCTAGGACTCCCTCACCCGCCGGCACTCCGGTGCTCGAGGACGACCCGCACGACCCATGCGACCCCTTCTTCTTCGCCCGCTTGGCCTAATCGGTGTATCTCCGACCGTCAATCAGAGGGTGCGGCGAGATATGCGAGATCTCTGCATATCGTTTCGGGGGCACGTGGCAAAAATCACAGCGTCCCACTACCGCGACGCAACTGTGCGTGCACAGATTACCCAATGTTTCAAAATGGCGAAAACCTCGTCATGACGCGACCCGAACAGGCTTTGCATCTTCCAGTTCACACCAACCTGCATCGGCTCACCACTGCTCGACATAAGTTCACAAAGCACTCGGATGAGATCGGGCAAGGTTCTAAATGAGCTTGCGTGTGTGCTGTTGGAATGTCTCCCTAAGGGAAAATCCACCAACGTCCAATTGTGTCGGGCATTCTGGCTGGTCAGATCAATCGGAATCTATAAATCCTGAATCTGCCGTGGTTTTTTGGGCCGAGTGACAAACTCACCGGACAGGTTTCTTGGCGTCTCTGAGGCGCTAAAGGCATTCAAGTATGTCGTTCACTCGTCCTCTCAAACCTCAAAATATTTGGGTGCTACTGCTAAGGTCGCCTACTAATGGTAGGGACATGGACCTGACATCTTGGGCCCACCTAGGGCCCTGCATTATCACTGAAGTCCCCGGACCAGAGTACATTCGGACGGACTCAAATGAGTCACTCGGATTCACCAAGTCACTCAGATTGCATTCTACCAGTCGGATCCGTATCTACACTCGGGATAGACGAAGATGAGACAAAGTGGAAGCAGCAATGTTCGACGGACTTGAAGTCGCATATAAAGTGTTGTGATGGCTGGCGTTACCTGTAATGCCCCAAGTTAAAGCAGTTGTTTCATGTAGCGCCTGTAGTTTCTAGTATAACTGCCCTAGTGATGGCGCTCAGCCAATGGTGGGGCACTCTATATAAGCCATCCCCGGGCGCCAGAGCAAGGGTTCTGCACTCTTTGTAATTAGATACCCCCATAAGAAAACACCAAGCCTCCGTGGCTCGAGACGTAGGGTATTTACCACTCTCGAGTGGGGCCCGAACTCGTAAATCCGAGTGTAACATCCGCACCATAGCTAGCCTCCGTCCCCTTCTATTCGTACCCCCGGTACTATTATCAGGCTTATCCCCTCGAAACTCACCACACCATCTTCCGGCCAGTGGGTCGGGCCAAGGACCCCCATGGAGGTTCACTAATGGGCCACTTCGGGCGACCCATGACATATACGAGGAAGGTTGCACAAGACTTGGTGATCAATACAAGGACTCCTCTCCACCGATGTAGCCGACTAGGACTCTTGTTATCCTAGGCCCATGGTGCATTATATAAGCCGAGGCCAGGCTAGTCGATAGATTATTATCATGACATAGGTATACACAACATCATAACCCCTAGGGTTTAGTCCACAAATCCATGATTTCGAGGTAAATCAACTTTGCAGTATCTACCATATCAATAGAACAAAGCCGAACGTAGGATTTTACCTCCATCAAGAGGGCCCAAACCTGGGTAACACCTTGTGTTTTTTGTGTCCTATTACCATCTGTCCTATCTCACAGCTCAGACCCCCATACCCGAGATCTACCGGTTTTGACACCGACATTGGTGCTTTCATTAAGAGCTCGTTGTGTGATTGCAAAGGAACGATGATTCGTTTGTAGATTAACAGTAGTTTTTTTAGCCAATGGATTTTTGTTCACCGTTCCCGTCTCCTTGAGTCGCTTTGATGATTGCTTTGGTGGAAGTGTGTGGACTTAAGGCTACAACAACCCTATGAATTTCGTCACATTCCGATGGAGTAATCTCCGATATATCGGAGCCTATCAGATCTGGATGGGAATCTGGACGAGTTTATGGTGAGGAGTTTAAGGGTTGGCTCGGAGATCCTGTGGAAGATCCCACCATTATTTGACCGCTTAATTCTTATATCAACTACCCCTCAAAATTTCAGCTCAATGTGACTGTTAAAACTTCGGGGAACGTCCGATGAGTGCATCACTTTTTCGGATCTATTTTCTGCACGAAAATGAATCCGATCCAAGTTTATCTTTTTCATGAATGGTCATCGGACATCCTTTTTGAAAAAAAATTCTTCTGGAGTATTGTGTTTTTATCAAGCACATGCCTACAAATTTCAAAATCCTTTTCCAAGGTAATCTTCGCTATCGTGTTGGTGTCAAATCGGCCCGACAACATTGCTTCACGGCTGTCGACCTGCGCTCAAGAGCTCATCGCTTCGTCATGCCGAGGTCAACCTCATCGGATGATCACCTCGGTGAGTTCGACATCGCAAGGGACAAATAATCATAAAGAGAAACTCGTCGCCCCATGGATTTCACGGGTCGGGTGCGCCAGCGTTGCCGCACAATCACTTCATCTAGCCAGCATTGACTGGCTCACAAATTTTGACCTGTGTCGGCATCGCCGCGCCGTTGCTTGTATAAGTCGATGTCCACCATGTCAGCCTGCTTCGACATGTCGGCTGGCATGGGATCTCTAGCGTCACCTTAGCGACCTGCTCCGTCGCCTCGGCTAGATCGAGGGCTTCACCATCTCTTCATCAACCTACTTAGGAGACTTTGGTGTCACCAAGTCGACCATCTTTGTCATGTTAGCTGGATCGGGGGCTGCACTTCTCCATAGAAACGGTGTTGCACTGCCACTTTGTCAAGCCGAGCTCCTCGCTCCGGCACCTCGGGACCGGCTTGGGGGCTCTGACCTCGACCCGCTGCAAGCTCGGACCAAATCATTATCATCGAGCACATTCACAAGCTAAGTCACTTTCATAATCAACTTTTTCAGTTTTTTTATTTTTTCTTGGCTCAAACCAAGCGTTACATTTTGTTTTAAAACCAAAAATTTGTTTGTCAAAAACTATGTCTGTTAGAAATGTTGTTGGTTAAAAATGTTGTTTGTTCAAAAACAACCCTCTTTTCCCATGATAACTAGGGGCTCTTAAATTTATCAGTGTTTTATAATAAATGTGTTTTCTTCTTGGTCGTTGCAAAGACTTTTTTTGCTACTCATTTTCCCAACGCAAGTATCTAGTCGATACTGGGTAGCCTGGTTTCTCTTTAGAGTTGTTCGAGTTTAGTTTGCTAAACAGGCATCGGAGAAGCACTCCGCCTTCGGGATATGGAGCTTGAAGCCGAAGGTTGTCCTGCTTGAAGTCTGGAGATCGGATGTATCATGTTTAAGCACGAACGAAGCACATATTAATTTTAAGACCAATTTTTGGATTAGCACCAAGAAACTTGATTTAGTTCAGACGTGAAGTTTTTGCTAAAGTTTTTTGATTTTCAAATCTTATGACACCTTTAACCTATTTTTATGTTTTTCCTTCAGGAGGCATGACATCCTCTGGTTCGAGGTGTTCTACATGGTGGTTCTTCTCGGGAAATCTTTTTCGACCCACAACTCGGAATCTTCCTTGCCAAGCTGCACCTCTACATTGTCACAACATGCACAACGGTTGAACTAGTTCCCAAGGAGATATGATCTTAGGGTCGTCCATGTTGCCCAACCCAAACATCGGGGGCTATGGTTATACGTCTCGTTAGAGAATAAATTACACCAATCGGAAAAATCCACCAAAATTAGACCACGGCCTAGGTGGTGCACCACCTCGGAAGTAGTTTGTCATAAATCTCGAATGCGAGTGGCTGGTTCTATAGAGGACGTTTCCGGCATTATGCTTGGTTGACCTCCTTCAAACTTCTTTTGAGACCGAGGTAATTTTCCACACCTCGGATGTAGACCGACGTTGGACTATGGTTGTAGAAAGACTCCTTGGACATAGTTTGACATTGGAGCTATGCAACACGAGTACGCCCTCGGCAGGAAAAACTTTGGACCCAAGGTATGGCATAAAAATAACAAGGAACTAATAAAGGCCAAGAACTTAAAGCGATTCCCTGGATGCCCTACGTGTGAACTCTTCGGATATACCTCGGCGATCCTCAAGATCGGAGATGGAAAGATTTGTTGAACAATTTTCAAGACTGGCAACAAAAGACGAATAACTATTCGGAAAAACCAAGGAGCCTAACTTGAAGACCAATTTAGGGGGCTAGTGACGGTGTCCTGGACTAGGGGGTTCTCACCACATCTTCTCCCGGCCAGTGGGTCAGGCCGAGGACCCCCATGAAAGTTCACTAATGGGCCACTTCGGGAAGCCCATGACATATACGAGGAAGGTTCCACAAGACTTGGTGATCAAGACAAGGACTCCTCTCCACCGACGTAGCTCACAAGGACTCTTGTTATCCTAGGCATGTGGTGCATTATATAAGTCGAGGCCAGTCTAGTCGCAAGGAATAAATAAGGACATAGGTATATGAAACATCATAAATCCTAGGGTTGAGTCCACAAATCCATGATCTCGAGGTAGATGAACTATGTAATCTCTACAATATTAATACAAAAAAGTAGGATGTAGGGTTTTACCTCCATCGAGAGGGCCCAAACCTGGGTAAACGCCTTGTTTTCTTTGTGTCCTGTTACTATCTGTCTGATCTCATAGCTCGGGGGGCCCTACCCGAGATCTATCTGTTTTGACACTGACATTGGTGCATAGGTTTGAGTTCTCCATGGAGATACATGGAAGTGAAGTTTGAGAACATTACTACTCTTGGGTGTTTGGGCATCCTAGAGCATATTCCTCTTGGGTGCTTTGGCACCCTAGACGGTTGGTGGTGTCTCGGAGCTCAATCATTGTGGTGTGAAGCTCCGGACAAGCTTTAGGGTCTCCAATTAGGTTGTGGAGATTGCCCCAAACAATTTGTATGGGTACCGGTGACCGCCCCCAAGGATTAGCAAAGTGTATGGGCTCGGTGACTGTCCCCAAGGGCTGCCATTTCTATGGGTTTGGTGAATGTCCTCAAGGGTCCCTTAGTGGATTCACGACACCTTGCATTGTGTGATGGCGTGAGGAGATTACAGTGGCCCTAGTAGATTTTTGGGGAGCATTGTGCCTCCACATCGCCCCAAATGGAGATTAGCATCCGCAAGGGTGTGAACTTCGGGATACATCATTGTCTCGACGTGCATCAGTTATCTCTTACTTGGGAACTTTACTTATGCACTTTACTTTGTGATAGCCATAGTGTTGCATGTTATATATCTTGCTATCACTTAGTTTTCAATCTTACATATAATAAGTTGTTTGTGCACGTAGCTCAGACTAGTTGTTTTAGGTTTTGTGCTCGACAAATTAAACTCTTGTTTTATTCCGCATTTGTTCTAGTCTAAACTGTAATTATTATAAAGTGCCTATTCACCCCCCTGTAGGCGACATCCACGATCTCTCATAGAAGAACTAGGGATCTAATCATACATGGGAACAACAATCATCATGATAATAGTAATGGAATACATGGACAAGTGATTCAACCGGTACGCCGAAGGATGCACTAGGTTCTTGATGTTGAAGATTATAAGGATGTGGATGATGATGATGATAGTGGTGATGATGTAGATGTTGATGATGATGATGATGTTCTCCTCATAGTGGGAGGAATCCCCTTCTTCTCCCGGTCGATCCTCCCTATGGATGGGCTTCGGAGGCTAGGGTGATTGGAGTCTATGTTCATCAAAATCACGATCCGTCTTGACAGAGTGAAAATAGTTGATCACCCAGAGGAGGAGGCATACCAAACGACCACTCACACGAGCGTTGTGGTCATATGGAATGTCGTTGTTTGCTTTGGAAGCTCAACGATGATTGTTTCCCTTGCCTTCTTGCTTGATTTTTTATGGGAAGTCTTCATCACCTTTAATACGTGATTCCACTGCCATTTTTGGGGATTTTCTCCCTTAAATGAGTATTGCTCCAAAAGATGTTACATGCAAGATTATAAACAAAAGAAGTGCGCTAGCGCTATAAAATTCCACAAAGCCCACCTTGTAGGCACAAAATATATAGGAAAAACATCACGTACATTGGATTCATCAGTGGACTACTCAAGCATCATCATGGAGCCTACAAGGTTGATAAAGATGGCCTCAGTGGTCGATTCCCCCTCCGAAAGAGTCTCGACGGAGGCTTCCATATGGTATCACAGAATAGCCGAGGCTTACGGTGACGAAAAAATTGATCTGGGTCGTCTTTTTGTCGTTTTGGGATTGTAGGGAATTTACGGTAGTGGAATTAGGTCAGGCGGACCTACTAGGGGCCCACAAGCTCACACGGTGTGCCCCTAGGGGCACACACCATGTGAACTTTTGGCGTTCTTGTCTGCCGTTTGGTCTCCTCCTGATTCTTCTAAAGTTCCTTCTGGTCCAGAAAAAGTTACAGTCAATTTTCGTTTCATTTGGACTTCGCTTGGTATTCCTTTCCTGTAAAACAAAAAATCGAAGAAAAAACAGGAACTCGTACTTGACAGTAAATTAATAGGTTTGTTCCCAAAAATAATATAAAAAGGTCTCTAAAGCATACAAGATTTATAATATAATAGCATGAAACAATAAAAAATATACATTGAAGACCTATTGGTCATGCTTGTGTTTTATTGCATTGGAATGTGTAGAAACCAGAGATTATATGATGACTACAAGTTTTGCCCCTCAATTTATATAGGTTATCCAGGGGGTCCTAGGATATAAAATCCAAGTCGGATACGTACCAGGAGGTAGATTCCTCCACGAATTGAGCATCTTGTCGTGTACGTCAAGTGTTGAGGAATCTTCCATGTATGAGCCAATGGGCTGCCCGATGCGGCCTAGGATGGAACAGTTTGGGGGTCCTTAACCCGGTCCAACATGCAGGTTGTCAAACGTGATGAGGGGCCCCCTTAGTCGGACCGAGTCAGTAGGCCCATTTCATTTTTCCTTTGTGAAGTCCAATGCGTTTCGACCCAATCTCTCTCGACTCTCCTTTATGAATCCTCCAAAAAATCATGTGCATCATCCAAAGATATCTCTTAGGAGTTCAAAGTTATAAGTGTTTTGAAATCCTATTGGAATTCACATCACACGGCATCTGAATTTTGTATTCTTTGTTCCCGCGTTCTGAAAGCAGCCCTGAAAGCTAAAGAAACAAGGCAGAGGCCGACCTAGGTCTTGGTGGGTTTTCTCCCTGGTGGCTCCCCTTCCCCTCCCCTCCTCCTTCCCCTTGGCTCCCCTCTCTTGACCGTGACGTCGGCTCGATCCTTCCCTCCCCCTCCGACAATCCTTCCCCCTTGCTTGGCTCTCACTCCCTTGTCCTTGCCCCTCTAATGCCTCGTCTCCTCCCACCCCTTCTCCTCGGCCCTCCTCCCCTGGTTCGTGGCTCCGCAACAAGTTCTGGGCGCTGGCTGACAGCGATGACGGATCCGACTCTGAGCCCGAGCACTTGCTCAGCTCCCGGTTCTCCTTCGTGGTTCTACAAAGGGTGTGGCAGCACTGGCGCCGGCACGGACTCGGAAGTTCACCCCGGGTGGCCGTGGAAGATCGGCCTTCTCCTCCTCGTCGGATGGATCTGGTTGGATTCATGTTGGTCGTCGTCGGAGGCCGTCGTGGGCGGTGCTTGCACCCTCGCTGGACCATGGGGTGCTAGGCGCGAGTCCTGGTTTTGGTGGCCCCGTGGTGGGCGTGTCCTGTTCCCCATCATTTGTGTCACCGGTGGTGGGTTTGGCGGTGGGGCTGTGCTCGCTATCGGTGGTGGCGGTGGCCTCGTTGCCGACCCTAGATCGGGTGCCCAGACAGATGGCTTGTGGGCCTCTAGTGCGGACCTTTCTGGTGCCCCTGGGCTTGTTGGGCCGCCCCCGCTCTCCTCTGCATCTTCTTTCCCCCCCGTTACCTGGTCTGGTCCTTGGGCTGCGATTGGCTCAACCTCAACCCCCCTATCTAGGCTGGCCTACTTGGGTGCACCCGGCCTGGCTCGATTTGGCTATTTATGGGTCCGCAAGGGTTCACTTCACCCCTTCCTAGGGTTTCCTGCTTCCTCCTCTCACCTTCGTCGCCTCTGCTTCCCCATCCGCCATTTTTGTAGATCTCCTCCTCCCCCCTCTCCTTCTCCTTTGTGGCCGTTGTCAGTGTCAGATCCGAAATATCTCGTAGTAGGGGTCCTAAGCTAGGCGTCTTGGAGCGATGGTAACATGGACACTAGATTTTACCCAGGTTCGAGCTCTCTCAAGGAGATAATACCCTACATCATGCTATTGATTGTAGTGATATGGGGATAGTACATAGTATAGGGTATCTACTACATGATTGTAGTAATGAATATGAGATATCCCTATTGACAAGCCTGGCTTGGGTTTATATAATACCAGAGTCCTAGGGTTTATAGGAGCCCTTGTCTCGTGCGCCTAGTCTTATGGAATATCCCTTGTATGCATCATGGGCTGCCCGAAGTGGCCCATTAGTGAATCATAATGGGAGTCCTCGGCCCGACCCACTGGTCGGGAGACGACGTGGTGAGTACCCCCAAGTCCAGGACACAATCAGTAGCCCCTTGAACCGGTCTTGAAGTTGAGGACGCTTCTCGGTTAATCTGAATATTTCTTCGTCTTCGATCGTCGGTCTTGAAAACTGGTTCAACAAATCTTCCCATGTCTGATCTTGAGGATTGCCGAGCTGAATCCAAAGAGTTTACATGTCCGGCATCCGAGGAGCCCCTTTAAGATATCGACCTTTATCAATATCTTGTAATTTTTCACGCCACACCTAGGGTTTGAAGTGTTTCTGGTGTAGAGGCATCCTCTTGCGTCTGAGCTCCAACACCGAACTACATCTGAGGCGTCTTTTCACAGCCGAGCTCCAACACTATTCGGCATTCAAGGTATCCTCTTGCTTCCGAGCTCCAACGCCGGACTGTGATACGTCTCCAACATATCTATAATTTTTGATTATTCCATGATATTATATTATCTGTTTTTGATGTTTTATATGCATTAATATGCTATTTTATATTATTTTGGGACTAACCTATTAATCTAGAGCCTAGTGGCAGTTTTTGTTTTTTCCTTGTTTTTGAGTTTCGCCGATAAAGAATATTAAACGGAGTCCAAACAGAATAAAACCTTCAGAATGGATTTTTCTGCAATGAAAGGAAACTACGAGACTTGAGAACCAAGGCAGAGGAGCCACAGTGGGGCCACAAGCCCTAGAGGCGCGGCCAGGGGGTAGGTCGCGCCAGGCAGGCTTATGGGCCCATGACAGCTCCCCTAACCCTAATCTTCGGCCTATAAATTCCCAATTATTCCATCATTATCAGAATGAGACACGAAAACACTTTTCCGCCGCCAGAAGCATCCATTCCCAAGAGATCCAATCTTGGAGCCTTTTCCGGTAATCTGCCGGAGGGGGATTCAATCACGGAGGGCATCTACATAAACTCCATTGCCCCTCCGATGATGCGTGAGTAGTTCACCACAGACCTTCGGGTCCATAGCTAGTAGCAGGATGGCTTCTTCTCTCTCTTTGCTTCTCAATACCATGTTCTTCATGATCTTCATGGAGATATATCCGATGTAATACTCTTTTGTGGTGTGTTTGTCGAGATCCGATAAATTGTGGGTTTATGTTCAGATTATCCATGAATATTATTTGAGTCTTTCCTGAATTCTTATATGCATGATTTCATATCTTTGCAAGTCTCTTCGAGTTATTCGTTTGGTTTGGCCAATTAGATTGGTAATTCTTGCAATGGGAGAAGTGTTTAGTTTTGGGTTCAATCTTGCGGTGCCCTCACCCAATGACAAAGTAGGGGTAGCGAGGCACGTATTGTATTGTTGCCATCAATGGTAAAAAAGATGGGGTTTTCATCATATTGCTTGAGTTTATCCCTCAACATCATGTCATCTTACTTAATGCGTTACTCTATTCTTCATGAACTTAATTCTCTAGATGCAGGCAGGAGTCGGTCCATGTGTGGAGTAATAGTAGTAGATGCAGAATCATTTCGGTCTACTTGTCATGGACGTGATGCCTATGTGCATAATCATTGCCTTTGATATCTTCATAATTATTCGCTTTCCTATCAATTGCTCGACAATAATTTGTTCACCCACCGTAATACTTGTCATCATGAGAGAAGCCATCTAGTGAAACCTATGGCCCCTAGGTCTATTTTCCATATTATACTTTCAGATCTAAAACCAAAAATACCAAAAATACTTGCTGCATTATTTTTACTTTTAGTTTTACTTTCCGTTCAAGCATCCTATTATATGTATCTATGTTAGCTCTCATCCTTGCAAGTAACCGTGAAGGGATTGACAACCCCTTTATAGCGTTGGTTGCAAGAGTTTGATTCTTTGTGCAGGTACATCTATTGGTGACTCGCTTGTATCTCCCTACTCGATTGATACCTTGATTCTCAAAAACTGAGGGAAATACTTATCTACTTTGCTGCATCAAACAGTTCCTCTTCATGGGAAACCAACGCATGCTCAAGAAGTAGCAAGAAGGATTTCTTGCGCCGTTTTTGGGGAGATACATAGAAATTCAAGATAAGAACTCTCTCGTCAACTTGCCAATTTCTTGTTTGGTTGCGGGGATATCTACATCAAGCCTACCGAGTACCCATCACAAACTCATCTCTTGCATTTACATTATTTGTCATTTGCCTCTCATTTTCCTCTCCCTCACTTCTAAAACGATTTTCAGAAAATACCAAAAAGATTTTCCTTTTCATTTGCCCTTCTTCCATTCGCCTTTTCGTTGCTATGTTTGCTTGTGTTGCCATGTGCCTTCTATTTGCTTGCATCTTCGCTTGCTAAAAATCTATTGATATGGATCCTCATACACTGGCTAATCTTTTCAAAAGACAAAATTATGATGAACCAATTGCTAGTGAGTTGAGTGCACTTGATTATCTCTATGAAGTTTTGTTTGAAAATCATGAATCTGAAATTTTTGATGAAGTGTTGAAAGAAGAAATTTGTAAGGAGATTCATGATAGTTCCTTGAATGAAAAGCATGATTGCCATGTTGTTAGTATGAAATATCTGAATATCCATGATGCTAATGATATGCAAAACCACAAGCTTGGGGATGCTATGCTTGATGAATATGATATTCTTTGTTCCCCAAGTTTTGGTGATGACACGTATGCTATAATTGACCATGAAAAGAATGCTTTGTGTGATAGTTATATTTTGAGATTCCTTCATAATGCTACTAAAAAATACTACAAGAGAGGAACATATGCTTTTACATATTGAAATAATATCAAGTTTCCTCTCTATGTGTTCAAAGTTTGGAAGTTATGCTTGTTTTGCCTTCCTATGGTAGTTGATTTTTGTTCCCATAATTTGTTTGCTCACAAAATCCCTATGCATAGGAAGTGGGTTAGACTTAAATATACTTTCCATGTGATTCATAATGTTACTATTGTTGCAAATAGGAAATATGTGCAATTAGATTTCATTGTTCTTGATATAGGATGCAATCCTACATGTCCTATTATTCTTGGTAGACCTTTCCTTAGAACGATTGCTGCAATTATTGATATGAAAGAAGGGAATATTAGATTCCAATCTCCATTAAGGAAAGGCATGGAACACTTTCCTAGAAATAAAATAAAATTACCTAATGAATCTCTCATGATAGCTACTTATGGATTGCGTACCAAAGATGACAATACCTAGATCCATTGTGTTTTGCCTAGCTAGGGGCGTTAAACAATAGCGCTTGTTGGGAGGCAACCCAACTTTATTTTGCTTTTTGCTTTTTGCTTCTGTTTTAGTGTGTTTGGAACATTAATACTTCTGTAGTAATTGTGTTTTTCTGTTTTGATTAGTGTTTGAGCCAAGTAAAACCTTTGGGGTGATCTATGGTAGTTGTTGATTTGATCTTGCTGAAAACAGAAACTTTTGCGCTCAGTCCAAGAATTTTCCAAATATTTCAGAGAGTTTAATTGATCTGAAATTTTTACACAAGATTGATATAAAAAATTACCTTATTTTCCTAATTTTTCAGTAGTTTTAGAGTTCCAGAATTATTCGAAGTTTACAGATTGCTGCAGACTGTTCTGTTTTTGACAGATTCTGTTTTCTTTGTGTTGTTTGCTAATTTTGATGCATCTATGGGTCGTATCGGGGGGTATGAGTCATGGAAAAGTTATAATACAGTAGGTATTACACAAAAACAACTAAATAAGGAGTTCACAACAGTACCTAAAGTGGTGATTTATCTTTTTATACTAACGGATCTCATGAGTTTTCTGTTGAGTTTTGTGTTGTGAAGTTTTCAAGTTTTGGGTGAAGATTTGATGGACTCTGGAATAAAGAGTGGCAAAAGCCTAAGATTGGGGATGCCCAAGTCACCCCAAGTCATATTCAAGGATACCAAAAAGCCTAAGATTGGGGATGCCCCGAAAGGCATCCCCTCTTTCGTCTTCCATCCATCGGTAAATTTACTTGAGGCTATATTTTTATTCACCACATGATATGTGTTTTGCTTGGAGTGTCTTGTATGATATTAATCTTTTCTTTTTAGTTTTCCACAATAATCCTTGTTGCACACATATTTTGAGAGAGACACGCTGAATCGTGAATTTGTTAGAATACTCTATGTGCTTCAGTTATATCTTTTGAGCTAGGAAATGTTGCTCTAGTGCTTCACTTATATCTTTATAGAGCATGGTGGTGTTATATTTTATAGAAATTATTGAACTCTCATTACTCACTTATATTATTTTGAGAGTTTCATAAAACAGCATGGTAATTTGTTTAGGTTATGAATTTAGTCCTAATATAATGGCATCCAAGAGGGATATAATAAAAACTTTCATATTAAGTGAATTAAAACTATCAGAAGTTTGATTCCTTGCATATAGTTTTGAGATAATAGGGATGGTAATATGAGAGTCATGCTAGTGATTAGTTGTGAATTGGAAGAGATACGTCTGTTAAAGCTTGTGATTCCCATAGCATGCACGTATGGTGAACTGTTATGTAACAAAGTCAGAGCATGATTTGTTTAATGATTGTCGACCTTTGTGTGAGGGTCGGAAGCGTGCGATGGTTAACTCCTACCAACCTCTCCCCTAGGAGCATGCGTCTAATGCTTTGTTTGATAACTAATAGACTTTTGCAATAAGTATGTGAGTTCTTTATGACTAATGTTGAGTCCATGGATTATATGCACTCTCGCCCTTCCACCTTTGATAGCCTCTCTAGTACCGCGCAACTTTCGCCGGTACACCAAACCCTCCTTCCTCAAAACAGACACCATATATTCCTCAAAACAGCCACCATACCTACCTATTATGGCATTTCCATAGCCATTCCGAGATATATTGCCATGCAACTTCCACCATGTATTTTTTCTATGACTTGCATCATCACTTCATATTGCATATAGAGTCATATTTTGTCATAGGAATCGAGTTGTAATTTCTTTTTCTTTGAGTTATAAGTAAATAAAAGTGTGATGATTTTTCATTAATAGAGCATTGTCCCGTGAGAGAAAAGGATGATGGAGTCTATGACTCCCTCACAAGTTGGGATGAGTATCCGGACTTTACAAAAAATAGAAGCGGCGAGCGAAGCCCAAACAAAATAATAATAAAAGAGGCCAAAGAAGCCCACCAAAAAATATAAAAAAATGAGAAAAAGAGAGAAGGGACAATTGCTACTACCTTTTTCCACACTTGTGCTTCAAAGTAGCACCTGGATATTCATGATAGAGAGTCTCCTATTTTGTCACTTTCATATAACTAGTGGATATTCATTATACATGACCACTTAGTTTTCTTTTTGAGCTTTCATACACTTATATCTCTAAGTGTATTTGTTGCACGGCAATCTCTACTCACTCACATTGATATCTATTGACGGGCATCTCCATAGCCTGTTGATACGCCTAGTTGATGTGAGACTATCTTCTCCTTTTTCCCTTGCACCTCCTCCATATTCTATTCCACCTATAATACTATATCCATGTCTCAAGCTGATGTATTGCGTGAGAGTTGAAAAGGTTTGAGAACACCAAAAGTGTGAAACAATTGCTTGACTTGTTCATCGGGGTTGTGCATGATTTAGATACTTTGTGTGGGGAAGATGGAGCATAGCCAGACCATATGATTTTGTAGGGATGACTTTCTAAGGCCATGTTATTTCGAAAGGACACGACTACCTTGTTGGTGTGCTCGAAGTATTACTATTTTTATGTCATATTAGACTATTGTTTTGAATCTTACGGATCTGAATATTCATGCCACTATAAACAATATTACATGGATAAATATGTTGGATAGAATTCCACATCTAAAATTCTGTTTTTATCATTTACCCACTCGAGGACGAGCAGGAATTAAGCTTGGGGATGCTGATACGTCTCCAACGTATCTATAATTTTTGATTGTTCCATGCTATTATTGTTGGAAATATTCCCTAGAGGCAATAATAAATTGGTTATTATCATATTTCCTTGTTCATGATAATCGTTTATTATCCATGCTATAATTGTGTTGATCGGAAACTCAGATACATGTGTGGATACATAGACAACACCATGTCCCTAGTATGCCTCTAATAGACTAGCTCGTTGATCAAAGATGGCTATGGTTTCCTAGTCATGGACATGAGATGTCATTTGATAACGGGATCACGTCATTAGGAGAATGATGTGATGGACAAGACCCAAACTACAAACATAGCATATGATCATGTCAGTTTATTGCTACTGTTTTCTGCATGTCAAGTATTTGTTCCTATGACCATGAGATCATGCAACTCATTGACACCGAAGGAGAACCTTGTGTGCATCAAATGTCACAACGTAACTGGGTGACTATAAAGGTGCTCTACAGGTATCTCCGTGGGTGTTTGTTGGGTTGGCATGGATCAAGACTGAGATTTGTTACTTCGTGTGACGGAGAGGTATCTCAGGGCCCACTCGGTAATACAACATCACAATAAGCCTTGCAAGCAATGTGACTAAGTGTTAGTCACGGGATCTTGTATTACGGAATGAGTAAAGAGACTTGCCAGTAACGAGGTTGAACTAGGTATGGAGTTACCGATGATCGAATCTCGGGCAAGTAACATACCGAACAACAAAGGGAACATCATACGGGATTAAATGAATCCTTGACATAGAGGTAAGACCGATAAAGATCTTCCTAGAATATGTAGGAACCAATATGGGAATCTAGGTCCCGCTATTGGTTATTGACCGTAGAGGTGTCTCGGTCATGTCTACATAGTTCTCGAACCCGCAGGGTCTGCACACTTACGGTTCGGTGATGTTTCGGTAGTATAGAGTTATGTATGGTGGTGACCAAAGGTTGTTTAGAGTCCCGGATGAGATCCCGGACTTCACCAGGAGCTCCGGAATGGTCCAGAGGTAAATATTGATATATAGGAAGTCCATTTTTGGTCGCCGGAAAAGTTTCGAGCTCATCGGTAGTGTACTGGGAGTGCCGGTAGTGTACCGGGGGACCATCGGGAGAGGTATTTCGACCCAAGAGGCTGCATGGTCTGTGGGAGGAGGTAAACTAGCCCCTAGTGGGATTGCCGAAGCCTCCTCTAAGGGTCCATGCGGTTGGAGTGGTTTGAGAAGGAAAAAATCCAAAGGTGGAGAGGTGGAAAGAGTTTCCAAGTGGAAAGGAGGAATCCTACTCCTAATAGGATTGGAGTAGGACTCCTCCACCTCCAATTTCGACCAAACCTTGAGGGTTTGAGGCTGCCTCCTCCCCTCCCTCCCTCCTATATATACTAGAGGATTTAGAGGAAAAAGCTAACCCTAATAGCCACGTGCTACCTCTCCTCTAGATCGTAGTTTCTCCTCTAGATCGGTTTTCAGCGGTGCTTAGGCGAAGCCCTACTAGAATAGCTCAACCACCATCGCCGCAATGCTGTCGCACGGCCAGAGAACTCACAGACCTCTCCGCTCCCTCTTGTTGGATCAAGAAGGTGGAGATCGTCATTGAGTTGTACGTGTGCTGAACGCGGAGGTGCCGTCCATTTGGTGCTAGATCGGAAGGACCGTGATCAAGATCGCAAGACGGATCGTGATGAGATCGCGGGATGGATTGTGATGAGTTCGTGGGACGGATCGTGATTGGATCGTGGGAAGGATCGTGATGAGATCACGTGATGCTCGGCGATTTGGATCGCGAAGACGTTCGACTACACCAACCGCGTTTCTTAACGCTTCCCGCTTGGCGATCTACAAGGGTATGTAGATCCACTCTCCCTCTCGTAGATGGTCATCACCATGGATAGATCTTGTGTGTGCGTAGGAAATTTTTTGTTTCCCATGCAACGTTCCCCAACAGTGGTATCAGAGCTAGGTCTATGTGTAGATGAGATCTCGAGTAGAACACAAAGAGTTTGTAGGCGTTGATGCTTAGATTGCTTCCTCCCTTGGTCGTATTTTGGTTCAGCGGTATTGTGGGATGAAGCATCCCAGACCAACCTTACTTGTACGCTTACGAGAGACCGGTTCCATCGACTGACATGTAACTTCGTTGCACAAAGATGGCTAACGGGTGTGTGTTTCTCCTACTTTAGTTGGATCGGATTCGACTAAGGTGGTCCTTGAGAAGGTTGAAAAGCAACTTATGTATCACCATTGTGGTTTATGCATAGGTGAGAATTGTTCTTTCTAGGTACCCATAGCAGCCACGTAAACACATGCAACAACAATTAAAGCACGTCTAACTTGTTTTTGCAGGGTATGTTGTGATGTGATATGGCCAATTACATGATGAGATATATGTGATGTATGAGATGATCATGTGTTGTATAGAATATCACGACTTGTATGTCGATGAGTACAGCAACCGGCAGGAGCCATAGGGTTGTCTTTAATTATTGTATGACCTACGTTTCAATCATTAAGCGCTATGTAATGCTTTACTTTATCGCTAAACGGTAGCAATATTACTAGAAGCATGGTGGGCACGACAACCCCGATGTCGACACGTTGATGGAGATCAAGATGATGGAGATCATGGTGTCGTGCCGGTGACGATGGAAATCATGCCGGTGCTTTCAAGATGGAGATCAAAAGCACAAGTTCATGGCCATATCATGTCATTTATGATTTACATGTGATGTTAATCCTTTTATGCACCTTGTTTTTCTTAGGACGATGGTAGCATTATAAGGTGATACCTCACTTAATTTCAAGATAAATTGTGTTCTCCCCGAGTGTGCACCATTGTGATTATCGGGTGTCATAGACTCTACGTTCACATACAACGGGTGCAAGCCAGTGTTGCACATGCAGAACACTCGGGTTAAACTTGACGAGCCTAGCATGTATAGACATTGCCTTGGAACACAAGAGACCGAAAGGTCGAACATGAGTCATATAGTAGATATGATCAACGTGATGATGTTCACCATTGAAACCACCTCAACTCACGTGATGATCGGACTTGAGTTGGTGAATATGGATCATGTATCACTCGAATGACCGGAGGGATGTCAATTTGAGTGGGAGTTCTTCAGTAATTTGATTAATTGAACTCATTATCATGAACATAGTCAGTAGTGTCTTTGCAAAATTATGTTGTAGATTACTAGCTCACGCTGTAGCCCCCTTGAATTTCTATATGTTCCTAGAGAAATAGAGTTGAAATATGATTGTAGCAATATGGTGGATTGGGTCCATGATCTGAGGATTGTCCTCATTGCTGCACAGAAGGCTTATGTCCTTAATGCACCTCTTGGTGCGCCACCCCCTCTAGCATCGTCTGTAGATGTTGTGAACATCTGACAGGCACGTTCTGATGACTACTTGATAGTTTAGTGTGTCATGCATTACGGCTTAGAACTGAGGCTCCAAAACATTTTGAACGTCATGGAACATATGAGATGTTCTAAGAGCTGAAATTGGAATCTCAGGCTCGTGCCCATGTTGTGAGACATGAGATCTCCAACAAGATTATTTGCCTACAAAATGAAGGAGAATAGCTCAATCGTGAAGCATGTGCTCAGATTGTCTCGGTGCTACAATCGCTTGAATCGAGTGGGAGTTGATCTTCCAGATAAGATAGTGATTGATATAGTTCTCCAATTCACTTTCACTAAGCTACTAGAACTTGGTGATGAACTATAAAATGCTAGGGATAGAAATAATGATCCCTGAGCTGTTCACGTTGTTTGACACTACGAAGGTAGAAATCAAGAAGGAGCATCAAGTGTTGATGGTTAGTAAAACCACTAGTTTCAATAAGGGCAAGGGCAAGGAGGGAAACTTAACGGATGGCAAGTCAGTTCCTGCTCCAGTGAAGCAACCCAAAGTTGAACCCAAACCCGGCACTAAGTGCTTCTATTATGAGGTGAGCGGTCACTGAAGCGGAACAACCCTAGATACTTGGTAGATAAGAAGGCTGGCAACGTTGACACAAGTGTATTTGATATATGTGTTATTGATGTGTACCTTGGTAGTACTCCTAATAGCACCTGGGTATTGGATACCGGTTCGGTTGCTAAATGTTAGTAACTCGAAGTAAAAGCGACGGAATAAACGGAGACCAGCTAAGGGTGAGGTGACGATGTGTGTTGGAAATGTTTCCAAGGTTGGCGTGATCGACATCGCATGCTCTCTCTACCTTCGGGATTAGTGACGAACCTAAATAAATGTTATTTGGTGTTTTGAGTTGAGCATGAATGTGATTAGATCATGTTTATTGCAACACGGCTATAAATTTAAGTTAGAAAATAATTGTTATTCTGTTTACATGAATAATACCTTCAATGGTCATGCACCCAGTGAGAATGGTTTGTTCAATCTTGATCATAGTAATACACATGTTCATAACATTGATGCCAAAAGATACAAAGTTAATAATGATAGTACCACATACTTGTGGCACTGGCGCTAAATGTCATATTGGTATAAAGCGAATGAAGAAACTCCATGTTGATGGATCTATGGACTCATTCGATTTAGAATCGATTGAGACATGCAAACCATGCCTCTTGGGCAAGATGACTAAGGACCCCGTTTTCCGGATTGATGGAGCGGGCAAGTGATTTATTGGAAATGATACAGGTTGATGTATGCAATCCAATGAGTCTTGTAGCGTGCGGTGGATATCGTTATTTTCTTACCTTCCCTAATGATTTGAGTAAATATAGTGTATGTTTACTTAATGAAACACAAGTCTGAATAGTTTGAAAAGTTCAAGCAAATTCAGAGTGAAGTTTAAGATCATCGTGACAAGAAGATAAAAATGTGTGCGATATGATCGTGGAGGTGAATATCTGAGTTACGAGTTTGGCATACAACTTTAGACAATGTGAAAGTCGTTTCACAACTCACGCCACCTGGAACACCATAGTGTGATTGTGTGTCCGAACATCATAGTCGTGCTCTATTGGATATGGTGCATGCTATGATGTCTCTTATCGTTTTGCTACTATAGTTTTGGGGTTATGCATTAGAGACAACTACATTCACTTTAAATAGGGCACCATCTAAATCCGTTGAGATGACACCGTGTGAATTATGGTTTGATAGAAACCTAAGCTGTCATGTCTTAATGTTTGGGGCTGTGACGCTTGTTTGGAAAAATGTTTTCACCTAATGAGCTCGAACCCAAAGAGGACAAATGCATCTTCATAGATTACCCTAAGAATAGTTGGGTGAACCTTCTATCTCAGATCCAAGCACAAAGTGTTTGTTGCTAAAATGGGTCCTTTCCCGAGAAAAATTTTCTCTCGAAAGAATTGAGTGGGAGGAAGATAGAACTTGATGAGGTTGTTGAACCTTTGTTTCAATCAGAGAGTAGCGCAGCGCAGAAAGTTGTTTTTGTGGAACCTATGTCACTTGAAGAGGAAGTAAATGATGATGATCATGAAGCTTCGGATCAAGTTACTATATAACCTCGTAGGTCGACAAGGATGCGTACTACTCCTAAGTGGTATGACAAACATGTCTTGGAGGTCATGTTGTTGGACAACGATGAACCTACGAGATATGGAGAAGCGATGATGGGCTCGGATTCTGACAAATTGTTAGAGGCCATGAAATCCGAGAAAGGATCCATGTATGAAAACCAAGTATAGACTTTGGTAGACTTGCTCGTTGGACGGAAGGTCGTCGAGTACAAATGGACCTTTGAGATGAAGACAAACGCTAATGGTAAATGTCACCATTTATAAACCTCGACTTGTCACAAAGAAGTTTCTGACAAGTTCAAAGAGTTGACTGCGATGAGACTTTCTCACTCCTAGCGATGCTAAAGTCTGTTGGAATTATGTTAGCAGTTGCTGCATTTTTCAATTATGAAATCTGGCAGATGGATGACAAAACATCGTTTCGTTAACAGTTTACTTGAGGAAAAGTTGTATGTGATACAACTAGAAGGTTTTGTCAGTCCTAAGGAAGCTAAAAGGTGAGCAAGCTTCAATGATCCTTCTATGGACCGAAGCAAGCATCTCGGAGTTGGAATATACACTTTGATGAGGTGATCAATGTTTTTGAGTCTATATAAAGTTTATGAGAAACTTGTATTTACAATAAAGTGAGTGGGAGCACTATAGAGTTTCTGATAAGCATATGTGGTTGACATATTGTTTATTAGAAATGATGTAGAATTTTTGGAAAGCATAAAGGGTTGTTTGAAAGGAGTTTTTCAAAGGAATACCTTGATAAAGCTACCTAATAGTTGAGCATCAAGATCTATAGAGATAGATCAAGATGCTTGATGAGACTATGAATGAGTACATACCTTGACAAGATTTTGAAAGAGTTCAAAATGCATCAATCAGAGGGAAGTGTTCTTCCCTTATTTGTAAGGTGTGAAGATGAGTGGGACTCAAAGCTCGACCACGATAGAAGAAAGACAAAGGATGAATGGCGTCCCCTATGCCTTAGCCATAGGCTCTGTATAGTATGCCATGCTGTGTACCGCACCTATGTGTGCCTTGCCATGAGTCCGTCAAGGGGTACAAGAGTGATCCAGGAGTGGATCACTAGACAGCAGTCAAGATCATCCTTAGTAACTAAAAGACTAAGGAAATATTTCTCGATTATGGAGGTAAGAAAGAGTTCGTCGTAAAGAGTTACGTCGATGCAAGCTTTGACACCAATCCGGATGACTCTTAATAGCAACCGAATACGTATAGTAGAGCAGCCATTTGGAATAACTCCAAGTGGAGTGTTGTAGTAGTGTTTACAGTTTGACATAGAGATTTGCAAAGTACACACGGATCTAAATGTTGCAGACCCGTTGACTATAAGACCTCTCTCACATGCAAAGCATGATCGAGCCCCAGAACTCACTAGGTGTTAGGTTCATAACAATGTGAATCACATGGTGATGTGAACTAGATTATTGACTCTAGTGCAAGTGGGAGATTGTTGGAAATATGCCCTAGAGGCAATAATAAATTGGTTATTATCATATTTCCTTGTTCATGATAATCCTTTGTTATCCATGCTATAATTGTGTTGATCGGAAACTAAGATACATGTGTGGATACATAGACAACACCATGTACCTAGTATGCCTCTAATAGACTAGCTCATTGATCAAATATGGCTATGGTTTCCTAGTCATGGACATGAGATGTCATTTGATAATGGGATCACGTCATTAGGAGAATGATGTGATGGACAAAACCCAAACTACGAACGTAGCATATGATCGTGTCAGTTTATTGCTATTGTTTTCTGCATGTCAAGTATTTGTTCCTATGACCATGAGATCATGCAACTCACTGACGCCAGAGGAGTACCTTGTGTGTATCAAACGTCGCAACGTAACTGGGTGACTATAAAGGTGCTCTACAGGTATCTTCAAGGGTGTCTGTTGGTTTGGCATGGATCAAGACTGGGATTTGTTACTCCGTGTGACGGAGAGGTATCTCAAGGCCCACTCGGTAATACAACATCACAATAAGCCTTGCAAGCAATGTGACTAAGTGTTAGTCGTGGGATCTTGTATAAGGAACGAGTAAAGAGACTTGCCGGTAACGAGGTTGAACTAGGTATGGAGATACCGACGATCGAATCTCGGGAAAGTAACATACCGAAGAACAAAGGGAACATCATACGGGATTAACTGAATCCTTGACATAGAGGTTCGACCAATAAACATCTGCATAGAATATGTAGGAACCAATATGGGCATCCAGGTCCCGCTATTGATTATTGACCGTAGAGGTATCTCGGTCATGTCTACATAGTTTTCGAACCCGCAGGGTCTGCACACTTAAGGCTTGGTGATGTTTCGGTAGTATAGAGTTATGTATGGTGGTGACCGAAGGTTGTTCTGAGTCCCAGATGAGATCCCGGACGTCATGAGGAGCTCCGGAATGGTCCGGTGGTAAAGATTGATATATAGGAAGTCCTGTTTTGGTCACCGGAAAAGTTTTGGGCTCATTGGTAGTGTACCAGGAGTGCCGGTAGTGTACCGGGGGACCACCAGGAGAGGTATTTCGACCCAAGAGGCTACATGGGCTGGAGGAGCTAAACCAGCCTCTGGTGGGCTTGCCTAAGCCTCCTCTAAGTTATTTTGACTCAAGATGATGGAGATCATGGTGTCGTGCTGGTGACGATGGAGATCATGCCGGTGCTTTCAAGATGGACATCAAAAGCACAAGCTCATGGCCATATCATGTGACTTATGATTTACATGTGATGTTAATCCTTTTATGCACCTTGTTTTTCTTAGGACGACGGTAGCATTATAAGGTGATCCCTCACTTAATTTCAATATAAATTGGCTTCTCCCCGAGTGTGCACTGTAGCGAAAGTTCGTCGTGTTGAGACACCACGTGATAAGCGGGTGTGATAGACTCTACGTTCACATACAACGGGCGCAAGCCAGTGCTGCACATGCAGAACACTCGAGTTAAACTTGACGAGCCTATCATGTACAGACATGGCCTTGGAACACAAGAGACCAAAAGGTCGAACATGAGTCATATAGTAGATATGATCAACATGATGATGTTCACCATTGAAAGCACCTCAACTCACATGATGATCGGACTTGAGTTGGTGGATTTGGATCATGTATCACTCGAATGACCAGAGGGATGTCAATTTGAGTGGGAGTTCTTAAGTAATATGATTAATTGAACTCATTATCATGTACATAGTCAGTAGTGTCTTTGCAAAATTATGTTGTAGATTACTAGCTCACGTTGTAGCTCCCTTGAATTTCTATATGTTCCTAGTGAAATAGAGTTGAAAGATGATAGTAGCAATATTGCGGACTGGGTCCGTAATCTGAGGATTGTCCTCATTGCTGCATAGAAGGCTTATGTCCTTAATGCACCACTCGGTGTGCCACCCCCTCTAGCGTCGTCTATAGATGGTGTGAACATCTAACAGGCACGTTCTGATGACTACTTGATAGTTTAGTGCATCATGCATTACGGCTTAGAATTAAGGCTCCAAAACATTTTGAACGGCACGGAAGATATGAGATATTCTAAGAGCTGAAATTGAGATCTCAGGCTCGTGCCCATGTTGTGAGATATGAGATCTTCGACAAGATTCTTTGTCTGCAAGATGAAGGAGAATATCTCAATCGTTAAGCATGTGCTCAGATTGTGTGGGTGCTACAATCGCTTGAATTGAGTGGCAGTTGATCTTCCAGATAAGATAGTGATTTATATAGTTCTCCAAGTCACTTTCACTAAGCTACTAGAACTTGGTGATGAACTATAAAATGCCAGGGCTAGAAATAATGATCCCTGAGCTATTCACAATGTTTGACACCATGGGGCCACAAGCCCTAGGGGCGCGGCCAGGTGGTAGGCCACGCCGGGAAGGCTTGTCGGCCCATGACAGCTCCCCTAACCCTAATCTTAGGCCTATAAATTCCCAAATATTCCATCATTATCAGAACGAGCCACAAAAACACTTTTCCGCCACCAGAAGCCTCCGTTCTCGAGAGAACCAATCTTGGAGCCTTTTCTTGTAATCTTTCGATGGGGAATTTGATCACGGAGGGCATCTACATCAACTCCATTGCCCCACCGATGATGTGTGAGTAGTTCACCATAGACCTTAGGGTCCATAGCTAGTAGCTAGATGGCTTCTTCTCTCTTTGCTTCTCAATACCATGTTCTTCATAATCTTCATGGAGATCTATCCGATGTAATGCTCTTTTGCGGTGTGTTTGTCGAGATCCGATGAATTGTGGGTTTATGTTCAGATTATCCATGAATATTATTTGAGTCTTTCCTGAATTCTTATATGCATGATTTCATATCTTTGCAAGTCTCTTCGAGTTATTGGTTTGGTTTGGCCAACTACATTGGTAATTCTTGCAATAGGAGAAGTGTTTAGTTTTGGGTTCAATCTTGTGGTGTTCTCACCCAGTGACAAAGTGGGGGTAGCGAGGCACATATTGTATTGTTGCCATAATGGGTAAAAAATGGGGGTTTCATCATATTTCTTGAGTTTATCCCTCTAAATCATGTCATCTTACTTAAGGCGTTACTTTGTTCTTCATGAACTTAATACTCTAGATGCAGCCAGGAGTCGGTCGATGTGTGGAGTAATAGTAGTAGATGCAGAATCATTTCGGTCTACTTGTCACGGACGTGATGCCTATATGTATAATCATTGCCTTGGATATCTTCATAATTATTAGCTTTTCTATCAATTGCTTGATAGTAATTTGTTCACCCATCGTAATACTTGCCATCATGAGAGAAGCCATCTAGTGGAACATATGGCCCCCGGGTCTATTTTCCATTTATACTTTCAAATCTGAAACCAAAACTACCCAAAATACTTACTTCATTATTTTTACTTTTAGTTTTACTTTCCGTTCAAGCATCCTATTATATCTATCTCTATTAGATCTCATCCTTGCAAGTAACCATGAAGGGATTAACAACCCCTTTATAGCGTTGGGTGCAAGAGTTTGATTCTTTGTACAGGTACATCTATTGGTGACTCGCTTGTATCGCCTACTGGGTTGATACCTTGGTTCTCAAAAACCGAGGGAAATACTTATCTACTTTGCTGCATCAAACCGTTCCTCTTCACGGGAAACCAACGCATGCTCGAGAAGTAGGAGACTACATCCGAGGTGTCTTTTTGTAGCCGAGCTGTGACGTTGGTCGGCATTCGAGGTATCATAGTTTACCTTGGCCTCTGAAAATTTGAAGGAGTCCATCCGAGCTTAAATGTCAGAATAGTCTTCTATGGAACGAGCCATTCGAATCCGGGCTTTATGCCGAACTGCTTCCGAGCTCCAACGCAGGACTGCATCCGAGCTCTAACAATGGCCAGCATCCGAGGTATCATAAACTAGCTTGGACCTTAAAAAATTGAAGGAATCCATCTGATCTTAATGTCGGAAATGCTCTCTATGGAGCCAGCCACTTGTGCCCGAGCTTTATGCCGGACTGCTTTTGAGGTGGTGCACCACCCGAATCATGGACTGATTTTTCATGGATATTTTTTATTGGTGCAATTTATTCTCTGTCAAGATATATAGCCAGTAGCCCTCAAGGTGTGTGTCGGTCTAAAACCCGAGATGCACCTGAAGGATGAGATTAAACCGCTGATCCTAGTAGCCCATGAGACTCAGGTCGATTCGCAAAATAGTCCTTAGGATCAACTCCTAGCTAGGATGCATACTTCAGAACACAAAAGCGATGTGCATAGACCTCGAAACTCAGGTTGGGTGCGGCCAACCAACCCAAGGATCATAATCTCCTCGGAAACTGTATTACACTAAAATTTTCTGCATTGAATTCTCAATGCAGTAGCCCCCGAGACTTGGGTTGGGAAATATGGCCGACCTTAGGATCGCATCTCCTCGGGAACAAGTTCAACCATCGTTTTGACAATGCTGAGGTGGAATTCGGCAGGAAAGATGTCGAACCGTAGTTCGGAAAAGAGTTTTGGGGCAAGACCATCACGCCGAACACCTCAACCAAGAGGATGTCATGCTTCCTGAAAGGAAATCATAAAATAGTTTAAAGAAGTTATAAGCACAAAAAACAAAAAGGTTATTTGAAAACTGTACATCTCAATTGAATCAAGTTTTTGGTGCCAATACAAAATTGGTCTTGAAATTGTGCTTCCGTCGTGCTTTAACATGACACGTCTGATCTCTGGACTTCAGGTGGGTTAGCCTTCGGCTTCAACCTCCCTATCCCCAAGGCGAAGTGTTTCTCATGCCAGTTTCTCATGCGAGCGGCTTTAAAGAGAAACCAGGCTACCCGGCTATTGACCAAGCACTCGAGTCGAGAAAGGAGTGGTAGAAAAAGACTTTGCAACGACTAAGAAGAAAACATTTATTATAAATGGCTCATATAAATTTAAGAGCCCCCCAAGTGACTTGGGTAAAAGAATTTCATGTATAATGATTGTATGTACCGAAGTACTTATATCATATATGTGTTCGCCCGAACTTTAAACGCTTCTTAACCGACCGTCGACTTCTCCCTCTTCATCCAAGGGCCAAAAAGTGTTATCTACTATGCCATCCGAGGATATCAGAGGCTAGACAATCAGGCCATTAGGCTATAGCAGACAAAGCGCGCCTAGGGAACTTTATGCTATATTACTATTTAACGTAAGAAGCATCTTCAAAGAACATAGTTCCGCCAATGGTTCCTTTCTTTGGGTTCACATGATTACCATGAGGGGTGTGCAATAGATTTATGTATACTTGTCTTCCCTCGTGGCCGACCATAGTTGAAAACAGTAAGAGCGCTAGCTTTTCAGCTTCACCCGTCTGAGGTACGAGTTCGGATGACCTGATCGTAACAATCGTAGAGGTGCTCCCTTTACTCCCTAGCCAAACAATCAGGAACGTAGGGGTAAGCACAGGAGCAAGGCAACCCAGCTTTGGGGAACACTTAAGTTAACATGATGCACATATTGGCGTAAACACGAACAGGGAAGGGTGTGATACATTGATAATGATATTCAAGAGGAATGGCTTCATAAAGGAAGCCCCCAAGTAAACGGGGTATTTGAATTTGTTTGTAACAAAGAAAGTTTTGACAAAGAAAGTTTTTCGCAAACAACTTTTTGTGAAAAAATTATAATGGTTGGTTGAACCGAACAAAATTTGAAACTGAAAGTTTTTTAGCATGGAAGTGACTTAGCTAGTTAATGTGCTCGGTGTCGATGACGCGATCTAGGCTTGTGGCGGGACGAGGATGCCCATCAAACTTTGACAGATCCGGTGTGTAGCCTTCGGCATGACCGAGGTCCCAGCCCCCAAGCCCGTCCCGAGGTGACCAAACAAGGAGTTCTGCACTCTGAATTAGTGTCACGGCTCGGCCGATGTGGTGAGGCGAAGCCCCTAGTCCAGCCGAGGAGGTGGAGTAGGTCGGCAAGGTGACACCGGGATGACTGCTTGATGACGGTCGAACTCGATTTTCTACACTCATAAAATAGTTCATGCAAAAAGAAATAACAAAGAAAGATAATAATATATATTAAAAAAATTCTTCTACTTAGTTAATTTAAGTGAAGCAAATAAGTAAAGGAAAATGGCCTGAGCGCCGAGGTGCCTGAACGAAGAGTTCGGCTTGACGAAGTGGCGACGCTGGACAGTCGATGTAGCGAGATGAAGTCCTCGGTCCAGTTAACATGGCGAAGCTGTGATGGGCAGACACCAAAGTCTCATGCAGGTCGGCTGGTGACGTTGAAGTCTCCTGCCAGCCGAGGTGTTGAAGCATGTCAGCTGGTAACGCCGAAGTCCCCAAAGCAGGTTGATGAAGGGATGCCAAAGCCTTGGTCTAGCTAAGGTGACAGAGCAGGTCGGCTGGTGAAGCTAGAGCCCCATGCCAGCTGACATGTCAAAGAAGGTCGGCGTGGTGGACGTCAGCTTGAAAAAGTAACGGCACGACGAAGATGACGCAAGTCGGAATTTGTGACGAGGTCGATGCTGGCTTGATGAAGCAACAGAGCGCCCGACCTGTACAGCCTACGGATAACGAGGTTCGCTTGATGATTATTCGGCCCTCGCGATGTCGAACTCTTGGTCAGATGACCGAGATGATGAGAAAAATTCCTTCAAAAAGGACGTCCGACAACCCGTTCATGAAAAAGATGAACTTGGGTCGGATTCATTTTCGCGCAGAAAATAGGTCCAAATATTGTTATACTAATCGGATGTTACCCGGAGTTTAGAAGGTTAGATCGAGCTGAAATTTTGAGTGGTGATCGATATAGGAATTCCACAGCGGATGACTGGTGGGATTTTCCAACGGACATCCGATCTAGACGTTGGACTCCTCGCCCTAAACTCGTCCAGATTCTCGTCCAGATTCGACATGGCATCGGTAGATTGTAGATCGCCAGAGATTCCTCCACCGGAATGCGAAGAAATTTTGCAGGGTTGTTATAGACTCAATTGCGCACAATTCCACCAAAGCAATCGTCCAAACGACACTCGAGGAAGCAGGGACGACGAACACGAATCCGCTATCCAGAAAAACTGCATCGCGCAAGGGCAATGTTGACGTTGAGCCCCCAAGCACCATAGAGGATTCTTCCATGATCTTGGTTGATATTGGAGTTGATGGACACCCGTCCGATCTATATGATCCGATGTGGAGCGCAGCCCTTGGCATAGCCGAGGTGACCAGTCAAACCGGCGACGAAGATGCCGATGTTGACAATGTAGCTCGGTTCGACGTGTAGATCACGATGGAGCTGATCTGAATTCCCATCGCACCGTGGTGACTACCCAGCAGGCTCTTAATGAAAGCACCAATGTCGGTTTCAAATCTAGCATATCTCGTAGTAGGGGTCCTAAGGTGGGTGTCTTGGAGCGATGGTAACATGGACACAAGATTTTACCCAGGTTCGGGCTCTCTCAAGGAGATAATACCCTATGTCCTACTTTTGATTGTATTGATATGGGGATAGTACATAGTAAAGGTATCTACTACGTGATTGTAGTAATGAATATGAGATATCCCTATTGACTAGGGTGGCATCGGTTTATATAATACCAGAGGCCTAGGGTTTAGAGGACTCCTTGTCTTGTGCGCCAAGTCTTATGGAATCTCACTTGTATGCAGCATGGGCTGCCCGAAGTGGCCCATTAGTGAATCGTCATGGGGGTCGTCGGCCCGACCCATAGGTCAGGAAGCAACATGGTGAGTACCCCCTAGTCCTGGACACCGTTAGTAGCCCCTTGAACCAGCCTTCAAGTTGAGGATGCTCCTCGGTTCTTCCGAATAATTCTTCGTCTTCGATCGTCGGTCTTGAAAACAGGTTCAACAAATCTTCTCATGTCCGATCTTGAGGATCACCGAGCTGAATCCGAAGAGTTTACATGTTCGTCATCCGAGGAGCCCCTTTAAGTTATCAGCCTTTATCAATGCCTTGTAATTTTTTACACCACACCTGGGGTTTGAAGTGTTTCCCGTGTGGCGGGGTCCTCTTGCTTTCGAGCTCCAACGGAAAACTACATCCGAGGCGTCTTTTTACAGCTGAGCTCCAACACTATTCGGCATTCAAGGTATCCTCTTGTGTCCGAGGTCCAATGTCGGACTGCATTCGAGGTGTATTTTTTTAGCTGAGCTCCGACGATAGTCGGCATACGGGGTATCATAGATTACCTTGGCTTCTGAAAATTTGAATGAGTCCATCCAAGCTTAAATGCCGAAATAGTCTTCTATGGAACGAGTCATTCGAATCCGAGCTTTATGCCGAACTGCTTCTGAGCTCCCACGCCGGACTTCATCCGAGCTCTAACGATGGTCAGCATTCGAGGTATCATAAACTAGCTCGGACCTTAAAAAAACGAAGGAATTCATCCGAGCTTAATGTCGGAAATGCTCTCTATGGAGCCAACCACTTGTGCCCGAGCTTTATGTCGGACTGCTTTCGAGGTGGTGCACCAACCCGACCGTGGACTTAATTTTTGTGGATATTTTCGATTGGTGCAATTTATTCTCTGCCGAGATATATAGCCAGTAGCCCTCAAGGTGTGGGTCGGTCTAAAACCCGAGATGCACCTGAAGGATGACATAAAACCGCTGATCCTAGTAGCCCCTGAGACTAAGGTCTATTTGCAAAATCGGCCTGAGGATCAACTCCTAGCTCGGCAGCATACTTCGGAACACACAAGTGGTGTGCATAGACCTCGAGACTCAGGTTGGGTGCAGCCGACCAACCCTAGGATTATAATCTCCTCAGAAACTGTATTACACTGAAATTTTCTACATTGAATTGTCAATGCAGTAGCCCCCGAGACTTGGGTTGGGAAATATGGCTGACCCCATGACCTCGGGAACTAGTTCAACCGTCATGTACGTTTTGACAACGCCAAGGTGGAGTTCAGTAGGAAAGATGCCGAACCGTAGTTTGGAAAAGAGTTTTCGGGCAAGACCATCACGCCGAACACCTCAACCAAGAGAATGTCCCGCTTCCTGAAAGGAAATCATAAAATAGTTTAAAGAAGTTATAAGCACAAAAAACTTATTTGAAAACTGTACGTCTCAATTGAATCAAGTTTTTTGGTGCCAATACGAAATTGGTCTCAAAATCCTGCTTTCATCGTGCTTTAACATGACACATCCGATCTCTGGACTTCAGGTGGGTCAGCCTTCGGCTTCAACCTCCCTATCCCAAAGGCGAAGTGTTTCTCATGCCAGTTTCTCAGGCGAGCGGCTTTAAAGAGAAACCAGGCTACCCGACTATTCACCAAGCACTCGAGTCGAGAAAGGAGTGATAGAAAAAGACTTTGCGACAACTAAGAAGAAAACATTTATTATAAAACGGCTCATGCAAATTTAAGAGCCCCCAAGTGACTTGGGTAAAAGAATTTCATGTATAATGATTGTATGTACCGAAGTACTTATATCATATATGTGTTTGCCCGAACTTTAAACGCGTCTTAACCGACCGTCGACTTATCCCTCTTCGGCCAAGGGCCGAAAAGTGTTATCTACTATGCCATCCGAGGATATCGGAGGTGTTTCGAATAACCAAGCAATCAGGCCATTAGGCTATAATACAGAAAGGGCGCCCACGGAACTTATGCTATATTACTATTTAACGTAAGAAGCATCTCCAAAGAAAATAGTTCCGCCAACGGTTCCTTTCTTTGGGTTCTCATGATTACCATGAGGGGTGTGTAATAGATTTATGTATGCTTGTCTTCCGTCGTGGTCGACCATAGTTGAAAATAGTAAGAGCACTAGCTTTCGGCTTCACCTGTCTGAGGTACGATTTCGGATGCCCCAATTGTAACAATCGCAGAGGTGCTCCCTTTACTCCCTAGTCGAACAATCGGGAATGTAGAGGTAAGCACAGGAGCAAGGCAACCTAGCTTTGTGGAAGACTTAAGTCAACATGATGGATATATTGGCATAAACACGAACAAGGAAGGGTACGATACATTAATAATCATATGCAAGAGGAGTGGCTTCATAAAGGAAGCCCCCAAGTAAACGAGGTATTTGAATTTGCTTGTAACAAACAAAGTTTTGACAAAAAAAGCTTTTCGCAAAAAACTTTTTATCAAAAAGGTATAATGCTTGGTCGTATCGAACAAAATTTAAAACAGAAAGTTTTTGAGCATGAAAGCGACTTAGCTGGTTAATGTGCTCGGTGTCGATGACGCGATCCGGGGTTGTGGCGGGACAAGGATGCCCATCGAACTTTGACAGATCTGGTGCATAGTCTTTAGCATGACCGAGGTCCCAACCCCCAAGCACGTCCCGAGGTGACTGAATGAGGAGTTCGGCACTCCAAAGTAGTGTCACGACTCGGCAGATGTGGCAAGGCAAAGCTCCTGGTCCAGCCGAGGTGGTGAAGTAGGTCGGCAAGGTGACACCGGGATGACCGCGTGACGGAGGTCGAAGGCGATTTCCTGCACTCATAAAATAGTGCAAGCCGAAAGTTATAACAAAAAAGATAATAAGATATTTTTAAAAAAATCTTCTACTTAGTTAATTTAAGTGAAGCAAATAAGTAAAGGAATATGGCATGGGCGCCGAGGTGCCTAAACGAAGATTTCGGCTTGGCGAAGTCGCGACGCTGCACGATCGATGTGGCGAGATGAAGTCCTCAGTCCAGTTATCATGGCGAAGCTGTGATCGGCGGACGCCGAAGTCTCATGCAGGTCGGCTGGTGATGTCGAAGTCTCATGCCAGCCGAGGTGTTGAAGCGGGTCGGTTGGTGACGTCGAAGACCCCAGAGGAGGTTGATGAAGGGATGCCAAAGCCCCGGTCTAGCCGAGGTGACGGAGCAGGTCGGCTGGTGACGCCAAAGTCTCAGGATAGCCGAGGTGTCGAAGCTGGTCGGCTGGTGACGCCGAAGTCTCTGGAGCGGGTTGATGAGGAGATGACGAAGCCCCCAGTCTAGCCCAGGTGACAGAACAGATCAGTAAGGTGACGGTAAAGCCACATGCGATCCAACGTGTCAAAGTCGTCGGTGTGGTGGACGTCCGCTTGAAAAAGTAACGGCGCGGTGATATCGACGCAGGTCGGAATTTGTGACGAGGTCGATGCTGGCTTGATGAAGCAACGGAGCGCCCGACCCGTACAACCCGCGGATGACGAGGTTCGCTTGATGATTGTTCGGCCCTCGCGATGCCAAACTCTTGGTCGGATGACCGAGATGATGAGAAAATTTCCTTCAAAAAGGACGTCCGACAACCCGTTCGTGAAAAAGATGAACTCGGGTCGGATTCGTTTTCGCACAGAAAATAGATCCAAAATTTGCTGTGCTAATCGGATGTTTCCCGGAGTTTGGACGGTCAGATCAAGCTGAAATTTTGAGGGGTGATCGGTATAGGAATTCTACAGCCGATGAATGGTGAGATTTTCCAACGGACGTCCGAGCTAGACGCTGGACTCCTCGACCTAAACTCGTCTAGATTCTCATCCAGATTCGATAGGGCTTCGATAGATTGTAGATCGCCGGAGATTCCTCCACCGAAACGAGACGAAATTTTGCAGGGTTGTTCTAGACTCAATTCGGCACAATTCCACTGAAGCAATCGTCAAAAAGACACTCGAGAAGGTGGGGACGATGAACACGAATCCGCTGTCCAGAAAAACTGCATGATGGCGCGAGGGCAATGTTGACGTTGAGCCCCCAAGCACCATAGATGATTCTTCCATGATCTTGGTTGAGATTGGAGTTGATGTTCATGAAGACACCCGTCCGATCCATATGATCCGACGTGGAGAAGCCCTCGGCATAGCCGAGGTGACCAGGTAAGCCAGCGACGAAGATGCCGACGTTGACGATGTAGCTCGGTTCCGACGCGTAGATCGCAATGGAGCCGATCTGAATTCCCATCGCACCGCGGCGGCTACCCAGCAGGCTCTCAATGGAAGCACCAATGTCGGTGTCAAATCCAGCATATCTCATAGTAGGGGTCCTAAACTAGCCATCTTGGAGCGATGGTAACATAGACACATGATTTTACCCAGATTCAGGCTCTCTCATGGAGATAATACCCTACGTCATGCTTTTGATTGTATTGATATGGAGATAGTACATAGTACAGGTATCTACTACGTGATTGTAGTAATGAATATGAGATTGAGGGTGTCTATTTTCTAGCCTGGCCTCGGTTTATATAATGCACCGTACGCCTAGGGTTTAGAGGAGTCCTTGTCTTGTGCTCCATATCTTGTGGAATCTCCCTTGTATGCATCATGGGTTGCCCGAAGTGGCCCATTAGTGAATCTTCATGGGGGTCCTCGGCCCAACCCATAGGTCGGGAAGCGACATTGTGAGTACCCCCTAGTCCAGGATACCGTCACCAGGAGTGGGCATTGCGCTTCTCTCTTGAGGAGACTCTGGTGCAATTGCACCGTCAGTTTGAGATTTATTGGCGCCAAAGAGGCACTATGAACTGGCTGCTAAAGGGGGATTCCCCCACTGCTTATTTCTTTTCCATTGCTAATGGGAGGCGTAGATGTTGCACGATCGATAGTCTTCTTATCAATGGGGTCAGGACCACGGATCAGACCCTCATCATGGCTCACATGGTGGACTTCTTCTCCTCCCTCCTCTCAGCCAAACCAGACCATGTTTTATGATCGCCCCCTCCTTCTGGAATGACTGTGATAAGGTCTCTGCTGAGGAAAATGAAGCCTTAATACTTCCCCTTTCTAAGGAGGAGATCCTGTTCTCTATCAATAAGGCCAACGTTAATTCGTCATTTGGGCCGGATGGCTTCTCCATTCCCTTCTTTAGGAAGTTCTGGCCCCAACTACATGTCCTTGTCTGTGTAGTGATCCAAGGATTCTGTTTGGGTACGGTTGACATCTCTAGGCTTAATTATGTTGTCATCACCCTCATTCCGAAAGTAAAGGGTGCGGACTTGATCTCGTAATTCAGGCCTATTGCCCTTATTAACAATTTTGTGAAGTTCCCAGCCAAATGTTATGCTTCTCGTCTCACTCCGGTTGCTCATTGCACTCTCTCCCCCTACCAGTCTGCCTTTGTTAAAGGGTGATTCATCCTGGACGGGGTTCTATGTCTCCATGATATTCGTAAGAAAGGCAGCAAGGCAGCCTATGACTTAGTTAGCTGGAAATTTTTATGACAGGTCCTCTTAGCAAAAGGTTTTGATGGAGCCTTCGTCCATAGGGTCATGCGGTTGGTGTCGGGTGGACCCATTGCGGTGTCGGTGAATGGTAGGGTGAGCAACTTCTTCCGTAACTCCACAGGCCTTAGGCAGGGTGACCTAGCCTCTCCTATCATGTTCAATTTTCTTGCGGATGCGCTCTCCAATATCCTGCCTAGAGCCGCAGGGGCTGGGCACATCTCCCCGATCAGCTCTCACCTTATTCCGGAGGGTATCACTCACCTCCAGTACGCGGATGACACAATTATTATGGTTGAGTTAAATGATGCCTGCTTATCCCACCTTAAGTTTCTGTTGCTCTATTTTGAGGCTTTGTCTGGGCTTAAGATTAATTTTGCAAAAAGTGAAGTGATCTTTACTGGGGTGACGAATGTAGAGGCGCTGCGCGTCTCTCAATTACTAAATTATTCTCATGGCTCCTTCCCCCTTAAATATCTTGGGCGGCCTATCTCTTCTGACAAGCTTCTGGCTAAGGACTTTGCACCTATGGTTGCCAAAGTAGGCAATTGTGTCATGCCTTGGAGGGGCAGATACAATACCCAAGCTGGCAAGGTTGCCCTTATCAATGCATGTCTGTCCTCCCTCCCCATGTTTCTGATGGGGTTCTATCTTCTCACTAATGACACTCATGCTGGGTTTGACAAGCACAGAGGTGCATTCTACTGGAATGCGGCTGATAATAAACGCAAGTACAGACTGGTGAAATGGGATCACATTTGCCGACCCAAGAGCCTTGGGTGGCTGGGTATTATTAACACCTTGGTTATGAACAAATGCTTGATCATTAAGTGGTGGTGGAAGATCGTGACCAACTCGGATAACCCACTCTGGTTTAATATTCTCAAAGCAAAATACTTCCCTACTTCCAGCCCTATGTTTGCCTCGGCTATGGGCTTATCTCAGTTCTGGAAAGATCTTGTTAAACTCCGACCGGTGTTCAAATCCCTCGTCAAATTTGTGGTCCATAATGGTAGGTCCACGCGTTTCTGGCTTGGTTGGTGGTGCGGTCTGGCCCTGTTGGCAGTTTCCTTCCCAGCTCTTTTTTCTTATTGCTCGAACCCTTCTTTGAGCCCTCTGATAATAATTGGGACCTGGAGTTTCGCCGATCTCTGTCTCTTGAAGAGTTGGTTGATTGGCAACGTCTTGTTGCCCTCTTCCTTGTGCTCTCAGAGGAGGAGGATTCGATGACTTGGCCCCATTCTGCTTTTGGGTGCTTCTCTGTGAAATCGCTCTGCGCCAAGCTTATTTCTTGTTCGAATACTACCAAGTTCAAGGTGTTTTGGTGGGCCCGCATCCCTCCTAAGATTAAGGTCTTTTTGTGGCAAGCTTTTCGAGGGCGGCTCCTGTCGGCTGACCAGATTGGTAAACACAATGGTCCGGGCTCTGGTAGTTGCGCCTTATGTGGTCAAAGGGAGGACACGGATCATATCTTCTTCAACTGTGTCCTGGCCAAACTTTTTTGGTGTTGTATTAGATCTTGGCTTCATGTCTCATGGAGGCCTGCCTCCTTCTCAGGCCTTCATCTTTTGGCCTCTAACCTGGTTGGGGACGAGAGAATAATGTTTTGGGTGGCATTCGCAGCTATGTGCCGGTCCCTCTGGACCACTAGGAACAAGTTTACCATCGAGCATATTTTTTCTGCTAAACCTCCTGATTGCCTATTTAAGATATGCATATTCCTACAGCAGTGGAGATTATTAACTAAGAAGGCAGACTGAGATGCTTTCGATGCTATGTCTACCAAGATCTGTGCTACCGCCACTTCCCTGCTGCAGTTACAGTCTGGCGGCTAGGAGCTGGTGGTCCTCTTATCGTTTCTTTCTTAGTCTCCGGCCTGCGCGCCGTGTACTGGCCATGTACCTTCGCCTTTTAATACTTGCGTTTCGGATATTGATACTCTTTGTTTTGTTATGTTCTGCGATGTGGTTCGGTTATTAACTCTGTCTGATAACTTTATTTATAAAGTCGTGCGCTGGCCTTTTATCTAAAAAGAAACAAGGCCAGCCCTACTTACCGGCGATGCTCGGAACGACACTACAAAACTAGCAGCATCATTTCTGTAGGGCGAGCTGAATTTGCCAATGACACACTCTCTAACAGGGGCGGCCACGAGCAACCAAGGCACGATAATGTGGGAAACACTATCAAAAGTTGTGAAAGCCCATCATTTCCTGCCCCCTTCTTCTCTATATATTTTCTTCTGCGTAAATGATGTTGCCCAGCGTTAGCTCCTATCCCATTATCTTCTCGTGATACTATGCCGAGCTGGTCCAATGGGATTCCGGATAGGTAGGCACCCATTTCGCTCCCTCTCTCTCCCCGATCGCTCGGGACGAAAAAGCGAGCACCCAGAGACAGAGAGGCTCAGGCACGCACGGCCGAATGAATACCAGCCACACGCCCACGCGCCGGACAATGGCCTCGGTGGTCATCCGCAGAGCCTATCGCCATCCTGCCTCACCTCACCCCCATCCATCACCCCTCGCCACCACTATAGAACGCGCCCGGGCACACCCCTAATCCCGAGCACGGCTCACCTCGTCACTCTCCCGCTCCACTTCCCTTCCCAGATCCCCCAGCCCATATTCCCCATAGTGTGTCAGCCTGCCACTTGCTCTCGGCTCTTGGACGCGCTTGGGACGCTCATTTTTGGATTGGCCTGCTTGCCTCCAAGCAGAGGATAGGGGGGAGGGGAGTTGAGCCGTTGCAGTCTTGAGAAGGAGTTGGAGGAGGAACAATGGCGCTCTCGTCGACCTTCTCCCTCCCGCGGGGCTTTCTCGGCGTGCTGCCTCAGGAGCACCATTTCGCTCCCGCCGTCGAGCTCCAGGCCAGGCCGATCAAGGTTAGTCAGCATATGCCCCCTCTGCTCTTCTCTCGCCATGGCCCATGGCCGATTCTTCTCTGTTCTTGTTCTTGTCGGTTCGAGTAATTCGATGACCGCTAGCTAGTGCTCTGTTCCTGCTCGTCTTCTTTGCAAACTGTAATCGTTGCTGCTGTTGCCATGGCCAATGCTGGGTCGATTTGGCGAGCAGACGCCGAGACGGAGGACATCCGGCATTTCTGCGTCCCTGTCGGAGAGGGAAGCGGAGTACCACTCGCAGCGGCCGCCGACGCCGCTGCTGGACACCGTGAACTACCCCATCCACATGAAGAACCTGTCCCTCAAGGAGCTGCAGCAGCTCTCCGACGAGCTGCGCTCCGACGTCATCTTCCACGTCTCCAAGACCGGCGGCCACCTAGGGTCCAGCCTCGGCGTCGTGGAGCTCACCGTCGCGCTGCACTACGTCTTCAACACCCCGCAGGACAAGCTCCTCTGGGATGTCGGACACCAGGTAAACAAGCTGGACAAATTAACAATGCACACTTGGCCTACCCGGTGATCGGCCGGCGTGCCCCGGATTTGGGTAACGTGCCCGCGCCATGTGAGGTGCTGCGCAGCTCGGAGGCCGATCGATTGATCGACCGTGCCGTTTTGTTTATTCGATGCAGTCGTACCCGCACAAGATTCTGACGGGGCGGCGCGATAAGATGCCGACGATGCGGCAGACCAATGGCCTGTCGGGCTTCATCAAGCGCTCCGAGAGCGAGTACGACAGCTTCGGCACCGGCCACAGCTCCACTACCATCTCCGCCGCCCTCGGTAAATAACTACCCATGCATCTGATTATGAAGTAATTAATCTGATCGTGAAAACTCTGTGGTGAACGGACGTGGTAATCAAGTGTGTGCGTGTGGCTGTCAGGGATGGCCGTCGGGAGGGACCTCAAGGGCGCCAAGAACAACGTGGTGGCGGTGATTGGGGACGGAGCCATGACGGCCGGGCAGGCGTACGAAGCGATGAATAACGCCGGGTACCTCGACTCCGACATGATCGTGATCCTCAACGACAACAAGCAGGTGTCGCTGCCGACGGCGACCCTCGACGGGCCGGCACCGCCGGTGGGCGCTCTCAGCGGCGCCCTCAGCAAGCTGCAGTCCAGCAGGCCGCTCAGGGAGCTCAGGGAGGTGGCCAAGGTACAGCCTCACAAATGCACCTCCTACACTCCATGGATAGTACGGCAAAAAGGCACGTTGACTTGAAAGCAGTGGTGCGCATCAAATTCCAACTTGCTGCATGCGTAATAGGTTTGTAAAACACTAAAAACAATTAGCAAGTCGTGTGCGCATGTTTCAGCTAAAAACTTAGTTGAAGACAAATGAATTTGGAACAGTGAATGAAATGGCAGGGAAATCAGCATCAAAACAACAGTTCTTAAAATACGTGTCATCAGTGTCGCCGTGGGAGTACGCCTCCGAGTTTTAAATCTTAAAACTTTTGTATGGTACATGCCAAAACTAGCTGTTCTCTTCCAGATGCAACGCACGCATGCTCTATCAGTGCCAGGTGTATTGCATGTCTCTAGCTATGCATCCACCAGAAATGGCGATGAAACCTAGAGTAGCATATCTAGTGCTGCCCACTAGCATTTTTGTCTTCAACAAAGAGAGCTCACAGCTCAGGGAAGGGGTGATATCTTAACAAGCGATGTGGCTTGTAATTTACAAAATGAGTGACGTGGCGCAAGCACAATCTGACAGCAACGACATAAGTGTATCTCTTTCCTAATCTTCCAAGATGCGACTCGAATGATAATTTATCTTCGCTTCAACTTCAAATCTGATCAGCTTAAAAAAAAACGCCAAGTGATCCGCTTGGTAAGCTATCAACAAAAAATGCAATCAATTTTTTGAAGAAAAAAAACATCAAATCTGATCACTTGACAGTTCAAATTGATAGTGTTACTGGGCTGGGCTGATCATACTGCTTTTGTAAACTATACTAGTGGGCCCTAACCAGCCTGTCATTGCTGGGCTGAGCGGAAGGGAAAGGGCCCAGATATTCGACTGATTTTCCCGCGTGTTTTGTTCTCCTCAACAGGGAGTGACGAAGCAAATCGGAGGGTCGGTGCACGAGATCGCGGCCAAGGTGGACGAGTACGCCCGCGGCATGATCAGCGGCTCCGGGTCGTCGCTGTTCGAGGAGCTCGGGCTGTACTACATCGGCCCCGTCGATGGCCACAACATCGACGACCTCATCACCATCCTCCGGGAGGTGAAGGGCACCAAGACCACCGGGCCCGTGCTCATCCACGTCATCACCGAGAAAGGCCGCGGCTACCCGTACGCCGAGCGAGCCTCCGACAAGTACCACGGTAACATACATACATGAATGATCAAGATTCAAGCACCACCACATCTTTCTTGCATTTCATGGATGTATATATCGATCATATGTACTCCATACATAGGGGAGTCCATTTGATTGTCTGTTAATTGGTGTGTGTGATCATGGCGCAGGCGTGGCCAAGTTCGATCCGGCGACGGGGAAGCAGTTCAAGGTCCCGGCCAAGACGCTGTCCTACACCAACTACTTCGCAGAGGCGCTCATAGCCGAGGCGGAGCAGGACACCAAGATCGTGGCAATCCACGCGGCCATGGGGGGCGGCACGGGGCTCAACTACTTCCTCCGCCGCTTCCCCAACCGGTGCTTCGACGTCGGGATCGCCGAGCAGCACGCCGTCACCTTCGCGGCCGGCCTGGCATGCGAGGGGCTCAAGCCCTTCTGCGCCATCTACTCCTCTTTCCTGCAGAGAGGGTATGACCAGGTGGTGCACGACGTGGACCTGCAGAAGCTCCCGGTGAGGTTCGCCATGGACAGGGCGGGGCTGGTCGGCGCCGACGGGCCCACCCACTGCGGGGCCTTCGACGTGACGTTCATGGCGTGCCTGCCCAACATGGTCGTCATGGCCCCGTCCGACGAGGCTGAGCTGCTGAACATGGTCGCCACCGCCGCGGCCATCGACGACCGCCCCTCGTGCTTCCGCTATCCGAGAGGCAACGGCATCGGCGTCCCGTTGCCGGAAAACTACAAAGGCACTGCCATCGAGGTGCGTTTCGATCTCGAGTTCATAACTCCGAGTCCGAGAACAAATTAGAGAGAGGCTGTGTACGCGACTGAAGACTGATCTACGTACGTTTCGCAGGTCGGCAAAGGCAGGATCATGATCGAGGGCGAGAGGGTAGCGCTGCTGGGGTACGGGTCGGCGGTGCAGTACTGCATGGCCGCCTCGTCCATCGTGGCGCAGCACGGCCTCAGGGTCACCGTCGCCGACGCCAGGTTCTGCAAGCCGTTGGACCACGCCCTCATCAGGAGCCTCGCCAAGTCCCACGAGGTGATCATCACCGTCGAGGAAGGCTCCATCGGCGGCTTCGGCTCACACGTGGCTCAGTTCATGGCCCTCGATGGCCTTCTCGACGGCAAACTCAAGGTAATCGATCGATCAAAGCAACATTGTCAATTAGTCAGACAGACAGACGGACACAAAGTTAGAAACCAACACTGATGGCGTGAGTGACTGAATGATGAATTTTTCTTTTGGGTTGTGCAGTGGCGGCCGGTGGTGCTTCCCGACAAGTACATCGACCATGGATCACCGGCCGATCAGCTGGCGGAGGCCGGGCTGACGCCGTCGCACATCGCCGCGACGGTGTTCAACATCCTGGGGCAGGCAAGAGAGGCCCTCGCCATCATGACGGTGCAGAATGCCTAGAGCCGCCGATATGCTGCCTCCTATAGAGAACCTTGTATATTTTGGTCATTAGAAGATTCAGAGATTAGTTGGCGTCAGAAAATTAAATGATCCTGATCAGGGGAAACATGGTAGTTTTCGTTCTTTGGTATACTGACGTTGATGTACATGGTTAATTGTTTGTGGAGTGGACACATACGTTGTGTTTGTATCTGTGAAATATGTACTACGTATGTTCATAGATTATTGATGACTAGGACCCGCTTATAGAGGGAGCACGAGTCGCTGTTGTTCGGAATTGTGATACTTTCTAGCAAAGAATTAACCGGGGCAAGCTTAGTAAAGTTGCATCAGTTGATCTAATCAATGGACTTTACCCCTCAATCAGTCGTGGAGGTGTTATCTGCCTACATTATGCAAGATGACACCATTTTATTTGCTGAAGCTGATTTAGGGGTTGTTTGGTTTTCAGTCACATATTGTTACATTTTATCACACCTTACCTTATGTAAGTTTGATCAAATTTGATGTGTGTTTGGTTTTAGCCACACCTAAGGCAAGATTTTTTTTATAAGTAGTAAACCCCACATGGGATAGACACAAAAAGTATGGTAAGTTTTTCTTAGGCAAGCCAAAGTGCGGCTACAATTTAAGCAACTCAAGTAAAGTAACTGTGGAAAAAATAATGGGGCAATATATGATAAAGATAGCCACAGTCCAAACAGCCCTTAGAGCATCTTTGATATATTCCCGTCCCGCAAAATTTGTTTACGAGCCGCCTCTAAAAAAAATACGGCACTACGAGGTCTTCAGCGAAACAGATCTCGTAAACTCGTCCCACAAAACATTTCTGGGATGAGTTTACGGGTCTGTTGCGTGTTGGAGGCGTCGTAGTGCGGCAAAATTGCGGAGCTTTGTAAAGTCTAGATTTTCAACAATATGAATCGAATAGAATCATAACATAAATTAAACATATGAATATAAATGGTCCAAAAGGCAAATCACAATACAACAATCGTCTTGGTTACAACAAATGTTCAAATTAGAATAATTATTTCAACAACAAATTGTTCAAAACACACACAAATAGACATGAAATTTATTATAAAAATGGGAATATATATCCCATAGAGTTGCCACTGTTGCTCAACAAGATCATCATGGAGCTGGTAGTGTGACTCACTGTTCTCAATGTTTCGGTAGGTGTCAAGACATGCAGTGATCTCATCAACGTCCCTGACAGACTTCACACGGCTACCAACATTGTTATAATAAAACTCTAAGTTCAAATCCCTCTCATTTTTCGATGATCATGTTGTGTAAAATTACACATGCAGTCATGATGTTGTTGAGGGATTTTTTATCCCAGAAGCGAACTGGACCTCGAACAATGGTAAACCGAGCTTGCAACACACCAAATGTCTCTCAATATCCTTTTGGCAAGTTACTCGTACTTCGGTAAGAAAAATGTTTTTCTTGGTATTGGGGTCACTAATGGTCTTCCCAAATGTTGCCCATGGAGGATAAATACCGTCGGCAAGATAGTACCTCGTGGTATAATCATGGCCAATGACGGTAGTTGCAAGCGCTTTTTCACTAGCTAGCTGAGCAAAAAGATGAGATCGGTGCAAGACATTGGTATCATTGACAGACCCCGGCAAAACCAAAGAAGCGCTACTAAATCCATAAATCGCATGAAGCCACCATTTCAAGCAAATTGTGGGTTTACGTTTGTAGCCGGTGTATTGCCCTGTCCAAGCCACCGGGTAGTTCTTCCAGCGTGCAATCAATACTCTCAAGCATGCCCGGCCATCTTTTTTCTTCGTTCATCGCCATCAACTTCTTTATGTCCTCCTCATTTGGAGCTCGAAGATACTCTGGGCCAATAACCCAGATCATTGTCTTCGCAAACACTTGGGTGCATTGGATGGCGGTATCTTCTCTAATAAGGAGATATTCATCTGTATAGTCGACGGGGACATCATATGCAATCACTCTCATCATCACCGATACTTTTTAATATGCACTAAACCCAAGCAAATCGGCGGCATTCCTCCTACGAGTGAAAAAACAACAATTTTGCTTGCAAGCTTCAACGATGCGAACGAAAAGAGGCCTACCCATTCGATATCGCCTACAGAAAATGTGGGGAGGATATGTCGGTACCTCGGCGAAGTAGTCCTTCATGAGCATCTCGTCAATGAGAGCTCGATTGCGTCGACTGCATAGTCAACCACCGTGGATCCGCGACGCTTTTTCTTTGAACCCCTTCCAAATTTGTCCACGAGATGCGAAGCCACTAGGTTGTCGACATTGTCGTCCATAATCATCTCCTTTATGTCGGAATCATCCTATGAAGATGAACTCCAATCCATCTAACAAAACAAATGCACACCGGTGAATTCTCTGGAATCTCACCGGTCGAAACTGAATCAACAAGTCGTATGGCATTGAACTTACCTTCCCCCGGATGCTATTCCACCTGCCAGAATCAAGTGAACTGCCCTTCCTTCTCCGACGCCGGCAGAAGCAAATCGGGGACGTAACCCAATGAAGAAGGAGAGCGGCGCGATGCCGGAGATGCACAATGAGAGGACTCCCAGCTGCCGACGCGACGGGTGATGAGTTGGGTGTGCTGCGAGCCAAAGATGAGGACCAAGTTCTCGCCAGCGCCGGTGGTGGTCAGGAGCGAGGAGGCGGAGGCGGAGCCCATGGCGCTAGGCCGCGGAGAGGAATAGGGTTTTGGGGTTTGAGGTTTAGGGGTCCGAATGACCCATGGGCTCTTTGGTTTCATCGGAATTTATAAGATCCCAAAAATTTCTTTTCTCTGTTGAGATGAAGATCCCAATTTTTTTTCTTGTGTTGTGGAATGTGGTCGACCACGATTTGACCTTACAAACTTCCTCACGTGTGTGTCCTGGGATATAGATCGTGCGGCCAGAGTTAGCGAGTGTGAGTGAAATGGGACGATCATGGAGAAATGCACATGAACCAATAAAAATAGTCTTATGGGTTGTCTAGATAATAGCTACGAAGTAAAAAACGTATAAAAATAGTTTTTTCATAAACATTTGTAGCGAGAAACCTAAAACATTATTTTGGATTATCTAAGTACCTAACTAACTAGTGATTATACAAAACTAAGTTTTCTAGAAGCCTAAAATCCTACTATTTAGAAAAATGGCTAATATGTGTTTTGTGAAATTGGTTTTTCTATATAGCAAAGTAGAATGCAGAAGGAAATCAATGTAGTCAAGTTGCTAGCTCCAACAACCAGCTCGTCGAGTTTGTGCAAGGATGCCGCCAGCAGTAGTGAATTGTAAAAAAATACCAGTTCATATCCGGATTTGCCATCACATTTCTTGGGCGCCCCAAAAATCTACCAGTTTTCTTACAAATGTTCTCAATAAACACTAGTGATCAATTTGGGACAATTTAATCGAATTTCTGACAAAAAAGGGCCCACCTGTAAGCGCCGCCGTGGCATAATACAGTCAACACCGTTTGTTGACCATTAAGTTACACATGGGGCCCACCAGTCATCAACTGAACTAACAAAAGGGACCCCAAAAAATTGTAAAAATCACCTTAGAAACGAAATTAGATTAGAATGGACTCCTTATAGGGAGGTTGTTGTGCCCGTGAGCACTGTCATCGAAGGAGGGGAGATAAGCGTGGGCAGAGGGGCTCGGAAAGCCAACTCGGGTGGCCACGTCAGCGGCCTCGAGCGAGGAGGGAAGCCATAGGAACGCTTCCCTGGTTGCGGCGGCCTAGCCCCGGAGCTCGACGCCTGCAACACAGGTGGTTTCTCCTCGACGGGCACCCAAGCCTCACGTCGAAGAGCTCGAAACTCGGGACCAGATCGCCGCATGCCAGAGAGGACAGACATCATCGGGGCAGGGGAGGGGCTACATCGTGGATCTAGTATGAGGCTGTGCGGGATGGGACGCGGGGCGGTGGATCTGGCCGACGCCAGGAGGCAGAAGACATGGAGGATGGTGGAGGGGTGGAGCACGGGAGGAGAGGTGGCTGGGCGGAGCCGGCCATCTGATCAAGGATGCACAGGCGACTGAAGAGAGGTGGAGCTCGTGGGATCGTGGGAAGGGAGGGGTTCCTGACAAGTGGGCCCTCTGTCTAATTTAACAGTCAACACAATTTTCTTTGACTTGTATTGCCACGATTAACGCTTACATGCGGGCCCTTTCTATCAGAAATTGTATGAAATCATTCCAAATTGATCATTAGTGTTTATTGAGAAAATTGACAAGGAAACTGGTAGATTTTTTGGGCGCCAAAGAAATGTGGTGGTAAATCTGTATGTGAACTTAAAATGTGATGATCTACTTGGCGGCAATGGAGCAAAGCAAGGTCGTGGCCATGTCCTCGCGGATGTGAAGCGCTAGCAAGCTTGAGGACGCGGACATGACGAAGCCATTGTCAACCATGGAACTAACATCAAGCAATCTTCGATGATGAGGGCAAGGTCACGACCTCATCCTTGTGGATGTGGAGGAAGCATCGGCAACAACATACACGAAGATGCAGACCAACTAAGCTGAAATCCACCGAGGTCCAGATGGCAACACACTCATCGATGGTCGAGGGTGGGGAATTAAGTTTTGCAGGATTGGTCAGAAAATCTCTTATTCTTTATGTAGTGATACACTTTGTTTCATAATGAAAATCATGGGGAAGCCCCTTCCATCAAAAGAAAAATTGGTATCAAAGAATCACTTATGTGCAAATTTAGAGCAAGTACAATGCTTACCTGCTTACATGAAACTTTTGTCTATATAAAGAAGAGTAGGCTCTCACGCAAAATTCTAACTATATACCTATACCTAGACAAATACAATAAATATGAAGATCCAGAAAAAGAGAAGATACAAAAAAGTGCTAATGTAATAGGTAAATAGCCCATTACTGTATGAATGACTAAATGATGGCCATAGCTGGCATAAAAATTTCATTTAGCAATCAACGGGCTATGTTATAGCCATTCTTTTGAACACATACAATAAGATGATGTAAACATGCTATAAGGAAATAAATATTGTATTTATAATGGGTTGGAAGAGGGAGAAAAACAGAGAGAAGAGAAGCAGATTGTAATTAATAGCGAGCTACAACACGTGGGCAGACACTAACAAAATGATATCTATTTACAACTCACTAGTATACATGATGGCTATAAGAATGAGTATAAACTTAATGGCAAATAACATGTAGCCAACAGGCAGTGGATGGCTATAATATTGAACCATGCTCTTATAATCTCATGGCATCTACAACACACCCCCTCAAACATTACGTATATGTCCGGACCACACGGTCTGGACCATGCAAGCCTGGTGGAGATATGCCCAAGAGGCAATCATGTATGATGATATTTTTATGTCCTTATGAATAAAGATAGTGCTTGGACATTATCAATGATGTGTATCGACAAGTACGTGACTTGTTTGTGAGACTATGCATTGTATAATGAGTGGTCTAAATGGTCCCTACTCGAAAGGGTTGTGTGGACACACAACCAATCAGACTAGCATATGACACGGTGGATGGTCTGGTCTCACTGACCATGTAGCATTGGATGCTAGACGAATAATATGGACTCAGAAAGATCTGGTCGGATTCGATGTAGACGGATCCGAATCGAGATAAGATTTGAGTTAGACATACTCAACTATGAGACACAACGATAGGTCATCTGTGAGTCCCTATTGCAACATACTTTCTATGTCCTAAGACCTGAGCTGGCGCATGTACTCGGGATGGTAACATACTTGCTTTGGGCCGACCAAACGCTACTTCGTGACTGGGTAGTTATAAAGGTATGTTTCGGGCTTGTCCAGACCCATGCCGCAAGACAAGGTTCAGCAAGATGGGATTTGCCCCTCCGATCAGGAGAGATATACTCTGGGCACCTCGGGTGATCCAACCTGGATAAGCATGACCATGCGATGAGGATTATGAGATAATCTAAAGTGTTGGTCAGATTCACCGTAACGAGAAAGAGGTCATGTTGCAAAAAGGATGACCATGCCGCCTTGTGCACAACAAAATATATCGTGTGGCAAAGGGAACAGAAGTATGAAGTATAGGTTCGCCTAACTAGCTTTGCTAGAGGCAGCTACCCGACTAGCCGAGTCAGATGTGATCTGACTCGTGACCAAGTGAACAAGAACCTAAGGGGTGTCGCACTTAAGGGAAAGGAACATGCGGGCTTTAGGATTCGTGCGAGGGCCAAGAATTGAGCCAGCACCAGATGCCTATTTATAGTGGAGGTGAGGCACACCCATCTGGTTAATCGCGTTGGCACCGTCATTAGGTTTTGCATGTGTTGCAAGTAACCACCTCCACTTGTCGCTGAACTGTGTGATCGGACCTAGCATTCCGCCGCACGGTGTTCCTCCTGCACGCGCGGATACCATTAGAGGCAGTGCACTTGCGCCGCTCTGGTGAACCTGTATGTGGGATCTGGTGACCGGTTGTTCGAGGGAGATTGGGTCAGCTATTTGACGGAGTTCGGACGAGGAGGAGATGGAATTCGCGGACGCGCTGCCCCAACTCTACTTCCACTGCATGACATTGCGCGTCTAGTGGTAACAATCTGTGATCCATCTCCGTAGAATGTTCTTGGATGTTCTGCATGTAGGAAAATTTTAATTTGCATGCGATGCACCTATGGTTGAAACCAACGAAGCCCGCATCCGTCCGTGGACCATTCCGGTCTTTCGTTTTCTCGCAAACCGGAACCAAACCAGGAGGCTTGTGGCAGTCCGAACTCCAATCACGTAGGACAACGACACCCTCGGCCCACTAAAATCGGAGGCAGAGCCCACACATTTGGAGTTGGCCATGTTGTTTCCATGGCAAAAACACTCTTTTCTCAACCTTCTCCTCCTCCATCATGCCGCTCTCTACCCTAATTCCCACCTTTCTCGTCGTCAGACCCGCATGGAGGACCCGTACGGAAAGCTTCGAGAGACTACGGTCGAGGATCCAGGTGAAGGAGGCTTCGCAAGATCAACTCGGCATCATGCTGAGATCACCAGCTCAGACAGAACTCAAAGGCGGTGTCTCTTAAGAAGTAGAAGGCCGACGGAGGTGGTGATCATGGCGGGGGATGTGCTAGGGCATTCATAGTCTAGGATGGGGCTAGGGACGTCAGGCTACACTGTTGTCGCCGTCCTACAGATGTCATCCTAGCCGCAGCAATACAATTATCTATACTTCTACATCACCCGACAGCTCGGCAAGCAGTTCCAACATCCGTGCCTTACATTGTCGACGCAAACGCGATGTTGCTGCTTTTTCAGAGTCTGGATCGACATAGCTTGTCTTGCGCTGCTCTATGTTTTGGTCATTTGGTCGGATAGGATATGCTAATTGTTGACAATGTTTTATTCTTTGCAGACTTCCGATGCATGCGATTTTTTTATTGACTATATAACTACCAGTGTGTTGTAATAGTAGTATAAACATTCTAGTAGATTAGCCCGTGATTGCATGCCAATTATTTTCTACGTTGGCTTTGACAAGTCGGGCGATACGTCTCCATCGTATCTACTTTTCCAAACTCTTTTGCTCTTGTTTTGGACTCCAATTTGCATGGTTTCAATGGAACTAACCCGGACTGAAGCTGTTTTCAGTAGAATTGCCTTGGTGTTATTTTTGTGCAGAAATTGTTGGGGAACGTTGCATGGGAAACAAAAAAAATCCTATGCACACGCAAGATCTATCCATGGTGATGAGCATCTACGAGAGGGAGAGTGGATCTACATACCCTTGTAGATCGCTAAGCGGGAAGCGTTAAGAAACGCGATTGATGTACTCGAACATCTTCGTGATCCAAATCGTCGAGCGTCCCGTGATCCGTCCTGCAATCCAATCACGATCCGTCCCGCGATCTCATCACGATCTGTCTCGCGATCCAATCATGAATCGTCTCGCGATCTTGATCACGGTCCTTCCAATCTAGCGCCGAACGGACGACACCTCCGCGTTCAGCACACGTACAACTCGATGATGATCTCCGTCTTCTTGATCCAGAAAGAGTGAGCGGAGAGGTAGACGAGTTCTCCGGTAGCGCGACGGTGTTGCGGCGATGGTGGTGGAGCAATTCCAGAAGGGCTTCGCCTAAGCACCGCTGAAACCGATCTAGAGGAGAAACTACGAACTAGAGGAGAGGCAGCACGTGGCTTAGGGTTTCTTGATGTGTCCCAAGTGCTAGCCCCTCCCCTTTATTTATATGCTTAGCCTTTGGGTCTAAACTTGGAGAAAAATCCTCTTCGAGGTTGGTTTGCCCGCAAGGCAAGAGTCCTTCTCGGACTCTAGGACCAGACGCCAAGGTCCTCGGCGTCTAGCCCCAGACGCCAGGGTCCCTGGCTTCCGCAAAACATCTTTTGCACCTTCCTAAAGCCTCATGGGATTTACCCCTTGGCCCAAATAAAGTGTCCTTGTACCCCGGACATTTCGGGAAACATCCGAAACTATTTCCGGTGAATTTCGAAACCCTTCCGGAGATCAAACACTATTATCCCATATATCAATCTTTACCTCTGGACCATTCCGGAGCTCCTCGTGACGTCTGGGGTCTCATCTGTGACTCCGAACAACCTTCGGTCACCACCATACATAACTCTATACTACCAAAACGTCACTAAACCTTAAGTGTGCAGACCGTGCGGGTTCGAGAACTATGTAGACATGACCGAGACACCTCTACGGTCAATAACCAATAGCGGGACCTGGATGCCTATATTGGTTCCTACATATTCTACGAAGATCTTTATCGGTCGAACCTCTATGTCAAGGATTTAGTTAATCCCGTATGTTGTTCCCTTTGTTCTTCGGTATGTTACTTGCTCGAGATTCGATCATCGGTATTTGTATACCTAGTTCAACCTCGTTACCGGCAAGTCTCTTTACTCGTTCCGTAATACAAGATCCCGTGGCTAACACTTTAGTCACATTGCTTGCAAGGCTTGTTGTGATGTTGTATTACCGAGTGGGCCCTGAGATACCTCTCCATCACACGGAGTAACAAATCCCAGTCTTGATCCATGCAAACCCATCATACACCCTCGGAGATACCTGTATAGCACCTTTATAGTCTACGATTGAGCTATTCTCCTTCATCTTGCAGGCAAAGAATTTTCTTGGAGATCTCATATCTCACAACACGGGCACGAGCCTGAGATCCCAATTTCAGCTCTTAGAACATCTCATATGTTCTGTGATGATCAAAACGTTTTGGAGCCTCAATTCTAAGCTGTAATGCATGACACACTAAACTATCAAGTGGTCACCGAAACGTGCCTGTCAGATGTTCACAACATCTATAGACGACGTTAGAGGGGTTGGCGCACCGAGTGGTGCATTAAGGACATAAGCCTTTTGTGCAGCAATGAGGACAATCCTCAGATCACGGACCATGTCCGCAATATTGCTATCATCATCTTTCAACTCTATTTCTCTAGGAACATATAAAAATTCAAGGGAGCGACAGCGTGAGCTATTAATCTACAACATAATTTGGAAAGACACTACTGACTATGTTCATGATAATGAGTTCAATTAATCATATTACATAAGAACTCCCACTCAAATGGACATCCCTCCGATCATTCGAGTGATACATGATCCAAATTCACCAACTCAAGTCCGATCATCACGTGAGTTGAGGTGGTTTCAATGGTGAACATCATCATGTTGATCATATCTACTATATGACTCATGTTTGACCTTTCAGTCTCTTGTGTTCCGAGGCCATGTCTGTACATGCTAGGCTCGTCAAGTTTAACCCAAGTGTTCGGCATGTGCAACACTGGCTTGCACCCGTTGTATGTGAACGTAGAGTCTATCACACCCGATCATCACGTGGTGTCTCGACACGACGAACTTTCGCAATGGTGCACACTCGGGGAGAACACAGTTCATCTTGAAATTTAAGTGAGGGATCACCTTATAATGCTACTGTCATCCTAAGCAAAACAAGGTGCATAAAAGGATTAACATCACACGCAAATCATAAGTGACATGATATGGCCATGAACTTGTGCTTTTTATCTCCATCTTGAAAGCACCGACATGATCTCCGTCGTCACCGGCACAACAACATGATCTCCATCATCATGATCTCCATCATTGTGTCACCATCGGGGTTGTCGCGCCCACCTTGCTCATACTACTATGGCTACCGTTTAGCGATAAAGTAAAGCATTACATAGCACTTAATGATTGACACGCAGGTCATACAATAATTAAAGACAACCCTATGGCTCCTGCCGGTTGCCATACTCATCGACATGCAAGTCGTGATATTCTATACAAAACATGATCATCTCATACATCACATATATGTCATCATGTAATTGGCCATATCACATCACAACATACCCTGCAAAAACAAGTTAGACGTCCTCTAATTGTTGTTGCAAGTTTTACGTGGCTGCTACTGGTATCTAGCAAGAACAATTCTCACCTACGCAAAACCACAACGGTGATACATAAATTGCTTTTCAACCTTCTCAAGGACTGCCTTTGTCGAATCCGATCCAACGAAAGTAGGAGAAACAGACACCCACCAGCCATCTTTGTGCAACGAAGTCACACGTCAGTCGATGGAACCGGTCTCTTGTAAGCGTACGAGTAAGGTTGGTCCAGGCCGCTTCATCCCACAATACCGCTGAACCAAAACACGACCAAGGGAGGAAGCAATCTAAGCATCAACCCACAAACTCTTTTTGTTCTACTCGAGATCTCATCTACACATAGACCTATCTCTGATACCACTGTTGGGGAACGTTGCATGGGAAACAAAACTTTTCCTATGCACACGCAAGATCTATCCATGGTGATGAGCATCTACGAGAGGGAGAGTGGATCTACATACCCTTGTAGATCGCTAAGCAGGAAGCATTAAGAATAGCGGTTGATGTAGTCGAACATCTTCGCGATCCAAATTGCTGAGCGTCCCGCGATCCCATCACGATCGTCCCGCGATCCAATCATGATCCATCCCGCGATCTCATCATGATCCGTCCCGCGATCCAATCACGAATCGTCTCGCGATCTTGATCACGGTCCTTCCAATCTAGCGCCGAACGGACGGCACCTCCACGTTCAGCACTTGTACAGCTTGATGACGATCTTCGCCTTCTTGATCCAGCAAGAGCGAGCGGAGAGGTAGACGAGTTCTCTGGCAGCGCGATGGCGTTACGACGATGGTGGTGGAGCAATTCCAGCAGGGGTTTGCCTAAGCACCGCTGAAACCGATCTAGAGGAGAAACTACGAACTAGAGAAGAGGCAGCACGTGGCTTAGGGTTTCTTGATGTGTCCCAAGTGCTAGCCCCGCCCCTTTATTTATATCCTGAGCCTTGGGGTCGAAACTTGGAGAAAAATCCACCTCAAGGTTGGTTTGCCCGCAAGGCAAGAGTCCTTCTCGGACTCCAGGACCAGACGCCAAGGTCCTCGGCGTCTGGCCCTAGACGCCAGGGTCCCTGGCGTTTGGCCCCTGGCCTCCGCAAAACATCTTTTGCACCTTCCTAAAGCCTCATAGGCTTTACCCCTTGGCCCAAATAAAGTGTCGTTGTACCCCGAACATTTCGAGAAACATCCAAAACTATTTCCGGTGAATTCCGGAACCCTTCCGGAGACCAAACACTATTATCCCATATATCAATCCTTACCTCCGGACCATTCCGGAGCTCCTCGTGACATCTGGGATCTCATCCGGGACTCCGAACAACTTTCGTTCACCACCATACATAACTCTATACTATTGAAACGTCACTGAACCTTAAGTGTGCAAACCTTGCGGGTTCGAGAACTATGTAGACACGATCGAGACACCTCTATGGTCAATAACCAATAGCGGGCCCTGGATGCCCATATTGGTTCCTACATATTCTATGAAGATCTTTATCGGTCAAACCTCTATGTCAAGGATTCAGTTAATCCCGTATGTTGTTCCCTTTGTTCTTCGGTATGTTACTTGCCCGAGATTCGATCGTCGGTATCTGTATACCTAGTTCAACCTCGTTACCGGCAAGTCTGTTTACTCGTTCCGTAATACAAGATCCCATGGCTAACACTTTAGTGACAATGCTTGCGAGGCTTGTTGTGATGTTGTATTACCGAGTGGGCCCTAAGATATCTCTCCGTCACACGGAGTAACAAATCTCAGTCTTGATCCATGCCAACCCAACAGACACCCTCGGAGATACCTGTAGAGCACCTTTATAGTCACCCAGTTACGTTGCGATGTTTGATACACACAAGGTACTCCTCCGGTGTTTGTGAGTTGCATGATCTCATGGTCATAGGAACATATACTTGGCATGCAGAAAACTGTAGCAATAAACTGACACGATCATATGCTACGTTTATAGTTTGGGTCTTGTCCATCATATCATTCTCCTAATGATGTGATCCCGTTATCAAATGACATCTCATGTCAATGGCTAGGAAACCTTGACCATCTTTGATCAACGAGCTAGTTTACTAGAGGCATACTAGGGACATAGTGTTGTCTATATACCCACACAAATATTTAGTTTCCAATCAATAGAATTATAGCATGGATAATAAACGATTATCATGAACAAGGAAATATGATAATAACTAATTTATTATTGCCTCCAGGGCATATTTCTAACATAAATAAAGGTTCTCGGATTGACCTGAAAATTTACGGACAATATTTTTGGAATTAATAAAAAATACTGGCGAAAGAACCAACCAGAGGGGGCCACCCACACGTGGCAAGCCTGCCAGGCATGACCACCCCCCTGGTCGCGCCTAGCAAGCTTGTGGGCCCCCTGTTGCGCCACTGACCTCAATTCCAATCCTCTTTATTCCTATTCATGGAGAGAAAAAATCAAGGAGAAGAGTTCATCGCGTTTCATGATACGGAGCCGCCGCCACCTCTTGTTCTTCCTCGGGAGGCCAGATCTGGAGTCTGTTTTGGGCTCCGGAGAGGGGAAATCGACGCCATCATCATCACCAACCATCCTTCATCACCAATTCCATGATGCTCTCCGCCGTTCGTGAGTAATTCCATTGTAGGCTTGCTAGACGGTGATGGGTTGGATGAGATTTATCATGTAATCGAGTTAGTTTGGTTAGGGTTTGATCCCTAGTATCCACTATGTTCTGGGATTGATGTTGCTATGACTTTGCTATGCTTAATGCTTGTCACTAGGGCCCGAGTGCCATGATTTCAGATCTGAACCTATTATGTTTTCATGAATATTGTGTGTTCTTGATCCTATCTTGCAAGTTGTAGACACCTATTACGAGTTATGATCCGCATCCCCTAGGGTGACAATAACTGGGATTCTTTCTGGTGATTACCGTAGTCTCAGGAGTTCATGTATTCACTAAGTACTAATGCTTTTGTTCGGTTCTCTATTAAAAGGAGGCCTTAATGTCCCTTAGTTTCCATTAGGACTCCACTGCCACAGGAGGGTAGGACAAAAGATGTCATGCAAGTTCTTTTCCATAAGCACGTATGACTATATATATATGGAATACATGCCTACATTACATTAATGAATTGGAGCTAGTTCTGTGTCACCCTACGTTATAACTATTGCATGATGAATGTCATTCGACATAATTATCCATCACTGATCCATTGCCTACGAGCTTTCCACATATTGATCTCTGCTAAGTTACTTCTCCGTTGCTACTGTTACAATCACTACAAAACTTCTAATCTTACTTTTGTCATCGTTATCGTTACTTCCATACTACTTTGCTACTGAATACTTTGCTGCAGATATTAAGTCTTTCAGGTGTGGTTGAATTGACAACTCAACTGTGAATACTCGAGAATATTCTTTGGATCCCCTTGTGTCGAATCAAGAAATTTGAGTTGAATACTCTACCCTCAAAAACTGTTGCGATCGCCTATACTTGTTGGTTATCATCGGGTGATACGTCTCCAATGTATCTATAATTTCTTTGATTGTTCCATGCTATTATATTATCTGTTTTGGATGTTTTATATGCATTAATATGCTATTTTATATTATTTTTTGGGACTAACCTATTAATCTAGAGCCTAGTGCTAGTTTCTGTTTTTTCCTTGTTTTGAGTCTTGCAGATAAGGAATATTAAATGGAGTCCAAACAAAATAAAATCTTTACGATGATTTTTCTTGGACCAGAAGACACCTACCAGACTTGGAGAGGGGGCCAAGAGACCTGCCAGGAGGTCACAAGCCACCCTGGCGCGGTCGGGGGGTTCCCCCTGGCTTGTGACTCCCCAGCAGGACTCCTAACCCTAATCTTCGTCCTATAAATACCCAAATATTCCCCCAATACCAAAAAGAGCCACACAAATATTTTTCCGCTGCCACAACCTCTGTTCCCAAGAGATCTAATCTTGAAGCCTTTTCCGATAATCTGCTGGAGGGGGATTCGATCATGGAGGGCATCTACATCAACTCCATTGCCCCTCTGATGATGTGTGAGTAGTTCACCATACACCTACGGGTCCATAGCTAGTAGCTAGATGGCTTCTTCTCTCTCTTTGTGCTTCAATACCATGTTCTTCATGATCTTCATGGAGATCTATCCGATGTAATACTCTTTTGCGGTGTGTTTGTCAAGATCTGATGAATTGTGGGTTTATGATCAGCTTATCTATGAATATTATTCGGTTCTTCTCTGAAATCCTATATGCATGATTTCATATCTTTGTAAGTCTCTTCGATTTATTGATTTGGTTTGGCCAACTAGATTGGTAATTCTTGCAATGGGAGAAGTGCTTAGTTTTGGGTTCAATCTTGCTGTGTCCTCACCCAGTGACGAAGTAGGGGTAGCAGGCACGTATTGTATTGTTGCCATCAAGGGTAAAAATATGGGGTTTTCATCATATTGCTTGAGTTTATCCCTCTACAACATGTTATCTTACTTAATGTGTTACTCTGTTCTTTATGAACTTACTACTCTATATGCAGGCAGGAGTCGGTCAATGTGTAGAGTAATAGTAGTAGATGCAGAATCGTTTCAGTCTACTTGACACAGACGTGGTGCCTATATGCATAATAATTGCCTTGGATATCATCATAAGTATTCGCTTTTCTATCAATTGCTCAACAGTAATTTGTTCACCCATCGTGTTATTTTCCTTCAAGAGAGAAGCCTCTAGTGAAACCTATGGCCCCCGGGTCTACTTCTCATATTATATTTTCATATCTATAAACCAGAAATACCTTGCTGCAATTTATTTACCTTTTACTTTCCACAATCTTTTACATCTATCTCTATCAGATCTAATCCTTGCAAATAACTGTTAAGGGATTGACAATCCCTTTATAGCGTTGGGTGGAAGAGTTTGATTATTTGTGTAGGTGCATCCATTGGTAACTTGCTTGTTCCTCCTACTAGATTGATACCTTGGTTCTCATCAACTGAGGGATATACTTATCTACTTTGCTGCATCACCCTTTCCTCTTCAAGGGAAAACCAACGCAATCTCAAGAGGTAGCATCGGGCCCATCCCAAATCCTCTCATAATTGAATTCTCCTCCTCCTGTTCAACCAAACCCTCCCTCCCCCATCCTCCATTTCCTGCCTCCGCGCAACTGCCCACCTCCTTTGTTGCTCGTCATCCTCGTTTGTCGTTGTCAACAACCCTGCCTGTTGCCATGGCCACAGATAAATGTCTGCCATTTGGACGGGCATTTTTTTCTTCCAAGAAGGAGAAGAAGAAGGAAAGGTACAAGATGTTCATCATTATGCAAAGAGAGAAGATGGACTTTGACCGGGAAAGGTTGATCTTGGAGAAGGACAAAATAGAATTGGAGAGGCAAGAGAAGATTTCAAAATACTACCTCCGTCCCAACATAAGTGTCTCAAGCTTAGTACAAATTTGTAGTGAAGCTAGTATAAATTTAAGACACTTATTTTGGAGCGGAGGTAGTAGGAGCTTGAATAAATGGTGACAATGTAAGGACTTGAGCTCGAGAGAACAAAAATTGAGGCTTGCAAGACAGGCATAGAAGTCGAGGATATTGTTGAAGGACATCAACCTCTTGGATGATGAAGCAAAGAAATGGTTGATCCGCATGAATAATAGGATCAATGACCGCGAGGATTGAAGCATTGATTCATTTACGCATCGTTTATATATGTCTAAACTATTCAATTTTATTTTGGCATGTGTCTTTGTATCGTTGAATTTATGATGAATTTATTTTGGCATGTGTCTTCGTAGTAATGTATTAATGTAGATAAATGCAATTTGCCCGATGTATGTGGCGTTGCCGTCTTTGGTTTTCCGCACGGGGATGGGGCTCATGGATAATTTAAAAAACAGGCGAGTTTTATGTGAACCAGAGGTATAAAACTGATGTAAACATGTAAAATGGCCGATTTTTACATGAACCAGAGGTTCAAAACCGGCGGTTCAACTGCTGTCACCCACAAAAATTGAGAAATAACCTGCGTCAAAGGGAATTCAAACCCAGGATGCTAGATATAGGTGTGTAAGTTGCACCTTTTGCCCAATAACCATCTTGGCTAGCCAAATTTCTGGAAAAATGTAAGTAAATTATTGTATTCCACATCTATTTAGTAATATACTAGTACACAAAATATATTATTCATGGTAGAAAAAACAAGACATCGAACGAGTGAACCAGGGGTCTGATGAGTAAAAATCTGAACCGGTGGCTTTGCCTGTTCAATCGCCGGTTCGGTTTTTTAAACTATCAGTTCACGTTTAGAGTACTTCTGGTTGTACTTGAAAGCACATTTGCTCCCTTTTTTGTTTTGGTAATTAATAACAACATATATGTCATTAAACTAATGTTTCCACTAAACATGTTTTAGGAAAAGTTCAATGATGGGTTGGCAAAAGGACTGTGGAATACCTCAAGATGCAAGGAAATAGATTGGCAAAGCTTCAAGAAAAGGACTCTATATTTTACCTTTTGTGAGAAATCACTTTGAGTCCATAGGAAAGTCAATACTATTAAAAGGGGGTAAGGTTTTGTTGGTGAACAAAATGCTCATACATGCACAAGTGATAGTAACCACATACACCCACAAGCTCTTCCACAAAAGTTTTTCCAAAGACAAATATCTAAAATCGGTGCAACCAACACTTTCCACTTGGTGCCACCAATTCCCAGACTCAGACAGACTCGGCCAAATCCTAGCTTTTCGGTGCAACCGATTCCACTTTGGTGCCACTGAGTTTGGGTTGCCAACTTCTTGTTACGCAAGTCCACAAAATCGGTCCCACCGAGTTTTGTGAATCGGTGTCACCAAGATTGGCAATCTGACCATTGGTCACCTTATCGATGCAACCGAGTTTTATGTATCGGTCTCACCGAGATTCAAAAGTTGCTACCTTTGAGGCAACTCGGTACAACCAAGATATACACATCAGTTCCACCGAGTCTGACTTATTAGGTGTAACGGTTGGATTTTTTAGATGCCTATATATACCCCTCCACCACCACTCACTCGAAAGAGAAGCACTCAGAACAGTTCCCCACTCATACCTATTGATTTTCTGAGAGAGATCTAATGACCCAAAAGTATAGGGGATCTATCGTAGTCCTTTCCATAAGTAAGAGTGTCGAACCCAACGAGGAGCAGAAGGAAATGACAAGCGGTTTCCAGTAAGGTATTCTCTGCAAGCACTGAAATTATCGGCAACAACTAGTTTTGTGATAAGATAATTCGTAACGAGTAACAAGTAACAAGTGTAGAAAAGGTGCAACATGGTAGCATAATCCTTTTGTAGTAAAGGACAGGCCTGGACAAACTCTTACATAAAGCAAAGCACTCCCGAGGACACATGGGAATTTCTGTCAAGCTTGTTTTCATCATGCTCATTTGATTCGCATTCGTTACTTTGATAATTTGATATGTGGGTGAGCCGGTGCTTGGGTGATGCCCTTACTTGGACAAACCTCCCACTTATGATTAACCTCTATCGCAAGCATCTGCAACTACGAAACAAGAATTAAGGTAGACCTAACCATAGCATCAAACACATGGATCCAAATCAGCCCCTTATGAAGCAACACATAAACTAGGGTTTAAGCTTGTGTTACTCTAGCAACCCATCATCTACTTATTACTTACCAATGCCTTCCCCTAGGCCCAAATAATGGTGAAGTATTATGTAGTCGATGTTCACATAACACCACTAGTGGAGAGACAACATACATCTCATCAAAATATCGAACGAATACCAAATTCACATGATTACTTATAACAAGACTTATCTCATGTGCTCAGGAACAAACATAACTACTCATGAAACATGTTCATCTTCAAGATCAGAGGAGTATTAATTATCATAAAGTATCTGAACATATGATCTTCCACCAATTAAACCAACTAGGATGAACTACAGGGAGTAATCAACACTACTAGCAACCCAGAGGTACCAATCTGAGGTGTTGAGACAAAGATCGGATACAAGAGATGAACTAGGGTTTGGAGAGGAGATGGTGCTGGTGAAGATATTGATGGAGATTGACTCCCTCTCGATCAGAGTATCATTGGTGATGACGATGGCTTTGATTTCCCCCTCCAGGACGGAAGTTTCCCATGTAGAACAGCCTTGTCGGAGCTCTAGATTGGTTCTGTCCAAGTTCTGCCTTGAGACGGTGGCGCTTCGTCCCAAAAGCTCCCCTTTGTTTTTTCTAAGGTCAAAATGCTTCATATAGGAGAAGATGGGTGTAGGAGGAGCCACAGGGGCCCCACAAGCCTGCTAGGCGCGACAAGGGGGGTGGCCGCGCCTAGCAGGCTTGTGGCCTGCAGGTGTCCCCCCTCTGGTTGATTCTTGCGCCAGTATTTTTTATTAAATCCAAAAATATTCTTCGTAAATTTTCAGGACTTTTGGAGTTGTTCAGAATAGGTATCTCAGATTTGCTCCTTTTCTAGTCCAGAATTCCAGCTGCCAGCATTCTCCCTCTTCATGTAAACCTTATAAAACAAGAGAGAAAAGGCATAAGTATTGTACCATAACGTGTAATAACATCCCATAATGCAATAAATATCAATATAAAATCATGGTTCAAAATGGACATATCAAGAGCCACCTACTCATGTGTTGAGATCATGTCATTCCATTCCTACCATATGAATCTTGATCTCTAGCCTCCCCAACTTGCTTTCCACACAATTAACCTCTTCCACCAAGCCAAATCTGTGAGAGAGTGATTGTGTGTTGACGAGTCTATCATCTTGAAGCACAAGAGCAAGGAGTTCATCGACATTATCGAGCCTATTACCTTTTGGAGGGTGGTGCCTCCTAGATTGGTTAGGTGTCGCTTGGGAGCCTACTACTTCGTGTTGTGGAGTGAACCAAGAAGTTTGTAAGGGAAAGGATATCGCCTACTTCGTGAAGATCTACTCCGAGTTAGGCTAGTTCTCCATGGACATAGGCCGTCATGGTATAGTCAAGGTTGCTTCTTCGTGGAACCCTCCGTGGGTAGAGCTCTCCATAGACTCTCGCGACCGTTACCCTCCGTGGGTTGAAGACTCCATGAACGTGGACGTACGATAGCACCACCTATCGGAACCACGGGAAAAATCATCGTGTCACCAATTGTGTTTGATCTTCCTACCCTCTCTTTCCTTACATGCTTGTCTTTACTTTCCGCTGCAATACTCATAGACATGCATGTGTAGGGTGTACTTGACTTGCTATGAATGCTAAAATCTGCCAAGACTTAAAATTGGGAAAAATTAGATTTTTAATTGGTCAAGTAGTCTAATCACCCCCCTCTAGTACTACTTTCGATCCTACAAATGGTATCACAACTTTGGTCTCCATTGCATTGGTTTCACAACCTAGGAGAGTATGGCGTCTAGTGAGGGAAGTTATTACCGTAGAGGTCTGTACTTTGATGGCACTAATTTTGCTAGTTGGAAGCACAAAATGAAAATGCATTTTCTTGGTCATAACCCCACCGTTTGGGATGTTGTTCGTGCTGGAATGCAAGGTGAATTCTTTGCGAAAGGAAGGGAACCGGATCGCGAAGCGGCTGTGGATGAATTGAAGATGTTGCAACTCAATGCTCAAGCATGTGGCATTCTCTTCAACTGCCTATGCCCCGAAGAATTCAACAAAATCAGCCGTCTTGAGAATGCAAAATATATTTGGGATACTTTGGTTGATATGCATGAAGGTACCAAATCTGTGAGAGAATCCAAGTTGGTTGTTCTTCAAAGTCAGCTTGACAAGTTCAAAATGAAGGATGGTGAAGGAGTCACCGAGATGTACTCTAGGCTAGTTGTCATCACCAATGACATTGCCAGCTTAGGAAGCGAAGAAATGACCGACAAATTCATCATCAAGAAGATACTTCGAGCTTTGGATGATGTATATGACACCGTATGCACATTGATCCAAATGATGTCGAACTACAAAGATCTCAAGCCAACAGAAGTGATTGGTAGGATTGTTGCTCATGAGATGACACTCAAAGACAAGGAAGAGCTTCACCACAAGTCTAGCGGTGCTTACAAAGCCACAAGTGATGCTCCCGCTACCTCAAGCGACAACCCTGTCACAAATGAAGAGATAAGCCTCATGGTCAAGAAATTCAACAAGTTCTACAAGAATAGAAGCAAAGATCGAAGCTCCAACTCAAGATATGAAGAGAAGCGTTCGTCAAGTCATGACCGAAACTGCTACAATGGTGGGAAGCCCGGACACTACTCCAATGAGTGCACGACTCCTTACAAAAGGAAAGAAGATTCACCAAGAAGACGAAGCTCAAGAGACGAGTCACCTCGAAGAGAGAGGAGTAGGGATGATCATTATGAACGAAGACCCTCAAGGAGAAGTAGGGGCTCGGAGAAGAAGGAAAAGCACACCAAGAGCTACTCAAGAACAAGACATCAAGCTCATGTTGGTGAATGGGTTTCCTTCTCCGAATCCAACAACCACTCCGAGAGAAGCTATCACTCCAACTCGGACTATAGTCAAGACGAAGGTGTTGCTGGACTTGCACTAGTGACAATCGACTCCTACGACATATTTGATTCACCAACTGAAGGGAGTGGACATTGCTTCATGGCTAAAGGCCCCAAGGTATCACACCCCGAGTATTTCGATTTCAATAGTGATGAAGATGACTTGTTATTTGACAAATCTAGTAATGTTAGTCAAAATGAACTTGCTAGTGCTCACTCTAGTCTAGGTAAGTCATGCGATGATGATAAGTTGGAAATATAATTACTAACTCAAGAACTAAACAATCTTAAGTTAGCTCACGAGTCTACTCTACGATATCATAGAGAGCTTGAAAGGACACATGAGAAGATCTGCTTCGAGAAGCTCAACTTATAGCAAGAGCATGAGTTACTTAAAGCTATCAATGACGATCTTCGAAAGAAGACTTCCTCTTATCTAGCCAAACGACTTCTCTTGTCTACATTCATGCCACAAGTTAAGTCTAAGCAAGCTAGTAACAAAGGAAAGAAAGGTTCTTCAACTAGTCGCAATAAAAATGACAATTCCAATGATATTGCTTCTGGTAGTTCTCTTGATCCCACTAACTCTTCTCTTAGCCAAGTTACACTTGAGCAAGAAAATGAACTTTTGAAATGGATCATAGAGAAAGGTATCTACAAGAGTCTTGAAGGGTGCAAACAATTTGAGGAGATTGTATGCAAGCACGGAGGATACCGGAAGAATCGTGGTGTTGGCTACTTCAACGCTAATGGAGTTGAATGGGAAGAAGGTCCATACCCCAATACCAAGTTTGTTCCTCAAAAGGAGAAGTATGAAAACACTCTCCCCAAGGGAAAAAAGCTCAAGATGACCTTCTACCACAAGACCCCAAGCTCAAGGGCAAGAACAAGCTTCAAGAGGACATTGACTCATATGAAGATGAATCCCACGTTTGGTGAAGTGGGTTCCCAAGGTTACTACAAGATCAACTTCTACTAGTGCTATTTCAACACCAAGTATCCCCATCAACTTGATGTGGGTCCTGAATAAGAAGAACTAGAGAAGTTCTTGAGGGGTGACTCTGCCAATGAAATCCACTCATATTCATTATTGGCAAGAACTAGTTGCAATCAACATCAACATCATGCAATAGTTCAAGGAGTCACACATTCCCTCAAAGGTAAGCAAGGGACAAGGTAATCAACAAATTAATGGACATCATCATATATGCTTTGCACTCCATCTCCATATATATCCTTGTATTTGTCTCTTGTGTGTTGGGACTAACCCATGAAGGTGAGAAGAGTAATGAAACAACAAGGATGCTCCCAACTCTTTGTGATCTTCATCAACTTTGAGCATCCACCACTACTTCTCCTACATGAAGTATTCATAGAAAAAACCCAAGGTTAGTTTATCCCTCCTATGGGGGGATGTCACATCAAGGGGGATCTTTACTCAAAGACTTAAGTCAAAGCATCTCATAGTATGTGACAACATTAAATGCTTTATGTAAAAGTGGTAACCCCACTTGTGCTTAAACGATGAGTATGACCTATGATCAAGTATTCTTACTTGGCTCCTAAGTTAATATACTCATATATAGATGACTCCGTCATCGCCAAAGTGATTGTTAGATGCTAATTTGTTTGTGCATGTTTGCCATGTATTCATTTGACATCTTAATGTGTGAGCATGTTGGTCTGCTTTTATTTACTCATTCGAGGATATCCAATTGTTGCTATTTGGCTTTTGAGTTTTCATTTGCCAATTGGATATACAAGAATGCCTAGGACCACTCCTTTAGCTGCATCACAAAATTTGAAAAAGTACTTTTCGATCTCTCTGTGTGAGGAGCACTCGGAGTTCCGTATCGACAAAGGACTGACCATTATTACCTTCCAAGTGCATCTCGGTGGAACCAATTCCACAATCTCGGTCTCACCGAATGCCTAGGGTTGATATTTTTTTCTATTGCGGTACTACCGATTCCATATTCTCGGTTACACCAAATTTCCCTGTCAGCTGACAGTTGAGAAACTCGGTGACACCGAAAATTTAGAATCGGTGTCACCGACAGTGATGGGTATATGAGCTGTGGACCCCGACGTTTTGAAATTCAATCACAATCGTCGCACCTCAAAACCCTAAGATGCCGCAAAGGACCCCCCTGGTCATCGCCCTTGTCTCCCCGCTCCCCTCCTGTGGTGGGATCTTCGCCGTCAACGGAATCTTCGCCACCGTCCACGCCGTAGCGGATCCATCACAGAGCTAGGGTATGTATTCGACCCTTCTTGCGCTCCCCGACCAATTCTTGCACAATGAAGACTGTTTTCTCGATAAGCCATAGTTTGCTAATCATCCTATCCACACACAAATTCCGTAGAGTAGCGAACGACCGAATTTCTAGGGTTTTACTTTCCGCCCGATGAATCTCGGTGGAACCAAAGTGAACAAATCAGTGTCACCGATTTGAAATTTGTTCTGCTGAGAATTTCTCAGTGAAACCGAGTACTTCTTTTCGGTCTCACCGAAAGGAGTGCCAAGTTTCGGCTAATGGGAAAGTCAATCTTGGTAGTACCGAGTTTGTTGCTTCGGCTATACTGATTTTCATGTGACAGAATGTATAACTTTGGAAATTCTTAGTTCAAACTTTAAAAAATAAGCTGAACATCTTGTGATGACTTATCCTATTCCACTCTTATCAACTCTATTCACAGGGTCAGACATGTCAGATGGTGAAGATAGCCAGAATCTGCAGGAGCAGAATGTTGATATGAGTTCAGGCACTAGTCCTGAGTCATGTTCTTCCTCAGATCCAGGCACTCCCAGTTCTCATGGGTTTCCTAAAGCTAAAACAAGGACAAGGAAGAGACTCAATTCAGATGAAGAAGATTCTGATTTTTTGCTAGAAGAGGTTCTTGCTAAGAAGCAAGAGAAGGCTACAAAGAAGTCTGCCACTTAGGCTACCTCATCTAGGAGGGTAGTCAGCAAAATTTATGCACCTCCAGAGACTTTCAGAACACATGAGAGTGCTAGAGCAACTATGTCTGTTGAGATCCCCAAGAAATCTTTGCCTAATAAGGCAGGAGAGAACAATACATCCAGGAAGAGGATCATCCATGTGATTAGCAGGCCTACCTCTATGTATGAGGATCCAGAGGAGGCTGCTGGTGCTGCTGCTAAGGAGGAGGAGGAGGAACCTATTGTCAAGGCCCCTCCCAAGAAGGAGCAAAAGAAGCTTATGGCAGATTCTATGCCTAAGCCTGGCCCCTCCACAAGCACCAAGGTTGCATCCAAGAAAGTTGTTGCAGGGAAGTCCAAGAGGACTACTAGAGATATACCTGCTGCTAAGAAGAACAATACATCCACTTTCAGAGAAGCTAATGATGAAGATGATGCTATGTCAGTTGATGAAGCTTAGACCTCACCTTCCTAAGCACAATGCCAGCCACCCAATTGTTGAGGATATAAGAAGAGGAAGGATTCAGGTTTGAGGGCATGGAGAGATATTTATCCATATGCCCAGAGGAGAAAAATTGTTGTGGATTACAGGTTCTATACCAAAGAGCAGTAATACTTCTATGAGACCATCTTACTTGATAAGAGTCCCACAGTCAGTGACATGAGATATGTTGACTGGAAGTATATCAAGAAAAATGAGGACTATTTCCCATGTGTGCAAGACAACTTCCACTGCATTGGCCTACACAAGTTTGTAGGCAAAGAGTTTACTACTTGGAATGATAATATGATCATGCAGTTCTACTCCACTGCTCACTTTTATGGAGATGGAAGGATAGTCTGGATGATTGAAGGAGCAAGATACGAATCTACTGTTGATGAGTGGGCTACCATCTTAGGAGTCCCGGAGGTTGAGGATGGAGACTTGGATGTCTACTCAAAATCCAAGGAAAGCCACAATGCTATGAAGGATATGTACACTGCTATTCCAACTGCTAACTTGCAATCTCACAAGTTAGGATCCATTTACTACCTCCAGGTAGGCCTCCGTACCATGAACACTATCTTGAGGCATACCTTGATGCCTAAGTCTGGAGATGAGAAGATGATTCATGGCTACTCCATCAACATGCTTATCCATCTGGACAGTCACACTAGGATTCGAGTGATGGATTTGATAGTTGAGACTGTGAAGAGGGTTGCTGCTGACCAGAAGTGCTCATGCTGCTATGCACCCTACATTCAGATGCTTATCAACTCCAAACTTGAGAAGCGCGTCTTTGCTATGGATAAACCCCACTTGCCACTTCAGCCAGATTTCAAGGACAATGTTGTGGTGATGGGCCCAGATCATCCCACATCAACTACAGCTCAGGCAGAGGCAGAGGCAGAGGCAGAGGCAGCTTGAGCCACTAGTGCTCAGGTCCCCAGATCCAGGAATGGGCAAATGGATCTCTTGATATCCACCATCATGTACATGAAGAAGGACATCAAAACCATTATGGATAGCCAGGAGAGCCTTGTGAACATATTCGAATATAGAGTGAAAACTCTCAATGACAAGGTTGATGGGCTGACTAAGACATTCAATGTGCTTAAGAAGGAAGTTGATGAAGCTCCTATCCCTTGCACCTCTTCAGAGTCTGAGTCTTCTTCTGATGATGAGGAAAGTGCACTGTCAGGACGACTGCCCAGTTCATGACAAAGGCCAGGACACCTATAGTGCCAGCTCCGGAGACCAGACCTTCATCTTCTGCTACACCCACAGTGACATCAGCTCCATCAGCACCTTTAGTGCCTCCAGTGTCTAGACCAACTCCGTCCAGGACATCAGCAGAAGTCTTCACCGACGCAGTTCTTTTGACTCCGACATTGACTACCGGAGGAGATCAGTCGCAGAAGAACAATTAGCTATATCTCTTCGAACTTTTTGGTAACTTATTGCCAACGGGGGAGAAGTTGTATATATATATAGGCTTCGAGTGAGAGAGTGTCTGTTTTTATTTGCTATTTTGCAAAACATTTCATCTTTTGGTTTGGATGTGAGATACTTTTGTTGTGTGTTTGATCATACGCTTTAATGTGTGTTGCTACTATTTCCTATCTCTTGATGGTTATGTGATGATCATTCACTTTGCTTGATGTGTTGTGCTATGTTGTTAACTCATATTACTCTCGCACACCACCAAGTTGTATGTGACATGAAAGAAGTGCCCCATGTACCTAATCGATTGTGCATTTGCATTCAAACGCAAATCTAAAAATAATGCACAAATTTAGGGGAAGCTCTTACTTATCACATACTTCTCAAAGCGACGATAACATTCATTGATTATATCATATGTCGAAGTTTTGATGTATATGTTGTCATCAATTACCAAAAAGGGAGAGATTGAAAGCACATTTTCTCCCTTGGTGGTTTTGGTAATTAATAACAACATATATGTCATTGAACTAATGTTTCTACTAAGGATGTTTCAGGAAAAGTTCAATGATGGGTTGGCAAAAGGACTATGGAATACCCCATGATGTAAGGCAATAGATTGGCAAAGCTTCAAGCAGAGGACTCTACATTTTACCTTTTGTGAGAAATCACATTTAGTACATAGGAAAGCCAATACTATTAAAAGGGGGTGTCATGGGAACGAGCCTGACAGTAGAAGGTAGGGGTACGAAGGGAGAGGGCAGAGTCCTAGCTACGGCGAGGGTGTACAGACGGATGTATGAGTTCAGGCCCCTCTCGTGGAGGTAACAGCCCTACGTCTCAATGCTTAGGAGCTTATGTCATGTGGAATATTAAGATTACAATGGTTGCGAACCCTTGTGCCAGAGGGGAGGGGCGGCTTATATAGAGTTCGTTGCCCCTCATAAGTGCCCGACGTCTAAGGGTCTGATCGTGGGTTTAAAGTCTCGCGTTACTGGTAACATACATAATAAATGCTACTAATGACGAAGGACTAACAACTGCCCGTTGGCCTCCTGATGGTGGCTCCTGGTCTTCTGGTCTCGACTGATAATGAGGTCTACCGAGTGATAGGCTACTATCGAGTGAAGGAAGAAGACTCCGAGTGGATTGAATGTCGAGTGACTTGAACGTCCCATGGAATCCAGTCGGAAGCTTATGCTTGATCTTCAAGTCATCCAGTGTAGTGTCCTTAGGTAGGGTATGTAGGCCTTGTCTAGGACCCTACCCTAGGTACATATCCTTGTAATTAGCCCCCGAATGGATCGGTGTTCGAGTGATGAAATGGGGTATCAATGCCAATCTCGAATTAAGGCATCAAATCTTCCAAATGATATTTGGGGCTTCAATGAAACTTGCGTCGATTTAACTCTGAGTATTGATGTCAATTCAAGATCAACATGCCAAATCTTCCGAATGATATTCGGGGCTTCAACGAAACTTGCGTCGATTGAACTCTGAGTATTGATGTCAATTCAGGATCAACATGCCAAATCTTCCGAATGATATTCGGGGCTTCAATGAAACTTGCGTCGATTGAACTATTCGCCATTCGCCCGGATCCATTTAGCCTTGAAAGTGTCCGAGTGAATGTTCAATGACTATTTTGCTCCAAGTGAACTGAAAGCATCTTTGGAGGTGACGGGTCGGTCTGTTAGACCCAGATTTCCCGGGATACAAAAATTTGGGAAGCGCGCGCGTGCAATGATGAGTGGGGGCACGATGCCTCGATCTCCACACCGGTCATTTTGCCATGTATTGGACGCAGACTGCGGCTAGCGTGCGCGGTGATCTCATGGTTCCACCAGTCAGCGAGGCACTCAGAGGGATATAAATCTCAGAGCGTTGTGGTTTGCACAGTACTTTTCCCCAAACTTCCTCTCTTCCTCCACCTCCCCTGTCTCCAGCGCCTCACCTTGTTCTTCTCCGATGAGAGCCACCGTGGTGATGACAAAGAGCACCACGGAGAAGCTGGAGCGAGCTAAGAAGGGGGTGACGAAGGTCAAGGGCAAGAAGACCTCAACCGCTTGGTTCACCATGCCGGCAGGATGGATGCAGAGGGACTTTCTCCCCTCCGTAGTCACTCGCGAGGACATGGAGGGCCTTGTCACTGATGGGCTCATGGTGGACGGCGCCTGGAGGCTGCCGGTGTTGGGGAACGTTGCATGGGAAACAAAAAAAATCCTACGCACACGAAGATCTATCCATGGTGATGAGCATCTATGAGAGGGAGAGTGGATCTACGTACCCTTGTAGATCGCTAAGCGGGAAGCGTTAAGAAACGCGGTTGGTGTAGTCGAACGTCTTCGCGATCCAAATCGCTGAGTGTCCCGCGATCTCATCACGATCCGTCCAGCGATCCAATCACGATCTGTCCCGCGAACTCATCACGATCCGTCCCGCGATCTCATCACGATTCGTCCCGCGAACTCATCACGATCCGTCTCGCGAACTCATCACGATCCGTCTCGCGATCTTGATCACGGTCCTTCCGATCTAGCGCCGAACGAACGACACCTCCGCGTTCAGCACACGTACAGCTCGATGATGATCTCCACCTTCTTGATCCAGCAAGAGGGAGCGGAGAGGTAGAACACTTCTCCGGCAGCATGATGGCGCTGCGGCGATGGTGGTGGAGCTATTCCGGCAAGGCTTCGCCTAAGCACTGCAGAAAACCGATCTAGAGGAGAAGCTATGCACTAGAGGAACGGGTGCCTCGTGGCTGAAAATCTTGTGCCAAAACCATAGAATCCTCTAGTATATATAGGAGGATAGGAGGAGGAGGCTTGGCTTCCAAAGAGGCAGCCCTTGGGTCGGCCAAACCAAGGAGGGAGGAGTCCTCCTCATCCACTCCTAGTAGGATTAGGACTCCTTCCTTATTTGGCCCTTTTTTGCCTTTTTCCACCTTTTTCCTTTTGGGCTTTTCTTCCCAGCCGCATGGGCCTTGTGTGGGACTTCCACCAGCCCACAAAGGTCTGGTATTTACTCTCCCACAGCCCATATAGCCTCTTGGGTCGAAATACCCCTCCCGATGGTCCCCCGGTACACTACCGGCACTCTCGGTACACTACCGATGAGCCCGAAACTTTTCCGGCGACCAAAACAGGACTTCCTATATATCAATCTTTACCTCCGAACCATTCCGGAGCTCCTCGTGACGTCCGGGATCTCATTCAGGACTCCGAACAACCTTCGCTCACCACCATGCATAACTCTATACTATCGAAACGTCACCAAACCTTAAGTGTGCAGACCCTGCAGGTTCAAGCACTATGTAGACATGACCGAGACACCTCTATGGTCAATAACCAATAGCCGGACCTGGATGCCCATATTGGTTCCTACATATTCTACGAAGATCTTTATCGGTCAAACCTCTATGTCAAGGATTCAGTTAATCCCGTATGATGTTCCCTTTGTTCTTTGGTATGTTACTTGCCCGAGATTCGATCGTCAGTATCTCCATACCTAGTTCAACCTCGTTACCAGCAAGTCTCTTTACTCATTTCGTAACACAAGATCCCGTGACTAACACTTAGTCACATTGCTTGCAAGGCTTGTTGTGATGTTGTACTACCGAGTGGGCCCTGAGATACCTCTCCGTCACACGGAGTAACAAATCCCAGTCTTGATCCATGCCAACTCAACAGACACCCTTGGAGATACTTGTAGAGCACCTTTATAGTCACCCAGTTACGTTGCGACATTTGATATACACAAGGTACTCATCCGGTGTCAATGAGTTGCATGATCTCATGGTCATAGGAACATATACTTGACATGCAGAAAACGGTAGCAATAAACTGACACGATCATATGCTACATTTGTAGTTTGGGTCTTGTCCATCACATCATTCTACTAATGATGTGATCCCATTATCAAATGACATCTCATGTCCGTGACTAGGAAAACATAGCCATCTTTGATCAACGAGCTAGTCTATTAGAGGCATACTAAGGACATGGTGTTGTCTATGTATCCACACATGTATCTGAGTTTCCGATCAACACAATTATAGCATGGATAATAAACGATTATCATGAACAAGGAAATATGATAATAACTAACTTATTATTGCCTCTAGGGCATATTTCTAACAGTCTCCCACTTGCACTAGAGTCAATAATCTAGTTCACATCACCATGTGATTCACATTGTTATGAATCTAACACCCACTGAGTTTTGGGGCTCGATCATGCTTTGCATGTGAGAGAGGTATTATAGTCAACAGGTCTGTGACATTCAGATCCGTATGTACTTTGAAAATCTCTATGTCAAACTTTGCAAATCTCCATGTCAAACTGTAAACACTGCCACCACACTCCACTTGGTACTATTCCAAATGGCTGCTCCACTATACGTATCCGGATTGCTACTAAGAGTCATCTGGATTAGTGTTAAAGCTTGCATCGACGTAAACGAACCCTTTATCACCTCCATAATCGAGAAAACATCTCCTTAGTCTTTTAGTCACTAAGGATAATCTTGACCGCTATCTAGGGATCAACTTCTGGATCACTCTTGTACCCCTTGACGGACTCATGGCAAGGCACACACAGGTGCGATACACAGCATGGCATACTATATAGATCATATTGCTAAGGCATAGGGGAAGACATTCGTCCTTTCTCTTTCTTCTGTCATTGTCGAGCTTTGAGTCTCACTCAACTTCACACCTCGCAAATCAGGCGAGAACTCTTTCAAAATCTTGTCAAGGTATGTACTCATTGAAAGTCTCATCAAGCATCTTGATCTATCTCTGTAGATCTTGATGCTCAACAATTAGGTAGCTTTATCGAGGTCTTCCTTTGAAAAACTCTTTTCAAACAACCGTTTATGCTTTCCAGAAATTCTACATCATTTCCGATCAACAATATGTCATCCACATATACTTATCAGAAATTCTATAGTGCTCCCACTCACTTGATTGTAAATACAAGTTTCTCGTAAACTTTGTATAGACTCAAAAACTTTGATCACCTCATCAAAGTGTATATTCCAACTCTGAGATGCTTGCTTCAGTTCATAGAAGAATCACTGAAGCTTGCACACCTTTTAGCATCCTTAGGACTGACAAAACCTTCTGGTTGTATCACATACAACCTTTCCTCAAGTAAACCGTTAAGGAAACGATGTTTTGACATCCATCTACCGGATTTCATAATTGAAAAATGCAGCAACTGCTAACATAATTCCAACAGACTTTAGCATCGCTACGAGTGAGAAAGTCTCATCATAGTCAACTCCCTGAACTTGCCGGAAACTTCTTTGTGACAAGTCGAGCTTTAAAAATGGTGACATTCACCATCAGTGTATGTCTGCATTTTAAAGATCCATTTGTACTCAATGACCTGCTGTCCAACAAACAAGTCCACCAAAGTCTATACTTGGTTTTCATACATGGATCCTTTCTCGGATTTCATGGCCTCTAACCATTTGTTGGATTTCGGGCCCATCATCGCTTCTCCATAGCTCGTAGGTTCATCGTTGTCCAACAACATGACCTCCAAGACAGGGTTATCATACCGCTCAGGAGCAGTACACATCCTTGTCGACCTACGAGGTTCGATAGTAACTTGATCCGAAGCTTCATGCTCCTCATCATTAACTTCCTCTTCAACTAACATAGGCTTCACAGAAACAAATTCTTGCGCTGCGCTACTCTCTGGTTGAACAAAGGTTCAACAACCTCATCAAGTTCTATCTTCCTCCCACTCAATTCTTTCGAGAGAAACTCTTTCTCAAGAAAGGACCCAGTTTTAGCAACAAACACTTTATGCTTGGATCTGAGATAGAAGGTTTACCCAACTGTCTTTAGGGTATTCTATGAAGATGCATTTGTCTGCTTTGGGTTCGAGCTCATTAGGTGAAAACATTTTTCCACACAAGCGTCGCAGCCCCAAACGTTAAGAAATGACAGCTTAGGTTTCTATCAAACCATAATTCACACGGTGCCATCTCAACGGATTTAGATGGTGCCCTATCTAAAGTGAATGTAGTTGTCTCTAATGCATAACCCCAAAACGATAGTGGTCAAAGGATAAGAGACATCATAATTCGCACCATATCCGATAGATCACGACTATGACGTTCGGACACACCATCACACTATGGTGTTCCAGGTGGCGTGAGTTGTGAAACAACTTTCACATTGTCTTAAGTTGTATACCAAACTCATAACTCAGATATTCACCTCCACGATCATATCACGGACATTTTATCTTCTTGTCACGATGATCTTAAACTTCACTCTGAATTTGCTTGAACTTTTTCAAACGATTCAGACTTGCATGTCATTAAGTAAATATACACTATTATCTACTCAAATCATCAGTGAAGGTAAGAAAATAACGATATCCACCGCATGCTACAAGACTCATTGGATTGCATACATCAACATGTATCATTTCGAATAAATCACTTGCCCGCTCCATCAAACCAGAAAACGGGGTCCTTAGTCATCTTGCCCAAGAGGCATGGTTCGCATGTCTCAACCGATTCGAAATCGAATGAGTCCAAAGATCCATCAACATGGAGTTTCTTCATGCGCTTTATACCAATATGACATTTAGTGGTAGTGCCACAAGTATGTGGTACTATCATTATTAACTTTATATCTTTTGGCATCAATGTTATGAACCCATGTATTACTACGATCAAGATTCAACAAACCATTCTCACTGTGTGCATGACCATTGAAGTTATTATTCATGTAAACAGAATAACCATTATTCTTTAACTTAAATGAATAACCGTGTTGCAATAAACATGATCTAATCACGTTCATGCTCAATGCAAAACACCAAATAACATTTATTTAGGTTCGTCACTAATCCCGAAGGTAGAGAGAGCGTGCGATGTTGATCACATCAACCTTGGAAACATTTCCTACACACATCGTCACCTCACCCTTAGCTAGTGCTCCGTTTATTCCGTAGCTTTTATTTCGAGTTACTAACATTTAGCAACCGAACCGGTATCCAATACCCAGGTGCTACTAGGAGTACTAGCAAGGTACACATAAATAACATGTATATCAAATATACTTCTGACGACGTTGCCAGCCTTCTTATCTACCAAGTATCTAGGGTTGTTCCGCTTCAGCAACCGCTCTCCTCATAATCGAAGAACTTAGTCTCGGGTTTGGGTTCAACTTGGGTTGCTTCACTCGAGCAGCAACTGACTTGCTATCCATGAAGTTTTCCCTCCTTACTCCTGCGCTTTTCGAAACTAGCGGCTTGACTAACCATCAACACTTGACGCTCCTTCTTGATTTCTACCTTCGCGGTGTCAAACATCACGAACAGCTCAGGGATCATTATTTCTATCCCTGGCATTTTATAGTTCATCACCAAGTTCTAGTAGCTTAGTGACAATGACTTGGAGAACTATATCAATCACTATCTTATCTGGAAGATCAACTCCCACTCAATTCAAGCGATTGTAGCACCCAGACAATCTGAGCACATGCTCAATGACTGAGCTATTCTCTTTCATATTACATGCAAAGAATCTTGTTGTAGATCTCATATCTCGCAACACGGGCATGAGCCTGAGATCATAATTTCAGATCTTAGAACATCTTATATGTTCTGTGACGTTCCAAACGTTTCGGAGCCTCAATTCTAAGCCATAATGCATTACGCACTAAACTATCAAGTAGTTATCAGAATGTGCCTGTCAGATGTTCACAACATCTACAAACAACGCTAGAGGGGTTGGCGCACCGAGCGGTGCATTAAGGACATAAGCCTTCTGTGCAGCAAAGAGGACAATCCTCAGATCATGGATCCAGTCCGCAATATTGCTACCATCATCTTTCAACTCTATTTCTCTAGGAACATATAAAAATTCAAGGGAGCTACAGCGTGAGCTAGTAATCTACAACACAGTCTGCAAAGACACTACTGACTATGTTCATGATAATGAGTTCAATTAATCATTTTACTTAAGAACTCCCACTCAAATTGACATCCCTCCGGTCATTCGAGTGATACATGATCCAAATTCACCAACTCAAGTCCGATCATCACGTGAGTTGAGGTGGTTTCAATGGTGAACATCATTATGTTGATCATATCTACTATATGACTCATGTTCGACCTTTCGGTCTCTTGTGTTCCGAGGCCATCTCTGTACATGCTAGGCTCGTCAAGTTTAACCCGAGTGTTCTGCATGTGCAACACTGGCTTGCACCCGTTGTATGTGAACGTAGAGTCTATCACACCTGATCATCACGTGGTGTCTCAACACGACGAACTTTCGCAACGGGGCACACTCAGGGAGAACACAATTTATCTTGAAATTAAGTGAGGGATCACCTTATAATGCTACCGTCGTCCTAAGCAAAACAAGGTGCATAAAAGGTTTCCATCAACGTGTCGCCATTGGGGTTGTCGTGCCCAACATGCTTGTACTACTATTGCTACCATTTAGCGATAAAGTAAAGCATTACATAGCGCTTAATGATTGACACGCAGGTCATACAATAATTAAAGACAAACCTATGGCTCCTGCCAGTTGCCGTACTCATCGACATGCAAGTCATGATATTCTATACAACACATGATCATCTCATACATCACATATATATCATCATGTAATTGGCCATATCACATCACAACATACCCTGCAAAAACAAGTTAGACGTCCTCTAATTGTTGTTGCATGTTTTACGTGGCTGATACAGGTATCTAGCAAGAACAATTCTCACCTACGCATAAACCACAACGGTGATACATAAGTTGCTTTTCAACCTTCTCAAGGACCGCCTTAGTCGAATCCGATCCAACTAAAGTAGGAGAAACAGACACTGCCAGTCATCTTTGTGCAACGAAGTTACACGTCAGTCGATGGAACCGGTCTCTCGTAAGCGTACGAGTAATGTTGGTCCGGGCCGCTTCATCCCACAATACCGCTGAACCAAAACACGACCAAGGCAGGAAGCAATCTAAGAATCAACGGGCCACAAACTCTTTGTGTTCTACTCGAGATCTCATCTACACATAGACCTAGCTCTGATACCACTATTGGGGAACGTTGCATGGGAAACAAAAAATTTCCTACGCACACGCAGATCTATCCATGGTGAAGAGAATCTACGAGAGGGAGAGTGGATCTACGTAGCCTTGTAGATTGCTAAGCGGGAAGCGGGAAGAAACGCGGTTGGTGTAGTCGAACGTCTTCGCGATCCAAATCGCCGAGTGTCCTGCGATCTCATCACGATCCGTCCCGCGATCCAATCACGATCCGTCCCGCGAACTCATCACGATCCGTCCCGCGATCTCATCACGATCCGTCCCGCGAACTCATCATGATCCGTCTCGCGAACTCATCACGGTCCGTCTCGCGATCTTGATCACGGTCATTCCGATCTAGCGCCGAACGGACGGCACCTCCGCGTTCAGCACATGTACAGCTCGATGACGATCTCCGCCTTCTTGATCCAGCAAGAGGGAGCGGAGAGGTAGAACACTTCTCCGGCAGCATGACGGCGTTGCGGCGATGGTGGTGGAGCTATTCTGGCAGGGCTTCACCTAAGCACTGCAGAAAATGGATAAATAGGAGAAGCTATGCACTAGAGGAACGGGTGACACGTGGCTGAAAATCTTGTGCCAAAACCCTAAAATCCTCTAGTATATATAGGAGGAGAGGAGGAGGAGGCTTGGCTGCCAAAGAGGCAGCCCTTGGGTCGGCCAAACCAAGGAGGGAGGAGTCCTCCTCCTCCACTCCTAGTAGGATTAGGACTCCTTCCGTATTTGGCCCTTTTTTTTGCCTTTTTCCACCTTTTTCATTTTGGGCTTCTCTTCCCAGCCGCATGGGCCTTGTTTTGGGACTTCCACCAGCCCACAAAGGGCTGGTATTTACTCTTCCACAGCCCATATAGCCTCTTGGGTCGAAATACCCCTCCTCATGGTCCCCCGGTACACTACCGGCACTCCCGGTACACTAACGATGAACCCGAAACTTTTCTGGCGACCAAAACAGGACTTCCTATATATCAATCTTTACCTTCGGACCATTTCGGAGGTCCTCTTGATGTACGGGATCTCATCCGGGACTCCAAACAACCTTCGGTCACCACCATGCATAACTCTATGCTACCAAAACGTCACCAAACCTTAAGTGTGTAGACCCTGCGGGTTCGAGAACTATGTAGACATGACCGAGACACCTCTATAGTCAATAACCAATAGCGTGACCTGGATGCCCATATTGGTTCCTACATATTCTACGATGATCTTTATCGGTGGAACCTCTATGTCAAGGATTCAGTTAATACCGTATGATGTTCCCTTTGTTCTTCGGTATGTTACTTGCCCGAGATTCGATCGTCGGTATCTCCATACCTAGTACAACCTCGTTACCGGCAAGTCTCTTTACTCGTTCCGTAACACAAGATCCTGTGACTAACACTTAGTCACATTGCTTGCAAGGCTTGTTGTGATGTTGTATTACCGAGTGGGCCCTCAGATACCTCTCCGTCACACGGAGTAACAAATCCCAGTCTTGATCCATGCCAACTCAACAGACACCCTCGAAGATACCTGTAGAGCACCTTTATAGTCACCCAGTTACGTTGCGATGTTTGATACACACAAGGTACTCCTCCGGTGTCAGTGAGTTGCATGATCTCATGGTCATAGGAACAGATACTTGACATGCAGAAAACAGTAGCAATAAACTGACACGATCATATGCTACTTTTGTAGTTTGGGTCTAGTCTATCACATCATTCTACTAATGATGTGATCCCGTTATCATGTGACATCTCATGTCCGTGACTAGGAAACCATAGCCATCTTTGATCAACGAGCTAGTCTATTAGAGGCATACTAGGGACATGGTGTTGTCTATGTATCCACACATGTATCTGAGTTTCCGATCAACACAATTATAGCATGGATAATAAATGATTATCATGAACAAGGAAATATGATAATAACTAACTTATTATTGCCTCTAGGGCATATTTCCAACAGCCGGAGGGAGAGCGCGAGCCGGAGCCGTGCGACGTGGAGCGGGTCCTCCTTCTCTCCCAAATTGAAAGAGGTTTCTCTATGCCACCCCACCCGTTCTTTAGAGGGTTCTTGAATTTCTTCGGCGCCCAACTGCACCATCTCCCACCGAATACTATTGCATACTTGTCTGCCTTCATTACTTTGTGCGAGTGTTTTCTGGGTTGTTCTCCTCATTGGGGGATGTTCAAGCACATCTTTACGGTCAGATCCCAGACCGTGAAGAAAGCTCTCCCTGCTGATGGGAAGACTCGTGTGCTTCAGTTGTGTGGGGGTTTAGGACTTCAGAAAAGATCCCATAGTTCTTTCCCTGCCATGAATTTTCCTGAGTCTGTTAGAGGCTGGCAGTCGACTTGGTTCTAGTGCAAAGACACAACATCGCCCAACATGTCGACTGGCCTTCCCCCCTATACACCTGACCGTCCAGCTATTCCCAAGTCTCTGAGGGTGACCGAAGAGGAACATGTCCAAGTGGGAATCTTGGTTGAAGCTATGGTGCAACTGATCCGGGGTGGAGTGACTGGCATGGATCTGTTGGAAACATTCTCAGTCGACGTATTCCGCCGCTCCAAGCCAGAGATCACACCATGTGGCACTACGCGGGCCCTGAGGACTCGACCAGGGCGCACCCAGAAGAGGTTCCGCAAAAAATTGTCGAGCAGTGGCTTCGTAGCATCACTGGAGCATGCGACAACCCTTTGGAGCCAAGAGGATCCGACCTTACAAGGCTGAAAACCCACCAAAGAATCGGGTGAGTTGCGCGGTGTCGATTGGTGTACTTGTACCGTCGAGTGATATATTGACTTATGAACTGACTTCTTTACTTGAATCATGCAGGAGTGGACGCACATGCACTCGCCCATTCCTAACGGGAACCAGGTTGACGATGGAGTTGTGAGTGAAGGTGGCAGCGTGGACGGCGATAGTTCAGAAGACTTTGAGGACGAGTACGAAAACTCGGACGAAAACGAGCCAGAAGTCGAGCCATCTCTTCGCACCGAACGCCGCACCAAGGCTTGCCAAGATCCTGCGGCTGCTGAGGACAGGGCTCCGGGCCAAAGCGAGAAGAACCCGAAGCGGAGCCGCCCCTCGACTATCGGGTCAAGCGAACGATCGGCGAAGCAACCCAAAGTCACTGTGGCCAAACCTCGCAAAGCCTTGCCTCGCATGAAGATGGTCGTGCCTGTCGTATCCACATGAGTGTTTACTCTCAAATTCTTTCTGTCGATTATGACTTTGTGTTGTTGCTAACCGAGTGTTGTTTGATCCATCATAGTTGCTACGTCTGTAACATCACCTCCTCGAGACGGAGGGGAAGCGATGGACATTGACACTGCTGACGTTGCCACTTCTCACTGAGGTTAATAAGTCCTTGATTCATCCGAATGAGATTCGTAACTTGCAAAAGTTAACACTCTCGGTTGACGTTGCAGAGGTCATCCAGCTGGAAGACAATGAGGAACACCTAGACACCTGACGCACCCGCACCAGAAGAGCTTCATCAGTGCAGACGCTTCAGCGGTCGACTGCAGAGTCCTCCCAGGGGATGGGCGACTCGACACGAATCAGAGCTGATCCTGTAGTACCTCTGTCGAGTGCCTCTCAAGCTATCTCGACCATCATGACATCAACTCCAATCGGACCTGCTTAGACTGCTTCAGTTGCCCCAGCTACTATGCCGATCCCGCCCATGACGGCTTTCTCTCTGCATCGTGTCTCGAAAGATCAGACTAGAGCTGCGAAGGAGGCTATGATCCAGGCAGAGCAGATAATGCTGCAAACCAAAGAGGCGTACGAGGCCAGCAAGCTGGCTTACGATGCCAACATGGCCCTCCGCACCAATGTCCGAGTAAGTTCGATTGTAAGTACATTTCCGATTGAATTCCTTTCTTTTCTTGAATGTACACCTAGTGGGTGCTTATTTTCCACTCGTAGAATGGTTGAAATTTCTCCACTCCAATAGGTCTGGTCTTAGTCGAGTAGGTTTTGGATCGATAGTACGTGTAGTACTAGAGTCACTCGACATGTCGAGTGCATATATTTTTTTCTGACGGGCCGCTCGACGGATCGAGTGTTAACCGTCTCAGTGGGGGCACTCTGAGTGCACCCAATGGGTGTAGTCCTCGAGACCACTATTGAGTGCTTGCATCGGCAGGGGTCTTAGAGCTTGTCGTATGCTTGATACATTTGCCCTTGGTCGCACCACTCTGCAACTACTTTGTAGGTTCCATGGATATCATTGATAAACCATGATATGACGCTACATAAGGATAGAATGCACTTCACAAAGTGGGGAGGGGCGTGTCACTCGACGGATCGAGTGACGGATATTCCAATGACGGATGTTTTCTGCCACTCGACTGATCGAGAATGGAAAGATCCAGTGGGAGCACACTAAGTGGACCCACTGGGTGTAGTCCCCGAGACCGCTGTTGAGTGCTTGCACCGGCAGGGGTCTTAGAGTTTGTTGTATGCGGGATACATTTTGCCTTTGATCACACCACCCCGAAGCTACCTTGTAGGTTTCATGGATATCATTGATAAACCATGATATGACGCTACATAAGGATAGATTGAACTTCACAGAGCAGGGAGGCACGTCACTCAAAGGGTCGAGTGACAGATGAATGTTCTGACAGCGCTGACCTTGTCGAACGTTTTAGTAACCAGTGGGGGCATGCTAAGTGCACCCACTGGGTGTAGTTCCCGAGGCTACTGCTAATCGCAGACGATAAGTATTAGTCTTGAAAACTTGAAATCGGGATTTCCGTCATAGGCGTAGTACTGGAGGCACTCGACATGTCGAGTGCATATTTTTTTCTGACGAGTTACTCGATAGGTCGAGTGTTAACTGTCTCAGTGGGGGCACTCTGAGTGCACCCACTGGGTGTAGTCCCCGAGACCACCGTCGAGTGCTTGCACCGGCGGGGGTCTTAATAGAGACTGCTTTGAATTTGTTTACGGCGCGCGGAGCGCCAAAGCCACTCGACATGTCGGGTGGACTTTTTGCTTGAATTGTTCTTCCCCTGGACATGGGCTTCATGGACATCATAGGTAAACCATTATATGACGCTATTCCAGGATAGTAAGACACGCGTTCGACGGTATTCATAACCCAGTTGACTGTCCTTGGTATTACTTTGTCAATTGAATTTCTTTCTTTTGTTGGTTTCAGAGGGCTTGCGAACTTGGAACGCAGTACAAGGATCTTGAGGATGAGAGGAACTGAGTGCGCGTGGATCTGGAAGCCTCCAACAATGCTTTGGAGCGAGAGCGGGCTGAGCTGAAGTCTCTGGAAGGTAACTACCATTGACTCTCTGCATTCCCATCTTCCCTTTTCATGCTTTGAACCAAGTACTCTCACCCAAACAGACGTGCGCAATGAAAATCGTCGACTCCAAGCGCGACTCAACAATGTTGTTTCTTTAGATTCCATGAAGAAGGCGCTGGAGGACAAGGACAAAGCACTCGCCGATGCCCAATGGGTGGCCAAGGACAAAACCGAGACTGCAGATCGAAAGCTGGCGGCTGCCCAGAAGCTAGAGGAGGAGAACACAAAGCTGAAGCAAGAGCGCGTGGACCTCGTCAAAAGGGCTGAGCAGTTGAACAAAAGGAGCAACGGCCTGGAGAAGCATTTGGGCGAATTCTCGAGGAAGATGCACATCATGCTCGACGGTGAGTGTCTCTTGTCAACTGAACTTTGTAAAATCCATGAAGATCGTACCTCACCGACTCTCCTCCCATTCCTTCTCTTTAACAGAATTCTGCCAAGACTTCGAAAAGGAGATAGAAGAGATTGAGCCCAACCTAGATCCCACCAAGTCTCCTGTCGCAGACGCGGTGGCCATGAACATGCTCAGACTCAATTTCCAGCTCTAGGGTGCTCAGGCATATCTTGTCCGACTGAAATCTGCGATGGAGAGGATTGATAAGGAGTTGTGGCCCGAGGACACTCCTCAGCTCGACCTCAACTCCTTGATGGCCCGTCTGAATGACCTTCCAAGTCGAGTGCAGGCTTTGAAGAAGTCTTCTACTCGCTGCGGTGCTGACGTGGCGCTATCACTCGTTAGGGTCCATTGTAGAGACGTGAGGGAGGAAAAGCTGAAGGAGCTTTGAGTGGTTAACACAAAGAAGCTTCAGTTCGAGGACTTCATGGAGACCTTCATCAACGCAGCTACCAGAATCGCAGATGGCATCGACTTGGACACTTTTGTTGAGCCAGCCAGCCCATCAGATGATTGAAAAACTTGACCTTAGGAAGAAACACTTTTATTCGCCTCGGTATGCCGAGTGAAACTGTATCCCTTAAAACTTCATTCAGGCCTTAGGCCTAAGCACATTTGCTTCTTTACGAAACATGTATCCACGATTTAACCTTTGGATTTTATCTGTATTTGGCTTTCAATCGTTTGTTCGACTGAGTTTGTTTTTAGGCTTAGGCGAAAACATGTTCGCAACCAAGCCCCCGAGTGTGAGGATTGCTCAACACTCGGAATATTTTTGATCCTAAGCAAAGACGGATTCACAAATAGCCCGTCGAGTGAATGGAATACTATCCACCCAAAAAGGTTTTTAACTTAGGCGAAAGCATGTTCGCAGCTAAGCCCCCGAGTGTGAGGATTGCTCACCACTCGGAGTATTTTTGAACCTAAGCAAAGACGGATTCGCAAATAGGTCGTCGAGTGAATGTAATATTATCCACCCGACAGGGTGTTTAACTTAGGCAAAAGCATGTTCGCAGCTAAGCCCCCGAGTGTGAGGATTGCTCACCACTCGCAGTATTTTTGAACCTAAGTGAAGACGGATTCGCAAATATGCCGTCGAGTGAATGTAATACTATCCACCCGATAGGGTGTTTAACTTAGGTGAAAGCATGTTCGTAGCTAAGCCCCCGAGTGTGAGGATTGCTCACCACTCGGAGTATTTTTGAACCTAAGCAAAGACGGATTCGCAAATAGGTCGTCGAGTGAATGGAATACTATCCACCCGACAGGGTTTTTAACTTAGGTGAAAGCATGTTCGCAGCTAAGCCCCCGAGTGTGAGGATTGCTCACCACTCGGAGTATTTTTGAACCTAAGCAAAGATGGATTCGCAAATAGGCCGTCGAGTGAATGTAATACTATCCATCCGACATGGTGTTTAACTTAGGCAAAAGCATGTTCGCAGCTAAGCCCCCGAGTGTGAGGATTGCTCACTACTCGGAGTATTTTTGAACCTAAGCGAAGACGGATTCGCAAATAGACCGTCGAGTGAATGGACTGCTATCCACCCGACAGGGTTTTTAACTTAGGCAAAACATGTTCACAGCTAAGCCCCCGAGTGTGAGGATTGCTCCTCACTCGGAGTTTTTTCAAACTTAGGCGAATGTCGATTCGCAGCTAAGACGTCGAGTGAATGGACAACTATCCACCCTACATGGTTTTTAACTTAGGCAAAAGCATGTTCACAGCTAAGCCCCCAAGTGTGAGGATTGCTCATCACTCGGAGTTTTTTTGAACTTAGGCGAATATCGATTCGCAGCTAAGACATCGAGTGAATGGACTGCTATCCACCCGACAGGGTTTTTAACTTAGGCGAAGGCATGTTCGCAGCTAAGCCCCCGAGTGTGAGGATTGCTCAACACTCAGAGTATTCCCAAGAGTGAAACTGTATGATCAGGACCGACAATATATATTACAGAAATTTGAGTTGCATTGATGAAGTATTCTTATTACATCAGAAGATTCTTCTGTCTCTTAAGTACAAAAACGTCGGAGCAGATCTGCATTCCAGGCTCATGGCTTGTCTATCCGCTTCATGAGATTATATAGATGATAAGCTCCGTTGTTCAGCACTTTAGTGACGATGAAAGGACCTTCCCATGCAGGAGCAAGCTTGTGAGGTCGGTGTTGATTCACTCGGAGCACCAAGTCTCCCTCATGAAATGATCGACTCTTGACATTCTTCGCATGGAAGCGCCGCAGATCCTGCTGATAGGCAGTAGTCCGGATCAAAGCCATCTCTCGTTCTTCCTCCAGGAGATCTACACCATCCTGCCTAGCCTGTTCGGCTTCAGCCTCAGAATATACTTCCACTCGAGGAGAATTGTGAAACAAGTCACTCGGCAAGACAGCTTCAGCACCATAGACCAGGAAAAAAGGAGTCCGTCCAGTCAACCGATTTGGCGTAGTTCTCAGGCCCCATAACACAGACGGCAGCTCAGTTACCCAGGCACTAGCGGCATGATCCAGGTCGCGCATGAGACAAGGCTTAAGACCTTCCAAGATGAGGCCATTGGCTTGCTCGACTTGCACATTGGTTTGCGGGTGAGCAACAGATGCATAATCTACCCGAGTTCCCTAAGATGTGTAGAAGTTTTTGACCTCTTCTGAGTCAAAGTTGGTGCCGTTATCTGTGATAATGCTATGAGGAATGCCGTACCGGAAAATTATCTCTCTCATGAATGTAACCGCCATACGGGAGTTCAATTTCTTGATGGGCTTGGCTTCTATCCATTTGGTAAACTTTTTGACTGCAACCAGCAAATGAGTGAAACCACCTTTTTCGGTCCGAAAGGGACCAACCATGTCGAGTCCCCAAACAGCAAATGGCCAGGCAAAGAGAATTGTCTTCAGAGCAGAGATTGGCTTATGTGACAAGTTTGCATAGAACTGGCATCCATCACAGTGATCGACGATGTCTTTAGCCATCTCATTAGCCCAGGGCCAGAAGAAACCAGCTTTGTACGCTTTGGCAACAATCGTCCGTGAGGACGCATGATGACCGCAAGTTCCCGAGTGGATCTCATCAAAATCATTCGACCTTCCTCGGGGGAAATGCAGCGTTGTGTAACGCCAGTCGCACTCTCTCTGAACAACTGACCTCCCATCACAGTAAAAGCCTTGGACCTGCGCACAATCTGTCGAGCCTCTGTTTCATCTTCAGGGAGCTCTTGTGTGAGGATATAGGCAATGTAAGGCACAGTCCAATCAGGAGTGACAACCAGAATCTCCATGACTAGATCAATCACTGCAGGGACATCGACTTCTGTCGGGTCGGTGGAACTCAAAGCTTGTGGGGGCTCTTCGGTGAAAGGATCTTCTTGTACCGAAGGAGTGTGCAAGTGCTCTATGAACACACCAGTGGGGATGGGCCGTCGAGTGGACCCAATCTTGGATAGCTCGTCGGACGCCTGATTTTTCAGTCGGGGAACATGATGAAGTTCCAGGCCTTCGAATTTCTTCTCCAACTTTCGGACTGCATTGCAGTACCCAGTCATAGCGGGGTTTCGAACATCCCACTCTTTCATCACTTGATTTACCACTAGATCTGAGTCGCCATAAACCATCAGGCGCTTGACGCCGAGTGAGATAGCCATGCGCAACCCATATAAAAGTGCTTCATATTCTGCCTCATTGTTGGAGGAATCGAAGTGAATTTGCAAGACATAGTTGAGCTTGCGCCCCTGGGAGATATCAAGACAATGCCGGCACCGGACCCCATTCAACATTTTAGAGCCGTCAAAGAACATGGTCCAATGCGCCGAGTGAACTTGGATTGGCTGTTGCTGTTCAATCCACTCAGCCATGAAATCTACCAACGCCTGGGACTTGATTGATTTTTTGGCCTCGAATCTGATGTCAAAGTGTCCAAGCTCAATTGCCCATTTAGCCACTCGACCTGATGCGTCTCGATTATTGAAAATCTCGGATAGAGGAGCATCACTGATGACTGAAATCGAGTGGTCTTGGAAATAATGCACCACCTTCTTCGCTGATAGGTAAATACCATAATCCAGCTTCTGATAGTGTGGATATCTTTGCTTTGAGGGGGACAGAACTTCCGAGGCAAAATAGACTAGCTGCTGGACTTTATAAGCTTTACCCTCCTCTTCCCGCTCGATAGTTAGCACTGTACTAACGACCTGATTTGTGGCCGCAATGTATAGGAGCAAGGGATCTTTGCTGCCAGGAGCAGCGAGCACCGACTGGGTGGAGAGCAGGGCTTTGAGCTCAACAAACGCTGCTTCAGCTTCAGGAGTCCACTCGAATGTGTCGGACTTCTTCATCAATTGATATAAAGGAAGATCCTTCTCACCAAGACGAGAAATGAATTGACTCAATGCTGCCAAGCAACCTGTGAGCTTCTGAACATCGTGCACTCGCACGGGGGTCTTCATTCAGGTAATGGCGCTGATTTTCTTAGGGTTGACATTGATCCCCCGTTCGGAAATGAGAAAACCGAGTAATTTGCCACCAGCGACGCCAAAAGTAAACTTGGTCAGATTCAGATTTATGTCGAATCTCCTCAGATTGGCGAATGTTTCGGCCATGTCGGCCAGCAGGTCGGAACCTTTGCGGGACTTGACCACTATATCATCCATGTACGCCTCGACATTCCGAGGGATCTGGTCGAGTAAACATTTCTGAATCATGCGCACAAAAGTTGCGTCGGCATTTTTTAGACCGAATGGCATAGTGATGTAGCAGAAACACCCGAATGGGCTGATGAAAGTTGTCTTTATTTCGTTCGGGCCATACAGGCGGATCTGATGGTACCCAGAGTAAGCATCCAGAAACGATAAACGCTCGCACCCCACAGTCGAGTCAACAATTTGATCTATGCGTGGTAGCGGAAAATGATCCTTCGGGCATACCCGATTGAGATGTTTGAAGTCAATGCACATACACAAAGACTTCTCTTTCTTTTGCACCATCCCAACATTCGAGAGCCACTCGGAGTGATAAATCTCCCGAATGAACTTGGCTTGCAAGAGACGGGCCACTTCCTCGCCAATTGCCTTGCGCTTCTCCGCTGTTGAACGATGCAAATGCTCCCTGACGGGTTTGGCTTTCGGATCCACTCTCATACGGTGCTCAGCCAGCTCCCTGGGAACCCCCGGCATGTCAGCAGGCTTCCATGCAAAGATATCCCAGTTCTCACGGAGGAACTGGATGAGCTCGGCTTCCTATTTGCTGTCGAGTGTTGATGAGATATTCATCGGGGCAGCAGTAGGATCTGTCGGGTGGATGTGCATCCTCTTCACTTCCCCTGCCGACTGATATGCCGACTCGGAAGCCGGCTTCTTTGCACGGAGCAAATCAGCACGGTCATCGGTTTTCTTGTACTCTTCCAGCTCGACCATGGCCATTTGGTGATCGGCGATCTTGGAGCCTTGCTGGAAGCATTCTTCGGCCTGCTGTCGATTGCCAGTGACCGTGATTACGCCCTTAGGTCCTGGCATCTTCAACTTGAGATACACATAACATGGTCGGGCCATGAAACATGCATACGCGGGTTGACCCAAAATGGCATGGTAGGCACTCTGGAAATCCATGACTTCAAATGTCAGCTTTTCTTTTCGGAAATTTTTGTCATTCTTGAATGTCACATCCAATGCTATCTGGTCGAGTGACTTGGCCTTCTTCCCTAGGACATACGTGAAATTGCATGTTGCTTTCACTCAGTTGGGACATCGGAATGCCCATCCCTTTCAGGGTATCCGCATAGAGAATGTTCAGGATGCTGCCACCATCCATGATGACCTTTCTGAGTCGAGTGCCTGTAACATCCCAAGCTTTGGAATGTTATAATAATTATTAGAATGTTTGTTTGTTTTCTTGAGTGATTGTAATTGAGTGCAAAAATTGAAACTTTTGAAAACTTTTGAATGAGAGGGAATAAAATGACTTCCCCAAAACTCTTACTCTGCATTTTGATCCTCAGGAAATTCAAAATCCATTTCATCACAAAACCCTAGAGTGAAGATGACATGACTTCTTCCATTTGAGAAAATGAAAAGGGGTTTGAAAATGGTTTGAGTTCCATTTTGAAAATATTTCAAATTCAGAAACTTTATGCAACTCCATGATTTTCATGAGAGAGGATAAAAGGACTTCTTCAAATTATATGAAATATGAGTTGGAAGTTTAAAGAAAGGATTTGAAAGTGCCTCTGAATTATTTTTGGAATCCATTTCATATTTGGTTCCTATTCAAATTTTCAAAGTATACAAAACCCTTGGCAAAAATTTGAGAGGAGTAATATGACACTCCACACCAAGGTCATTTTGTGAAGTTTTTGAATCATAAAACCCATGGGGTTATTTGAAAAAATATTTGCAAAAAGGATTTAAAAGCAAATAGGCCATTTCTGAAAATAATATTTTGCTCATAGTGTTCAAATAATAGAATAAAAATGTTCATTAAGTGGAATTTATTATTCTGTTAATTTTGATATGTAATACTCCTATATTTGGAAATATATCAAAGTCATAAAGTGGTTTTTTCTGCGCTGATATTTAATAAATGGAAAACTTTAAAGGCTTTAAAAGTCGGTCGGCCCACCCGCAGTTAACGGCCCCCCCACTTTCCTAATTAGCGGCCACCGACGCGCTGATGTCGCTCCCACCCCCGCTGACACCCTGGCCCCATCGTCCGATCCCGCACGCGTCACGGTCGTCTCCATCCTCGCGCGGGCGCCGTCGTCGCCGGATCACCCTTGCCGGGATCCAGCGCTCCTTCCTTCCCCGACCCCCTCTCTGGCCCTATATAAGTGCGACTAGTCCCCGCACTTCATTCCCCCCCCCGGAGCCCATCTCTATGTCACCAGACCGTCACCGCAAACCCTCGCCGGAGCCCTGCCCCGACCGAGCCCCCCACCACTCGTGCCCGTCGCTCCACCCCTCCCCTCGCCCCTCCGACGATGCCACTCAACGCCAAACGTCCGCCGCCGTCGCCTAAAGCCCTTGGGTGCCTCCCTCGACCACCGGAGCTCCTCGCCGACGACCTCGCCGCTTCGGACTCGTCGGAGACCCCCTCGCCAGCGACCACTTGCACTCTGAGCACCCCTACCCGTTCGATCTGGATCTGACGATCCAGATTAGATCGTTTTTATTCGCGAACCGGTATCCTCTTAGGCTCGGTCGACCGCCCGAAATCACTCAGCGCTCGCCTTCTCAGCCAATAGGATCTTCCCACGTAGCACTGACCGATCGGTAGTTTTCTTTTTATTTTCTGTTTTGTTTTAGTTAACAGAAACTATTCAAAATTTGTTTTGCTTATATCTTTTTATCTGTTTAGTGTTTTGAGATAATTCTTTTTGCAATAGCTCACATTTTTCATGTAGTTTCACCCTGTACTTTTAGATTTTAAATTTGAACTATAAAATTTGAATTTAATCAAATTTTCTCAAAATACTCAAATCTGAATAACTATAGTTCGAAAATAGATTTTGATATGAATCTTTTTGATACTGCTTGGTATTAGTTAGGACTATCAGATTTCTTAGTTTGAGGATTTTTAGGAGGTATTTCTTTAGTGTTTTAGCTATAAACAGTTTCTGCCTATTAGTTATTATAGTTTAGTTAATTTAGTTTTTAGTTAGTTTAAATTAGATTTAGTTTTATTTCTTTTAGTAGGTTCTGTTGCTTAAAAATTAGGCATTTTATTTACTATTAATAATAATATAAAATTGCTTAGTTTATTTCCTTATTGTTATAGGAATCTCAACTCCTTTTCAAATAGGTTTAATTTGATTAAAACAAACTAGTTAGTAATAGTTTTCTTTTAACAAAGTTTTATATAATTAAATTCTGTTTTCTAAGAAAAGTTTTTAGTAAAATCTTTTCTGTTAAGAAATGTTTTGTTAATAAAAATAGTTTAGTTTTACTCTAGTACTATAGGAATCTATATCCCTCTTCATTAGGTAATGTCTTATAAAACAACTTAGTTTTAGTAGAGATTATTTTCACAAAAGTTTTAAATGATTTAATTCTGTTTTAAAATAAATAATTTTATTAATTCTTTTCTGTTAACTTAAATGTTTTATACTTTGTTTTTCTCTTATTTTCATACTTTATTGTTTTACTTGTTGTTAAGCTTAGTGGTCAAACACTTATGTTGTTTAGAGTTTTGTTTTCATAAGTCTTACTTGTTCTTCAAAAGTAATTATTTTACTAAAATACTTTTGTTATATTTTACTTTGTTTTTGTTTTGTTACTAGTTGTTGTAGAGGAAAACTACCTTAGTTGTTTTATGAAAACTTTCTTGACTTTGAGTTTTGTCTTAAGTGTTTCCTTCATCAACCTTGTTGCTTTTGTTCTTGTGTTACATTGTGATTGTTAGTTTTGATTGCTAGAAGTGTTTGCTTATGAATGAAATGCTTGATTATATAGATTTTCATCGGAGAGTGATGAATAGTTCTATCAAGTTACTTCTGAGAGCAATATTATTTGTTCATCAATAGTACAGGCAAGTTCACTTTGTCCATTTTGTTCATACCTATGTTTTATTGCATGTAGTGACATCATTCAACAAATCCCTCTCGTAGTGTTATTGAAATTCTTGTAGTTGAGTAGAATGCATGAGGTAGGAACCCACCACTTGTTACTAAAGCCCCGGGAATGCTAGTTAGTGCAATGTTATGCTAAAGTAGACGGGGTCTGGTATGAGTGTTCGTGAGTGGTGTGAAGAAGGACTCCACGTCAAAACGACGACTTCATGAAGGCTTCTTCAAGACCTCAAGACTTTGAGACTCGAGAAACAAGTTTTTCAATACACACTACTGGGTGAGGGATGGTTGAAACAGTACCCTGGAGAAACCAGTGGATTTGCCTAGGTGTTGCTGGAGATGCCCAGTATTCACGCGGAAAGCCTCACCCAGACTTAAAGGGAAGGATGAATACTTCATGCCCGGAAGCTTACCTGTGTAGCCACAAGTCATTATGGGCTCTAGCTTGGTTGATCTTTGTTGTGACTCTGGCTGGGCAGTGCTATGAGATGTAGTCGACGTTAGGAATGGATGGGCACTGACAGTAGTCAGGGAAACACTCTGAAAGACCATGTTTCTTTCATCCTGTTCTCAAACACCAGGCACTGCGAGGACTTACCAGGAGGGAAAGAATCTTGTGGGTAAAGTACACAACACTCTGTAGAGTTAAACCTAATCGATTAGCCGTGTCCCCGGTTACGGACAATTTGAGCGTCTAGACTTGGATCTATCTCTGAACTCTCAACACTGGACTGATAACTAATTGTGGGCAACTTAATGATACTTATGGGCATTGAGACATTGGTTGGCGGAACCATGTCATGATAGGTAACTCCATAGTGAAATTTCTGATATTCCTTTGTTGCAGGAAAAATAAAATCAGCTTTTACGCAAAAACTCAGATACAGAGCCACAAAGCCTTTACATATAGAATAGTCTTTATTCTTCTATTCTACTATGGTGATCTTGCCAGTACATTCCATGTACTGACCTACACGGCTGCAACGTCTTATGTTGTAGATACTCTTCTACGACGGGTAAGAGTACGATTCAGGGTTACAGTCCACACTCAACTTGCCGTTGGGGTTATTGGGACTCCACTCCCGTTGACTGTATCCGCTGCTATTTTAAGGTATATATTAGTTTTACGTTATTTACATGTGATTGCACTTTGATATATACATTGATGTACTGTGTGTGCCAGCATACTGATCCAGGGATGGTACAAAAAACACACAGGCTTGACTCGTTTTGAGTCGGGTCGCTACAGTGCCCCCCACCACCGGATCAACTACCAGAGCCTGTCGACAGGGACTGGCCACATGAGCAGGATGGTCTGTCTGATCGAATTTGATAGCATATGGGGACTACTCGAGGTAAGTGGGGGTAGCAGGTACAGCCATGTTGACTTCTCTGTTGATGACCTTCAGTCGACTCTTGCTCTCAACATTAGCAAAAATCACAAGTGTTGCAGTGACATCAGGGAGTGTTTCTTTGTCTTCATCTTCATCACCCTTCTTAGGAGATTTATCAGTTGGCGGGTCCCCTTTGAATTGCCGAATAAGGGTCTGACACTGCCGAGTGGTGTGCTTGGACAAAATCACATTGCCTTCCACATATTTCCTCGTGTGAATTACACACGGTTGATCCATGATATCAGTCCTGACTGATTTTTCCTTTCTTGGGGCATACTGTGCTTTAGCCTTGCCCTTTTTTTGATTGGGTCGCCAGTGCTGTTGCTTCTGCTTGAACCGGACCTTCAGCTTTTTGCTTCTGTTTCCGGTTATTATTGCCACCAGCCTCATTGGCGATTGCCTTTCCTTTGCCGCTATGGAGGCGGTCTTCTTCCTCTCCATTGGCGTACCGAGTGGCGATTTCCATCATCTTGCCGAGTGAAATATCACCCATGCACCCGAACTTCAGGTACAACTCCCTGTATCTCACACCGGCCTTGAAAGCACACACAGCCTGGTGTTCCGACACATTCTCCACTGTATGATGCAAAGTGGACCACCGCTGAATATAATCTCTCAAAGTTTCATCAGGCTTCTGAACACAATGCTATAAGTCAACCAAACCTGCAAGAGGTTTGCACGTTCCCTCGAAGGTTCGGATAAACACTCGGGAAAGATCTTCCCGGCAATATATACTGGAAGGAGCCAAGCGATTCAACCAAGCTCGAGATGAACCATCTAGCATCAAGGTGCTTCACTGCGACATTGTCGTTGCCGCCACCAATCTGTACAGCCACTCGATTATCATCTAACCAAGTCTCTGGCTTGGACTCGCCGGAAAATTTTCCGATCCCAGCCGCCAACCTGAAGTTGGGGGGATCTCTGCAGAACGGATGGCTCTACTGAAACACTCAGGACCAGAAATCACGGCTGAGCTACCACTCAGAAAGTCTCTATCTTGGCCTTCTCTGTGGGCTCTGCCCATGTCGATCCGTTTTTGGGTGAGGAGATCTCGAGCATCAAACTCAGCATTCCGTTCATCACTGAACGAGCGCCTATCGTCCGGGTGCCGGGGCACGCGCAGACCGCCCTGCGGAGGAGCGGGCACTCGACGGTGGTCTACGCGGTGAGGCTGATCTCTGACCTGATCCTCGCGAAAGCCCCCACCCCTACGACGTAGGGGCGATCCAGGGTTATGTGCCGACTGAACGGTTTCGGCCCTGGGTGAGTTGTTGTGTATCCTGTTGCGGGACTGTGAAACTACAGAATTCTAACGCCGTGCTACATCTAACAGTGCTCTAATCTGCATCAACCCTCTTCCAGCCTCTGACCGTGATGGCTGAATAGAATCTGCTATCCTAGCAGCAGCTGCAACATTTAACACAGGAGTTCGATATACCTCAACATCGTTGTGGGAGCCAGTCGGGAACAGCTATCGCTGTCGTTGACCGGAAATAGGTGGATGCTGGTGAGCGCGCTCGTCGAGTTCTCGCTGGAGCTCTTCCAGCCGAATGCGTGTGGCCTCCAAGGCCTGGGCCTCAGCGGACGTACCAACGATGGGGCTGTGAAGAACCTCCCCCTCGCGACGCGGCTGTTCACTCGACACACCACCAGCATCACGCTTGCCGTGGCCAAAGCCCAGTGGCGGGCTTTGATAAGAGCCCGCCATAAGGACCTCCGCTGCTGGATCGCTGCTCTCACACTCGAAAGGGATATCAGACAGATCGGAATCCGACTCGAACACGCCATGAAGAGACTCGGCAAGCTCGAGTGCTGCGATCTGCGGAGAAGAAATTTGACACGCCACTGCGTGCTTGACCCAGCGCTGGAGTTGTGAGCGGCCATACCGCTTGCGACCGCAGAAAGCGAGGGGAGCCGACATATAGGGAGTACGACTAACGCAGCAACACGCCGCAGGAACTCACGTGGAAGTGTGTGGCCCCATGGACTGGGAATGCCTCGACATCGAGAGGCGCTTCCTGAAGCCATGCCGAATCGTCGGTGATGAAGGTGAGCGCACCGAAACGGATCTCGTGGCCTAGAGCGAAAACACCGCCTGAAGACATGTCGAAGGATGGAAAATGCAACCTCGTCGGAAGTCGCTTAGACGCCTGCCCCACGGTGGGCGCCAAATATCGTGGGAACGAGCCTGACAGTAGAAGGTAGGGGTACGTAGGGAGAGGGCAGAGTCCTAGCTATGGCGAGGGTGTACACACGGATGTATGAGTTCAGGCCCCTCTCGTGGAAGTAACAGCCCTACGTCTCAGTGCTCGGGAGCTTATGTCGTGTTGAATATTAAGATTACAATGGTTGCGAACCCTTGTGCACAAGGGGAGGGGCGACTTATATAGAGTTCGCTGCCCCTCATAAGTGCCCGGCATCTAAGGGTCTGATTGTGGGTTTAAAGTCTGGCGGTACTAGTAACATACATAATAAATGCTTCTAATGATGAAGGACTAAGGACTGCTCGTTGGCCTCTTGATGGTGGCTCCTGGTCTTCTGGTGTCGACTGAGAATGAGGCCTACCGAGTGATAGGCGATTGTCGAGTGAATGAAGACTCCGAGTGGATTGAATGTTGAGTGACTTGAACTCCCATGGAATCTAGTCGGAAGCTTATGCTTGATCTTCAAGTCCTCCAATGTAGTGTCCTTAGGTAGGGTATGTAGGCCTTGCCTAGGACCCTACCCTAGGTACATATCCTTGTCAGGGGGTAAGATTGTTGGGGAACGTTGCATGGGAAACAAAAATTTTCCTACGCACACGCAAGTTCTATCCATGGTGATGAGCATCTATGAGAGGGAGAGTGGATCTACATACCCTTTTTAGATCGCTAAGCGGGAAGCGTTAAGAAACGCGGTTGGTGTAGTCAAACTTCTTCGCGATCCAAATCACCGAGCGTCCCGCGATCACATCACGATCCGAACCGCGATCCAATCACGACCCGTCCCGCAAACTCATCACGATCCATCCCGCGATCTCATCACGATCTGTCCCGTGATCTCATCACGATCCATCCCGTGAACTCATCCTGATCCGTCCCGCGATCTCATCACGAACCGTCTCGCGATCTTGATCACAGTCCTTTCGATCTAGCGCCGAACGGACGGCACCTCCGCGTTCAACACACGTATAGCTTGATGACGATCTCCGCCTTCTTGATCTGGCAAGAGGGAGCAGAGAGGTAGAAGACTTCTCCGGCAGCGTGACGACGCTGCGGCGATGGTGGTGGAGCTATTCCGGTAGGGCTTCGCCTAAGCACTGTAGAAAACCGATCTAGAGGAGAAACTATGCACTGGAGGAACGGGTAGCACGTGGCTGAAAATTCTGTGCAAAACACCCAATACCACCAGTATATATAGGAGGGAGGGAGGAGGAGGGCTGGCACAAGGTCAACGCCCCATAGGAGTCGGCCGAATCCACTAGGATTGGAGGACTGTCCTCCAATCCTAGTACGACTAGGATTCGTCCCTTTTTTTCCTCTTTCCACCTTTTCCTATTGGGTTTCCTTCTCCAGCCACATGCGCCTTGTGTGGGAGTTTCCACCAGTCCACTAAGGGCTTATATTCACTCTCCCACAGCCCATGAAGCCTCTTGGGTCGAAATACCCCTCCCGGAGGCCTCCCGGTACACTACCGGCACTCCCGGTACACTACCAATGAGCCCGAAACTTTTCTGGCGACCAAAATAGGACTTCCTATATATGAATCTTTACCTACAGACCATTCCGGAGCTCCTCATGACGTCCGGGATCTCATCCCGGACTCCGAACAACCTTCGGTCACCACCATACATAACTCTATACTACCAAAAAGTCACCAAACCTTAAGTGTGCAGACCCTGCGGGTTCGAGGACTATGTAGACATGACCGAGACACCTCTACGGTCAATAACCAATAGCGGGCCCTAGATGACCATATTGGTTCCTACATATTCTACGAAGATCTTTATCGGTCGAACCTCTATGTCAAGGATTCAGTCAATCCCGTATAACGTTCCCTTTGTTCTTCGGTATGTTACTTGCCCGAGATTCGATCATCGGTATCTCCATACCCAGTTCAACCTCGTTACCGGCAAGTCTCTTTACTCATTCTATAATACAAGATCCCGCGACTAACACTTAGTCACATTGCTTGCAAGGCTTATTGTGATGTTGTATTATCGAGTGGGCCCTGAGATACCTCTCCATCGCACGGAGTAACAAATCCCAGTCTTGATCCATGCCAACTCAACAGACACCCTCGGAGATACCTGTAGAGCACTTTTATAGTCACCCAGTTGCGATGTTTGATACACACAAGGCACTCCTCCGATGTCTGTGAGTTGCATGATCTCATGGTCATAGGAACATATACTTGACATGCAGAAAAACAGTAGCAATAAACTGACACGATCCTATGCTACGTTTGTAGTTTGGGTCTTGTCCTTCACACCATTCTCCTTATGATGTGATCCCGTTTATCAAATGACATCTCATGTCCATGGCTAGGAAACCTGAACCATCTTTGATCAACGAGCTAGTCCATTAGAGGCATACTAGGGACATGGTTTTGTCTATGTATCCACACATGCATCTAAGTCTCCAATCAATACAATTATAGCATGGATAATAAACGATTATCATGAATAAGGAAATATGATAATAACTAATTTATTATTGCCTCTAGGGCATATTTCCAACAGTCTCCCACTTGCACTAGAGTCAATAATCTAGTTCACATCACTATGTGATTCGCATTGTTATGAATCTAACACCCAATGAGTTCTGGGGCTCGATCATGCTTTGCATGTGAGAGAGATCTTATTGTCAACGGGTCTGCGACATTCAGAACCATATGTACGTTGCAAATCTCTATGTCAAACTGTAAACACTGCTACCACGCTCCACTTGGTACTATTCCAAATGGCTGCTCCACTATATGTATCCAGATTGCTACTACGAGTCATCCGGATTGGTGTTAAAGCTTGCATCGACATAACTCTTTACGACGAACTCTTTATCGCCTCCATAATCGAGAAACATCTCCTTAGTCTTTTAGTTACGAAGGATAATCTTGACCGCTGTCGAGTGATCCACTCCTGGATCACTCTTGTACCCCATGACGGACTCATGGCAAGGCACACACAGGTGCGGTACATAGCATGGCATACTATACAGAGCCTGTGGCTAAGGCATAGGGGACGACATTCGTCCTTTCTCTTTCTTCTGCCGTGGTCGAGCTTTGAGTCTCACTCAACTTCACACCTTACAAAGCAGGCGAGAACAGTTCTCTCGGACTTAATCCATTTTGAACTCTTTCAAAATCTTGTCAAGGTATGCACTTATTGAAAGTGTCATCAAGCATCTTGATCTATCTCTACAGATCTTGATGCTGAACAATTAGGTAGCTTTATCCAAGTCTTCCTTTGAAAAACTCTTTTCAAACAACCGTTTATGCTCTCCAGAAATTCTACGTCATTTCTGAATAGCAATATGTCATCCACATATACTTATCAGAAACTCTATAGTGCTCCCACTCACTTTATTGCAAATACAAGTTTCTCGTAAACTTTGTGTAGACTCAACAACTTTCATCACCTCATCAAAGTGTATATTCCAACTCCGAGATGCTTGCTTCAGTTCATAGAAGAATCACTGAAGCTTGCACACCTTTTAGCATCCTTAGGACTGACAAAACCTTCTGGTTGTATCACATACAACCTTTCCTCAAGTAAACCATTAAGGAAACGATGTTTTGACATCCATCTACCAGATTTCATAATTTAAAACTGCAGCAACTGCTAACATAATTCCAACAGACTTTAGCATCGCTACGAGTGAGAAAGTCTGATCATAGTCAACTCCTTGAACTTGTCGGAAACTTCTTTGCGACAAGTCGAGCTTTAAAAATGGTGACATTCACCATCAGTGTATGTCTTCATTTTAAAGATCCATTTGTACTCAACGACCTGCTGTCCAACAAGCAAGTCCACGAAAGTCTATACTTGGTTTTCATACATGGATCCTTTCTCGGATTTCATGGCCTCTAACCATTTGTTGGATTTCGGGCCGATCATCGCTTCTCCATAGCTCGTAGGTTCATCGTTGTCCATAAACATGACCTCCAAGACAGGGTTATCGTACCGCTCAGGAGCAGTACACATCCTTGTCGACCTACGAGGCTCGATAGTAACTTGATCCGAAGCTTCATGCTCCTCATCATTAACTTCCTCTTCAACTAACATAGGCTTCACAGAAACAAATTCTTGCGCTGCGCTACTCTCTGGTTGAACAAAGGTTCAACAACCTCATCAAGTTCTATCTTCCTCCCACTCAATTCTTTCAAGAGAAACTCTTTCTCAAGAAAGGACCCAGTTTTAGCAACAAACACTTTATGCTTGGATCTAAGATAGAAGGTTTACCCAACTGTCTTTAGGGTATTCTATGAAGATGCATTTGTCTGCTTTGGGTTCGAGCTCATTAGGTGAAAACATTTTTCCACACAAGCGTCGTAGCCCCAAACGTTAAGAAACGACAGCTTAGGTTTCTATCAAACCATAATTCACACGGTGCCATCTCAACGGATTTAGATGGTGCTCTATCTAAAGTGAATGTAGTTGTCTCTAATGCATAACCCCAAAACGATAGTGGTAAAAGGATTTCATAACTGGAAGTGCAGCAACTCTAACATAGTTTCAACAGACTTTAGCATCGCTACGAGTGAGAAAGTCTCATCGCAGTCAACTCCTTGAACTTGTCGTAAACTTCTTTGCAACAAGTCGAGCTTTACAAATGGTGACATTTACCATCAGCGTGTGTCTTCATTTTAAAGATCCATTTGTACTTAACGACCTGTCGTCCAACGAGCAGGTCCACCAAAGTCTATACTTGGTTTTCATACATGGATCCTTTCTCGGATTTCATGGCCTCTAACCATTTGTTGGTTTTTGGGCCCATCATCGCTTCTCCATAGTTTGTAGGTTCATCGTTGTCCAACAACATGACCTCTAAGACAGGGTTGCCGCACCACTCAGGAGCAGTACATGTCCTTGTAGATCTATGAAGTTCGATAGTAACTTGATCCGAAGCTTCATGATCATCATCATTAACTTCCTCTTCAACTAACGTAGGCTTCACAGAAACAACTTCCTACGCTACGCTACTCTCTGGTTGAAACAGAGGTTCAATAACCTCATCAGGTTCTATCTTCCTCCCACTCAATTCTTTCAAGAGAAACTTTTCCTCGAGAAAGGACCCAGTTTTAGCAATAAACATTTTATGCTTGGATCTGAGATAGAAGTTCACCCAACTATTCTTAGGGTATTCTATGAAGATGCATTTGTCCGCTTTGGGTCTGAGCTCATTAGGTGAAAACATTTTCCACACAAGCATCGCCGCCCCAAAAATTAAGAAATGACAACTTAGGTTTCTATCAAACCATAATTCACACGGTGTCATCTCAACGGATTTAGATGGTGCCCTATTTAAAGTGAATGTAGTTGTCTCTAATGCATAACCCCAAAATTATAGTAACAAAACGATAATAGACATCATAGCACGCACCATATCCAATTGAGCACGGCTATGACGTTAGGACACACCATCACACTATGGTGTTCCAGGTGCCGTGAGTTGTGAAACAACTTTCACATTGTCTAAAATTGTATGCCAAACTCGTAAGTTAGATATTCACCTCCACGATCATATCGCAAACATTTTTATCTTCTTGTCACGATGATCTTAAACTTCACTCTGAATTTGCTTGAACTTTTACAAACGATTCAGACTTGTGTTTCATTAAGTAAATATACACTATATCTACTCAGATCATCAGTGAAGGTAAGAAAATAACGATATCCACCGCATGCTACAAGACTCATTGGATTGCATACATCAACATGTATAATTTCCAATAAATCACTTGCGCGCTTCATCAAAACAGAAAACGGGGTCCTTAGTCATCTTGACCAAGAGGCATGGTTCGCATGTCTCAACTGATTCGAAATCGAATGAGTCCAAAGATCCATCAGCATGGAGTTTCTTCATGCGTTTTATACCAATATGACATTTAGCGGCAGTGCCACAAGTATGTGGTACTATTATTATTAACTTTGTATCTTTTCGCATCAATGTTATGAACATGTGTACTACTAAGATCAAGATTCAACAAACCATTCTCACTGGGTGCTAGAGCATTGAAGGTATTATTCATGTAAACAGAATAACCATTATTCTCTAACTTAAATGAATAACTGTGTTGCAATAAACACGATCCAATCATGTTCATGCTCAACGCAAAACACCAAATAATATTTATTTAGGTTTGTCACTAATCCCGAAGGTAGAGAAAGCGTGCGATGTTGATCACATCAACCTTGGAAACATTTCCAACACATATCATCACCTCACCCTTAGCTAGTTCTCCATTTATTCTGTAGATTTTATTTCGAGTTACTAACATTTAGCAACCGAACCAGTATCCAATACCCAGGTGCTACTAGGAGTACTAGCAAGGTACACATCAATAACACGTATATCAAATATACTTCTGTCGACGTTGCCAGCCTTCTTATCTACCAAGTATCTAGGGTTGTTCCGCTTCAGCGACCGCTTCTCCTCATAATCGAAGCACTTAGTCTCGGGTTTGGGTTCAACTTTGGGTTGCTACACCGAAGCAGCAACTGACTTGCTATCCATGAAGTTTCCCTCCTTGCCCTTGCCCTTCTCGAGACTAGTGGTTTTACTAACCATCAACACTTGATGCTACTTCTTGATTTCTACCTTCGCGGTGTCAAACATCGCGAACAGCTCAAGGATCATTATTTCTATCCCTAGCGTTTATAGTTCATCACCAAGTTCTAGTAGCTTAGTGATAGTGACTTGGAGAACAATATCAATCACTATCTTATCCAGAAGATCAACTCCCACTCGATTCAAGCGATTGTAGCACCCAGACAATCTGAGCACATGCTCAACGATTGAGCTATTGTTCTTCATTTTACAGGCAAAGAATCTTGTTGGAGATCTCATATCTCGCAACACGGGCACGAGCCTGAGATCCTAATTTCAGCTCTAAGAACATCTCATATGTTCCATGACGTTCAAAAAGTTTCGGAGCCTCAATTCTAAGCTGTAATGCATGACGCACTAAACTATCAAGTAGTTATCAGAACGTGCCTGTCAGATGTTCACAACATCTACAAACAATGCTAGAGGGGTTGGCGCACCGAGCGGTGCGTTAAGGACATAAGCCTTCTGTGCAGCAATGAGGACAATCCTCAGATCACGGAGCCAGTCCGCAATATTGCTACCATCATCTTTCAACTCTATTTCTCTAGGAACATATAAAAATTCAATGGAGCTACAGCGTGAGCTAGTAATCTACAACATAATTTGCAAAGACACTAATAACTATGTTCATGCTAATGAGTTCAATTAATCATATTACTTAAGAACTCCCACTCAAATTGACATCCCTCCGGTCATTCGAGTGATACATGATCCAAATTCACCAACTCAAGTCCGATCATCACATGAGTTGAGGTGGTTACAACGGTGAACATCATCATGTTGACCATATCTACTATATGACTCATGTTGGACCTTTCGGTCTCTTGTGTTTCGAGGCCATGTCTGTACATGCTAGGCTCGTCAAGTTTAACCCGAGTGTGTTGGGAAACGTGGCATGGGAAACAAAAAAATTCCTACGCACACGTAAGATCTATCCACGGTGATGAGCATCTACGAGAGGGAGAGTGGATCTACATACCCTTGTCGATCGCTAAGCGGGAAGCATTAAGAAACGCAGTTGGTGTAGTCGAACGTCTTCGCGATCCAAATCGCCGAGTGTCCCGCGATCTCATCATGATCCGTCCCGTGATCCAATCACGATCCATCCCGCGAACTCATCACGATCCATCCCGCGATCTCATCATGATCCGTCCCGCGAACTCATCACGATCTGTCTCGTAATCTTGATCACGGTCCTTTCGATCTAGCGCCGAACGGACGGCACCTCCGCGTTTAGCACACGTACAGCTTGATAACGATCTCCACCTTCTTGATCCAGCAAGAGGGAGCGGAGAGGTAGAAGATTTCTCCGGCAGCATGACGGCGCTGCGGCGATGGTGGTGGAGCTATTCCGGCAGGGCTTCGCCTAAGCACTGCAGAAAACCGATCTAGAGGAGAAGCTATGCACTAGAGGAACGGGTGGCACGTGGCTGAAAATCTTGTGCCAAAACCCTAAAATCCTCTAGTATATATAGGAGGAGAGGAGAAGGAGGCTTGGCTTCCCAAAAGGCAGCCCTTGGGTCGGCCAAACCAAGGAGGGAGGAGTCCTCCTCCTCCACTCCTAGTAGGATTAGGACTCCTTCCTTATTTGGCCCTTTTTTGCCTTTTTCCACCTTTTTCCTTTTGGGATTTTCTTCCCAATCGCATGGGCCTTGTGTGGGACTTCCACCAGCCCACAAAGGGCTGGTATTCACCTTCCCACAGCCCATGTAGCCTCTTGGGTCGAAATACCCCTCCCGATGGTCCCCCGGTACACAACCGACACTCCCGGTACACTACCGATGAGCCCAAAACTTTTACGGCGACCAAAATAGGACTACCTATATATCAATATTTACCTCCAGACCATTCCGGAGCTCCTCGTGACATCCGGGATCTCATCCGGGACTCCAAACAACCTTCGGTCACCACCATACATAACTCTATACTACCGAAACGTCACCGAACCTTAAGTGTGCAGATCCTACGGGTTCGAGAACTATGTAGACATGACCGAGACACCTCTATGGTTAATAACCAATAGAGGGACATGGATTCCAATATTGGTTCCTACATATTCTACGAAGATCTTTATCGGTCAAACCTCTATGTCAAGGATTCAGTTAATCCCGTATGATGTTCCCTTTGTTCTTCGATATGTTACTTGCTCGAGATTCGATCGTCGGTATCTCCATACCTAGTTCAACCTCGTTGCCGGCAAGTCTCTTTACTCGTTCCGTAATACAAGATCCCGTTACTAACACTTAGTCACATTGCTTGTAAGGCTTGTTGTGATGTTGTATTACCGAGTGGGCCCTAAGATACCTCTCCGTCACACGGAGTAACAAATCCCAGTCTTGATCCATGCCAACCCAACAAATAGCCTCGGAGATACCTGTAGAGTACCTTTATAGTCACCCAGTTACGTTGCGATGTTTGATACACACAAGGCACTCCTCTGGTGTCAGTGAGTTGCATGATCTCATGGTCATAGGAACAGATACTTGACATGCAGAAAACAGTATCATTAAACTAACACGATCATATGCTAGGTTTCTAGTTTGGGTCTTGTCCATCCCATCATTCTCCTAATTATGTGATCCCGTTATCAAATGACATCTCATGTACATGGCTAGGAAACCTTAACCATCTTTGATCAATGAGCTAGTCTATTAGAGGCATACTAGGGACATGGTTTTGTCTATGTATCCACACATGCATCTAAGTCTCCGATCAATACAATTATAGCATGGATAATAAACGATTATCATGAACAAGGAAATATGATAATAACTAATTTATTATTGCCTCTAGGGCATATTTCCAACAGTCTCCCACTTGCACTAGAGTCAATAATCTAGTTCACATCACCATGTGATTTGCATTGTTATGAATCTAACACCCAATGAGTTCTGGGGCTCGATCATGCTTTGCATGTGTGAGAGGTCTTATAGTCAACGGGTCTGTGACATTCAGATCCGTGTGTACTTTGCAAATTTCTATGTCAAACCATAAACACTGCTACCACACTACACTTGGTACTATTTCAAGTGGCTGCTCCACTATGCGTATCCAGATTGCTACTACGAGTCATCCGAATTGGTGTTAAAGCTTGCATCGACGTGACTCTTTACGACGAACTCTTTATCACCTCCATAATCAAGAAACATCTCCTTAGTATTTTAGTTACTAAGGATAATCTTGACCGCTATCCAGTGCTCCATTCTGGGATCACTTTGAAACCTTCCGGCCATACTTATGGCAAGGCTGACATCGGGTCTTGTGCACAACATTGCATACATGATAGAGCCTATGGCTGAAGCATAGGGGATGACACTTATCTTTTCTCTATCTTCTGCAGTCACTAGGCATTGAGTCTTACTCAACTTTATACCTTACAAATTAGGCGAGAACTCTTTCTCTGACTGATCCATTTTGAACTCTTTCAAAATCTTGTCAAGGTATATACTCATTAAAAGTCTCATCAAGTATCTTGATCTATCTCTATAGATCTTGATGCTCAATAATTAGGTAGCTTTATCTAGGTCTTCCTTTGAAAAACTCTTTTCAAACAACCCTTTATGTTTTCCAGAAATTCTATATCATTTCCGATCAACAATATGTCAACCACATATGCTTATCAGAAAATCTACAGTGCTCCCACTCACTTTATTGTAAATACAAGTTTCTCATAAACTTTGTATAGACTCAAAAACTATAATCACCTCATCAAAGTGTATATTCCAACTCCGAGATGCTTGCTTCAGTTCATAAAAGGATCATTGAAGCTTGCACACCTTTTAGCATCCTTAGGACTGACAAAACCTTATTGTTGTATCACATACAACCTTTCCTCAAGAAAGGAAACGATGTTTTGGCATCCTTCTGCTAGATTTCATAATTGAAAAATGGAGCAAGTGCTAACATAATTTTAACAAACTTTAGCATCGCTACGACAGAAAGTCTCATCGCAGTCAACTCCTTGAACTTGCCGAAACTTCTTTGCGACAAGTCGAGCTTTATAAATGGTGACATTCACCATCAGTGTCTGTCTTCATCTTAAAGGTCCATTTGTACTCGATGACCTACCGTCCAACCAGCAAGTCTACCAAAGTCTATACTTGGGTTTTATACATGGATCCTTTCTCGGATTTTATGGCCTCTAACCATTTGTCGTAACCCGGGCCCATCATCGCTTCTCCACAGCTCGTAAGTTCATCGTTGTCCAACAACATGACCTCCAAGATAGGGTTGTCGTACCGCTCAGGAGTAGTACACATCCTTGTCGACCTACGAGGTTCGATAGTAACTTGATCCGAAGCTTCATGATCATCATCATTTACTTCCTCTTCAACTGACGTAGGTTCCACAGAAACATCTTTCTACGATGCGCTACTCTCTAGTTGAAACAAAGGTTCAACAACCTCATCAAGTTCTATCTTCCTCCCACTCAATTCTTTCGAGAGAAACTTTTTCTCGAGAAAGGACCCATTTTTAGCAACAAACACTTTATGCTTGGATCTGAGATAGAAGGTTTACCCAACTGTTCTTAGGGTATTCTATGAAGATGCATTTGTCCGCTTTGGGTTCGAGCTCATTAGGTGAAAACATTTTCCACACAAGCATCGCAGCCCTAAACATTAACAAATGACAGCTTGGGTTTCTATTAAACCCTAATTCACACGGTGTTGTCTCAACGGATTTAGATGGTGCCCTATTTAAAGTGAATGTAGTTGTCTCTAATGCATAACCCCAAAATTATAGTAGCAAAACGATAAGAGACATCATAGCACGCACCATATCCAATAGAGTACGACTATAACATTTGGACACACCATCACACTATGGTGTTCCAGGTGGCGTGAGTTCTGAAACAACTTTCACATTGTCTAAAGTTGTATGCCAAACTCGTAACTCAGATATTCACCTCCACGATCATATCATGGACATTTTTATCTACTTGTCACGATGATCTTAAACTTCACTCTGAATTTGCTTGAACCTTTCAAACGATTCAGACTTGTGTTTCATTAAGTAAATATACACTATATCTACTCAAATCATCGGCGAAGGTAAGAAAATAAAGATATCCACCACACGCTATAAGACTCATTGGATTGCATACATCAACATGTATAATTTCCAATAAATCACTTGCCCGCTCCATCAAACCAGAAAACGGGGTCCTTAGTCATCTTGACCAAGAGGCATGGTTCGCAGTCTCAACCGATTCGAAATCGAATGAGTCCAAAGATCCATCAGCATGGAGTTTCTTCATGCGTTTTATACCAATAGGACATTTAGCGGTAGTGCCACAAGTATGTGGTACTATCATTATTAGCTTTGCATCTTTTGGCATCAATGTTATGAACATGTGTATTACTACGATCAAGATTCAACAAACCATTCTCACTGGGTGCATGACCATTGAAGGTATTACTCATGTAAACAAAATAACCATTATTCTCTAACTTAAATGAATAACCGTGTTGCAATAAACACGATCTAATCACGTTCATGCTCAACGCAAAACACCAAATAACACTTATTTAGGTTTGTTACTAATCCCGAAGGTAGAGAGGGCGTGCGATGTCGATCACGTCAACCTTGGAAACACTTCCAACACACATCGTCACCTCACCCTTAGCTAGTTCTCCGTTTATTCCGTAGCTTTTATTTTGAGTTACTAACATTTAGCAACCGAACCGGTATCCAATACCCAGGTGCTACTAGGAGTACTAGCAAGGTACACATCAATAACACGTATATCAAATGTACTTCTGTTAACGTTGCCAGCCTTCTTATCTACCAAGTATCTAGGGTTGTTCCGCTTCAACGACTGCTCTCCTCATAATCAAAGCATTAGTCTCGGGTTTGAGTTCAACTTTGGGTTGCTTCACTAGAGCAGCAACTGACTTGCCATCCATGAAGTTTCCCTCCTTGCTCTTCTCGAAACTAGTGGTTTTACTAACCATCAACACTTGACGCTCCTTCTTGATTTCTACCTTCGCGGTGTCAAACATCGCGAACAGCTCAGGGATCATTATTTCTATCCCTGGCGTTTTATAGTTCATCACCAAGTTCTAGTAGCTTAGTGACAGTGACTTGGAGAACTATATCAATCAGTATCTTATCTGGAATATCAACTCTCACTCGATTCAAGCGATTGTAGCACCCAGACAATCTGAGCACATGCTCAACGATTGAGCTATTCTCCTTCATCTTGCACGCAAAGAATCTTGTTGGAGATCTCATATCTCGCAACATGGGCACGAGCTTGAGATCCTAATTTCAGCTCTTAGAACATCTTATATGTTCTGTGACGTTCAAAACGTTTCGGAGCCTCAATTCTAAGCCATAATGCATGACGCACTAAACTATCAAGTAGTCATCAGAACGTGCCTGTCAGATGTTCACAACATCTACAAACGACGCTAGAGGGGTTGGCGCACCGAGCGATGCATTAAGGACATAAGCCTTCTGTGCAGCAATGAGGACAATCCTTAGATCATGGACCCAGTCCGCAATATTGCTACCAACATCTTTCAACTCTATTTCTCTAGGAACATATAAAAATTCAAGGGAGCTACAGCGCGAGCAAGTAATCTACAACATAATTTGCACAGACACTATTGACTATGTTCATGATAATGAGTTCAATTAATCATATTACATAAGAACTCCCACTCAAATTGACATCCCTCCAGTCATTCGAGTGATACATGATCCAAATTCATCAACTCAAGTCCAATCATCACGTGAGTTGAGGTGGTATCAATGGTGAACATCATCATGTTGATCATATCTACTATATGACTCATGTTCGACCTTCCGTCTCTTGTGTTCTGAGGCCATGTCTGTACATGCTAGGCTCGTCAAGTTTAACCCGAGTGTTCTGCATGTGCAACACTAGCTTGCACCCGTTGTATGTGAACGTAGAGTCTATCACACCCGATCATCACGTGGTGTCTCGACACGAAGAACTTTCGCAACGGTGCACACTCAGGGAGAACACAATTTATCTTGAAATTAAGTGAGGGATCACCTTATAATGCTACCGTCGTCCTAAGCAAAACAAGGTGCATAAAAGGATTAACATCACATGCAAATCATAAGTGACATGATATGGCCATGAACTTGTGCTTTTGATCTCCATCATGAAAGCACCGGTATGATCTCCATCGTCACTGGCATGACACCATGATCTCCATCAACATGTCGCCATCGGGGTTGTTGCGCCCAACATGCTTCTACTACTATTGCTACCGTTTAGAGATAAAGTAAAGCATTACATAGCGCTTAATGATTGACACGCGGGTCATACAATAATTAAAGACAACCCTATGGCTCCTGCCGGTTGCCATACTCATCGACATGCAATACGTGGTAGTCTATCACATGATCATCTCATACATCACATATATCACATCATGTAATTGGCCATATCATATCACAACATACCCTGCAAAAACAAGTTAGACGTCCTCTAATTGTTGTTGCATGTTTTACGTGGCTGCTACAGGTATATAGCAAGAACAATTCTCATCTACGCAAAAACCACAACGGTGATACACTAATTGCTTTTCAACCTTCTCAAGGACCGCCTTTGTCGAATCCAATCCAACTAAAGTGAGAGAAACTGGCACCCTCAAGCCATCTATGCAACAAGTTGCGGTCGAGGGAACCGGTGTCTCGTAAGCGTACGAGTAATGTTGGTCCGAGCTGCTTCATCTCACAATACCGCTGAACCAAAATCCGACCAAGGGAGGAAGCAATCTAAGCATCAACGCCCACAAACTCTTTGTGTTCTACTCGAGATCTCATCTACACATAGACCTGGCTCTGATACCACTGTTGGGGAACGTTGCATGGGAAACAAAAAATTTCCTACGCACACGCGAGATCTATCCATGGTGATGAGCATCTACGAGAGGGAGAGTGGATCTACATACCCTTGTAGATCGCTAAGCGGGAAGCGTTAAGAAACGCGGTTCGTGTAGTCGAACGTCTTCGCGATCCAAATCGCCGAGTGTCCCGCGATCTCATCACGATCCGTCCCGCGAACTCATCACGATCCATCCCGCGATCTCATCACGATCCGTCCCATGAACTCATCATGATCCGTCCCTCGAACTCATCACGATCCGTCTCGCCATCTTGATCACGGTCCTTCCAATCTAGCGCCAAACGGACGGCACCTCCGCATTCAGCACACGTACAGCTTGATGACGATCTCTGCCTTCTTGATCCAGCAAGAGGGAGCGAAGAGGTAGAAGAGTTCTCTGGCAGCGTGACGGCGCTGCGGCGATGGTGGTGGAGCTATTCCGGTAGGGCTTCGCCTAAGCACTGCAGAAAACCGATCTAGAGGAGAAGCTATGCACTAGAGGAACGGGTGGCACGTGGCTGAAAATCTTGTGCCAAAACCCTAAAATCCTCTAATATATATAGGAGGAGAGGAGGAGGAGGCTTGGCTTCCCAAAAGGCAGCCCTTGGGTCGGCCAAACCAAGAAGGGAGGAGTCCTCCTCCTCCACTCCTAGTAGGATTAGGACTCCTTCCTTATTTGGCCCTTTTTTGCCTTTTTCCACCTTTTTCCTTTTGGGCTTTTCTTCCCAGTCGCATGGGCCTTGTGTGGGAATTCCACCAGCCCACAAAGGTATGGTATTCACCTTCCCACAGACCATGTAGCCTCTTGGGTCGAAATACCCCTCCCGATGGTCCCCCGGTACACTACCAGCACTCCCGGTACACTACTGATGAGCCCGAAACTTTTCCGGCGACCAAAATAGGACTTCCAATATATCGATCTTTACCTCCGGACCATTCCCGATCTCCTCGTGACGTCCGAGATCTCATCCGGGACTCCAAACAACCTTCGGTCACCACCATACATAACTCTATACTACCGAAACGTCACCGAACCTTAAGTGTGCAGACCCTGCGGGTTCGAGAACTATGTAGACATGACCGAGACACCTCTATGATCAATAACCAATAGAGGGACCTCGATGCCCATATTGGTTCCTACATATTCTACGAAGATCTTTATCGGTCGAACCTCTGTGTCAAGGATTCAGTTAATCCCGTATGATGTTCCCTTTGTTCTTCGGTATGTTACTTGCCCAAGATTCGATCGTGGGTATCTCCATACCTAGTTCAACCTCATTACCGGCAAGTCTCTTTACTCGTTCCGTAATACAAGATCCCATGACTAACACTTAGTCACATTGCTTGCAAGGCTTGTTGTGATGTTGTATTACCGAGTGGGCCCTGAGATACCTCTGCGTCACACGGAGTAACAAATCCTAGTCTTGATCCATGCCAACCCAACAGACACCCTCAGAGATACCTATAGAGTACCTTTATAGTCACCCAGTTACATTGCGACGTTTGATACACACAAGGCACTCCTCTGGTGTCAGTGAGTTGCATGATCTCATGGTCATAGGAACAGATACTTGACATGCAAAAAACAGTAGCATTAAACTGACACGATCATATGCTACGTTTGTAGTTTGGGTCTTGTCCATCCCATCATTCCCCTAATGATGTGATCCCGTTATCAAATGTCATCTCATGTCAATGGCTAGGAAACCTTAACCATCTTTGATCAACGAGATAGTCTATTAGAGGCATACTAGGGACATGGTTTTGTCTATGTATCCACACATGCATCTAAGTCTCCGATCAATACAATTATAGCATGGATAATAAACGATGATCATGAACAAGGAAATATGATAATAACTAATTTATTATTTCCTCTAGGGCATATTTCCAACAGAGTGTTCCGCATGTGCAACACTAGCTTGCACCCGTTGTATGTGAACGTAGAGTCTATCACACCCGATCATCACGTGGTGTCTCAACACGACGAAGTTTCGCAACGGTGCACACTCGAGGAGAACACAATTCATCTTGAAATTTATGTGAGGGATCACCTTATAATGCTACCGTCGTCCTAAGCAAAACAAGGTGCATAAAAGGATTAACATCACATGCAAATCATAAGTGACATGATATGGCCATGAACTTGTGATTTTGATCTCCATCTTGAAAGCATCGACATGATCTCCATCGTCACCGGCAAGACACCATGATCTCCATCATCTTGATCTCCATCAACGTGTCGCCATCGGGGTTGTCGAGCCCAACATGCTTCTACTACTATTGCTACCGTTTAGCGATAAAGTAAAGCATTACATAGCGCTTAATGATTGACACGTAGGTCATACAACAATTAAAGACAACACTATGGCTCCTGCCGGTTACCGTACTCATCGACATGCAAGTCATGATAATCTATACATCACATGATCATCTCATACATCACATATATCACATCATGTAATTGGCCATATCACATCACAACATACCCTGCAAAAACAAGTTACACGTCCTCTAATTGTTGTTGCATGTTTTACGTGGCTGCTACGGGTATCTAGCAAGAACAATTCTCATTTACGCAAAAACCACAATGGTGATACTGTAGTTGCTTTTCAACCTTATCAAGGACCGCCTTTGTCGAATCCGATCCAACTAAAGTGAGAGAAACTGGTACCCGCAAGCCATCTATGCAACAAGTTGCGGTCGAGGGAACTGGTCTCTCGTAAGCGTACGAGTAATGTTGGTCCGGGCCGCTTCATCTCACAATACCGCTGAACCAAAATCCGACCAAGGGAGGAAGCAATCTAAGCATCAACGCCCACAAACCTTTTGTGTTCTAGTCGAGATCTCATCTACACATAGACCTAGCTTTGATACCACTGTTGGGGAACGTTGCATGGGAAACAAAAAATTTCCTACGCACACGCAAGGTCTATCCATGGTGATGAGCATCTATGAGAGGGAGAGTGGATCTACATACCCTTGTAGATTGCTAAGCGGGAAGCGTTAAGAAATGCGGTTGGTGTAGTCGAACTTCTTCGCGATCCAAATCGCCGAGCGTCCCGCGATCACATCACGATCCGTCCCGCGATCCAATCACGATCCGTCCCGCGAACTCATCACGATCCGTCCCACGATCTCATCACGATCCATCCCACGATCTCAGCACGATCCGTCTCGTGAACTCATCACGATCCGTCCTGCGATCTCATCATGAACCGTCTTGCGATCTTCATCACAGTCCTTCCGATCTAGCGCCAAACGGACGGCACCTCCGCATTCAGCACACGTACAACTTGATGACGATCTCCACCTTCTTGATCCAGCAAGAGGGAGCGGAGAGGTAGAAGAGCTCTCCGGCAGCATGATGGTGCTGCGGCGATGGTGGTGGAGCTATTCCGGCAGGGCTTCGCCTAAGCACTGCAGAAATCCGATCTAGAGGAGAAACTATGCACTAGAGGAACGGGTAGCACGTGGCTGAAAATTCTGTGCAAAACACCCAATACCACCAGTATATATAGGAGGGAGGGAGGAGGAGGGCTGGCGCAAGGCCAAGGCCCCATAGGAGTCGACCGAATCCACTAGGATTGGAGCTCCAATCCTAGTAGGACTAGGATTCGTCCCTTTTTTTCCTTTTTCCACCTTTTCCTATTGGGTTTTCTTCTCCAGCCACATGGGCCTTGTGTGGGAGTTTCCACCAGCCCACTAAGGTCTGATATTCACTCTCCCACAGCCCATGAAGCCTCTTGGGTCGAAATATCCCTCCCGATGGTCCCCCGGTACACAACCGGCACTCCCGGTACACTACCGATGAACCCAAACCTTTTACGGCGACCAAAATAGGACTACCTATATATCAATATTTACCTCCAGACCATTCCGGAGCTCCGCGTGACATCCGGGATCTCATCCGGGACTCCAAACAACCTTCGGTCACCACCATACATAACTCTATACTACCGAAACGTCACCGAACCTTAAGTGTGCAGATCCTGCGGGTTCGAGAACTATGTAGACATGACCGACACACCTCTATGGTCAATAACCAATAGAGGGACATGGATTCCCATATTGGTTCCTACATATTCTACGAAGATCTTTATCGGTCAAACCTCTATGTCAAGGATTCAGTTAATCCCGTATGATGTTCCCTTTGTTCTTCGATATGTTACTTGCTCGAGATTCGATCGTCGGTATCTCCATACCTAGTTCAACCTCGTTGCCGGCAAGTCTCTTTACTCGTTCCGTAATACAAGATCCCGTGACTAACACTTAGTCACATTGCTTGCAAGGCTTGTTGTGATGTTGTATTACCGAGTGGGCCCTAAGATACCTCTCCGTCACACGGAGTAACAAATCCCAGTCTTGATCCATGCCAACCCAACAAACAGCCTCGGAGATACCTGTAGAGTACCTTTATAGTCACCCAGTTACGTTGCGATGTTTGATACACACAAGGCACTCCTCCGGTGTCAGTGAGTTGCATGATCTCATGGTCATAGGAACAGATACTTGACATGCAGAAAACAGTATCATTAAACTAACACGATCATATGCTAGGTTTCTAGTTTGGGTCTTGTCCATCCCATCATTCTCCTAATGATGTGATCCCGTTATCAAATGACATCTCATGTCCATGGCTAGGAAACCTTAACCATCTTTGATCAATGAGCTAGTCTATTAGAGGCATACTAGGGACATGGTTTTGTCTATGTATCCACACATGCATCTAAGTCTCCGATCAATACAATTATAGCATGGATAATAAACGATTATCATGAACAAGGAAATATGATAATAACTAATTTGTTATTGCCTCTAGGGCATATTTCCAACAAAGGTTTTCTTGGTGAACAAAATGCTCATACATGCACAAGTGATAGTCACCACATACACCCACAAGCTCTTCCACAAAAGTCTGTCCAAAGCCAAATATCTAAAATCGGTGCAACCAACACTTTCCACTCGGTGCCACCGATTCCCAGACTCAGACAAACTCAGCCAAACCCTAGCTTTTTGGTGCAGCCGATTCCACTTCGGTGCCATCGAGTTTGGGTTGCCAACTTTCTATTACGCAAGTTTACAAAATTGGTCCCGCTGAGTTTTGTGAATCGGCGTCATCGAGATTGGCAATCTGAGCATTGGTTACCTTATCGGTGCAACCGAGTTTTATATATCGGTCTCACCGAGATTCAAAATTTGCTACCTTTAAGGCAACTCGGTACAACCGAGATTTACACATCGGTTCCACCGAGTCTGACTTATTAGGTGTACGGTTGGATTTTTGGAGATGCCTATATATACCCCTCCACCACCACTCACTCGAAAGAGAAGCATTCAGAACAGTTCCCCACTCATACCTACTGATTTTCTGAGAGAGAGCCACCTACTCATGTGTTGAGATCATGCCATTCATTCCTACCATATGAATCTTGATCTCTAGCCACCCCAACTTGCTTTCCACCCAATCAACCTCTTCCACCAAGCCAAATCTATGAGAGAGTGATTGTGTGTTGAGGAGTATATCATCTTGAAGCACAAGAGCAAGGAGTTCATCGACATTATCGAGCCTATTACCTTTTGGAGGGTGATGCTTCCTAGATTGGTTAGGTGTCGCTTGGGAGCCTCCTACTTCGTGTTGTGGAGTGAACCAAGAAGTTTGTAAGGGCAAGGAGATCGCCTACTTCATGAAGATCTACCCCGAGTTAGGCTAGTCCTCCGTGGACGTAGGCCGTCATGGTATACTCAAGGTTGCCGTGGAACCCTCCGTGGGTAGAGCCCTCCGTGGACTCTCGCGACTGTTACCCTCCGTGGGTTGAAGACTCCATGAACGTGGACATACGATAGCACCACCTATCGGAACCACGGGAAAAATCATCGTGTCACCAATTGCATTTGATCTTCCTACACTCTGTTTACTTACATGCTTGTCTTTACTTTCCGCTGCAATACTCATAGACATGCATGTGTAGGGCGTACTTGACTTGCTATGAATGCTAAAATCTGCCAAGACTTTAAATTGGGGGGAAATATATTTTTAATTGGTCAAGTAGTCTAATCACCCCCGGCCCCCTCTAGCACTACTTTCAATCCTACTGTACTACCTTCCTATGGGTTTATTGGCCCCCTTCGTATTTTTTTTCCAACTTTGATTGTATATATAACTAACAAATTATAAGTTGTATGTCACAAAATTTATATTGTTGGATTCATATTTGAAAGAGGTTTTCAATGATACTATTTTGAGGGTATATAATTTATTTTTAATTGTTAAATTGAAGGTCAAAGTTTAACATGAACTAAAAGGAGGGCTAATAAATCAGGATGGAGGTAGTAGATGCTTTAAATGTTACAGCTTAGAGCATCTACAACCGGACCTTGCAAATCCGGCCCCTCAAACCCCGTGGACGTGCCCGGACGCGTCCACGGACACTGACCGGTCACGCCTCAAATAAGCTCGTCCACATCCGAGTCTCTCATATTTCATCCCTACTTCCATACAAAAGCATGCAAAGGGAAATGCCTACGTATTACGTAGTACTATACTACTCATCGTCGTCGTCGGAGATGGCCTCATACGCCTGCGCCGCCCGTGCCGCCTCCATCTGCCGCCGACGAAGCCGTCTGGCCTCCGCAGCTGCCTCCGAGCGGATGAGTACAAGATGGCCAGTTGCTCGGGCCACATATCCACGACCGTCGGCACGGCCTCCTCCCCCGCATCAAGCGGGGGCGCCTCCTCCGCCGACTCCTGTTGATCCTCCCCCAGAACTAGCGGCGGCGCCTCCTCCGCCTGCTCCTGCTCCACCTCTTCCACCCCAGCTCCTCGTCTTCCATCCCCAACTCCTCTTCGTCCTCCACCTCCTCGAAATCCTCCTCCGGATCCAGAGGTATCCCCGCCTCCCTCCGTATCCGGACCTGCTCAAGGAGTGAGAGACGGTGCTGGATTGTGTAGTGTCGGCGGCGTGGGGGCATGGCCAACGGACTCGGGTGGCAGCGGCGGAAGGGAGAAGGATGATGTGTTAGGGCTAGGGGACACCGGCTTAAATAGCCGGCTATAGATAAGGGTGGGAGCCGGAGCGGCGCCATACAGTGTTCACACCGCGGCGGCGGTCGAGGCGGCCGTCGGACCGTCGGGTTTCCGGGCGAGTCCGTGTCGGACCATGCCGTCAGGCTGACGTGGCGGGCGCGCCCGGGCTCCCCTATACATGTCCCATGTTTGGACTAGAAATGAGGGGTCCTGGTTAACCCGGACATTTGAGGCCCGTCTAGATATGATGAGACAATCTTCTCAGGCGTTTGAAAAGGATACATAGGATCCACCTGTAAATGCTCTTACATTTACACTACTGATACAACCCAGGTTAATACAAGTTCCGAGACACGCTTCTCTCCAAAACTTTCAGTATATAAATCCCTGCAAAATATATGATTTCCCACCATCTCACTCTACTCCCTCCGGAGCTGCCCGCGATCCCGATGGAGGCCAGCCATGCCCACTCGTCGACCCTTTCCTCGTCCGAAACCATAATGGCCGCCCTCCTCTCATCCATTCCCCCCGTGCAGTTCCCTTCGCTGGTCCGGGCGATTACCGCGGACGCGCGCCGGCAGCGCGGCCGCCTCGCGTTCCTCCTACTATCCCCGCCGCATTTCGCCCGTGCCCTCGCGCGGCTCCGCTCTATGCCTCTCCCAGCCAAGGCCGCGCTGCTCGGCCGCGTGCTCCTCCGCTCACTCCTCATGCTGCTCCCGGCGCTCTCCCCCGACGGCTCCCACCACCTTCTCCGCCTCCCGACGCCCGACCTCGACGCCGCGCTCCTGCTCGTGGCCATGTGCGACTCCTACTCCCCGGGCGCCTCCTCCGCTTCACCTGTGGACTGGCACGCGCTGCTCGTCGACGACGTGGTGCGCACCGCGCTCTCCATCTCCGGCCTCGGCGGCACGCCCTGGGCCACCGTCGCGCCGTGCCTCGACGCGGCCGCCAAGTGCCGCCGGTTCGCGGACGTCGTGTCGGAGGACCGCGCGGTGGCCGGCGTCGGTGGCGGTGGTAACAAAAACAGCGTGGGGCGCGGAGGTGCGTCACATGCTACAGTGCTGGCGCTGCCGACCACGCCCGGGGACGGGACCCCATGCGCGATCTGCAGGGAGGAGATGGCGCCAAGGCGCGGCGGGGTGTGCGTGCTGCGGCCGTGCGGGCACCGGTTCCACTGGCCGTGCGCGCTGCGGTGGCTGGCGCGCCGCAACACCTGCCCGTGCTGCCGCGCCGAGCTACCTGCGGAGGACGCGCTCGCCGAGACCCGGCGCCTGTGGCGCGCGGTCGAGCGGATGGCGGGAGACAGCGGCGGCTGTGCGTGACAGCGCCGGCTGGATCAGAGCGCGGGTGGCATACGGGACGTGCGTTTGGACGTGCTCGTGTGTCCCGGTCTCCAGTTGCAAGTACTGGTGTCAGATTCGTGAAGATGGCGATGGCTTTGGTGGGCCCGCGTGCCGAATAATGGTGTAGGATTACTGTTAGGTACATGAACAAACGGAATGCGATCGAATGTACTACTATACTCGTAACTAAGGGTCATCATGCCGTATCATCACAGTGCAAATTGTGGGTTTAGTTTTGTGTTAGCTTTGGTGGATCCGAAGCAGGTTTCGCGGGAGAAGGTAGGTAGTATCGTCGTTTTGCAGCCTAATTGCTGCTTTTTAGGCTTCTTGGTGATGATGTTGGCGCCTCGAACAACATGCAACATGTACGTGTGGATTATTGTAAGATCGTAATACTGTAGTTCGGTTCTGTTATGGAAGCCATTGCCTGAATGGTGGTGGATCCAGTAGACAACCCTGACATTGATCTCATGAGGACGTCCTGCTGCAAAACAGGTGACTGAAAAGTTGGACGGGTCATATTTTTCAGCTTGATTTGACGACCGAGCCGAAACTGGTTGTTATGATGGTACCTATAGAACACGCAGTAAGTCTAAGATTGCACCTGATATCCCACCATGTAACATGTGCTGTAGCACATTTCTAAAAATGGATGCGCATATACCATACACTCCCTCGGTCCTATGATAATTTACGCGAGTGTAGTGTTAAAAATAGTTTTATACTTCCTCGGTCCCAAAATAATTGTCACATATTTTACACTAACTTAATATAAATTTTGTACTATAACAAAGACAACTTATTTTGGAACAGAGGAGTATTATGAAACAAAGAGAGTAGCATACACCAATTACTCGAGCTGCTACAATATCAACGGGCTATTCCAAGATGACATGACCATCATTATGGAGCCAAACACCGGCACGGCGGCACCGCGGAACTGTCCACTTCATTATGTAGCAAGGCGGGCGGATGGCCGGATGGGCATGTCGAAACAGCAAGCAGGGCAGACGGACGTGCGTGGAGTCATCTTGTTTCGGGAATCGGCACTCACTCGGTCACGCGGGCACACTCGTATGTGCATGCACCGGCGATAAGAGAGGCTTAGCTTAACGATATGTGCAAGTGAGGTGGACGTACGGGCGCCCCGCCTAAACATCGGCGTCGATCGCGTAGGGTGGGGGGAGATCGAGCTAGAGGAGAAGAGGAGGAGATTGCCGGATGGCCGGGTGGGTGATTGCGACGTCGTTTTCCGCTTTGTTCCTCCTACCCATGCAGTCCATGTCCCCCCTTGTGGGCTATACGAGCGCCCCTTCTCTGCTCGATCGCAGCATGTGCGTGTGTGCCCGTATATGCCCACCACACAGCTACAGAATTATACCGATCGTTGCGTGTTGATCTGCCAAAGAGTAAATTGTCGAAAACCACCACAATCGCGTCGCTCAGTGTTAAAAATCATCATTTTCATAAAAGTTTTTTGAAAACATTGATTTTGAGTAATTGTTTGAAGCACTAAATATTGGATTGAGAACTGTTTGATGCGAAATATGAGATGCGGGCCCACTCAGGGCTGATGTGGCACCAAAATTTAACAACGTCTGTTGAAACGTCAACGTAACGAGTGTGCATTTCATCGAGCAGCTTGTTTGCAGCGTCGGGCCACAGCTCGCGCCACCAGCACGACGCCGCACCGCCGTCCAACGACGGCATACGGCGAGCCGGGAGACGCCAACCCCGCCTCTAGTACAACTCTCCTTCTTCCTTCCCCATCCTGAGCTCCACCATCCTCGCGCCCGACACACGCCATGGTCGCGACGCCGTCATGGCCTCCGGCCACGACCTCCCTGCCAGCCGCCGCCGCCGCAGGAGCCGTTGGTGTTGCTCGTGGTGGTTTGGAGAGGCCGAGCAGCTGTGACGTCCTACAAGGCTCCCGCGACCGAGGAGGTGCCAAAGTTGACGCGTGGCGGCGCGCCATGGACGGTGGGGCGCTGGGGCGAGCGGCCTGAGAGGGCATGGCCGGTATCATGTCTAACGGGTGCGGGGCATCGTCTCCGAGTCGGAAAGGAGTCGAGGAGGTCGATGGTGAAGTGGCGTCGACGAATTTTGGAGACAAGGGTGTCCGACCGGAGAGGATGAAGAAGACGTGCGCGTTGTGGTCGGGACACCTTCATCCAATTCAAGACGCATGAGGATGTAAAGGACCAGGGGGTTGTTCCTGGTCATACTACGAGGTCGATGGAGGCCGTTAGCCACGCCGTCTATGGTGGAAGTGCTCAGACGGAGCTCTCTCTCTCTCTCTCTCTCTTGACAGAAAAAGGGAAGGGGAATCCGTATGATCTCCAGCTCCGGTGGCACACGACCGTTGCCTTGATCTACTCACGCCCTGGCTTGCCGGCCGGCAGGGCTTCGGCGGATGCGGTTGCCGGCCTTCCTGTGCGTGGCGGCGACCGTCCCTTGAGATAAATCCAACATTTTATTTTTTTATTTTTTCTACCTATGATAAATGGACCCGACATGGCAACAACGCTGACCGTCTCACCCAAAGTCCCAAAGTTGTCCAATGCCACGTGGCTCTAACAGATGGGTCTTGCTATCCAGTTGTTTTTGTCAAAACGTAGTCAAGCATCGTTTTTAATGCTTTCAGCAAACAAGTACTTAAAATCGGTGTTTTCAATGAATTTTTATGAAAATGACACTCAGCGCGACACAATTGTGATGATTTTCGGCAATTTACTCTTTTTTTTTAAAATGATGTGCCCTTGTATATACCCATCGGATTTGTAGTGGGCAGGGTCGGGACACGCAGAATGTGGGCCGTCAATCTGCATCAAAATTTGGAAAGTCGTTTATATGGATTTCATGTATGGACCCTAATAAATGGGGATATCAGTTTGGAGTAAGTTTCCAACGAACATTTTTGTTCACCAAGGGATCCATGATCAATCGAACGTTGCGCCCCTCCCTCGATCGTTTAACCAGGGAGAACCACCCAATAAGCCTATAGAGCCGAATTGACTATTTTTTCAATGCTATGAATAAAAAATTACACTTCCTTACGAAAAATAGAGAAAACCATAATTTATACTAATTGCCATGATATGAACTGTGAGTATGATATACGCCACTCATATATCTAAAAGGAGAGGAAGCGCGTCCTTCGAGAGGTCTATGTCGTAGAGCCTGTAGCCCCGAAGTATAACCCATGGTCGGCGTATCCGATCACCTTCGATCGATGCGACCACCCGACCAGTATCCTTCATGGGGGTTTGGCCGCCCTCGTCCAAAGTTCTAATGGACGGAGGAAGCAACCTTGATCTGATTTACTCAAACACAGTGAAAAGGATGGGTATAGATCCGTCAAGGATCAAACCCAGCAACACTAACTTTAAAGGAGTGATCCCAGGTGTCGAAGCCCGGTGCACGGGCTCTGTAAGCCTGGAAGTAGTGTTCGGCTCGCCCGATAACTTCCGAAACGAAGACTTGATCTTCGGCATTGTACCTTTCCGCAACAGCTATCACGCCCTGCTAGGCCGTACAACGTTCGCTCGCTTTAACGCCGTCCCACACTATGCTTACCTCAAGCTCAAGATGCCCGACTCTAAGGGGGTCATTACTATCAACGGCAACACAAAGCGCTCGCTCCGAACCAAGGAACATGCGTTGGCCTTGGTGGCCGAATTCCATTACAATGATGATCGGCAAACCCCGACATCTGTCGTAAAGGCACGTAAGATTGGGAGGCGGGCTCGGTTTCAGCCCGAACTCCCAGGACCTCCTTCTCCCCATAAATAGGGACTTGCTCCCCATTGCACAGCCCTAAGGCCAGCAAAGCACGTGCAAAGGAGGCACAACTTCGCGCTCAAGATTCCATGGGCGGCGGTGGGAGAAACTTTCAAAGGGTAAGTGTTCGGCTGGACCGAACTACTACCACTAAATGTCTTCAGACATACTACAGGTACCATCAAGGACCTGCTATAAGCATAAAACTCTTCCACACTTCGGCGACTTCTCAAGATTTTTTTCTAAGGTCCGCTCGCCGAATAGCACCACCAATAGAGGTATAAAACCCCCTAGGAGGCGCAGGAGCGGACAAACAACAGGGCACATCAAGGACGTTAGGTCACCCATCGAAGACCCCTGGTACAACCCCTCCTGTAAAATTTATATTTCACTTTCAAATACCTGTAAACAGTCGCTTTGGCAATTTGAGCAATAAGAGTTGTTGAGCAAAATATAAAAACATTATACATGGTCGCTTTGCTGTCTTTTTTATGGCACATACTCTATCTTCTCCCTCTTCTCAAAACTGTTTGGTACACATTACGATGCAACCGGCTAATAGACCGGTGGCTCGAATTTTAAAAAAAATCGCCTTAAGCACAATCGATGATGCGCTCGGCGTCTCGGAATTCGCTTTATATGCATTGGTTCCAAACTATGTCTTGGGTCAATAGTTGGGTTGCCCGGATCCTGTGCTTGCCCCTTTATGTTCCGCTCGTTCGGCTAAAAGGGCAAAGGGAGAACCACTGCGATTGTGTTTTCAGCTAGCCTGGTCAAGCACCTCAGGGAAGAAAGCCGAATACTGGCTGTCGTAGTATGCGAGAACCGGTCTGCGAATCCGAGCTTCATTGTTATACTAAAAACCTCGTTAGAGGTTATTCTGTGTCATACGTTGGGTTTGGTATTCGTACAAACCATGTGATATCAGCTTTAGCCATGGTTCACCCGAACATCACAAACCACTCGGGGCTAGTCATCAGCCCCCGCATTCCTTTTTCGCCCTCCTATGGCTAAGTGAAAGCAATAAAGAATTATGGTCTGATTGCCTTGCCGCCTCACACTACCGCCTTTGGGTATCGATAGCTCGGCTAAGGGTCACAGTGTGTAGGTAGTGACACCCCGCGTAGTATCTACATGGGGGCTAAAGTCGACGACTCGCAACTTTCAGTTCCAACAGCCACACATGATTTATAACGAATGCAAAACATAAAAGACATGATAAACCATGCATCATAGCTATAAAATCGTTAAAAGGTCTTCGGACATATTACAACGCATCTACTCATAAATGTTTTGTTTTGAACACTGAGCCTCTATTGCCCGAGCATCCTCCATCACTATGGAGAAGTATCGCTCAGGGCACCTATGCTCCTTTCTAGGAGGCGGAGGGGTAGTGGCTATCTTCGTCGGATCAAGCCCTGACCAGTGCACCTTGGCCCTTGCAAAGGCCATCCAAGCTCCCTCGATATAGGAGGAACGCTTTAGTGCATCAATCCGACGCGAGGCGTCGCTCCGCTTCTGCACCAGGCTGAAGTAGCTGCTCGACAATGGCTCATTGGGCCATAGCCGGATACAGAGATCATTCATGGCCAGCTCCGCCATCCAGTCTAGCTCCATCAGCTTCTTCAACTGCTCTATGAGGAGAGGAGAGTGCTCGGAGGCTTCAAATTGCGCCCAAAATAGCCGAGCTTCATCTCCTTCTCCCCGCAAAGCATAGAACTGGTTCGCGTCTGCTATGCTCTTCTGGAGGTCCGAGCAGGCGCCTGAGGAACGCCACACTTGGGTGAGCAATGCGAACCTGCTATCACCGAAGACACATTGCAATAAATATGACTTACCATCCATGATAGCCTTAACTTGGTGGACTTGCTCTTCAGAAAACCGCCTATCCACCCGCTCCTTTTGGAGATCAGATTTAAGAGTGGATAGTTCGGTGGCCTGCTCCTTGCCTTTCTGCTCAAGGTCCTCGCACTTCTGGCAGGCGTCCTTGAGCTCCTGCTGGATTTCCTCCACCCGAGCCTCATGCTTGGCACTTGTGGCTTTTAAAGCGGAAAGCGCAACAGCCGCTTGTTCACTCGCAGTCTTCTCATCTGCGGCCTCTTGCTTCGCCTTCTGCATCTTGGCTTCGAGTTTCTCAATTTCCTTCGCTGAGGCTGTGTAAGCATCAAACATATAACCATATCGCGTCGACAGTATGAATCACTAGTGATGAAAAATTTGGACATTACAATCTGGCTTACCTTGCGCCTCGTCGAATCTCTTCTTCAGAGCGTCAAGCTCATCTTCGGAGCTCTTGAGCTTCCGATTTAGCTCGTCTAGCTCGACGACATTAGCAGCCACCGCCGATGACGAAGCCTACAAGTAACAAACCCATATCAGATTACATGGATTCAAACCTCCGAACTATCATAAACATGACCCTATGTTCAGTCCTCTTAAGGGTTGTTAGAACATTCCGAACAAATATCGTCTTGTACAATGTTCAGACACTAATTTATGATTGACCCCCAGGTGAGTTTTTTAAACTCACCCAGGGCTCGAGGGCTGCTATACATATGACGATATCACAAATATAATAAATTAATATTCCATAAATAGAACTTTACATGGCTCACTTGGAAGCCCGTTAGGAGACCATTGAAGGCCTCCTTCAGTCCGCTATCAAGGGACCGAATGCTTTGCAAAACCGCACCCATAAGGGTGCGGTGATCCTCGGAGATGGAGGCGCTTGATAGATCCTCCTCCATAACCGGCCACCCACTGGTCAGTGGCATCGACGGTGATCGGTTAGACCGATCTCCAACCGGGGATTGAACCGGTGGCTTCGGAGGCGTGGTGCGCTCCGGAGATGACCTAGGAAGGGACTGGAAATCCCTTCGTCCGGTCTCCTCAGTGTCCGGGAGGGTCTCCTCCTCCCGGTCTTTGGTGGCCAAGGCATTAACCTCTGCCATGATGACGTCACCTCCACCATTGGTGTTCGGCTCCAAAGGAGCCTGGTGGGATGACACCTCCGCGACATCCTTCACGGCACCCGGAGGTGTGGGATGCGGCTTGGTCCCACTCTTCGCTAGCTCGGCGGGTGGGGTCTCCCCGTCCCAGACTTGGTTGATGGGGAGAACATGTGGTGGGCTGCAGATCAAAGGGCACTCACATGTTAATAACATTTAAAACTTGTCATAAATAGATCAGGGAGTCTTCAGATTCTTACCTTCGAGATGGGGGCTTGACCCTTAGGTTCCTCTGAGGAACCTTCTCAAAGTCTTTGGACTCGGTATCCAAGTTCGAACTATCGTCAAACAAAATCAACTGCGGCTGGCACGCCTTCTACGGGGCAGGAGGAGGTATGTCCTCTACGTCGTCCGGTGACGCCGCCCACTTTCTTGCGAGGGGGGAATCGCCTGCCCCCTCGTCCTCATGCTCTTCCTCTTGATTAGGCACCTTGTAAGGCACCACTTCTTCTTCTTCTCCTTCTTTTCTGGCGCCTTGTAAGGCACCACGACGAGCATCTCCGACAGCAGCTCAGACCTGGGGTCCTCGGTCTGCGGTGTCGAGCAATTGATGCCCGTGGCTTTGCTCAACCATTTCTGCAAAGATGATCGGAAAGGTTTAGATTTTCTTTCAGAAGGCAGAGGCGATCAATTGAAACTATGTTATACCTGGGAAGGAGGGTTATCGGCATGTAGGCCCCTGTCCTCCTCCTTGGCTGGCCAGCTCTCTTGAGCTTTGAACAACACCTTCCACAGCTTCTTCGGAGTGGTGCGGAAGAGCTGGCAAATAGTAGACTCATCGTCAAGCCGATAAGCCCACATGGGGAGTCTCGACGCTAACAGGGGAGGATGAGCCATCGAAGCATGATATGGACCATGTTAGCCAGCTCGATCTTGCCTTTGAGCATTGAGGCGATGCGCTTCTGCACGTTATCCACCTCCACATCCGACCCCCAGTCAAGGCCCTTTCGGAGCCATGAGGTCAATCTTGGGGGGGGGGTCTGAACTCGGCTGGAGCAGCCTGACCTTCTTCCCTTGGCTCGGTGATATAAAACCACTCTTTTTGCCAACTCTTGATGGTGTAGATGAAGGTACCGGACGGCCATCCAACGCGGGGAGCTTCTGTATGACTACCCTACCGCAGTCTGCGTGTTTGCCTGCGACACACTTCGACTTGATCTTGAACACCTTGATCCATGTTCCGAAGTGCGGTTTGACCCACAGGAAGGCCTCGCAGATGATGATGAAAGTCGATATGTGCATGAAGGAGTTCGGCGGGACGTCTTGGAAGTCGAGCCCGTAGAAGAACATGAGGCCCCTGACAAAGGGCTGGAAGCTTAGTCCCTGGATAAAGTGGGGGACAAACACCACCCTCTCACTGGGCTTGGGAGTGGGAACCACCTGATTGGGCTCAGCGGCGCGGTGGTAGACCCTGGTAGGGATGTAGCCTGCCTGTTTCAGGTCCCGGATATCCTGGTCGATGACCGTAGAAGCCTCCCACTTACCGTTGGAGCTGGAACCAGCCATGGCCGAGCTTGGAGGAGTTGTGGAAGAACTTGATCTGGGCTCTGGAGGCTCAGGAGATTGGGGAAGCAGAGGATGCGAGTGGGAAGTGCGGCTAGGCCTTGGGGTTTTCTTTCCCTTTTTTAGGGCTTGTCACCGGTTACCCTTCCTTTACTGCGTTGTTAATCCATCCGCTTCCCAAGATGTGTGTGACATTATATGTGCATGATTAATCATATCCTGTGTGAAACAAGGCACGATTTATGCATTAATGGATCGTGTTGATGGAAAAAACGGCCTCGAACTACGAATCGAATTTTTTCAACTAGCTCAATGGTCGTGGTGGGCCGTGACCTTTCCTTAGAAAGGTTGTCAGGAAACACTGTTTTCTCCTTAATGCTTGGCCTTCGGGGCTCAGCTATTCATGGTGTTCGGGTGATTCACTGATCGGGAAAACTACATGTCATCGGAGGCCGAACTAAACTCGGCCGATCACTGATTGGGGATAAGAAATCGCCTCGCAAGCCGAAGACTCTGATCAAGCGAAGCTGGAGCTAAGATCTTTGGCGTTGGATGCTAGTTCGGGGGCTACTGAGGGAGTCCTGGTTTAAGGGGTCCTTGGGAGGCCGACCTATTTCTCATTGGCCGGACTATATGGGCCATTTACCGAGCATTGGATTGATCAAAGGCCCTGTCTCCAGGAAGGAAGCTTCGGGATCATGGCGTGTCCTCCAAGAATGGAATAGTGGATAGGCATGTTTTCCCTTCAATGTGTAACCGACCATGCGTAAACCCTAGGTACCATCGATGTCTATATAAGCCGGAGGGTTTTAGGTTGTAGACGAAACAACAACTCATCTAGGGTTTAGCTATTCGATCTCGAGGTAGATCAACTCTGTAACCTTCATATCATCAGTATAATCAAGTAGGAGTAGGGTTTTACTTCCATAGGACGACCTGAACTTGGGTAAACATCGTCTCCTTCGTCCCCTGTTACTATTGATCCTAGTCTCACAGCTCGGGACCCCCTACCCAAGATCCGTCGGTTTTGACACCGACACCTAGCGTGTAGCGCTAGACGCCAAGTACCCTGGTGCCTGGTCCTGGAGTCCGAGGAGGACTCTTGCCTTGGATGCCAAACCGACTTTGAGGAGGCTCTTTCTCCAAGAAATGACCCTAGGGCTCAACATATAAACAGAGGGGCAGGGCTAGCACCCGAAACACATCAAGATTTCCCCAATCCGTGTGCGGGCTACCCCACCCCCTATATTTTATCCTCCGTCATAGTTTTTGTTGTGCTTGGAGAAGCCCTGCGGAGATTGTTCTTCACCACCATCGTCACCATGCCGTTGTCCTGATGGAACTCATCTACTACTTCGCCTCTCTTGCTAGATCAAGAAGGCGAGGACGTCATCAAGTTATACGTGTGTTGAACGCTACGTTCAGCACTAGATCATGATTGGATCGCGGGACGTCTTGCGATTTGGATCGCGAAGACATTTGACTACATCAACCGTGTTTCTTAAACGCTTTCGCTTAGCGATCTGCAAGGGAATGTAAGTCCACCCCCTCTTGTAGCTATGCATCTCCAAGGATAGATCTTTCGTGTGCGTAGGATTTTTTTTGTTTCCCATGCAACGTTCCCCAAAAGTGGCATCATGAGCTAGGTTTATGCGTAGATGATATGCACGAGTAGAACACAAAGAGTTTGTGGGCGTTGATGTTAAGATTGCTTACCTCCTTAGTCTTATCTTGATTTGGCGGTATTGTGGGATGAAGCGGCTCGGACCAACCTTACTCGTCCACGGACGAGAGACCGGTTCCATCGACAGACATGTAACTTTGTTGCATAAGATGGTTGGCGGGTGTATGTCTCTCCCACCTTAGTTGAATCGGATTCGGCAAAGGCGGTCATTGTAGAAGGTCAAATAGCAACTTATATATCACCGTTGTGGTCTTGCATAGGTAAGAAGCGTTCTTGCTAGGTACCCATAGCAGCCACGTAAAACATGTGACAACAAATTAGAGGACATCTAACTTGTTTTTTCAGGGTATGTTATGATTTGATATGGCCAAAGACATGATGAAATGTATTTGATGTATGAGATGATCATGTGTTTTAATAGTTTATATCGACTTGCATGTCGATGCATACGACAATCGGTAGGAGGCATAGGGTTGTCTTTAATTATTGTATGACCTGCATGCCAATCTTTAAGTGCTATGTAATGCTTTACTTTATTGCTAAGCGGTAGCAATAGTCGTAGAATCATGGTTGTCGTGACAACCCCGATGGCAACACGATGATGGACATCATGGTGTGGTGCCGATGACGATGGAGATCATGCCGGTGCTTTGGAGATGGAGATAAAAAGCACAAGTTCATGGCCATATCCTGTCACTTATGATTTGCATGTGATGTTAATCCTTTTATGCATCTTATTATGCTTAGGACAATAGTAGAATTCTAAGGTGATCCCTCACTAAACTTTCAAGATAAAATTGTGTTCTCCCCGAGTGTGCACCGTTGCAAAAGTTTGTCGTTTCGAAGCACCACGTGATGATCGGGTGTGATAGACTCTACATTGACATACAACGGGTGCAAGCTAGTTTTGCATATGCGGAACGCCCAGGATAAACTTGATGAGACTAACACGTACAGACACCACGTGATGATCGGGTGTGATAGACTCTACGTTCACATACAACGGGTGCGAGCCAGTGTTGCTCGTGCAGAACACTCGGGTTAAACTTGACGAGCCTAGCATGTACAGACATGGCCTCGGAACACAAGAGACTGAAAGGTCGAACATGAGTCATATAGTAGATATGATCAACAGGGAGATGTTCACCATTGAAGCCACCTCATCTCAAGTGATGATCAGACTTGGGATGGTGGATTTGGATCATGTTGCACTCTGATGGCCGGAGGAATGTCAATTTGAGTGGGAGTTTTGAGTAATATGATTAACTAAACTCATTATCATGAACATAGTCTAAAGTTTTCTTTGCAGAATTATGTTGTAGATCCATAGCTTGCATTGTAGCTCCCCTGTGTTTTTGATACGTTCCTAGAGAAAATATAGTTGAAAGATGATGGTAGCAATTATGCGGGCTAGGTCCGTGATTAGAAGATTGTCCTAAGTTGATGCACAGAAGGCTTATGTCCTTAATGCACCGCTCGGTGCGCCACCCCCTCAAGCGGCGACTACGGATGTTGTGAACATCTGTCAGGCACGTTCTGATGACTACTTGATAGTTCTGCGTGTCATGCATTACGACTTAGAATTCAGGCTCCAAATACCTTTTGAACGTCACAGAGCATATGTGATGTTCCAAGAGCTGAAATTGTATTTCAGGCTCGTGCCCGTGTTGAGAGGTACGAGACCCCCAACAAGATTATTTGCCTGCAAGATGAAGGAGAATACCTCAATCGGTGAGCATGTGCTCAGATTGTCTGGGTGCTATAATCGCTTGAATAGAGTGGGAGTTGATCTTCCAAATAAGATAGTGATAGATATAGTTCTCCAAGTCACTGCCACCAAGCTACTAGAGCTTTGTGATGAACTATAAACATGCCAGAGATGGAAATGATGATCCCTGAGCTATTGGCGATGTTTGACACTGCAAAGGTAGAAATCAAGAAGGAGCATCAAGTGTTGATGGTTAGTAAAACCACTAGTTTCGAGAAGGGCAAGGGCTAGAAGGGAAACTTCATGAATGGCAAGCCAATTGCCGCTCCAGTGAAGAAACCCAAGGTTGAACCCAAACACGAGAGAAAGTGCTTCTATAATAAGGGGAACGATCACTAGTAGCGGAAATGCCCCAAATCTTGGCAGATAAGAAGTGTAGCAATGTCAACAGAAGTATATTTGATATACATGTCATTGATGTGTACCTTACTAGTACTCCTAGTAGCACCTGGGTATTAGATACTGGTTCAGTTGCTAATGTTAGTGACTCGAAATAAAAGCTGTGGAATAAACAGAGACTAGCTAAAGGGCGAGGTGGCGATGTGTGTTGGAAGTGTTTCCAAGGTTGATGAGATCACCATCGCACGCTCACTCTACCTTAGGGATTAGTGTTGAACATAAATAAATGTTATTTGGTGTTTGTGTTGAGCATGAGCATGATTAGATCATGTTTATTGCAAACCAATTATTCATTTAAGTCGGAGAATAATAGTTATTCTGTTTACATGAATGATACCTTCATTGTTCATGCATGCAATGCGAATGGTTTATTGAATCTCGATCGTAGTGATACAAATATTCATAATATTGATGCCAAAAGATGTGAAGTTAATAATGATAGTACCACATATTTGTGGCACTGCCGCTAAGGTCATATTGGTGTAAAGCGCATGAAGAAACTCCATTCCGATGGATGTTTGGACTCACTCAATTTCGAATCGCTTGAGATATGCGGACCATGCCTCATGGGCAAGATGACTAAAACCCACTTTTCTGATATGATGGAGAAGGCAAGTGAATTATTGGAAATGATACATGTTGATGTATGCAGTCCAATGAGTGTTGTAGCGTGCAGTTGATATCGTTATTTTCTTACCTTTCGCTAATGATTTGAGTAGATATGGGTATATTTGTCTAATGAACCAGAAGTCTAAAACATTTGAAAAGTTCAAGCAATTTCAGAGTGAAGTTGAAGATCATCGTGACAAGATAAAATGTCTACGATATGATCGTGGAGGTTAATATCTGAGTTACGAGTTTGGTATGCAACTTAAGACAATGTGGAAATTATTTCACAACTCACACCGCCTAGAACACTAGAGTGTGATGGTGTGTCCGAACATCATGTTCGTGCTCTATTGGATATGGTGCGTACTGCGATGTCTCTTTCCGATTTGCCACTATCATTTTGAGGGTTATGCATTAGAGACAACTACATTCACTTTAATAGGGCACCATATAAATCTGTTGAGATGACACCGTATGAATTATGGTTTGGCACAAACCTAAGCCGTCATTTTTTGAGTTGGGGAATACGATGCTTATGCAAAAATACTTCAACCTGATAAGCTCGAACCTAAAGGGGACAAATGTGTCTTCATAGGATACTCTAAGGAAACAGTTGGGTATACCTTCTATCTCAGATCCAAGGACAAAGTGTTTTTTGCTAAAAACGGGTACTTACTCGATAAAGAGTTTATCTCGAAAGAATTGAGTGGGAGGAAGGTAGAACTTGATGAGGTTATTAAATCACCACTTCAGTTAGAAGGTAGCATGATGCAGAAAGATGTTTCTACGGCGTCTACACCAAATTGAAGAGGAAGCTAATGATGCTGATCATGAAACTACGGATCAAGTTACTCGAACCTCATAGGTTGACGAGGGCACGTACTGCCTCAAGTGGTACGGCAATCCTGTCTTGGAGGCCATGTTGTTAGAAAACAGTGAACCTACGATGTATGAAGAAGCGACGATGGGCCCAGATTCAACCAAATGGCTAGGAGCTATGAAATTCGAGATAGGACTCATGTATGGAAACCAATTATTGACTTTGGTAGACTTGCCCGATGAACGGCGGTCCGTTAAGTACAAATGGATCTTTAAGAAGCAGACAAACGTTGATGGTAAATGTCACCATTTATGAAGTTCGACTTGTTGCAAAGTAGTTTCCGACAATTTGAAGGAGTTGACTACGATGAGGCTCTCTCACCCGTAGCGATGCTGAAGTCTGTCAGAATTATGTTAGCAGTTGCTGCATTTATCGATTATGAAATCTGGCAGATGGATGTCAAAACATCATTTCCTTAACGGTTTCCTTGAGGAAAGGTTGTATATGATACAACCAAAAGGTTTTGTCAGTCCTAAGGATGCTAAAAGGTATGCAAGCTCTAGCGATGCTTCTATGGACTGGAGCAAGCATCTCAAAGATGGAATATACGCTTTCATAAGGTGATCAAAGCTTTTGGGTTTATACAAAGTTTGTAAGAAACTTGTATTTACAAGAAAGTGAGTGGGAGCACTATAGAATTTCTGATGAGTATATGTGGATGACATATTGTTGATCGAAAATGATGTAAAATTTCTAGAAAGCATAAAGGGTTTTTAGAAAGTAGTTTTTCAAAGGAAGACCTGGATAAAGCTACTTGAATATTGGGCATCAAGATGTATAGAGATAGATCAAGACGCATGATAAGATTTTTTAATAAGGACATACCTTGACAAGATTTTGAAGGAGTTCAAAATGGATCAGTCCAAGAAGGAGTTATAGCCTGATTTGTAAGGTGTGAAGTTGAGTAAGACTCAAAGCTCGACCATGACAGAGAAAGAGAAAAGACAAAGGTTGTCCCCTATGCCTTATCCATAGGCTCTATATAGTATGCCATGTTGTGTACCTCACCTGGTGTGTGCCTTGCCATGAGTCTCTCAAGGGATACATGAGTGATCTAGGAGTGTATCACTAGACATTGGTCAAAATTATCCTTGGTAACTAGAGGACTAAGGAAATGTTCCTAAATAATGGAGGTGATGAAGAGTTCGTCGTAAAGGGTTAAGTCGATGCAAGCTTTGTCACCAATCTAGATGAATCTAAGTAGCAAACCGGGTACATATAGTGGAGTAGTCATTTGGAATAGCTCGAAGTGGGGCGTAGTAGCAGAATCTACAGTATGACATATAGATTTGCAAAGTACACACGTATCTCAATGTTTCAGACTATTTACTAAAACCTCTCTCACAAGCAAAACATGATGAAACCCGATAACTCATTGGGTGTTAATCATATGGTGATGTGAACTAGATTATTGACTCTAGTGCAAGTGGGAGACTATTGGAAATATGCCCTACAGGCAATAATAAATTAGGTATTACCATATTTACTTGTTCATGACAATCGTTCATTATACATGCTAGAGTTGTATTGATCGGAAACTCAGATACATCTGTGCATACATAGACAACACTATGTCCCTAGTGAGCCTATACTAGACTAGCTCGTTGATCACAGATGGTCAAGGTTTCCTGATCATAGACAAGAGTTGTCATATGATAACGGGATCATATCATTAGGATAATGATATGATGGAAAAGACCCAAAATTATGAACGTAGCATATGATCGTGTCAGTTTATTGCTATGGTTTTCTGCATGTCAAGTATCTGATCCTATGACCATGAGATCATGCAACTCACTTACACCAGAGGAGTACCCACTAGAGGAGTACCTTGTGTGTATCAAACGTTGCAACGTAATTGGGTGACTATAAAGGTGCTCTACAGGTATCTCTGAGGCTGTCCGTTGAGTTGGCATGGATCAAGACTGGGATTTGTTACTCCGTATGACAGATATGTACCTTAGGGCCCACTCAGTAATACCACATCATAATGAAGTTGCAAGCAAAGTGACTAAAGATTTAGCTAGATGATCTGGTATTGCGGAACGAGTAAAGAGACTTGCCAGTAACGAGATTGAACTAGGTATGGAGATACCGACGATTGAATCTCGGGAAAGTAACATACCGATGGACAAAGGGAACTACATACGAGATTAACTGAATCCCTGACATAGAGGTTCAACCAATAAAGATCTTCGTAGAATATGCAGGGACCAATATGGACATCCAGGTCCCGATATTGGTTGTTGATTGTAGAGGTGTCTCAGTTAGGTCTGCATAGTTCTCAAACCCGCAAGGTCTACACACTTAAATTTTGTTGACGATATAAGTATAGTTGAGTTATTATGTTGGTGATCGAAGGTTGTTTAGTGTTTCGGATGAGATCAGGAACATGACGAGGAGCTCCAGAATAGTCCGGAGGTAAAGACTGATATATGGGATAATACTGTTTGTTCTTCGAAGGGTTTCGAAATTCACCGGAAGAGGTTTCGGATGTTTCCGGAAATGTTCGGGTACTAGATCACTTTATTTGGGCCAAGGGGTAAAGCCCACGAGGCTTTAGGAAGGGGCAAAAGGAGTTTTGCAAAGTCTACGGGTCAGACGCCAAGGACCCTGGCGTCTGGTCTTGGAGTCCGAGGAGGACTCTTGCCTTGCGTACCAAACCAACTTTGAGGAGGCTCTTTCTCCAAGAAACGACCCTAGGGCTCAACATATAAATAGTGGGGCAGGGCTAGCACCCAAAACACATCAAGATTTCCCAAGACGTGTGTCAACAACCGCGCCCCCTCTAGTTTATCATCCTTCATAGTTTCCATTGTGCTTGGCGAAGCCCTACGGCAATTGTTCTTCACCACCACCATCACCACACCATTGTGCTTCCAGAACTCATCTACTACTCCGCCCCCTTGCTGGATCAAGAAGGTGAAGACGCCATCAAGTTGTACGTGTGTTGAATGCGGAGGTGCCATCCCTTCGGCACTAGATCATGATTGGATCGCAGGATGGCTTTCGATTTGGATTGTGAAGATGTTCGACTACATCAACCATGTTTCTTAAACTCTTCCGCTTAGCGATCAACAAGGGTATGTAGATCCACCCCCTCTCGTAGCTATGCATCTCCATGGATAGATCTTGCATGTGCGTAGGAATTTTCTTTCCCATGCAACGTTCCCCAACACCACGTATCACCGTGGGGAACTCAAGCCAATGCACCAATTACAATGACAAGAACGCACTAGTACTCAAGTCCCTCTCTCCCAAATCCCACCACAACAACTAATGCCATGGAGGAATATGAGAGGAAGAACAAAGGAGGAGAACACCAAAGAACTACAAGATCTATATCCAAAGGCACTACTGCAGGATGGTCCAAAGATGACACATCAATCAGAGACCCTTCGACGAAACTGTGTGCGATCCACCAATCGCCAACGGTATAGTTCAAGCTCCATCACCAATGGCATGAACTGTGTGCGATGGTGGATCCATCAAATACGATTCAAAAAATAGTTACTTGCGCAATCCACGGCAAGCAGTTTATTCTTATGAACTATTTGGGATTAGCTAAGATAATAGATACAATTAACAAAACTACGTACGTGTGCGAAGTACGGCACATAGTTCAATCGGATAAACTGTTTGCGCTGATCCAGCAGAACACAAACGGGTTAGCGTAAGAAGGTCTGTGTGATATGCCTCAATTGGTTCATTCATCAGAATTGTGTGGGAAGACCAATAATAACCGAAACAATTCATCCGGACAAGTTGTGTGTGTTGTAGGTAGACAGTTGCTGGCAAACAATTGTCTGCAATTGATGAAATCATTACCGATGGTATGTACGGAAGTGTCGTTTGCTCGTATTAATGTCGCAGACGTTTTATTATTATTACCAGTTTGATTGCGCATCACCTCTTCTTCCTGTCTCATGTCTTGTCAGCGCATTTTTCCCCGAGGATTCTAGTGAACACTTCGGCACCACACCAGCGTTTCTTTTGGCCATGTTCCCACGCGGAACCACGCATGTTCACGTGCAAGCTTCCCCATTTGTGTCCTGCCGAAAGCAAATGAGCATAAGAGCCTGCGCGCGTCACACGCGGATGCACACCTAGTGCAGTCTATCCCATCTACGAAGCATGCCAACCCGACCAAGCGCCACCTCTGCCATCAACGTCCTCGACGACAAAAATGATCCGGTGCAGCCAAAACGACATGTAGAGGCCGATGGCGTGTGCAGGGATGCGCCGAACAATGCTGTGCTACACGCCATCACATGGGTTGAGCAGACCCTTGGCGCAGGGCACGACAGTGTCGCTGAGCAACATATCCGCCTCACCGCCGAGAGGCTGCAGCGCGCCGCACAAGAAGATCATTGGTGGTGCTCCGTAGAGAAAAACATGCGCGTCCACACCGAGAGGGCAAGGCATGCCGCACAACAAGACAGATGGAGGGCCACAAAGCAAGAGGCGCGGCGCACGATAGAGCAAGAGAGGTTACATCCCCGCTTGGCTGCTATCCCACCCGACATGACGTTGCAGCTGTGTCCAAGGCACGTGACTGGCCCTATTTCTCGCCAGGAATGGGCAGCGACCGTTTGCACCATACTTGCACCAGAGCCCGACCGCACTATACCTGCACTAGACGCCAGCGATGCCATTTGCATGGGTAATGCCACTCGCCTTGTCCACGCCCCCTCGATGCCAACGGGCTCATTGGTAGGCACGAGCACCTCCTTGCCCTAGGTGTCCAGCATGGAGCAGTAGAAGAAAATGGTTGTTGCATCCTTGAGATGGTAATCTCCGAAGAAATAGCTAGCTTGGAGCTTGAGATTGCGCTCCAGCTATACCACGAGCGTGTAAACCGCATGGACGAACGCCTGACCGAGTTTAGGCACAACCAAGAGCTTCCGTAGGTTAGGGTGTAGTCATGGACGCGTTTTGTTTTTTTGAATTGTTTTGATGTCAATCCCAAGGTCTGGACAACAATCACAATATTGATATGTTTTTATGTGTGAATGACTTATGTTCTATTTTATGTTTCAATATGTGTAAAAGACTAAAAGGCTAACAGTTAGAGCCATAAAATCAGTATGAAAACAGATAGAAATGTGAAACTAATAATATATATTGATTGTTGAATAGCTCATTGAAGACATGATACATATACAATATATATCATCACATATACGCTATGATAGTACTTAACTAATACGTACAATGACTAAAAACTAAACTAATAATAACCCCTCCTTGAGTGGGGAGCAGTAAAAGGGCAGCCTCACGCCAGCAACTCCCTGGTGCATGGTGGCTTCCCAATGCGGAGGGAGTTTGCCGCCTCCTTCGCCTTGTGGCGCTCGACGTGTCGATCAGCCTCTTGCTGGCGGAGGCGCCCAACCATGCAGGACAGTTCACTGGGCGCCCACTAGAGCTCTTTGGCGGTGGCATGCTCGAGCTTATTGGCCCATGCCCACACAGCGGTGAGGCGCCTAGCGCCTTTGGCTTTCATTGCGTGGTACCGACCGTCTTCGTACACCTCCACCGCTCGTCGACTCGCCTGCCGCCAAAGATCCAACTCCTCCTTTTACCTTGCGATACTAAGGGCATTCCAGGCTAGGAGTTTCCCGGCGCGCTCCTCAGCCCACTCCTTCTTGAACGCCACCTGCCTGGCTCGCTTAGTCGACGGCAGTGCCTTCCACAAAGCCAGATTGTACTGGCCCCAAAACCAATCTTTAGTTGGGGGGTTTGGCACGACCTCCTCTGGGGCGCAAAGGGGTCTTCCTCATTGCTGCATTTCGCCATGACATCGCGGGGTAGCGCCTCCTCCTCTGCTTGTGCATAGATCGACTGCGCCATGGCAGATTTTTGTGCGAGGGGTGGGATAGAGAGACGAGAGAATGCAAGCGGTATGATGTCTCGAGGGGCATCATTTATAGGCGACTGGAATCATGATCGATGCCAGCAGTGATTGCACACGTTTTCCTAGTCAACAGTCGTGTGTGAATTAACATCACCGGCGGTTCCCAATGCATGATCGCGTGTGATTAATAGCCCGCGAAAATTGTCTTCCAAAACTCGAAACGCGAAACAGAGCCCAATCATGCGGGACACGTTTGTTTTGCCAAATATTTACATTCTCTATCCAAATTTAATGCATGCGTGTCATTTGTGTTACGGAAGCAAGTCTGAGATCAGTAACCATGACATCTTGGCCCCATGTCGGTAAATCATGCATATTTTCATGTACTTTAGAATTCAGAGCATCTTTCATTTTTTTTTAATTTAGAACCTAGATTCTCAATGCTTTTTTTCCAAACCGTCACTCAAGATGTTTGGAACTCCTTCAAATTTATTGCACGTGGCATATATGTATGCAAGCAAGTAGTACATAAATATGATTTTCCATCAGTTTTTTGCTTGATCTAGCTTGTTCATGTGCTTCAGTTTTGAACTATGGCCATTAAATTTCTATAAACTAACTTAGTGTATAATAATATCAATAGAATGCCATTTAAAAAAAAAATTAGGATGCGGGTCGTATTTGTGCATTGTATCAATGAAAAAACTAGGTCGAATGAGACAACGATTGGCGGTTCATCATCACACATGGCGCTAGGTTCCTTCTTGAAACCACGCGCCTTCATGTGATGCTCGTGTTTGTGAGAGGCTTGTGTCTAAAGCTAGGGATTTCTTAGGCGGGTATTGGAGTCCCATCTCCGTCCCCATCACCGCCCTCCCATCCCCATCCCCGTCTACCTACCCGTGCATGGGGATAAATATTTCCCATACACATCCTCATCGGGTTCTTTATCATCGCGGGGAAACTCACACATGCATTTAAGAACAACCTTCGCGTATTTTAGTAGAAAAAATAGTATTTCAACGCAACAAATGATATGTTGTGGCTAGGTTTGGGATTTCTTAAGGAATTTTGGGCCAAAGGGTGGGATGTGTGTAAATTTAGGTGACCTAGGCCACAAATTATTTGGGGTCTACTAATTTTAGAGCCCACGTGTAAGTACTTAAATTCATGGGTAAGGCGGGTAATGCTATCCCATCCTCATCCCCGTGTTGCACGCTCGGTAAGGTATTTGACCCACAAACTTCTCGATGGGCATTCAAGCTGGCACCCGTGCCCTGATGGAGTAATTATCCATGCGAACGCGGGTATAGTTAACCATGCCTTGCCAGCTTGACATGTGTCAAAGCTTATCTTGAACAAGTCATTACTTTGATCATGACATCTTGGCACCATGCCGAGAAATCATGCATATTTTCATGTACTTCGACGCATTTTTCAAATTTTGACTTTAAAAACCTAGATTCCCAATGCTCTTGTGTCAAAACCGTCACTCAAGATGTTTGGAACTCATTCAAGTCTATTGCAAGTGGCATATATACGGAAGCAAGTAGTACATAAATAAGATTTTCCAGCGGTTTTTTGCTTCACGTTTGTTGGATTCGAGCTCTACAAAACCTTTAAGGTTCGAACACAGGGGCATGTGCAAAGGTTCCCCGGCCTCACCGAACCTAGCTTGCTACTCGATGGTTACTACGGCGAACTCGCTTGATGACGAGGAAGAAGATGGACATGGCAGTTTACCCAGGTTCGGGCCACTGTGAAGTGTAATACCCTACTCCTGCTTTGGTGGATTTCCTCTCGTGGAGCTTTTGGTGGATGAACTAGTATAGTGGGCTTGAGTCTCACGAGGGCGCTCAAGAAGTGTTCTTGGTTCTCTCCTTGCGGTGGTGCATCGAGTGGCTAAGTGTTAGATCGGATCCCCTCTACGGTGCGACCTAGCTTCTATATATAGCGGTGGCCCGGGTCCTCTTCCCTTATCACAATGGCGGGAAGGAATCCCACAACGGCCAATTTTGAAGGGGGACAGGAGTACATCCACACCCTGTCCAAAGATGGTCTTCGCCTGCAAAGTAGCTGTTGCTCATGCACTAGTGGGCTCGGCGATGACATCTGTCTTGTGGGGCTCGTGGTCGTGGTCTCGTTGCACTGGAAGAGAAACCTTTGGGCAGCGCTTTGGAAACTCGCGTATGTCCTTGCTCCCTTTGCACCAAAGAGGAAACTGCGCCGCCTGGCACGCTGGCGCCCTCCTGTCCTTCCATGCGTCACCTTTGATTCCTGAGGCCGGGCCCTACATAGAGATGTTCACCGCTTAGGAGGGGGCCCGAGGAGGCCCATCCTTGCTGGTCTTGATGCTGTTCTTCCTCACGAGCCTAGGGTCCTCGCAAGGGCCTTGTCTTGAGTCACGCCGCACCAGGCCATGCCTGGCTGACAAGTGGGCCATGCCCTGGCTCGTAGGCAGGCAGGACTGGGTACCCCCATTCCTAGAACACCGACAGTAGCCCCCGGGACCTAGGCGTGCTCGTGCTAGCTTCAGAGCGAAGCTTTTAAGATGGCCCAAAGTGCCAGGGGACCCAAATGCCCACGGGCCAGGCTTTTACAAGCGTCGGACGCCCGCGCGATGATGCTCCAGCTCCCCGAAGGCGTCAGGATTCATCATAAGTCAAACCGATGCGACGCCTATGCACAGCGCCAACCATCATTACCTTCCCTTGAATGCTACTGCCGCCTAGGCCCTCCCTCCTCGGGCCACGTGGATGTGACCCTTCAGAGTCCGCATGCCTCCCGGGTTGCGAGGGGGCGTCGGTTGGCCCCCGACTGTACATAAGCCAACGAGGGGGATAAAACCCTCACAACACCTTCATCTTCTTCGCCCTCCAATCTTCAAGCCGCCGCACTCCCATTCATGGCTCCAGTGAGGAAGCATTCCTCCGCTGAGAAGGGGAAGGCCCCCGAGGACAGCCCCGCTCCACCGCCACCAAAGAGGGGCCGTGGCCGTCCCCGGAAGTACGCCGTGACGCTGGTGGTGGCTTCCCGAGGGCACGGTCGTACTCCAGCACGGCTGGGGTTGTCATCGGCGACCGCGGCACGGGCCCGATTGACGCGGGCTCCCGTGGTAGTTGAAGTAGTGGAGCCCGCGGTGGGAGGGCGGCCGCAACGGCCCTACCACCACGTCCGCGGCGCCATACGGTTGACATGTCCCGGGAGTTCGTGGTGTGGGCGGAGAGGCCGAAGGCCGCCTGGCTTCAACTCCCGAACTCCTTTGCGGGGGCACTGCCGGCCAGGGGCCCACTAGCCTATGGCTGTAGGCCGTCGACTGCTGCAGTGCGGCGTCATGGGTGGAGGTTGAGGTCACCCAGAGGGGCTACATGTACCTGGTTTGCGGGTGGCAAACATTTGCCCGCGCCCGCGACCTGATGGGGAGGCGCATCCTCCACTTCAAGTTCGATGGGGAGGCGACGCTCATCGTCAAGGTCTTTCGTGGCGAGGGTGAATGCCTGGGGTGCTGCCCGGAAGACGTTGGCCGAGGCGATGAGATTGCCCTTCACGACGAGCGCCACTCCTCCAGCGATAGCGACACCCCCTTCGAGGGGAGCCCGAGCGACAGCAACGACAATGACGACAACAGCTATGAGGCCACCACAGGCTTGGAGTGGACGACAAGAAGCCTACCACGGAGCCACAAGACTGCTAGGCGTGGGCCCCCACAGGCTTGTCGTCTCCCGACAGGTCTCCTAACCCAAATCTTTAGGTTACAAATTCCCAAATATTCCCCCAACATCAGAAGGAGCCACACAAATACTTTGCCGCCGCCAGAAGCCTCTGTTCCTGAGAGATCCAATCTTGGAGCCTTTTCCGGTAATCTACCGAAGGGGGTTCCGATCACGGAGGGCATCTACATCAACTCCATTGCCCCTCCGATGATGCGTGAGTATTCCACCACAGAGCTACGGGTCCATAGCTAGTAGCTAGATGGCTTCTTCTCCCTCTTTGATCTTTAATACCATGTTCTTCATGATCTTCATGGGGATCTATCTAATGTAATCCTCTTTTGTGGTGTGTTTGTCAAGATCCGATGAATTGTGAATTTATTTTCAGATTATCCATGAATCTTATTTGAATCTCCTCTGAATTATTATATGCATGATTTCATATCCTTGCAAGTCTCTTCGAGTTATTTGTTTGGTTTGGCCAACTAGATTGGTAATTCTTGTAATGGGAGAAGTGCTTGGTTTTGTGTTTAATCTTGTGGTGGCCTCACCCAGTGACATAGTAGAGGTAGTGAGACACGTATTGTATTGTTGCCATCAAGGATAACAATATGGGGTATTCATCATATTTCTTGATTTTATTCCTCTACATCATGTCATCTTTCTTAATGTGTTACTTTGTTCTTCATGAACTTAATACTCTAGATGCAGGCAAGAGTTGGTCGATGTGTGGAGTAATAGTAGTAGATGCAGAATTGTTTTGGTCTACTTGATACGAACGTGATGCCTATATGCATGATCATTGCCTTGGATAACTACATGATTATTCGCTTTTCTATCAGTTGCTTGACAGTAATTTGTATACGCACCATGATATTTTCCTTCGAGAGAGAAACCTCTAGTGAAACCTATGGCCCCGGGGTCTACTTTCCATAATATACTTTCAAATCTATAAACCAAAAATACCAAAAATACTTCGCTGCAATTTATTTACCTTTTACTTTCCATTCTCATTTACATCTATCTCTATCGGATCTAATACTTGCAAATAATCTTGAAGGGATTGATAACCCCTTTATAGCGTTGGGTGCAAGAGTTTGATTGTTTGTGTAGGTGCTTCCATTGGTGACTTGCTTGTTTCTCCTACTGGATTGATACCTTGGTTCTTAACAACTGAGGGAAATTCTTATCTACTTCGCTGCATCACCCTTTCCTCTTCAAGGGAAAACCAACGCAAGCTCAAGAGGTAGCAAGACAGATTTCTGGCGCTGTTGCCGGGGAGGATACACATCAAGCCTACCAAGTACCAATCACAAACTCATCTCTTTCACTTACATTATTTTCCATTTGCCTCTCGTTTTCCTGTACCCCACTTCTAAAATGATTTACAGATAATACCAAAAAGATCCGCCTTTTTTCACCCTTCTTTCGCTTGCCTTTTGCTTGTGTGCTTGATTGCTTGCTTTGTCACGATGTCTAAGAATACCAAGTTGTGTGACTTTTCCAATACTAATAATATTGATTTTATTAGTACTCCAATTTCTCCCACCACTAGTGCGGAATCTTATGAAATCAATGCTGCCGTGCTTAATCTTGTTATGAAAGAACAATTTTCTGGCCTTCCTAGTGAAGATGTCGCATCCCATCTAAATAATTTCATTGAGTTGTGTGATATGAAAAAGAAGAAAGATGTGGATAATGATATTGTTAAATTGAAACTATTTCCGTTCTCACTATGAGATCGTGCTAAAACTTGGTTTCCATCTTTGCCTAAAAATAGTATTGATTCATGGAATATGTGTACAGATGCTTTTATCTCCAAGTATTTTCCGCCCGCTAAGATCATCTCCCTTAGGAACGATATAATGAATTTGAAGCAACTTGATCATGAGCATGTTGCACAATCTTGGGAGAGGATGAAATTAATGATTAGGAATTGTCCCGCATATGGTTTGAGTTTATGGATGATTATACGAATTTTCTATGCGGGATTGAATTTTGCATCTAGAAATCTTTTAGATTCAACCGCGGGTGGTACTTTCATGGAAATCACATTAGGAGAGGCTACTAAAACCTAGATAATATTTTGACAAACTACTCTCAATTGCATACCGAAAGATCTCCTACTAGTAAAAAGGTGCATGCTATTGAAGAAATAGATACTTTGAGTGAAAAGATGGATGAATTGATGAAATTGTTTGCTAGTAAGAGTTCTCCTATTGATCCTAATGATATGCCTTAGTCTTCTTTGATTGGGAATAATAATGAATCTATGGATGTGAATTTTGTTAGTAGGAACAATTTTGGTAATAACGCATATAGAGGTAATTTCAACCCTAGGACGTTTCCTAGCAATTCCTGTAATAATTATGGTAATTCCTACAACAATTCTTATGGAAATTATAATAAGATGCCCTCTGATCTTGAGAACATTGTTAAAGAATTTATTGGTTCACAAAAGGTTTTTAATGCTACTATTGAAGAAAAAGTGCTCAAGATTGATGATTTGGCTAGGAGCGTTGATAGAATTTCGCTTGAGATTGATTCTTTGAAAGCTAGGTCTACTCCACCTAAGCATGATATTAATGAGTCTTTAAAATCTATGAGAATTTATATGGATGAAAGTAAAGAAAGAACCGCTAGAATACGTGCTAAGCGTGAATGGCTTGAAAATGTATGTTCTCGTGATAATAATGATGAAGATCTTAAAGTGGTTGATGTGACTCCTATTGAATCTTTGTTTTCCAATATAAATCTTGATAAAGATGGGGCTGGATATAAGTCAACTTTAGTTAAAGAGCGTCTCAATGATTCAGAGTTTATAGATCTTAATTCTAAGATTGATAAAAGTGGGATTGAAGAGGTCAAAACTTTAAATAGTAATGAACCCACTCTTTTGGATTTCAAGGACTTTAATTATGATAGTTGCTCTTTGATTGATTGTATTTCCTTGTTACAATCTATGATGAATTCTCCTCAAGCTTATAGTCAAAATAAGGATTTTACTAAACATATCATTGATGCTTTGATGAAATCTTTTGAAGAAAAACTTGAGTTAGAAGTTTCTATTCCTAGAAAGCTTCATGATGAGTGGGAACCTACTATCAAGATTCAAATCAAAGATTATGAATGTCATGCTTTGTGTGATTTGGGTGCTAGTGTTTCCATGATTCCGAAAACTTTATGTGATGTGCTAGGTTACCATGATCCTTATGATTGCTCTCTAAATTTGCATCTTGCGGATTCCACTATTAATAAACCTAGGGGGAGGATTAATGATGTTCTTATTGTTGCAAATAGTAATTATGTGCTCGTAGATTTCATTGTTCTTGACATAGATTGCAATCCCACATGTCCTATTATTCTTGGTAGACATTTCCTTAGAATGATTTGTGGAATTATTGACATGAAAGAAGGAAACATTAGATTCCAATTTCCATTAAGGAAAGGCATGGACCACTTTCCTAGAAAGAAAATAAGATTGCCTTATGAATCTTTTATGAGATCTACTTTTGGATTGCATACCAAATATGACAACACCTAGATCTATTGCGTTTTGCCTAGCTAGGGGCGTTAAACAATAGTGCTTGTTGGGAGGCAACCCAATTTTATGTTTGTGTTCTGTTTTTGCTTCTGTTTTTGATAGTTCCCCACATTATTACTTCTGTAGTAATTGTGTTCTGGTGTTTAATTAGTGTTTGAGCCAAGTAAAACCTTTGGGGTGATCTATGGTAGTTGTTGATTTGATCTTGCTGAAAAACAGAAACATTTGCGCTCAGTCCAGGAATGTTCTAAATTTTTCAGAGCGTTGAATGAGTCTAAACTTTTTACACAAGATTTATATATAAATTTCCCATGTTTTCCTAGTTGTTCATACATTTTTGAGTACATAAGTATACAAAGTTTTCAGATTGCTATAGACTGTTCTGTTTTTGACAGATCCTGTTTTCTTTGAGTTGTTTGCCTATTTTGATGAATCTTTCGGTTGTATCATGGGGTATGAACCATGGATAAGTTAGAATACAGTATGTATAACACCAATATAAATAAAGAATGAGTTGACAACAGTACCTAAAGTGATGATTTATTTTCTTTTACTAATGGATCTCACGAGTTTTCTGTTAAGTTTTCTGTTGTGAAGTTTTCATGTTTTGGGAAAATATTTGATGGACTATGTAATAAGGAGTGGCAAGAGCCTAAGCTTGGGGATGCCCAAGGCACCCCAAGTCATATTCAAGGATGCCAAAGAGCCTAAGCTTGGGGGTGCCCCGGAAGGCATCCCCTCTTTTGTCTTCAATCCATCGGTACATTTACATGAGGCTATGTTTTTATTCACCACATGATATGTGTTTTGCTTGGAGCGTCTTGTATGATATGAGTCTTTGCTTGTTAGTTTGCCACAATCATCCGTTCTGCACACATATTTTGAGACAGACACGCTGAATCGTGAATTTATTAGAATGCTCTATGTGCTTCACTTATATCTTTTGAGTTAGGCAATTTTGCTCTATGTGCTTCACTTATATCTTTTAGAGCACGGTGGTGTTTGAATTTTATAGAAATAATTGAACTCTCGTACCTCACTTATATTATTTTGAGATTTTCTAAACAACATGGTAATTGTTCTAGGTTATGAATTTAGTCCTAATATGATAGGCATCCAAGAGGGATATAATAAAAACTTCCATATTAAGTGCATTGAGTGTTTATGAGAAGTTTGATTCCTTGCATAAAGTTTTGAGATATAAAGATGGTAATGTTAAGAGTCATGTTGGGAAGTAATTATGATTTGGTAAAAATACTTGTGTAAAGGTTTGTGACTCCCATAGCAAGCACGTATGGTGAACCGTTATGTAAGGAAGTCGGAGCATAACTTGTTTATAGATTGTCAACCTTTGTGTGAGGGTCGAGAGCGCGTGATGGTTAACTCCTACCAACCTCTCCCCTAGGAGCATGCATTTAATACTTTGATTCAATGACTAATAGACTTTTGCAATAAGTATGTGAGTTGTTTATGACTAATGTTGAGTCCATGGATTATCACTCTCACCCTTCCACCTTTGCTAGCCTCTCCAGTATCGCTTAACTTTCACCGGTACAACAAACACCTTCCTCAAAACAGCCACCATATACCTTCCTCAAAACAGCCACCATATATCTTTCCTCAAAATAGCCACCATACCTACCTATTATGGCATTTCCATAGCCATTCTGAGATATATTGCCATGCAACTTCCACTGTTTCCTTTTATGACATGCGACATCACTTCCATATTGCATATAGAGTCATATTTTATCATAAGTATCGAGTTGTAATTTTATTTTGAGTTGTAAGTAAATAAAAGTGTGATGATTATCATTATTAGAGCATGTCCCATGTGAGGAAAGGATGATGGAAGCTATGATTCCCTCACAAGTGGGGATGAGATTCCAGATTTTATGAAAAAAATAAAAGAGGCCAACGAAGCCCAAATAAAAAATATATAATAAAAGAGGCCTTAGATTCCCACACAAAAAATGAGAGAAAAGAGATAAGGGACATTGCTACTACCTTTTTCCACACTTGTGCTTTAAAGTAGCACCATGATCTTCATGATAGAGAGTCTCCTATTTTGTCACTTTCATATAACTAGTGGAATTTGTCTTCATGATGCACGTCCACTTAGTTCCTCTTCGAGCTTTCATACACTTATAGCTCTAGTGTGTCCATCGCATGGCAATCCCTAATCACTCACATTGATATCTATTAATGGGCATCTCCATAACCCGTTGATACGCCTAGTTGATATGCGACTATCTTCTCCCTTTCCTTGACAACCTCCACCATATTCTATTCCACCTATAGTGTTATATCCATGGCACACGCTCATGTATTGCGTGAGAGTTAAAAAAGTTTGAGAAAATAAAGGTGTGAAAACAATTGCTTGACTTTTCATCAGGGTTGTGCATGATATAAATACTTTGTGTGGGAAAGATGGAGCATAGCCAGACCATATGATATTGTAGGGATAACTATGAGGACCCCGACTTGTAAGTCGTGGTCAGCGAATGCACGTGTACAGTGATCCCAGAGATCAATGCTCACTAAACAGATAGAAGCTGGATAACAAGAGTCTTACATCCATATTTAACATCTTACACAAATAATGACCATGATGGTCATGTCTTACATAGATAGGGCCTCAAGGGCCAAACACTTAAACTAGAACAAGCTGTGGAAATCTTGGTCGAAAGCATGAAACCATGCCATCTGCCTTAACCTACAGGCATTCTGACTGGGAAGCGTCCTAGTTCGCATGTTCGTCTCCAACAAACTCTTCAACATACTCCTGTTCTTCCATGCCTGGCTAATTTAATAACCAGTGCCAAGCCAATGAGTACTTTGAATGTACTCGCAAGCAACCCAAGTTGTGGAACAAGGTAGCAATGATGCATGATATAGCACTAAGTAGGTGATTTTGCGGAAAGATAATTTGAATGCAAATGTCATGATCAAGTAACTAGTGAGCATGCATCAACAATTAGCAAATATCCATATGAACAAGTTACCGATATCATCATCAGATGGGGGTTGAACACCTTGTGTTCATTCATCATACTAAGTCATCGGACTTAGATCGCTTTCCAAGCTAGTCATCAGACTTAGCTCAAGTACCATCTTTGTCTCCAACACACCCACACACATCAGTTTGTGAAAATTGTTGGACGTAGCACAAGAGCGGTCATCCAACTATCCTTGACCATGGACACAACTATTCGAATAGTTTTACACTCTGTAGAGGTTTGCACACTTTACCCACAAGACTCGGTCCTTGTCGTCCACGACTCGCGGTATATAACATACCCGAGGTAAGCACCCGATCAATGTCTTTCCCCCAGCGATGCTAAACAAAGAGTCCACTCGATTGGTACCCATCCCTTATTATGTACATTACACGAGCCTCGCTCTAATCGTACCATCCATGAGGGGACCAACGGTGTGCCCGGTGCCTATGAAGACAACACATGATCGTACATACCGGTACGACCCCGTATCGAGAGTGACCATGCCACTCCCGACACTAGTAATGCGGGCTCCTTGCCAGTACCCACAAAGGTAATCAACAAAGCCCCGTCCCATAAGGGGTATCATGGTTGTGCATGTAAGGTTGGAGTAACAGTCGCAACTTACACCAATCCGTTTTCGAAAACCACATCACTCTCTTGTCCCGGCACACCACTTCTTTCTCAAGTGGTCACCCATCTCATCATCATCTCCCTCGGGCATTAGTGGCACCCGACGGGGTTTTCAATAAAAATATTTGAAATCATTTCTTTTCTTGCCATCACTATGCATAAGTCCCATCCCATTTGCATAGCATCTATTAGCAACCTAACTACTCCCACCCGCACAAGCCTCATAAGGTGGTAGGGTCACGCACGATGCAAGTCTCAACGGTAAAAGTAACGGAGGCATCCCACCGAAGGGGGAACACCTCATCATGATCATTTCATGGAATCAACAAGTGCTATATGACATGCATGAAAAAGTTTCTTAACATGGTCAAAGGGCTGCTTGCCTAGCTCAACAAAGTCTTCGGGGTCTTCGAAGTCTTCGGGTCCAACTTCTTCGTCAACCGCGCAATCTATCGTCGCGAAATAAAGCGATAAAAATAAGAAACACACAAAAACAGAGCACTCAACTACTTATTAAAAATGCTGATATATTCTGATAAGTACCCAATGTCATACTAACAATATTCTCCTAGGGTTTTGTTGTTAAAAACATTTTGGAAATAAATTAACAGAGTCAAAAAGATTCCCAAATATAGGTTTTAAAATAAAACAGTAATAAAAATATTTTCAAACACTATTACTAATGGCTTTATTAAATTCTAGGGATTATTTCAAGATTTAAGGTGGAAGAAATATGGGTATTGGATAATTATTTAGATCTATGGAATTTTTCAAAGTAGCATAAGAAAAGAAAAAGGAAAAGAAATGGGCACAGTGCCCTGGCCGGAGGCTGCCAGCAACTGGGCTGGCCCAGAGGCCAACTAGCCCAGGCGAACCGGCGCACGCGCGCGCGTTCGAACCTGACGGCTCGGGCCCGAAGGCTAGCGATAGAGAGAGGAGGGGGAGGGAGGTGAGGATGACTGGCGGGCCCCGCCTGTCATCTTCAATAATAGGGAGGCTAGCTAGTTCACCGGCAATGTTGTCGGGCACGGCGACGGTAGGCGAAGGCGGGGATGAGCTCAGCGTTGACCCACCGTTCCTATAGAGGTGGAAGGGCGGCCGGAGGAGGTCAGGGTCGCCGGTGGGGCGGAGGTCACGGTGGAACCGCTTTGGGTGAGGGTCGCCGGTGTTGCTCCATGCAGCAAAATGGCCGGGGAGGAAGGGAGGAAGACGCGGGAGCTCACTGGGGGCTCAAAGGAGGAGAAAGGAAGGCCGGAGCAGGCTGATAGCCCGAGATCGACGAAGCCCCGATGCGGTGGTGCCTCTGTCGATCCCGAGCACAGGGGCTACGGGCTGTCCCTAGAGTGGCTCAGGGGGAAGATTGAGAGTGGAAGGGGGCCAAGGGCAGAGAGAGGAGGAACCGAGGGGCTTAAATAGAGGAGGGTGTGGTGCACCATGGACCCGTGCACCGGCGAGGTTGCGGTCGAGGCCAGAGGGGAGAGAGGGCTCACGGGGCAGCTCGGGGGTGCTCCTAGGGCTGGTCTAGGCCCCTGGGGAGAGAAGAGAGAGGGAGAGATGCCCGCGCGTGTGAGCTCCCTGGTTGGCCGAACCGGGCGGCACCGAGCACGCATGTGGGAGGGCGGAGGAGAGAAGGGAGAGAGGTCCGACCGCTTGCCATGTCACGAACGCTGAGGGAGGCAGAGGGGACAAGCTGGGGAGGCCCTAGGCGGTCGGGGCTGCCCGTTGGCTAGCGGCTACATTGCGAGTGTGCACTGTAGCGCGCTCCAGAGCGTGAGATCTGCATCCCAGGGCATCATTTTAGCCCCCCCGCGTGTCCTCTTGTGCCTTGGGGCTTTAGAAGATGCCCAATGGCTAGGAGGAGCTAGGGAGAGCTCTGGAGGAGGCTTAGGGCAGAAGGAAAGGGAAAGAGAGAGAGAAAAGATGCTATCTAGGGCTGAAAATGGGGGTTTTACCCTACCTCCCGGTAACCTGAGGACCAGGGATTTTTACTAGAGGTACTAGGGCAATGCAAGAAGATGTGGTAAAAAGTTGGCGGCAAGGGTAAGAGGGTAAGAGGTAAAAGTAGGGGTTTTACTAAATCACCAGAAGGTGTTTGGTAAGGTTTTGTGCAAGAATATGCTTACTGAGATATTTATCATGGCCAAAGTCTAGGTAGAAATGAGGGGATTCACCAAGTTTGAGCTTAAGAGGAAGAAGTTGACAATGGAGATTTGATGAACCCTAGAAATTAGCAAAATTAGATTCTGTAGATCCATTGATGCTAGGCTTTTACCCTTGATTCACCACTTAGTGTATCATCACTATTTGGCCATTAGAGCATGCCCACAAAGTTTGAGGCCAAGGGGAGACACTTCACAATGTAAAGTTTCTCAAATTTGATTTTGGATAGGAATGGTTTTGGGATGTGTCGTGGATTTGTCACGGTAGATGTCCGGGTGAATGGACTTAGGTTCGGGGCGAAGTGCAACTATGTGGCGGCTTGAAGGGGTTGGTCTGAATTGAGAGACACGGAGTTTACCCAGGTTCGGCCCCTTCGATGGAGGTAAAAGCCTACATCCTACTTGTCTGGTATTGATGATGAAGGAGATCTCTCTGTTACAAGGGTGCTATTTGCTACGTGTAATCACGGGAGCCTCTAATCTGTCTATCTCTAATCTCTTGTATTTTCTAAACTTGTGGACTTGTGAATCTATCCCTCTAGGGGTGCTCTACCCCTCCTTATATAGGTGGAGAGGGTAGGTTTACAAATAGAGTCCTACTAGGAGTAGGACTAGGACTAGACTTTCACGAATCCTACTCCGGGTCTTGTTTCCTTTGTAAGGGAATCCTTTCTCTCCTTTGGTCCTTCTCTTGTGAGCTGCCTGGCCCCGGCTTACACGCCGGGTCTTGGACCTGGTCGTCCTGCGACCCGCCTACCGGGTCATTAATAAAATGTCATGTCTTGACCGGGTCTCTTGTGAGTCGCCAGGCCGGGTCATACTTCCGGCCGAGTCATACCACGGGGTATATCCCCGACATTAGCCCCCAGGTTAGCTAGAATTTATTCATGGTAACCTCCTGAAATAGGAATAATAAATATGTTAAGTGTCCGGCTTGCTCCTTTGTCCAGCTTATGATGTGGCTCCTTAGAAATCCGGGTTTGTTCTTCATATGGATGAGTCGTCTTAAAAATCATCTTGCTTGTCAATGTCCTCTGGAAAATATTGAGAATAGAACACCCATATGCCATTGAGTCGGCTTCCAATACTCTTGGCGGGTCATCTCCGCCGGGTCATAATCGTTGATGATGTCGGGTCATTATCGTTAGTGATGCCGGGTCAAATAACTATAATCCATCCGACTTGATAAACATATTGGGATGAAAATCTATCTGATGTAAATCCGGACTTCCATTGCTATGAAGCAAGGCAGCTTATAAAATCTGCCGGGTTATGATCTTTTGATAACACTGGGTTATGAATGTTGGTGACGCTGGGTCTAACAACTGAACTCCATAATTAACATCTTGAAAATTCTCCTCCAAGTTTTTGATATGTCCATATTACCTATAGGCCCCAAGCTCCGAGATTATCCATGATAACTTGGTGCTTTGCAATAATATTTTGGACTGTGTAGCCCCCAAGTGTCGGGTTGTCCTGCTTGCAGCAACCTAGGACTTATAACTGTCTTATACCTTATGAAACTTCAGTAGGTGTAGCCCCCAAGGGCCGGCTCATCAGTATGTAATGCGCCGGGTCTTCAATTTGAACATCAAAAAATGTTTAAACAACTGAATACTGTAGCCCCCAAGTGCCGGGTCGCATGCCTGCGGCGACTTGGGACTTTAGAAATTTTTGATCTCAGCGGTGTAGCCCCCAAGTGCCGAGTCATTAAGAATTACTGGGCTAGGACTTAGAAAAATATAGAAAGGCCGTCTCATCTCCTTGAGATAATATGGTCTTGCTGACAATGTAATGATTTGAAAACTGGCTTGCATTAGCCCCCAAGTGTCGTGGTGCATGCTTGTAGCGACAAGAGACTTCCATAGTTGATATAAACTGTATTTGAATAGTGTAGCCCCCAAGTGCCGAGTCATCTGCCTGCGGCGACTCGGGACTATGTGAGAATAATATGACTCACCACGATTTGTTGAATGAATCTTTGACCGTGGTTGTAATATACCCCGGAATGAATATCCTAGAATAATTCCTTTGTCTTTCACATGAAATCCCTGCTCGTGGTTGCGATGTAACCTGGCAAATATATATTGGAGAAATCCATGAGTGTTGTATATTACTACAGAGCACAATTGAATAAATCCGAGAACCGGTCAATTAGATGACATGACATTATATCTAATAGGGCGGCTCTTGAAAAAATAATGAATTCTTCGAGCTGGCTTGAAAACCCCAATCATTTAGTACTGGTTATGACAAGTCATGAAGATCTAGCCATGTTGGCTATTAAAGATCCATTTGCTCTTTGCCGAAGTTTTTCATCATACTTAACGGTGACTCATCTTAAGAGACAAAATATATTCTGCATTGTTGTAAGGGCGGCTTGGAAAAGCACAACCCGGTGATGTTATAACATTGCTCCTTCTTTCATAATCTTGCTCTAACCCGGCTTGCTAAGCCGGCATGTCATGTGAATATGATGTGATGTATGATGCAATGTTTATGCAATGTATGATGCAATGTATGATGCAATGTTGATGGAATATATGATGCGATGTATAATGTGATGTATAATGCGATGTGGACTTGTCCACTTTTTTGGTGCGAACGCCGGTTGTTAGGGATAGATAAGCTACACCCGGAGGTGGGAAGCCCCCTTCGACAACCGCAGCTGACATGTCAACTGGATTGGCATAAAGCCAGCTGTTAGGGTTAGATAAACGATACTCGAAGGTAAGAAGCCCCCTTTGACAGCCAATGTTGACTTGTCAACATTTTTGGCGCGAACGCCGGTTGTTAGGGTGAGATAAGAGATACCTGAAGGTAAGAAGCCCCCTTCGACAATCGCGACTAACATGTTAACCGGAATGGCATAAAGCCGACTGTTAGGGTGAGATAAGCGATACCAGAAGGTAAGAATGTTGGAAATATGCCCTACAGGCAATAAATAAAGTGTTTATTATTATATTTTCTTGTTCATGATAATCATTTATAATCCATGCTATAATTGTATTAATTGGAAACACATTACATGTGTGGGCAAATAGACAACACTTTGTCCCTAGTATGCCTCTAGTGAACTAGCTCGTTGATCATAGATGGTCAAGGTTTCCTAGCCATTGACATGTGATGTCATTTGATAACGAGATCACATCATTAGGAGAATGATGTGATGGACAAGACCCAAACTACAAATGTAGCATATGATCGTGTCAGTTTATTGCTACTGTTTTCTGCATGTCAAGTATATGTTTCTATGACCATGAGATCATGCAACTCACAGACATCGGAGGAGTGACTTGTGTGTATCAAACGTCGCAATGTAATTGGGTGACTATAAAGGTGCTCTACAGGTATCTCCGAGGGTGTCTGTTGAGTTGGCATGGATCAAGACTGGGATTTGTTACTCCGTGTGACGGAGAGGTATCTCAGGGCCCACTCGGTAATACAACATCACAATAAGCCTTGCAAGCAATGTGACTAAGTGTTAGTCACGGGATCTTGTATTACGGAACAAGTAAAGAGACTTGCCGGTAACGAGGTTGAACTAGGTATGGAGATACCAACGATCGAATCTCGGGCAAGTAACATACCGAAGAACAAAGGGAACATCATACGGGATTAACTGAATCCTTGACATAGAGGTTCGACCGATAAAGATATTTGTAGAATATGTAGGAACCAATATGGACATCCAGGTCCCGCTATTGGTTATTGGCCATAGAGGTGTCTCGGTCATGTCTAGATAGTTCTCGAACCCGCAAGGTCTGCACACTTAAGGTTCGATGACGTTTCGGTACTATAGAGTTATGTATGGTGGTGACCGAAGGTTGTTCGGAGTCCCAGATGAGATCCCGGATGTCACGAGAAGCTCCGGAATGGTCCGGAGGTAAAGATTGATATATAGGAAGTCCTATTTTGGTCGCCGAAAAAGTTTCGGGCTAATCGGTAATGTACCGGGAGTGCCTGTAGTGTACCGGGAGACCATCGGGAGGGGTATTTCGACCCAAGGGGCAACATGGGCTGTGGGAGAGTAAATACCATCCCTTAGTGGGCTGGTGGAATTCCAACACAAAGCCCATGTGGCTAGGGAGAAAAATAAACCCCAAGAGAAAAAGTGGAAAAAGGCAAAAATAGGGTGAATCCTAGTCCTACTAGGATTGGAGGTGGATTCCACCTCTCCCACCTGGTTTGGCCGACTCCTAGAGGCTTGGACCTTGGGCCAAGCCTCCTCCTCTCTTCCTCTTATATATACTGGAGGGTTTAGGGTTTTTGCACACAATGTTTATCCACATGCTACCCGTTCCTCCAGTGCATAGTTTCTCCTCTAGATCGGTTTTCTGCAGCGCATAGGCGAAGCCCTAGTGCCATCACGCTGCCGGAGAACTCTTCTACCTCTTCGCTCCTTCTTGCCGGATCAAGACGACGGAGATCGTCATCAAGCTGTACGTGTGCTGAATGCGGAGGTGCCATCCGTTCGGCGCTAGATCGGAAGGATCGTGATCAAGTTCGTGGGACGGATCGTGATCAAGTTCGCGGGACGGATCGTGATTGGATCGCGGGATGGATCGTGATTGGATCGCGGGACGCAGGGTGATTTGGATCGTGAAGACGTTCGACTACACCAACCGCGTTTCTTAACGCTTCCTGCTTAGCGATCTACAAGGGTACGTAGATCCACTCGCCCTCTCTGCTCATCACCATGGATAGATCTGCGTGTGTGTAGGAATTTTTTTGTTTCCCATGCAACGTTCCCCAACAGTGGTATCAGAGATAGGTCTATGTGTAGATGAGATCTCTAGTAGAACACAAAAGGTTTGTGGGCGTTGATGCTTAGATTGCTTCCTCCCTTGGTCGGATTTTGGTTCAGCGGTAATGTGAGATGAAGCGGCCCGGACCAACATTACTCGTACGCTTACGAGAGACCGGTTCCCTTGACTGCAACTTGTTGCATAGATGGCTTGCGGGTGCCAGTTTCTCCCACTTTAGTTGGATCGAATTCGAAAAAGGCGGTCCTTGAGAAGGTTGAAAAGCAACTAGTGTATCACCGTTGTGGTTTTTGCGTAGATGAGAATTGTTCTTGCTAGATACCCATAGCAGCCACGTAAAACATGCAACAACAATTAGAGGACGTCTAACTTGTTTTTGCAAGGTATGTTGTGATGTGATATGGCCAATTACATGATGTGATATATGTGATGTATGAGATGATCATGTGATGTATAGATTATCACGACTTGCATGTCGATGAGTACAGGAACCGACAGGAGCCATAGGGTTGTCTTTAATTACTGTATGACCTGCATGCCAATCATTAAGCGCTATGTAATGCTTTACTTTATCGCTAAATGGTAGCAATAGTAGTAGAAGCATGTTGGGCGTGACAATCCCGATGGCGACACGTTGATGGAGATCAAGATGATGGAGATCATGGTGTCTTGCCGGTGATGATGGAGATCATGCCGGTGCTTTCTAGATGGAGATCAAAAGCACAAGTTCATGGCCATATCATGTCACTTATGAATTGCATGTGATGTTAATCCTTTTATGCACCTTGTTTTGCTTAGGACGACGGTAGCATTATAAGGTGATCCCTCACTTAATTTCAAGATAAATTGTGTTCTCCCCGAATGTGCACCATTGCGAAAGTTCATCGTGTTGAGACACCACGTGATGATCGGGTGTGATAGACTCTACTTTCACATACGACGGGTGCAAGCCAGTGTTGCTCGTGTAGAACACTCGGGTTAAACTTGACGAGCCTAGCATGTACAGAAATGGCCTCAGAACACAAGAGACCGAAAGGTCGAACATGAGTCATATAGTAGATATGATCAACATAATGATGATCACCATTGAAGCCACCTCAACTCACATGATGATCGGACTTGAGTTGGTGGATTTGGATCATGTGACACTCAGATGGCGTGAGGTATGTCAGTTTGAGTGGGAGTTTTAGTAATTTGATTAACTAAACTCATTATCTTGAACAATAGTCTAAGTAAACTTTGCATATTTATGTTGTAAGATCAATGGCTCGCGCAGTAGCACCCCTGAATTTTAATGCGTTCCTAGAGAAAGCTATGTTGAAAGATGATGGAAGTAACTTTGTTGAATGGGACCGTAATCTGAAGATTATCTTCACGGCTTCCTAGAAATCATATATACTTGATGCACCGCTTGGTGACCAACCAGAAGATATGACCTCCGAAGACGTTAAGAACGCTTGGGAGGCACGTAATGGAGATTACTCAATAGTTCAGTGTGGAATATTGTATGGCTTAGAACCGGGACTTCAAAGACATTTTGAACATCATGGAGCATATGAGATGTTCCAGGAGTTGAAGTGTATCTTTCAGAAGAATGCCCGGATCGAGAGGTATGAAACCTCCGATAAGTTCTATGCTTGCAAGATGGAGGAGAACGGGTCTATCAGTGAACATATACTCAGAATGTCTGGGTATTCGACTCGTCTAGCGGAGTTGGGAATTGCCCTTCCGCCAGAGGCGATCATTGACAAAGTTCTTCAATCACTGCCACCAAGTTACAAGAGCTTTGTGATGAACTATAACATGCACGGGATGAACAAGTCAGTCGCCGAGCTGTTTGCAATGCTAAAAGTCGCTGAGTCTGAAATCCAGAAAGAACATCAAGTGTTGATAGTTAATAAAACCACTAGTTTCAAGAAAAATGGCAAGGTCAAGGGCAAGGGCAAGAAGGGTAAAACCAATAAGGATGGCAAAGCAGTTGCTACTCCTGTAAAGAAGCCCAAGCATGGACCCAATCCAGAAACTGAGTGCTTTCATTGCAAAGGAACTGGTCACTGGAAGCGGAACTGCCCCAAGTACCTGGCTGACAAGAAGGCGGCCAACGACAAACAAGGTATATATGATATACATGTTATTGATGTTTACCTTACTAGCTCTCGTAGTAGTGCCTGGGTATTTGATACCGGTTCGGTTGCTCACATTTGCAACTCAAAGCAAGAACTATGGAATAAACGAAGGCTGGCGAAGGACGAAGTGACGATGCGCGTGGGAAATGGTTCCAAGGTTGATGTGATCGCCGTCGGCACGCTCTCTGTTCGATTACCATCGGGATTAGTGATGAACCTGAATAATTGTTATTTAGTGCCTGCGTTAAGCATGAACATTATATCTGGATCTTGTTTATTGCTAGACGGTTACTCATTTAAATCAGAGAATAAAGGTTGTTCTATTTATATGAGTAATATCTTTTATGGTCATGCACACAATGTTAGGGGTTTATTAATATTGAATCTTGATAGTGATGACACACATGTTCGTAACATTAATGCCAAAAGATGGAGAGTTGATAATGATAGTACCACTTTCTTATGGCACTGCCGTTTAGGTCATATTGGTGTAAAACGCATGAGGAAGCTCCATGCTGATGGACTTTTGGAGTCACTTGATTTTGAATCACTTGACACATGTGAACCATGCCTCATGGGCAAGATGACTAAAACACCGTTCTCTGGAACAATGAACGGGCAAGTGACTTATTGGAAATCATACATACTGATGTGTGCGGTCCAATGAATGTTACAGCGCATGGTGGATATCGTTATTTTCTCACCTTCACTGATGACTTAAGTACAAATGGGTATATTTACTTAATGAAACACAAGTCTGAAACGTTTGAAAAGTTCAAGCAATTTCAGAGTAAAGTTGAGAATCATCGTAACAAGAAGATTAAGTTCCTGCGATCTGATCGAGGAGGTGAATATCTGAGTTATGAGTTTGGTAGTCACTTAAGACAGTGTGGAATTGTTTCACAGTTGACACTGCCCGGAACACCATAGCTTAATGGTGTGTCCAAACGTCGTGATCGAACCTTATTAGATATGGTGCGTTCAATGATGTCTCTTGCTGATTTGCCACTATCGTTTTGGGGTTATGCATTAGAGACAACTGCATTCACTTTAAATAGGGCACCATCGAAATCCGTTGAGACGACACCATATGAACTGTGGTTTGGCAAGAGGCCAAAGTTGTCGTTTCTTAAAGTTTGGGGATGTGATGCTTATGTCAAAAAGCTTCAGCCTGAAAAGCTGGAACCCAAAGCGGAAAATTGCGTCTTCATAGGATACCCGAAAGAGACAGTCGGGTATACCTTCTATCTGAGATCCGAAGGCAAAGTGTATGTCGCTAAGAACGGAACATTTCTTGAGAAAGAGTTTCTCTCAAAAGAATTGAGTGGGAGGAAAATAGAGCTTGATGAGGTTATTGAACCTTTACTTCAACCAGAAAGTAGCGCAGCGCAGAAAGATGTTTCTATGGAACCTAAGACGGTAGAAGAGGAAGTTAATGATGATGATCATGAAGCTTCGGATCAAGCTACTATTGAACCTCGTAGGTCGACAAGGCCGCGTACTACTCCTGAGTGGTACGACAACCCTGTCTTGGAGGTCATGTTGTTGGACAACAATGAACCTACGAGCTATGGAGGAGCAGTGATGGGCCCGGATTCCGAGAAATGGTTAGAGGCCATGAAATCCAAGATGGGATCCATGCATGAAAATAATGTATGGACTTTGGAAGTATTACCTGAAGGGCAAAAGGCCATTCAGAACAAATGGATCTTTAAGAAGAAGATAGACGCGGACGGTAATGTCACCGTCTATAAAGCTCGACTTGTGGCAAAGGGTTTTTCACAAGTTCAAGGAGTTGACTATGATGAGACCTTCTCACCCGTAGCGATGCTTAAGTCTGTCAGAATCATGTTGGCAATAGCTGCTTATTTCGACTATGAAATTTGGCAGATGGATGTAAAAACAGCGTTCCTCAACAGTTTCCTTAAGGATGAGTTGTATATGATGCAACCAAAAGGTTTTGTCGATCCAGAGAATGCTGACAAAGTTTGCAAACTCTAGCGATCCATTTATGGGCTGGTGCAAGCATCTCGGAGTTGGAATAAGCGTTTTGATGAGGTGATCAAAGTGTTTGAGTTTATACAAGTTTATGGAGAAGCTTGTATTTACAAGAAAGTGAGTGGGAGCTCTATAGCGTTTCTAATATTATATGTGGATGACATATTGCTGATTGGAAACAATATAGAAATGCTGGAAAGTGTGAAGGAATATTTGAACAAGAGTTTTTCAATGAAGGACCTAGGAGAAGCTGCTTTCATATTAGGCATTAAGATCTATAGAGATAGATCAAAACACTTGATAGCACTTTCACACAGCACATACCTTGATAAAGTTTTGAAGAAGTTCAAAATGGATTAGTCCAAGAAGGGGTTCTTGCCTGTGTTGCAAGGTGTGAAGTTGAGTAAGAATCAATGCCCAGTAACTATAGAGGATAGAGAAGATGAGTGTCATCCCCTATGCTTCAGCCATAGGCTCTATCATGTATGCAATGCTGTGCACAAGACCCGATGTCAGCCTTGCCATAAGTATGGCCGGAAGGTTTCAAAGTGATCCTGGAAAGGAACACCGGGCAGCAGTCAAGAATATCCTTAAGTACTTGAAAAGGACTAAGGAAATGTTTCTCGTTTATGGAGGTGATGAAGAGCTCATCGTAAAGGGTTATGTCGATGCAAGCTCTGACACTGATCCGGATGACTCTGAGTCACAAACCAGATACATATTTATTCTCAACGGGAGAGCGGTAAGCTGGTGCAGTTCCAAGCAAAGCGTGGTAGCCAATTCTACATGTGAAGCGGAGTACATCGCAGCCTCGGAGGCAGCAAAGGAAGGTGTCTGGATGAAGCAGTTCATGACAGATCTTGGAGTAGTGCCCAGTGCAGTGAATCCAATGAACCTGTTCTGTGACAACACTGGTGCCATTGCTCTGGCCAGGGAACCACGGTTTCACAAGAGGACCGGACACATAAAGCGACGCTTCAACTCCATCCGCGATTACATCGAGGAAAAGGACATAAATATTTGCAAAGTGCACATGGATCTGAGTGTTGCAGACCCGTTACCTAAACCTCTTCCAAGGGCTAAACATGATCAACACCAGAACTGCATGGGTGTTCGATTCATTACAATGTAAATCACATAGTGATGTGAGCTAGATTATTGACTCTAGTGCAACTGGAAGACTATTGGAAATATGACCTAGAGGCAATAAATAAAGTGTTTATTATTATATTTCCTTCTTCATGATAATCATTTTATTATCCATGCTATAACTGTATTAATTGGAAACACATTACATGTGTGGGTAAATAGACAACACTTTGTCCCTAGTATGCCTCTAGTGAAATAGCTCGTTGATCAAAGATGGTCAAGGTTTCCTAGCCATTGACATGTGATGTCATTTGATAACAGGATCACATCATTAGGAGGATGATGTGATGGACAAGACCCAAACTAAAAATGTAGCATATGATCGTGTCAGTTTCTTGCTACTATTTTTTGCATGTCAAGTATATGTTCCTATGACCATGAGATCATGCAACTCACAGACATCGGAGGAGTGCCTTGTGTGTATCAAACATCGCAACGTAACTGGGTGACTATAAAGGTGCTCTACAGGTATCTCCGAGGGTGTCTGTTGAGTTGGCATGGATCAAGACTGGGATTTGTTACTCCGTGTGACGGAGAGGTATCTCAGGGCCCACTAGGTAATACAACATCACAATAAGCCTTGCAAGCAATGTGACTAAGTGTTAGTCATGGGATCTTGTATTACGGAACGAGTAAAGAGACTTGCCGGTAACGAGGCTGAACTAGGTATGGAGATACCGACGATCGAATCTCGGGCAAGTAACATACCGAAGAACAAAGGGAACATCATACGGGATTAACTAAATCCTTGACATAGAGGTTCGACCGATAAAGATCTTCGTAGAATATGTAGGAACCAATATGGTCATCCAGGTCCCGCTATTGGTTATTGTCTGTAGAGGTGTCTCGGTCATGTCTACATAGTTCTCGAACCCGCAGGGTCTGCACACTTAAGGTTCGGTGACGTTTCGGTAGTACAGAGTTATGTATGGTGGTCACCAAAGGTTGATTGGAGTCCCGGATGAGATCCTGGATGTCACGAGGATCTCCAGAATGGTCCAGAGGTAAATATTGATATATAGGAAGTCCTATTTTGGTCGCCGAAAAAGTTTCGGGCTAATCGGTAATGTACCGGGAGTGCCGGTAGTGTACCGGGAGACCATCGGGAGGGTTATTTCGACCCAAGATGCAACATGCATTGTGGGAGAGTAAATACCAGCCCTTAGTGGGCTGGTGGAAGTCCCACACAAAGCCCATGCGGCTAGGGAGAGAAAAAACCCAAAGAGAAAAAGTGGAAAAAGCCAAAAATAGGGTGAATCCTAGTCCTACTAGGATTGGAGGTGGATTCCACCTCTCCCACCTGGTTCGGCCGACTCCTAGAGGCTTGGCCCTTGGGCCAAGCCTCCTCCTCTCTTCCTCTTATATATACTGAAGGTTTTAGGGTTTTTCCACAGAATTTTCAGCCACGTGCTGCCCGTTCCTCCAGTTCATAGTTTCTCCTCTAGATCGGTTTTCTGCAGCGCTTAGTTGAAGCCCTGCCGGAACAGCTCCACCACCATCGTCGGAGCGCCGTCACACTGCCGGAGAACTCTTCTACCTCTCCGCTCCTTCTTGCTGGATCAAGACAGGGAGATTGTCATCAAGCTATACGTGTGCTGAACACGGAGGTGCCGTCCGTTCGGCGCTAGATCGAAAGGATCGTGATCAAGTTCGTGGGACGGATCGTGATCAAGTTCGTGGGACGGATCGTGATCAAGTTCGCGGGACGGATCATGATTGGATCGCGGGACGGATCGTGATTGGATTGCGGGATGCATGGCGATTTGGATCGCGAAGACGTTCGACTACACCAACCGCGTTTCTTAACGCTTCCCGCTTAGCGATCTACAAGGGTACGCAGATCCACTCTCCCTCTCGTAGATGCTCATCACCATGGATAGATCTGCGTGTGCGTATGCATTTTTTTGTTTCCCATGCAATGTTCCCCAACAAAGAAGCCCCCTTCGACAGCCGCAGCTGACATGTCAACTGGAATGGCATAAAGCCAGTTGTTAGGGTGAGATAAGCGATACCCAAAGGTAGAAGCCCCCTTTGACAACCGCGGCTAATATGTTAACTGGAATGGCATAAAGCAGGCTTTTAGGGTGAGATAAGCGATACCCGAAGGTAAGAAGCCCCCTTCGACGGCCGCAGCTGACATGTCAATTGGAACGGCATAAAGCCGGTTGTTAGGGTGAGATAAGCGATACCCCTCGTAAGAAGCCCCCTTCGGCAACCACGGTTAACATGTTAACTGGAATGGCATAAAGCCGGCTATTAGGGTGAGATAAGCGATACCCGAAGGTAAGATGCCCCTTCGACAGCCACAGCTGACATGTCAACTAGAATGGCATAAAGCCGGTCGTTAGGGTGAGATAAGAGATACCCGAAGGTAAGAAGCCCCATTCGACAACTGTGTCTAACATAGTAACCGGAATGGCATAAAGCCGGCTGTTTGGGTGAGATAAGCGATACCCGAAGGTAAGAAGCCCCATTCGATAGTCAATGTTTTGTGCACCATCTTGTACGTCACCATCTTGTAAGTCGCCATCTTGTAAGAAGAAACGGCAGAAGCTCCAAGTGATGATCCAATAAATCCGGGCACCTATGTTTGAATGGTGCATCACGGCGGTTCGTCCTCCTGGGCAAATTTTAATCTTCCACCAAAAATGTAGTAGCCCCCAGGATCGGGTTAACTTTGCCATGACCCGGGGTTCTCGTTGAAAACGACCAAATGTATCTTGCCATGTCTGTAGCCCCCGAGTCTTAAGTTGACTTGAAGAGGCGGCTTGAGAATCTCCACTGAAAGTTGAGGTTGGCCGTGGCGGGTTATAGATGATCCCGCATGATTTGTTTCAATGATCCGGTCGAGGGTTCGTTCCGGCTGGTTGTTGAAGTGAACCAAACTGTAGTGGCAGCAACTTGTGTGCCTGTTCGTCGGGCGGCTCATACCGGCGAGCACTGCATTGATATGTCAATGTTGATTGGACCGCGGGGCAGGGATTCAGAACCGTCAGTTGGGCGACTTGTACTATTGTATGCAGCCACTGTTGGGTTGATGTAGACGTAGCAAACACCCGCGACATTGTAAGCCGGTGTTGTTGTCAAAGATGCCACGGTGTTGTAAGCTGGCGCGGATGGCAAGAGACGGCCATGGCATTGTAAGCCGAAGCGGTGGTGAGAGACGGCCACGGCGTTGTAAGCCGGCACAATAGTGATAGACGGCCACGGCGTTGTAAGCCGGGGCGGTGGCGAGAGACGACCACGGCGTTGTAAGCCGGAGCAGTGGCGAGAGACGGCCACGGCATTGTAAGCCGGCGTTGTGGCGAGAGAAAGCCGCGGTGTTGTAAGCCGGCGCAGAAGTGATAGACGGCCATGGCGTTGCAAGCCGGGGCGGTGGCGAGAGACGGCCACAGCGTTGTAAGCCGGTGCGGACGGCGAGAGGTGGCCACGGCATTGTAAGCCGGTGCGACCGTAAGAGGCGGCCATGGTGTTTTTAAGCCGGTGTGGACAGTGAGTCAGTCGTGGCGTTGTTTGGTGAAAACCACACCGCAGATATTGCGTTTTGCCACGTCCATCGGGCAACGCAACACGCTAGTGTGCACTCCAACTCTGCGGTATCACGCCACACGGATAATTACCCTGCGTAAAAATATTACAGGCCAAAATAACTATTCTTCATAGAAAATAATCTATTGAAAAATAAATTGGGTGGATAGCACCTAGTATTTTCGTCGGCGGATGGATACTAGTGTAGTATAACACCGATCATAGTCAGCCGAAAAGCATCGCCTTCACCGTGTAATCCTTTGAAAATCTGCGACTGCTCCACGCCTTGGGGTGGGTTGGCTCCTCATCCTGAGAGTGCACCACACGCTGTAGGAGATGGCGATAGAGGCAAAGACCGCCGCGGCGGCTTGACCATGGCATAGGCAAGTAGGGGCGCGGCGACGGAGGTTTGTAGAGGCGGCGACGATTTGTGGACCAGTGGCTCGAGCGGTGAAACCACGACGGCTTAGGTGTTGCGAGCGTAGAATCGGCATAGCGGTGGCTCGTGGCGTGATGCAGCGAGCATTGCAGTATCAGGCCGCATCGATTGGGCCGGCGTGGCGGCGACTCAAGGCGGTGATGGTGGCTCGGTTGCACGCGGACCCGCAGCGGTAAAGCCGGCGCACAGGGGCGTGGATTCCAGTAGGGCGAGGTGAACGGGCCCTAGGCCATGAGTGCGTGCGTGTGTGTGTGTGAGACGAAGTCGTCCGGTGGCCAGGCGGGAGCACAACAGCGAGGTCAGCGCTCAGCGGTGAGGCGGCTGATGCAGCACAGGGTGTCGGCCGCCCGGAGGCACGACGAGGCATTATAGAGCGCCGTCTTGGCGAGCGATTGAGGTGGGGGCGAGCCACAGCGGCATAGCGGGGCAAGGCACATGTGGCACGCGATGGCTCGGATACGTGAGGAGGCTAGCGAAGCCCGAGTCCACTTCCACGTCCAACCTCCAGGTCCGTGTCGTGGCGTACTGCTCTCCACCCCTTTTTAGTGCACGTTGCTCCTCCACGTCAAGTGTCCCTCTTTTTCTCACGGGAGGACAATGCAACACAGTAGCTACTTGAATCGCCACCAATCTTTTCTCATCTGTTGTTGCACATGAAAACCTGCTGGTATACTTGTCAGTTTTTCTTTTTTCTTTTCGGAAACTGATCCGATGATTGACTATTTTTCTCTCCAAGAGATTTCTCGAGATAGCTTGCCAAGCCTTGTCCGATTCAAACTGATGGTAGTAGTTGTGGCCCTCCTACACCGATTCTGACTTGAAAAGCCTGAAATACGACAATGCTGCTGGCTCCTTTGTTCTGGCATGCTCAAACCTTCTATTGATCAGATTGTTAATACTCTACGCAGGCGAAAACAACTTCCTCTACTGTTGATGAATTTCCAATCTTTCGCAACAAAAATTCTCAGCGGCTGGTTACAGGTTGAATCAATTTTTTTATCCAAGCTGAGAATATCTATTTTTGGGACGGCGGCGATAGAATAGACCGTAACCCTAATTTGCTCCTTGATCTTAAGTCCTGTATATCCTATTCTGACTGTTTGTTGACGATGTGATCACGCCGGCTCTTTTTCATCTAGCACGTCGCAAGCTTTTCGATCCCTGAATAGATCCCTTCAAGAACACAACACCACTGTACGCGGCCCCACGATGGGCGCCAACTGTCATGGATTTGTCACGATAGATGTCTGGGTGAACGGACTTAGGTTAGGGGCGAAGCGCAACTATGTGGCGGCTTGAAGGGGTTGGTTAGAATTGAGAGATGTGGAGTTTACCCAGGTTCGGCCCCTCCGATGGAGGTAAAAGCCTATGTCCTTCTTGTCTGGTATTGATGATGAAGGAGATCTCTCGGTTACAAGGGTGCTATTTGTTACCTGTAATCAGGGAGCCTCTAATCTGTCTATCCCTAATCTCTTGTATTGTCTAAACTTGTGGACTTGTGAATCTGTCCCTCTAGGGGTTCTCTACCCCTCCTTATATAGGTGGAGAGGGTAGGTTTACAAATAGTGTCCTACTAGAAGTAGGACTAGGACTAGCCTTTCACGAATCCTACTCCGGGTCTTGTTTCCTTTGTAAGGGAATCCTTTCTCTCCTTTGGGCCTTCTCTTGTGAGATGCCTGGCCCCGGCTTACACGCATGATAGTGTTCAACAAAACCAACTTGGATTGAGATGAAACTTTGCAAGATCATCACGCATGATAGTGTTGACTTGATAGAATTTTCCTAGAATTTATTGAGAACATTTCGTATAGAAATATTCCAAAAGCTTGATTTTAACAGAAAGGGTTTTGAGGGGACTTGCCTATGATCTGATCATGCCCTTGTGTTGAAACTCATATATATGGGAAATATATGTCCACTGAGTTTCTCTAAATTTTCTCAAATATTTTCAAAGAATTTAAATAATTTTTCCTAAGAAAATCCATTTCTGGCCTTAAGAAAAAGCCTTTAAATAAAATGTGAAAATAATCCTTAAAAATAATATTTTTGGGTTTTGGGAAGTCTTATATATAGTGGGCTTGAAATAAAGCTTTTGGAAAAGAAGAATCCACCCAATTTGACTATTTTTATGTTTTTATGTGAATATTAGACTATTGTTTTGAATCTTACGGATTTGGATATTCATGCCACAATAAAGAATATAACATGGATAAATATGTTAAGTAGCACTCCACATCAAAAATTGTGTTTTTATCATTTACCTACTCGAGGACGAGCAGGAATTAAGCTTGGGGATGCTGATACATCTCCAATGTATCTATAATTTTTGATGATGGCATGCTATTATATTATATGTTTTGGATGTTTTATATGCATTAATATGCTATTTTGTATTATTTTTGGGACTAACCTATTAATCTAGAGCCGAGTGTCAGTTTCTGTTTTTTCCTTGTTTTTGAGTTTTGCGGATATGGAATATTAAACGGAGGCCAAACGGAATAAAACATTCGGAAAGAATTTTTCTGGAAGGAAACAAATCAACCAGGCTTGGAGTGGACGACAGGAAGCCTGCCAGGGAGCCACAAGCCTGCTAGTCGTGCCCCCTGGCCGCGCCTAGCAGGCTTGTCGTCTCTCGGCAAGTCTCCTAACCCTAATCTTTTGCCTATAAATTTCCAAATATTCCCCCAACATCAGAACGAGCCACACAAATACTTTTCCGCCGCTAGAAGCCTTCGTTCCCGAGAGATCCAATCTTGGAGCCTTTTCCGGTAATATGCCGAAGGGGGTTTCGATCATGGAGGGCATCTACATCAACTCCATTGCCCCTCCGATGATGCGTGAGTAGGCCACCGTAGATCTACGGGTCCATAGCTAGTAGCTAGATGGCTTCTTCTCTCTCTTTGATCTTCAATAGTAAGTTCTTCATGATCTTCATGTGGATCTTTTCGATGTAATCCTGTTTTGTGGTGTGTTTGTCAAGACACGATGAATTGTGAGTTTATGTTCAGATTATCCATGAATCTTATTTGAATCTCCTCTGAATTATTATATGCATGATTTCATATCCTTGCAAGTCTCTTCGAGTTATTGGTTTGGTTTGGCCAACTAGATTGGTAATTCTTGCAATGGGAGAAGTGCTTGGTTTTGGGTTCAATCTTGCGATGTCCTCACCCAGTGACATAGTAGGGGTCGCGAGGCATGTATTGTATTGTTGCCATCAAGGGTGACAAGATGGGGTTTTCATCATATTGCTTGAGTTTATCCCTCTACATCATGTCATCTTTCTTAATGTGTTACTCTATTCTTCATGAACTTAATACTCTAGATGCATGAAAGAGTCGGTCGATGTGTGGAGTAATAGTAGTAGATGCAGAATCGTTTCGGTCTACTTGATATGGACGTGATGCCTATGTGAATGATCATTGCCTTGGATAACTACATGATTATTCGCTTTTCTATCAATTGCTTGTCAGTAATTTGTTTACCCACCATGATATTTTCCTTCGAGAGAGAAGCCTCTAGTGAAACCTATGGCCCCCTGGTCTACTTTCCATAATATACTTTCATATCTATAAACCAAAAATACAAAAAATACTTTGCTGCAATTTATTTACCTTTTACTTTTCGTTCTCGTTGACATCTATCTCTATCGGATCTAATCCTTGCAAATAATCATGAAGGGATTGACAACCCCCTTATAGCATTGGGTGCAAGAGTTTGCTTGTTTGTGTAGGTGCATCCATTGGTGACTTGCTTGTTCCTCCTACTGGATTGATACCTTGGTTCTCTACAACTGAGGGTGTTAGTGCATCTAGTGCCCATTAGTGATTTTGGTGTATTGAAGACTTATAGGTTAAGGAACTAATGTGTTTGTGAGTGTACACATGCTCTACAAGTCGATGAGGAGTTTGATATATTTGGAGATTATCGACCCCTAAAAATGTATGTCTTCAACTGAAGACTTTGGTGAAGACTTTGCTGAAGACCTTGGGTATTCCCTGAAGACTTTGAAAATGAATAAGTTGGTGTGACCTTGAAGATATGAACGAGGACTATGAAGCGTGAAGACTTTTGTTTTCGTAGTTTCATTTCCTTTCTTTGAGTCATAGGAAACACCGCACTGTTAAAGGGGGCCGAGGTAATACTAAGGAAAATTTCCAACTGATGCTCAACTCAAAATCCTCAACCTATCCAATCCTTCAAGTGAAGCATTTGGAAATCTCTTGCATCTCAATCAAGTTCTCAGTGATAGAGACGAAGTTTTTCTGGTCTCTCATGAAATTGATCTGACTGAGGAGTTAGGATTTCGCCAGTGCGAATTACCTACAAGTGAGGAACATGATATGTCAGAGGACTTTCAGATTTCGAAATACCGACCGTTGCTGTGCTTAGCGCCATCTGTCTCCAATCATTCTTATCCACATAATGGTCATATCATTGGGGGCATTTATGTCTTATCATGTCAGGTTGCACCCTGGCTATAAATAGCCACCCCCACAACCACTAGTTGGTTGGTTGCTCCAAGAGAAAATTGACACTTGTCATTTGAGAGCAACCCATCCTCCGAGGACTTTGAGAGAAAATCATCAGTGAGGAAAAACCCACAACCAAACCACCAAACCCAAAGTGATTGAGCGTCACTGAAGAAATTCCTGTGTGGAACCGACGCTTGTTAGCTTTGAGGACTGTGCATCCTCTAGACGGTTAGGCGTCATGGTCTAATGCATCCTACAGTCAATTGGGGATCACGAAGTGACCTTGGTCTAGAGCAGCCAGCGGTAAATTGTGGATCGCCGGGTGACAAGTTTGTGAGGGTTTAGGAAGTCTACCCTGAAGACTTACCACGAGTGTTGGGCAAGGACTGTGTGACCTTAGCTCAAGGAGAATACGGTAAGGACTATGTGTCCTCTGGTTTAAATACCAGGCCGCTCCAAACCAGACGTACGACTGTCACAACAGTTGGAACTGGGTCATCAAACCATTGTCTTCATCGACCAACCTCGTTCTATTTCCTCAACCCATCTATTCCTTATAAACTTGTTGATGAAATTGATTGTTACTATTTGAAGAATTTGACTGAAGACTTTCACAATTTCCTCACCTCAAATTCTTCAAGTTACCTTGTTCATGTCACACCCTATGTTTGTAGCACATTGTTATGTTTGGGTTTATAAAATTTGGGGCCAACTAAAACTTTTTCATAGTGCCTGTGCTTGTTTGCTATGTTGTCTGCTTGCTTGTTGATTGTGTTATATGGCACTACTAGGTTCTATTCCACTTCATATTCATCTTCCTTGATCCAACCCCCTTGCCTAATGATCATGCCATGTGAATAGTGCCCAAAACTACTTTTACCAATTTTTGTTTCAACCAAAAATGATTTATTCAAATTAGGTTTTCAAAATCCCCTGAACCGAGGTTTGCACAGCAAGTCCTCAAATTAGGTGGACCCTTCTTTCCCAAAGGCTTTATATCAAACACACTATATATATGACTTCCCAAAACCACCAAATATTATTTTTAAAGATTATTTTCATATTTTATTTAAAGGCTTTTTCTTAAGGCCAGAAATGGTTTTTCCTAGGAAAAAATTTATTTAAATGCTTTGAAAATATTTGAGAAAATTTAGAGAAACTCAGTGGACATATATTTACCATATATATGAGTTTCAACACAAGGGCATGAACAAATCATGGGAAAAACCCCTCAAAACCCTATCTGTTCAAATCAAACTTTTGAAATATTGCTATAAGAAATATTCTCAATAAATTCCAGGAAAATTCCAGCAAGTCAACACTATCATAGGTGATGATGTTGCAAAGTTTCATCTCAATCCAATTTGGTTTGGTTCATCAAACCATCCCAATACCATTCCTGTCTAGAATCAAATTTGAGCAACTTTACATTGTGAAGTGTCTCCCCTTGGCTTCAAACTTTGTGGGCATGCTATAATGGCCAAATAGTGATGATACACTAAGTGGTGCAGCAAGGGTTAAAGCCTAGCATCAATGGATCTACAGAAATCTAATTCTGCTAAATTCTAGGGTTCATCAAATTTCCATTATCAACTTTTCCCCCTTGAGCTCAAATTTGGTGAAGCATCTCATTGCTACCAAGCATTTGACCCTGGTAAATATCTCAGTAAGTTGGTAATCTTACCCTGCCCAAAACACCAACAAACACATTCTGGTGATTTGGTAAAACCCTGATTTTCACCCTCTTCTCTTTTACCCTTGCCGCCAACTTTCTACCACAACCTCAGAAAGATGCATTCCACCTCCAGTAAAAGTGCCAAGTCATCAGGCCACTATGAGGTGGGGTAAAACCCCTATTTCTACCCCTGGCACCATCTTTTTCTATCTCTCTTCCCCTTCCCTTCTCCCCTAAGGCTTCTCCGGAGCCCTCCCCTAGCTCATCCTAGCCTTTGGGCATCTCCTCGTGCCCGAGGCAGAAGAAGACATGCGGGGGCTTAAAAATATGCCCTGGCATGCAGAGCTCGTGTTGTAGAGCATGCAACAGTGCGCACCCGCACTGTAGCCACTGGCCAATGGGCAGCCCCGACCGCCTCGGGCCGCCCCAGCTTGTCCCCTCTGCCCCCCTCGGCGTCCTTGACATGCCACACTGTCGGCCCCCTCCTCTCTCCTCCTCCTCCTCCCTCCTCCCGCACGTGCCGAGCGCCGCCCGGCTTGGCCAACCCACGCCTCGCATGCGCGCCCTCCTCTCTCTCTTGTTGCTCCTGCTCGGCATAGACCAGCCCCAAGAAGGCCTCTGAGTAGTACCATGAGCCTCCCTCTCCCTCTGGCCTCGGCCACGTCCTCCCCGGCGCATGGCCCGTCGGTGGACTCGCGCCCCCGCTATAAAAAGGCCTCCCGGACCCCTCTCTTCCCTCTGTTCTCTCTCTCCTCTCCTCAGTAGCCCCCTAGATGCTCTGAGGACCTCCCAAAGCTCCTGCGCACGGAATCGACCCGAGGACCACCGCGGCTATCTCCCCATCGATCTTCGGGTACGGAACCTCTCCGTCCCTCATTCCTCTTCCATTCATCCTCCCTCACCATGCTAATGCCCTCCCCTCTTCCTCCCGTCCTTTTTGCAGCACGGGACGACCCCGATGACCCCTTCCCGAAGCGCCCTTCGTCGCAGGAGCTCGTCACCGGCGACTCCGTCCGCCCCAATTGCTTCTTTGACCTGCAGGGGAACGGCGGGTCGACGCTGAGCTCATCCCCGCCTTCGCCTGCCGTCCCCGTGCCCTGCATCATCGCCGGTGAGCACGTCGGCCTCCCTGTCGCGAGGTTGAAGATGACAGGCGGGGCCCGCCTGTCATCCTCACCTCCCTCCCCCTCCTCTCTCTATCGCTGGCCTTTGGGGCCTAGCCGTCAGGTTCGAACGCGCGTGCGTGCCGTTTCGCCTGGGCTGGTTGGCCTCTAGGCCGGCCCAGTTGCTGGCCTCCTCCGGCCAGGGCACTGTGCCCGTTTCCTTTTTCCTTTTTCATTTTTCCTGCAACTTCCAAAATTCCCATATATTTGAATATTTATCCAATGCCAATAATTCTTCCACCTAAAATCTTGAAACAATCCCTAGAATTTAATAGTGCCATTTATAAGAATGCTTGAAATCATTTTTAGTATTGTTTTATTTTAAAACCTATATTTAGGCACCTTTTTGCCTCTTATTTAATTTCAAAAATGTTTTTCACAACAAAACTATAGGAGAATATTTTTAGTATGACATTTAGTATTTATCAGAATAGGTTAACATTTTTTGGTAGCTCTGTTTTGTGTAATTGCTTATTTTTATCGCTTTATTTCGTGACGATAGATTGCGCGATTGACGAAGAAGTTGGACCCGAAGACTTCGAAGACCCTAGAGACTTTGTTGAGCCAGGTAAGCAGCCCTTTGACCATGATGAGAAACGATTTTGCTGCATGTCATATAGCACTTTACTTTCATCATAATTGATCATGTGATGTGGTGTTCCCCTTTTGGTGGGATGCCCCCGGTACTTTTCCGTTGATACTTGCATCGTGCATGACCCTACCCCTTATGAGGGTTATGCGGGTGGGTGTAGTTGGGATACTAGTAGAGGCTATGCATAGTGGTGGAAAGGAAATAAATGATTTCAAAGACCCTTTCGAAAACCCCGTCGGGTGCCACTAATGCCCGAGGGAGATGATGATGAGTTGGGTAACCACTTGAGAAAGAAGTGGTATGCCGAGGCAAGTGAGTGTGTGTTTTCGAAAACGGAGAGTTCTATGGTCTGCTGACCATCCCAACCTTACATGAGCAACCACGATACCCCTTATGGGACGAGACTTTATTGATTACTATGGTTGGTACTAACAAGGAGCCCACATTACTAGTGGCAAGAGTGAAATGGTCACTCTTGAGAGACTTTGTTGATTACTATGGTTGGTACTAGCAAAGAGCCCACATTACTAGTGGCAAGAGTGAAATGGTCACTCTTGAGACGGGGTCGTCCTAGAGAGGAAGGTCATGCGCTGTCTTTACAGGCACCGGGCACACCTTTGCATGCCCTCATGGATGATACGAGTGATGTATATCATGAGGGATGGCACCAACGAGTGGACTCTTTGTTTAGTATCACCATGGGAAAGGCATTATTCGGGTGCTTACCTCGGGTATGTTATATACCGCGAGTCATGGATGACACGGAAGTTCCCCGAGTCTTGTGGGTAAAGTGTGCAACCTCTATAGAGTTTAAAACTATTCGAATAGCCGTGTCCGCGGTCATGGACAGTTGGAGGTCCTTCTAAGACTACATCCGGATGTTTTCATAAACCTTGGTGTGAGTATGGGTGTGGTGGTGACAAGAGGTCACATGAGCTAAGTCCGATGACTTAGCGTGATGAGTGAACATGAGATGTTCAACCAATACTTACGATGATACCTGCAAATTGTTCACATGGATACCTGCTAGATGTTGATGCGTGCTCACTAGTCACTTGATCATGTCATTTGCACACAAAATTAGCTTTCCACAAAATTACCCACTTAGTGTTATATCATGCATCATTGTTACCTTGTTCCACAACTTGGGTTGCTTGCGAGTACATTCAAAGTACTCATTGGCTTGCCACTGGTTATTTAATTGGCCAGGCATGGAAGAACAGGAGTATGTTGAAGAGTTCATTGGAGACGAACATGTGAACTAGGATGCTTCCCGGTCAGAATGCCTGTAGGTTAAGGCAGATGGCATGGGTTCACGCTTTCGACCAAGATTTCCGCTGCTTGTTCTGTTTTAAGTGTTTGGCCCTCATGGCCCTATCTATGTAAGACTAAGACCTTCGTGGTCATTATTTGTGTAAGACGTTAAGTGTGGATGTAAGACTCTTGTTATTCAGCTTCTATGAGTTCAGTGAGCATTGATCTTTGGGATCACTATACATGTGCATTCGGTGATCACGACTTATGAGTCGGGATCCCGACAGAGCTGGTATCAGAGCCATCCTGACTGTAGGAAGCCCTTAGTTAGCATGGACGTTAGACATGATAAAATTCATTTTCAAAGCTGCACCTAGCATTTGTACTTAGGAGTTCTGAACTATCTACCTCTTCTCATCTTCACACAACACTCTGCTGATTCTCCTCCTTTCAAACCTTTGTAGATGGCCGTCGTACCCGAAGCCTTCCTGACATCCGGCTTTCCCTTACTCCTTGGGGATAGCCTGGAGAAGTTCCAGCTTTGCCAACCACCCATTTTCCTCTACCAAGAGCACTGGGTTGATGCCGTCATGAAGGAGTATCACGTGGATGTGATCGTGAAGGAAAATGACTCCCTGACCAGTTGGTTCTTTGAAGGACCATGGATGGAGACCATGCTGTTTGCTGTCGAGACAGCTGCACGCAAGGCACTCGTACACCTTTGAGCCATCATTCCAGAGATGGCTGACGAGCCAGCTACTCGCTACCTTCCCTTTAGGAAGGATGATTTTGGCGAGAATTGGACGCTGATTCCGACCAAGGAGGATGGCGCACCACTCAGGTTCCAGACCTACTTCAGCCTCTCCGCCGATAGTCTGGTTCACAACTTGATGAAGGAGTCCGTGAAGCTCCGCGAGGAACTTCACCACACCTGAGAACTACTTCGGCAAGCCAAGACGAAGCCAGACAAGATCAAGAAGGATGGAGCCCCCGAGGGATGTCCAGCTGTCGCTTATCGAGGAGGAGTACCCCTAGCTAGTGATGCACCTACGCGTAGTCGTCGCATGAGTGCGAAGGAGTACCGTGAGCTCTTCACCGACCCGCCTGCAAAGCATCGTCGGGATGGACCTCCTTGTTCCCCGACCCCTTTGACCGGGAACAATGCCCGTTCAGATGATGAACAGGAGGAAGACCCAAAGAAGCGTGACTACGAGACCGAGCACTCCACCACCTAAGTCCGAGAACCCCTAGGGTAGGATCAGTCATGTATCCCTCATGCGAAGTCAAGTCTATGTAATGGTTCATATGAAACCATGTGTGCTTGTTGTTTGTTTTGTTGTGTGTGTTCCGATGCAAGTCACGCTTTTGCCTTAGGCAACATGTAAGCGATTCCATCGTCTATCTTAATATATGTTGGTCTTTTGACCTTTGTTTTAACACACTTGCACTTGACCGACCCCCTTAGGCGCGCTTTGCCGTTATTGCTTATCCTCTTGTCAATCCCAGTTGTCTGACTTGGCTGCTCCAAATAGGATGGTGACTGCTACCTGCAATAGCTCCTTCACAAACCCTAAAGCCGGCAACTCCAGCTAGCAGCAGCGAGCTGGTGGGGCTGCTCATGCTGGAGGACACCAGGAGCAGCCACAAGGCGATATTCCCCCACCACCACATCCACCGGAGAACATGACCATAGCTCAGTTTCTCCAAGTTCTCTGGGAGGAATGCCAAGCCAACAATGCTACTATACAGCAGATGGCTCAGGCTCTCGTGAATAACCAGCAGCAAGGCAGGAACGGCAATGGCCGCTCCACGCTGTCTGAGTTCATGAGGAACTCGCCCCCAACCTTCACCAAGACTGCCGAACCATTGGATGCTGATGACTGGATCCGCACCATCGAGGACCTCCTTGCATTGGTCAACTACAATGAGGATCGTGAGAAGGTGCTTTATGCTTCTCACTGCCTCGAAGGTACTGCTCGAGCTTGGTGGGATGGATCAAGGTCATGCAAGGAGAACGTGCGATCACGTGGAATGACTTCAAGGAAGGATTCCGCACTGCCCATATTCCTTCTGGGATCATGGCTATCAAGAAGAGAGAGTTCCGAGCGCTGAAGCAAGGAAGTGGCTCTGTCAAGGAGTGTCTGCAAAAGTTCAACCTGTTGTCAAGGTATGCACCTGAAGATGTCAGCACAGAGGCTGCCAAGAAGGAACGCTTCATGGAAGGACTTCAATTGGTCCTGCAGTATCATCTCATCGTTTGCAACTGTCGTACCTTCTTTGACTGGTGAACAAGGCCCTGATGCTGGAAGACAATCGTCATGCGATAGACGACACTCGCAAGTGCAAGATGATCAGCAAGGATATCCCCAGCAACCAGAAGCCTCGCCCCCGGCAGCCAGCCCCAGCCAAGCCGACCTATCAGCCATAGTTGGTCAGACCTCCTGCACCTCGTCCGAGCTACCAGCCTCAGCAGTATGCCAATCCCAGGCCAGCTTACAAAAACAATCCCAATAACAAGAACGATGGCAGAAACTTCAACAACAACCCTGGGCAGGTCACTTTCTTTGGATGTGGTCAGTCTGGACACATCTCTAAGCTTTGCCCCAGCAAGAAGTCAAATGCACACGCCCCAATGCACCAGCTCAAGGTCAAGCCCGTGGAGCACCACCAAGGAACCCAGCTCCCCGCAATCAGCCCAACAATGGCAAGGGTCGTGTGAATCACGTCACCGCAGAGGAAGCCCAGGAAGACCCGGACATCATACTAGGTACGTTCCTCGTCAACTCAACCCCAGTAACAATATTGTTTGATTGTGGAGCTTCACATTCTTTTGTCACCCAAAAGTTTCCACTAGAGAGTGGCATGAAACCTACACCCCTGGGCAGTCGTATGTTGATACAAACCCCCAGTTCAGTTATGAAGTCTGGGATAGGGTGTAAGGGAGTGAAGATTGACATCAACGGGGTAGACTTCCTAGCAGACCTTATAGTTCTGGATTCAACCGGCTTGGACGTCATCCTTGGCATGAATTGGTTGACCAAGCACCAAGGCATGCTTGACTGTGCCAAGAGGATTGTCACCATGACCAATAGCGAAGGAGTGGAAGTCAAGTATGTCCCCAACCCTGCCTCCACTCAAGCCCCTCAGGCCAACTGCCTATCGGGAGTTGAGTTGGAACAAGTGCCAGTGGTATGTGAGTACCCTGACTTGATTCCTGATGAGCTGCCCGGAATGCCTCCTGACCGCGACATCGAGTTCATCATTGAGCTTATGCCCGGATCAAGGCCCATCTATAAGAAGGCCTACGGGATGGGATCCGAAGAGTTGGCTGAGTTGAAGAAGCAACTGACAGAGCAGCTCAGAAATGGATTTATTCGCCCTAGTGCCTCTCCTTGGTGATCACCTGTTCTATTTGTGTCAAAGAGGGATGGAACTATCAGACTTTGCGTCGATTACCGTTCTCTCAATGAGGTCACGATAAAGAACAAGTACCCACTCCCCAAGATTGAAGACCTATTTGATTAGTTGAACGGAGCCAAGGTGTTCTCCAAGATCGACCTCAGGTTTGGGTACTATCAACTGAAGATCAGACCCCAAGACATTCCGAAGGCGGCATTTGTAACCCGGTATGGCCTACATGAATACACGGTCATGTCATTCGGGTTAACCGATGCCCCTGCCTACTTCATATACCTCATGAATAAAGTCTTCATGGAGTATTTGGACAAGTTCGTTGTCGTCTTCATTGATGACATACTTGTCTTCTCCAAGTCTGAAGAAGAACATGAGGAACACTTGAGATTGGACCTAGAAAAGCTTTGAGAGCACTAGCTTTATGCCAAGTTCAGCAAGTGTGAATTCTAGCTGCATGAAGTTGGATTCTTGGGTCATGTGTTGACTACAGAAGGATTGTCAGTGGATCCTGCCAAGATTGAAGCCGTGACTGAATGGAAAACCCCAACCACTGTGAAGGAAGTCAGGAGCTTCCTCGGACTCGCGGGTTATTACCGCAAGTTCGTGGAAGGGTTCTCAACCATTGCCCGACCCATGACCCAACTTTTGAAGAAGGACAAGAAGTTTGAATGGACAGCTAAGTGCGAGGAAAGCTTCCAGGAGCTCGAGAAGAGATTGACCACAACCCCTGTCTTGGCCACCCCTGATATTCACAAGGAGTTTGTGATTTATTGTGATGCATCAAGAACTGGGCTTGGAGGTGTTCTGATGCAAGAAGGCAGAGTTGTAGCATATCTATCCAGATAGCTACGCCCCCAAGAAGAGAACTACGCAACTCATGATCTCGAGTTGACAGCCGTGGTTCATGCCTTGAAGACATGGTGACATTACATTCTGGGTAAGTGATGTGAGATATTCATAGACCACAAGAGTTTGAAGTATATCTTCACTCAAAGGGAATTGAACATGAGGCAGCGAGGATGGTTGGAATTGATCAAGGATTACGACCTCAGTGTTCAGTACCACCCCGGAAAGGCCAATGTGGTAGCAGACGCCTTAAGTAGAAAGGCTTGTTGCTTGAATGCTATGATTAAGGAAAGGCTACCCGCCCTGTATGAAGAACTTGAAAGCTTCAACCTAGAACTGGTTGCACCCGGATTCCTCGCCAACCTCGAAGCAAAGCCTACTTGGATGGATGATATCAAGGAAGCCCGGAAGGGGCATGAGAGCATTGAAGGCATCAAAAGGAAGATCAAGGCAAGCAAGGCCCCAGGATTCTCGGTGGACGGACAAGGAGTTGTATGGTTCGGGAATCGCATTTGCATACCCAACAAAGAAGAGCTCAAGAACTTGACCTTGCAATAAGCTCATGACACTCCCTACTCCATCCATCCTGGAGGAACCAAGATGTATCAAGACCTCAAGGCAAGATTCTGGTGGCATGGCATGAAGCGGGAGATAGGCATGTTTGTTGTTAAGTGTGACATATGCCGGAGAGTTAAAGCTGAGCACCAGCGACCCGTTGGACTATTGCAACCTCTCAAAGTGCCTGAATGGAAGTGGGATAAAGTTAGGATGGATTTCATCACCGGGTTACAAAGGTCGAGTAAAGGACTGAAAGGACATTTTCTCCCTTGGTGGTTTTGGTAATTAATAAAAACATATAAGTCATTGAACTAATGTTTCCACTAAGTATATTTCAGGAAATGTTCAACGAGAGGATTGGCAAAAAGGAGATTGCGGAGAAACCCCAAGATGCAAGGAAATAGGTTGGCCTAGCTTTAAGCAAGAGGACTCTACATTTTATATTTGTGAGAAATCACTTTGAGTACATAGAAAAGCCAATACTATTAAAAGGGGGTAAAGTTTTGTTGGTGAACAATATGCGCAAACGTGCACAAGTGATAGTCGCCCAAAACATCCACAAAACTCTCCCACCAAAGTCTGCTCTATACCCAACACTCAAAATCGGTGCAACCAACTATCCCACTTCGGTGCCACTGATTCCAGTACCTAGACAGACTCTGGCAAACCATAGCCACTTCGGTGCAACCGATTCCATAACGGTGCCACCGAGTTTAGGTTGCCAACTTTCTGTTATGCAAATTCTCATTTTCGGTCCCATCAAGAATGTTGGATCGGTGTCACCGAGATTGGAAATCTCACCGTTGGTCACCTTATCGGTGCAACCGAGTTTCCTATATCGGTTTCACCGAGATTCAAAAGTTTCCACCTTTTGGTCACTTCGGTACCACCGGGATTAACACATCGGTGTCACCGAGTTGGTCATTTTGTGTGTAACGGTTGGATTTTTGGGGATGCCTATATATACCCCTTGACCACCACTCACTCGAAAGATAACCACTCAGAACTATTCCATACCTATCCTATCGGATTTTCAGAGAGAGAACCCCCTACCCTTGTGTTGAGGTCAAGATCTTCCACTCCAATCATATGGATCTTGATTTCTAGCCTCCCCAAGTTTCTTTACACCAACCCTATCTCTTCTACCAAGCCAAACCTGTGTGAGAGAGAGATTGTGTGTTGAGGAGTCTATCATCTTGAAGCACAAGAGCAAGGAGTTCATCATCATTACCGAGCCTATTACCTTTTGGAGGGTGGTGCCTCTGAGATTGGTTAGGTGTCGCTTGGGAGCCTCCTACTTCATGTTGTGGAGTGAACCAAGAAGTTTGTAAGGGAAAGGAGATCGCCTACTTCATGAACATCTACCCATAGTGAGGCTAGTCCTTCGTGGACAGAAGCCGTATGGAATAGTCAAGGTTGCTACTTCGTGGACCCTTTTGGGTGGAGACCTCCGTGGACTCTCGCGACCGTTACCCTCCGTGGGTTGAAGACTCCATAAACATGGATGTACGATAGAGGCACCTATCGGAACCACGGGAAAAATCATCATGTCCACAATTGCGTTTGATCTTCCTACCCTATCCCTTCTATACATGCTTGTCGTTACTTTCCGCTGCTATATACTCTTAGACTTGCATGTGTAGGGTGTACTTGACTTGCCATGAAATGCTAAAAACTGTCAACAATAAAATTTGGTATAGGCGAAACCTTTAATTGGTCAATTAGTCTAATCACCCCCTCTAGACCTACTTTCAATCCTACAAGTGGTATCACAGCTTTGGTCTCCATTGCTTATGTCTCACAACCTAGAAGAAGTATGGCGTCTAGTGAGGGAAGTTATCACCGCAGATGTCCGTACTTTGATGGCACTAATTTTTCTAGTTGGAAGCATAAAATGAAAATGCATATTCTTGGTCATAACCCCGCCGTTTGGGCTGTTGTTCGTGTTGGCTTGCAAGGTGAGTTCTTTGCGGATGGATGGGAACCGGATCGTGAAGCGACCGCGGATGAATTGAAGATGTTGCACTACAATGCTCAAGCATGTGACATTGTCTTCAACTGCTTATGCCCCGAAGAATTCAACAAAATCAGCCGTCTTGAGAATGCAAAGGAGATTTGGGATACTTTGGTTGATATGCACGAAGGAACCGAGCCCGTGAGAGAATCCAAGTTAGATGTTCTTCAAGGTCAACTTGACAAGTTCAAGATGAAGGATACTTTGGTTGATATGCACGAAGGAACCGAGTCCGTGAGAGGATCCAAGTTAGATGTTCTTCAAGGTCAACTTGACAAGTTCAAGATGAAGGATGGTGAAGGAGTCGCAGATATGTACTCTAGGCTAGCTCTCATCACCAATGAGATTGCCGGTTTAGGAAGCGAAGAAATGACCGACAAATTCATCATCAAGAAGATACTTAGAGATTTGGATGAGAAATACGACACCGTGTGCACATTAATCCAAATGATGCCAAACTACAAAGATCTCAAGCCTATGGAAGTCATTGGAAGGATTGTTGCTCATGAGATGACACTCAAAGATAAAGAAGAGCTTCATCACAAGTCTAGCGGTGCTTAAAAAGCCACAAGTGATGCTCCCACAACTTCAAGCAACAACCTTGTCACCAATGAAGAAATAAGAATCATGGCCACGAAATTCAACAAGTTCTACAAGAATAGAAGCAAAGAAAGAAACTCCAACTCAAGATATGAAGAGAAGCGTTCATCAAGTCGTGTCCGCAATTGCTACAATTGTGGGATGCCCGGACACTACTCAAATGAGTGCACGGCTCCTTACAAAAGAAGATAAGAGTCACCTTGAAGACGAAGCTCAAGGAATGAATCACCACAAAGAGAGAGAAGGAGTAGAGATGATCGTTATGAACGAAGACACTCAAGGAGAAGTAGAGATTAAGAGAAGAAGTACAAGTACATCAAGAGCTACACAAGAAGGAAACATCAAGCTCATGTTGGTGAATGGGTTTCCGGTTCTGACTCCGACAACAACTCTGAGAGAAGCTATCACTCCGACTCCGACTATAGTCAAGATGATAGTGTTGTCGGAATTGCTCTAGTGACTACCAACTCCTACGATCTATTTGATTCACCAAATGAAGGGAGTGGAAGTTGCTTCACGGCTAAAGGCCCCAAGGTATCACACCCCGAGTATCTTGATTTTGATAGTGATGAAGATGACCTACTTTGTGATGATGACTTGCTTTGTGATAAAACTAGTGATATTGATCAAAATGCACTTGATAATTCTCATGCTAGTCAGGATAAGTCATTTGATGATGATAAGATGAAAATAGAACAACTAACTAAAGAACTAAACACTCTTAAGTTAGCTCATGAATCTACTCTCGAAGATCATAGAGAGCTTGTGAGAACTCATGAGAAGCTATGCTTCGAGAATCTTAACTTGGAGCAAGAGCATGAGTTTCTCAAAGCTATCAATGATGATCTCCAGAAGAAGACCTCATCTTATGTAGCCAAACTACTACTAATGTCTACTTTCATGCTTCAAGTTAAAACCAAGCAATCTAGTAACAAAGACAAGAAACATTCTTCATCTAGTATCAACAATAAAAGTGATAAATCCAATGATGTTGCTTCTAGTAGTTCTATTGATTCCACTAATGATGTTTCTCTTAGCCAATTTACACTTGAGCAAGAAAATGCTTTTTTGAAAGGAATTATAGAAAATGGTATCTACAAGAGTCTTGCCGGATGTAAGCAATTTGAGGAAATTGTACGCAAGCACAGAGGATACCGGAAGAATCATGGTGTTGGCTACTTCAACGCTAATGGAGTTGAGTGGTAAGAAGGTCAATATCCCAAGTCCAATTTTGTTCCTCAAAAGGAGAAGTATGAAAATACTCTTCCCAAGGGGACAAACACTCAAGATGACCTTCCACCACAAGACCACAAGCTCAAGGACAAGAACAAGCTTCAAGATGACATTGACTCATATGAAGATAAACCCTAGCTTTGGTGGAGTGGGTTCCCAAGGCTACTTCAAGCTCAACTACTACAAAGGCCACTTCAACACCAAGTATCCCCATCAACTTGATGGGGGTTCCTAGGAAAAAGAACTAGTAAGTTCTTGAGGTGTGACTCCGCCAATGAAATTCACTCACATTCATTATTGGCAAGAACTTTTTGCACTCAACATCAACTCAATGCAATAGTTCAAGGAGTCACACATTCCCTCAAAGGTGAGCAAGGGACAAGGTAATCAACAAATCAATGGACATCATAAAACATGCTTTACACTCCATGTCCATAGATATCCTTGTATTTGTCTCTTGTATGTTGGGATTAACCCATGTAGGTGAGAGGAGTAAGGAAAGAACTAGGGTGCTCCCAACTCTTGGTGATCTTCATCAACATTGAGCATCCACAACTACCTCACCAACATGAAGTCTTCATCAACAAAACCCAAGTTTAGTATATCCCTCTTATGGGGAGATATCACATTAAGGGGGAGCTTTACTCTAATTCTTGAGTCGAAGCATCTCTTAACATGTGACAACATTAAATGCTTTATGAAAAAGTGGTAACCCCACTTGTGCTTAAACGATCAGTATGACCTATGATCAAGTACTCTTACTTGGATCCTAAGTCAAATACTCATATATAGATGACTTTGTCATTGCCCAAGTGCTTGTTAGATGCTAGTGTGTTTGTGCATGTTCGTCATGATTTCTTTTGACATCTTATTGTGTGAGCATGTTGGTCTGCATTTATCTTCTCATTCGAGGATATCCAATTGTTGCTATTTGGCTTTTGATTTATATTTTTCCAATTGGATGGACAAGAATGCCTAGGACCACTCTTTAGCTATCTATGCTTTCTCATCTCATATTCCATTCATGCTGCATCACAAAATTTGAACAAGTGCTTTTCGATCCCTCTGTGTGTGGAGCACTCGGAGTTCCATATCGACAAGGACTGTCCATTAAAACCTCCCAGGTGCAACTCGGTGGAACCAACACCAAAATCTCGGTCTCATTGATTGCCTAGGGTTGATTTGGTTTTTCAATCTCGGTATCACCGATTCCATTTTCTCGGTTACACTGAGTGTCCCTGTCAGCTAATAGTTGAAGCACTCGGTGTCACCAAAAACTTAGAATCGGTGTCACCGACAGTGGTGGGTATATAACTATGGACCCCGACGTTTTGAAATTTCATCTTCATATGTCGCGCTCCAAAACCCTAAGATGCCATTCCAAAGACTTGGTCATCGCCCTTGAGTTCCCGAGCTCCTTCGCCGCTGGAAATCGCCGTCGTCGACGTAATCTTCACAAACGTCGCCACCGTACAGGATCCGTGCCAAGATAGGGTATGGATTTGATCTCTAGTGCGCTCCCATTCTGATTCTTGTGCATTGGACCTTGTTTTCTCTATAAGCCACCTATTGCTCATTCATCTATCCACTAGAAATTGCAAAATCTCGAGTTAGATGGATTTTCTAGGGTTTTGTTGTCCGCCCGATACATCTCGGTGGAACCAAAATGAAAATATCGGTCTCACCAATATACTTTTCTGTGTTGCTAAGAACTAACTCGGTGGAACCGAGTGGCTCTTTTCGGTCCTACCGAAAAGGCTGCCAAGTTCCTGTTAAGGAGTTGGTCTGTCTCGGCCCCACCGAAAATTTCATTTCGGCTGTACCGATATGTATGTGACAGATTGCGAAACTTTTGAAAAACTCATTGCTCAAACTTCAAAAATAGCCTCATTTTGTGATGACTCATCTACTTCTGCTCATCTACACTCTATTCATAGGGTCAGCATGTCAGGTTCAGAAGACAGTCAGAACAGGTCAGAGCAGAGAGCAGACATGAGTTCAGGCACAAGCCCAGAGCCCAGTTCATTCTCAGATCGAGGCACCCCCAGCTCACATGGATTTCCCAAGGCTGCCACCAAAACCAGAAAGAGGTTGAACTCAGAAGAAGAAGATTCAGACTTTGTCCGTGAGGAAGTTCTTGGTAAGAAGCAAGAGAAGGCTACCAAGAAAACTGCAACTGAAGCTACTTCCTCTAGAAGGGTTGTCGACAAAATATATGCACCAGCTTCAACTTTCAAGGCTTTTGAGACTGCCAGAGCAACTGTTTCTGTTGAGATCCCCAAGAAAGCTATGCCTAAGAAGGCAGGAGAGAAAAAGGCCAAGAAGAGGATCATTCATGTGACTGGCAGGCCTACCTCCATGTTTGAGGATCCAAAAGCTGCTGATGCTGAGGAAGAGGAGGTTGAGCCAGCAAAGGCTCCTCCCAATAAGAAGGCAAAGAAGTTGATGTCTGATACTATGCCCAAAACCAGCACACCCAAGAAGGCTGTTGAGAAGCCCAAGAGGACCACTAGGCAGATTCCAGCCTCTAAGAAGAACAAAGGGAATGCCTCCAGAGCTGAAGCTGATGATGATCTGACAACGTTAATGAAGCTTAGACCACACCTCCCTGTTCATAATGCCAGCTATCCAGTAGCTGAGGACATGAAGAAGAGGAAGGACTCAGGACTGAGGGCATGGAGAGCTATTGATCCTTATGCCCAAAGAAAGAAAACAGCTGTGGACTACAGGTTCTATACCAAGAAGCAGCAGGACTTCTATGAGACTATGCTCTTTGACAAAAGTCCAGCTGTCAGCGATATGCAATACGTTTATTGGAAGTACATCAAGGAGAATGAGGACTACTTTCCAAGTGTCCAGGACAACTTCCATTGCATTGGTCTTGATGAATTCATAGGCAGAGAATTCACAACATGGAATGACGAGATGATCATGCAGTTTTACTCCACTGCACACTTCTACGGAGATGGTAGAATTGTGTGGATGACTGAAGGTGCCCGATATGAATCAACTGTTGAGGAATGGGCAAAGATCTTAGGAGTTCCTGAAGCACAGGATGGTGACCTAGATGTCTACTCAGAATCCAAGGCTAGTCATAATGCTATGGCCAACATGTATAAGGAGATCCTTGCTAACAAAGTGAAGTCTCACCAGCTAGCGTCCATTTACTTTCTCCAGGCTGGCCTACGCACTATTAACACCATTCTGAGGCATACCCTGATGTCCATGTCCGAAGATGACAAGATGATCCGAGGCCACTCCATCAACCTATTGATACATCTTGACACTCACACTAGGATCAGAGTCATGGACTTGATTGTAGAGACAATCAAGAGGGTTGCTGCTGATCAGAAGCGCTCATGCTGTTATGCACCCTACATCCAGATGCTCATAATCTCAAGACTGGAGAAGCACATCTTTTCCCTGGATCACTCACATTTGCCCCTACAGCCAGATCTAGAGGACAATGTCATGGTGATGGAAGCTGATCATCACACTTCTGCTGTAGCTCAGGAAGCGGCAGAGACAGTGAGAGCCACTAGTGCTCAAGCCCCTCGATCCAGGAGTGAGCAAATGGATTTGTTGATATCATTTGTTCAGAACATGCAAAAGGACATTAAGGGGATTCTGGATAACCAAAACAGTCTTGTCAGGATCTTTGAGACCAGAATCAAGTCCCTTTCTGATAAAGTGGACGGGCTAACGAAGATAGTCATGGAACTTCAACATGAAGTTGACTCTGTGCAGATCCCACGGGTCTCTTCTACTTCATATGAGGATGATGATGATGAAGAGGAGGAATCACCTCTACGGACAAGCACTCAGTTCACTACTCAGGCCAGATCAGCCACAGTGCCAGCTCCAACAGCTCCATCAGCTCCATCATCATCAGCTCCATCAATGACCACTCTAGCTCCATCTACGACATCTACAGAGATCCTCGCCGATGCCATCATCTCGACTCCTTCATCAACAACCGGAGGAGATGCACCCAAGAACGCTTAGATGTACTCCTTTGAACTTTTTGCTAACTTCTTGCCAAAGGGGGAGAAGCGTATATAGATCTATAGGCTTCGAGCGAGAGAGAGATTTGTCTTTTTACTTGCTTTTCAAAAACATTTGGTTCTTTTGATTTGATGTGAGATACTTTTGTGTTTGTGTTATGCTACTATGTTATGGGTGATGCTACTATTTCCTATCATCTTAATGCTCATGATATGATCCTTCACCCTTACTTATGTGTGTTGTGCCATGTTATTCACTCTAATTATTCTCGCACACCACCAAGTTGTATGTGACATGGAAGAAGTACCCCATATACCTAATCGATTGTGCATTTGCATTCAAACACAAGTTCAAAATAATGCACAAATTGAGGGGGAGATCTTTCTTATCACATACCTCTCAAAGCGACGATTAATCTCAATGATTTTATCACATGTCGAAGCTTTGATCTATATGGTGTCATCAATTACCAAAAAGGGGGAGATTGAAAGCACATTTGCTCCCTTGGTGGTTTTGGTAATTAATAACAACATATAAGTCATTGAACTAATGTTTCCACTAAGTATATTTCAGGAAATGTTCAATGAGATGATTGGCAAAAAGGATATTGTGGAGAAACCCCAAGATGCAAGGAAATAGGTTCGCCAAGCTTCAAGCAAGAGGACTCTACATTTTATATTTGTGAGAAATCACTTTGAGTCCGTAGGAAAGCCAACACTATTAAAAGGGGGTAAAGTTTTGTTGGTGAACAATATGCTCAAACGTGCACAAGTGATAGTCGCCCAAAACATCCACAAAACTCTCCCACCAAAGTCTGTTCTATACCCAACACTCAAAATCGGTGCAACCAACTATCCCACTTCGGTGCCACCGATTCCAGTACCTAGACAGACTCTGCCAAACCCTAGCCACTTTGGTGCAACCGATTCCATACCGGTGCCACCGAGTTTAGGTTGCCAACTTTTTGTTACGCAAATTCACATTTTCGGTCCCATCGAGAATGTTGGATCGGCGTCACCGAGATTGGAAATCTGATCGTTGGCCATCTTATCGGTGCAATCGTGTTTCCTATATCGGTCTCACCGAGAATCAAAAGTTGGCACCTTTTGGTCACTTCGGTACCACCGAGATTAACACATCGGTGTCACCGAGTTGGTCATTTTCTATGTAACGGTTGGATTTTTGGGGATGCCTATATATACCCCTTCACCACCACTCACTCGAAAGAGAAGCACTCAGAACTATTCCATACCTATCCTATCAGATTTTCAGAGAGAGAACCACCTACCCTTGTGTTGAGGTCAAGATATTCCACTCCAATCATATGGATCTTGATTTCTAGCCTCCCCAAGGTGCTTTCCACCAATGCTATCTGTTTTACCAAGCCAAACCGGTGAGCGAGAGATTGTGTATTGAGGAGTCTATCATCTTGAAGCACAAGAGCAAGGAGTTCATCATCATTATCGATCCTATTACCTTTTGGATGGTGGTGCCTCCTAGATTGGTTAGGTGTCGCTTGGGAGCCTCCTACTTCGTGTTGTGGAGTGAACCAAGAAGTTTGTAAGGGCAAGGAGATCTCCTACTTCGTCAAGATCTACCCCATAGTGAGGCTAGTCCTTCGTGGAAGGAAGCCGTATGGAATAGTCAAGGTTGCTACTTCGTGGACCCTTTTGGGTGGAGCCCTCTGTGGACTCTTGTGACCGTTACCCTCCGTGGGCTGAAGACTCCATAAACGTGGATGTACGATAGCGCCACCTATCGGAACCACGGGAAAAATCATCGTGTCCACAATTGCGTTTGATCTTCCTACCCTATCCCTTCTATACATGCTTGTCGTTACTTTCCGCTGCTATATACTCTTTGACTTGCATGTGTAGGGTGTACTTGACTTGCGAGGAAATGCTAAAAACTGTCAACCATAAAATTTGGTATAGGCAAAACCTTTTATTGGTCAAGTAGTCTAATCACCCCCCCCTCTAGACCTACTTTCGATCCTACAAGGACATGATTCCATTTGGGTCATTGTCGACCACCTGACCAAGGTAGCGCATTTCATTCCCGTCAAGACCACCTATGACGGTAATAAGTTAGCCAGCCTCTACATCGAGCATATCGTGAGCCTCCACGAAGTTATAAAGGAGATCGAGTGGGATCGAGGCACCTAGTTCACCTCAAGATTCTGGAAGATGTTTCAAGAAGCCATGGGAACCTAGCTCTCCTTCAGCACTTCTTTTCACCCCTAGACCAACGGGTAGACAAAATGAGTAAATCAGATACTCGAAGATATGCTCCGTGCTTGTGTTTTGGCATATGGAGACAAGTGGGAAGATTGCCTACCATTCGCCGAGTTCTCCTACAACAACAACTATCAGTCGAGTCTTCAGATGGAACCATTTGAGGTGCTGTATGGACGCAAGTGTTGTACTCCCCTCAACTGGTCAGACACCGGAGAAGGATTGGTTTTTGGACCAGATATCCTTTGCAAAGCCGAAGAGCAAGTTCAACTTGTCCGAGAGCGCCACGAGACCGCTAAGTCAAGATAGAAGAGCCACGCCGACTCCCACCGCTAAGAAGTGAACTTCTGTGTCGGTGACCATGTCTACCTCCGGATCATGCCTCTCAAGGGAACCAAGTGCTTCCACATCAAAGGAAAGCTCGCACCAAGATACATCGGCCCCTTCAAGATCACCGCTAAGCGAGGAGAAATTGCCTACCACTTAGAGCTACCTTCCGAGCTATCGGATGTGCACAACGTCTTCCACGTGTCAGAACTCCGGAAGTGTCTATAAGTTCCCAACCGCCCCGACCTCTTCAAGGACATCGACCATCAAGCAATCAATCTTCAGCCAGATCTCACTTATCGTGAGAGGCCAGTTCGCATTTCGGATGAAGCTGAGCGCTTCACCCGAAGCCGCACCATCAAGTACTTCAAGGTCCAGTGGAGCAACCACACTAAAGCTGAAGCAACCTGGGAGCGTGAAGACTATCTTAGATCGGAGTTCCCTTATCTTTTTAGCGCTAAGCCCAGGAATCTCCGGGACGAGATTCTTGTAAGGGGGAAGGTCTGTCACACCCTATGTTTGTAGCACATTGTTATGTTTGGGTTTATAAAATTTGGGGCCAACTAGAACTTTTTCATAGTGCCTGCGCTTGTTTGCTATGTTGTCTGCTTGCTTGTTGATTGTGCTATATGGCACTACTAGGTTCTATTCCATTTCATATTCATCTTCCTTGATCCAAAACCCTTGCCCAATGATCATGACATGTGAATAGTGCTCAGAACTACTTTTACCAATTTTTATTTCAACCAAAAATGATTTACTCAAATTAGGTTTTCAAAACCCCCTCCCGAAATTAGGTGGACCCTTCTTTCCCACAGGCTTTATTTCAAACCAACTATATATATGACTTCCCAAAACCACCAAATATTATTTTTAAATATTATTTTCATATTTTATTTAAAGGCTTTTTCTTAAGGCTATAAATGGTTTTTCCTAGGGGAAAAATTATTTAAATGCTTTGAAAATATTTGAGAAAATTTAGAGAAACTCACTGGACATATATTTTCCATATATATGAGTTTTAACACAAGGGCGTGATCAAATCATGGGCAACACCCCTCAAAACCCTATATGTTCAAATCAAACTTTTGAAATATTTCTATAAGAAATATTCTCAATCAATTCGAGGAAAATTCCAGCAAGTCAACAATATCATAGGTTTTGATCTTGAAAGTTTCATCTCAATCCAAGTTGGTTTGGTTCATCAAACCATCCCAAAACCATTCATGTCCAGAATCAAATTTGAGCAACTTCACATTGTGAAGTGTCTCCCCTTGGCCTCAAACTTTGTGGGCATGCTCTAATGGCCAAATAGTGATGATACACTAAGTGGTGCATCAAGGGTTAAAGCCTAGCATCAATGGATCTACAGAAATCTAATTCTCCTAAATTCAAGAGATCATCAAATTTCCATTATCAACTTTTTACCCTTGATCTCAAATTTGTGAAGCATCTCATTTCTACCCAGGATTTGACCCTGGTAAATATCTTAGCAAGTTGGTAAACTTACCCTGCCCAAAACACCACCAAACACCTTTTGGTGATTTGGTAAAACCCCCATTTTCACCCTCTGCTCTTTTACCCTTGCCCCCAACTTTCTACCACAACCTCACAGAGATGCATTCTACCTCCAATAAAAGTCCCAAGTCATCAGGCCACTATGAGGTGGGGTAAAACCCCTATTTCTACCCCTGGTAGCATCTTTTTCTATCTCTCTTCCCCTTCCCTTCTCCCCTAGGGCTTCTCCAGAACCCTCCCCTAGCTCATCCTAGCCTTTGGGCACCTCCTCATGCCCCAGGTAGAAGAAGACATGCGGGGGGATTAAAAATATGCCCTGGCATGCAGAGCTCGCGCTCTGGAGCGCGCTACAGTGTGCACCCGCACTGTAGCCGCTCGCCAACGGGCAGCCCCGACCGCCTCGGGCCGCCCTAGCTTGTCCTCTCTCCTCCCCTCGGCATCCGTGACACGCCACATTGTTGGTCCCCTCCTCTCTCCTCCTCCTCCTCCCTCCTCACGCGTGTGCCGAGCACCGCCTAGCTCGGCCAACCCGTGAGCTCGCACGCGTGCCCTCCTCTCTCTCTCCCGTTGCTCACGCTCGATGTAGACCAACCCCAGGAACGCCCCCGAGCAGTCCCGTGAGCCTCCCTCTCCCTCTGGCCTCGGCCAGGTCCTCCCCGGCGCATGGCCCGTCGGTGGACTTGCGCCCCTGCTATAAAAAGGCCTTGCAGACCCCTCTCTTTCCTCTGTTCTCTATCCCCTCTCCTCAGTAGCCCCCCTGCACGCTCCGAGGACCTCCCGAAGCTCCTGCGCTCGGAATCAACCCGAGGATCGCCACGGTCATCTCCCTATCGATCTCCGGGTATGGAGCCTCTTCGGCCCCCATTCCTCTTCCATTGATCCTCCCTTTCCACACTGATGCCCTCCCCTCTTCCTCCCGTCCTTTTTGCAGCATGGGATGACCCCGGTGACCCCTTCCCGAAGCTCCCTCCACTGCAGGAGCTCATCGCCGGCGACTCCGTCCACCCCAAGTGCTCCCTCGACCTCCAGGGGAATGGAGGGTCGATGCTAAGCTCATCCCCGCCTTCGCCTACCGTCGCCGTGCCCTGCATCATCACTGGTGAGCATGCCGGCCTCCCTTTCACGAGGTTGAAGATGACGGGCAGGGTCTGCCTGTCATCCTCACCTCCCTCCCCCCTCCTCTCTTTGCCGCTGGCCTTCGGGGCCTAGCCATTAGGTTCGAACGCGCACACGCGCGTGTCGGTTTGCCTTGGCTAGTTGGTCTCTGGGCTGGCCTAGTTGCTGGCCTCCTCCGGCCAGGGCACTGTGACCATTTCCCTTTCCCTTTTTCATTTTTCCTGCAACTTCCAAAATTCCCACAGATTTGAATATTTATCCAATGCCAATAATTCTTCCACCTAAAATCTTGAAATAATCCCTAGAATTTAATAGTGCCATTTATAAAAATGTTTGAAATTATTTTTAGCACTGTTTTATTTTAAAACCTATATTTAGGCACCTTTTTGCCTCTGTTATTTAAATTCAAAAATGTTTTTCACAACAAAACTCTAGGAGAATATTTTTAGTATGGCATTTAGTATTTATCAGAGTAGGTTAACATGTTTTGGTAGTAGATTGAGTGCTCTGTTTTGTGTGATTGCTTATTTTTATCGCTTTATTTCGCGATGATAGATTGCACAGTTGACGAAGAAGTTGGACCCGAAGACTTCGAAGACCTCGGAGACTTTGTTGAGCCAGGCAAGCAGCCCTTTGACCATGATGAGACACCATTTTACTGCATGTCATATAGCACTTTACTTTCATCATAATTGATCATGTGATGTGGTGTTCCCCTTTCGGTGGGATGCCTCCGGTACTTTTCCATTGACACTTGCATCATGCATGACCCTACCCCTTATGAGGGTATGCGGGTGGGTGTAGTTTAGATACTAGTAGAGGCTACGCAAGTGGGATTGGGTTCTATGCATAGTGGTGGAAAGGAAAGAAATGATTTCAAAGACCCTTTCGAAAACCCCGTCGGGTGCCACTAATGCCCGAGGGAGATGATGATGAGTTGGGTAACCACTTGAGAAAGAAGTGGTATGCCGAGGCAAGTGAGTGTGTGTTTTCGAAAATGGAGAGTTCTAAGGTCTGCTGACCATCCCAACCTTGCATGCGCAACCACGATACCCCTTATGGGACGGGGATTTGTTGATTACTATGGTTGATGCAGGAGCCCGCATTACTAGTGGCAAGAGTGAAATGGTCACTCTTGAGACGGGGTCGTCCTAGAGAGGAAGGTCATGCGCTGTCTCTACAGGCACCGGGAACACCGTTGCGTGCCCTCATGGATGATACGAGTGATGTGTATCATGAGGGATGGCACCAACGAGTGGACTCTTTGTTTAGTATCACCATGGGAAAGGCATTGTTTGGGTTCTTACCTTGGGTATGTTATACACCGCGAGTTGTGGATGACATGGAAGTTCCCCAAGTCTTGTGGGTATAGTGTGCAACCTTGCAGATTGTAAACCTATTCAAATAGCCGCGTCCATGGTCATGGACAGTTGGAGGTCCTTCTTAGACTATGTCCGGATGTTTTCATAAACCTTGGTGTGAGTATGGGTGTGGTGGTGACAAGAGGACACATGAGCTAAGTACAATGACTTAGCATGAGGATTCAACTAAGTCCGATGACTTAGCATGGTGAGTGAAGATGAGATGTTCAACCAATACTTACGATGATATCTACAAATTGTTCACATGGATACCTGCTAGATGTTGATGCATGCTCACTAGTCACTTGATCATGTCATTTGCATACAAAATTAGCTTTCCGCAAAATTAGCCACTTAGTGTTATATCATGCATCATTGTTACCTTGTTCCACAACTTGGGTTGCTTGCGAGTACATTCAAAGTACTCATTGGCTTGCCACTGGTTATTTAATTGGCCAGGCATGGAAGAACAGGAGTATGTTGAAGAGTTCATTGGAGACGAACATGCGAACTAGGACGCTTCCCGGTCAGAATGCTTGTAGGTTAAGGCAGATGGCATGGGTTCACGTTTTCGACCAAGATTTCCGTTGCTTGTTCTATTTTAAGTGTTTGGCCCTCATGGCCCTATCTATGTAAGACTAAGACCTTCGTGTTCATTATTTGTGTAAGACGTTAAGTGTGGATGTAAGACTCTTGTTATTCAGCTTCTGTGTGTTCAGGGAGCATTGATCTCTAGGATCACTATACACGTGCATTCGGTGATCACGACTTATGAGTCGGGGTCCTCACAGTTCATCACTTCTTATCTTGTGTCATGCTACTTACTAGTTGTGCATGTTTCATTTCATCATGATGACTATGCTGTTACTGTGTTCCTCATGCACTTGAGTAGTTATTCTGCTGCTAGTTATTCATCACATTTCAAATTCCTCAAAGTTGAAAATCCTCAAGTGATGAATTTGTAAAAATTGCCTATTCACCCCCCTCTAGTCGATATAACGCACTTTCAGAGGGAAATACTTATCTACTTCACTGCATCACCCTTTCCTCTTCAAGGGAAAACCAACGCAATTTCAAGAGGTAGCAAGCCCCTGAAGCGGCAGCCCCCTTGGGGGGCTTTTTCTTTCTTTCCCTGCCCCTGCAACCACAGACCAAGAAAGGCCCTGCGGGCATGTAATGAACTTGGGTGCAAGCCACCTTTTATCAATGCTTCTGTTATGTGTCATGGTTTTTGTGTTTTCATTACTCGAGGCGGCCTTCCGATTATGCTTAGGATACTTAGCTTGGCGTGTTCGTTGTAGGCTCCACGGAAGGTGTGGTCTTGGCGCTTGGTGAATCCAGGCGTCCTACGGTCCTCTCCTTCCTACAGGTGATGTAAGTTGGGAGCCCTTTCGGTACTCTGCATCTGCAGGCCCCAGTCCCGCACATTTCCCCACTGCTGTGGTTGTGTATGGCTAAGGACACAACCACAGGGCGAGGCCTCAACACCCTCGATGCTGGCCGGATCACCAAGGACGACATCGAGGCTCCTAGTGGCTTTATGATTCGTAAGGCTCATGAGGCGCGCTGCTCAGGAGCCCCCTTTGACACTCAAGCAGTTCTACATCGTTGAGTCCTAGCCCCGCACATTTCCCTACCATCATGGTTTATGGCCAGATCACCAAGGACGCAACCACAAGGTGAGGCCCCAACACACTCGATGCTGGCAGGATCACCAAGGATGGCATCGAGGCTTCTAAGTGGCTATATGACCGGTAAGGCTCCCGAGGCGTGCTCCTCAGGAGCCCCCTTTGATGCTCGAGCAGCCCCCCCAAAGAAATTTTTTGTTCCAGCTCCGAGAGGGGTGGGCCTCCCAAGGCTCTGAGATGGCGCGTCAGGCCATGAGTGGAGCCCCCGAGTGAGTATGAAGCGTCACGCGCCTGCTAACTCGTCCGGGAGTACCATGCTAGGATCCGGGTGCCAATGCCTTGGCACGGTGCGAGCACCGTGCCCCTAGCCCCCGCTCGCGAGGTGTGAGGAGGAAGGGAGCAAGCAAGTGCCCGTCCTAAAGAGAGAAAACCCAACATGGGTGATGGCGATGAACACGAATCCCTGACCCGTTTCTTGAAAACGTGATTTCAAAAACCCCGATTTTTGTTCCAGGAAAGTTGGCAAATTCAAATGCGAGAAAAGCAAATAACATCCGTGTCTGGAACCTAGACTAGCCTTCGTATTCCCCCAACGTTGAGTGTAGGGCATCCACGTTGCATGGTCATAGACATTGATGTGCCGTGTTGACTTCTCTGCCAGCGCGGAGCTATGGCTACCACATTGCATGAGAGGAACCCCTCGTCGTCCTCAGGGGGCTCCGGGCGTATACAACCCGCTCATTATTCCGTGAGAGTGTCACGGGTAGAATCTTCGGAGGTTCTGGATGTTCCAGGCATTCTGGATGGGGGCCCCGACCTGAGTCTCCAAGCGCACTACAGCTGGCCCAGAGACGTGAACGACCTTGAATGGGCCCTCCCACATGGGCGAGAGCTTGTGCAAGCCCTCCCAGGAGAGAACCCGCCTTTGGACAAGGTCACCGACTTCAAGGCTCTTGGAGCGGATGTTGTGGTAGTGGTAGCGTTGCAACATTTGTTGATACCTTGAAGCTCGGAACGAGCCTTGGCAACGATATTCCTCCCCAATTAGAAGGTCTGTCTCCCACGCGGCATCATGACGCTCCTCATCAAATACCATTACCCAAGGAGAGCGGTGCTTGACCTCATGAGGGAGGATGGCTTCGACTCCGTAGACGAGGAAGAACGGGGTTTCGCCGATGGGCTTAGTCACGGTGGTGCGGATGGACCACAACACGGACTAGAGATCATCGACCCAGCCCCTACCGCAAGCCTCCAGCTTCTTCTTGAAGCTCCTTGTCTTGAGGCCTCGCAGAATCTCCGCGTTGGCATGCTTCGCTTGGCCGTTGCTCCTGGGGTGGGCTACTGAGGCGTAGCAAATCTATGTTCCAAGGTTAGCGCAATAAGACTTGAAGAGGCTGCTTGTAAACTGTGAATCGTTGTCGGTGATGATGCGGTTGGGGATGCTGAAACGGCTCACGATGCCTTTGATGAATTTGACGAACCGACCCAGCTCGGATGGTGCACACCGGCTCCACCTTGACCCACTTGGTGAATTTTTTGATGGCGACATAGAGGTAGCAGTACCCGCCCGCTGCCCGTGGGAAAGGCCCCAGTATGTCCAGCCCCCAAAACACAAAGTGCCAGGAGAGGGGGATGGTCTGGAGGCCTTGGGCAGGCTGGTGGATCTGTTTGGCGTGGAATTGGCAGGCCTCGCAAGACCATACCAACTCTATGGTGTCGTTGAGTGCCGAGGGCCAATAGAAGCCTGATCGGAATGCCTTCCCTGCAAGAGTGCGTGACGAGGAGTGGTGCCCGCAGTCCCCTCCGTGGATGTCCAGCAGCAGCTTGCACCCATACTCCTTAGAGATGCACCGCAACGAGACGTTGTTCGGGTGCCTGCGGTACAACTTGTCGTCTCGTAGGCAGTAGGCCATTGCCTGCTGCTACCTCTTGAGCTTGCGTTGGTTTTCGCTTGAAGAGGAAAGGGTGATGCAGCGAAATAGATAAGTATTTCCCTCAGTTGATGAGAACCAAGGTATCAATCCAATAGGAGGAACAAGCAAGTCACCAACGGATGCACCTACACAAACAATCAAACTCTCGCACCCAACACTATAAAGTGGTTGTCAATCCTTTCACGATTATTTTCAAGGATTAGATATGAAACGGATAGATGTAAACGAGTGCGGAAAGTAAAATATAAATAAATTACAGTAATATATTTTTGGTATTTTTGGTTTATAGATCTGAAAATATATTATGGGAAGTAGACCCGGGGGGCATAGATTTCACTAGAGGCTTCTCTCTTGAAGGAAAGTATCACGGTGGGTAAACAAATTATTGTCAAGAAATTGATAGAAAAGAAAATAATCATGTATATATCCAAGGCAATGATTATGCATATAGGCATCACGTCTGTGTCAAGTAGACCAAAACGATTCTACATCTACTACTATTACTCCACACATCGACCGACTCCTGCCTGCATCTAGAGTATTAAGTTCATGAAGAACAAAGTAACACATTAGGTAAGATGACATGATGTAGAGGGATAAACTCAAGCAATATGATGAATACCCCATCTTGTTACCCTTGATGGAAACAATACAATAAGTGCCTCGCTACCCCTACTTTGTCACTGGGTGAGGACACCGCAAGATTGAACCCAAAACTAAGCACTTCTCCCATTGCAAGAATTACCAATCTAGTTGGCCAAAGCAAACCTATAATTCAAAGAGACTTGCAATGATATGAAATCACGCATATAAGAATTCAGAAAAGACTCAAATAATATTCATGGATAATCTGAACATAAACCCACAATTCATCGGATCTTGACAAACACACCGCAAAAGAGTATTACATCGGATAGATCTCCATGAAGATCATGAAGAACATGGTATTCAACATCAAAGAGAGAGAACAAGCCATCTAGCTACTAGCTATGGACCCGTAGGTCTGTGGTGGACTACTCACGCATCATCGGAGGGGCAAGGAGTTGATGTAGATGCCCTTCGTGATCGGATCCCCCTCCGGCAGATTACCGTTAAAGGCTCCAAGATTGGATCTCTCGGGAACGGAAGCTTCTGTTGGCAAAAAAGTATTTGTGTGGCTCTTTTTGGTGTTGGGGGAATATTTGGGTATTTATAGGACGAAGAATAGGGTTAGGAGACCTGCCAGGAGGTGGCAAACCTGCTAGGCGCGACCAGGGGTTGCCGCGCCTCCCTGTCTTGTGACCTCCTGGGAGATTACTTGCTGAGCACTCCAAGTCTGGTAGATCTCTTTCCTTCCAAAAAAATTATTCTGAAGATTTTTATTCCATTTGGACTCTGTTTAATATTCCATATCTGCAATACTCAAAAACAAGGAAAAAACAGAAACTGGCACTAGGCTCTAGATTAATAGGTTAGTCCCCAAAATAATATAAAATAGCATATTAATGTATATAAAACATCCAAAATAAATAATATAATAGGATGCCATCATCAAAAATTATAGATACGTTGGAGACGTATCACCCACCGTGCTACGCGCTCTGCGCCTTCCACCTTTTCTGGCAGCGTGCTGTGAAGCATGTACGCCTTGAGCTCCTGCATCCAGTCATCTGACTGAGGCTCCAGTGCCAGGAGCAGTTGGGCTCCCGAGGTTGGGCCGCAGTCTGGAGCCCCCAGGGCAGCGCTAGGGGGAGCTCCCAACTTCGAAGTGTCGGGTCCTCAGAGGGCAGCGATGCGGAGGGTTTGAAGAGCCTCTCCTCAAAGACACCTGGCTCCTGGGGCTCATGTCGCGACGCCCTCTTGGCGATGTGAAAGTACATTTGCTCCCTTGGTGGTTTTTGTAATTAATAACAACCTATATGTCATTGAACTAATGTTTTCCACTAAGCATATTTCAGGAAAAGTTCAATGCTGGGTTGGCAAAGGGATTGTGGAAGACCCCAAGATGCAAGGAAATAGATTGGCAAAGCTTCAAGCAAAGCACTCTAGATTTTACTTGTTGCGAGAAATCACTTTGAGTCCATAGGAAAGACAATACTACTAAAAGGGGGTAAGGTTTTGTTGGTGAACAATATGCTCATACGTGCACAAGTGATAGTTACCACATACACCCACAAGCTCTTCCACAAAAGTCTGTCCAAAGCCAAATACTCAGAATCGGTGCAACCAACACATTCCACTTGGTGCCACCGATTCCAAACCTCACAAAAATTGAGCCAAACCCTAGCATTTCGGTACAACCGATTCCACTTTGGTGCCTTCGAGTTTGGGTTGCCAACTTCCTGTTACGCAAGTTTACAAAATCGGTCCCTCCGAGTTTTGTGAATCGGCGCCACCGAGATTGGCAATCTGACTGTTGGTCACCTTATCGGTGCAACATAGATTTATGTATTGGTCTCACTGAGATTCAAAAGTTGCTACATTTGAGGCAACTCGGTACAACCAGGATTTACATATTGGTTCCACCGAGTCTGACTGTGTAATGGTTGGATTTTTGGAGATGCCTATATATACCCCTCCACCACCACTCACTCACAGGAGAAGCACTTAGAATAGTTCCCCATTCATACCTACTGATTTTCTGAGAGAGAGCCACCTACTCATGTGTTGAGATCATGCCATTCCATTCCAACCATATTAATCTTGATCTCTAGCCTCCCCAAGTTTCTTTCCACCCAATCAATCTCTTCTACCAAGCCAAATATGTGAGAGAGTGATTGTGTGTTTAGGAGTCTATCATCTTGAAGCACGAGAGCAAGGAGTTCATCGACATTATCGAGCCTATTACCTTTTGGAGGGTGGTGCCTCCTAGATTGGTTAGGTGTCACTTGGGAGCCTCCTACCTTGTTTTGTGCAGTGAACCAAGAAGTTTGAAAGGCAAGGAGATCACCTACTTCGTGAAGATCTACCCCGAGTTAGGCTAGTTCTCCGGGGACGTAGGCCGCCATGATATAGTCATGGTTGCTTCTTCATGGAACCCTCCGTGGGTACAGCCCTCCGTGGACACTCACGACCGTTACCCTCCATGGGTTGAAGACTCCATGAACGTGGACGTACGATAGCACCACCTATCGGAACCATGGGAAAAATCATCGTGTCACCAATTGTGTTTGCTCTTCCTACCCTCTCTTTACTTACATGCTTATCTTTCCTTTCCTCTGCTATACTCATAGAAATGCATGTGTAGGGTGTACTTGACATACTATGAATTCCAAAATATGCCAAGTTTTAAAATTGGGAAAAAGTAGATTTAGTTAGTCAAGTAGTCTAGTCACCCCCTGTAGACCTACTTTCGATCCTACAAGTGGTATCAGAGCTTTCGTCTCCTTTGCATTGGTCTCACAACCTAGGAGAGTATGGAGTCTAGTGAGGGAAATTATCACCATAGTGGTCCGTACTTTGATGGCACAAATTTTGCTAGTTGGAAGCACAAAATGAAAATGCATTTGCTTGGTCATAAACCCACCATTTGGCTTGTTGTTCGTGTTGGTATGCAAGGTGAATTATTTGCGGAAGGAAGGGAACCCGATCGCGAAGCGACTGTGGATGAATTGAAGATGTTGCAACTCAATGCTCAAGCATGTGACATTCTCTCCAACTTCATATGCCCCGAAGAATTCAACCAAATCAGCCGTCTTGAGAATGCAAAAGAGATTTGGGACACTTCGGTTGATATGCATGAAGTTACCGAATCTGTGAGAGAATCCAAGTTGGATGTTCTTCAAAGTCAACTTGACAAGTTCAAGATGAAGGATGGTGAAGGAGTCACTGAGATATACTCTAGGCTTAGGACGCGAAGAAATGACCGGCAAGTTCATCATCAAGAAGATACTTAGAGCTTTGGATGATCGATATGACACCGTATGCACATTGATCCAAATGATGCCCAACTACACAGATCTCAAGCCGAAGGAAGTGATTGGAAGGATTGTTTCTCATGAGATGACACTCAAAGACAAGGAAGAGCTTCACCACAAGTCTAGCGGTGCTTACGAAGCTACAAGTAATGCTCCCGATATGTCAAGCAACAACCTTGTCACAAATGAAGAGGTAAGGCTCATGGTCAACAAATTCAACAAATTCTACAAGAATAGAAGCAAAGATCGGAGCTCAAACTCAAGATATGAAGAGAAGCGTTTGTCAAGTCGTGACCTGGACTGCTGCAATTGTGGGAATCCCGGACACTACTCCAATGAGTGCACGACTCCTTACAAAAGGAAAGAAGAGTCACCAAGAAGATGATGCTCAAGAGATGAGTCAACTCGAAGAGAGCGAACGGGTAGGGATGATCTTTATGAATGAAGACCCTTAAGGACAAGTAGGGATTCAGATAAGAAGGACAAGTACACCAAGAGCTAGTCAAGAAGAAGACATCAAGCTCATGTTGGCGAATGGGTTTCCCGCTCTGAATCCGACAACCACTCCGACAGAAGCTGTCAAGATGAAGGTGTTGCCAGACTTGCACTAGTGACAACTGGATCCTATGACATATTTGATTCACCAAATTAAGGGAGTGGATGTTGCTTCATGGCTAAAGGCCCCAAGGTATCACACCCCGAGTATCTTGATTTCAATAGTGATGAAGATGACTTGTTAACTGAAGATGACTTTCTATTTGACAAATCTAGTAATGTTAGTCAAAATGAACTTGCTAGTAATCAATCTAGTCTAGATAAGTCGTGCGATCATGATAAGTTGGAAATAGAACGACTAACTCAAGAACTAAACACTCTTAAGTTAGCTCACGAGTCTACTCTACGAGATCATAGAGAGCTTGAAAGGACACATGAGAAGCTCCGCTTCAAGTAGCTCAATTTAGACAAAGAGCATGAGTTTCTTAAAGCTATCAATGATGATCTTCGAAAGAAGACTTCCTCTTATCTATCCAAATGACTTCTCTTGTCTACGTTCATGCCAAAAGTTAAGTATAAGCAAGCTAACAACAACGGAAAGAAAGGTACTTCAACTAGTAGCAATAAAAATGATAAATCCAATGATATTGCTTCTAGTAGTTCTCTTGATCCCACTAACTCTTCGCTTATCCAAGTTGCACTTGAGCAAGAAAATGAACTTTCAGAAGGGATTATAGAGAAAGGTATCTAGAAGAGTCTTGAAGGTTGCAAACAATTTGAGGAGATTGTATGCAAGTACGGAGGATACCGGAAGAATCATGGTGTTGGCTACTTCAATGCTAATGGAGTTGAATGGGAAGAAGGTCAATACCCCAATCCCAAGTTTGTTCCTCAAAATGAGAAGTATGAAAATACTCTCCCCAAGGGAAAAAAGGATCAAGATGACCTTCCACCACAAGACCCCAAGCTCAAGGGAAAGAACAAGCTTGAAGAGGACATTGACTCATATGAAGATGAATCGCGAGCTTTGGTGAAGTGGGCTCCCAAGGCTACTACAAGCTCAACTTCTACAAGTGCCACTTCAACACCAAGGATCCCCATCAACTTGATGTGGGTCCCCAAGAAGAAGAACTAGAGGAGTTTTTGTGGGGTGACTCCGCCAATGAAATCCACTCATATTCATTATTGGCAAGAACTAGTTGCAATCAACATCAACATCATGCAATAGTTCAAGGAGTCACACATTCCCTCAAAGGTAAGAAAGGAACAAGGTAATCAACAAATCAATGGACATCATCATATATGCATTGCACTCCATGTCCATATATATCCTTGTATTTGTTTCTTATGTGTTGGGACTAACCCATGTAGCTGAGAAGACTAATGAAACAACAAGGATTCTCCCAACTCTTGGTGATCTTCATCAACTTTGAGCATCCACCACTACTTCACCTACATGAATTCTTCATCGACAAAACCCAAGGTTAGGTTATCCCTCCTATGGGGGGATGTCACATCAAGGGGGAACTTTTCTCTAAGACTTGAGTTAGAGCATCTCATAGTATGTGACAACATTAAATGCTTTATGTAAAAGTGGTAACCCCACTTGTGCTTAAACTATGAGTGTGACCTATGATCAAGTATTCTTACATGGCTCCTAAGTCAATATACTCATATATAGATGACCCCGTCATCGCCAAAGTGCTTGTTAGATGCTTTTGTGTTTATGCATGTTTGTCATGATTTCATTTGACATCTTATTATGTGAGCATGTTGGTCTGCATTTATTTACTCATTCGAGGATATCCAATTGTTGCTATTTGGCTTTTGAATTTTTAGTTGCCAATTGGATATACAAGAATGTCTAGGAACACTCCTCTAGCTATCTATGCTTTCTCACCTCATATTCTGTTCATGTTGCATCACAAAATTTGAAGAAGTATTTTTGATCTCTCTGTGTGAGGAGCACTCAGAGTTCTGTATCGACAAAGGAATGACCATTAAAACCTCCCAAGTGCAGCTTGGTGGAACTAACTCAACAAACTCGGTCTCACCGAATGCCTAGGGTTGATCTGGTTTTTCAATCATTATTGCCGATTTCATATTCTCGGTTACACCGAGTTTCCCTGCTAGCTGATAGTTGTGAAACTCGGTGAAACCGAAAATATCAAATCAGTGTCATCGACAGTGATGGGTATATAATCTGTGGACCCTGACGGTTTAAAAACAACTCTTCAAACGTCGTGCCTCCAAAAACCTTGCTATTGTTCCGAAGACCCCTGGTCATCGCCTTGCTTACCCTAGCGCCTCCGCTGCTGGGAATCGCAGCCATCGACGTATTCTACTCCATCGTTGCCACCGTAGTGGATCCATTGCCAAATTAGGGTATGGATTCGGCACCTCTCATGCTCCCTTTCTGATTCATGTGCATTAGGGACTTTTCCTAGTCTAGCCACTATTTGAGATCGTTCCATCCAAAAGCAATCTCCATTAGATAGAGAATGATTGATTTTCTAGGGTTTGCCTTCCGCCCGATGAAACTCGGTGGAACCAAAGTGAGCAAATCGGTTTCACCGATTTGTTTGTTTGCGTTGCTGAGAACTTTCTCGGTGAAAACGAGTGCTACCTTTCGGCCTCACCAAAATGGTGCCAAATTTTGGGTAAGGAGAAAGTCTGTCTCGGTAGCACCGATATTTTTTGCTTCGTTTGTACCAATTTTCATGTGACAGAATGTAAACTTTGAGAATGTTTTGTTCAAACTTTCAAAAATCTCTTCATTTTTTGATGACTTATCCTATTCCACTCTTCTATACTCTATTCACAGGGTCAGACATGTCTGGTTTACAAGATAGTCATAATCTGCAGGAGCAGAATGTTGAGATGAGCTCAGGCACTAGTCCTGAGTCCAGTTCTTCCTCGGATCTAGGAACTCCCAGTTCTCATGGGTAGCCTAAGGCTACAACAAGGACAATGAAGAGGCTCAACTCAGATGAAGAATATTCTGATTTCGTGCCAGAGGAGGTTCTTGCTAAGAAGCAAGAGAAAGTTGCAAGGAAGTCTGCTACTGAGGCCACCTCATCTAGGAGGGGCTCTGCAAAATTTATGCACCTCCAGAGACTTTCAGAGCGCATGAGAGTGCTAGAGCCACTACGTCTGTTAATATCCCTAAGAAATCTTTGCCTAAGAAGGCAGGAGAGAAGACAGCCAGGAAGAGGATCATTCATGTCATTGATAGGCCTACTTCTGTGTATGAGGATCCAGAGGAGGCTGCTGGTGCTGCTGCTAAGGAGGAGAAGGAGGAACATGTGGTCAAGGCCCCTCCCAAGAAGAAGGGAAAGAAGCTTATGGTAGATGCTATGCCTAAGCCTGGCCCCTCCAGGAGCGCCAAAGCTGCATCCAAGAAAGATATTGCACAGAAGTCCAAGAGGACAACTATACATATACCTGCCGCTAAGAAGAACAAGACATCCACTTTCAGAGAAGGAGATGATGATGATGATGATGCTATGCCAGTCTTGATGAAGTTTAGACCTCACCTTCCAGAACATGATGCCAGCCACCCAGTTGCTGAAGACATGAAGAAGAGGAAGGATTCAGGTTTGAGGGCATGGAGAGCCATTCATCCATATGCCCAGAGGAGAAAGACTGATGTGGACTACATGTTTTATACCAAGGATCAGCAAGACTTCTATGAGATAGTTTTGCTTGACAAGAGTCCTGCAGTCAGTGACATGATATATGTTGACTGGAAGTATATCAAGGATAATGAGGACTACTTTCCATGTGTGCAAGACGACTTCCACTGCATTGGCCTAGAGAAGTTTGTTGGGAAGGAGTTCATTGCTTGGAATGATGAGATGATCATGCAGTTCTATTCCACTGCTCACTTTTATGGCGATGGCAGGATTGTTTGGATGATTGAAGGAGCAAGGTATGAATCTACTGTTGATGAGTGGGCTACCATCTTAGGAGTCCCAGAGGTTGAGGATGGTGACTTGGATATTTATTCTAAATCCAAGGAGATCCACAATGCTACGAATGATATGTACACCGGTATTCCACCTGCTAACTTGCAATCTCACAAGTTAGGATCCATTTACTTCCTTCAAGTAGGCCTCCGTACCATGGACACTATATTGAGGCATACCTTGATGCCCAAGTCTGGAGATGAGAAGATGATTCGTGGCTATTCCATCAACATGCTCATCCATCTTGATAGTCAGATTAGGATTCGAGTGATGGATTTGATAGTTGAGACTGTGAAGAGGGTTGCTACTGACCAGAAGCGCTCATGCTGCTATGCACCCTATATTTAGATGCTTATCAACTCCAAACTTGAGAAGCACATCTTTGCTCTGGATAGACCCCACTTGCCACATCAGCCAGATTTCGAGGACAATGTTGTGGTGATGGACCCAGACCATACCACATCAGCTACAACTCAGGCTTAGGCACATGCAGAGGCACAGACAGAGGCAGCTAGAGCCACTGGTGCTCTGGTCCCCAGATCGAGGAATGAGCAGATGGATCTCTTGATATCCACTATCATGGATATGAAGAAGGACATCAAAACTATCATGGACACTCAGGAGAGCCTTGTGAACATCATTGAGGATAGAGTGAAAACTCTTAATGACAAGGTAGATGAGCTGACTAAGCCAATCAATGAGCTCAGAAAGGAGGTAGATGAAGCTCCTATCCATCACACCTATTCAGAATCTGAGTCTGATGATTTTTTTTGAGCTATAATCAGTAGGAGAGGCTCCTACTGCTTTAGATTAATTAAACCATTTTACAATTTACATGTTGTGGGTTGACCGGATGGTCTCCCCACTGTCTAACCAAAACAAGAGACTGAGTGGGAGGCAAAATGAGGAAGCTTTGGATGCAACCAGAGGAATTACAATGCTAGAGCTACTAGTGTTAAATAGTCCCAAAACTTCGGATCAACCTTGTGCTTCAACCAGAGAAGGTCTTCTTTTCATCTATCCTTCCAGGTAAAATATTGTGGTGGAATGTGCCTGAAGATAGTTATTTCTTTCTTTCCATATATTCCAAGCAACAATTCCCACCAATTCAAAGAACAGTTGACCTATGAAGGATAGCTTAGCCTGCTGAATGGCAAAAATGGTAGATGTATCTGAATTCCAGGTAATACCCACTCTGCTCCAACAATGAACACTAAAAGGACACTCAAAGATAAGATGCTCAATCGTTTCCTCACACCCCGCCGTGTAGAGCACACATGAATAAATATTACCAATATTGAAATGTCTCCTTTTGAGCATGTTTCTGGTGTTCAACCGATCAGCTAGGAGAAGCCACATGAAAACCTTCAGCTTCATGTGCAGTTTAGATGACCAGATCCATAAGAAGGGAGCAGGAGCTGCTATCGATGCATGACAATGCATATAAAAAATTCTTGGATGAGAAACTGCTGCCCCAGATATATGTCCATGAATCAGATACCGATGAATTGTCTGCAGGGAATGACTGAGATTCAGCAGAGTTTGGAATTCGTCATGAGCCTTAGGAGATAGTGGTAAATGAAACTTAGAATATGGATCTGCTTCCTGGAAGAACCTGTGAACCGAGATATCTTCCTCGATGGCAAATGAGAATAGGCATTGGAGTGAGTTGCTAAGCAAATCCTCAGTCCAACTACCATGCTAGAGAGAGATATTCTTGCCAGTACCAAGAGAGGGTAAAGCAATACCTCAAAATATGGGCATAAGCTTGATGAGCTATCTGCACCAGAATGAACCAATCATGGGGTTTGCATGTGGGATAGACCCACCATAGTATGAATCCCATATTAGCTGTACCCATGGAAGATTTGCCTTATTATAGAACTTGTCCAAGAATTTCAATAGGCGGGCATGATTCTGAATTTTAGTGTTTATGACCCCAAGACCTCCATGCTTCTTCGAACAACACACTCTATTCCATGCAACCAAGGAGTTACAGGATTCTCCTTGTTCAGTTTTCTTTGTCCAAATGCATCTTCTTCTTATTTTGTCAAAGTACTCTAGAAACTTGGGGGTAGATTTAGAGTACACATGGCATGATTGATCATGGAAGTGACAAGAGAGTTGACCAGGGTGATTCTCTATGCATGACAAAGAAGATAGCACGTGTTGGAAAGTCTTCTTTCAACCCTGTCCACCAATGGCATCAGAACAGTCATAGTTGGTTTAGTTGTGCCTAGAGGTAATCCCAAATAGGTAAATGGAAGCTTCCCAATTGTGCATCCAAGAATGTTGGCCAGGGATTCAGATTTTGCGGTCTCAATGTTCAAAGGGATCAAGCAGGACTTATGAAAGTTTATGTTCAGTCCAGTTGAAGCTGCAAACTACAGGAGTATATTCTTGAGGTGTGCAATCTGATGCTCACAGGCTGGCATGATCAACAACGTGTCATCTGCATACTGAATAATTGGAAAATCACCTTGCCTTGGGATGGGAAGAGATAGCCTCCCTTATGAAAATTATTTATTAATGATATACTGCAACAATTTTGCTGCCAGAACAAAAAGAAGAGGGGAGAATGGGTCTCCTTGGCGAACACCCCTTTTGCAATGGAAGGATTTCCCAGGGATGCCATTTAGCAAAATAGACGAGTGGCCAAAGGAGAGAATAAGCTTTACCAAAGTAATCCAGAGGTCATCAAAACCCAAATGTTGCAGCATTAAGATAATTAAATCATGCTCAACCATATCAATCGCTTTCTCAAAGTCCGGTTTGATAATAACTATCTCTCTTTTTGATTGAACACATTGATGGATGTATTCAAAAGACCATGCTAGACAATCCTAGATCGACCTCCCTTTGATGAAACCATATTGATTTTTGTGAATAAGCAAAAGAATCACCTTCTGAAGACGGTCCGCTAATAGCTTTGTCAGTATTTTCATGCAGCAATTGAGTAGAGAGATTGGTCGATAATCATTAACTGTAGTTGGGGCCAGTTTCTTTGGAATAAGTGTGATCAAAGAAGCATTGAGACTGTCTAAGGTGATATTACCTGACCAGAATTGATTACAAAGCTCATAAAAATCATGCTTGATGATCTCCCAACAGTTCTTGAGAAAGCAACCATTGAATCCATCCGGTCCAGGTGCCTTGTCCAAAGGCAGTTTACGGACCACCTCATCAATTTCTTTTTGGATGAAGGGGACAAAAAGACTCTCAAGATCCAGGTTTGCTATAACTAATTGATCCATATTAAACTTAAAATCAATGGGGACAGAGGATCCCAACCTGTCTCTAAAAGCATGGTAAATTGCTTCTGCCTTGCTGATGTGGTCTTCCAACACCACTCCACTTGGAAGTGTGATCGCTGCAATTGTATTTATTCGGTGCCGCTCTGTTGCCATCCGATGGAAAAACTTGGTAGGTTCATCACCAAATTTGATATACCGTACCATGCATCTCATACGCCAGTATTGCTGCTTATAAGTTAAAAGGCGGATGGATGTGAGCTTTAAGAATTTTCTTGAAGTTCCATTCATGAACATCAAGTTGATGCTCATTCTCAATACTATCAAGAAACAGCAATGTTTGATTGGATTTGTCAATGAGCCGAGAGAGGTTGGAGATGGATTTACTCCAACGTTTCAAAGCACCTCTAAGCGACTTTAGCTTCTCACTAATCTTTTTCGCAGGGTCAGTATATTTGGTAGCAGCGTTCCAAGAAAGTTTGACCACGTCCATGAATCCTGGGTGACTGATCCAATAATTTTCAAACCTAAACATGTGAGATCGAGGTATGCATGTTTGGACTGAAATGAGAAAGGGTACATGATCCGAAATCGGCCTCGCCAAGGGTTTAGTAGTTGTAATTGGGAATTTAGATGTCCAGTGATTAGAAGTAAAAACCCAGTCTAACTGCTCGAGTAATGGCTGATCTTGCATATTACTCCAAGTAAAAGATATACCTTGCAAAGTGATTTCCACAAGAGATAGTGCACGAATAATATCATTGAATAAAATCATATCCGAGACATCACCGCCAGAATGATTCCTGTTATCTGGAGATCTCAAAAAATTAAAATCACCAAGTAAAATCCAATCCTCCTGTGAGCCAATGTTAACATCATATAACCAGGAGACAAAATCCAACCTAGGTGTGACCGAGCAAGGACCATAAACGTTAACAAGAGTCCAAGTATCCGCGGATAGAACCGAGTGAAAGGAGATCATAATTGCCCATTGATGCATAGAGATCACATTAGCAGTAAAACCATCACTATTCCATATTACTATAAGCCCACCTGAATTACCCTGAGAGGGTACAAACGCAAACTGATCAAAGCAACGAGGGCAAAATTTCCGTAGGAAGGAGTGGTCAAAGTGCTCACGCTTAGTTTCCTGAAGACAGATAACCGAGCAACCACTACTGTCAATATGCGATCGCAGCGAAGATTGTTTATCATTCGAACCAATGCCACGGATATTCCAGCATAAAATGTTCCACGACCTAAACTGATTGTTCATAAGCAAAAGAGGATTAAAACAACTAGGCAGAGTAATATTCAGACAAGTTCAGAGCAGAACAACCACAAACTTTGACAGCAAAAGAGTAGAATGCAAAGAAGGATTGGCAGATTAAGCACAATCCTCTTCCACCACCATAGCGAGCAACTTCTCCTTGGAGATCTCCGATGCAGGGATACCACATTCCTCCATGCCAATCTTTTGAAGAGCCTCGATGGATACGATCTTCGGTGGGTTGGAGGGGGCGGCAGTCGACCCAAGTGCAGGGTTAGCCACCTGCATGTTTACTTTGGGAATGATGAGTGTCTTGCGAAGCCGTGTATTAGAAGTTATGGGCACTTTAAATCCCCTATAAATGTTTGAACGGGGGCTGCAACGAATCTCAGATGAGACAAGAGGATTTGTCACTCTCTCTCTCCTATTTTTAGAGCTAGTAACGCCAATGGGAGGATCCGAACGTGCAGCCAGAGAGGAACTATCCTCCACCTTGATAGAGTAGCAATCTTCAGCAGAAAGCATAGTTGACACACCCTCAATATCTGTCGCAGCAGATCCAGAAGTGGAGGTGAAAGCAACAGTGTCATCATCAACCATGGGTAGGAGAGGAGAATCATCGAAGCAAAGCTTACGCGCCACTTTCTTGATCTCTGCCTTGGGATGGGAATGAAACCATGTCCTGCTATTGCTTTCAAATTTGATAAGAGAGAAGGGGATAACCGGAAGCTTGGGGTTCTTGAAACTAAAAGAACTGGACAGCCCAAGGAACGATTTGATCATTAACGAAGCAATCTGAAACTGCACTGCTGTTGCTGGATGTGACAGTTGGTCTGGAATCAGACAACAGTTAACCTACCTTCGAGAGGATTCTGTCGAAGCCACAATGTCAATATTGCCAGCAGAAGCAAATGAATCAGCCTCTGAACCCATTGTCTCGTGATAAGCCGAAAGGGGACTGTCTAGAACATTGTTCTTAGGAGCAATGCCATCGGAAAAGCGGACACCTTGATCACGAAGTACATCTTGGAAATTGATTGTCCTCTTGCTGGCAATCGAAGCAGAGTCCTCAGAGCATTGGGAGCATGATGAACTACTGGATTGCTGCAGCCACATTACGCTGTTACGCTGCAGCCCCTCCTTGGGGTACCACCCCGTTACGCTGCAGCCACGCTTGCAATCTGACCTGGAAGGTTTGCTCCGCAGTTGTGTGTGGACCGAACAGCGAATGAGCATCTCCATTTGGAGGGAAAGGATCCTCACCCTCCAACGGCTCATCATCAACAAATATATTCCCTTCGTCTGATCTGAGAATGATCACTGGCACTGTCCAAGACCTGCGCTGCCCACCCATCTATCTCATCACAAAGTCTTTTGGGATCGAAGTAGGACTCATGATCCAAGCTCTGACTAAAACTCCCGAGAGAGGCTCCCTAGGACTGAACCAATTGATTAGTTTGCCAAATTGCGATACTGCCTTGTCAACCCAGAAATTTGTCTGATAATCCAATGGGAATGCCACAAAGAGAACCCAGGTATATCTCCCCAGCGATGGCATATGCATATTTATCCCTTCATCATGTCGCACAAAAGTAACCTATATGTCCTCATAGATCAAATAAGTTTTCCCTACTGTGGCATCTCGAATCGGCAGAGTACGCATACTAAACAAACCAAGACCAAGTGGGGAGTCTTCATAAAATCTAACAGAGAATCCATCATGGTTAAGCATACCAGCAATCTCCGCTCTAGCTTCTCCCCGCAGCTGAACCAGAATCGCTCTGCTCGTCTTCGCAATGAGCATAGTTTCGTTGTTCAACGAAGGATGGCCGAACAGAGCCAACTCCGCCCGCCCCTTCCGATCGATGGGGCCATGATCCACCGTCATGCCATGGGGCAGAAAGTCGAAGGGATTGACTAGGAAGTTGTCCATGACGAAGTTGACAAGGGTTTTGGCGGAGTTGAGGAGGGGAGAAAAGCAGCTTGCTCGAGAAGACGAACAAAGAGCGGTGGACGAAGGTTTTGATGAGAGAGTACTAGTCTTTCGAATCCAGAGCGTCTGCCTCCTCGAGAATCACAACTCCTTGCAGCCCACAATTGAATGACCGTATCTAGCGCAATATTGACAATGCGGCGTGAGACGACACTTGAGAGAATGATGGCCCACGGCCAGACATCTGACGCAGGAGAAGTCATTGACCGAGGGGCCACTAGTCATAGACTCTAACAAGGAAGTAGCCCAGCAGCCGTTATCAATAGAGGAGCACATACGTCGAACGTGACCAATCTGAAAACAATTTAAACGGCGATAACCCTGTTGGCAGTTCTGGGAAATATGGCCAAACTCCAAGCAATGCGTGCATGCCCAAACATACTTGTTCATGAAATCCATAATTTCGTTAGTGGAATAACCAGCCTACAACAGATCCTTGACGTGATCCAACGTAAAAATCTCGGCGAAGATAAGATCCGGTTGGAGAATTCCCTTCTGAAAAGTCTAAGGCCTAAAACCCAGGGGATCTGGTGCCGTGTAATTCGAGGACAGGCAGAATTTGAAATTACCAATGCAAATCGGCTGAGAAAAAATTTCTAGATCCAATGAACATAGAACATATTTTTGAATCGGTGAAGATTGGAATGAGACGTGCAATAAATCCTTCTGATTGAATTTTGAAGCCCAATTCACTGCGGTGGGATGAAGATCATTCAAACCCTAGAACAACTCCGAGACTGGTCTCATGTTACGCATTTTGCGATGAGTACCATTCAGCAAATGGTATGGCACATCGCGCAAGTAACGTTGAACAGAATGCTTTCGAGTTTGATGATGATGAGGATAGTGTGCCTGTCAGGATGACTGCCCAGTTCATGACTAAGGCCAGGACACCTAAAGTGCCAGCTCTAGAGATGAGGCCTTCATCTTCTGCTCCAGCCACAGTGACATCAGCTCCAGTGCCTCAAGTATCTACACCAACTCCATTCAGGACTTCACCAGAAGTCTTCGCCGACGCAGTTCTCTCGACTCCAACACCGACCATGATAGAAGATCAACCGAAGAATGATTAGCTATATCTCTTCGAGCTTTTTGGTAACTTGTTGCCAAAGGGGGAGAAGTTGTATATAGATCTAGGCTTCGAGTGAGAGAGTGTCTGTTGTTTATTTGTTGTTTTACAAAACATTTGGTCTTTTGGTTTGGATGTGAGATACTTTTGTGTGTGTTTGATCATACACTTTAATGTGTGTTGTTACTATTTCCCATCTTTTGATGATTATGTGATGATCATTCACCTTGCTTGATGTGTTGTGCTATGTTGTTACTTCTCATTACTCTTGCACACCACCAAGTTGTATGTGATATGGAAGAAGTGCCCCATGTAACTAATCGATTGTGAATTTGCATTCAAACGCAAATTCAAACAATAATGCAAAAATTTAGGGGGAGCTCTTACTTATCACATACTTCTCAAAGCGACAATTATATTCATTGATTATATCATATGTTGAAGCTTTGATCTATATGTTGTTATCAATTACCAAAAAGAGGGAGATTGAAAGCACATTTGCTCCCTTGGTGGTTTTGGTAATTAATAACAACATATATGTCATTGAACTAATATTTTCCACTAAGAATATTTCAGGAAAAGTTGAATGATGGGTTGGCAAAGGGATTGTGGAATACCCCAAGATGCAACAAAATAGATTGGCAAAGCTTCAAACAAAGGACTCTACATTTTACTTTTTCTGAGAAATCACTTTGAGTCCATAGGAACGCCAATACTATTAAAATGGGGTAAGGTACTGCTGGTGAACAATATGCTCATACGTGCACAAGTGATAGTCACCACATACACCCAGAAGCTCTTCCACAAAAGTCTGTCCAAAGCAAAATACTCAAAATCGGTGCAACCAACACATTCCACTCGATGCCACCGATTCCAAACCTCAGATGGACTCAGCCAAACCCTAGCATATCGGTGCAACCGATTCCACTTTGGTGCCTCCGAGTTTGGGTTGACAACTTCCTGTTATGCAAGTTTACATGATCGACCCCTCCGAGTTTTGTGAATCGACACCACCGAGATTGGCAATATAACCGTTGGTCACCTTATCAGTGCAACCAAGATTTATGTATCGGTCTCACTGAGATTCAAAAGTTGCTACCTTTGAGGCAACTCAGTACAACCAAGATTTACACATTGGTTCCACCGAGTCTGACTTATTAGGTGTAACGGTTGGATTTTTGGAGATATACCCCTCCACCACCACTCACTTGCAGTAGAAGCACTCAGAATAGTTCCCCACTCATACCTATTGATTTTCTGAGAGAGAGACACCTACTCATGTGTTGAGATCATGACATTCCATTCCAACCATATGAATCTTGATATCTAGCCTCCCCAAGTTGCTTTCCACCCAATCAATCTCTTCTACCAAGGCAAATCTACGAGAGAGTGATTGTGTGTTGAGGAGTCTATCATCTTGAAGCACAAGAGCAAGGAGTTCCTCGACATTATTGAGCCTATTACCTTTTGGAGGGTGGTGCCTCCTAGATTGGTTAGGTGTCGCTTGGGAGCCTCCTACTTCATGTTGTGGAGTGAACCAAGAAGTTTGTAAGGGCAAGGAGATCGCCTGCTTTGTGAAGATCTACCCCGAGTTAGGCTAGTCCTCCATGGACGTAGGCCGTCATGGTATTGTCAAGTTTGCTTCTTCGTGGAACACTCTGTGGGTAGATCCCTCCGTGGACTCTCGCGACCATTACTCTTCGTGGGTTGAAGACTCCATGAATGTGGATGTACGATAGCACCACCTATCATAACCACGGGAAAAATCATCGTGTCACCAATTGCGTTTGCTCTTCCTACCCTCTCTTTACTTACATAATTGTCTTTACTTTCCACTGCTATACTCGTAAACATGCATGTGTAGGGTGTACTTGACATACTATGAATGCTAAAATCTGCCAAGACATAAAATTGGGAAAAAAGTAGATTTTTAATTGGTCAAGTAGTCTAATCACCCACCCTCTAGACATAGTTTCGATCCTACATGATGTGATCGGCTTCCCTGTTCCGCTCGAGACGTGCTACAATTCCAAGCCCTGAAAACATTTTTCAATCTTACGTACCTCTTCCAAGTATGCCTCCACATGCTCGTCTTTGGGTGTATAGTCTTTGTTGGAGAAGTTGACGAGGAGCTGAGAGTCGCCCATGACGGAGAGGCCTCGGACCCCCAAGTCCGCCATTGCCCTGAGACCCGCGATGAGGCCCTCGTACTCCGCAATGTTGTTGGAGACCTTCTCCCCTCACTAGAAAGAGAGCTATATGGCATACCGGAGCTTGTCTCCCACCGGGGAGGTGAGAACGACCCTTGCCCCTACTCCCATGCACGTGAAGGCTCCATAAAAATGCATGGTCCAGCCTTACGGTGCCTCATCGTCAGGGGCGAGGGACTGACCCCTGTCCAGCCCTAGGTGCGTCTACCCACTCCACTACGAAGTCCGCCAGGGCCGCCATTTTGATGACCCTGGTCGTGCTGAACTCTATGTTGAAGGCCTGCGACTCGATGTTCCACTCGGCAACCCTTCCTACCGCATGGGGTTGCACAAGACCTTCTCCAGGGGGTATGCGGACACGACCTTGATGGGATGCCCCTGGAAGTACTGGCGCAGCTTTCTCGAAGTGACGAGGAGTGCTAGTAGTAACTTTTGTTGCATGGGGTAGCGTGAGCATGCGTCCCGTAGCATCGTGGCGACATAGTAGACCGGGTGTTCGATGAGGGTGTCTTTTGTGGTGTCCTGTTCCGCGGTGGGCTCACGAAGTTTAGGCGTCCCGAGGGCTATCCGAGCGATCGGGACCTTATGAACATTAGGCACCTCAGGGGCCGTTGGAGCATGCGGGGCCTCAGGAGGATCGTGCACTTCGAGGGCCTCTAGAGCGGCGATGGCCTCAGGAGATCCATCATGGGGAGAAACGGGTTCCTCGGGATCCTGTGAGCCCCCTTGCCTCATGCCTGGGGACCTGCTCGTGCTTAGTGATGAGATGCGGGTGTTGTCCTGCTCTTCCCTAACTGCCACCAATGCAGCTAGTGGAGTCGGGGGTGGCAGCCAGGTACAGCAGCAATGGCTCCCAAGGGTGAGGCGCCACCATCACCGGCGGGATCGTGAGGTATTGCTTGAGCTCCTCGAAGGCAGCATCTGCCTCCGTGGTCCATTCGAAGGGCCCCTTTCTCTTCATGATCTTGAATAACGATAGGGCCCGCTCGCCTGGCTTTGAGATGAAATGCCCCAGGGTGGTCACACAACCCGCCAACTTCTGCATCTCCTTGAGGGTCCGGGGCGCGCTCATCTTGCTTATGGCCTTGATCTTCTCTAGGTGCGCCTCGATTCCCCCGTGCGACACCAGGAAATGAGCAGCTTGCCCGAGGGGTCTCCGAAGACGCACTTTTCAGGGTTGAGGTTCAGGTTTACCTCCCTCGGGCTAGCGAATGTCTCCTCCAAGTCCTCGATCAGGGTCTTGGCCTCCTTTGACTTGACCACAATTTCATCGATGTAAGCTTCCACATTTCTCCCGAGCTAAGCCCCAGGGCGATGTGTATCAGCCTCTAGAAGGTTGCCCCAGCCAGAAGGGCATGCATGTGTAACAGAATACCCCGCACGAGGTGAGGAAATCATTCTTCTCTACATCCTCCACTGCCATTTTGATCTGGCGGTAGCCCGAGGAAGCAGAGGAGGTCGCACTCCGTGGTGGAGTCCATGATCTCGTCGGTGCGTGGCAGCGGGAACAGGTCCTGGGGGCAAGCTTTGTTGAGGCTCGTGAAGTCGATGCACATACGCTCCTTCCCGCACTTCTTTGGGGTGACCATCGGGTTGGCAAGTCACTCCAGGTATTGAACCTCCCGGATGACCCCAGCCTCCTTCAGCTTGCCGACCTCCTAGGGAATGAACGCCTGCTTCTCTGGTGCTTGCCTTCTTGCCTTTTGCTTAACTGGGCTGCCACTCGGGCACACCATGAGGTGGTGCTCGATCACGTCCCTCGGGACCCCCACCGGGTCGGAGGCGGTCCATGCGAACACGTCCTTGTTCGTGTGAAGGAACACCACCAACGCCTCCTCTTGACCCCGGGGCAGGCCGGCGCCGATGGTGAAGGTAGGACCAGGGTTTTCTTCGTCCATCGACACCTACTTCGTCTCTGCCTGGCTCTGGGAGAACAGCTGCTTCTTTTTTACTGGCGTGATGTCGAGGGCACCCCCAAAGTGCTCAGCGGCCCATGCGACGCCCCTTGCGATGGGGCATGTCGCGGGTACCGCCTTGTGGGCAAGCCTGAGCATGTGTGATGCGTCCTTGACGCTTCCCTGGATGGTGAGAATGTCGGTGCTCCCGGGCATCTTGATGATGTTGTAACCCGGGTGCATCGCCGCCATGAACTGGGCAAGCGTGGGGTAGCTGAGTATTGTGTTGTACGAAAGGTGGATGTGGGTGACATCGAAGTTGACCTGCTTGGTGCGGAAGTTGGAACGGGTGCCGAAGGTTACATGGAGGCGCACCCGCCCTACGGGGACGATGGATCCTTCGACCACCCCAGCGAAGGGCCCCGAAGGCATGAGCCGGCTACGGGGTAGCTGCAGCACACCGAAAGCCTCCATGGAGATGACGTTGAGGCTGGCACCGCCATGGATGAGAGTCCTGGAAATGGCCATGCTGCTTATGGTGGGCGTGCACAGTATGGGGAGCACCCCTGCGGCCGTTGTTTCCCTGGGGTGGTCGTTAGGGCTGAAGGTGATGTCGATCTCTTTCCACGTCCTGGGCAGCATGAGCTCGGGCTGCGGCCGGACCGCCCCCATGTGGCGGAGGAACTGCTTGACTTGATGGTTCGAGGAGGACGCCTAGGATCCACCGAGGATGCAGGTGACCACACGGCCGGCCCTGTGCGGCCCGGTGCTGCCGCGCGTGATGGGCCGGCTGGCGTCGAGGATCTTGCCCGCCATGGAGTTGTCGAACCGAGGGTTGATGGCAGCAGAGAGAGGGGATGCTTCGACACTCCCCCTACCTGGCATGCCAAATGTCAGATTTTGGTTTCCTCACACCCTCAAGGTTCAAACACAGGGGCGTGTTCGAAGGTTCCTTGTGGCCTCACCCAACCTAGCTCGCTACTCGATGGTTACTACGGCAAACTCGCTCGATGACGAGAATAAGATGGACACGATAGTTTACCCAGGTTCGGGCCGCTGTGAGGCGTAATACCCTACTCCTGTTGTGCTGGATTGCCTCTCGTGGAGGTTTTGGTGGATGAACTAGTATAGTGGGCTTGACCCTCGCTATGGCGCTCAAGAAATGTTCTTGGTTCTCTCCTGGCGGTGGTGCGTCGAGTGGCTAAGTGTTGGATCAGATCCCCTCTACGATGCAACCTAGCTTCTATATATAGCGGTGTCTTGGGTCCTCTTCCCTTATCACAATGGTGGGGAGGAATCCCACAATGGCCAATTTTTAAGGGGGACAGGAGTACATCCGCACCATGTCCAAAGGTGGTCTTTGCCTGCAAAGTAGCTGTTTGTGATGCAGTGGTGGGCTCGGCAATGACATCTGTCCTACTGGGCTTGTGGTTGTGGTCTTGTTGCACTGGAAGGGAAACCTTTGGGCGGCGCTTTGGGAACCCGCGTACTTCCTTGCTCCCTTTGCACCAAAGAGGAAACTGCGCTGCCTGGGGTGCTTGTGCCCGCCTGTCCTTCCATGCGTCACCTTTGACTCCTAAGGTCGGGCCCTGCAAAGAGATCTTCGCCGCTCAGGAGGGGGCCTAAGGAGTCCTATCCTTGCTAGTCTTGATGTCGTTCTTCCTCACGAGCCCAGGGTCCTCGCGAGGGCATTGTCTTGAGTCACATCGCGCCAGGCCATGCCTGGCTAACAAGTGGCCCATGCCCTTGGCCGCAGGCAAGTAGGACTGGGTACCCCCGTTCCCAGAACAACGACAATGTTGCTTGTTCATGTTTTTCAGTTTTGAACTATGGCCATTAATTTTTTGGAAACTCACTTCCTGTATAAAAATGACAATTGAACTTGAATTTTTTTAGATTTTAGGATGATGGTCGTATTCATACATTGTAACAAGCAAAAAAACTAGTCTGAATGAGGCAACGATCCAGTTCATCATCACACAACGCCCCATGTTCCCTCCCGGAACTATACGAGCCTGCGTGTGATGGTACGGTTTGTGAGAGGCGTGTGCCAAAGCTTATCTCGAACAAGCCGTTACTTTGACCACGACATCTTAGCTCCATGGTGGGAAATCATGCTAATTTTCATGTACTTCATAGCATTTTTATTTTTATTTTGAATTTAAAAACCTAAATTATTCTCAATGCTTGTGCCCTAACCGTTACTCAAGATGTTTGGAAGTCCTTCAAATTTATTGCACGTGGCATATAGACGGAATCACTAGTACATATATAAAAATGTTCTTTCCTGTAGTTTTTGCTTCATCTTGCAAATGTCCATGTGTTTTAGTTTTGAATTATGGCCACTAGATATCTAGAAACTAACTTCATGTATGAAAATACTTACTAAACCCCAAAAATGTCGAAATTTTAGGATGCTGGACGTATTCGTGAATTGTAACGAATTCAAAAAAAGCTAGGCCAAATGAGACAACGACTAGCGGTTCATCATCAAACAAGGCTCATGTTCCCTCTCGGAACCACGACCCTTCGTGTGATGCTTTGTTTTGTGAGAGACATGTGTCAAAGCTTATCTCGAAAAAGCTGTTACTTTGACCATGTCATCTTGGCCCCATGTCAGGAAATCATGCAGATTATTATCATGTAGTTCACAACATTTTTTCATTTTTTGAATTTTAGAACCTAGATTTCCAATGCGTTCACGTGTGTCCAAACTGTTACCCAAGATGTTTGGAACTCCTTAAAATTTATTTCAAGCTGTATATATAGGGAAGCAAGTACTACATAAATATGATTTTCCAGCAGTTTATGATTCATCTTGCATCTTTGTGTGTTACAATTTTGTATTATGGCCGTAAAATTTGTACAAACTAAGTTAATGTATAAAAATGCCAATTGAACCCCGAATATTTCCTAATTTTAGGATGCCATTAGTGGATTTTGACTGTAGGGATCTTTTTCTTATAAATAAAACAATATCTGTTACCGCTATACCCCAAAATAGTTTTACAATTCAATACAAAAAGTGAACCGTGTACACACGGTTCAATATAGGAATCGTTTGCGATGAAAATTCACGGACCTATTTATGTCTTACGAGCGAAGCTTCATTGGCTTCATCTAGCTTGGATTCCGTTCACCCTCGATCCTCATTCCCCAACAAACCCTCTCTGCAAAGAATGACGCCATGGGAACGCTTCGTAAGGGTGCGTATGACCGCCCCCTCGGCCCCGAGCGCTCCCGCCTCTGCCAAGAACATGACCGCCTCAGCCGAGAGAGCAGGCGCATCCGCCTTAAGCGCAGCCGCATTCGCCGAAAGGGCCTCTGCGGCAGCCGACACGGCTTCTGCGATGGTTGAAAGGGCATCTATAGCCATGGAGACGGCGGCTGCAAACGCCAAGAGCGCTCGAGTAGCATGTCGTGCCGCTGAGGCTGCCCTGGCCCGGGTCAAGGCCATCTATACCTATACCTTTGAGAACGCCCATGCCAAGATACTCCAAGCTTAGCCAGAATCCAGCATGCACTACATGCCTGAAGAGGCGGTTGTTGCAGATGCCAAGATGCATGCCGATGATGCGGCGCAGGAGGCCGTGGTGCCCCTTTCGCACAAGTTCTCCGATCGAGAGCTGGAGATTCGGGAGCCTTCCGAAATCGCCGAGTGATGGGAGGAGTTGCGCGTGGCTTAGGAGGAGGTTGAGAAGCGCCTGTCCATCGAGGAATCGGCGGTGGAGTACCAACGCGAGCTATGGCGGAGCCACTACTACGAGTAGTATGAAGATGAGGGCAACACCGATGATGAGGAAAATGTCGAGGATGAGCACGCCAGCGCGGTCGAAGTCAGTCTGGGGGACGTGGAGTCCAGCACCGGCAAAATGTTGCCCGAACAAGTCGTCAACATCTCATCGAACATGGGCGAGGCATAGGGCGGTTGCTCATCAGCGTCTTTGTTAAAATTATGCGTATTACTAATAGCCTTTGTAAGACCCATGTGTAGTTCAAGAAGCTTTATTATTTAGTGAACTTTCTTGGTTTAGTAACTGTGATCTATGTGTGTCCGCTAATTTGTATACCCAAGTTAGAAGTTGATGTTACAATATGCAATGATGTGGATGTGCACTATAACCAGGGTATACGTGGGGAGGGACGAAATTTTGTATGTTTTGTATCATCACACATGATAAAAGAAGAAACACCATGTTTGATGAATCTTTGCCGGCCAAGTTTCCCTACAACGAGTGAAAAAATTTGCCGACCACCGAAATATCTGCCTCAGCCCCCTAGGGCCACATTTCCCCTACAACCCCCCCCCCCCCCGCGCCGCCACCCACGTCTCTCCCTCTAGCATCCGATCACCATGGACACTCCATGTTATCCTTGAGTGATCCCTCAAGAGATATCTCCGACGAGGGCGAATCTCTTACTAGCTAGGTATTCGTCCCTCTTCTCTCTAGCTCAACTAGGCTTAGGGTTTTGTTTTGGAATTGGGGATTTAAAGCAGCAGGCCCATTTGCACCATTTCTTTCTCTTATGGCTCCCTAGGACAATCACTTCAAATGAATGGGGAGGGGTAGCTAAAGACCTGCCTGTTCATGGTCAACATCAATTTCAATCTGTGAAGTTACGAGCTTTTGAATCTGGGTACAATGGGAGGAAGTTTCTGGGACGTGCAAAGAAGGTAAACCTAACTCTCGTTGTTAGAAATCATTTGTTATATTACGTGTGATACAGACACTTCCCGTGTGCTATTTAATTCTAGATGTGATTAACTCATTGTCATAGTTTTAACCTGAAGGCATATTGACAGCAAGAAAACTATGTGCTACATGAGTTATCATTGCATGAAAATTTACAGCAAGGTAGTACACATAAAGAACTTCATTTCATTCAGCTAGCATCAACACAACATGGCAATCTAAAATAAATAGATTCTCGGACTTAGTGAAAAAACCATGGTGCAAGACAGTAGTTTTTAATAGATTGGAATGTTTGATAGCAGAATGTACGTACTTGTCACTATTATTTTGATATCATTCAAAGACTGCCAATGTGCATCCTGTACTACAAAGACTGTTGCATTTATATTTAGCTTCCTGGCAAAATTGGCAATTTGTTATTACAGATGATAGAAACAAACAAGGGATGAGTACCAGAGCATCCTACTTGGAAGACTCTTCGAGCAGAACCATGGCATGGACGATGAAGACCCATGTAATCCCGGTTCTGACGAAATGTCTGAAGCAGAATTTGAGAAGGTACTTTTTAGTCAAAAAGTAGACCCATTTGAAGCACGCAAGTACTAGCATGGCGAACCATTTCTTGTTGGCTAATACTTTGATGAGTGTAGTTCCAGTTTTCACAAGTCACATATATATTGCATGGAAATAATGTCAAAAGGAAAAGATCATAAGCTTGTGGAATTGCACTACTACCGTAGGCATGTCTTTCACGATGCAGGTACCATCAGTGTGGAATTCGAGGACTTCCATCCCTTCTTCAATTTCGATAAGCTTGCTGCCACTCTTGTCAAATGCTTGATGTTGTAAGTACTTCACAAACTCTGATCAACTTCTCCATACAAGGTTGTAAATGAGCAAAAGCTAATTGTATTGTATTCCTCTCACATGATTGACGACACAGAGATTGATAAGGACGCATTGGCATTTCATTGATCCTAATTTAGCAAACGTCATTTCATTAAGCATGAATGAAACACATGATGCTTCCATCTCGCATGTCACCAAGATCTTGTGGGAGTTACAGATAGGAGAATTCTTCATTTGTCCGTATCATGAAGGGTAAGTTAAATATACAACCATGCATACATTGATCATCTTTCAGTTTTCGACATATTTCCTAAGTTCAAGGTTTTCTGAAACTATAGAGATCACTGGATCTTGGTGGTCATTGTTCCAAAACGCAACACAGTTTAGTACCTGGATTCTCTCAGAGAGTCAAATGTACCTCAGGATCTGAGTTGTCTTCAGTATTTCATGGATAGGTACTGAATTCTTTGATGTTAATATGCTGTGTTGATATCTTGTTTAAGAATTGAGTATGTGAAAATTCATCTTCATTCGCAGTGTATTGTTTAAGACCATAACTTTAGGAGGGAGACGGTTTGACCCCCAACTTTATCTGCAACACTTCGTCATTTCTCCGGTGAGACAACGAAGTCCGTTATTTTTAGAAATGCTAGTCATACTTCAAGTTTCTAAGTAAACCTCTTTCTATTTCTCTCTGAAGAAAAAAAGAAACAACTTGCACCGGTTAGGTTGTTCCTAATGGGGCAAATACATGACTAATGTTGTAGAAAAATTGTAGTGTCCTCAACAACAACTAGGGACCAACCTATGTGGATACTAAGTTTGTGCACACATGATGAACCTATCGAGACATGTTGAATGTGGTTTAGATGTTAACAAAATTGAACCAGTAAGTCTATTTCTTAATTACCATCTTCTACTCCACATGGATGTCACATTCTTATCTAAAAGTCCTGCAGTTGATCTTTGGACTGATGACCTCTGCAACGCTCGCTGCATATGAATTGATGTCTATTAGGAAATTTATCAGCACCTTCTTTTCAAACACTATATCAAGACCTCTAGAGACGTTGAAGATTTCAGGATTCGTATCCCCCAATAATAAGTAGGCATTCATATAGTGTTATCAACTAAACATATACGCATGGATGCATTATTTTCCATGTGATCATGTCATAGTATTTCGTATACTATGATTATGTACTGCATATGCCTGTTTTACATATGTGGAATTTAGCTAGCATTTGCTCAATTGCATATTGTCATGAATTATGATGAATGTTCTTCCTATGAACACTATTTGTTCAATTGCATATTGTGCCGAATTATGATGAATGTTCTTCATGTTGACACTATTTGTCGATTGCATATTGTGGCGAATTTGCTATTTGCATGGTGATTCAAATGTGACATTTTACAATAAGCTAGCTTTTTCAGCACACACGGTTCAAGCAACTAATCCTCTGCGATAGAAATCAGAAATCACACGTAACTCGTAGCGGAACCACGTGTGATCAGCAGTAAAAGCACACGCAACTGATAGCGCGACTGCCTGTGATCTACAGGAAAAACACACGAGATATAAACTTAAACGTTGGTGATACATAAGAAATCACAAATGATTTGCAACACTTGTACATGTGCTTAAGTGCTCCTCAATTATTTGTTTTCCATGAGCAATTGGACGTGTTTAACTCGTGATAGACATGTGTGATTGATCCCAAATCCCATACATACGCCCAAAATATAGCGTGTGAGATATATTCCTGCACCGCACATGATTATGTTTGGTAGATCGTTTGAGCTCATTGGTCACCATCGCCGACTGCTTTTCCGTGTCATCTGGGACGGATCCCTCCCCTATCGCCCACACATGCAAGGCAACGGTTTCAAAGTACGTTGTGGAAAGGGGTTAAAAACCATTTGTATAGCATGTTGTTGCACCAGTGAGGGTTCCGCTCACTTAGAGGAGAGAATCACTAGTGGAAATATAAATATGGATCTCCTATCTTGTTTCCCTCAAAAAGAAGCAAGAATCATGAGAGGAATAGAGAGAAACCAAGCTTCACAAGGTCAACAATGGTGGGGAGAAACTTGCAACAAATTTCATAGGTTGGAGGTGGAATAAGGGAGGTATTAATACCACCATCGAAAAAATGATCGTTGCCAGCTGACATCCTTGTGTACCCAGATTAAAGGGGTCTGGGCACTCGGACTAACGAGGAAACAAACGGACTACTCCACGCACCGGGGGTCAGGTCCGGGTACCCGAACTGTGCAGCAGACATGCACAAAGGACGGTCGCGCACTCAGACACATGTGAGAAGAATTTCCCTACCCCGGTCACCCGGACAAGGAAAATCCCATGGAAAAAACTCTTTGGGGCGTCCAGGCACCCGGATATGAAAGCCTCCGGGCACCCAAACATGACAAACTAAAAGTGCCATAAATTTTGCCGCTAAACTCTGATTTTGAAGAACTTAAGCTTGATAGGAATCTAATGACTGGAGTTATCAGAACAAGAGTGTAGGTATTAAGAGCTAGCAATGGAGAAATTATCGGTAATATAAAGGTGAGAACCCTTCCTCAAATAAGAACCGGTAAAATCTCCAACACTGAAAACGCAATAGAAGATGCATAGGAAATCCCTTTTCAATGAACGTGAGCTTGTCAGGAAGATAACCACAAGCTCTAAATCTTCAGACGGGGAAAATCCAAACAAGAGAGAAAAAATAAGATGCCAAGGATGCACAAATTTGAGCTCTCTACAAACGATACGATCAAGATACTAACCTGGTCTCTCAGCTAACACCATGAAACCAGTAATATAGAAAACCTATCAAGGTTATACCTTTGCCTTCCACATAGTCCAGTTGATCTAGATGATGACGATCTTGACCTCCTCAAGTTGGACCACCTTTCTTGATTGTGATGGCATGATCAAGACTAGTAAATTTCTCCCCCATACTCAACTATGGGGGGGCTCTCTTACACACATCCTCACTTGTCCATTATCACTAGAATGGATGACAAGATTCAACCATGTGATATCTTAGTGATGCTCCACATGAAATTTCACAACACAACTGAAAAGATTGATGTGGTTGACTAGATGGGGGGTGAATAGGCTACTGTTGATTTTTAGATTTTCTTTGCAAATTAGGTTTAGCAACAAATAGACTGTCTAGATAGGAAACTATGTGAACAACCTATAAGATGCTAACAACAACAAAACAATACAAGCAAGAAAATGATACCTCACAAGTAAAGCTTGTACAAAGTAAAGGTAATAAATAACCACAAGTGGAGCCAGCGGAGCCGAGGATGGGTTATCAAAGTTCCTTCCCTTTGACAGGAAGTAAGTCTCTGTTGGAGCGGTGTGAAGGCACAATGCTACCCAAGAAGACACTAAGTCCAACGTATTCTCCTCATGCCCTCACATAATGTGAGATGTCGTGATTCCACTAGTGGTGCCCTTGAATGCTACGACCGAACCTTGACAAACAAGGTTGGGGTAGTGTCCACAACTTAATTGGAGGCTCACACCACCACCACGAAGCTTCACGAGAATGGATTGTGCCTCTGAGGTGACCTCAACCGCCTAGGGTGCTCAAACACCCAAGAGTAACAAGATTCGCAAGGGACTAGAGGGGGATCAAATTTATCTTGGTGGAAGTGTAGATCGGGGCCATCTCGCCCAAACCCTATAATATCAACAAGTTTTTTTGGCGACGGAGAGAGATTGGGCGAAAATGGGCTTGGAGCAAAAATGGAGCTTGGGGTGGAAGAGGTGATATTCTTGGAGAAGAAGACCCCCTTTTATAGTGAGGGAACAAATCCAACCATTACCCCCTCTCAGCCCACACACAAGCCGTACTACTGCTCATGGAAGGGATACTACCACTTGGGCGGTTGTGCCAGGTGCATAGTGCAATGGCGCAGGGCCACAAACCGATAGTGCCGCTAGAGTGGTACTACCGCTCGCCCAGCGGTATTACCATTGGGGTTGCAGTGCAGAGGACCTCAGATGCAGGGCAGGAGCAGGAACAAGGGTAATACCGCTGGAGCGGTACTACCGCTCGCAATAGAGCTACTACCGCTCGCAATAGAGGTACTACCGCTTATAGGTGGTAGTGCCTCGCCCTACTACCGCCCCTATGTCCATTGAGAGCTCTGAGTACAGAAGTTTAGGCGGTAGTGGTGGGCGGTATTACCGCTTGTAGGTGTGTAACAGCCCGGGACTGACGCTCCAGAAGATTCCCCTTTTATTTCCATTCTCGTATGTGTTTTGTTTGGTTGTTGCATTCATCATAGCATCATTCGCATCATCTGCATAGCATCGTCACTCGTTTTCAAAAACTTGCATCCGTTCGTAGTTTCCGGTTCTCTCCGTTCATGTCGTCAACCTTTCAAGACCAACCACACGCACGTGCCCACGACATCGTTTAAAATACCCATTTTTAAAGTGTGCAAAAAAATTTCTTGGATTGGGTCGAAACTTGGCGTGCAGTCTTATTATAGCGTAGGTAGACCGCCTGCCAAATTTCGTCGCATTCCGAGTTCGTTTGATAGTCCATCGGTCAACCATAGCACTGCGGTCATCATTTATTTATCGCACATTTTTGGTGTTTTAAAACCTCGTGTCACGGGCCGTAACTTCCCTCTCATCCGTACCTAGCCCATCTAGACAGCCACCGCAGCCCACCTAGCCCCCCCTTCGCTTCCGGGCCATTCGATAGAGATCGAACGGTCCGAAAATGGACAAAAACCCCCTATCCTAGCCCCAAACTGCTATTTATAGACCCTAGCCCTCCTAATCGGGTAACCCTAGCCCTCCCCTCGATTTCTATGCCCCCAATCCTCAGCCGTCGCCCTCCACCTTCTGTCCCCCTCCTCCAGCCGCAGGCCCGCCCGGGCCCGAAGCCAGGCCCACCAAGCCCATCTGGCCAAGCAACACCCCATTCTCGAGCTCCTCCCGAACTTCAGCTCTGCCCAACCGCGCCGCTGCCTTGCCAGCGCCCGGGCCTCCCTCACCCGACCAACCCGGGAGCTCCTCCCCGCCACCTCACCCTCCGGTGACCGTGCCCTGCCGCTTGAGCCGCCGGAGCGAGCCACCGCCTCGCCGTCCCTTTGCCTCGCCTCCTCGCCGCCCAATCTCCACTCCCAAGCGTCAGCGAGACCCCTCACCGCCAGGAATGGAAGCTTCGGTGCCGGATCCGGCCATCCTTGTCGTCTTCACACTGGTCCTCCCCCGACTTGAAGCCATCGGCCGCTGCCATGCCTCCGCTCGTGCAGAGCACGGCAGGGAGACGATCCCAACGGTCCTCGGCCGCTCGTATTGACCGCTCAGCCCCTCATGGGCCGCCCCATCACCCGGCCCAGCTGTGGCGCCATCAGCCAAGGCCCACGCGCCCTCCGTGCTAAGGCCCACGAGCTCCACCGATCGGGCCAAGCCCACGGGTGAGCGCCCCTAAACCCGCTCATGTGCGCAAGATAGTATCTGTCACCCATGTCTCTGTTGGGCCAGATTCCAGATTCGGCCCCTTTTCGTTTTTATTTCTGTGTGCGAATTTCGTAATTAACCTGCGAATTACTGTTTTACAGAAAAACCCTAGACTTCATGCATTAATAACTTTTCAACAGTGCATCGGATAAAAATGATATATATGAAACTTGACTAGAATTTTATGTTGTTTCACAATATCCAACTTTCACATGTGTTTAAAATGTTTAAATTGCTGTTTTCATGCAATTTGCATAATTTCCATGTTAATATGAATTATTTAATAACTTTTGAATCATAGCTCCGTTGAAAATGTTTTACATATGTAACTTGACTAGAAAAATGCGTAGAATCGCATGGTGACATTTATTTTGCTGTTTAATAACTCTAAAATATGGTTAGCACAGATCTGTACCAAATTCATAATATGCATATCGGGTTGTTTTGGAAATGATATATATTGCTTCCGGCCTCATTTAAAATGCCTAGATGTTGTACTTGTTCAAAATGCTTAGATGTGCGTCATTTAAAATGATATATATTGATGGGTACCGAAACGAGAGTGAACTAAATAATTCGAACGTGGAGTTTCGTCAATATGCAACTTGTTGCATATTGAACTTCACTTAATGTGTAGTAGCTGTTTGTTGTTCTTGCCTTGCCATGCCTTGCATATTAAACCGGACATGCATCATATTTGTTTGCGCATTGTGTCATGCATATGTTGTGGTGTATCTTGTGTTGATTGTTGTTTCCGAATTGCTTCTTCTCGATAGAGTTGGAAAGCGTTTGGAGTGTGAGGATTCGTTCGACTATGTTGGCTCGTCTTCTTCATGGACTCGTTCTTCTTCCCAGCAGGATCTCAGGCAAGATGACACATTTCCTTGGATACCATTACTATCATTGCCATGCTAGATGTCTCGTTTTCTATCGTTATGTCTTGCTACCTACCACTTGTTTGACAAGCCTCCCAAGATTGCCATAAAAGCCTCTAACCCCCCACCTTCCCAGCAAACCTTTGTTTGGCTATGTTACCGCTTGCTCAGCCCTTTTTATAGCGTTTCTAGCTGCAGGTACAATTGCTTCCATGTGACAACATGGAAATTCTTTTGTTATCACAATATTATTGCTATTTAAGTTAATGCACTTATACACTTGGTAAAGGGTGGAAGGCTTGGCCTTTTGCTCGGTGTTTTGTTCCACTCTTGCCACCCTAGTTACTTGTGAACCGGTGTTATGTTCCATAACTGAGCGCTCCTAACATGCTCAGGGTTGTTATGGGGCCCCCTTGATTTTCGTTTTGGGATTAAACTTTTTTGGCAAGGCCCAATTTTGGTACTACATTTGCCCATCATAATAATACTGATCACCTTATTAAAGCATAGAGGGTCGCCCCCTCGTGGATTAATTTAACATAATATAGGGGGCCAATGCTGCTGGTGCTGGTCCAAAATAGAGCATTGTGCGGGGCCAACCCAGGGCAACTCGGGAGATTTCTATCAGGCCACCGTACACTAGCTTATCCGTCGTGTCCTGAGAACGAGATACGCGGCTCCTATCGGGATCGTCCACACATCGGGAGGCCTTGCTGGACTTGTTTTACCTTTCTCGAATATCTTGCGTCAGGAACTCTGATTTTCTTCGGGCTATCTCGAGGTGTCGGATTTCCTTTAGAATTGACTAGGATGATCACAAGATCCGTGGTCGAGGTTATTCCCGTGGCGTGTGGTTAATTTTTGATGGATGAGTTGGAGCACCCTTGTAGGGTTAAATCTTTTGGAAAGCCGTGCCCGCGGTCATGTGGCAAACTTGGATACTTTGTTTAACACCCGGTCATAGCAAACTTGAAGTAAACTCGAATAAAATACACCAACTGTGTGTGTAACTGTGACCATCTCTTCTCGTGAGTCCTCATCCGAGAGAGAACACGGTGGGGTTATGTTTTACATGAATAGGTGTTCAGGATCAGTTAGTGATCATTACTAGTTCATGTTCATTATGCGTAGACTACCATACTTTAAATTTCTGTACTCGTAAGTTAGCCACTCAAATAAATGCTTAGTTGCTTGCTGCAGCCTCACCACTTAACCATACCTCACCCATTAAGCTTTAATACTGTTGATACCCTTGGAAATGAGATTGTTGAGTCCCTGTGGCTCACAGATTACTACAACAACAGTTGCAGGTACAGATAATTTGATGCTTGTGCGTGAGAGCGTTGCTTGTTTCTTGGAGTTCTTCTTCTTCATAAATCTAGGATGGGTTCCAGGCGGTAGCCTGGGATAGCAAGGATGGATGTCATTTTATCGTTTGATTTCATCCGTAGTCGGACCCTGCTCTTCTGTTTGATGTTTGAGAATGTTGTTGTATTGATGTAGCTTGTGGAGAGTGTAAGCCAATTCCTTATACTCATCTCTTGTGTAAATGTACTTGTAATGATATCCATTCTTGCAACACGACGAGATGCGCTTCTATCCCTGTCGAGGCCCTCGTCCCAAAAATAAGGATAGGACCGCATCTTGAGCGTGACAACGTGGTATTACCGTGTCGTACTACCATCAATACTACCGCACTGTCCGAGATGAAAAAGTCGATACTCCAGAGCAATGGTATAATGCGCGAAACTAGCAAGTGGTATCACCGCTCGTAGGCGGTACTACTGCTTGCCAGAGTGGTACTACCGCCTCCAACGTAAGCGGTACTGGTGCTTGCCAGAGCGGTACAACCGCTTGGTTACTTCAAGACTGGAATGAAGGGCAAGGTCGAACAACTCCATTGATGTGGGAAAGGAACAAGGGTGCAAATGAAAGTTTACGTGTTGATTTCACTGAAACCTTTCTAATGCGGACACCCTCTTAAAAAGTACGGTTCTTCTACGACTCAATTCCACCAAAAAGGAAACACAAGAAAATAACTGTCTTCACTATTATCCACCGGGGGACTAGAATCGTCTTGTGTCATACGATGAATTATATGAAAGGCTTAATGCATATGATTAGTCCACAAATGCATTGTCATCAACCACCAAAACCACTAAGGGAGAAATCTGTCGTAACAACCTTGATGATGATCATCACTAGGTGTCATCCTCCATGGGTTATATGAGATATTTCTTTCGACGCGAGCCCATAGAAAGATACCTAAACACACATAGGATCCTCACACGGCTCATATGTTCGTACACAAAGCGTAATGGACAATGCTTACCATGCCATGAAATCACTTGATCCCACTAGGTACATCTTCTACGATTTGTGTGTTGATCAACATGAATTCACACTTTGTACTTTGACCTTATCAACCTTGTATGTTATATTCTCTCTTAATTAAGATGATGTCTTGAACTTAAACATGAATGCTCACACAATCGACTTCTTCAAGATATTCTTGCAATGGGAATAGCACCTCTCAAGACAAATTTGGGTAAATTCTTGAGTAGCAACATGGTCAACACACAATCTCTTTCCTTGTGTCAGGGTATACAAACAGGGATATTTGCTTACCCCTAACATGTGCACGGATGTTAAATCCTCCGGTCCAATGGCCCGAGCCTGCCGAGAAAAGCTACTGCCATGACAAACCCAGCAAACCTCCAAGACCAAGACTCCAGCAAGAGCAGCCTACAACAGGCCAAACAACGTCAGCAAGATCAACACTATAGCCCAACACGAACCCGAAGCGTGCCAAGCATGTCCTCGGTATCTGTCGGGGACCAAGGCACTCGCACCCTCAAGAAGACCCTGCAAGCCATCCCCTAGCAAGCACGAGCCGATCGACCACCGCTCCACAGCATCGCAACCCCAGTCACTTGTTGATGCGGTGTCGAGCTCCCAAGTGGCTAAGTGGCTCTCGCTAAGCATGTGGCGACACGCTGGAAGACAGATTATGCCCCTTGGCACCCGTCAGAAGGCGTTTCAAACTGTGGTGCAGCGGTTAGGTAGAGCGGTGGTAGGAGCTTGCCAGGAATGCACCCCCGCTCGCCACCTAGACTGCATTTATGGCATTTTGTCCTAAGTGCCAGAGTTAGGTATGATAGCACTATTAGCTATCTAATCATGAGACAATGTCTATTTTGCCATTGTGGTTTCCCCTTGAACTATAAAAGGAGGCCCAAGGCAGCCTAGCTAAAGATTCGGACCTTTGGACACCGGTATGCACGTAGAAGCTCCCCCTAAGGCAACCCTTGTCGTGCTTGAGCGTTGCGTGTTATTCGTGTTCCTCTGATCAATCCACCGAAAGTAGGAGCAGGGTGTTACGCTTCACAGCGGCCCCAACCTGGGTAAAACGCATGTGTCCCGATCGCATTGTTGTCTCACCGTCTCCGCTCTTTGTGCATATGATCTCGCCCCTGCCAAACCACAAAGGGGCCTACGGCCCCATAGGTGATCTAGTTTATCCTACCCCGACATCTTTGACACGCCAGGTAGGGAGCATGCGTGATTTGCGCAAAACTAAGATTGTGGGCGGTGCGTTGATCATCGTCATCATTTCCTCCACTGGGAGCGTCGAGGAAGGAGAGCAATATCGCTCCTTGAGTTTCACCCTCTTCGGATCCAATCACACATCATCGCCGCTACGGTGGTAGCTGCAAGGATGAGGAGCATGACGCTATGGCTGATGCGTTCGTCGTGGATAGCACAACAGTGACATATCCATGGCGTGGGAGGAGGCGAGCTGGGCGACGGCGCCACCCCAATCATAGTCGTCGAGCGATCCCAGCTAGTCCTAGGAGGGTGCGACTCGATGTCGGGACCCTGATCCTAAGTCATATGAATCCAGACGGTAACATATCACATCACTTTGTGGCCTCACGCATGGTAAGCTCCACGGCTGCAGCCTTACCTTAGCCGGGACTGTTTGCATCTTTTGGCCCACGCATGTGAACATGTCGCTGGCAATCAAACGACAGAGAACCCGGGCCGACATGACTAGTCATAGAACCCAAGGGGCACATCCGTATGGAAACAGGCATACGTAACCCAGCAATGCAGGTGTCGGCCTCAAGCGTGTGTAGACGAGTCATAGCAAGCTACAAGGACTCCATTACGCCGTGAGACATAAATGCCAGCACTGCACGTAGACGAGTCATAGCAGGCTACAGGGTCTCCATTACACTGCGAGACATTTCCCCGAAGGGACAGACACAGTAGCAAAGAAGGATACATGCCGGTCAATCAATGTGTCCGGAGCAGTAGCAAGCTACCATGGCTCAGTGGAAGCACAAAGAGGCAGTTTCTCGTAAAGAGTACTACTAAAGGCACACAACTAGGTGTCGGATCCCGTGCATACCGTTGCATGTCACATGTACGCACGACATGCCCGATATGCATAGATACAACCATGGCATCACAACATAACCATTCAACAACTTTTATTTAAGAGGCTCAGACGAGCCTTTCATAGTATGTTCTTATAGATAGGTGTCACGTGACCCGACACTCAAGTCATCCAAACAAGTTCATACAAACCAAGCGGAAGCATAAGGTGTCTGAGTACAGACAGATGAAAGGATAAAAAGGCAAATGGCATGACTATCTACAGCCCGCCACAGGGCATAGGTCGTAGCTGGGACACCAGCTATTCGACATCATCGACATCTAGAAAGAACCCACCCGATGGGTCTTGGGTCTCATCTGCAACATTTATTAAGCAAACACGAGTACAAACGTACTCAGCAAGTCTTTAAAGTATACCTAGACTATTCATGCTCATGTATCAATAAGGGGGTGGAGTTTATGAAGCAATGCCAGCTCTGACTCATGGCTAACCTACACTACACAATTTTAACTCTTTTTTTAAATTTTAGATATCGCACACGAGTCCACCAACTCCATGACAATACACCACCATGGATTCACTTCCCTTTCCTGGGAGAGTGCCATCCACGATACTCACACTTGTCTTGATATTTTTATGAGTATCCATTTGATTATCTATGAACAACATAAGTTTTCCAAGTAGTCCATATCCGAGGACGCGGCTATTCGAATAGTTTCATACCCTGCAGGGGTGTACTTCTTCACACACGCTCTCGCGACTTATCGTTGTGTGCTCATAAAACCATGCACCTCGGCAACCTTCAAGCAGAAGCATAGCGAGGGAGTCGGCCACGACCGTCAATCACAAAAGACCTCTAGTCTAGGCTATCGCCTATTTGAGACTGAACCTGCACGGAAGTCCAGCCAAAGTTTCCGCTACAGCCCCAAATGATGTGTGCAGGGTTCCCAAGCCCACCATTCGGGTAACCCTTGGTACACCATGCCACTGCCTACCGCATCGTAACCCACCCCTAGGTTCAGCGCTATGCACGGCCTCCAGCATACTATAAACACCAGAAACTACTTGCAACTCCTGGACTAAGGACTAAGCGACTAATAAGTCGAGAGGGGTCGAGTTACCGGAACCTAATGTATGGTAGTAACTAGTCTTGGATCACAAACACGGAACTCAGTTCCTAAGAATGGTCCCAATGAGACAACCCGCTATGTACTCCTACATAGCCTCTCATCGCTACCTTTACCAAATCGGGTTCATCATAAGTTCATCACATCAGAACATCATTGTTTCACTCAGTTCATCGCCAAGATGAATCAGACCTGACACAACTCTAAGAATAGCAAGCACAACAGGCCAAGTAAGCTAAGCACATCATGGCACAAGCATCTACCAGGTATGCTAGGTTGCAAGGTTTAGCTATTTACTGTGACAATGACAGGTCATGCATAAGAATAGGTTCATCTATCGTGTATGGCAGACAAGTGAACGCTTTTCCTAATGCAATAAGCAAGTGCAGGAGCGAGAGAGTGGGATGTTATCGGAATGATCAAAGGGGTTGCTTGCCTTGCTGGGTAGCGGGAAGGTTCTCTCCTTCGTTGGAATACTCGAGGGTATCCTCAGAAGCAGGGCCTACCGCAATGCAGATAAGAAGCAATAAACACACGCAAGTGTAACAATATGATGCATGATCATGACATGGTAGCATGTTTGGATGAGCTGATGCAACTAATGTTCAAGTTAAGTTGAAATGAGTTTGAACATAGGTTCAGAATCGTTCTTCCTTTCAAATTCCATATTTTAACCTATTAGCAAATGTCAATGTTCTTCTACATAGGTTGCTCTAACATGCATGATAATAGCACCATTAGATTCATTGGATTTTTCTGATAAATTTTCATATATAAATTATTTTCATCTCATTTGCAGATTAATTTATATGAAATTCTGGAGTTATTTTTAAACTGGTCGGCTTACGTCACCACGACGTCACCATGACGTCAGCTGGTCGGCTGACCAGGACAGCTCAAACCTGATGTGCGGGCCCCAAACGTCAGTGACAGGGGCCTAAACTCTATGCTAACCAGAGGTTTGACCCACTCTGGGGCCCACTGGTCAGTGGCAAGAGGCCTAAATAACCAGGGGGGTTAGCCCCTGATGATGGCCACATCGGTGCCCACCGGAGCGGGGCCGGAAGCGACCATCCACACGGCGCCGACTCGCCGGAAACGCGCCTCCGGCGACCATTTGGCATGCAGAGGGCACCGGGAGATAGCCCGTGCACACGCGCGTCTATTAGGGCAGCGGAGAGGGCTCGGGACCGCCGGAGATGACGGCCACGTCGAGCTGAGCGGCGGCGACGACTTGGGCACGAATGGCTACTGCGCTACAGGCCACGGGAGGAGGAGCTGAGGGAGGCTACGAGCTCCTGGAGGCGCTACAGGCACGAGCCCATGGCCAGGAGCGAGCTTTGGCCACTGTGGCCATGGCTACGCCTTGGCCGGGGGCGAGCTCCACTTGGCTCTGGCTACCGAAGGGGCTAGAGAAGGGGAACGGCGTTGGGACTAGGGGGAAACGGTCCGGGGCCTCACCGGAGGTGCTTCTGGCATCGAGTGTGGTCGGGGACACAGGGAGGGCGGTGAATCGCTGGCGTCTTCAGTCCGGCGAGAGCGGGAGCAGAGGAGAGGGAGAGGGGGAAATGGCGAGGGGGAAACGGGCTCGGCGGCGGTTGAGCCTATTCTCTCGCCAGCGAGACGAGGAGGCGGCCAGGCAGGCAAGGAGGAGGTGGCCAGCGCGCGGCCACCGCCGGCTGCGGGGCAGCATGCAGTAGCTTGTCCTCCTGGCAGGAGGAAGAAGACGCTGTTGCCCCTGTGGGCTGGGCCTCTTCTTCAGGTAAGCCCAGGTGGGATTTCTTCCCTTTTTTTATTTCAATTCTTTTCTAACTTCTGACATTTGTTTTACTTTGATTTTAGGCACATATGCTATTTTAAAATATCCCAAATATTTTATATATTGAAGTTTGAATATTTCAAACTTATCCAAAAAAATTCAGGATATTTTGAAAACTAAACTAATGATAATGCTTTATTTGATATTTTTAGTAGCTTTATCATTTATTTTTAAATTTCTGTAGTTGTTCAAATATTTAAAATGACCCCTGTTATAACCATGTCCATATTTATCATACATAGGGAACATTTTTAAAGGGCATTTTGGATTTGTTGAATTTTCACCAACTTTGAATTATTTTGATTCAATGTGAGCTTGGGGTTTCTTTTAGTCCCCATTTCATGTTGATGCAAAATTGAAACATGATGAAACACCCATGCTGTCCTATGACATCTAGCTAGGGATGTGAAAACTCACCCCTACTCAAAGAATCTCGTCCCGAGATTTTGAAGTCGTCGAGAAGAGCGTGGGGTACTCTAGTCGAAGGCGATCTTCTCTTTCCCATGTGGCCTCCTTTTTAGAATGGTGTGACCACTGAACCTTGAGAAACTTGATGTTCCGATGCCGAGTGGTACGCTCAGCTTGATCAAGAATACAAACAGGGTATTCTCGATATGTAAGGTTATCTTGGAGATCAAGCGCTTCATGGTCTACCTCACAGAAAGGGTCCGAGAAGCAACGCCTGAGTTGCGAGACGTGGAAGACATCATGAACCTTGGAAAGATGCAGCGAGAGTTCCAATTGGTAGGCAACCTCTCCTCGTTTAGCAAGAATGCGAAAAGGTCCAATGTAACAAGGAGCCAACTTGCCCTAGATACCGAATCGATGGGTACCCTTCAGAGGTGTAACCCTAAGGTAAGCCTTCTCGTCAACTTCATAGGTCACAGCCTTATGATGGCGATCATATTGGCTCTTTTGACGAGATTGGGCTGTTTTCAACTTTTCACGAAGAATGCGAACATGCTCCTCTGCATCCTCGATCATATCTGGGCCACAGAGTTGCCTCTCTCCGGTTTCTAACCAGTTAAGAGGTGTTCGACACCTTCGTCCATAGAGAACTTCAAAAGGGGTTTTGCCCAGGCTTGATTGATAACTATTGTTATATGCAAATACGGCAAATGGAAGACATTTCTCCCAGTTCATACCGAAGGATATAACACAAGCTCGGAGCATGTCTTCGAGGATTTGATTGACTCGCTCAACTTGACCACTTGATTGCGGGTGGAAAGCAGTGCTAAAGGATAGATGAGTGCCCGTAGCGATTTGAAAACTTTTCTAGAATTGGGAAGTATAGATACTTCCATGGTCTGAGTTAATCTTCAATGGAACACCATGAAGAGAAACTATTTGAGAAACATATAACTCCGCTAGCTGGCTAGCAGTTATACTCTCCCGACCAGGAAAAAAATGAGCCACTTTGGAAAGGCGGTCAATGACCACAAAGATAGCATTATTCCCTCTCTTGGTCCTGGGAAATCCGGTAATGAAATCCATACCCCACCTTATCCCATTTCTATTCGGGAATAGCTAAATTGAAGGGTGCCAGCAGGCCTTTGATGTTTTTCTTTCATGCGACGACAAACATCGCAATTAGCAACGAACTGGGGAATTTATCTCTTCATCCTAGTCCACCAGAACCTCTGGCGTAGGTCCTGATACATCTTGGTACTACCCGGATGAATTGTGAGAGGAGAATCATGAGCCTCCTTAAGGATCAATTGTCATAGATGTTGCTTCTTTGGGATCACCAAGCGGTTCTCAAAGAAAACAACACCTCGATCATCTACCGAGAAGCACCTAACATTACCCTTCTTAATGTTTTTCTTGATCCGAGATATCCTGGCATCATGCTTCTAGGCTTCTATAATTTGATCCATAAGAGTAGGTTTCGCCACCAGGTTGGATAGGAATCCTTGAGGAACAATGTGGAGGTTTAACTTCCGAAATTCCTCATGGAGAAGTGGTTGACCTTGTTGTAACATTAGGTGGTTACAATAAGACTTACGACTTAGTGCATCAGCCATGACATTGGCTTTCCCCGGGGTTTAAGTTATCCCTAAGTCGTAATCTGTAATCAACTCAACCCACCATCTTTGCCTGAGATTCAAATCTGGCTGGGTGCAAATATATTTCAGACTTTGGTCATCAGTGTAAATTTCGCAACGATTACCCAGAAGGTAATGTCGCCAGGTTTTCAGTGCATGGACCATAGCTGCAAGCTCAAGATCATGTGTTGGATAATTATCCTCATGTGGGCGCAACTGTCGAGATGCGTAAGCAATCACATGAAGATCTTGCATGAGAATGCAACCTAATCCTTCTCGCGAGGAGTCGCAATAGATAACAAAGTCCTTAGAGAAGTCTGGTGGCACCAGAACGGGAGCAGAGGTCAGTCGTCTTTTCAACTCCTGAAAACTGTACTCGCATTGTGGAGTGCACTCGAACTTCTTATATTTCTTGAGGAGTTCAGTCAGAGGTTTTGCAACCTTGGAGAAATTCTCGACAAAGCGGCGACAATAGCTCGCTAAGCCAAGGAAACTCCGAACTTGCTTAACCGATTCAGGATGAGTCCAATCAAGGACGGCCTGAACTCTCTCGGGATTGACAACAATACCTTTACCAGAGATCACATGGCCTAGATAGGTCACTTCTGGCAGCCAAAATTCACACTTGGAGAATTTGGCGTACACACGGTGCTCTCGAAGTTTCATCAATACCAGCCTTAGATGCTCAGCATGTTCCTGTTCGTTCTTCGAGTAGATGAGTATATCGTCAAGGTAAACCACAACAAATTTATCCAAATACTCCATGAAGATCGAATTCATCAAGCGAGAGAAGGTGGCTAGGGCATTGGTTAAACCGAAGGACATGACGGTTTACTCATATTGGCCATAACGAGTAACAAAAGCCGTTTTTGGAATGTCCCCATTTCTAATTCTGATTTGATGCTATCCCAACCTCAAATCCATTTTGGAAAATATAGAGGATCCAGCGAGTTGATCATACAAATTGTTGCTCCTAGGGAGCGGATACTTGTTCTTTATGGTGACCAGATTCACTGGCTGATAATCCACAACCATCCGATCCGATCCATCCTTCTTCTTGACGAAGTGGACGGGAGAAGCCCTAGGACGGATGAAACCTTTCTTCAAGGCCTCATCGAGTTGGATCTTAAGCTCAGCTAGTTCTAAGGGTTCCATCTTATAGGGTCTTCTGGCTATTGGGACAGTCCCTGGAATAAGCTCTATCACAAACTCAACATCTCTGACAAGAGGAATTCCTAGTAGTTCGTCTAGAAAGACATCCGGAAAGTCACGGACTACCAGAATATATTTTATCTCTACAAGAGGGCTAGCATTGAGGGAATAGAGTTGGCGCTTGGCTGTTCGAGTGGAGACATTAACTATCTCACCCGGTGGATGTGTAAGTTGAACATTCCTAGTGAGAGTATCAATCTTAGCATAGTGGGCTTTCATCCAATCCATGCCTAGAATGATATCGATGTCCGAAGACTTGAGGGCTATAAAAGATGCTAGGAAGACTAACCTATCCACCAGAATCTCATTATCACGGCTCACTCTAGAAGTTTGCCACTTTGAACCAGGAGTCTGGACTACTAAAGGAGTTGGCATATCACAAAAAGACATGTTATGCAACTGCGCATAACTTTCTAAGATGAAAGAATGAGATACCCCAGTATCAAATAGAACAGATGCTAGATGACTATTAACAAGGAGTGTACCTAGGATAACATCAGGATCCTCAATGGCTTCCTCAGTAGAGACATAATTCACTCGTCCACGAGCAGGAGCTGGCTTCACATAGAAGGCTTTTCCCGGTTTCCCACGTCCAGTCGGTTTGGCATTGTTCTAAGGACAATCATGAGAGTAGTGTCCTGGTTCCCCACATTTGTAGCAGACCACGGTGGCATGGGGAGCAACATTGGCAGGCGGACCTCCAAAGGGCCTGGCTGGAGGGTTGGGCTGAGTTGGGCGAGGCGCCTGGAAGGATGGCCTCACGGTGTATCTTGGCGGCAGAGCTGCATTAGGCACCCAGACCCGGCGTTTGTTGGAGCCCGAGCCAGATGCGGGGCTGAAGTCACGGTTGTGCTTTCTCGTGGCCTCATAGTCAGTCAGTCCAGTCTCGGCATTGATAGCCTTGTTGACGAGAGCCTGGAAGGTTGTGCACTCATGCAGGCGCAAATCTCGAGCATCACTTTCGGCAGATCCTTGTTGACGTGGCTTCACTTTCGGCAGATCCTTGTTGATCTAGAGTGTTCAAATGATAGAATAGAAATGTTCATTTAATAGCATTTATTATTCAGTTAATTTTGATATATAATACCCCTATATTTAGAGACGATTTGAATGCTTTAAATGTATTTGAATGTCTCTGGAAAATTATTAAAAAGAAACGGTAACCGTTTCCGGTATTAAACGGGCCGGCCCACGACAGTTACTCGCGTATTAATTAGAAGCCGGCCGACCGAGCGTAGTAACGCCTCCCTCTCTCTCTGACGCTGGGCCCCACCCGACCGCCCGAAATCCCCGCGTCGGTCATCTTCAACGCGCGCGCGCCGGCGCCGGCGAAATCCCTCTCGCCGGATCTCCCGTACCCCTTCCATCCCGAGCCCCCTCTCCAGGCTATATAAGAGCCCCGGCACCCCGCATCCATTCCCCACCCCGAGACCTCTTCCCAGTCGCCAGACCGTCACAGATCTCTCGTCGGAGTTGACACCACCACCGTATCTCCCCATCGCCATTGCCGACGACTCTGACCTCCCCTCCCCTTTCTGACACCACCAACCGGCGGAGGAGGACCACCGCCACCGTCCGGACTTTTTCGACGTTGCCAACGACCACCAGAGACGCATCCCCGAGCATCTCCGACCACCGGCCGGCTTCACCACTCGCCGGAGATCCCCTCCCCCCCCACCGGTAAGTCGCCGTCGTCACTCCCCTCCCTCCGATTCGAATCCGACGGCCCCGATTAGAAGTCACTTAAAACCGAACCGGTATCCTCCTAGCATCGGTCGTCCGCCCGTAACCATCTAACGCCCGCGCTAGCCAGCCAGTAGGATCGCGCCACGTCACCCCCTGGCCGACCGGTAGAATTTCACCTTTTTCTGATTTTTATTTAGAAAACAGAACCTATTCTAATTTTGTTTTAGCTATATCTTTTAATCTATTTAGTGTTTTAAGTTGATTCTTTTTGCATTAGTTCACATTTTTCATGTAGTTTCACCCTGTACTTTCAAATTTCAAATTTGAACTATAAAATTTGAATTGAATCAAATTTTCTTAAAATCTTCAAATCTGAATAACTAGAGTTTGAAAATAGATTTTGATATGAATCTTTTTGCTACTGTTTGGTATTAGTTAGGACTACCTTCATGTTTAGTTTGAGGATTTTCAGGATATATTTGATTAGTGTTTTAACCAAAAACAGAATCTGTATAGTATTATAATATAGTTTTATAAACTCAATTTTGATTAGTTTGATTTAGAATTTGGTTTTATTTGTTTATTAGGTTCTGTTAGTAAACATTTAGTGTTTTCACTTAATGTTAATAAAAATATAAATTTGCTTAGTTTAATTTTAATTAACATAGGAATCAAAATTTCTTTTCAATTAGGCTTAATTTGACTAAAACAACTAACTAGTAATAGTTTTGCTTTCAAACAAAGTTTTGTATATTTTGTTTCTGTTTTCTAAGACAGATTTAATAGTAAATTATTTTCTATCAAGAACATGTTTTGTTAACAAATTATAAGTTTAGTTTTCATTCTTTTGTTAGTACAACTATAGTTGATTCATATAGTGTTTATCAAAACTTTTATAAACTTTACTAGAGTTTTCCCAACAAACTTAAATTGACTTTGTTTACTTTAATAGTAAAATATTCTATTGTTGCCTTGCTGTCAACAATTGTCTTGTTATTTCAAAATAGTTTTATTATGTAGAAGTGTTTTCATCATCCCCTTTGGAAAACAAAACTTTGTGTGTTTTGCTTGCTAGAGACTTTTGTGCATTGTTTGCCTTGTTTGTTTAGTACTTCTTTGCTGAATGTTATGAGTACTTATTTTGGTTGTATGCTTATTTGAGTGCATTGTTTGTTTCGTTAGATTATCCGGAGTGCGAAGCTTGTTACTTAGAGTCACTCACGTACGAAGATCATCAATCAGGCAAGTCACTTTGATCATGTTTTACCCATGTTTTATATGCATTAGTTCTACCATCTCCCCAGTTGCATGCAAGATAGGTTAGTTGGAAACTTGGTTACATTGTAGTAGTATCATGTGGTAGATACCCCTCTCAACCCCCTTTGACAACATTGGCCCCCGGGAAACGTTGTTTTACTTTTGCTATGCTAATAGTAGACGGGGTTGGTTGTGTGATTCATGGGAGTTGAGAGAGTTAATAATTTCAAGACCTACATAATGAGCAAGATTTCAAGACTCCAAGTTTTCAACATACCTCTGGGTGGATGATGGTTGAATGGCGCCCTGGAGAAACCAGTGGTTAGCCTAGGTGATGCTGGAGATGGCCAGTATTCACGCGGAAAGGTCCACCCAGGCACAAAGGGATGGATGGGTGCTTCAAGACCCAAGGCTTACCTGCACAGCCACAAGTCATTATGGGCTCTGGCTTGGTTGGATATCGTGGTGACCCTGGACAGGCGGTGCTACGAGAGGTAGAAGAACGGTAGGAAAGGATGGGCACCGTCAGAGTCGCAGGGAAACCCTTTGGAAGACCATGTTTTGGTCATCCATTTCTCAAACACCCTGAAGTGTGAGAAATCAAATGGAGGCGACCAAATCTTGTGGGGAACGTGTGCAAAACTCTGCAGAGTACAAAACCTAATCGATTAGCCGTGTCCACGGTCATGGACGACTTGAGCCAAAGGAATTGGAACTTCCGGAACTCTCAACACAAATAATATGATGATGTGGGTATTTAATAATTTTGGGTATGAGAATTGGTTGGTGGAACCATCTCATTAATCAACCAACTTAGTAATATTTTGCTTAACCCTTCTTTTGATGTAGGAAAAACTTGGCTTTACGCAAAAACTTACCACCCCACTTGCCATATATGCATATAGACTAGATGCTTACCTTTTCACCCTTCTCTTCTGACTTTGCCGGCATATTCCATATGCTGACCTACATGGCTGCAACGTAACATGTTGCAGAGTATTTTTCCGACCAGGAGTGAGGACACGTTCTATGCTCAGTGAGATGCCCTTGGAGTCAGATGGACTCACCTACTTTCGACGCTTCCGCAAGACTTAGTTATTCTCATGAGTTGGCCTTTTGGCCACTTTATTGTAATTTTTATTGTAATAAAGGACTCGATATGAGATTTCGATTAATATAATGCTGTGTGATTAACCTTTGATATATACATTGATGTACTGTGTGTGTACCAGCATGATCTTGGGATGGTACGGAAACACCGGAGACTTGACCTTCCAGGTCGGGTCGCTACAGAAATGGTATCAGAGCACACGCTGACCGTAGGACGTAACCTCTAGGATTGGAAAGCCTTAGGATTGTTTCTCTTTGTCTTTAAAAATTCTTATACTCTCATCTATTCGTTTCTGACTCCTCTCCGATTATTTCAAAATTTATAGATGGCCACCTTCATCCCAGTGTTGATCACAGAGTTTTGCCAGCCTGACGCAACGATGCCCTTTGGTAAGGAGCTGATGAGGATCGTCAAGGACGTAAGGATTGCTTTGCCGAGCATCACCGGGATTCCTATCATGCCATTTCCTCAAGATGGACGCTACAGGATCGAGGTGCATATTCCAGGGAAGACTTTTGGGAATCGGAAGGAACCCATCGACCTCAAGTTCGTGGCACCTAGTTGGATACTTGGAAGAGACATGGCCATTCATCGTGCCCTTGGACGTATTCAGGAGGAATACAGAGGTGGAACCATTTCACCAGGACTCAGCATGGTTTGTCGCAGAGATGCCAATGGAAACATCATAACTCCTCCCACTGCAGACACCACTATCTCCTATATCCAGACCTTGGAGACTCACATCAGGACTCTGGAGCTTCGAGTTCGTGCTGATACGAAGACAATCAAGAATCTGATGAACCGCGAGCTGGACCTTGAAGCTGATCTGCGAGAGGCCAACTATGAACATGAGCATGAAGTGAAGGACTTCCTAGAGAGGATTGATGAGCAGAATGCACGCATTGCAACTCTGGAAGAGCAGCTAGACATGGGGGAAAACCTTCACCCCGAAGGAGACATGGCACCCTTCATCAGCGACGATGAAGACTATGAGGAAAGCACCACCGGAGGACCTACGACTATGCACTTTTGAGGAGAACATTAGTTATGCCCTCCAATGTATCTTTTATACGTTAAAGCGTAGGTCGATGTTTAGTTTGTCTGAGATTGTATTCTCGATGTTTGACATTGATTGAATAAATGAATGAGTGTTTGGTGTGATATGTTTGCGCATTTCATATGGGTAGTGAATTTCTTCTAGACCTTTGTTCTATTCTAATTCTCATCCCTCTGAAAACAGCAAGATGCCTCCACGACGTGAGACCGACTTCACTTTCCCACCAGAACTCACTCAACTCCTTCAGCAGCAGAATGCACTGATGCAGTTATTGATTCAGAATCAGACCAACAATCAGAACAACCACAACCACCATCCACCCCAGACTGACAATCTCACCCGTTTTCTGAGGTTGAACCCTCCAACTTTCTCCAGCAGCACTGAGCCCATTGTGGCAGATGACTGGCTCCGTAAGATGGAGAGAGAACTTGTCACCGCTGGATGCACTGACGCTGAGAAAGTGCGATTTGCCGCACATCAACTGGAAGGACCAGCAGCATCATGGTGGGAGAACTACACCACCACTTATCCTATTGCAGATGTGACTTGGGAGCAGTTCAAGCTTGCTTTCCGCACCGCTCATGTTTCAGCTGGAGCCATGAGTCTAAAGAAGCGCGAGTTTCGCAACTTGCGCCAGGGTAATCGCTCTGTGGCCCAATATGTGGAAGAGTTCAACATGTTGGCCCGTTATGCCCCAGGAGATGTGGCCGATGATGCGGCCAAGCAAGAAAAGTTTCTGGAAGGACTCAACGACGAGTTGAGCATATAGCTGGTAGTGGCTACTTTCAACAACTACCAAGAGCTGGTGGACAAGGCCCTTATTCTGGAGGGTAAACAACAGCAGATTGAGAACCGCAAGCGGAAGTACACTCAGGGGAAGTTCAACTCTGGAACTCATCAGAAGCCCCGCTACTCCCCGTACTCAGGGAATACCGGATCAGGAAACAGTAAGTTTGGAAAGCACACTCATGCTGTGCATAACCATGGAGGCCACCATCATGGAGGAAATGGGAACAATCGTCCCAACCATGGTAACTTCAAGACTGACAATGGGAATGGGAACAACAACCAGCACCGTCACGCTCCTACTCAGAAGGATCTGAGTCACATCACCTGTTTCAAGTGCCAGAAGACAGGGCACTATGCTACTGAGTGTCCCCAGAGCAAGCAAGGCAATGGAAACGGCAACAACAACGGCAATGCAGCAGTTAAGAAGCCCAATCCGTTTCCCCGTGCTCAAGTGAATCACATCGACGTGGAAGAAGTCTATGATCAACCCGAGACTGTGGTTGGTAAGTTTTTATTGCATTCACGTCCTGTTACAGTACTTTTTGATTCTGGTGCAACTCATTCATTCATATCAAGGGTAGTTGTGGATAAATATGGTTTGCCCACCAAAACCCTTAGTCAGCCCATTCAGGTCAGTTCCCCAGGAGGTATGATGATGGCAGGGATAGGATGCCATGCCTTGAAACTCAATATAGGAAACCATGTTTTTCCCACCGACCTCATCGTCTTAGAGTCACAAGGATTGGATGTAATCCTAGGCATGGATTGGATGACCAAGTATGAAGGAAATCTTGATTGCCCTAGCAAATCTGTTTCACTCACCACCCTGGAGAACAAGAGGATTAAGTATGTATCCCGACGCACGCGTATGAGTGCTAGGTTAAATGCCCTCACGGGAGTTGTTCAGGAGGAAGTACCTGTGGTAAAAGAATTTCCAGATGTATTTCCAGAAGAATTACCAGGAATGCCACCAGATAGGGAGATTGAGTTCTTAATAGAGCTACACCCAGGGACAGCCCCAATTTCCAAGAGACCCTATCGGATGCCCGCAAATGATCTGTTGGAAATCAAGAAGCAAATTAAGGAGTTATTGGACGAAGGTTATATACGCCCAAGTTCTTCACCTTGGGGAGCCCCAGTTCTTTTGGTGGAGAAGAAGGATAAATCTTTGAGAATGGTAGTTGACTATCGTGCCTTGAACGAGGTGACTATCAAGAACAAGTACCCTCTACCGATGATTAATGATTTGTTTGATCAGCTCGTAGGAGCCAAAGTATTCTCCAAGATCGATCTTCGATCAGGGTATCACCAGTTGAAGATTCGTGAACAGGATATACCCAAAACAGCTTTCACCACGAGGTATGGCTTGTATGAGTATACGGTCATGTCTTTTGGATTGACTAATGCTCCTGCCTACTTCATGAATTTGATGAACAAAGTATTCATGGAATACCTAGACAAGTTTGTTGTGGTGTTCATCGATGACATTCTGATATTCTCCAAGAACGAGGAAGAGCATAAGCAACATCTGCGTTTAGTTCTGGAGAAGCTAAGAGAGCATCAGTTATATGCCAAGTTCAGCAAATGTGAATTTTGGTTGACGGAAGTCGAATTCCTTGGACATGTTATTTCCGAAGAAGGAATAGCCGTAGACCCCGCTAAGGTTGAAGCCGTCACCGAGTGGAAGTCACCCACCTCAGTTAAGGAGATCCACAGTTTCCTCGGACTTGCCGGTTATTACCGGAGGTTCATTGAGAATTTCTCAAAGATTGCCAAGCCCATGACAGAGTTGTTGAAGAAAGAATCCAAGTATATTTGGACTGAGGAGTGTGAAGCCAGTTTCCAGGAGTTGAAGGAACGTTTGGTCACAGCCCCAGTATTGATCTTGCCCGATAATCGGAAGGATTTCCAAGTTTACTGTGATGCCTCACGTCAAGGACTTGGAGGAGTACTTATGCAGGATGGAAAAGTTGTAGCCTATGCTTCTAGACAGCTATGACCTCATGAGTTGAATTATGCCACTCATGACTTGGAGTTAGCAGCCGTAGTGCATGCACTCAAGACTTGGAGACATTTCCTTATCGGAAATAGTTGTGATGTTTACACCGACCATAAGAGCCTGAAGTATATCTTCACGCAGAAAGAGTTGAACCTCAGACAGAGGAGATGGTTAGAGTTAATCAAGGACTATGACATGAGATTACACTACCATCCAGGTAAGGCTAATGTTGTAGCCGATGCCTTGAGTCGGAAAACTTATGTGAACACACTCACAGCTGGAGGATTACCTAAAGAGTTAGTCGATGATCTCAGAGAGCTCAAGCTAGAGATAGTTCCAAGAGGATATGTTGCTACACTGGAAATTCAGTCCACCTTGACCAAAAGAATTCGAGAAGCCCAGAAATCGGACAAGGAGATAGCTGAGATTAAACAGAGAATGGAAGATGGTAAAGCTAAAGGTTTTCGTGAGGATGAACACGGAACTTTGTGGTTTGAGAACCGAATCTATGTGCCCAATGAACCAGAGCTCGGGAAGTTGATACTTCAGGAAGCCCATGATTCACCTTACTCGATACACCCAGGAAATACCAAGATGTATCTAGATTTGAAAGAAAGTTATTGGTGGACAGGTATGAAGAAAGATATTGCGGAACATGTTGCAATATGTGATGTTTGTCAGCGAGTAAAGGCAGAACATCAGAAACCAGCAGGGTTACTACAACCTTTGCCGATACCCGAGTGGAAATGGGAAAAACTTGGTATGGATTTCATCACAGGATTGCCCAGGACCCGTTCAGGTTATGATTCCATCTGGGTAGTGGTTGATCACTTGACCAAGGTGGCTCACTTCATTCCAGTTAAAACCACCTATACCAGTGCTAAGCTAGCCAAGATATATATGACCAGGATCGTATGTCTGCATGGAGTTCCGAGGAGTATTGTGTCAGATAGAGGAACACAATTTACCTCAAAGTTTTGGCATCAGTTACATGAAACTTTGGGTACAAGGCTAGAGTTTAGTATAGCTTTTCATCCGCTGACAGATGGACAGACTGAGAGAGTCAACCAGATTCTGGAAGACATGTTGAGAGCTTGTGCACTAGATTATGGATCTAGTTGGGATGACAACTTACCTTACGCAGAATTCTCATACAACAACAGTTATCAAACCAGTCTAAAGATGGCCCCTTTCGAAGCTTTATACGGAAGGAGGTGCAGAACACCACTGACGTGGGATGGTGTTGGAGACCGACAACTTTTTGGTCCCGACCTTATTCAAGATTCGGAAGAGAAAGTCAGGTTGATTCGTGACAGACTCAAGATAGCTCAATCTCGACAGAAGAGTTATGCTGACAGCAAGCGCAAGGAAGTGACGTATGAAGTGGGAGACCGAGCATATCTTCGTGTATCCCCGCTTCGTGGAATCAAGAGATTTGGTGTTAAAGGGAAATTAGCACCCAGATTCATAGGCCCCTACAAAATTCTTGAACGTAGAGGCGAAGTTGCTTACAAACTGGAATTGCCGGAAGGATTATCCGAAGTTCATGATGTGTTCCATGTTTCCCAGCTGAAGAAATGCCATGCTGAGATGGCTGACATCCCTTTGCGAGACACCGTGCCCCTAGAGGCCATACAGCTTGAAAGTGATCTGACTTACGAGGAGAAGCCTGTCAGAATCCTCGAGACATCCAACAGAGTTACCCGCAGCAAGATTATCAAGTTCTGCAAAGTTTTGTGGAGTCACCATACTGAGGAAGAAGCCACCTGGGAACGCGAAGAAGATCTTCGTAGAGACCATCCGCACCTATTTTCTAGCCAACCCGAATCTCGAGGGCGAGATTCATCTTAAGGTGGGTAGGTTTGTAACATCCCAAAATTTCATTTTGGAATGTTATGAATATAGTTATGCATCTATCATCATCATTGCTTGATTGTATGTAATAGTTGAAATGTCTTTTCTGACTTTCTGAAAGTCCCTTCTACTTTTCCCTATGCTGCTTTCCCTATTTGAAATTTTGGTTAAATGTTCAAAATAAGAGAGGAGTAACATGACACTCCACACCAGGGTCAAATTGGTGAATTATTTGAACAAAAATAACCAGGAGTTATTTTGAAAATATTTGCAAAAAAGGGTTTAAAAACAATTAGGCAATTTCTGAAAATAATATTTTTTAAAAGTGTTCAAATGACAGAATAGAAATGTTCATTTAATAGCATTTATTATTCTGTTAATTTTGATATATATAATACCCCTATATTTAGAGACGATTTGAATGATTTAAATGTATTTGAATGTCTCTAGAAAATTATTAAAAAGAAACGGTAACCGTTTCCGGTATTAAACGGGCCGGCCCACGACAGTTACTCGCGTATTAATTAGAAGCCGGCCGACCGAGCGCAGTAACGCCTCCCTCTCTCTGACGCTGGGCCCCACCCGACCGCCCGAAATCCCCGCGTCGGTCATCTTCAATGCGCGCGCGCCGGCGCCGGCGAAATCCCTCTCGCCGGATCTCCCGTACCCCTTCCATCCCGAGCCCCCTCTCCAGGCTATATAAGAGCCCCGGCACCCCGCATCCATTCCCCACCCCGAGACCTCTTCCCAGTCGCCAGACCGTCACAGATCTCTCGCCGGAGTTGACACCACCACCAGATCTCCCCATCGCCATTGCCGATGACTCCGACCTCCCCTCCCCTTTCTGACACCACCAACCGGCGGAGGAGGACCACCGCCACCGTACGGACTTTTTCGACGTCGCCAACGACCACCAGAGATGCATCCCCGAGCATCTCTGACCACCGGCCGGCTTCACCACTCGCCGGAGATCCCCTCCCCCCCACCGGTAAGTCGCCGTCGTCACTCCCCTCCCTCCGATTCGAATCCGACGGCCCCGATTAGAAGTCACTTAAAACCGAACCGGTATCCTCCTAGCATCGGTCGTCCGCCCGTAACCATCTAACGCCCGCGCTAGCCAGCCAGTAGGATCGCGCCACGTCACCCCCTGGCCGACCGGTAGAATTTCACCTTTTTCTGATTTTTATTTAGAAAACAGAACCTATTCTAATTTTGTTTTAGCTATATCTTTTAATCTATTTAGTGTTTTAAGTTGATTCTTTTTGCATTAGTTCAAATTTTTCATGTAGTTTCACCCTGTACTTTCAAATTTCAAATTTGAACTATAAAATTTGAATTGAATCAAATTTGCTTAAAATCTTCAAATCTGAATAACTAGAGTTTGAAAATAGATTTTGATATGAATCTTTTTGCTACTGTTTGGTATTAGTTAGGACTACCTTCATGTTTAGTTTGAGGATTTTCAGGATATATTTGATTAGTGTTTTAACCAAAAACAGAATCTGTATAGTATTATAATATAGTTTTATAAACTCAATTTTGATTAGTTTGATTTAGAATTTGGTTTTATTTGTTTATTAGGTTCTGTTAGTAAACATTTAGTGTTTTCACTTAATGTTAATAAAAATATAAATTTGCTTAGTTTAATTTTAATTAACATAGGAATCAAAATTTCTTTTCAATTAGGCTTAATTTGACTAAAACAACTAACTAGTAATAGTTTTGCTTTCAAACAAAGTTTTGTATATTTTGTTTCTGTTTTCTAAGACAGATTTAATAGTAAATTATTTTCTGTCAAGAACATGTTTTGTTAACAAATTATAAGTTTAGTTTTCATTCTTTTGTTAGTACAACTATAGTTGATTCATATAGTGTTTATCAAAACTTTTATAAACTTTACTAGAGTTTTCCCAACAAACTTAAATTGACTTTGTTTACTTTAATAGTAAAATATTCTATTGTTGCCTTGCTGTCAACAATTGTCTTGTTATTTCAAAATAGTTTTATTATGTAGAAGTGTTTTCATCATCCCCTTTGGAAAACAAAACTTTGTGTGTTTTGCTTGCTAGAGACTTTTGTGCATTGTTTGCCTTGTTTGTTTAGTACTTCTTTGCTGAATGTTATGAGTACTTATTTTGGTTGTATGCTTATTTGAGTGCATTGTTTGTTTCGTTAGATTATCCGGAGTGCGAAGCTTGTTACTTAGAGTCACTCACGTACGAAGATCATCAATCAGGCAAGTCACTTTGATCATGTTTTACCCATGTTTTATATGCATTAGTTCTACCATCTCCCCAGTTGCATGCAAGATAGGTTAGTTGGAAACTTGGTTACATTGTAGTAGTATCATGTGGTAGATACCCCTCTCAACCCCCTTTGACAACATTGGCCCCCGGGAAACGTTGTTTTACTTTTGCTATGCTAATAGTAGACGGGGTTGGTTGTGTGATTCATGGGAGTTGAGAGAGTTAATAATTTCAAGACCTACATAATGAGCAAGATTTCAAGACTCCAAGTTTTCAACATACCTCTGGGTGGATGATGGTTGAACGGCGCCCTGGAGAAACCAGTGGTTAGCCTAGGTGATGCTGGAGATGGCCAGTATTCACGCGGAAAGGTCCACCCAGGCACAAAGGGATGGATGGGTGCTTCAAGACCCAAGGCTTACCTGCACAGCCACAAGTCATTATGGGCTCTGGCTTGGTTGGATATCGTGGTGACCCTGGATAGGCGGTGCTACGAGAGGTAGAAGAACGGTAGGAAAGGATGGGCACCATCAGAGTCGCAGGGAAACCCTTTGGAAGACCATGTTTTGGTCATCCGTTTCTCAAACACCCTGAAGTGCGAGAAATCCAACGGAGGCGACCAAATCTTGTGGGGAACGTGTGCAAAATTCTGCAGAGTACTAAACCTAATCGATTAGCCGTGTCCACGGTCATGGACGACTTGAGCCAAAGGAATTGGAACTTCCGGAACTTTCAACACAAATAATATGATGCTGTGGGTATTTAATAATTTTGGGTATGAGAATTGGTTGGTGGAATCATCTCATTAATCAACCAACTTTGTAATATTTTGCTTAACCCTTCTTTTGATGTTGGAAAAACTTGGCTTTACGCAAAAACTTACCACCCCACTTGCCATATATGCATATAGACTAGATGCTTACCTTTTCACCCTTCTCTTCTGACTTTGCCGGCATATTCCATATGCTGACCTACATGGCTGCAACGTAACATGTTGCAGAGTATTTTTCCGACCAGGAGTGAGGACACGTTCTATGCTCAGTGAGATGCCCTTGGAGTCAGATGGACTCACCTACTTTCGACGCTTCCGCAAGACTTAGTTATTCTCATGAGTTGGCCTTTTGGCCACTTTATTGTAATTTTTATTGTAATAAAGGACTCGATATGAGATTTCGATTAATATAATGATGTGTGATTTACCTTTGATATATACATTGATGTACCGTGTGTTTACCAGCATGATCTTGGGATGGTACGGAAACACCGGAGACTTGACCTTCCAGGTCGGGTCGCTACACATCACTTCTCCCAAAGAAGGAGCATGTGGCAGATCCTCTTGCCTTGGCTGGCTTCCCTCGTCCTACTCGGGGGCAGGCACGGGGTTATTCCTAGTTGCCACCATCCTAGGAAAACAAACCCACAGCTTAGCCATAGAGGACAACAACTCTAAGACATGAGATAAGGAATGTGCTAGACAACATGGCATGCAGGGTAAACACCCAAACAACATGGTAATAACAACTGCCATATGAACACCATGACATAGTTCAGTACAAGCCCAAGCTGAAACAAACTACAGAGAGATGACACCACTCATCGGAGGCAGTACAAGCTTCCTATAAATTATCTATCTACACCTCCGGAACTCAACTCTCAACCTTGGTCATATCCCACAAGACACGCAGGACTGTGGCGATACGACTACTACCATACTAGTACTAAGATCCACGTACTGAAGCATCGCCGTTGAATGCCTCATGCAGGTTACCCCCGTGACCTGGAAGCTGAACCTGAGGATCTGGAAACAATCTAGCCGGTGATCCCAGGGAACCGTAAGGACACGGATGTGGCCTTGGTCCCCTTGCTGGCGGCAACATCGGTCCTCGAAGAGGGGTGATGCCTCCAACATCGGGCCAGTCTACGCGTGCTGGTAGATGAGTCTGCGATTGGTTCAGCATCTCCAAATCTCCATAGCCTGTCTTCACGACAGGTGCCAACTGCGTCAAGGTTGTCCAAAGACGTGCATGGGTAGCATAAAGCTCCATGCGAAAGGCACGTGCATCTAGATCCCTGTTCTCCAACATCTAAGCGGTCACCTGCAGCCTAGTGTCCTCATGGGAATGATCACAGTAGGCTGCGCTAAGATAACCATCCTCTGCTCCCATGGAAGCAGGAACATAAAAAAACTCCGTGTTCTGAAGCAGACCATGGTGAAACCTCATGATAGTCAGCATGGTGTAGGCGTCCTCCTGAACTGCCATATCTATGGTGACACCTAGTCCATAAGTCCAGTGAAGCGGCTCTGCAGCTCCAGGATATGAAGGATATATCTTAACAGTACACAGATACTGACTCTTGTTGAAATCTCTATACTGTTCCTCCACTATGTACTCTGGGTACCAACGGTAGCCAGCCTCCATCATAACTCTAACCAACATGGACGTGTGACCCGGTACATCGATGCACCTCGGTAGACAGACCACTTGATGGGAAGGACGAGGGGCATCTGAAACAGAGAATGATGCAAAGACATTAGAGACTCTAGCAGAAATTGGAAAGCATAACGGTTGTAATTGCTCAAAAAGGATTTTGAGACAACCGTAAAAGATTGGAAAAAGCATAACCACTCGACTTTCTAGACTCAAATCTCTTCTCCATCTATTTGTCACACCAACAATACTTGAGTACCGACATTCTCTTGCAAACAAGCTAGCTAGTAGTCCATGGCTAGCAACTTGTCATCCTAAGCAATAGATGAGAAGCCTAGTTCTTATCCCCATAGAAAAGATGAGAAAGACTCAGCATAGAATAACTTGGGAAGAGGAGTAAAAAGAGCCTTACGTTCCCTTCCACAATCAATTCCCCTACTTTTCTATAGTGTTTCTAGACTCAACTTCGACCGGTTTGGCTTGGTAGTCCTACAGTAAGTCAGGCTCTGATACCAACGCTATTGGGACCCCGATCCTAAGTCATATGAATCCAGACTGTAACATATCACATCACTTTGCGGCCTCACGCACGATAAGCTCCATGGCTGCAACCTTACCTTAGCCGGGATCGTTTGCGTCTTTTGGCCCACGTATGTGAACATGTCGCTGGCAATCAACCGACAGAGAACCCGGGCCGACATGACTAGTCATAGAACCCAAGTGGCACATCCATACGGAAACATGCATATGTAACCCAGCAATGCAGGTGTCGGCCTCAAGCGTGTTTAGACGAGTCATAGCAAGTTACAAGGACTCCATTACGCCGTGAGACATAAATACCATCACTGCGCGTAGACGAGTCGTAGCAGGCTACAGGGACTCCATTACACTGCAAGACATTTCCCCGAAGGGACAGACACAGCAGCAAACAAGGATACATGTCGGTTAATCAATGTGTCCGGAGCAGTAGCAAGCTACCAAGGCTCAGTGGAAGCACAAAGAGGCAGTTTCCCGTAAAGAGTACTACTAAAGGCACACAACTAGGTGTCGGATCCCATACATACCATTGCACGTCACACGTACGCACGACATGCCCAATATGCATAGATACAACCATGGCATCACAACATAACCATTCAACAACTTTTATTTAAGAGGCTCAGACAAGCCTTGCATAATATGTTCTTACAGATAGGGGTCACATGACCCGACACTCAAGTCATACAAACAAGTTCATACAAACCAAGCGGAAGCATAAGCTGTCTGAGTACAGACACATGAAAGGATAAAAAGGCACATGGCCTGACTATCTACAGCCCGCCACAGGGCATAGGTCGTAGCTGGAAAACCAGCTATTCGGCATCATCAACACCTGGAAAGAACCCACTCGATGGGTCCTGGGCCTCATCTGCAACATTTATTAAGCAAACATGAGTACAAACATACTCAACAAGTCTTTAAAGCAGACCTAGACTATTCATGCTCATGTATCAACAAGGGGGTGTGGAGTTTATGCAGCAATGCCAACTCTGACTCATGGCTAACCTACACTACAGAATTTTAACTCTTTGTTTAAATTTTAGATATCGCACACGAGTCCACTAACTCCATGACAATATACCACCCTGGATTCACTTCCCTTTCCTGGGAGAGTGCCATCCATGATACTCACACTTGTCTTGATATTTTTATGAGTATCCATTTGATTATCTATGAACGGCATAAGTTTTCCAAGTAGTCCATATCCGAGGACATGGCTATTCGAATAGTTTCATACCCTGCAGGGGTGTACTTCTTCACACACGCTCTCGCCACTTATCGTTGTGTGCTCATAAAACCATGCACCCTGGCAACCTTCAAGCGGAAGCCCAACGAGGGAGTCGGCCACGACCTTCAATCACATAAGACCTCTAGTCCAGGCTATCACCTATTAGAGACTGAACCCGCACGGAAGTCCGGCCGAAGTTTCCGCTACGGCCCCAAATGATGTGCGCAGGGTTCCCACGCCCACCATTCGGGTGACCCTTGGTACACCGTGCCACTGCCTACCGCATCGTAACCCACCCCTAGGGTCAGCGCTACGCACAGCCTCCAGCATACTATAAACACCAGAAACTACTTGCAACTCCTGGACTGAGGGCTAAGCGACTGATAAGTCGAGAGGTGTCGAGTTACCAAAACCTAGTGTGTGCAAGTAACTAGTATTGGATCACAAACACGGAACTCAGTTCCTATGAAAGGCCCCAATGAGACAGCTGCTATGTACTCCTACATAGGCTTTCATTGCTACCTTTACCAAATCGGATTCATCATAAGTTCATCACATCAGAACATCATTGTTTCACTCAGTTCATCACCCAGATGAATCAGACCTGACACAACTCTAAACATAGCAAGCATAGCAGGCCAAGTAAGCTAAGCACATCATGGCACAAGCATCTACCAGGTATGCTAGTTGCAAGGTTTACCTATTTACTGTGACAATGATAGGTCATGCATAAGAGTAGGTTCATCTACCGTTTATGACAGACAAGTGAACGTTTGTCCTAATGCAATAAACAAGAGCAAGATAGAGAGAGTGGGATGTTATCGGAATGATCAAAGGGGTTGCTTGCCTTGCTGGGTAGCGGGAAGGTTCTCTCCTTCATTGGAATACTCGGGGGTATCCTCAGAAGCAGGGCCTACCACAATGCAGATAAGAAGCAATCAATACAGGCAAGTGCAACAATATGATGCATGATCATGGCATGGTAGGATGTTCAAGTTAATTTGAAATGAGTTTGAACATAGGTTCAAAATTGTTCTTCCTTTCAAATTCCATATTTTAACCTATTAGCAAATGTCGATGTTCTTCTACGTATATTGCTCTAACATGCATGATAATAGCACCATTAGATTCAATGGATTTTTTTGATAAATTTTCATATATAGATTATTTTCATCTGATTTACAGATTAATTTATATGATTTTTTGAAGTTTTAAATAATTTCTGGAATTATTTTTAAACTGGAAAATGATTAATGGCGTCAGCCTGACGTCACCACGACGTCAGCTGCTCGGCTGACCAGGCCAGGTCAAACCTGACGTGCGGGGCCCGCACGTTAGTGACAGGGGCCTAAACTCCGCGCTGACCAGAGGTTTGACCCATTCTAGGGCCCACTGGTCAGTGGCAGGAGGCCTAAATAACCAGGGGGATTAGGCCCTGATGATGGCCACGTCGGTGCCCACCGGAGCGGGGCCGGCGGCGACCATCCGCACGGCGACGACTCGCTGGAATCGCGCCTCCAGCGACCATTTGGAGCGCGGAGGGCACCGGGAGATAGCTCGTGCACACGCGCGTCTAGCAGGGCATCGAGAGGGCTCGGGGCCGCCGGAGACGATGGCCATGTCGAGCTGAGTGATAGCGACAACTCGGGCAGGAACGGCTTCTACGCTACAGACCGCGGAAAGAGGAGCTGAGGGCGGCTACGAGCTCCTAGAGGCGCTACGAGCACGAGCCCGTGGCCAGGAGCGATCTTTGGCCGCTATGGCCATGGGTACGCCATGGCCGGCGGCGAGCTCCGCTCGGCTGTGGCTACCGACGAGGCTACAGAAGGGGAACGGCATCGGGACTAGGGGAAACGGTCCTGGGCCTCACCGGAGGGGCTTCTGGCACCGAAGCGTGGTCGGGGACATAGGGAGGGCGGCGAATCACCAGCATCTTCAGTCTGGCAAGAGGGGGAGCAGAGGAGAGAGAGGGGGAATGGCGAGGGGGCAGCACGCAGTTGCTTCTCCTCCTGGCAGGAGGAAGAAGACGTTGCTGCCCCTGTGGGCTGGGCCTCTTCTTCAGGTAAGCCCAGGTGGGCTTTCTTCCCTTTTTTTATTTCAATTCTTTTCTAACTTCTGACATTTTTTTTACTTTAATTTCAGGAACATATGCTATTTTAAAATATCCCAAATATTTTATATATTGAAGTTTGAATATTTTTAACTTATCCAAAAAAATTCAGGATATTTTGAAAACTAAACTAATGATAATGCTTTATTTGATATTTTGAGTAGCTTTATCATTTATTTTTAAATTGCTTTAGTTGTTCAAATATCTAAAATGACCCCTGTTATAACCATGTCCATATTTATCAGACATAGGGAACATTTTTAAAGGGCATTTTGGATTTGTTGAATTTTCACCAACTTTGAATTATTTTGATTCAATGTGAGCTTGGGGTTTCTTTTAGTCCCCATTCCATGTTGATGCAAAACTGAAACATGATGAAACACCCATGCTGTCCTATCACATCTAGCTAGGGATGTGAAAACTCACCCCTACTCAAAGAATCTCGTCCTGATATTTTGAAGTCGTCGGGAAGAGCGCGGGGTACTCTAGTCGAAGGCGATCTTCTCTTTCCCATGTGGCCTCCTTTTCAGAATGGTGTGACCACTGAACCTTGAGCAACTTGATGTTCCGACGCCGAGTGGTACGCTCAGCTTGATCAAGAATACAAACAGGGTATTCTCGATATGTAAGGTTATCTTGGAGATCAAGCGCTTCATGGTCTACCTCACAGACAGGGTCCGAGAAGCAACGCCTGAGTTGCAAGACGTGGAAGACATCATGAACCTTGGAAAGATGCGGCGAGAGTTCCAATTGGTAGGCAACCTCTCCTCATTTAGCAAGAATGCGAAAAGGTCCAATGTAACGAGGAGCCAACTTGCCCTTGATACCGAATCGATGGGTACCCTTCAGAGGTGTAACCCGAAGGTAAGCCTTCTCGTCAACTTCATAGGTCACAGCCTTATGATGGCGATCATATTGGCTCTTTTGACTTGATTGGGCTGTTTTCAACTTTTCACGAAGAATGCGAACTTGCTCCTATGCATCCTGGATCATATCCGGGCCAAAGAGTTGCCTCTCTCCGGTTTCTAACCAGTTAAGAGGTGTTCGACACCTTCGTCCATAGAGAACTTCAAAAGGGGTTTTGCCCAGGCTTGATTGATAACTATTGTTATATGCAAATACGGCAAATGGAAGACATTTCTCCCAGTTCATACCGAAGGATATAACACAAGCTCGGAGCATGTCTTCGAGGATTTGATTGACTCGCTCAACTTGACCACTTGATTGCGGGTGGAAAGCAGTGCTAAAGGATAGATGAGTGCCCGTAGCGATTTGAAAACTTTTCTAGAATTGGGAAGTATAGATACTTCCATGGTCTGAGTTAATCTCCAATGGAACACCATGAAGAGAAACTATTTGAGAAACATATAACTCGGCTAGCTGGCTAGCAGTTATACTCTCCCGAACAGGAAGAAAATGAGCCACTTTGGAAAGGCGGTCAATGACCACAAAGATAGCATTATTCCCTCTCTTGGTCCTGGGAAATCTGGTAATGAAATCCATACCCCACCTTATCCCATTTCTATTCGGGAATAGCTAAAGATTGAAGGGTGCCAGCAGGCCTTTGATGTTCTGCTTTCACGCGATGACAAACATCGCAATTAGCAACGAACTGGGGAATTTATCTCTTCATCCTAGTCCACCAGAACCTCTGGCGTAGGTCCTGATACATCTTGGTACTACCCGGATGAATTGTGAGAGGAGAATCATGAGCCTCCTTAAGGATCAATTGTCATAGATGTTGCTTCTTTGGGATCACCAAGCGGTTCTCAAAGAAAACAACACCTCGATCATCTACCGAGAAGCACCTAACATTACCCTTCTTAATGTTTTTCTTGATCCGAGATATCCTGGCATCATGCTTCTAGGCTTCTATAATTTGATCCATAAGAGTAGGTTTCGCCACCAGGTTGGATAGGAATCCTTGAGGAACAATGTGGAGGTTTAACTTCCGAAATTCCTCATGGAGAAGTGGTTGACCTTGTTGTAACATTAGGTGGTTACAATAAGACTTACGACTTAGTGCATCAGCCATGACATTGGCTTTCCCCGGGGTGTAAGTTATCCCTAAGTCGTAATCTGTAATCAACTCAACCCACCATCTTTGCCTGAGATTCAAATCTGGCTGGGTGAAAATATATTTCAGACTTTGGTCATCAGTGTAAATTTCGCAACGATTACCCAGAAGGTAATGTCGCCAGGTTTTCAGTGCATGGACCATAGCTGCAAGCTCAATATCATGTGTTGGATAATTATCCTCATGTGGGCGCAACTATCGAGATGCGTAAGCAATCACATGACGATCTTGCATGAGAATGCAACCTAATCCTTGTCGCGAGGAGTCGCAATAGATAACAAAGTCCTTAGAGAAGTCTGGTGGCACCAGAACGGGAGCAGAGGTCAGTCGTCTTTTCAACTCCTGAAAACTGTACTCGCATTGTGGAGTCCACTCGAACTTCTTATATTTCTTGAGGAGTTCAGTCAGAGGTTTTGCAACCTTGGAGAAATTCTCGACAAAGCGGCGACAATAGCTCGCTAAGCCAAGGAAACTCCGAACTTGCTTAACCGATTCAGGATGAGTCCAATCAAGGACGGCCTGAACTCTCTCGGGATTGACAACAATACCTTTACCAGAGATCACGTGGCCTAGATAGGTCACTTCTGGCAGCCAAAATTCACACTTGGAGAATTTGGCTGACACACGGTGCTCTCGAAGTTTCATCAATACCAGCCTTAGATGCTCAGCATGTTCCTGTTCGTTCTTCGAGTAGATGAGTATATCGTCGAGGTAAACCACAACAAATTTATCCAAATACTCCATGAAGATCGAATTCATCAAGTGAGAGAAGGTGGCTAGGGCATTGGTTAAACCGAAGGACATGAGGTGTACTCGTATTGGCCATAATGAGTAACAAAAGCCGTTTTTGGAATGTCCCCGTTTCTAATTCTGATTTGATGGTATCCCAACCTCAAATCCATGTTGGAAAAGACAGAGGATCCAGTGAGTTGATCATACAAATCGTTGATCCTAGGGAGCGGATACTTGTTCTTTATGGTGACCAGATTGACTGGCTAATAATCCACAACCATCCGATCCGATCCATCCTTCTTCTTGACGAAGAGGACGGGACAAGCCCAAGGAGAAGAACTAGGACGGATGAACCTTTATTCAAGGCCTCGTCGAGTTGGATGTTAAGCTCGGCTAGTTCTAAGGGTGCCATCTTATAGGGTCTTCTGGCTATTGGGACAGTCCCTGGAATAAGCTCTATCACAAACTCAACATCTCTGACAGGAGGAATTCCTGGCAGTTCTTCTAGAAAGACATCCGGAAAGTCACAGACTACCGGAATATCTTTTAACTCTGGAAGAGGGCTAGCATTGAGGGAATAGAGTTGGCGCTTGGGTGTTCGAGTGGAGACATTAACTATCTCACCCGATGGATGTGTAAGTTGAACATTCCTAGTGTGAGTATCAATCTTAGCATAGTGGGCTTTCATCCAATCCATGCCTAGAATGATATCGATGTCCGAAGACTTGAGGGCTATCAAAGATGCTAGGAAGACTAACCTATCCACCAGAATCTCATTATCGTGGCTCACTCTACAAGTTTGCCACTTTGAACCAGGAGTCTGGACTACTAAAGGAGTAGGCATATCACAAAAAGACATGTTATGCAACTGTGCATAAGTTTCTGAGATGGAAGAATGAGATGCCCCAATATCAAATAGAACAGATGCTAGATGACTATTGACAAGGAGTGTACCTAGGATAACATCAGGATCCTCAATGGCTTCCTCAGTAGAGACATAATTCACTCGTCCACGAGCAGGAGCTGGCTTCACATAGAAGGCTTTTCCCGGTTTCCCTCGTCCAGCCAGTTTGGCATTGTTCTGAGGACAATCACGAGAGTAGTGTCCTGGTTCCCTACATTTGTAGCAGACCGCGGTGGCACGGGGAGCAACATTGGCAGGCAGACTTCCAAAGGGCCTGGCTGGAGGGTTGGGCTGAGCTGGGTGAGGCGCCTGGAAGGATGGCCTCACGGTGTATCTTGGCGGCAGAGCTGTGTTAGGCACCCATACCCGGCGTTTGTTGGAGCCCGAGCCAGATGCGGGGCTGAAGTCACGGTTGTGCTTTCTCGTGGCCTCATAGTCAGTCTGTCCAGTCTCGGCATTGATAGCCTTGTTGACGAGAGCCTGGAAGGTTGTGCACTCATGCAGGCGCAAATCTCGATGGATCTCGGGATTGAGTCCCTTGTGGAACCTAGCCTGTTTCTTGACATCAATTGAAACTTCCTCTGGGGCATAGCGAGCAAGAGTCCCAAACTCACGGTTATAGGCGTCCACTGACAGTCCGCCCTGGGTGAAAGCACAAAATTCCTCTCTCTTACGATCCATCAGCCCTTCCAGGATGTGATGGGTACGAAATGCTGCACTAAATTCTGCCCAAGTTGGTGCGAGGCCTGCAGGACGCATGGCTTCATAATTTCCCCACCACAGATTGACGGGTCCTTCCAGAAAGTAGGTTGCAAAGGTCACCTTGTTGGCCTGAGACACATTGGCAGTCCGAACTTGCGGGACATGTTGGTCAGCCAGTCATCTGCATCGAGTGGGTCGACCAAATGATGATACTTAGGTGGGCACAGCCTGACGAAATCACCGACACGCCATCATTGAGATCATTGCGGGGAGCATGCGCTGTGTTCTGCTCAATTCGTTCCAATAGCTTGTTGGTCTCTCTCTTGTTCCTTTCGGCTTCAAGCATCACTTCTCCCAAAGAAGGAGCATGTGGCAGATCCTCTTGCCTTGGCTGGCTTCCCTCGTCCTACTCGGGGGCAGGCACGGGGTTATTCCTAGTTGCCACCATCCTAGGAAAACAAACCCACAGCTTAGCCATAGAGGACAACAACTCTAAGACATGAGATAAGGAATGTACTAGACAACATGGCATGCAGGGTAAACACCCAAACAACATGGTAATAACAACTGCCATATGAACACCATGACATAGTTCAGTACAAGCCCAAGTGAAACAAACTACAGAGAGATGACACCACTCATCAGAAGCATTACAAGCTTCCTATACATTATCTATCTACACCTCTAGAACTCAACGCTCAACCTTGGTCATATCCCACAAGACACGCAGGACTGTGGCGATACGACTACTACCATACTAGTACTAAGATCCACGTACTGAAGCATCGCCGTAGAATGCCTCATACATGTTACCCCCGTGACCCGGAAGCTGAACCTGAGGATCTGGAAACACTCTAGCCTGTGATCCCAAGGAACCGTAAGGACACGGATGTGGCCTTGGTCCCCTTGCTGGCGGCAACATCGGTCCTCGAAGAGGGGTGATGCCTCCAACATCGGGCCAGTCTACGCGTGCTGGTAGATGAGTCCGCGATTGGTTCAGCATCTCCAAATCCCCATAGCCTGTCTTCACGACAGGTGCCAACTACGTCAAGGTTGTCCAAAGACGTGCACGGGTAGCATAAAGCTCCATGCGAAGGGCACGTGCATCTAGATCCCTGTTCTCCAACATCTGAGCGGTCACCTGCAGCCTAGTGTCCTCATGGTAATGATCACAGTAGGCTGCGCTAAGATAACCATCCTCTGCTCCCATGGAAGCAGGAACATAAAAAAACTCCGTGTTCTGAAGCAGACCATGGTGAAACCTCATGATAGTCAGCATGGTGTAGGCATCCTCCTAAACTGCCATATCTATGGTGACACCTAGTCCATAAGTCCAGTGAAGCGGCTCTACAGCTCCAGGATATGAAGGATATATCTTAACAGTACACAGATACTGACTCTGGTTGAAATCTCTATACTGTTCCTCCACTATGTACTCTGGGTACCAACAGTAGCCAGCCCCCATCATAACTCTAACCAACATGGACGTGTGACCCGGTACATCGATGCACCTGGGTAGATAGACCACTTGATGGGAAGGACGAGGGGCATCTGAAACAGAGAATGATGCAAAGACATTAGAGACTCTAGCAGAAATTGGAAAGCATAACGGCTGTAATTGCTCAAAAAGGATTTTGAGACAATTGTAAAAGATTGGAAAAAGCATAACCACTCGACTTTCTAGACTTAAATCTCTTCTCCATCTATTTGTCACACCAACAATACTTGAGTACCGACATTCTCTTGCAAACAAGCTAGCTAGTAGTCCATGGCTAGCAACTCGTCATCCTAAGCAATAGATGAGAAGCCTCGTTCTTATCCCCATAGAAAAGATGAAAAAGACTCAGCATAGAATAACTTGGGAAGAGGAGTAAAAAGAGCCTTACGTTCCCTTCCACAATCAATTCCCCTACTTTTCTATAGTGTTTCTAGACTCAACTTCGACCGGTTTGGCTTGGTAGTCCTACAGTCAGTCAGGCTCTGATACCAACGCTATTGGGACCCCGATCCTAAGTCATATGAATCCAGACTGTAACATATCACATCACTTTGCAGCCTCATGCACGGTAAGCTCCATGGCTGCAACCTTACCTTAGCCGGGATCGTTTGCGTCTTTTGGCCCACGTATGTAAACATGTCGCTGGCAATCAACCGACAGAGAACCCGGGCCGACATGACTAGTCATAGAACCCAAGTGGCACATCCATACGGAAACATGCATATGTAACCCAGCAATGCAGGTGTCGGCCTCAAGCGTGTTTAGACGAGTCATAGCAAGCTACAAGGACTCCATTACGCCGTGAGACATAAACTCCATCACTGCACGTAGACGAGTCGTAGCAGGCTACAGGGACTCCATTACACTGCAAGACATTTCCCCGAAGGGACAGACACAGCAGCAAACAAGGCTACATGTCGGTTAATCAATGTGTCCGGAGCAGTAGCAAGCTACCAAGGCTCAGTGGAAGCACAAAGAGGCAGTTTCCCGTAAAGAGTACTACTAAAGGCACACAACTAGGTGTCGGATCCCATACATACCATTGCACGTCACACGTACGCACGACATGCCCGATATGCATAGATACAACCATGGCATCACAACATAACCATTCAACAACTTTTATTTAAGAGGCTCAGACAAGCCTTGCATAATATGTTCTTACAGATAGGGGTCACATGACCCGACACTCAAGTCATACAAACAAGTTCATACAAACCAAGCAGAAGCATAAGCTGTCTGAGTACAGACAGATGAAAGGATAAAAAGGCACATGGCCTGACTATCTACAGCCCGCCACAGGGCATAGGTCGTAGCTGGGACACCAGCTATTCGGCATCATCAACATCTGGAAAGAACCCACCCGATGGGTCCTGGGCCTCATCTGCAACATTTATTAACCAAACATGAGTACAAACATACTCAACAAGTCTTTAAAGCAGACCTAGACTATTCATTCTCATGTATCAACAAGGGGGGTGGAGTTTATGCAGCAATGCTAGCTCTGACTCATGGCTAACCTACACTACACAATTTTAACTCTTTGTTTAAATTTTAGATATCGCACACGAGTCCACTAACTCCATGACAATATACCACCCTGGATTCACTTCCCTTTCCTGGGAGAGTGCCATCCATGATACTCACACTTGTCTTGATATTTTTATGAGTATCCATTTGATTATCTATGAACGGCATAAGTTTTCCAAGTAGTCCATATCCGAGGACATGGCTATTCGAATAGTTTCATACCCTGCAGGGGTGTACTTCTTCACACACGCTCTCGCCACTTATCGATGTGTGCTCATAAAACCATGCACCTGGGCAACCTTCAAGCGGAAGGCCAACAAGGGAGTCGGCCACGACCGTCAATCACATAAGACCTCTAGTCCAGGCTATCGCCTATTAGAGACTGAACCCGCACGGAAGTCCGGCCGAAGTTTCTGCTACGATCCCAAATGATGTGCGCAGGGTTCCCACGCCCACCATTCGGGTGACCCTTGGTACACCGTGCCACTGCCTACCACATCGTAACCCACCCGTAGGTTCAGCGCTACGCACGGCCTCCAGCATACTATAAACACCAGAAACTACTTGCAACTCCTGGACTGAGGGCTAAGCGACTGATAGGTCGAGAGGTGTCGAGTTACCGAAACCCAATGTGTGCAAGTAACTAGTCTTGGATCACAAACATGGAACTCAGTTCCTAAGAACGGCCCCAATGAGACAGCTGCTATGTACTCCTACATTGGCTTTCATTGCTACCTTTACCAAATCAGATTCATCATAAGTTCATCACATCAGAACATCATTGTTTCACTCAGTTCATCACCCAGATGAATCAGACCTGACACAACTCTAAACATAGCAAGCATAGCAGGCCAAGTAAGCTAAGCACATCATGTCACAAGCATCTACCAGGTATGCTAGTTGCAAGGTTTACCTATTTACTGTGACAATGACAGGTCATGCATAAGACTAGGTTCATCTACCGTTTATGACAGACAAGTGAACGTTTGTCCTAATGCAATAAACAAGAGCAAGATAGAGAGAGTGGGATGTTATCGGAATGATCAAAGGGGTTGCTTGCCTTGCTGGGTAGCAGGAAGGTTCTCTCCTTCATTGGAATACTCGGGGGTATTCTCAGAAGCAGGGCCTACCGCAATGCAGATAAGAAGCAATCAATACACGCAAGTGCAACAATATGATGCATGATCATGGCATGGTAGGATGTTTGGATGAGCTAATGCAACTAATGTTCAAGTTAAGTTGAAATGAGTTTGAACAGAGGTTCAAAATTGTTCTTCCTTTCACATTCCATATTTTAACCTATTAGCAAATGTCAATGTTCTTCTACGTATATTGCTCTAACATGCGTGATAATAGCACCATTAGATTCAATAGATTTTTTTGATAAATTTTCATATATAGATTATTTTCATCTGATTTACAGATTAATTTATATGATTTTTTGAAGTTTTAAATAATTTCTGGAATTATTTTTAAACTGGAAAATGATTAATGGCGTCAGCCTGACGTCACCATGACGTCAGCTGCTCGGCTGACCAGGCCAGGTCAAACCTGACGTGCGGGGCCCGCACGTTAGTGACAGGGGCCTAAACTCCGCGCTGACCAGAGGTTTGACCCATTCTAGGGCCCACTGGTCAGTGGCAGGAGGCCTAAATAACCAGGGGGATTAGGCCCTGATGATGGCCACGTCGGCGCCCACCGGAGCGGGGCCGGCGGCGACCATCCGCATGGCGGCGACTCGCTGGAATCGCGCCTCCAGCGATCATTTGGAGCGCGGAGGGCACCGGGAGATAGCTCGTGCACACGCGCGTCTAGCAGGGCATTGAGAGGGCTCGGGGCCGCCGGAGACGATGGCCATGTCGATCTGAGCGACAGCGACAACTCGGGCAGGAACGGCTTCTACGCTACAGGCCGCGGGAGGAGGAGCTGAGGGCGGCTACGAGCTCCTGGAGGCGCTACGAGCATGAGCCCGTGGCCAGGAGCGACCTTTGGCCGCTATGGCCATGGGTATGCCATGGCCGGCGGCAAGCTCCGCTCGGCTCTGGCTACCGACGAGGCTACAGAAGGGGAACGGCATCGGGACTAGGGGAAACGGTCCTGGGCCTCACCGGAGGGGCTTCTGGCACCGAAGCATGGTCGGGGACATAGGAAGGGTGGTGAATCACCAGCGTCTTCAGTCTGGCAAGAGGGGGAGCAGAGGAGAGAGAGGGGGAATGGCGAGGGGGCAACGGGCTCGGCGGCGGCTGAGCCTATCTTCTCGCCTGCGCCACGAGGAGGCGGCCAGGCAGGCAAGGAGGAGGTGGCCAGCGCGCGGCCACCGCCGGCTGCGGGGCAGCACGCAGTTGCTTCTCCTCCTGGCAGGAGGAAGAAGACGTTGCTGCCCCTGTGGGCTGGGCCTCTTCTTCAGGTAAGCCCAGGTGGGCTTTCTTCCCTTTTTTTTATTTCAATTCTTTTCTAACTTCTGACATTTTTTTTACTTTAATTTCAGGAACATATGCTATTTGAAAATATCCCAAATATTTTATATATTGAAGTTTGAATATTTTAAACTTATCCAAAAAAATTCAGGATATTTTGAAAACTAAACTAATGATAATGCTTTATTTGATATTTTGAGTAGCTTTATCATTTATTTTTAAATTGCTTTAGTTGTTCAAACATCTAAAATGACCCCTGTTATAACCATGTCCATATTTATCAGACATAGGGAACATTTTTAAAGGGCATTTTGGATTTGTTGAATTTTCACCAACTTTGAATTATTTTGATTCAATGTGAGCTTGGGGTTTCTTTTAGTCCCCATTCCATGTTGATGCAAAACTGAAACATGATGAAACACCCATGCTGTCCTATCACATCTAGCTAGGGATGTGAAAACTCACCCCTACTCAAAGAATCTCGTCCTGATATTTTGAAGTCGTCGGGAAGAGCGTGGGGTACTCTAGTCGAAGGCGGTCTTCTCTTTCCCATGTGGCCTCCTTTTCAGAATGGTGTGACCACTGAACCTTGAGCAACTTGATGTTCCGACGCCGAGTGGTACGCTCAGCTTGATCAAGAATACAAACAGGGTATTCTTGATATGTAAGGTTATCTTGGAGATCAAGCGCTTCATGGTCTACCTCACAGACAGTGTCCGAGAAGCAACGCCTGAGTTGCGAGACGTGGAAGACATCATGAACCTTGGAAAGATGAGTCCGCGATTGGTTCAGCATCTCCAAATCTCCATAGCCTGTCTGCACGACAGGTGCCAACTGCGTGAGGGCTGTCCAAAGACGTGCATGGGTAGCATAAAGCTCCATGCGAAGGGCACGTCCATCTAGATCCCTGTTCTCCAACATCTGAGTGGTCACCTACAGCCTAGGGTCCTCATGGGAATGAGCACAGTAGGCTGCGCTAAGATAACCATCCTCTCCTCCCATGGAAGCAGGAACATAACAGAACTCTGTGTTCTCAAGCAGACCATGGTGAAACCTCATGATTGTCAGCATGGTGTAGGCGGCCTCCTGAACTGCCATTTCTATGGTGACACCTAGTCCATAAGTCCAGTGAAGCGGCTCTGCAGCTCCAGGATATGAAGGATATATCTTAACAGCACATAGATACTGACTCTAGTTGAAATCTCGATATTGTTCCTCCACTGTGTACTCCGGGTACCAACGGTAGCCAGCCTCCATCATAACTCTAACCAACATGGCCGTGTGACCCGGTACATAGATGCTCCTGGTCAGACGGACCACCTGACGGGAAGGACGAGGGGCCATATGAAACAGTGAATGATGCAAAGACATTAGAGACTCCAGCAAAAATTGGACAGCATAAAGGCTGTAATTGCTCAAAAAGGATTTTGGGACAACTGCAAAAGATTGGAAAAAGCATAACCACTCGACTTTCTAGACTCAAATCTCTTCTCCATCTGTTTGTCACGCCAACAATACTTGAGTACCGACATTCTCTTGCAAACAAGCTAGCTAGTAGTCCATGGCTAGCAACTCGTCATCCTAAGCAATAGATGAGAAGCCTAGTTCTTATCCCCGTAGAAAAGATGAGAAAGACTCAGCATAGAATAACTTGGGAAGAGGAGTAAAAAGAGCCTTACGTTCCCTTCGACAATCTATTCCCCTACTTTTCTATAGTGTTTCTAGACTCAACTTCGACCGGTTTGGCTTGGTAGTCCTACAGTCAGTCAGGCTCTGATGCCAACGCTGTCGGGACCCTAATAATAAGTCATATGAACCCAGACTGTAACATATCACATCACTTTGCGGCCTCACGCACGGTAAGCTCCACGGCTGCAGCCTTACCTTAGCCGAGACCGTTTGTGTCTTTTGGCCCACGTATGTGAACATGTCGCTGGCAATCAAACGACAGAGAACCCAGGCTGACATGACTAGTCATAGAACCCAAGTGGCACATCCGTACGGAAACCTGCATACGTCACCCAGCAATGCAGGTGTCGGCCTCAAGCGTGTGTAGACGAGTCATAGAAAGCTACAAGGACTCCATTACGTTGTGAGACATAAATGCCATCACTGCACGTAGACGAGTCATAGCAGGCTACAGGGACTCCATTACACTACGAGACATTTCCCCAAAGGGACAGACATAACAGCAAAGAAGGATACATGTCGGTCAATCAATGTGTCTGGAGCAGTAGCAAGCTACCATGGCTTAGTGGAAGCACAAAGAGGCAGTTTCCCGTAAAGAGTACTACTAAAGGCACACAACTAGGTGTCGGATCCCATACATATCATTGCACGTCACACGTACGCATGACATGCCTGATATGCATAGATACAACCATGGCATCACAACATAACCATTCAACAACTTTTATTTAAGAGGCTCAGATGAGCCTTGCATAATATGTTCTTATAGATAGGGGTCACGTGACCCGACACTCAAGTCATACAAACCAAGCGGAAGCATAAGCTGTCTGAGTATAGACAGATGAAAGGATAAAAGGCACATGGCCTGACTATCTACAGCCCGCCACAGGGCATAGGTCGTAGCTGGGACACCAGCTATTCGGCATCGTTGACATCTAGAAGAACCCACCCGATGGGTCCTAGGTCTCATCTGCAACATTTATTAAGCAAACATCAGTACAAACGTACTCAGCAAGTCTTTAAAGCAGACCTAGACTATTCATGCTCATGTATCAACAAGGGGGGTGGAGTTTATGCAGCAATGTCAGTTCTGACTCATGCCTAACCTACACTACACAATTTTAACTCTTTGTTTAAATTTTAGATATCGCACACGATTCCACTAACTCCATGACAATACACCACCATGGATTCACTTCCCTTTCCTGGGAGAGTGACATCCATGATACTCACACTTTTCTTGATATTTTTATGAGTATCCATTTGATTATCTATGAACAGCATAAGTTTTCCATGTAGTCCATATGCGAGGACGCGGCTATTCGAATAGTTTGATACCCTGCAAGGGTGTACTTCTTCACACACGCTCTTGCCACTTATCGTTGTGTGCTCATAAAACCATGCACCTCGGCAACCTTCAAGCGAAAGCCCAGCAAGGGAGTCGGCCACGACCGTCAATCACATAAGACCTCTAGTCCAGGCTATCGCCTATTTGAGACTAAACCCGCACGGAAGTCTGGCCGAAGTTTCTGCTATGGCCCCAAACGATGTGCGCAGGGTTCCCAAGCCCACCATTTGGGTGACCCTTGGTACACCGTGCCACTACCTACCGTGTCGTAACCCACCCCTAGGGTCAGCACTACGCACGGCCTCCAGCATACTATAAACACCCGAAACTACTTGCAAAAGCGACTGATAAGTCGAGAAAGGTCGAGTTACCAGAACCCAATGTGTGGTAGGAACTAGTCTTGCATCATAAACACGGAACTCAGTTCCTAAGAATGGTCCCAATGAGACAACCCGCTATGTACTCCTACATAGCCTCTCATCGCTACCTTTACCAAATCGGGTTCATCATAAGTTCATCACATCAGAACATCATTGTTTCACTCAGTTCATCACCCAGATGAATCAGACCTGACATAGCTCTAAGCATAGCAAGCATAGCAGGCCAAGTAAGCTAAGCACATCATGGCACAAGCATCTACCAGGTATGCTAGGTTGCAAGGTTTACGTATTTACTGTGACAATGACAGGTCATGCATAAGAATAGGTTCATCTATCGTGTATGACAGACAAGTGAACCTTTGTCCTAATGCAATAAACAAGAGCAGGAGTGAGAGAGGGGGATGTTATTGGAATGATCAAAGGGGTTGCTTGCCTTGCTGGGTAGCGGGAAGGTTCTCTCCTTCGTTGGAATACTCGGGGGTATCCTCAGAAGCAGGGCCTACCGCAATGCAGATAAGAAGCAATCAATACACGCAAGTGCAACAATATGATGCAAGATCATGGCATGGTAGCATGTTTGGATAAGCTGATGCAACTAATGTTCAAGTTAAGTTGAAATGAGTTTGAACATAGGTTCAAAATCGTTCTTCCTTTCAAATTCCATATTTTAACCTATTAGCAAATCTCAATGTTCTTCTACCTAGGTTTCTCTAACATGCATGATAATTGCACCATTAGATTCATTGGATTTTTCTGATAAATTTTCATATATAAATTATTTTCATCTGATTTACAGATTAATTAATATGAAGTTTTGAAGTTTTAAATAATTTCTAGAATTATTTTTAAATTGGAAAAGGATTAATGGCGTCAGCCTGACGTCACCACGACGTCAGCTGGTCAGCTGACCAGGCCAGGTCAAACCTGACGTGCAGGGCCCGCACGTCAGTGACAAGGGCCTAAACTCCACGCTGACCAGAGGTTTGACCCACTCTAGGGCCCACTGGTCAGTGGCAGGAGGCCTAAATAACCAGGGGGATTAGCCCCTGATGATGGCCACGTCGGCGCCCACCAGAGCGGGGCCGGTGGCGACCATCTGCATGGCGGCGACACGCCGAAATCGCGCCTCCGGCGACCATTTGGCACGCGGAGGGCACCGGGAGATAGCTCGTGCACGCACGCGTCTATCAGGGCAGCGGAGAGGGCTCAGGGCCGTCAGAGACGATGCCACGTCGAGCTAAGCGGCAGCGACGGCTCAGGCAAGAACGGCTACTACGCTACAGGCCGCATGAGGAGGAGCGGAGGGCGGCTACGAGCTCCTGGAGGCGCTACGAGCACGAGCCCGTGGCCAGGAGCGAGCTTTGGCCGCTGTGGCCATGGCTATGCCATGGCCGGCGGCGAGCTCCACTCGGCTCTGGCTACTGACGGGGCTAGAGAATGGGAACGGTGTCGGGACTAGGGGAAATGGTCTGGGGCCTCACCGGAGGGGCTTCTAGCACCGCAGCATGGTCGGGGATGCAGGGAGGGCGACGAATTACCGGCGTCTTCAGTCCGGTGAGAGGGGGAACAGAGGAGAGGGAGAGGGGGGAAATGGCGAGGGGGAAACGGGCTCGACGACCGCTAAGCCTATCCTCTCGACATCGCGACGAGGAGGCGGCCAGGCAGGCAAGGAGGAGGTGGCCACCGCGTGGCCACCGCCGGCTACGGGGCAGCACGCAGTTGCTTCTCCTCCTGGCAGGAGGTAGATGACATTGTTGCCCCTGTGGGCTGGGCCTCTTCTTCAGGTAAGCCCGGGTGGGCTTTCTTCCCTTTTTTATTTTAATTCTTTTCTAACTTATGACATTTGTTTTATTTTAATTTCAGGCACATATGCTATTTTAAAATATCCCAAATATTTTATATATGGAAGTTTGAATATTTCAAACTTATCCAAAAAAATCATGATATTTTGAAAACTAAACTAATGATAATGCTTTATTTGATATTTTCAGTAGCTTTATCATTTATTTTTAAATTGCTTTAGTTGTTCAAATATTTAAAATGACCCCTGTTATAACCATGTCCATATTTATCAGACATAGGGAACATTTTTAAAGGGCATTTTGGATTTGTTGAATTTTCAGCAACTTTGAATTATTTTGATTCAATGTGAGCTTGGGGTTTCTTTTAGTACCCATTTCATGTTGATGCAAAATTGAAACATGATGCAACACCCATGCTGTCCTATGACATCTAGCTAGGGATGTGACACTTGATCTGATGAACAAGTAAAAAGGTACATGGCTACGCTTCCTTCTCCTCTCCTACCCCGCTTGTGACCAGTTCTGTGTAGCGGCGGTGTCGCCAGTGTCATAAGCTCGTGTACGGCTCGGTCCTGCATTTATTCCATCAACGGTAAATCCCAAGCCAAAATGCTAGAGAGATTCCATTGGTTTACACCCCCAGCAAACGAACCACGGCAAGGTCCCGCTCACCAACGCTCTCAGCGTATTGGTCATTTCTGGAACGTTGGGCGTGAAGGAGAGGAGGGAAGATTCGACCGTTCATTTCTTTTCCCCTGTTTTTCTGTCGTTGCTTATGAACGTTTACATTAACCCGGCAAGCTTGTGCCACGTATTGTAATGATGACTAAAGGATCCCCAAGTTTTTCCATGTTGCCCCTCTTCATTCTCCGTTCCTTTCATTCCAGGGGCGGATACGCACCGGGGATCACGAAGGGAAGAGGCGCCAATGGATGGGGGGAGGACAATGAACGTGGATAAACACGCGCTAGGACAGAACAGAAGCCGTTGCGAAAGCTAAGTTGACATCACTATCAACTTTTGGTAAAATTTACATTCGTATATTCCCCTTAGCAACCGAGGTTTCATATGGAAAATCTTGTATGCGATGGAACCTTACTGTCTCTTTGTTCGTGCCCTTGTTTTTGTTTCGAGCCTGCTCACCAAAACATGCGGCAGCATCAAAGACCATCAAGGAAAAACTCACCGGCAACATGTTTTTGCCAGCATAATGCTAAGGACCTATTCCTCAAAGCAATTGTGGCAACACATTGTTGGCGGGCAACCGGAGCACAGAAATAAAGTAACCATACGAATACCGGAAGGAAAGCAAAGGGGGATGACATACGATTACATAGAGACATGACTTCAACAAACACCAAATCAAAGAGAGTGTGTGATCTAATTCGGGATTCATAATATGTCTTAAGTACAGGACAACATGGTGCAGGAGTGGCTCAAAGCTAACTATGGTGACCAACCTAGACCCTTGGGACTAAGAGGACCCTGTCGGCAAGAGGGCCAACTTTCTCCTTGGCATCAGAGACATCAGCACCTGGCGGCAGCCTCTTGAAACCAACGGAGAGGTCAAGCTCTGGGTGGAAGAAGGTCAGGTTACTCATGACCATGAAGAGAGCATTGCGGGCCAGCTTCCTATATTCGTTGAGAAAACAGGCGGCTCTGTCTTCCTCATACGTCTTCAACCCCTTGATCAAGCCCTCGAAGAAGTGTCATCTTGACGCTTGGGACTTCATACCTGTTGATGGAGAAGGCCCAGCTCTTCATGTTCATGCTCACAATTTGTGCAGCCAGGCACTCGGTGATGTCAGTCATGCTTCTGATCCAGATATCGCGCTACTCAACCTAGTTCTCCGGTTTGTCCTCGGCATCTTTTTGGGCGGATTGCGCATTGGCCAAGTCTGTCTGTAACAACTTCTTGCGGTCCCCGACAGAGTTAATATCCTTCTTCAAGGAGGCGAGCCTTGATTCTAGGATGGAGATGGTGCTGTTGGCGGAATCAAGGTCTTGGCCCTTGGAGGAAAGCTGTGATTGCGCCTCTTCCAGAGTGGCTTGCACCTTCTATACTCCCTCCTTGAGAGCCTCGGTCTCCTTGCCATTCCTAGCAAGGTCCTCCATCAACTTGCCTAGTTGGGTCTCAAGATTGGTTTTGGCGGCATCTGCAGTAGCAAGCTCATCGGACACCTTCTTCAGTTGAGCAACAAATGCCAAGGAGAGCGCGTCGAGAGCAGCTTTATGGCCGTCCTCCAGCTCTTTTGTGCGTTGCATAACGCGGGCCTCCAGCTCTTCGTCCTGGCCGCAGAGAGAAGCCTGAAGAGCCTTTTCCCTCGAGGAGATTTCCGCTTCTCTGGCGTCCAGAAGCGCCTTGCGCTCCACCAGACAAACCTCCTGGGTTGAGATGTCCTCCTTGGGCATGGATATTGTTTCATGCTGCCTCCTAAGGGAATGGACCTGCTGATTGTACCACTCTTGCAGCTCGTTCCCTTTGTTCTTCAGCTACTGGTCCACATGCCCGGCCAAGTCTCGCTGCTCGTGCACTGCCTGCCACTTGAGATTGTATCTGCTCTGCACATCCTTGATCCTTGTCGCCATGGATTCCAAGAAATCCAGATCCTTGGCGCTAACAGTAGAATCATCAACCTCTTCAACTCTCTAAAGAAGCAACACCAGCACCGGTTTGATTCCCTCGTCGATATCTGCGCCTGCTGAGAAGGATGGTCCAGGGGCTGTAGGACACAATCGAGCAGTGACCAACGCCAATTGGTTCAAGGGAGACTACAGAGCCGAGCCCAGATGATAGCTGGGAGGGGAGGGCCCCATGGACTAAAGAGGAGTTTTCTCCTCGATGACTACGTCCGGGCCAACTGTGTTGCCGGGGTTTGGTGTCGTCTTCGTGGTAAATTCCTAAAACTCCCGGTAACCAACTTGTGGCCCTCTGAGGGAGTCCTGGTTTATGGGGTCCTCGGATAGCTGACCTGTTTCTCATGGGCCGAACTATGTGGGCCGTCGTACGAGCATTAGATGATCAAAGGCCTCACCGCCAACGTGGAAGTTTCAAGGAGTCTTGGCGTGTCCTCCAAGTTTTTGACAGTAGATAGACATGTTTTCCTTCAATGTGTAATCGACCATGTGTAAACCCTTGGTACCCTCGGTGTCTATATAAACCAGAGGGTTCTAGGTTGTAGGAGGGAGAACAACTCACCTAGGGTTTAGCTATTCGATCTCAAGGTAGATCAACTATGTAACCTTCATATCATCAATACAATCAAGCAGGACGTAGGGTTTTACCTCCATAGGAGGGCCCGAACTTGGGTAAACATCGCCTCCTTCATCCCCTGTTACCATCGATCCTAGTCTCACAGCTCGGGACCCCCTACCCGAGATCTGCCATTTTTGACACCGACATTGGTGCTTTCATTGAGAGTTCCACTATGATCGCCAAAGGAATCAATGGCTCGCCTTGTCACAAGCAACGAGATCTGTAGCCAGGGTATTCTCTCCCTGATCAAATCTTCACAGGCGGCGACGTCTTGTCGCACGCCGACCCGACCGGCAACCCTGGCCAGATCGGAAGCTTCTCCCCTGATCTAGAGATCAGATTCTAAACCCTAGAGTTCGTCGTTGATTCACGGGGAGAACTTGTCTTGATAGGACCCTCAACTCTTATGGAGGAGCCCATAGATCCAGACGCCTCGACGCCGGAGACAACAGGTCCCACCTATGAGGAGGCCGTCACCCTCGGGCTGTGTAGAACGCCTAATCCGGCCGTTGTGACCGGATCCACTATGGCGAACAGGACCCGAATCCGCTTGCATGCGACTCCGGAATTGCAACGCCATACATCGAACCCACTCGCTTTAGCGACACGCATCCTACCTCACCTTGTTTCTAAACGAGCTATTTGATTGGAATCAGACCATGCGTATGACTGTCGACCAGACCCCGGTCTATGACCGGCTAGGTCTTAAACCCGATGATAGGGGGATTCTCTCCCCCACGGTCACCCACTTAGTCGCCACCATCAAGTGTCCAGCTGGGGGCTTGCCCCCCCCCCCCCCCCAGCGACCGGAATTAAAAATGGTTTATACCCCAATATCTGATCATCAAGACCTCGCTGGCAACCCAGACCCTGGAGTTCGCTCCAAAGACAAACCGATGTCGGTCCCTGATCTAGCACACAATTCGGATCCCATAATTCCGGACTCATGTCGTGGCCTGGAGTCAAAACTTTTCCCACCCACCACCCAAGCCGATCACTCATGCATCGCAACGGAGTCCAAGTCTTCGAACTTACGGGATGTAAACAATTACCAGGACAGTTGGTTCATCATTTTTGTTCTAGACTCCTCCTTGCTAGAAACAAATTACGAGGTCTTAGTGATCAGGAGCTAATGGCAACCTTCAATCGCAATTGCCATGACAAAGGGATTCTCAACACCCTAGCTCATTGGCACATTTGTGACTTCACCGAGCTGTAAGACTTCGTACAAAAATATTGTGCCATGGAAAGCGATTGGCAAGCCAAACGGCTATTTTCGGAACCAACCTTTACAGAGTACCCTAGAGGAGATCGGAAAAAGAGGATACCTCTGAAGCGGCCAGCCAAACTCGAACCCACCTGAAAGAGAAATTGGACCCTTACAGGGGTCAGTACTGTCGTTGATGGACTATTGGATAAACCATGCCCTATACATTCCGTATTGCTGAACACAAGCCCGAGTCGCTGCCTTCAAGCTTTCTGGGTTGTCGGGCATGTCGCAAAAAGCGGCGAAGCCATTCTTTAGGCACTACCGCCGAATAGGCACGCCACCTTGCCACCAGAATACAACGCCTAAGTCCTGACGATCTACAAAACGTTCCCCTCAAGGAACAAGAGGAAAAGAGCTCTTAGAGAAGTCGAACAGGTCTATCATGTGGCAGCAACACGTGCATGGGCAGACATACCCATTACATTTGGAGACACTAACCGACCAGCCATTCTTCCCAGTCATACACCGGCCGCACTGATCATAAACCCCATTGTCAATGGCTTTAGGTTACACAAAGTGCTAATGGATGGCGGCACTGGTTTAAACCTTATCTATGAAGATACCCTGGAAAAAATGCAGTTCGACCGATCTCGCATCGAGCATAGCAACATGACATTCCGAGGAAAGAGGCGCATTGTTCAGGACGTATCGCCCTGGACATAGTGTTCGACACGCCTGAAAACTATAGATCCGAAGAACTCCTCTTCCATATCGTGCCCTTCCCCAGTGGCTACCATGCCCTACTGGGACGTGATGCCTTCACAAAATTCCAGGCTATACCACATTACAGGTATATGAAACTCAAGATGCCAGGACCAAACGGGGTAATCACAATCGCTAGTGATCCGAATATAGCCCTTCGAGCCGAAAACAAAACAGCAGAGCTCGCCCTTGAGGCACTAGCTAAGACCTTCGCTGTAGAAGAACTGACCGCACTTCGGTCAACAATAGACAAGGATGATGTGATCCTTAGCAAAATCCCAAACCCACATCCTTTAAATCTATAGATGAGATCGTTAAATTTCAGGTACACCCGACGGACCCCAACAAGACGGCGTTCATCGGAGCCCAGCTTGACCCCATAGTGTACGAAGCACTACGAACATTCTTACGAGAAAACTGGGACATCTTCACCTGGCATCCTTCCGATATGTCCGGAATCCCACGATGGCTCGCAGAACATAGTATGAACATCATTGCAGGCTTTAAGCCCGTTAAACAGACTCTGTGCCGCTTTTCTGAGCCCAAACGACAAGCTATGGGTGAAGAATTAACCAAACTGCTAGAGGTCGGATTCATTCGGGAGATTAAGCACCCTGAATGGTTGGCAAACCTGGTGATGGTACCAAACAAAGACTAATACTAGCGGTTGTGCGTCGACTTTAAAGACCTCAACAAGGCCTGCCCTAAGGACCCTTTCCCCTTACCATGTATAGACCAGATTATTGAAGCCACATCCGGATACGACTCGTTGTGTTTCCTCGACGCTTATTCCGGATATCATCAGATTAAAATGAAGGAATCCGATCAAGGTGCAACCATCACCCCTTATGGGCCATTCTGCTTTAACATCATGCCCTTCAGGCTAAAAACGCTAGGGCTACATACGAGTGCATGATCTAGACTTGTCTCACAAAACAAGTCGGTAAAATAGTCGAGGTATACGTGGAAGACGTTGTAATTAAAACCAAACACGTCAGCCAGATGATCGACGACTTAAGGCAAGCCTTTGCCAGCCTACGTGAGTACGATATATGACTCAATCTGGAGAAATGTGTAGTCGGAGTTCCCGCTAGTAAAGTGCTCGGATTCATCGTTTCCCATAGAGGAATAGAAGCTAATCCGGCTAAGATCTGCGCCCTATCAGAACTTGCAATTCCCAAAGAGCTAAAGCACGTCCAGAGGTTGGCTGGTTGCGTGGTGGCGCTAAGCCACTTTATCTCCCACCACAGATTGCTGAAATGGACCAACAATTTCGAATGGACCGATGAATCAGTGGTTGTGTTAGAAGAAATTACTGGCAAGCAATCCCATACTCATAGTGCTAGGCGCTGGTGAACCCATGTTACTATACATATCGGCCACCAACCAAGTCGTTAGCGCAGTGCTTGTCGTCGAATGAGAGGAGGAGGGACACAAATTCCGGATACATAAGCCGTTCTATTACGTGTCAGAAGGACTAACGAAGTGCAAGTCTAGATACCCGTACTACCAGAAGATAGCCTATACAGTATTTATGGCATCACGGGAACTCAGACACTACTTTCAAGTATGTTTGGTTACGGTGGCATCCGAAGTGCCCTTGAACGATATAATCAACCATAGGGACGCCACCAGCCGCACAGTCAAATGTGCTATTGAACTCGTTCCCTTTGAAATCGTCTACAAGCCACGATGAGCTATCAAATCTCAGGTGCTGGCAGATTTCCTCGCCGAATGGACACAGGTCGAGCTCCCCAAGGAATATAGTACATACTCCCATTGGACGATGTACTTCGATGGATCTAAAACTTTGGTCGTATTGGGGGCTGGAGTTATTCTCACATCCCCCACAGGCGACAATGTTCGATACGTGTTGCAGATCATGTATGTCGATTCCAACAATGCAGTCGAATATGAAGCACTTTTGCATGGTCTTTGGATAGTAGCATCAATGGGCATACGCCAGCTGGAGGTACGGGGAGACTCCAACTTGGCCATCTCCCAAATCAACGGCGAATTTGATGCCAAAAACCCGAAGATGGCGGCATACAGAAACATTGTCCTTAAGATATCCGCACAATTCGAGGGGCTAGAATTTCACCATGTCGCTAGAGATAACAACCAAGTTGCCGACGTACTGGCCCGTATGGGGGCCAAATGTGACCCTGTCCCAAAAAACACTTTCCTAGAATGGCTCTTTAAGCCACCAGTGGTTTGGCAGGACGATCATAAGGGTGCCGGTCTCACCAGCGCGGAAAAGGTTGTTCCCCCTCTAAATGAACCAGAAGACCAAATCATCGGCGGCTCCATAATGGAAGAAACGCCTTCGGCTCATGAGGTCATGGCAGTAATCGCACCATGGACCGAGCCCTTCCTTGCCTACCTTCTTCGCAAAGAACTCCCCGACGATCAGACGGAGGCGTGACACATAATTTGGCAATCCAAAGCCTTTAAAGTCCACGAGGGTGAGTTATACAAGAAAAGCACCACCAGAATACTACATCGGTGCATATGTGAGAAAAAAGGATGACAACTCTTTGCTGAAGTCCACGCAAGGATGGGCGGCCATCACGCCTAGCAAGATCCTTAGTTAGCAAGGCCTTCCGTGCTGGTTTCTTCTAGCCCACAGCTCGAGCGGACGCCCAGTCACTTGTCAAAAACTGTGTGGGGTGTCAAATTTTTGAAAATCAAAGTCACATGCCCCAGAAGCTCTTCAGACTATTCCGATTACCAGCCCCTTTGCGGTCTGGGGGCTGGATATGGTCGGACCACTTAAAGGGGGAACCAAGAAGAATAAATACCTACTGGTCATGCAAGACAAGTTCACCAAATGGATAGAGACAAAACCTGACAAATCAGCCAAGTCTGGACCAGTAATCGACTTTATATCCGGCGTGGTACACCGTTATGGCGTCCCGCACAGTGGAATAACAGACAACGGATCCAACTTTACGGCCCAAGAGGTCAAATACTGGTGCGCAAAAATGGGCATCAAGCTCGATTACACATCGATGTATCGTCCGCAGACCAATGGACAAGTCGAATGAGCAAACGGCCTCATCATGAATTGCGTTAAACCATGTTTGGTCTGGTCTCTTCATGAGTATGACTGTCATTGGGTGGAGGAGCTTGACTCCGTTCTATGGGGCCTGTGCACCACCCTGAGTAGATCAACGGCATACACACTGTTCTTCATGGTTTATAGGGCAGAAGCAGTCCTCCCCTACGACATTATTCACGACGCACCAAGGGTGCGCATGGATGAGGAAAAGGAGGCCGAGCTAGATCGGCAGGACGACCTGGACATATTAGAAGGAGAGCGCGACATAGCTCGGGCTTGCTCTACTTTTTATCAACAGCAAGCTCGACATTACCATAGTAGGGAGGTCAGGGCAAAAGCGTATAATGTGGGTGAACTCATCTTACGGCTCCTGGAGAAGCAGAAGCACAAACTCAACCCCAAATGGGAGGGCCCCTTCATAATTGACGAAGTACTCGCAGGAGGTGTTGGGAGACGTAGTAGTAAATAAAAAAAATTCCTACGATCACCAAGATCCATCTATGGAGAAACCAGCAACGAGTAAGGGGAGAGTGCATCTTCACACCTTTGAAGATCGCTAAGCGGAAGCATTACAAGAATGCGGTTGGTGGAGTCGTACTCGCAGCGATTCAGATCGCGGTGGATTCCGATCTAAGCGCCGAACAACAGCGCCTCCGCGTTCAACACACGTGCAACCCAATGACGTCTCCTACGCCTTGATCCAGCAAGGAGGAAGGAGAGCTCCGGCAGCACAACGGCGTGGTGACGATGGAGCTACGTGGACTCCAGTAGGGCTTCGCCAAGCGCTACGGAGAACGAGGAAGAGAAAGGGTAGGGCTGGGTAAAGAGATAGAGACAACTCGTGTCTGAAATCAGCCCCAATACCTCGGGTATATATAGGAGGAGGGAGAGGGAGGGCCGCCTTGGCCCCTCCTTCAAGGAGGAGAGGTTCGACAGAGATAAGGGAGGAGTCCACCTCCCACAAGGGAGGTGGATCTCTTCCTTTTGAATCTCCTTTTGCCTTATCACTTTATCCCTAGCCGCATGGGCCTTTAGGGAAGGACTTGGTCAGCCCAATAAGGGCTGGTCCACCTCCTCTAATAGCCCACGAAGTCCTTTGGTCATCACACCCCTCCCGGGGGTCCTTCGTCACCCTCCCGGCACTCCCGGTACACTACCGATGAGCCTGAAAACTTTTCGGTGACCAAAACTGGACTTCCTATATATCAATCTTTACCTCCGGACCATTACGAAACTCCTTGTGATGTCCGGGATCTCATCTGGGACTCCAAACAACCTTTGGTAACCACATACAACATTTCCTTATAACCCTAGCATCATCGAACCTTAAGTGTGTAGACCCTACGGGTTCGGGGGGCATGTAGACATGACCGAGACACCTCTCTGGTCAATAACCAACAACGGGATATGGATACCCATGTTGGCTCCCACATTCTCCACGATGATCTCATCGGATGAACCACGATGTCGGGGATTCAATCAATCCCGTATACAATTCCCTTTGTCTACCGGTATGATACTTGCCCGTGATTCGATCGTAGGTATCCCTATACCTTGTTCAATCTTGTTACCGGCAAGTCTCTTTACTCATTCCGTAACACATCATCCCATGGCTAACTCCTTAGTCACATTGAGCTCATTATGATGATGTCTTACCAAGTGGGCCCAGAGATACCTCTCCATCACACGGAGTGACAAATCCTAGTCTCGATTCGTGCCAACCCAACAGACACTTTCGGAGATACCTGTAATGTACCTTTATAGCCACCTAGTTACGTTGTGACATTTGGCGCACCCAAAGCATCCTACGGTATCCAGGAGTTGCACAATCTCATGGTCTAAGGAAACGATACTTGACATTAGAAAAGCTTTAGCAAATGAACTACACGATCCTGTGCTATGCTTAGGATTGTGTCTTGTCCATCACATCATTCTGCTAATGATGTGATCCCTTTATCAACGACATCCAATGTCCATGATTATGAAACCATGACCATCTATTGATCAACGAGCTAGCCAACTAGAGGCTCACTAGAGACATGTTGTGGTCTATGTGTTCACACATGTATTACGGTTTCTGGTTAACACAATTATAGCATGAACAATAGACAATTATCATGAACAAGGAAATACAATAATAACCATTTTATTATTGCCTCTAGGGCATAATTCCAAGAGTCTCCCACTTGCACTAGAGTCAATAATCTAGTTACATTGTGATGAATCGAACACCCATAGAGTTCTAGTGTTGATCATGTTTTGCTCGTGAGAGAGATTTAGTCAACGGATCTGCGACATTCAAATGCATATGTACTTTACAAATATCTATATCTCCTTCCTGAATGTAATCACGAATTGAGTTGAAGCGGCGCTTGATGTGTCTAGTCTTCTTGTGAAACCTGGGTTCCTTCGCAAGGGCAATAGCTCTAGTGTTGTCACAGAATAGAGTCATCGGGCCCGACGCATTGGGAATCACTCCTAGGTTGGTGATGAACTCCTTCATCCAGACTCCTTCCTTTGCTGCTTCCAAAGAAGCTATGTACTCCGCTTCACATGTACATGCCGCCACGATGCTTTGCTTGCTGCTGCACCAGCTGACTGCCCCTCCGTTCAAAATATACATGTATCCGGTTTGTGACTTGGAGTTATCCGGATCTGTGTCGAAGCTAACATCGACGTAACCCTTTACGACGAGCTCTTCGGCACCTCCATATACGAGAAACATGTCCTTTGTCCTTTTCAGGTACTTCAAGATATTCTTGACCGCTGTCCAGTGTTCTGCTCCGGGATCACTTTGGTACCTCCCTACCAAACTTATGGCAAGGTTCACATCAGGTCTGGTACATAGCATGGCATACATAATAGAGCCTATGGTTGAAGCATAGGGGATGACACTCATCTCTTCTCTATCCTTTGCCGTGGTCGGGCATTGAGTCGTACTCAATCTCACACCATGTAACATAGGCAAGAACCCCTTCTTAGACTGACCCATATTGAACTTCTTCAATATCTTTTCAAGGTATGTGCTTTGTGAAAGACCTATGAGGCGTCTCGATATATCTCTATAGATCTTGATGCCTAATATGTAAGCATCTTCTCCAAGGTCCTTCATTGAAAAACACTTATTCAAGTAGGCCTTTATGCTTTCCAAAAGTTCTATATTATTTCCCATCAACAATATGTCATCCACGTATAATATGAGAAATGCTACAGAGCTCCCACTCACTTTCTTGTAAATATAGGGTTCTCCATAAACCTGTATAAACCCAAACGCTTTAATCACCACATTAAAGCGAATGTTCCAACTCCGAGATGCTTGCACCAGCCCATAGATGGAGCGCTGGAGCTTGCATACTTTGTTACATCTTTAGGATCGACAAAACCTTCCGGCTGCATCATATACAGTTCTTCCTTAAGGAAGCCATTAAGGAATGTCGTTTTGACGTCCATTTGCCAGATCTCATAATCATAAAATGCGGCAATTGCTAACATGATTCGGACAGACTTCAGCATCGCTATGGGTGAGAAAGTCTCATCGTAGTCAACTCCTTGAACTTGTCGATAACCCTTAGCGACAAGTCGAGCCTTATAGACGGTCACATTACCATCCGTGCCAATCTTCTTCTTAAAGATCCATTTATTTTCTATGGCTCGCTTATCATCAGGCAAGTCCACCAAAGTCCATATTTTGTTCTCATACATGGATCATATCTCGGATTTCATGGCTTCAAGCCATTTGTTGGAATCCGGGCCCGCCATCGCTTATTCATAGTTCGAAGGTTCACCGTTGTCCAACAACATGATCTCCAGGACAGGGTTGTCGTACCACTCTGGTGCGGAACGTGTCCTAGTGGACCTTCGACGTTCAATAGTAACTTGATTTGAAGTTTTGTGATCATCATCATTAACTTCCTCTCTAGCCGGCGCAGGCTCCATAGAAACAACTTCATGTGCTGTGCTACTCTCTGGTTCGAGTGGAGGTACAATTACCTCATCAAGTTTTATTTTCCTCCCACTTACTTCTTTCGAGAGAAACTCTTTATCAAGAAAGGATCCATTCTTGGCAACAAAGACTTTGCCTTCGGATCTGAGGTAGAAGGTATACCCAATAGTTTCTTTGGGGTATCCTATGAAGACGCACTTTTCCGCTTTGGGTTCGAGCTTCTCAGGTTGAAGTTTCTTCACATAAGCATTGCATCCCCAAACTTTTAGAAACGATAGCTTAGGTTTCTTTCCAAACCATAATTCATACGGTGTCATCTCAACGGATTTAGATGGTGCCCTATTTAAAGTGAATGCAGCAGTATCTAATGCATATCCCCAAAATGATAGCGGTAAGTCGGTAAGAGACATCATAGATCGCACCATGTCCAATAGAGTGCGATTACGACATTCAGACACGTCATTTCGCTGAGGTGTGCCAGGCGGTGTGAGTTGTGAAACAATTCCACATTTCCTTAGGTGCGTGACAAACTCGTGACTTAAATATTCTCTGCCACGATCAGATCGTAGGCACTTTATTTTCCGATCACGTTGATTCTATACCTCACTCTGAAATTCCTTGAACCTTTCAAAGGTTTCAGACTTGTGTTTCATTAAGTAGACATACCCATATCTGCTCAAGTCATCGGTGAGGATGAGAACATAACGGTAGCCACCACGAGCCTCGATGCTCATTGGACTGCATACATCGATATGTATTATTTCCAACAAGTTAGTTGCTCGCTCTATTGTTCCGGAGAACGGAGTCTTGATCATCTTGCCCATGAGGCATGGTTCACATGTGTCGAATGATTCAAAATCAAGAGACTCCAAAAGTCCATCAGCATGGAGTTTCTTCATGCATTTGACACCAATATGACCAAGGTGGCAGTGCCACATGTAAGTGGGACTATCGTTATCAATCTTACATCTTTTAGTACTCACACTATGGACATGTGTAACATCACATTCGAGATTCATCAAAAATAAGCCATTGACCAGCGGGGCATGACCATAAAACATTTCTCTCATATAAATAAAACAACCATTATTCTTAGATTTAAATGAGTAGCCATCTCGCATCAAACGAGATCCAGATACAATGTTCATGCTCAAAGCTGGTACTAAATAACAATTATTGAGGTTTAAAACTAATCCCGAAGGTAGATGTAGAGGTAGAGTGCCGACAGCGATCACATCGACCTTGGAACCATTCCCGATGCACATCGTCACCTCGTCCTTTGCCAGTCTCCGCTTATTCCGCAGCTCCTGCTTGGAGTTACAAATGTGAGCAACTGCACCGGTATCAAATACCCAGGAGCTACTACGAGCGCTGGTAAGGTACACATCAATAACAAGTATATCACATATACCTTTAACGTTGTCGGCCTTCTTATCCACTAAGTACTTGGGGCAGTTCCGCTTCCAATGATCGGTAACCTTGCAATAAAAGCACTCAGTCTCAGGCTTGGATCCATTCTTGTTCTTCTTCCTGGCAACTTGCTTACCGGGCGCGGCAACAGCTTTGCCGTCCTTCTTGAAGTTCTTCTTGTTGGGGAACGTTGCATGGGAAACAAAAAATTTCCTACGCACACGCAAACCAATCCATTGTGATGAGCATCTACGAGAGGGAGAGTGGATCTACATACCCTTGTAGATCGCTAAGCGGGAAGCGTTAAGAAACGCGGATGGTGTAGTCGAACTTCTTCGCGATCCAAATCGCCGAGCGTCCCGCGATCCAATCACGAACCGTCCCGCGAACACATCATGATCCGTCCTGTGAACTCATCACGATCCGTCTCACGATATTGATCACGATCTATCCCGTGAACTCATCACGATCCATTCCGTGATCACATCACGAACCGTCTCGCGATCTCGATCACGGTCCTTCCGATCTAGCGCCGAACGGACGGCACCTCCGCGTTCAGCACACGTGCAGCTTGATGACGATCTCCACCGTCTCGATCCAGCGAGAGGAGGTGGAGAGGAGAGAGAGTTCACCGGCAGAGTGATGGCGCTTCGGTGATGGTGGTGGAGCAATTCCGGCAGGGCTTCGCCTAAGCGCTGCACAAAACCGATCTAGAGGAGAAACTATGCACCGGTGTAACGGGTAGCACGTGGCCCGAAATTCTGTCCAAAAACCACCCAATCCACTAGTATATATAGGAGGAGAGGAGAGGAGAGGCAGCCAAGGCCTTTGGGTTGGCCAAAATAGGAGGTGGGAAGCAATCCTACTTCACCTCCAATCCTAGTTGAAGTAGGATTGCCTCCTATTGGCTGATTTTCCACTTTTTGCTTTAGGACTTTCTCTCCTGCGCCATGGCCCTTTGTGGCTGTTTTCCCAGCCCACTAAGGGCTGGTTATTATTCTCCCGCAGCCCATGGACCTCTTGGGGTCGAAATACCTCTCCCGGAGGCCTCCCGGTACACTACCGGCACTCCCGGTACACTACCGATGAGCCCGAAACTTTTCCGGAAACCAAACTGGGACTTCCTATATATGAATCTTTACCTCCAGACCATTCCGGAGCTCCTCGTGACATCCGGGATCTCATCCGGGACTCCGAACAAACTTCGGTCACCACCATACATAACTCTATACTACCGAAACGTCACTGAACCTTAAGTGTGCAGACCCTGCTGGTTCGAGAACTATGTAGACATGACCAAGACACCTCTACGGTCAATAACCAATGGCGGGACCTGGACGTCCACATTGGTTCCTACATATTCTACGAAGATCTTTATCGGGCGAACATCTATGTCAAGGATTCAGTTAATCCCGTATAACGTTCCCTTTGTTCTTCGGTATGTTACTTGCCCGAGATTCGATCGTCGGTATCTCCATACCTAGTTCAACCTCGTTACCGGCAAGTCTCTTTACTCGTTCCGTAATACAAGATCCCGTGACTAACACTTAGCCACATTGCTTGCAAGGCTTGTTGTGATGTTGTATTACCGAGTGGGCCCTGAGATACCTCTCCGTCACACGGAGTAACAAATCCCAGTCTCGATCCATGCCAACTCAACAGACACCATCGGAGATACCTGTAGAGCACCTTTATAGTCACCCAGTTACGTTGCGACGTTTGATACACACAAGGCACTCCTCCGATATCCGTGAGTTGCATGATCTCATGGTCATAGGAACATATACTTGACATGCAAAAAACAGTAGCAATAAACTGACACGATCATATGCTATGTTTGTAGTTTGGGTCTTATCCATCATATCATTCTCCTAATGATGTGATCCCGTTATCAAATGACATCTCATGTCCATGGCTAGGAAACCTTAACCATCCTTTGATCAACGAGCTAGTCCATTAGAGGCATACTAGGGACATGGTTTTGTCTATGTATCCACACATGCATTTAAGTCTCCGATCAATACAATTATAGCATGGATAATAAACGATTATCATGAACAAGGAAATGTGATAATAACTAATTTATTATTGCCTCTAGGGCATATTTCCAACAGTCTCCCACTTGCACTAGAGTCAATAATCTAGTTCACATCACCATGTGATTCGCATTGTTATGAATCTAACACCCAATGAGTTCTGGGGCTCGATCATGCTTTGCATGTGAGAGAGGTCTTATAGTCAACGGGTCTGCGATATTCAAATCCGTGTGTACTTTGCAAATCTCTATGGCAAACCATAAACACTGCTACCACACTCCACTTGGTACTATTTCCAAATGGCTGCTCCACTATACATATCCAGATTGCTACTACGAGTCATCCGGATTAGTGTTAAAGCTTGTATCGACGTAACTCCTTACGACGAACTCTTTATCACCTCCATAATCGAGAAACATCTCCTCAGTCTCTTAGTTACTAAGGATAATCTTGACCGCTGTCCAGTGATCCAATCTTGGTTCACTCTTGTACCCCCTGACGGACTCACGGCAAGGCACACACAGGTGTGGTACACAGCATGGCATAATATAGATCCTATGGCTAAGGCATAGGGGACGACGTTCGTCCTTTCTCTTTCTTCTGTCGTTGTCGTGTTGGGGAATGTCGCACGGGAAACAAAAAAATTCCTACGCACACGCAAACCTATCCATGGTGATGAGCATCTACGAGAGGGAGAGTGGATCTACATACCCTTGTAGATCGCTAAGCGGGAAGCGTTAAGAAACGCGGTTGGTGTAGTCGAACATCTTCGCGATCCAAATCGCCGAGCGTCCCGCGATCTCATCATGATCCGTCCCGCGATCCAATCACGATCCGTCCCGTGAGCTCATCACGATCCGTCCCGCGATCTCATCACGATTCGTCTCACGATCTTGATCATGATCTATCCCGCAAACTAATCACGATCCGTTCCGCGATCTCATCACGAACCGTCTCGCGATCTCGATCACGGTCCTTCCGATCTAGCACCGAACGGACGGCACGTCCGCGTTCAGCACACGTGCAGCTTGATGACGATCTCCACCATATTGATCCGGCAAGAGGAGGTGGAGAGGAGAGAGAGTTCACTGGCAGCGTGACGGCGCTCCGGTGATGGTGGTGGAGTGATTCCGGCAGGGCTTCGCCTAAGCGCTACGGAAAACCGATCTAGAGGAGAAACTGTGCACCGGTGAAACGGGTAGCACGTGGCCGGAAATTCTGTCCAAAAACCACCCAATCCACTATTATATATAGGAGGAGAGGAGAGGAGAGGCAGCCAAGGCCTTTGGGTCGGCCGAAATAGGAGGTGGGAAGCAATCCTACTTCACCTCCAATCCTAGTTGGAGTAGGATTGCCTCCTATTGGCTGATTTTCCACTTTTTGCTTTAGGACTTTCTCTCCTGTGTCATGGGCCTTTGTGGCTGTTTTCCCAGCCCACTAAGGGATGGTTATTATTCTCCCACATCCCATGGACCTCTTGGGGTCGAAATACCCCTCCCGGAGGCCTCTCGGTACACTACCGGCACTCCCGGTACACTACCGATGAGCCCGAAACTTTTCCAGAAACCAAACTGGGACTTCCTATATATGAATCTTTACCTCTGGACCATTCCGGAGCTCCTCGTGACGTCCGGGATCTCATTCGGGACTCCGAACAAACTTCGGTCACCACCATACATAACTCTATACTACCGAAACGTCACCGAACCTTAAGTGTGCAGACCCTGCGGGTTCGAGAACTATGTAGACATGACCGAGACACCTCTACGGTCAATAACCAATGGCTGGACCTGGACGTCCACATTGGTTCCTACATATTCTACGAAGATCTTTATCGGTCGAACCTCTATGTCAAGGATTCAATTAATCCCGTATAACGTTCCCTTTGTTCTTCGGTATGTTACTTGCCCGAGATTCGATCGTCGGTATCTCCATACCTAGTTCAACCTCGTTACTGGCAAGTCTCTTTACTCATTCCGTAATACAAGATCCCGTGACTAACACTTAGCCACATTGCTTGCAAGGCTTGTTGTGATGTTGTATTACCGAGTGGGCCCTGAGATACCTCTCCGTCACACGGAGTAACAAATCCCAGTCTCGATCCATGCCAACTCAACACACACCATCGGAGATACCTGTAGAGCACCTTTATAGTCACCCAGTTACGTTGCGACATTTGATACACACAAGGCACTCCTCCGATATCCGTGGGTTGCATGATCTCATGGTCATAGGAACATATACTTGACATGCAGAAAACAATAGCAATAAACTGACACGATCATATGCTATGTTTGTAGTTTGGGTCTTATCCATCACATCATTCTCCTAATGATGTGATCCCGTTATCAAATGACATCTCATGTCCATGGCTAGGAAACCATAACCATCCTTTGATCAACGAGCTAGTCCATTAGAGGCATGCTAGGGACATGGTTTTGTCTATGTATCCACACATGCATTTAAGTCTCCGATCAATACAATTATAGCATGGATAATAAAAGATTATCTTGAACAAGGAAATATGATAATAACTAATTTATTATTGCCTCTAGGGCATATTTCCAACATGTCGAGCTTTGAGTCTCACTCAACTTTCACACCTTACAAATCAGGCGAGAACTCTTTCTCTGACTGATCCATTTTGAACTCTTTCAAAATCCTGTCAAGGTATGCACTCATTGAAAGTCTCATCGAGCATCTTGATCTATCTCCATAGATTTTGATGCTCAACAATTAGGTAGCTTCATCCAGGTCTTCCTTTGAAAATCACTTTCCAAATGACCGTGTTATGCTTTCCATAAACTCTACATTATTTCTGATCAACAATATGTCATCCACATATACTTATCAGAAATTCTATAGTGCTCCCACTCACTTTATTTCAAATACAAGTTTCTCGTAAACTTTGTATAAACATCAAAACTTTGATCACCTCATCAAAGCGTATATTCCAACTCCGAGATGCTTGCTTCAGTCCATGGAAGGATCACCGAAGCTTGCACACCTTTTAGCATCCTTAGGCCTGACAAAACCTTCTGGTTGTATCACATACAACCTTTCCTCAAGTAAACCGTTAAGGAAACGATGTTTTGACATCCATCTGCCAGATTTCATAATTGAAAACACAGCAACTGCTAACATAATTCCAACAGACTTTAGCACCACTACGAGTGAGAAAGTCTCATCGTAGTCAACTCCTTGAACTTGTCACAAACATCTTTGCAACAAGTCGAGCTTTACAAATAGTGACATTCACCATCAGTGTCTGTCTTCATTTTAAAGATCCATTTGTACTCAACAACCTGCCGTCCAACGAGCAAGTCTACCAAAGTCTACACTTGGTTTTCATACATGGATCCTATCTCGGATTTCATGGCCTCTAACCATTTGTCGGAATCCGGTCCCATCATCGCTTCTCCATAGATCGTAGGTTCATCGTTGTCCAACAACATGATCTCCAAGACAGAGTTGTCGTACCACTTAGGAGCAGTACACATCCTTGTCGACCTACGAAGTTCGATAGTAACTTGATCCTGAAGCTTCATGATCATCATCATTAACTTCCTCTTCAACTAACGTAGGCTTCACAGAAACATCTTTCTGCGCTGCGCTACTCTCTGGTTGAACAAAGGTTTAACAACCTCATCAAGTTCTATCTTCCTCCCACTCAATTCTTTCGAGAGAAACATTTCCTCGAGAAAGGATCCGTTTAAGCAACAAACACTTTGCACTAGGATCTGAGATTGAAGGTTCACCCAACTGATCTTAGGGTATTCTATGAAGATGCAATTTGTCCGCCTTGGGTTCGACCTCATTACGTGAAAACATTTTCCACGCAAGTGTCAGATCCCCAAATATTAAGAAATGACAGCTTAGGTTTCTATCAAACCATAATTCACATGGTGTCATCTCAACGGATTTAGATGGTGCCCTATTTAAAGTGAATGTAGTTGTCTCTAATGCATAACCCCAAAATTATAGTAGTAAAACGACAAGAGACATCGTAGCATGCACCATGTCCAATAGAGCATAACTATGATGTTCGGACAAACCATCACACTATGGTGTTCCAGGTGGCGTTTAGTTGTGAAACAACTTTCACATTGTCTTAAGTTGTATGCCAAACTCGTGACTCAGATTCACCTCCATGATCATATCGCAGTCATTTTTATCTTCTTGTCACGATGATCTTTAAACTTCACTCTGAATTTGCTTGAACCTTTCAAACGATTCAGACTTGTGTTTCATTAAGTAAATATACACTATATCTACTCAAATCATCAGTGAAGGTAAGAAAATAACGATATCCACTGCACGCTACAAGACTCACTAGATTGCATACATCAACATGTATCATTTCCAATGAATCACTTGCCCGCTCCATCCAACGGGGTCCTTTAGTCATCTTGCCCAAGAGGCATGGTTCGCATGTCTCAACCGATTCGAAATCGAATGAGTCCAAATATCCATCAGCATGGAGTTTCTACATGCGCTTTATACCAATATGACATTTAGCGGCAGTGCCACAAGTATGTGGTACTATCATTCTTAACTTATATCTTTTGACATCAATGTTATGAACATGTGTAATACTACGATCAAGATTTCAACAAACCATTCTCACTGGGTGCATGACCATTGAAGGTATTATTCATGTAAACAGAATAACCATTATTCTCTAACTTAAATGAATAACTGTATTGCAATAAACATGATCTAATCATGTTCATGCTCAACGCAAAACACCAAATAACATTTATTTAGGTTCGTCACTAATCCTGAAGGTAAAGAGAGCATGCGATGTTGATCACATCAACCTTGGAAACACTTCCAACACATATTGTCACCTCACCCATAGCTAGTTCTCCGTTTATTCCGTAGCTTTTATTTCGAGTTACTAACATTTAGCAACCGAACCGGTATCCAATACCCAGGTGCTACTACGAGTACTAGCAAGGTACACATTAGTAACTCGTATATCAAATATACTTCTATCAATGTTGCCAGCCTTCTTATCTACCAAGTATCTAGGCTTGTTCCGCTTTAGCGACCGCTCACCTCATAACAGAAGCACTTAGTCTCGGGTTTGAGTTCAACTTTGGGTTGCTTCACTGGAGCAGCAACTGACTTGCTATCCATGAAGTTTCCCTCCTTGCTCTTGCCCTTCTCGAAACTAGTGGTTTGATTAACCATCAACACTTGACGCTCCTTCTTAATTTCTACCTTCGCGGTGTCAAACATCGCGAACAGCTCAGGGATCAACATTTCTTTCCCTGGCATTTTATAGTTCATCACCAAGTTCTAGTAGCTCAGTGACAGTGACTTGGAGAACTATATCAATCACTATCTTATCTGGAAGATCAACTCCCACTTGATTCAAGTGATTGTAGTACCCAGACAATCTGAATACATGCTCAACGATTGAGCTATTCTCCTTCATCTTACAGGCAAAGAATCTTGTTGGAGATCTCATATCTCGCAACACGGGCACGAGCCTGAGATCACAATCTCAGCTCTTAGAACATCTCATATGTTCCGTGACGTTCAAAACGTTTCGGAGCCTCAGTTCTAAGCCGTAATGCATGACGCACTAAACTATCAAGTAGTCATCGAAACGTGCCTGTCAGATGTTCACAACATCTACAGACGACGCTAGATGGGGTGGCGCACCGAGCGGTGCACTAAGGACATAAGCCTTCTGTGCAGCAATGAGGACAATCCTCAGATCACGGACCCAGTCCGCAATTTTGCTACCAACATCTTTCAATTCTATTTCTCTAGGAACATATAAAAATACAAGGGAGCTACATCGCGAGCTAGTAATCTACAACATAATTTGCAAAGACACTTTGACTATGTTCATGATAATGAGTTCAATTAATCATATTACTTAAGAACTCCCACTCAAATTGACATCCCTCGGGTCATTCGAGTGATACATGATCCAAATTCACCAACTCAAGTCCGATCATCACGTGAGTTAAGGTGGCTTCAATGGTGAACATCATTATGTTGATCATATCCACTATATGACTCATGATCGACCTTTCGGTCTCTTGTGTTCCGAGGCCATGTCTGTACATGCTAGGCTCGTCAAGTTTAACCCGAGTGTTCTGCGCATGCATATCTGGCTTGCACCCGTTGTATGTGAACGTAGAGTCTATCACACCCGATCATCACGTGGTGTCTCAACACGACGAACTTTCGCAACGGTGCACACTTGGGGAGAACACAGTTCATCTTGAAATTCAAGTGAGGGATCACCTTATAATGCTACCGTCGACCTAAGCAAAACAAGGTGCATAAAAAGGATTAACATCACATGCAAATCATAAGTGACATGATATGGCCATGAACTTGTGCTTTTGATCTCCATCTAGAAAGCACCGGCATGATCTCCATCGTCACCGGCATGACACCATGATCTCCATCATCATGATCTCCATCAACGTGTCGCCATCGGGCTTGTCACACCCTGCATGCTTCTACTACTATTGCTACCGTCTAGCGATAAAGTAAAGCATTACATAGTGCTTAATGATTGACACGCAGGTCATACAATAATTAAAGACAACCCTATGGCTCCTTCCGGTTGCCGTATTCATCGACATGCAAGTCGTGATAATCTATACATCACATGATCATCTCATACATCACATATATCACATCATGTAATTGGCCATATCATATCACAACATACCGTGCAAAAACAAGTTAGATGTCCTCTAATTGTTGTTGCATGTTTTACGTGGCTGCTACGGGTATCTAGCAAGAACAATTCTCGCCTACGCAAAAACCACAACGGTGATACACTAGTTGCTTTTCAACCTTCTCAAGGACTGCCTTTGTCGAATCCGATCCAACTAAAGTGAGAGAAACTGTCACCCGCAAGCCATCTAGGCAATAAGTTGCCTAGAGGGAACCGGTCTCTCGTAAGCGTACGAGTAATGTTGGTCTGGGCCGCTTCATCTCACAATCCCGCTGAACCAAAATACGACCAAGGGAGGACGCAATCTAAGCATCAACGCCCACAAACCTTTTGTGTTCTACACGAGATGTCATCGAACCATCAACCTAGCTCTGATACCACTGTTGGGGAACGTCGCATGGGAAACAAAAAAATTCCTACGCACACGCAAACCTATCCATGGTGATGAGCATCTACGAGAGGGAGAGTGGATCTACATACCCTTGTAGATCACTAAGCGGCAAGCATTAAGAAACGCGGTTGGTGTAGTCGAACTTCTTCGAGATCCAAATCGCCGAGCGTCCCGCGATCCAATCACGAACCGTCCCGCGAACACATCATGATCCGTCCCGCGAACTCATCACGATCCGTCTCACGATCTTGATCACGATCTGTCCCGCGAACTCATCACCATCCGTTCCGTGATCACATCACGAACCATCTCGCGATCTCGATCATGGTCCTTCTGATCTAGCGCCGAACAGACGGCACCTCCGCGTTCAGCACACGTGCAGCTTGATGACGATCTCCACCGTCTCGATCCAGCAAGAGGAGGTGGAGAGGAGAGAGATTTCACCGGCAGCGTGACGGCGCTCCGGTGATGGTGGTGGAGTGATTCCGGCAGGGCTTCGCCTAAGCGCTGCAGAAAACCGATCTAGAGGAGAAACTATGCACCGGTGGAACGGGTAGCACGTGGCCGGAAATTCTGTCCAAAAACCACCCAATCCACTAGTATATATAGGAGGAGAGGAGAGGAGACGCAGCCAAGGGCTTTGGGTCGGCCAAAATAGGAGGTGGGAAGCAATCCTACTTCACCTCCAATCCTAGTTGGAGTAGGATTGCCTCCTATTGGCTGATTTTCCAATTTTTGCTTTAGGACTTTCTCTCCTGTGCCATGGCCCTTTGTGGCTGTTTTCCCAGCCCACTAAGGGCTGGTTATTATTCTCCCACAGACCATGGACCTCTTGGGGTCGAAATACCCCTCCCGGAGGCCTCCTGGTACACTACCGGCACTCCCGGTACACTACCGGCACTCCCGGTACACTACCGATGAGCCCGAAACTTTTCCGGAAACCAAACTGGGACTTCCTATATATGAATCTTTACCTCTGGACCATTCCGGAGCTCCTCGTGACGTCCGGGATCTCATCCGGGACTCTGAACAAACTTCAGTCACCACCATACATAACTCTATACTACCGAAACGTCACCGAACCTTAAATGTGCACACCTTGCGGGTTCGAGAACTATGTAGACATGACCGAGACACCTCTACGGTCAATAACCAATGGCGGGACCTGGACGTCCACATTGGTTCCTACATATTCTACGAAGATCTTTATCGGTCGAACCTCTATGTCAAGGATTCAGTTAATCCCGTATAACGTTCCCTTTGTTCTTCGGTATGTTACTTGCCCGAGATTCGATCGTCGGTATCTCCATACCTAGTTCAACCTCATTACTGGCAAGTCTCTTTACTCGTTCCGTAATACAAGATCCCGTGACTAACACTTAGCCACATTGCTTGCAAGGCTTGTTGTGATGTTGTATTACCGAGTGGGCCCTGAGATACCTCTCCGTCACACGGAGTATACAAATCCCAGTCTCGATCCATGCCAACTCAACACACACCATCGGAGATACCTGTAGAGCACCTTTATAGTCACCCTGTTACGTTGCGACGTTTGATACACAAAAGGCACTCCTCCGATATCCGTGGGTTGCATGATCTCATGGTCATAGGAACATATACTTGACATGCAGAAAACAATAGCAATAAACTGACACGATCATATGCTATGTTTGTAGTTTGGGTCTTATCCATCACATCATTCTCCTAATGATGTGATCCCGTTATCAAATGACATCTCATGTCCATGGCTAGGAAACCTTAACCATCCTTTGATCAACGAGCTAGTCCATTAGAGGCATCCTAGGCACATCCACACATGCATTTAAGTCTCCGATCAATACAATTATAGCATGGATAATAAACGATTATCATGAACAAGGAAATATGATAATAACTAATTTATTATTGCCTCTAGGGCATATTTCCAACAAACTATGCACCGGTGTAACGGGTAGCACGTGGCCGGAAATTCTGTCCAAAAACCACCCAATCCACTAGTATATATAGGAGGAGAGGAGAGGAGAGGCAGCCAAGGCCTTTGGGTCGGCCGAAATAGGAGGTGGGAAGCAATCCTACTTCACCTCCAATCCTAGTTGGAGTAGGATTGCCTCCTATTGGCTGATTTTCCACTTTTTCCTTTAGGACTTTCTCTCCTGCGCCATGGGCCTTTGTGGCTGTTTTCCTAGCCCACTAAGGGCTGGTTATTATTCTCCCACAGCCCATGGACCTCTTGGGGTCGAAATACCCCTCCCGGAGACCTCCCGGTACACTACCGGCACTCCCGGTACACTACCGATGAGCCCGAAACTTTTCCGGAAACCAAACTGGGACTTCCTATATATGAATCTTTACCTCCGAACCATTCCGGAGCTCCTCGTGACGTCCGGGATCTCATCCGGGACTCCGAACAAACTTCGGTCACCACCATACATAACTCTACACTACCGAAACGTCACCGAACCTTAAGTGTGCAGACCCTGCGGGTTCGAGAACTATGTAGACATGATCGAGACACCTCTACGGTCAATAACCAATGGCGGGACCTGGACGTCCACATTGGTTCCTACATATTCTACGAAGATCTTTATCGGTCGAACCTCTATGTGAAGGATTCAGTTAATCCCGTATAACGTTCCCTTTGTTCTTCGGTATGTTACTTGCCCGAGATTCGATCGTCGGTATCTCCATACCTAGTTCAACCTCGTTACCGGCAAGTCTCTTTACTCGTTCCGTAATACAAGATCCCGCAACTAACAATTAGTCACTTGCTTGCAAGGCTTATTGTGATGTTGCATTACCGAGTGGGCCCTGAGATACCTCTCCGTCACACGGAGTAACAAATCCCAGTCTCGATCCATGCCAACTCAACAGACACCATCGGAGATACCTGTAGAGCACCTTTATAGTCACCCAGTTACGTTGCGACATTTGATACACACGAGGCACTCCTCCGATATCTGTGAGTTGCATGATCTCATGGTCATAGGAACACATACTTGACATGCGGAAAACAGTAGCAATAAACTGACACGATCATATGCTACGTTTGCAGTTTGGGTCTTGTCCATCACATCATTCTCCTAATGATGTGACCCCATTATCAAATGACATCTCATGTCCATGGCTAGGAAACCTTAACCATCTTTTGATCAACGAGCTAGTCTATTAGATGCATACTAGGGACATGGTTTTGTCTATGTATCCACACATGCATCTAAGTCTCCGATCAATACAATTATAGCATGGATAATAAACGATTATCATGAACAAGGAAATATGATAATAACTAATTTATTATTGCCTCTAGGGCATATTTCCAACACTTCTTACCCTTGCCTTTCTTGAAACTAGTGGTCTGATTCACCATCAACACTTGATGCTCCTTTTTGATCTCGACCTCCGCTGATTTCAGCATCGAGTACAACTCAGGAATGGACTTCTCTGTACCCTGCATGTTGTAGTTCATCACAAAGCTCTTGTAGCTAGGTGGAAGCGACCGGAGGATTCTGTCAATGACCGAGTCATCCGGGAGATTAACTCCCAGCTAAGTCAAGCGGTTGTGCATCTGAAGAACTTGTCAGAGACATCATATCTCTCGACCTGGGCATGAGCTTGGAAAACCAGTTTCAGCTCTTGGAACATCTCATATGCTCCGTGTTGCTCAAAACGCTCTTGGAGCCCCAGTTCTAAACTTTAAAGAACGCCGCACTGAATAAGGGAGTAATCATCATAGCGTGACTGCCAAGTGTTCATAACGTCTTGATCTGCTGGGAAAATGGGTGCGTCACCTAGCGGTGCATCAAGGACATACAATCTTTTGGATGCTATGAGGATGATCCTCAAGCCACGGACCCAGTCCGCATAGTTGCTTCCATCATCTTTCAGCTTCGTTTTCTCTAGGAACGCGTTGAAGTTGAGGGTGACATAAGCGTTGGCCATTGGATCTACAATATAGATTGTAAAGACAATTTTAGACTAAGTTCATGATAATTAAGTTCACATAATCAAATTATTTAATGAACTCCCACTTAGATAGACATCTCTCTAGTCATCCAAGTGATACATGATCCATGTCAACTAGCCCATGTCCGATAATCACGTGAGACGGACTAGTCATCCATGGTGAACATCTCCATGTTGATCGCATCTACTATACGACTCATGTTCGACCTTTCGGTCTTCTGTGTTCCGAGGCCATGTTTGTACATGCTAGGCTCGTCAAGTCAACCTAAGTGTTTCGCGTGTGTAAATATGGCTTACACCCGTTGTATGCGAACGTTAGAACCTATCACACCCGATCATCACGTGGTGCTTCGGAACAACGATCCTTAGCAGCGGTGCAAAGTTAGGGTGAGAGATCATCTTATTTACTACCGTCGTTCTAATCAAATAAGATGTAAACATGATAAACATCACATGCAATCAATATAGTGACATGATATGGCCAATATCATCTTGCTCCTTTGATTTCCATCTTCGTGGCACCATGATCATCACTATCACCGGCACGACACCATGATCTCCGTCATCGTGTCTTCATGAAGTTGTCTCGCCAACTATTACTTCTACTACTATGGCTAAAGATTAGCAATAAAGTAAAGTAATTACATGGCGTTTATGATTGACACGCAGGTCATACAATAAAATAAGACAACTCCTATGGCTCCTGCCGGTTGTCATACTCATCGACATGCAAGTCATGAATCCTATTACAAGAACATGATCAATCTCATACATCACAATGCATCACATCACATCCTTTGGCCATATCACATCACAAGGCATGTGCTACAAAAACAAGTTAGACGTCCTCTAATTTGTAGTTGCAAGTTTTTACGTGGCTGCTATAGGTCTGTAGCAAGAACGTTTCTTACCTACGCCAAAACCACAACGTGATATGCCAATTCCTATTTACCCTTCATAAGGACCCTTTTCATCGAATCCAATCCGACTAAGGTGGGAGAGACAGACACCCGCTAGCCACCTTATGCAACAAGTGCATGTCAGGCGGTGGAACCGGTCTCACGTAAGCATACGTGTAAAGTTGGTCTAGGCCACTTCATCCCACGATACCGTCGAATCAAGATAAGACTAGTAACGGCAAGCACATTAACAAGATCGACGCCCACAACAACTTGTCTTCTACTCGTGCATAGATTCTACGCATAGACCTAGCTCATGATGCCACTGTTAGGAGACGTAGTAGTAAATCAAAAAAATCCTACGATCACCAAGATCCATCTATGGAGAAACCAGCAATGAGTAAGGGGAGAGTGCATCTTCATACCTTTCAAGATCGCTAAGCAGAAGCATTACAAGAACACGGTTGGTGGAGTCGTACTCGCAGCGATTCAGATCGCAGTGGATTCTGATCTAAGCGCCGAACAATGGCGCCTCCGTGTTCAACACACGTGCAGCCCGATGACGTCTCCTACACCTTGATCTAGCAAGGAGGAAGGAGAGGTTGAGGGAGAGCTCCGGCACGACGGCATGGTGACGGTGGAGCTACGTGGACTCCGGCAGGGCTTCGCCAAACGCTACGGAGAATGAGAAAGAGGGAGGGTAGGGCTGCGCCAAGAGAAAGAGAAATCGTGTCTCAAATCAGCCCCAATACCTCGGGTATATATAGGAGTTGGGAGAGGGAGGGCCTCCTTGTTCCCTCCTCCAAGGAGGAGAGGTTCGGCTGAGATAAGGGAGGAGTCCACCTCCCACAAGGGAGGTGGATCTCTTCCTTTTGAATCTCCTTTTTCCTTATCTCTTTATCCCTAGCCGCATGGGACTTTAGGGAAGGACTTCGCCAGCCCAATAAGGGCTGGTCCACCTCCTCTAACATCCCACGAAGTCCTTTGGTCGTCACACCCCTCCCGGGGGTCCTCTGGCACCCTCCCGGCACTCCCGGTACACTACCGATGAGCCCAAAAACTTTTCGATGACCAAAACTGGACTTCCTATATATCAATCTTTACCTACGGACCATTCCAGAACTCCTCGTGATGTCCGCGATATCATCCGGGACTCCTAACAACCTTTGGTAACCACGTACAACATTTCCCTATAACCCTAGCGTCATCGAACCTTAAGTGTGTAGACCCTACGGGTTCGGGAGGCACGTAGACATGACCGAGACACCTCTCCAGTCAATAACCAATATCAGGATCAAGATACCCATGTTGGCTCCCACATGATCCACAATGATCTCATCGGATGAACCACGATGTCGTGGATTGAATCAATCCCATATACAACTCCCTTTATCTACCGGTATGATACTTGCCCGAGATTCGATCGTTGGTATCCCTATACCTTGTTCAATCTTGTTACCGGCAAGTCTCTTTACTCGTTCTGTAACACATCATCCCGTGGCTAACTCCTTAGTCACATTGAGCTCATTACGATGATGTCTTACCGAGTGGGCCCAGAGATACCTCTCCGTCACACGGAGTGACAAATCCCAGTCTCGATTTGTGCCAACCCAACAGACACTTTCGGAGATACCTATAATGTACCTTTATAGACACCCAGTTACGTTGTGATATTTGTCACACCCAAAGCATTCCTACGGTATCCGGGAGTTGCACAATCTCATGGTCTAAGGAAAGGATACTTGACATTGGAAAAGCTTTTACAGACGAACTACACGATCTTGTGCTATGCTTCGGATTGGGTCTTGTCCATCACATCATTCTCCTAATGATGTGATCCTGTTATCAACGACATCCATTGTCCATGATCATGAAACTGTGACCATCTATTGATCAACAAGCTAGCCAACTAGAGGCTCACTAGGGACATGTTGTGGTCTATGTGTTCACACATGTATTACGGTTTCTGGTTAACACAATTATAGCATGAACAATAGACAATTATCATGAACAAGGAAATACAATAATAACCATTTTATTATTGCCTCTAGGGCATATTTCCAATAGGAGGGGCTTACCATCTTCGAAACCCGTTGGATAACCGCCTTGAACTAAACCCATGGAACACACCTCGTCTTCGGTGCTTCTACAGATAGACCGGTGTCGTCATACTTTTTACCCTTTACCTCCATTTTATTTCCTTTTTCTTTATTTTTTCCTTTCCCTCCCTTTGATTTTTGACAGGTTTGAATTTTTCCCCTTTTCTTCCCAAATCTATGTTCGGTTCAACCGATCTTGTATTAAAATTATCGGCTTACACCCTTAATTATTAAATCACAACACAGCACCTAGGGGCTTCTTCCTGAAGCCAATGCTTTTATACTCTAAGCATCTATTGACATTTATTTTGTATGTATTTTTCCTTGTCGATTTTAAGCCATTATATGCATTAATTCGAACTAAGATTTTTCCCAAGTTGGGTTGCCTCGGTCCTGTGCTTACCCTCTATGTTCTTGGTTCTTCAGCTAGAGGGTAAAGGGAGCACCTATGCGATTGTTACGACCGGTTCATCTGGATACATACCTCAGACGGGTGAAGCCAAAAGCTAGCTATCTTCAGCAGACAATTGGACGGCTACGACGGAAGCAACAAATCAGACTATGGTCATTATTACCATTACTCGGGCTTCTCTTCTCACAAAAGCCATTGGTCGCATACTAGTAGTATAAGGCCTTACTACCTACAATTTACGTAGTACCCTAAAGAAAGGTATCGATAGAGGTACTATCTTCTTCAGAAGATGTTTCTTACACTAAGAAGTAATATAACATATCTCCTTGTATGTTTTCTGTCCATTCGCACAAAATGGCCGGATTGCCTAGTTCTCCAAACATAATTCATTCCTCTCGAGTGATATTTTGTAAGGAACACTCCCAAGCTCTTGACACGGGGAGATCGAAGCCGATGGCCGGTTAAGACAAAGTTTACAACATAGATGGATCAATTTCTCGAGTATTAGTACATAGTTACATCTGGGTGGTTATCGAGATTGTCTATTAAGGCGTCCAGGGAACAATCCTCTTGTGAGAGACGGGCGGCGGGCATCACTTGTTTGTACACCAAGTGAAGCGGCACTTCTTGCCCATCCATCCCTACCAGCCCAACCCGAGCCATATGCTCGGGGTTTAGGCCAGTATAACGGGTCTTAATCATCACCTATGCCTCTCATGCTCCCTCTCTACAGTCCAATGTCTTCCATAACTCGAACCTACTTCGGGCCCCCTTGAATCGATCAACTAGTTCGGTCCTCTCCTCCGGAGGTTGCTCGGCAGGCCATGACGCTTTTATAATACTCTTCATGGCCTTCCGAGCCCGCTCAACAAGGGCGGACTGTTGGAAATATACCCTAGAGGCAATAATAAAATGGTTATTATTGTATTTCCTTGTTCATGATAATTGTCTATTGTTCATGCTATAATTGTGTTAAACAGAAACCGTAATACATGTGTGAATACATAGACCACAACATGTCCCTCGTGAGCCTCTAGTTGACTAGCTCGTTAATCAATAGATGGTCATGGTTTCATGACCATGGACATTGCATGTCGTTGATAACGGGATCACAACATTAGGAGAATGTGTGATGGACAAGACCCAATCCTAAGCATAGCACAAGATCATGTAGTTCGTCTGCTAAAGCTTTTCAATGTCAAGTATCGTTTCCTTAGACCATGATATTGTGCAACTCCCGGATACCGTAGGAATGCTTTGGGTGTGCCAAACATCACAACGTAAGTGGGTGGCTATAAAGGTGCACTACGGGTATCTCCGAAAGTGTCTGTTGGGTTGGCACGAATCGAGACTGGGATTTGTCACTCCATGTGACGGAGAGGTATCTCTGGGCCCACTCGGTAAGACATCATCATAATGAGCTCAATGTGACTAAGGAGTTAGCCACGGGATGATGTATTACGGAACGAGTAAAGAGACTTGCCAATAACAAGATTGAACAAGGTATAGAGATACCGACGATCGAATCTCGGGCAAGTATCATACCGATAGACAAAGGGAATTGTATATGGGATTGATTGAATCCCCGACATAGTGGTTCATCTGATGAGATCATCGTGGAGCATGTACGAGCCAACATGGGTATCTAGATCCCGCTGTTGGTTATTGACCAGAGAGGTGTCTCGGTCATGTCTCCGTGTCTCCCGAACCCGTAGGGTCTACACACTTAAGGTTTGATGACGCTAGGGTTATAGGGAAATAGTGTATGTGGTTACCGAAGGTAGTTCGGAGTCCCAGATGAGATCCCGGATGTCACAAGGAGTCCCGGAATGGTCCGGAGACAAAGAGTGATATATAGGATGTGAGGTTTTGGTTACCGGAAGTGTTTCGGGCGTCACCGGTAGTGTACCGGGACCACCGAAAGGGTTCCGGGGCTCCACCAAGTGGACCCACCGGCCCCAGAGGGCTTCATGGGCCATAGGTGGAGGGAACCAGCCCCTGGGTGGGCTGGTACGCCCCTCCCACCTAGCCCAAGGCGCAGCAAGGGGAGAGAGGGGACAAACCATAGCCCCAGATGGGCCCTAGGCCCACCCTAGGGTGGCTAGGGCAGCCGCACCTCCTCCCCTCCCTCTGGCCGCCGAACCAGATACATCTGGTGGCTGCCGCACCACCCTAGGGTGCAGCCCTACCTCCTCCTCCTCCTATATATAGAGGTGCCCTTGGGGCTGTTTTGAGACACGGTTCTCTCTTCCTCTCGGCGCAGCCCTACCTCTCCCTCTCCTCGTTCATCGTAGTGCTTAGCGAAGCTCTGCCGGAGTACGACGCAGCTCCACCGTCACCACGCCGTCGTGCTGCCGGAGCTCTCGCTCAACCTCTCCTTCCTCCTTGCTGGATCAAGGCATAGGAGATGTCACCGGGCTGCACGTGTGTTGAACGTGGAGGCGCCGTTGTTCGGCGCTAAGATCGGAGTCCACCGCGATCTGAATCGCTGCGAGTACGACTCCACCAACCGCGTTCTTATAATGCTTCCGCTTAGCGATCTTCAAAGGTATGAAGATGCAATCTCTCCCCACTCATTGCTGGTTTCTCCATGGATAGGTCTTGGTGATCGTAGGAAATTTTTTGATTTACTACTACGTCTACCAACAGTGGCATCATGAGCTAGGTCTATGCGTAGAATCTATGCACGAGTAGAACACAAAGCAGTTGTGGGCGTCGATCTTGTTAATTTACTTACCACTACTAGTCTTATCTTGATTCGGCGGTATTGTGGGATGAAGCGGCCCGGACCGACTTTACACGTACGCTTACGTGAGACTGGTTCCACCGCCTGACATGCACTTGTTGCATAAGGTGGCTAGCAGGTGTCTGTCTCTCCCACCTTAGTCGGATTGGATTCGATGAAAAGGGTCCTTATGAAGGGTAAATAGCAATTGGCATATCACGTTGTGGTTTTGGCGTAGGTAAGAAACGTTCTTGCTAGAAACCTATAGCAGCCACATGAAACTTGCAACAACAAATTAGAGGACGTCTAACTTGTTTTTGCAGCATATGCCTTGTGATGTGATATGGCCAAAGGATGTGATGTGATGCTTTGTGATGTATGAGACTGATCATGTTCTTGTAATAGGATTCACGACTTGCATGTCGATGAGTATGACAACCGGCAGGAGCCATAGGAGTTGTCTTATTTTATTGTATGACCAGCGTGTCAATCATAAACGCCATGTAATTACTTTACTTTATTGCTAAACGTTAGCCATAGTAGTAGAAGTAATAGTTGGCGATACAACTTCACGAAGACACAGTGATGGAGATCATGGTGTCGTGCCGGTGACAGTGATGATCATGGTGCCCCGAAGATGGAGATCAAAGGAGCAAGATGATATTGGCCATATCATGTCACTATATTGATGGCATGTGATGTTTATCATATTTACATCTTATTTGCTTAGAACAATGGTAGTAAATAAGATGATATCTCAATAAAATTTCAAGAAAAGTGTTCACCCTAACTATGCACCGTTGCTAAGGATCGTTGTTCCGAAGCACCACGTGATGATCGGGTGTGATAGGCTCTAACGTTCGCATACAACGGGTGTAAGCCAGATTTACACACGCGGAACACTTAGGTTGACTTGACGAGCCTAGCATGTACAGACATGGCCTTGGAACACGGAAGACCGAAAGGTCGAACATGAGTCGTATAGAAGATACGATCAACATGGAGATGTTCACCATGGATGACTAGTCCGTCTCACGTGATGATCGGACACGGGATAGTTGACATGGATCATGTGTCACTTGGATGACTAGAGAGATGTCTATCTAAGTGGGAGTTCATTAAATAATTTGATTATGTGAACTTCATTATCATGAACTTAGTCTAAAATTGCTTTTACAATCTATATTGTAGATCCAATGGCCAACGTGAATGTCACCCTCAATTTCAACGTGTTCCTAGAGAAAACCAAGCTGAAAGATGATGGAAGCAACTATGAGGACTGGGTTCGCGGCTTGAGGATCATCCTCATAGCTTCCAAGAAATTGTATGTCCTTGATGCACCACTAGGTGACCCACCCCTTCTCCCAGCAGAGCAAGACGTTGCGAACGCTTGGCATTCTCGCTGCAATGATTACTCCCTTGTTCAGTGCGGCATGCTTTACAGTTTAGAACCAGGGCTCCAAAAGCATTTTGAGCAACACAGAGCATATGAGATGTTCCAAGAGCTGAAACTGGTTTTCCAAGCTCATTCCCGGGTTGAGAGATATGACGTCTCCGACAAGTTCTTCAGCTGTAAGATGGAGGAGAATAGTTCTGTCAGTGAGCACATCCTCAAGATGTCTGCGCTACACAACCGCTTAACTTAGCTGGGAGTTAATCTCCCGGATGACTCTGTCATTGACAGAATCCTCCAGTCACTTCCACCTAGCTACAAGAGCTTTGTGATGAACTACAACATGCAAGGGATGGAGAAGTCCATCCCTCAATTGTACTCGATGCTGAAATCAGCGGAGGTCAAGATCAAAAAGGAACATCAAGTGTTGATGGTGAATAAGACCACTAGTTTCAAGAAAGGCAAGGGTAAGAAGAACTTCAAGAACGACGGCAAAGTTGTTGCCGCGCCCGGTAAGCAAGTTGCTGGGAAGAAGAAGAACAAGAATGGACCCAAGCCTGAGACTGAGTGTTTTTATTGCAAGGGTACCAGTAACTAGAAGCGGAACTGCCCCAAGTACTTAGCGGATAAGAAGGACGGCAACATTAAAGGTATATGTGATATACTTGTTATTGATGTGTACCTAACCAGCGCTCATAGTAGCTCCTGGGTATTTGATACCGGTGCAGTTGCTCACATTTGTCACTCCAAGCACGAGCTGCGGAATAAGCGAAGGCTGGGAAAGGACGAGGTGACGATGCGCGTCGGGAATGGTTCCAAGGTCGATGTGATCGTCGTCGGCACGCTACCTCTACATCTACCTTCGGGATTAGTGTTAAACCTTAATAATTGTTATTTAGTACCAGCTTTGAGCATGAACATTGTATCTGGATCTCGCTTGATGCGAGATGGCTACTCATTTAAATCTGAGAATAATGGTTGTTCTATTTATATGAGAGAGATGTTTTATGGTCATGCCCCGCTGGTCAATGGTTTATTTTTGATAAATCTCGAACGTGATGTTACACATGTCCATAGTGTGAGTACCAAAAAGTGTAAGATTGATAACGATAGTCCCACTTACATGTGGCACTGCCGCCTTGGTCATATTGGTGTCAAACGCATGAAGAAGCTCCATACTGATGGACTTTTGGTGTCTCTTGATTTCGAATCATTTGACACGTGCGAACCATGCCTCATGGGCAAGATGACCAAGACTCTGTTCTCCGGAACAATGGAGTGAGCAACTGACTTGTTGGAAATAATACATACCGATGTATGCAGTCCAATGAGTGTCGAGGCTCGTGGTGGCTACCGTTATGTTCTCACCCTCACTGATGACTTGAGTAGATATGGGTATGTCTACTTAATGAAACATAAGTCTAAAACTTTTGAAAGGTTCAAGGAATTTCAGCGTGAGGTAGAGAATCGACGTGACAGGAAAATAAAGTGCCTACGATCTGATCGTGGTGAAGAATATTTAAGTCACGAGTTTGGCACGCACCTAAGGAAATGTGGAATTGTTTCACAACTCACGCCGCTTGGCACACCTCAACAAAATGGTGTGTCTGAACATCGTAATCGCACTCTATTAGATATGGTACGATCTATGATGTCTCTTACCGATTTACCGCTATCATTTTGGGGATATGCATTAGAGACTGCCGCATTCACTTTAAATAGGGCACCGTCAAAATCCGTTGAGACGACACCGTATGAATTATGGTTTGGAAAGAAACCTAAGCTGTCGCTTCTAAAAGTTTGGGGATGCGATGCTTATGTGAAGAAACTTCAACCTGAGAAGCTCGAACCCAAAGCGGAAAAGTGCGTCTTCATAGGATATCCCAAAGAGACTATTGGGTATACCTTCTACCTACGATCGAGGGCAAAGTCTTTGTTGCCAAGAATGGATCCTTTCTCGAGAAAGAGTTTCTCTCGAAAGAAGTAAGTGGGAGGAAAATAGAACTTGATGCGGTAATTGTACCTCCACTCGAACCAGAGAGTAGCGCAGCAGAGGAAGTTGTTTCTGTGGAGCCTACACCGGCTGGAGAGGAAGTTAATGATGATGATCATGAAACTTCAGATCAAGTTACTATTGAACGTCAAAGGTCCACTAGGACACGTTCCGCACCAGAGTGGTATGGCAACCCTGTCCTAGAGATCATGTTGTTAGACAACGGTGAGCCTTCGAACTATGAAGAAGCGATGGCGGGCCCGAATTCCAACAAATGGCTTGAAGCCATGAAATCCGATAGGATCCATGTATGTGAACAAAGTGTGGACTTTGGTGGACTTGCCTGTTGATAAGCGAGCCATTGAAAATAAAGGGATATTTAAGAAGAAGACTGACGCGGATGGTAATGTGACCGTCTATAAGGCTCGACTTGTCGCTAAGGGTTATCGACAAGTTCAAGGAGTTGACTACGATGAGACTTTCTCACCCATAGCGATGCTGAAGTCTGTCCGAATCATGTTAGCAATTGCCGCATTTTATGATTATGAGATCTGGCAAATGGACATCAAAACGACATTCCTTAATGGCTTCCTCAAGGAAGAACTGTATATGATGCAGCCAGAAGGTTTTGTCGATCCTGAAGATGCTAACAAGGTATGCAAGCTCCAGCGCTCCATCTATGGGCTGGTGCAAGCATCTCGGAGTTGGAACATTCGCTTTAATGAAGTGATTAAAGGGTCTAGATTTGTACAGGTTTATGGAGAACCCTATATTTACAAGAAAGTGAGTGGGAGCTCTGTAGCATTTCTCGTATTATATGTGGATGACATACTAATAATGGGAAATGATGTAGAACTCTTGGAAAGTGTAAAGGCCTACTTGAATAAGTGTTTTTCAATGAATGACCTTGGAGAAGCTGCTTACATATTAGGTATTAAGATCTATAGAGATAGATCGAGACGCCTCATAGGTCTTTCACAAAGCACATACCTTGACAAGATATTGAAGAAGTTCAATATGGATCAGTCCAAGAAGGGGTTCTTGCCTGTGTTACAAGGTGTGAGATTGAGTACGACTCAATGCCTGACCACGGCAAAGGATAGAGAAGAGATGAGTGTCATCCCCTATGCTTCAGCCATAGGCTCTATTATGTATGCCATGTTGTGTACCAGACCTGATGTGAAGCTTGCCATAAGTTTGGTAGGGAGGTACCAAAGTGATCCCGGAGTGGAACACTGGACAGCGGTCAAGAATATCCTGAAGTACCTGAAAAGGACAAAGGACATGTTTCTCGTATATGGAGGTGCCGAAGAGCTCGTCGTAAAGGGTTACGTCGATGCTAGCTTCAACACAGATCCGGACGACTCCAAGTCACAAACCGGATACGTGTATGTTTTGAACGGAGGGGCAGTCAGCTGGTGCAGTAGCAAGCAAAGCGTCGTGGCGGCATCTACATGTGAAGCGGAGTACATAGCTGCTTCGGAAGCAGCAAAGGAAGGAGTCTGGATGAATGAGTTCTTCACCGACCTAGGAGTAATTCCAAGTGCGTCGGGCCCGATGACTCTATTATGTGACAACACTGGAGCTATTGCCCTTGCGAAGGAGCCCAGGTTTCACAACAAGACAAGACAAATCAAGTGTCGCTTCAACTCCATCCGTGATTACATTCAGGAGGGAGATATAGATATTTGTAAAGTGCATACGGATCTGAATGTCGCGGATCCGTTGACTAAACCTCTCTCACGAGCAAAACATGATCAACACCAGATTGCTATGGGTGTGCGATTCATCACAATGTAACTAGATTATTGACTCTAGTGCAAGTGGGAGACTGTTGGAAATATGCCCTAGAGGCAATAATAAAATGGTTCTTATTGTATTTCCTTGTTCATGATAATTGTCTATTGTTCATGCTATAATTGTGTTAACCAGAAACCGTAATACATGTGTGAATACATAGACCACAACATGTCCCTAGTGAGCCTCTAGTTGACTAGCTCGTTGATCAATAGATGGTCACGGTTTCATGACCATGGACATTGGATATCGTTGATAACGGGATCACATCATTAGGAGAATGATGTGATGGACAAGACCCAATCCTAAGCATAGCACAAGATCGTGTAGTTCGTTTGCTAAAGATTTTCAATGTCAAGTATCGTTTCCTTAGACCATGAGATTGTGCAACTCCCGAATACCGTAGGAATGCTTTGGGTGTGCCAAACGTCACAACGTAACTGGGTGGCTATAAAGGTGCACTACGGGTATCTCCAAAAGTGTCTGTTGGGTTGGCACGAATCGAGACTGGGATTTGTCACTCCGTGTGACGGAGAGGTATCTCTGGGCCCACTCGGTAAGACATCATCATAATGAGCTCAATGTGACTAAGGAGTTAGCCACGGGATGATGTATTACAGAACGAGTAAAGAGACTTGTCGGTAACAAGATTGAACAAGGTATAGAGATACCGACGATCGAATCTCGGGCAAGTATCATACCGATAGACAAAGGGAATTGTATACGGGATTGATTGAATCCCCGACATAGTGGTTCATCCGATGAGATCATCATGGAGCATGTATGAGCCAACATGGGTATCCAGATCCCGCTGTTGGTTATTGACCAGAGAGGTGTCTCGGTCATGTCTACGTGTCTCCCGAACCCGTAGGGTCTACACACTTAAGGTTCGATGACGCTAGGGTTGTAGGGAAATAGTGTATGTGGTTACCGAAGGTAGTTCGGAGTCTCGGATGAGATCCCGGATGTCACGAGGAGTCCCGGAATGGTCCGGAGATGAAGATTGATATATAGGATGTGAGGTTTTGGTTACCGTAAGTGTTTCGGGCGTCACCGGTAGTGTACCGGGACCATCGGAAGGGTTCCGGGGGTCCACCAAGTGGGCCCACCGGCACCAGAGGGCTTCATGGGCCATACGTGGAGGGAACCAGCCCCTGGGTGGGCTGGTATGCCCCTCCCACCTGGCCCAAGGCGCAGCAAGGGGAGAGAGGGGGCAAACCCTGGCCCAGATGGACCCTAGGCCCACCCTAGGTTGGCTAGGGCAGCCGCACCTCCTCCCCTCCCTCTGGCCGCCGCACCAGATGCATCTGGTGGCTGCCGCACCACCCTAGGGTGGAAACCCTAGGGTGCAGCCCTACCTCCTCCTCCTCCTATATATAGAGGTGCCCTTGGGGCTGTTTTGAGACACAGTTCTCTCTTCCTCTCGGCGCAGCCCTACCTCTCCCTCTCCTCGTTCTCCGTAGTGCTTAGCGAAGCTCTGCCGGAGTACCACGCAGATCCACCGTCACCACGCCATTGTGCTACCGGATCTCTCCCTCAACCTCTCGTTCCTCCTTGCTGGATGAAGGCGTAGGAGATGTCACCGGGTTGGACGTGTGTTGAACGCGGAGGCGCCGTTGTTCGGTGCTAAGATCGGAGTCCACCGCGATCTGAATCGCTGCGAGTACGACTCCACCAACCGCGTTCTTGTAATGCTTCCGCTTAGCGATCTTCAAAGGTATGAAGATGCAATCTCTCCCCACTCATTGTTGGTTCTCCATGGATAGATCTTGGTGATCGTAGGAATTTTTTTGATTTACTACTACATCTACCAACACGGACAACTCCTTCAAAAGGCTTCTCCAATAGGATCCCATCTCTTCTTCAGGGTGCCCGGACAAGAGACCTATACATGAGTCAAGGCAGGTCCATTATACTTCATATATAAGAAGTATTGTCCGATGTTAGAATCACACTTACCGAACATGCCCCTCTGTAATTTTTGGTTCTCTTCTTGGGCTTGGGCCAACTGAGTCTTTATGCTCTCAATGTCTACGGCCTACTGTTTGTTTTCCACCTAGAGGCATTTCTTCTTCTCAAGGTTTCATTTCAATGAACGACAACAGGCCTCATGCTGGGACTCGGCGTACCACTGAGAGTCTCGGGCCGCCTCTAAATCCTTTTGCAATTGCCCTATTGATTCAGCTGTTACAAGGTACCCTTGTGTCAGCATGGGATTATATACTAAGATCAGCAGAACAGGTATACTCACCATGTGCCTCCCGGATAAAACTCTTTATGTGATCTAATTCGGCCTTCATGGTTTCCACCTGTGTTCGACTTGCCTCCAGTTCCTTGGCCAGTTGCTCGCTCTGCTGCCTTGAGGCCTGCATTAGCAGTAAAACAATACGAGGACCCTTAATTCAGTCGTTCCGACCAATTAATGGCTCAGGGGCTATCAGGTTTACATGGGTGTTCAACTCTTATAGCCGATTACTCACCTACAGGCTAGACGATATCAGTTTCACGGCTTCCCCAAACCCAGCTCGGGCAGCTCCGATGTGTGCGTTAGCCGAGCGTAGAGCATTGAACTCTTGTTTGGAGAGCGCTGGGTGGCGCAGGGCTTCTCGTCGCCGTCGGTGATTCATAGCGCTCTCTACCTCAGATTTGGTAACTAATACCACGTCCCCAGAGTCTTCAGGGGACTGATTGGCCATAGGAACCTCCTTAGCAGGTTCGGCATGAGCGGAAGATCTAGAGTTGTGAGCACTGCCGGGCACCTTGGTAACATCCTCGGTAGAAGATGGCTGAACTCTTTGCCTGAGTATTTCGACATAAGGTCTCTTGTGAGGCTCTATTAGTCGTGATAATAAATTAAAACAGCCGAAGAAAATACCTTTGAGTTGAACGAGTAGGCGGGCTTGTCCCCACAACCAGCTCATTTGACGGATCCTTGTTGCTTTCCGGTCCAGGCATTGCCACCATAGCCGATGTATGTCGCGCGGATCGACGATGCTTGGGAGTAGGAGCCGGCACGTTGGGTCGTTCGAAGATACTTGCCTTTTGCGGGACGAGTTTTTCTTCTTCTTGCTTATCGCAGGGGAAGAGAATGATCCAGGGTAATCGGCTATGATAGCCACCCTAGAGCGGTTGAGGCTCTCCTGGTAGAAAACTCTGTCTTCGAGCTCAATTGACAGATCTGGGTCGTCATGAATGCCTGGATCATCATCACGAGAATAGTCCTTGGGTTGGGGGTGAATAGTTAACTGTCTTGACAAAGCTCCTCCATTCCTGATCACATAAGTTAAATGCTTCGGTCAAAAAGGGACAAATTAAAAACCCAAATTATGGTTACGGAGTTGAAATGCTCACACATTCGATGGGATTGTGACTTGAGTAGCCCTCCTTGGTCGGCAGCCAAACAAAATCATCTTGCTCCCCTTTGTATAGGTCAGCAAGTGCGGCAGCTAATGTCGTTAGATCGGCAAGGCCCAGCCGTCGGGAGCGAGTGGTGTTGCTTGTCCCGTTGTAACGCCACAAAGGGTGTATTCTTTGTTGAAGAGGTTGAACGCAGCGGGTGATGGCGGCGGCCATGACGTCTATCATGGTCAACTTGTGATGGGCTAGTACCCTCACATGGGCTGTCAAGTGTTGCACTTCAACGCTGTCCTCTTGGGATGAGCTCTTTGGTCGCCAGTTGTACTTTTTCTTCAAGGGGGCATCAGAGTATTCGGGCAAACCCCTCCGATCTGGATCAAATAGGGGGACGTCCTTGATATAGAACCATTCCGAAGACCATTCTATGGACTCCTTCGGTGTTCCCACTGGATACCCCGTCCCCACTATGCGGCATATTTTGGCTCCTTCGACCTCTAAAATTGTCTTATCTCGAGTAAGAGGGACGAGGCAGAAGTACTTCCTCCAGAACTCAAAGTGTGCCTCGTAGCCCAGGAACATCTCGCAAAGGGCGACGAAGCCCGAGATATGCAGAATAGACCCTGAGGTGAGATGATGGAGCTGGATCCCATAGAACTCCAATAACCCCCTCAGGAATGGATGAATGGGGAACCCGAGACCCCGCAAGAGGAAGGTCACGAAACATACACGCTCCCCCTTTTGTGGATTGTGGAAATTTTCCGCGAAGGCTTCATCGTTGGATGAAGTCAAACCGGCACGGGTAACCGCCAGATCCAAGGAAGGAAGATACCCTTGGGTCTCGAGGTTGTGCAGTCGAAGGAGGGACATGGAGCAGCTTGTCCAATCCCCGGGACAGGAGCCGTAAGGGCGCGAGGAAGAACTAGGGGCGCTCGCCATATTCTTGTGGTGATCTCTCACTGGAGGGGGTTTTCGATGGGGAGGAAGAAGAGGATGTGGCTTAGACCACGATTCAGTTTGTTTAAATGGGTGGTGCCTCCTTTGTGGGAGGGATAGTCTTGTAAGAAGCCATTGAGCCACTTGTCTCCCTCGTCACGCGAAAATCGAGAAATGCTAACGGCTATTACAATGGACCCGGCAAGATCATGACGCTTGGGATTTCACTGATGACAGGATGGTTGCCGAACAAGAGGGGATAGAGGGACTTGCCTCACAAGCCGAAGACTTCGGCGCACAAGATTGTCCGGATATACCTCGGCATTCGAGGTTAGTCCGGGGACTACTGAGGGAGTCCTGGTTTAAGGGGTCCTCGGATAGCCGACCTGTTTCTTATGGGCCGTACTATGTGGGCCGCTGGATGAGCATTAGATGATCAAAGGCCCCGTCGCCATGGTGGAAGTTTTAAGGAGTCCTGGTGTGTCCTCCATGTTTTCGACAGTAGATAGACATGTTTTCCTTCAATGTGTAACCGACCATGTGTAAACCCTAGGTACCCTCGGCGTCTATATAAGCCGGAGGGTTTTAGGTTGTAGGAGGGAGAACAACTCATCTAGGGTTTAGCTATTCGATCTCGAGGTAGATCATCTCTATAACCGTCATATCATCAATATAATCAAGCAGGACGTAGGGTTCTACCTCCATAGGAGGGCCCGAACCTAGGTAAACATCGTCTCCTTCGTCCCCCGTTACCATCGATCCTAGTCTCACAGCTCGGGACCCCCTACCCGAGATCCGCCTATTTTGACACCGACACCCTTGGCAACATCCTTCCCAATATTGACCACCTCCTCCAGAAGCTCGGGCTCTTCGAGAAGCGGAGTTGTGGACCAGGGAAATAAACAGAAAGATGGAAGTCAGGAATTAATAAGGCACACAAGAAGAGAGAGCAGGGAAAGTGAAAGCAAAGGCAAGTGGGATACATGATGGATGTTGCTAAGGAGGGGCATCTCCTTCCCAAGCAACGTCAGTTGCCGGTGTGCGGTCTGTCACCATATTTTCAGTGATGACATCAACATGGGCGAGCTCTTTGGTGGAGGCCCTTGCCGGTGATTCCTTCCCACGGGAAACAGTCCACGAGAGATATTGGAGGGAAGGTTCCTCCTGGCGAACCTCTCCTTGATAACCCTCTCCCGTCTCCCTGACAGGTGTAGGGAGACGCTCTTCCTCATCCCTGCCGATAGACGAGGCCTGCGCTTGGATTTCGCGAAGAGGATGGGATTGGGGGCAAGGTTCTCCTCCACGTCCCCTGCCGGGTTCATACCTGCCGCGGGATCCAGTCCAGCCGTGGATTTGGACCGTTTGTCCCAGTGCGCAAGGGGCTCCTCGTCCTCATCCATGTCAAAATCATGTATACAAGATCAATGAAGGAAATGAAGGACAAGAACTTTCACAAAGGCTGAGAATGAGTGACTCACTCCGAGGTAATGAGCATGGAGCAACTCATACGACGGAGGTGGCGGAGTCGATCTGCCCCTTTTCAGAGTTGGATGAGTAGAGCTTGGCGAAGGAATCAAGACCTCCGGCAAGGGCGAGCTTGGTAGAGAAGTTGGGCTTGACGGGGGGCTGGGGTCCACCCCTAGGGCCCTCCATCGCTTGATGGGAGAAGCTTTGGCTTGGGAGATGTGAAGGGACTGGCGGCGTGCTGTTTCATGGGCGCCTCCCTTGGAGGTCATCTTCTTCACCTTTGAGGGGGCCCGCAAAGACGCAGGGGCCGTTGGCTCTCGGTCGGCGCGGTGGTGGAGGCGATGCCCTAATTCTGGAGATTGAGGGCCCACTTTGAGCCCCTCTTCCTCCACCTCCGACTCCTTCGCCTCCTCCGCCTCGACTTCCTCTTGGGTTTCTGTCTCCGCGGCTTGGGAGCCCCCGGCCCGAGCAGACTCAAACTCGACAACATCCTTTAGAGCAAGTCCTTCACTCTCCTCTCCAAAAGAATCATCGTCCTTAGGTTCCTCCTCCCCCTCTTCTCCGAAGGTCGTTCCCTTGGTGGCCCTAGCCTTCTTGTCCTCCGCCATGCGGGCAACAATGTATGCCCTCTCCACCATCTTGGTTGGAGCGATCAGATTGTCTTCTGGCCTGGAAGCCCTTCCCTACGGGCTGGAGACCCACTCCATCTCGTCCTTCAGGGTGGACAACTTCCAATTAGGCTTGACCCCGAAGGCATCGCAGTCATGCATCCACAGCAGAATCTGGTTTCAGGTGGAATTGCGATGCAATGGGACAACTCCTGTCGGCAAATGGAATGGCCCAAGGCAACCGAATAGTTGATCGCACAACCAATCGTGGTTGTAAACCGTCAGGTTGTTGGCAGAGCCTGGGTACAATCACATGCAGTCGGTGGGGCCATTGAACTCCTAGGCAAACTTGTCCCTCTTCTGTAGTGGCGCAATGCGGCGAAGGAGGAAGTCGGCCCCCACATGTTCAATGGTCAGCCCGGTAGCCTTGATATGGATGATCCTATTCAGTGCCGGGTGGAGCTTGCCGTTGGTGAGACCCGGTCTACTCTAGTCGCTTTCGTGCACGACACATTCAGTCTGCGCCGTGCAAAACTTGGGGGCTTTGTCATCCTTGATCCAGCACCAACCACTCCTCCATTCTTCCCACTTTCCGTGGTGCTTGCCAAGGAAGTAACCCCAGTCTTCCTTCTTGCCCTGAGGAAACCAGCTTATGTTCCCCGAGTGATGAGATTTATCTTCTATTGGGTGATGAAGAAGTGCTTGAACAAGTCCAAATTGGGGGCAACTCCGACGAAGTTCTCGCACAAGTGGGCAAACATCGCCATGCACGCCATTGCATTGGGCATGAAAGTCAGGAGGTGAAATTCATATACCTCCATCATGGCACAGAAGAAATCAGAGAAGGGGGGAGAGGCCGCGGTAGAAGTATGCACAGAAGAAGCGGTAAGAATTTGATGGCGGCTCCCCTTTGGGGTCGTCCGACAGAACCATGGGCACTTTATGCCCCTTTGTTTTGTCTCCCCACATGTACGCATACCTATCAATCAAGGTATTGCCGTCCAGGCTGGATGGGGACATGACCACATCTCCCTGTCGCCGCTTCTCCAGCTCTTCTTCTTTCCTCTTCCTCTCTTCGACCACTGGGTCCGCAGGAACGGCCGTCTACTTCCCCTTGACGGCGGTCAGCTTCCGCCCCATCTCTTGAGTTCTCAAGGGTGGCGGATGATCTAGCAGCACTTGGTAGGCCAGAGGCAGTGGCGGAAGCGGGTTTTCTTGGCTTGAGGAGGAAGATGAAGGACAAAGAAATGGATGCGAATGAGCAGCGCCTTTGTGGGTTTCCCTTTTATTTAGGGGACCTGCACGGGGGCTGACTCTTCGCTATCTTTACGGGAAACTGCCATTCCTTTTACTGTAAGTTTTTTACTCTCCAATGGCTATTGTTCCACGACCCCACGACCTGCGGTAATTGCGCAGAGTGGACGTGGGACGAGAAGGCAACATTTCTTCGACACGTGTTCGTGCACTGTTTGGGGCCTAACCCAATGTGCCAAGTGACACATATGGCTTAGGACCGGAGGCTTCTGTCGGGGTATACAAACAGGGGTATTTTCTTACCCATGAATTGTGCATAGGCGATAAAGCTTAGATCCAATGGCCAGAGCCTGCCGGGTAAAGCTACTGCCACGACAAACCCAACAAACCTCCTGGACCAAGACTCCGGTAAGAACAGCCTACAACAAGCCAAGCAATGCCAGCAAGATCAACGCTACAGCCCAAGACGGGCCCAAAGTGTGCCAAGCATGTCCCCGGTATCTACCATCGACCGAGGCGCTCGCACCCTCAAGAAGACCCAGCAAGCCATCCCCGGAGCGCGAGCCGATCGGCACCGCTCCACCGCATCGCAACGCCAGTCACTCATCGATGCATTTTGTCCTAAGTGCCAGAGTTAGATATGATAGCACTGTTAGCTATCTAATCATCAGTCAATGTCTGGTTTGCCATTATGGTTACCCCTTGATCTATACAAGGAGGCCCAAGCCAGCCTAGCTAAAGATTCGGACCTTTGGACTCTGGTACTCATGTAGCAGCACCCTAGAAGGCAACCCTTGCCGGGCTTTAGTGTTGCGTGTTCTTCGTGTTCCTCTGATCAATCCACCAAAAGCGAACGTAGGGTTTTACGCTTCACACCGGCCCAAACCTAGGTAAAACGCATGTGTCCCGATCGCCATGCTGTCTCACCTTCTTCGCACTTTGTGCATGTGATCTCGCCCCTGTCGAACCACAAAGGGGCCTACGGCCCCATAGGTGATCGAGTGTATCCTATCCCGACACCTTGAAACTAACATATGGTCTTCAAGAAATGCCTACGGACAAACCCTTCAAGTAAACTCAAAGCAACCATTAGTCCATGTGAATTGTCATTAATTACAAAACCAAACATGGGGGCACCATGATCGTTCAGTTACTTATAAAGTTCATCGAGTTAAGTTATGCATGGGTATAATAGTAAATGGATATATTTGTCAAGTTACTTGTATGAATCAATAAGAACAAAAAATTAATATATATATATATATATATATTATTGTTGTAATCTATAATGGTAGGTTCCGTCATTTGAAAAATTAAGCTAAACAACAGATTGTTGTATTAGGTGTGGTATCAGGTTAGTTATTAATGTTTTTATTTAGGTATAATAGTTGAAGTGTTCATGAATATGTGTAGGTATGAAATATTGACTTATGTTTTAGTGATATAAAAAGGTCCTCTAAGTCAAGTTATTCAGCAAGTGCAACATCAAAATATTATAGAGATTTAAGATATAATTGCACTAAAGGGGATGATCAAGTACATAAAATGAGGATGGAAAATGTAACTCTGAATCAAGATTTAAGGCAGACCATGTTCCTGCTGTTTTGAATGGATTTATGGAATACAAAACATTTATGCTCTGGAAATCAAATTTGATGAGTTGTTGAAGTTGCCTGAAATAAAAAATAGGCACATCTTAAGTTTAGTACTATAGTCAAAAAAATTAGTACATTTTTGTAAGTGCACTAGATGTGAATGACCATTACATTAAGATGTCTCAAGATAGGAAGATCAAATTATATGATGGATATATGCACAAAGTTTTGGGTATTCGTTTTGAAACTAAAGACATTGATCGCTAGACAACCATTGCTTCTATTGATTTATTGAAGAAAAATATAGGTATGATTGGAAATGACTCTCACAACTTGAAGTCGGCAGAAAAAAATTAGCCAGAGATATAAGAAAGTTGTCAAGTGAAGTTGAGAAGCCATGCTTTAAGGCGGCCTGCGTTATATTTATTATGGGTCCTTTGGTAGCACCTTATTCTAAACATGACTACGTCACTATTGATTATTGGGAAGCCCTTTGTAGAACATATTATATAGGGGAATATAATTTGTGTGAGTATGAAGTGAATTATGTACTTGATAATTATTACGAAAGCACACCAACCAATTGAGTCAAATAGTCATGTCGTATATGATGATGTATGGGTCTCACTTCTTTCTGTAATTGAGTTATCATGTGAATCTTGCTTACTATAAAATATGTCCGTTTATTATATAATAGTACAATCTATGTGTGTATATATTCTAGCTTGATAATCATGTACAAATTGTATCGAGGAGACATACCAAAGTTCCTAGAATTGGAGACTAGATAAGCGCCACATAAATCTTATGATTTCATCTTGTAAGAAAACAAGAGATGGAGTAACAACATATGATGGCACCGTATGTATTGCATTGTTGAATTAGTTGTTTGGCATAGATGTTGTTAGAAATAGTGAAGAATTGTCTGTTTTGGACAATGTTTCCACAGAAAACACACTCATTTGAATATGTTAGTAACATTTTGTTGAGAGAGTCATTTAAGAATAATGGAAGTATCAAAAGTCCTGAAGTTGCTCGAAAGGAAGTGTAGTTTTTCTTACCTTCAACAAATTCGCAACAAATATCCAATGGAAACTTAGGTGGCACATAAGAGATACTTATACACAAATGGTAATTTTTCATTTATACATTTTAGAAATTTGACATGCAGTACATTTTCGTGGGCTTATCTGAATTATATTGGTAGGTGAGACATTCTGTAACTCAAGAATTCAAGATGAGGCATGTCAAAAGAATGCACGAGTGGAATATGTGGAAGGATGATATAAGTAGAGAAGATATTGAATTTATAGATAAAGTCTTCTCCTTGTTAAATGAAACTTCCATGTTTTGCACTCAAAGAGGCTTGAATATATGCTTGATTGAGAGAGCAAATAAGTCAATATGTATTTCCAAAAAATGTATTTTATCTTAATTTTCTCCCTTGGGCAATAAAATTCCACCGAGCAATCTGAAACTAGATTCTATTCTTAGTAATGTTGTTCTAAGGTCAAAAGTTAATATTTGTTTGAATCACTTTTTTTGTTTTCTCTATTGTTGTAACTATCATTAATTAATTTTTGCATGTATAGATGAAGGGTCTACTTGTAAAATTGCAAGTGATGCAAACTGAAAAACGTAGTGATAGAGTTGACCTGAATGAGGAAGATATCCATTGAAGGTGAAAGTACGATAAGGGTGAAAATGGTAAAAGTCTTATTTGCAATAATTATTGCATGCTTTGTGAACAATGATGTTATGTTAGTTAATTGTTGGATGTAGGTTTAAATGCAGAAACGTAAATAACTAAGTATGTTCCAAGTGACAATCAAAGTACAAAAGTATTGACCGTGGTAATGAAAATTGTTATACATCAAGTGTCTCAATTTATGGAACAAAATGTTTACAATTTTGGTATAGACTTATCAAGAAGGTCAAGCGGCATTAGAAATTGTAATAACTCGGGCTCATCATATTGATTTTAGTGATTTCTTTGACTGTGACATTATCAAGAGACAAGTTAATTTTGTTCAACTAAGATGTAATATAATGTGTAATACTATGCGGTCCAACCTGCCAACTAAATTACAACGAGAAACTCTTGAAGAATGTATTTCAATGACAGAAAAATATGATTTTAAAAAGAAACTAAATATTTGTTTTCATTAATTCATATTTTTATGTTAATTACTAATGTTGATTATATGTATTGTTATGGTTTGTGGATGAAATATTATGAACCAAGGTATGTAAAAGTTTATGGAACTGATATACAAGAGCAACTATTTCGAACAAATATTATGGATCATGATGCACACAATTCATGTGTCTGTAGGGTAAGTGAAATGGATAGGAAAAACTACACATGGACTAATCTAGATCAAATAAGGATTTTCATTAAGCCGAAAATTATTGGTCATATTCTTATTACAACATTTCTGTATTACATCACAAATATAGATTATCAAATATATAAAACAATTAAAGCTACTAAGCCAGCAGCCCTGTCGTGCATTTCACGTGTATTGATAGAAGTGATTTTCCAATCGACACGTGTCCTCATGTTCGATTTGATTTACTACGTAGTTTTTCTCTCAACACAGTATAGATTACACTGGTTTTTTAAAACAATACAGACAAATGTCATATATATATATATATATATATATATATATATATATATACACACACACACACTCATTCACATAAACACATGCACTACATCATATCTACATGAGCATCTCTGAGTGACTGAGCCGTACATCATCTTGATTGAGTACATATTGCGCATTGGTTTTTTACACGGTATAAATGGATACGCTCATACATACACATACATTCGTCCCTATGAATGCATGCACGCATACCCTACCCACATGAGCACCTCTAGAGATTGAGCCGCCACATCATCTTGAGATTGACGAAGTCTCCGCAGACGCTTTCATAGTCCACGGAAATGTCTCCTCTCACCTATAATAAATTTTTCTTTTGTGTTTGCTACCGTTCTTTTAACGTAATACAATGCATATGCCAGCATACACGCATATACAATCACCCCTACGAACGCACGCACGCACACCTTACCCATATGAGTACATCCCTGATATTGAGACAACACAAAAATTTGAGATTGACGAAGTCATCATCAACGCTTTCATCAACGGAAACATCTCCTCTCACTGAATGCACATCGCTGGAAGATATGTAATAAATTCAGGAAAATACGAGCACTAGTGCCAAGTCTATGAATTAAACCCTGATGTGTTGGTTCGACCACAAGAACCTAACCAACTAAGCTATGCTCACTCTATCAGTTTTTGATATGTATTGGTTTGGTCGATTCACCATTGTTCAATTAAGCACTTTCACTCAACATCAAAATAGAATCCACCCCTCCTCCTCTTTCGTGAAACTATCCTATTTATTCTTCCTCGCCTTCAATCACTCCTATTTTCTCTTCCATCCACTCATGTCCCCTCCTCCTCTACCTCCACCACCTATCGTCCCATGGTAGGCCCCTCCTTCTCGCTACCGCCAGCGGTCCCCTCACACTGTGATGCCTTGCCATGCCTCTCCTCTCCCTCTCCTCTGATGGACGAAATGTGGCTATATATGGAGGCGGCGCCCGAATCAATAGGAGATTGGAACTTGATCGATGAATCCACCGTTTAGATCGAACCCTCCTCCTCTTTTGTGAAACTCTGCTATTTATTCTTCCCCGCCTCCAACCACTCCTATTTTCTCTTCGATCCACACATGTCCCCTTCCCCTCTACCTCCACCGCATATCGTCCCGTGGTAGGCCCCTCCTTCTCGCTACCGCCAGCGGTCCCCTCACCCTGCGATGCCTTCCCATGCCTCTCCTCTCCCTCTCCTCTGATGGATGAAGTGTGGCTATATATGAAGGCCGCGCCCGAATCAACAGGAGATTGGAGAAGATGCACTGGTACTTGATCGATGACTAAGACGGTAGCTCCCTAGGAGACGCAAGCGGCGACCTCGACCAACGGAGCTGCACCACACCGTCATGTTCTCCACCCTCTTCTCTAGGGAAGACGTGCATCGGCGATGACAGCGCAACGACGGAAGAGGCTAGCACCCTCTCTCGCACGTCCTCTCCGGCCCATGTCTATTTGTTGTCGGTTACCTAGGTCATGGGTATATGGTATCCCATTCTTGATTGTTCGATCAATATATGAAACAATACGAAATAGTTGTTGAGAATATGGAATAGTTGTTGAGAATATGAAATTTCTTTCCTGCAAACAAACTATTGTACTTCACTTGCTTTTCTTTTCTCATTAGAAAATTTGTACCATCTAGCCAATGCAATGTACCCCATAATGTTCAACCAGTTGTACTTTTTCACTCATGCGGCATGTGTACTTTATTGTTTTTATAGTTTTTAAATAATAATAATAACAAATGTATAAGTCAAGGTCACTTGCACGGGCGCGGCGACCTGCTAGTGGTAGTTATAATGGCAAGAGCCTACAGACATTAGCTCTTGTTAAAATTGTAACAAAGCGAAGTTGGTACAAAATTTGTTCATCAAAAGCAATGTGAAGTATGGCATTACTTCTATAAGAATGATATTTTTAAATATGTTTTGTCCATATAAAATGGTTGTGTTGACCTATGTACCTCTAATCAATTTTTTTATTATGCATAATATTTTCAATTTGTATTTGATTTGCTGATGCACTAAGGATATTCAACTTATATGTGGGATATGAAGGAGAAACTTATTAATATTTTGGACTCACAATATGCAAATGGTACTGCATCATACATGAAAGAAAGGCACAAAGCATGCGCTGATATAATACGTAGGGTATTGTTAAGTTCTTTAGTGGTCGGAGTTGCTTTTATGATGTTGGATGTCAAACAAATTTCATGAGGCAACTGATATACCGCTGCAGAGGTACATTTAGTTTTTCATGTTTATCTGAAAGACTTGACTATTTTTACTAATAATGCCAAATGCGGGGAAGATTGAGGAATTGCATCTCTGATGATGGCAATGTACTTTAATGACACTGAAGTGAAATATAAAGAAGGTGAGTTGTGATGCTAACCTTTCCTCTAATTTTTTTATCAGCTATATTGTTACTTACATGGTGGATTATTTTTTGTAGTACACATTCCTATTTCACGAGAATGTTATGGCATTCGATCAAGCTCGATCACAATCAAGTGAAAAACTGTTTTCGCATCTTCAAGAAATGATGGAGAAATTGTAGATATAATTATTTATTGTAGGAACTAAATATTTACTGTTTGTACTAATGGTTATGGTGTTCTTGTTGACACTTGTCATTTGGTATATGTCATTTTAATAAACTTGTATTATTAAACCATCAAGATTACAATCAACGAGGAAATGGTCCTCACCGTCCTTAGGACCAGAAAATAACCAAACTACAGTACGACCACTACGTCTAGTGTAGTTTGCTAAGAAATGACTAATGGAGTTTTGCTAACACATAACATGAGTAATACAAGTCTGACGGACCTTCATGAGCACTTTAATTTCCTATACCGTTGTCCTGTGGACCAACAAGTCTAGATCCTTCTGTTGTATCATGTGAACAATCTGTAAGCAACCAACCACCACCTTAACTGAAACATTACACCATTGGAAACCTAGTGCAACATTTTCACGCACAGCAACAAGTTCAGCTTCCAAAGCATCCGAGCAAGTAAGAAGATCCCTGCATGAAGAAAAATAATCTTGCCAAGATGGCCTCGCAAAATCATTATAGTTCCCCCCGTGCTATCTGGAGAGAAGGAGCCACCAGTATTGAGCTTGTACCAGCCCAAATCAGGAGGGGACCAAGCAAGTGTTTGCACTGGTAATGGAACTGAAGATGATGGTAGTTGGTTCTCATGCAAGCTTTACTTTTAATATCTTGATTTGGCTGCTCAATCTGATTTAACGTATCCATATAGCTGAGAAGGAACCTTGCAGATAAATCAATAGGGGGTAGCAGTTTATCACGTTACAAAGAAACCAACAAGCCCAAAACACTATTAGTATTATGTCCATAGTACATGTATAAATATCCCCTACTGCTATAAAAAGCCAATCCCTTCTAGTAATTTTGAAAGTCTCAAGCAGAGGTAAATTCCAAACGTCCGCCATATAATGCTGCAACATTATTGAGAAGGTGCATCTGATAAAAGGATGGAGATTATCTTAAAATTTAGTACCACATACCGGGCATTGGTCTGGGATCTCCGGACTTCTTCTCAGTTTATTTTTCCATATTGGTAGAGAATCATCACATAGACGCTAGAGGAAGGATTTCAAAGTGGGCGGTACACTGCTTTTCCAAATATTCTTCCAGAGGGTCCGATTTCCGTCAGGAGACGAGCTAGGAGCTACTTGAGGCTGTTGTCAAATTCCAACTTTCTTCCATGGAGAATTTATAAGCACTCTTGAGAAACTTCAGCTCTGTCGTACAAATAGCACCCACAGATCCATCAAGAAGAACATAGCCTACACAGTGCAGGTCTTGGTTATATAGTAAAAAGAAGAATATGATAAAGTATATCTATCTATATCCCTATGCAGGTTAATTAATTGGTGTAAGTTGTTTGTTGTTCTAACCTATGCCACATATGGACATCTCTTCCCAGTTTTCATGAAAGCATCAAGCCGCCAATTAGGATCAACCATAAATTGGTCCTAATAATAAGCAACTATCAAGTACAATTGAGTTGACAAGTCGTGCACAAATAAATGGGTAAAACGTAGTGGAAGTTTGGTTAAATGGGATAAAACAAATGGAATTTGCTTAAATGGGGAAACCCTGGTCAAAATGGCAAACATGGAGGTAAAAGTAAAATTTACACTAAAGTAAATAAAGTTCATAAAAGGAGCTAGTCTTTAATTTTTCTTATGGGTAACAGTCGACTACACTAATTAACTCTAGATGTTATCAAAAACGACATGGTAGTTTTCAGTTAATGAATTCCATAGTCACTATTGCAAATGGTTGTTGTTTTTTGTTATCGGTGGAGCCTAAGCTTAGTACACCGCAAAACTCATGACTCGTTTGCTATTGATTACATTTCCTATGGTCAACCCGAGTATCTGCTGAAGATGATTGAGGTAAAATGTAACCACATAACGATCGAGGGTCTCCATTACTCCTCTATGCCATGAATTCAAGATTTTGCAAACAATATCTGGTCATTTTATCCCACCCGCCTTCATTCCGTGACGACGGAGTGCTTTCCTCTAGGTTCTGCATGAGGTCAACGTTCGCATGCTACTACTACAAAATTGCAACACAACAATAAACAAAATCACAATAGATAAAATTCTAACGTAAATTCTTATGATATCCATCAAGTAGTGTTAGCTCAACTACTCAATAGTCACAAACATAAATTCATACCATTTTCTTGTCCGTATTTATTCACCTTTTGTTTTAATTTTAGTTTTACTTTTTCCTTATTGTGTTACTTTATTGTACTTTATTTTGGGGGGAAATATGTAAATATCTTATCAAAGTATACGAACATATATCCATATGTCCATTATTTTTTCCATGTACAACAAATTAACTTATACAAAATGATTATTTAAATACAAACATTTAATTTCACACACACACACATATAGAGAGAGAGAGAGAAAGTCTATTTGTCATCCTGGATGAAGAATAAGTAATTCTTCACCCGGCGTAAACTCTCTCAAGACATGATTTTTGTTGGATGTTATAATTTTACCTCACACGCACCTCATAATCTTACCTCACCGACACATTTTAATCTTACTCCGCATGCGTTGAATTATCACCGATGTGTTATAATTTTACCTCACCTCATGCATGCATATCGTCATGCATGACATATTTGTTTCTCACGGTGAATGTTAAGAAGCCCTTAACTACACACCATAATATTACCTCACATGCATTTTGGTTCATACGGTGACTATAGGGTGCGTGAGGAGGTGGGGTGAAGAATAACAATTCTTCACCCTCGGTGACGAATATATATGACAAATGTTTCTTACCATCCGGTGGTAGTTACCACCACTTGAGTTTATACGCGTAATATGCAGTATATAAGACTATTTAGGTAGTATATATACTATTTTTTGGTAGTATGTATCGAATTTTGAGTATGCTCCTTTTTACATACAAATATACAAGTATTTCACAAATATAATAAAAACCATGGGCCAACTTGTAATTTTTTCACGAAACTCACTTTAAAATATCTTATATATAGTATAAGAATATATTTACAATGATAAAATAGTATATATACTATTAGATGATAGTATATGAGACATGTGGGGTAACTACCCCTGGATGATAGGATGCATTTTTCTATATATAATTTTTTTAAGGTACTAGAACGTGCGTTTTCATACCATGTAGAATTTTGAATTACTTAAACTTTTTTCGACAGTATGTTCTAATAAAAAATAGATTTTCCTTGAAAAATATGAAAAAACATGAAAGAGCTAGTGAGGCGTTTTAGCGACTATTAGATGCCGAGCGTGGAATAGGAGCTCTAGTCAATCAGGCAATTTTAAGAAAGTCAACTAGGCGGTACGGGAAGTTTGCATACTGGGCAAACTCGGAGCTTAGCTTGCTTCCTCACTCCTGTCTTGCATATGGTTGGGCCAATCGTTGGTTCTACGAACGAAAGAAACCCGTTGAAAATAAAAACACAGGGTGAAAAGAAGGCTCTTATACATTGCCTTCCACGTACGTCTCAAAAAATATTCACTGCCTTCTACGCCATGAAAGGATGTGGCGCTCATGCACCTGGTTCTTATGGCTCGGCCCAGCAAAAGACCTCACTGGTCTCACGCGCCTGGTCGCTCCCTCAGTTTCACGGCTTGTCTGGTCAACCGTTGGCCGGCTAGCTTTCAAGGAAATGTTTGCGCAAATTTGAAAGAAAAAAAAAGCATAAGGAATTCAATAGAAAATATTCATGTATTTAGGGGAAAATCATGAATTCAATAAAGTTCATGAATTCAAAATAAGTTCATAATTTTAACAACAATCATGTATTTGAAAAAGTTTAGAAATTCAGAAAAAGTTCATGGATTTGAAAAAGTAATCATGAATTTGAAAAATATTCATGTATTTAAAAAATGTTAAAGGATTTTAAAAAATCAAAATTTTGAAAAATCTTTCCGAATTTGTAATAGAATTTCATGGATAAAAAAAGAAAAGGGAAGCGGAAAAATAAAAAGGCAAAAAAATCCGTCCAAACCTCAGGAACCGCCCATGAACACCATGGAAAGCAGTACAGTGAAAACCCAATATGGCTCGGCCCACTACAAAAGGCATCGCAGAGGTTATGGGCGCTGCATACGGATTGCCCTATACCGGCACGACGGTGCTATAGATTCCAAATAAGGATTGGCGTGCGTGAGAGCTACGGAGTATATGTTGCCCGTACGCACTGCCCTATAACCGACACTATAAGTAAGTACTTATACTAAAGCGACAAGCTTTCTATTTTTCTGGTTTTTTGGACTTCTTTTTACCTTCTACTGTTCAATTATATGGCCGCTGTGAGCAGTGCTGATAAATAGTAACCATGTGTGAACGGCGACTACTTATAAACAATATTTCGATGTGAACCGTACTTATTTATGAACAGTGCTTCATGAAAAAATGTCTTCTTTTTATACGTACTTATCATTACAATTTTTATATTCCTAAAAGGAGATCTTCATGTATATTTTATTTCCCTTTTACACGTACAAGTAGTCTGATATTGTTATTATTATTATTCCTGTTCTACAAACTGTTGACATTGCCGCCTTTAATACAATTATGTTGTATTATATTTAGGCTCATGGATAATTACCTAAAGTGAAATGCTAATTTAATTTGATCTGATCTATAGATTGGCATGGCTCTTAATGATGATTAAGTGATCGTCCATTCGTTTCAATTTTACTACGAAGCTAAAATCCAATGATACATATAGCAACTTTGGTGGCAACTTTATTTTATTGTTTAAAAAGTTGTTGCTACAGTGCTTTGTATGCGATTTGTTTGGGAATTATTCGTCGTAGTTATTCTCGAAACAATAACTTTATATGCAACAGTGCATTTTATGATCAATGTTTGCATACCCATCGAATAAATCGGAATATAGCCATACACAATACCGAAAAGAACAGAACATTACTTTGTACGAACAATACCTGAAATGTAAACCGAAACAATCCTAACACAGTGCATCTACGTGAACAATAATCTAAGGAAATTACAAAAAAACTTGAGACATTTTTTATAAAAGAAATTAAGGATTGTTTTTCTCCTTATTATGGATTTTTTATATTACCTACTATTGAGAAATTATGTGGGGCGTATTAGACCTGTTGTAGGTCGATTTACCCCAGAAATATCTAGATTCGGGTCCCATCACTCACCGCTTATCTCGCTGGCACGTCACTCTTCATGAGATATCGTCGATCGCTTTCTCCTTCTAAGACAATTCTTTTCAGCGCCCTCCTCTCTCCTACCCTATCTCTTCCCCGATCCTTAATATGTTTTGTTTCTCTCGAAAGTAATCTGCAATAAATATAATTTGATATTTTAGAAAAAGTTACTCGGTCAATGTTTGACTATTATATTTCTTTATTAGGATATGTTCATGCAATCTGATCTTATTCATTTATCCATGTAAAGAGTGCAATATGTATAAATGAACCGAAACGTGCTACTACGATGTTTCAGTTCTCCACTGCATACTCCTATGGGGGGGGGGAGGTTCTTGGTTTTTCTTGCTACAATAAATACATCATTTTCCATAGTCATGCCACACAAAGTGTTTACTACGCCAACATACTTTAAAACCCACTAATCAAAGGTACTATATACGATATAAAAGCGCCTAAGCTTTGATCTTTCTTTTCTGTGACTTTTTGTTACTGCTACTGTGTGGAATTACTATTCCAGACAATGAACAGTATTACTATTCCAGTAAATGAACAATATCTGGAGCAGTGCATCCACGTGAACGAAATCTGAAATAATACATTCACACGAATAGTCATCCGAGTTACAAAACGGAACAGTACGCACGAAAAAACGGGAGTAGTGATCCGAACGGTGCATCCCCTCCCCGCGCGCATGAGTGAACATTGCCAAAACAGTAAACCCAAAACTATAAACCAAAACAACAGGCAAACTATAAAACCAGAACAGTAAACCCGAATAAGCTGAATCAACAAACCCAAATAAATTGGAAAAGCAGAAACAATCAACCGGCACATTGCCAAAACAATAAACCCAAAAATATAAACCAAAACAACAGGCAAACTATAAAACCAAAACAGTAAACCTGAATAGGCTGAATCAACAAACCCAAATAAATTGGAAAAGCAGAAACAATCAACCGGGGCAGAAAACCAATAAACCAATTGTTGGGAAACGTTGCATGGGAAACAAAAAATTTCCTATGCACACGCAAGATCTATCCATGGTGATGAGCATCTACGAGAGGAAGAGTGGATCTACATACTCTTGTAGATCGCTAAGCGGGAAGCGTTAAGAAACGCGGTTGGGGTAGTCGAACATCTTCGCGATCCAAATCGCCGAGCGTCCCGCGATCTCATCACGATCCGTCCGGCGATCCAATCATGATCCGTCCCGCGAACTCATCACGATCCATCCCGCGAACTCATCACGATCCGTCTCGCGATCTTGATCACGGTCCTTCCGATCTAGCGCCGAACGGACGGCACCTCCGCGTTCAGCACACGTACAGCTCGATGACGATCTCCGTCTTCTTGATCCAGCAAGAGGGAGCGAAGAGGTAGAAGAGTTCTCCGGAAGCGTGACGGCGCCGTGGCGATGGTGGTGGAGCAATTCCGGCAGGGCTTCGCCTAAGCATAGCAGAAAACCGATCTAGAGGAGAAACTATGCACTAGAGGAACGGGTAGCACATGGCTGAAAATCTTGTGCCAAAACCCTAAAACCCTCTAGTATATATAGGAGGAGAGGAGGAGGAGGCTTGGCTCCCAAGGAGCCAGCCCTTGGGTCGGCCGAACCAGGAGGGAGGAGTCCTCCTCCTCCACTCCTAGTAGGATTAGGACTCCTTCCTAATTCAGCCCTTTTTGCTTTTTTCCACCGTTTTCCTTTTGGGATTTTTCTTCCCAGCCACATGGGCCCTTTGTGGGACTTCCTCCAGCCCACTAAGGGCTGGTATTCATCCTCCCACAGCCCATGTAGCCTCTTGGGTCGAAATACCCCTCCCGATGGTCTCCCGGTACACTACCGGCACTCTCGGTACACTACCGATGAGCCCGAAACTTTTCCGGCGACCAAAGTAGGACTTCTTATATATCAATCTTTAGCTCCGGACCATTCCGGGGCTCCTCGTGACGTCCGGGATCTCATCCGGGACTCCGAACAACCTTCGGTCACCACCATACATAACTCTATACTACCGAAAAGTCACCAAACCTTAAGTGTGCAGACCCTGCGGGTTCGAGAACTATGTAGACATGACCGAGACACCTCTACGGTCAATAACCAATAGCGGGACCTGGATGTCCATATTGGTTTCTACATACTCTATGAAGATCTTTATCGGTCGAACCTCTATGTCAAGGATTCAGTTAATCTCGTATGATGTTCCCTTTGTTCTTCGGTATGTTACTTGCCCGAGATTCGATCGTCGGTATCTCCATACCTAGTTCAACCTCGTTACTGGCAAGTCTCTTTACTCATTCCGTAATACAAGATCCTGTGACTAACACTTAGTCACATTGCTTGCAAGGCTTATTGTAATGTTATATTACCGAGTGGGCCTTGAGATACCTCTCCATCACACGGAGTAACAAATCCCAGTCTTGATCCATGCCAAACTAACAGACACCCTCGGAGATACCTGTAGAGCACCTTTATAGTCACCCAGTTACGTTGCGACGTTTGATACACACAAGGTACTCCTTCGGTGTCAGTGAGTTGCATGATCTCATGGTCATAGGAACAAATACTTGACATGCAGAAAACAGTAGCAATAAACTGACACGATCATATGCTACATTTGTAGTTTGGGTCTTGTCCATCACATCATTCTCCTAATGACGTGATCCCGTTATCAAATGACATCTCATGTCCATGACTAGGAAACCATAGCCATCTTTGATCAACAAGCTAGTCTATTAGAGGCATACTAGGGACATGGTGTTGTCTATGTATCCACACATGTATCTGAGTTTCCGATCAACATAATTATAGCATGGATAATAAAAAATTATCATGAACAAGGAAATATGATAATAACCAATTTATTATTGCCTGATGGGCATATTTCCAACAGTCTCCCACTTGCACTAGAGTCAATAATCTACTTCACATCACCATGTGATTTGCATTGTTATGAATCTAACACCCAATGAGTTCTGGGGCTCGATCATGCTTTGCATGTGAGAGAGGTCTTATAGTCAAGAGTCTACGACATTCAGATCCGAGTGTACTTTGCAAATCTCTATGTCAAACTGTAAACATTGATACCACACTCCACTTGGTACTATTCCAAATGGCTGCTCCACTATACGTATCCGGTACTAAGAGTCATCCGGATTAGTGTTAAAGCTTGTATCGACGTAACTCTTTACGACGAACCCTTTATCACCTTCATAATCGAGAAACATTTCCTTAGTATTTTAGTCACTAAGGATAATATTGACCGTTGTCCAGTGATCCACTCCTGGATCACTCTTGTACCCCTTGACGGACTCATGGCAAGGCACACACAGGTGCGGTACACAGCATGGCATACTATACAGATCCTATGGCTAAGGCATAGGGGACGACGTTCGTCCTTTCTCTTTCTTCTGCCGTTGTCGAGCTTTGAGTCTCACTCAACTTCACACCTTACAAATCAGGCGAGAACTCTTTCTCTGACCGATCCACTTTGAACTCTTTCAAAATCTTGTCAAGGTATGTACTCATTGAAAGTCTCATCAAGCATCTTGATCTATCTCTATAGATCTTGATGCTCAACAATCAGGTAGCTTTATCCAGGTCTTCCTTTGAAAAACTCTTTTGAAACAACCGTTTATGCTTTCCAGAAATTCTACATCATTTCCGATCAACAATATGTCATCCACATATACTTATCAGAAATTCTATAGTGCTCCCACTCACTTTATTGTAAATACAAGTTTCTTGTAAATTTTGTATAGACTCAAAAACTTTGATCACCTCATCAAAGTGTATATTCCAACTCCGAGATGCTTGCTTCAGTTCATAGAAGGATCACTGAAGCTTGCATACCTTTTAGCATCCTTAGGACTGACAAAACCTTCTGGTTGTATCACATTCAACCTATCCTCAAGTAAACCGTTAAGGAAACGATGTTTTGACATCCATCTGCCAGATTTCATAATTGAAAAATGCAGCAACTGCTAACATAATTCCAACAGACTTTAGCATCGCTACGAGTGAGAAAGTCTCATCGCACTCAACTCCTTGAACTTGTTATAAACTTCTTTGCAACAAGTCGAGCTTTACAAATGGTGACATTTACCATGAGCGTCTGTCTTCATTTTAAACATCCATTCGTACTCAACGACCTGCCGTCCAACGAGCAAGTCTACCAAAGTCTATACTTGGTTTTCATACATGGATCCTTTCTCGGATTTCATGGCCTCTAACCATTTGTCAGAATCCGGGCCCATCATCGCTTCTCCACAGCTCGTAGGTTCATCGTTGTCCAACAACATGACCTCCAAGACAGGGTTGTTGTACCGCTTAGGTGCAGTACACATCCTTGTCGACCTATGAGGTTTGATAGTAACTTGATCCGAAGCTTCATGATCATCATCATTAACTTCCTCTTCAACTAATGTATGCTTGACAGAAACATCTTCCTGCGCTGCGCTACTCTCTGGTTGAACAAAGGTTCAAAAACCTCATCAAGTTCTATCTTCCTCCCACTCAATTATTTCGAGAGAAACTCTTTCTCGAGAAAGGACCCGGTTTTAACAACAAACACTTTATGCTTGGATCTGAGATAGAAGGTTTACCCAACTGTTCTTAGGGTATTCTATGAATATGCATTTGTCCGCTTTCGGTTCGAGCTCATTAGGTGAAAACCTTTTTCACATAAGTGTTGCAGCCCCAAACATTAAGAAATGACAGCTTAGGTTTGTATCAAACCATATGGTGTCACCTCAATGGATTTAGATGGTGCCCTATTTAAAGTGAATGTAGTTGTCTCTAATGCATAACCCCAAAATTATAGTAGCAAAACGATAAGAGACATCATAGCACGCACCATATCCAATAGAGCACGACTATGACGTTCGGACACACCATGACACTCTGGTGTTCCAGGTGGCGTGAGTTGTGAAACAACTTTCACATTGTCTAAAGTTGTATGCCAAACTCGTAACTCAGATAGTCACCTCCACGATCATATCGCAGACATTTTTATCTTCTTGTCACGATGATCTTAAACTTCACTCTGAATTTGATTGAACCTTTCAAACGATTCAGACTTGTGTTTCATTAAGTAAATATACACTATATCTACTCAAATCATCAGTGAAGGTAAGAAAATAATGATATCCATCGCACGCTACAAGACTCATTGGATTGCATACATCAACATGTATCATTTCTAATAAATCACTTGCCCGCTCCATCCATCTGGAAAAAGGGGTCCTTAGTCATCTTGCCCAAGAGGCATGGTTCACATGTCTCAACCGATTTGAAATCGAATGAGTCCAAAGGTCCATAAGCATCGAGTTTCTTCATGCGCTTTATACCAATATGACATTTAGCGGCAGTGCCACAAGTATGTGGTACTATAATTATTAACTTTGTATCTTTTGGCATCAATGTTATGAACATGTGTATTACTACGATCAATATTCAACAAACCATTCTCACTGGGTGCATGACCATTGAAGGTATCATTCATGTAAACAGAATAACCATTATTCTCTAACTTAAATGAATAATCATGTTGCAATAAACACGATCTAATCACGTTGATGCTCAACGCAAAACACCAAATAACATTTATTTAGGTTTGTCACTAATCCCGAAGGTAGAGAGAGCGTGCGATGTTGATCACATCAACCTTGGAAACATTTCCATCACACATCGTCACCTCACCCTTAGCTAGTTCTCCGTTTATTCCGTAGATTTTATTTCGAGTTACTAACATTTAGCAACCGAACCGGTATCCAATACCCAGGTGCTACTAGGAGTACTCGCAAGGTACACATCATTAACACGTATATCAAATATACTTATGTCGACGTTGCTAGCCTTCTTATCTACCAAGTATATAGGGTTGTTCCGCTTTAGCGACCGCTCTCCTCATAATCGAAGTACTTAGTCTTGGGTTTGGGTTCAACTTTGGGTTGCTTCACTAGAGCAGCAACTGACTTGCTATCCATGAAGTTTCCCTCCTTGCTCTTGCCCTTCTCGAAACTAGTGGTTTGACTAACCATCAACACTTGACTCTCCTTCTTGATTTCTACCTTCGCGGTGTCAAACATCGCGAACAGCTCAGAGATCATTATTTCTATCCTTGGCATTTTATAGTTCATCACCAAGTTCTAGTAGCTAAGTGACAGTGACTTGGAGAACTATATCAATCACTATCTTATCTGGAAGATCAACTCCCACTCGATTCAAGCGATTGTAGCACCCAGACAATCTGAGCACATGCTCAACGATTGAGCTATTCTCTTTCATCTTGCATACAAAGAATCTTGTTGGAGATCTCATATCTCACAACATGGGCACGAGCCTGAGATCCTAATTTCAGCTCTTAGAACATCTCATATGTTCCGTGACGTTTAAAACGTTTCGGAGCCTCAATTCTAAGCCATAATGCATGACGCACTAAACTATCAAGTAGTCATCAGAACGTGCCTGTCAGATGTTCACAACATCTACAGACGATGCTAGAGGGGTTGGCGCACCAAGCAGTGCATTAAGGACATAAGCCTTCTCTGCAGCAATGAGGACAATCCTCACATCACGGACCCAGTCCGCAATATTGCTACCATCATCTTTCAACTCTATTTCTCTAGGAACATATAAAAATTCAAGGGAGCTATAGCGTGATCTAGTAATCTACAACATAATTTTGCAAAGACACTACTGACTATGTTCATGATAATGAGTTCAACTAATCATATTACTTAAGAACTCCCACTCAAATTGACATCCCTCCGGTCATTCGAGTGATACATGATCCAAATTCACCAACTCAAGTCCGATCATCACGTGAGTTGAGGTGGTTTCAATGGTGAACATCATCATGTTGATCATATCTACTATATGACTCATGTTCGACCTTTCGGTATCTTGTGTTCCGAGGCCATGTCTGTACATGCTAGGCTCGTCAAGTTTATCCCGAGTGTTCTACATGTGCAACACTGGCTTGCACCTGTTGTATGTGAACGTAGAGTCTATCACACCCGATCATTACGTGGTGTCTCAACACGACAAACTTTCGCAATGGCGCACACTCGGGGAGAACACAATTTATCTTGAAATTAAAGTGAGGGATCACCTTATAATGCTATCGTCGTCCTAAGCAAAACAAGGTGCATAAAAGGATTAACATCACATGCAAATCATAAGTGACATGATATGGCCATGAACTTGTGCTTTTGATCTCCATCTTGAAAGCACCGGCATGATCTCCATCATCACCGGCATGACACCATGATCTCCATCATCTTGATCTCCATCAATGTTTTGCCATCGGGGTTGTCGTGCCCATCATGCTTGTACTACTATTGCTACCGTTTAGCGATAAAGTAAAGCATTACATAGCGCTTAATGATTGACACGCAGGTCATACAATAATTAAAGACAACCCTATGGCTCCTGCCGGTTGCCGTACTCATCGACATGCAAGTTGTGATATTCTATACAACACATGATCATCTCATACATCACATATATCACATCATGTAATTGGCCATATCACATCACAACATACCCTGCAAAAACAAGTTAGACGTCCTCCAATTGTTGTTGCATGTTTTACGTGGCTGCTACGGGTATCTATCAAGAACAATTATCACCTACGCAAAGCCACAACGGTGATACATAAGTTGCTTTTCAACCTTCTCAAGGACCGCCTTTGTCGAATCCGATCCAACTAAAGTAGGAGAAATAGACACCTGCCAGCCATCTTTGTGCAACGAAGTTACACGACAGTCGATGGAACCGGTCTCTTGTAAGCGTACGAGTAAGGTTGGTCCAGGCCGCTTCATCCCACAATACCGCTGAACCAAAACACGACCAAGGGAGGAAGCAATCTAAGAATCAATGCCCACAAACTCTTTGTGTTCTACTCGAGATCTCATCTACACATAGACCTAGCTCATGATGCCACTGTTGGGGAGCGTTGCATGGGAAACAAAAAATTTCCTATGCACACGCAAGATCTATCCATGGTGATGAACATGTACAAGAGGGAGAGTGGATCTACATACCCTTGTAGATCGCTAAGCGGGAAGCGTTAAGAAACAAGGTTGGTGTAGTCGAACATCTTCGCGATCCAAATCGCCGAGCGTCCCGCGATCTCATCATGATCCGTCCGGTAATCCAATCATGATCCATCCCGCAAACTCATCACGATCTGTCTCGCGATCTTGATCACGGTCCTTCCGATCTAGCGCCGAACGGACGGCACCTCCGCGTTCAACACACGTACAGCTCGATGACGATCTCCGCCTTCTTGATCTAGCAAGAGGGAGCGGAGAGGTAGAAGAGTTCTCCGGTAGCGTGATGGCACCGCGGCGATGGTGGTGGAGCAATTTTGGCAGGGCTTCGCCTAAGCACTGCAGAAAACCGATCTAGAGGAGAAACTATGCACTAGAGGAACGGGTAGCACGTGGCTGAAAATCTTGTGCCAAAACCCTAAAACCCTCTAGTATATATAGGAGGAGAGGAGGAGGAGGCTTGGCTCCCAAGGAGCCAGCCCTTGGGTTGGCCGAACCAGGAGGGAGGAGTCCTCCTCCTCCACTCCTAGTAGGATTAGGACTCCTTCCTAATTTAGCCCTTTTTGCCTTTTTTCCACCTTTTTCCTATTGGGCTTTTTCTTCCCAGCCGCATGGGCTATCGTGGATTTATCACGGCAGATGTCCGGGTGAACGGACTTGGATTCGAGGCCATCGCTAACGTGATGGACTCAAAGGGGTTGATTAGGACAAAGGACACGAGTTTACCCAGGTTCGGCCCCTCAAGTCGAGGTAATAGCCTACCTCCTGCTTGTTCTTGTATTGCTTGTTGTATCGATTACAAGGGAGCTAAAGCTTGACCTAGTTCTCGATCACCTGATCTCTAAGTCACCCCGGGTTTGCCTTTATATAGGAGGTCAGGACCACGGGTCTTTACAATTGTCTAACCGAGTCTCATTGTCTATCCGAGTCTTCCTCTATCTTCTTGTCCAAGCTGTCCCCGAGCGGCTTACACGCCCGGGTCTCCTCCGTCCGGGCCACCTTGCGGCCCACACCTTGAGACGCTTATCTTCCTGGGTCGTAGACTTCACGGCTCACCCTTGGGCCGGCTCACGAGCCATCAATGTGACCCGAAACCATAATGGCGGGTCATATTGCGGGGTTATATCCCCAACATTAGGCCCTAGGTTGAATTGAGCTTGCTCACTTCATCCCTTTCTTCTGCTCTTCGGAGAGTCGCCCGGTGATGACCCGGCGTGATGTCACGTGGTCCCTGCAAGAAAGATCCGCTGACGTACCATCGAATCTTTTATTAAATGGTCAGCCTGAAAATCGAGGCGTCCGCCTCGGTCAAATGGTTTCCGTCGCCTAGATTTTCATGCACGCGTTGTCTTCTCTTTAAATATGACCTGTTGCGGGTGGAAACTTTCCTTCTCCCACTCACCCTTCATCGTCCTCCTCTCGTCGTCTCCGCTCCAGCACTCCCTGCTTCGGCGCTTTCTTCGCATCGTCATCAACCAGGCCGCTGCATCAACCTGTGTCGATCCAGAGCTTCTTCCGCGTCCGCCGTCCCATCATCGGTATGCCCAAGCTCCTCCTTAGATCCATCGCCGCCATGGTAGGGTTTGTGGAAGCTCCACCGCCGCTGCTCGGGCTTCGCCAGCACCATCGTTGGTGTACTCCCAACGTTGTTGACGCCTTTAACGCGTGTCCCTGCCGCGCCGCCGCGTACGGGGCATCCGTACGCAATGTGTAGATCCGTCGTGGCTCTATTTTCTTTCTTCTGCTTCACCTGTTCGTTGCTAGGTAGAAAATAAGAACATTTCTTCCTGCTTTTGTAGATCCGTAATTGTAGCGGTAGTTTGCGAAACCTGTTTTCAGGACTTAGCCGATTTTCGCTCCTCCTTTCCTTGTTGAACCGCCAGGCCTCTCCGGCTCTCATCAGCCGGACTATGGCATAGTATTTGTAGAGCCCTTAAAATTGTAAGCCGTCACAGATATCTGCTTGCTGTTAACTCGCCGCGTATTTAATTTTGCACAGTCTTTAAGCCGCCAGTATGTCTCGCGCCTCCAACTCATGCAACTGGGTCGGGTCTTGCATCACGGAAGAGTACTTAACGGATTTTGTTGGCGCGGGCACTCTTCCTTCCAAGGAGGTCCTTCATTGGCGGGTTCCAGGTGACGAAACACGGCCCTCTCCCCAAAAAGGAGAGGTAGTAGTTTTCTCTGACCATATCGAGCGAGGATTCGTGCCACCCGGCTCGAAATTCTTCCGTGATGTTCTTCACCTATACAAGCTTCATCCTCAAGACTTGGCCCCCAACTCCGTTTCAAACATATGCAATTTCCAAGTGCTCTGCGAAGTCTACCTGCAAATCAAGCCGTCTGTGGGTTTGTTTCGAGAGTTCTTCTACGCCAACCGCCAAACTGAAATGAAAGGCGGTCCGAGTTTGGAGCTTGGCGGTATTTCCATTCAACGACGCAGAGACATCATCTTTCTGGCTACGCAGATGCCGAGTCATCCGAAGGATTGGAACAAGACTTGGTTCTACTGCAAGGACACCTCTCCTGAGAATGAGCGCCCATTGCCGGGTTATCGTCCCTCCCAGCTCAGGACAGATTCAGAACTTCCTGGTCGGCTCTCAGCTTCGGAGCGTGCCAGGTATGAGCCGGCTCATGCCAAGATCAAGGCACTCATGGCCAATGGTTTAACTGGATTGGATTTGATCCGCTGCTGGATTTCTTGGCGGATCATGCCCTTAAGCCATAGAAGCCAGCTTATGTGTGAATATGAAGGCAAGTATGACAACTCCTTATGATTCAGTCAATCAACCCTGACAGAGGATGACATCACCACTATCATCCGGAGCCTTGTCCATGAAGCCTCCGGCTCATGCAGCGCCGTTGGCCTGACGCCTTTTAGCGTCAACAATCCGGCTCCAGATGTAAGTCAATTTCTTTCCATCCGTCTCTTGGATTTTTCTTTGTACCTTGCTGATCTATTACTCTTCTCCAGTTTATTTTCGCAGGCTAACTCTGATTTCTGGAAGAAGGAATACGTCCCTCCTTCGAAGAAGCTCAAGAAGAAGGCTCCAGCCAAGAAGCCAAAGAGACGCCCCGCGAGAGGAATGGTTTGACCCGCCACCATCATCCAGCTCAGAGGTAAATTTTTAGTTGTCTGTTTGATACTTTTCCTTCCTGTTTTACCAATGCTTGTTTTACTCATAGGATGACGTGGAGACCAGTCATGCCAATGCCCCTAAGGTAAACTATGTTTCTTCCGGCTCAGAGTATTTTGTCCCCCGAAAGCCGCGGCGGGTCATCAGAAAAGTTCCTCTTTCTCATCCTCTCGCTTATCTGGCTCCCGACTTTCTTTTGAAAAAGCAACAACAGGCTGAACGTCGCCAGACCCGGAGCGCCGGCTCCACTGAGCTTATGTCCGGCTTGCCGAACTCGCCGGCTCCGAAGAAACGCCCCGCAGAGGTATGTGCTCCTGTTTGATTCATTTCTCTTTATAACCTTGGTGCTGTCTCATCTTTCTTAAATTTCATCTCAGAAATCGCCCTCTTCCGGCGACTCTTCGGTGATCGCTCTGCTGCCTCCCAAGATCAACCCGTTGTAAGTGTTTTCCACCATAACATCCGGTTCTTTGTAGGGTAGTAATATCCTTTGGATTCTGATCTTTCTATCTTGCAGTGCTCAAGCAAGTGTCGGAAGACCAACAAGCCCTCCCCCGGCCTTGCTGCTCAAGAGCCGGAGCAAGAACAACCGGAGGAGCCACAACCGGATGTAGATTCGCCAATTGCCTTCACTGAGCCGGCTGCTGAAGATATCATCCCGGAGAGCCCTCTAAGGGGTCTTCGAAACCGCCAAGTCCTGCCAAGACCACTGCAACTCCGGAAGTCGCGATCACCGGTTCTGCTCCTCAGTCTCCTCCAGCTCACGTGCTGACCAGGCATAAAGAGTCGGCCGAGGCCTCCAAGAAGCTGGCCTTCGACTCTTCTTTTGAGAAGATGACAGTCGAAGAACTCCACGCCGGGTATACGAACCGGCTTTCCACCAACCGAGATCTAGAACTTCGGTTGGTCAACTTAATGAAGCTAAAATATGAGGTACTCCTCCTCTTGCTATAACCTTACTTAGCCCCCAAGGGTCGGTTCAATTCTAGCTTAAGAGTTGAACCGGGTCTTTTCTGATCCTCTGTAGAAAATCCAAATCATTGCCCCAAGGGCCGACTCAAACTTGATAAAGTTGAGTCGGAGCTTTAATGTAGATAGCCTGAAGAACCACTTGTAGCCCCCAAGGGCCGACTCAAACTTGATAACGTTGAGTCGGAGCTTTTATTATAAGTCAATTTGAAGAGCCATATTGTAGCCCCCAAGTTCCGGATTAACTTTGATGAAGATGAGACAAAACTGTATTGGTTTCTCGAAGATCAAATATACATTAGCCCCCAAGTGTCAAACATATTGCTTGCAATCTGCTTGAGACTTGTATAACTTTGTCTTTAACCTTCATCATTTGATACGATTTCCATTCTGGCGACTTATTCTATATTTTTGATATGTCACAGGAAGCCTTAAATGAAGCCGGGTCGCAATTGATGGACCTGAAGACCAACCTGGCGGCTCAACAAGAGGCCTGCAGCGTCGCCGATGAGAAGTGTCGGCTTCTCTCTGAGGAGCTGGCCACAATCAAGGCCGATTTTTTTGCTCTTAAGGAGTCAGCTGAATATGAGAAGACTGCTTTGACCCAATGGGCGGATGACGCCGACCAGCGGCTGATAGCTGTGGTAGATGAACTCCAAGGCTTGAAGCGCCACATAAGCAAGATGTCAGCCGCCCTCTTTGGTAAGCTTCTGATAACTTTGTGTTTCCAATGGCTACAACTTTACTTAGACTGGCGACTCATCTGAATTGTTCGGTTTATACAGGTCCTAGGAGCTGGCAGTTGGCTTCTGATAGCCTGCTGCCGTTGAAGGCCATCTATACCTTAACTGAGCAGTTGTACTGTGGTGCAATCTGCACTATCAAGGCCGTGCAATATAAGGATAAAATTCCGGCGACTCTCAGGGGTGTTTTAGAGCTCTTCTCCCCATGCCTAAGGAAATCGCCGAGCTCAAGAAATCAGCCGCCCGCCAAGGGGTCATTGCGGGCATCAGCCGGGCTTTGGGCTTTGCTCCGGGTCTAACAGCCGCCGAGATGATGGAGGGCTTCCCTTCAAGGAAAGATGACGGCTCAAAGTTTACTGATGCTGACTACAGCCGGTGTATGAAGGAGTCCCGGGTGTTAGCTTCTGTCTTGGCGGAGGAGGTTGATCTATCAACTTATCAAGCAACCTATGACCCGGAGCAGAAGAGAGTCTGTGGTCCTTTGTACGAGTGCAAATACTTGACGCCTGCTCAGAGTAAGGACCTCTTTGCTCCAAATCTTGACCCGTCACCTTATTTCGAAGGCTCTTTTGTGGCTCTAACGAACTGCAACTGGGATTTGGACAACCTCCAGATCAGGGCCACAGAAGAGACAGCGCAGGATGACCCGTCAACTAATTAGCTTCCACTTTAAGAACCTGTATCAGCTTAACCCGCCGTGTGACGGCTGAAAAACTTGTCTGAAAGTTTGATCTCCTCTGGGAGTGTAATAGCTAGATGAAACTTGTCATGATGTTTCTATAAGATGATCCGGCTTGTGGCCACCATTTGTCTCTGTATGCTTTGAATCATTTAGACTTGCCTTGTCATCATAGAACACACCTGTAGCTGAGAGTAGGTAAACTGCACCCAGAGGCGATGACTCCCTTTTGGTGATTGCGGCTAATCTGGTCAACCGGATATGGCATAAAGCCTGGCCGATAAGGCATTTAGAAGATACACCTGGAGGTAATAATATGGCATAGACGCCGGCGGATAAGCATTAGAAGTTGTACCCGAAGGTAAGAAGCCGCCCTCGCCACGGCTAACTTTCCTTAGCCAAATTTTTATAAGAACAACTAATAGGCGTTAGAAGCTGCACCCGAAGGTAAGAAGCCGCCGTTCACCGCAGCTAAGTTACCTTAGCTGTTTTTACAAGAACAACTAATAGGCATTAGAAGCTGTACCCGAAGGTAATAAGCCGCCGTTCACCGCAGCTAATTTACCTTAGCTGTTTTTACATGGCCTTATGCCGGCTAATAGGCATTAGAAGCTATACCCGGAGGTAATAAGCCGCCATTTGCGGGTCATGAGATGTTAGCTACCCGTCGGTAAAAAACCTCTCATAACCGCGGCTAAACTGGTTAGCCGGAGATGGCATAAAGCCGGCTGATAGGGTGTTAGAAGCGATACCCGTCGGTAAGAAGCCCCCCTCAGCAATACAGCATGACCCGCCGGCGGATAGGCATTAGAAGCTGTACCCGAAGGTAAGAAGCCGCCCTCGCCACGACTAATTTACCTTAGTAGGTTTGTTTTGTGGCCGAAATGCCGGCTTAATAGGTGTCAACCACCGTTCAGCAATACGACGCAAAGCGCCGGCGGATAGGCGTTAGAAGCTGTACCGGCTAAAGGTAGGAAGCCGCCCTCGCCGTGACTCATTTTTCTGAGCTGGATTTTGTGGCATAATGCCTGGCTAATAGGCATCTACTGCCGTTCGCCGACCTCAGTTGATGTATCAACCGGAATATTGTTTAATCTTCTCTCATACGAGGATATGTGAAACAACAAAGGCTTCTTTATTTATACATCCATGATATGTACAATGATAGTGTACAATGGTGGGTCTCGATACCCTTTAAGTGAAATAGGGCCGGAGATGCACGATGTTCCATGGCCGACGGGTCTCCTGACCCGCCATATCTGAGTCGTTTCGAATATCAATGAGATAATATGACCCGTTGTTGATATTTCTGCTAACCACAAAGGGTCCTTCCCATGGAGGTGACAGCTTATGCATATTTGTCTGGTCTTGAATCAGACGGAGCACCAAGTCGCCCTCCTGGAATGTCCGGGTCTTGACCCTGCGGCTGTGATAGCGGCGCAGGTCTTGTTGATAAATCGCCGATCGGGCCGCTGCTAACTCTCGTGCCTCTTCCAAAGCATCCAATGCGTCTTGGCATGCCGTCTCGTTGTCTGTCTTAACATAAGCCTCCACCCTTGGCGAGTCATGTTGGATGTCACTGGGTAAGACGGCCTCGGTGCCGTACACCATAAAGAAGGGCGTGAAACCCGTGGACCTGTTAGGGGTGGTTCTGATGCTCCATAAGATGGAGGGTAATTCTTCGACCCAACACCCGGGCGTCCGTTGCAAAGGAACCATAAGCCGCGGTTTAATCCCTCTTAGAATTTCCTGATTGGCGCGCTCCGCCTGACCATTGGACTGTGGATGTGCCACAGCTGAAATATCAAACCGGATATGCTTTTCGTCATAGAATTTCTTCATAGCCCCCTTGGATAGATTTGTACCATTGTCAGTAATGATGCTGTGCGGGTAACCAAAACGGTAGATCAGCTTCTTAATAAATAGAACCGCTGTAGCCGCATCACATTTGCTGACCAGCTCTACCTCTACCCACTTGGTAAATTTGTCAACCGCCACCAGGAGGTGCGTTTTCTTGTCCTTGGATCTCTTGAAGGGCCCGACCATGTCCAGCCCCCAGACCGCAAACGGCCAAGTGATTGGTATCATCCTCAGTTCTTGAGCTGGAACATGAGCACGCCGGCCAAATTTCTGACAGCCGTCACACTTACGGACTAAATCCTCTGCATCCTTGTGAGCCGTTAACCAGAAGAACCCGTGCCGAAAAGCCTTGGCCACCAAAGATTTCGAGCCGGTGTGGTGTCCACAATCACCAATCATTCAAGATCTGCCGGCCCTCCTCTAGTGAAACACAACGTTGAAAAACCCCTGTTACACTGCATTTATGCAGCTCACCATTAACTATCATCATGGATTTAGAGCGTCGGGTGATCTCTCTGGCTAGGTCTTCATCCTCAGGTAACTCGCTCCGGGTCAAATAGACCAAATAAGGAATCGTCCAATCGGGAATAGCATGCAGAGCCGCCACCAATTCTGCCTCCGGGTCAGGAACAGCCAAATCTTCCTCTGAAGGTATCGTGACAGTCGGATGGTGTAAGACATCCAGAAAGACATTAGGCGGCACCGGCTTACGTTGGGAACCTAGCCATGATAAAGCATCAGCCGCCTCGTTCTTGCGACAATCAATGTGATCTACCTGATACCCTTTGAAGTGACCCACAATAATATCAACCGCCTGCCTATAAGCCGCCATCTGCGGGTCTTTGGAGTCCCAAGTGCCAGAAACTTGCTGAGCCACAAGATCTGAATCGCCCAAACACCTGATCCGGCTCAAATTCATCTCCTTGGCTAATCTAAGACCATGAAGCAAAGCCTCGTACTTAGCCGCATTGTTAGTGCAGGGAAACATCAGCCGGAGCACATAACAAAACTTGTCACCCTTTGGGGATGTCAGGACAACCCCTGCTCCAGACCCCTCCAACTGCTTGGATCCATCAAAGTGTATAGTCCAGTATGTGTTATCCGGCTTTTCTTCGGGAGCTTGACACTCTGTCCAATCATTTATGAAATCCACCAAAGCTTGGGATTTGATCACCGTGCGAGGAACATACTTTAAATTAAGAGGTCCCAGCTCTAAGGCCCACTTAGCAATCCTCCCCGCGGCTTCTCTGTTCTGGATAATATCCCCCAACGGAGCAGAATTGACCATAGTTATCTGATGCCCTAGAAAGTAGTGCTTTAACTTGCGGTTGGCCATAAAAACCTCGTATACCAGCTTCTGCCAATGCGGATATCCTTGCTTAGATTCTGCTAGGACCTCACTAATATAATAAACCGGCCTTTGCACAGTATACTCCTTCCCAGCCTCTTTGCGCTCGACCACAATTGCAACGCTGACTGCCCTGTTGTTAGCCGCCACGTAAAGGAGCAACGGTTCTTTCTCAGCCGGAGCGGCTAACACTAGCGGCTCAGCCAGCTGTTTCTTAAACGCCTCAAGTGCTTCACCCGCCGCTTTGCTCCAGACAAACTTGTCTGTATTCTTCATCATCTGATATAAAGGAATAGTCTTCTCTCCAAGGCGGCTTATGAACCGGCTCAACGCAGCAATCCGCCCTGCCAGGCGCTGAACGTCATTAATACACGCCAGCTCTCCTAGAGAAGTAATAGCCTTGATTTTCTCCGGGTTAGCCTCGATGCCACGCTCAGAGACCAAGAAACCCAAAAGCTTTCCTGCTGGAACCCCAAAGACACACTTGGTCGGGTTAAGCATCATCTTGTAGACCCGGAGATTGTCAAAGGTTTCCGTTAGGTCCTCCAAAAGAGTCTCCTTCTTTATGGATTTGACTACGATGTCATCCACATAAGCATGAACATTTCAGCCAATTTGACTGTGAAGGCAGTTCTGTACGCACCGTTGATAAGTCGCCTGGGCACTCTTGAGCCCGAAAGGCATAGAGACATAACAGAACGCCCCAAAGGGTGTAATGAATGCCGTCTTCTCCTGGTCTTTCATTGCCATCTTGATCTGATGATAATCGGAATAAGCATCCAGGAAGCATAAGCTTTCACATCCTTCTGTAGCATCAATGATCTGATCAATACGTGGAAGGGCAAAGGGATCAGCCGGAAAAGCCTTGTTAAGGTCCGTGTAATCCACACACATACGCCATGTGCCATTCTTTTTGAGCTCCAGCACTGGGTTAGCTAACCATTCTAGGTGAAAAACTTCAACAATAAAACCTGCAGCCAAGAGTCAGGCAACTTCTTCCCCAATAGCCTTGCGTCTCTCCTCATTGAACCGCCGCAGAAACTGTTTGATCGGCTTAAACTTTGGATCCACATTAAGGTTGTGCTCAGCGAATTCTCTCGGTACACCTAGCATGTCAGAGGGCTTCCATGCAAAGATGTCCCGATTCTCACAGATGAATTCGATGAGCGTGCTTTCCTATTTGGGATCCATATGAGCTCCAATGATGAACTGCTTAGATGAGTCGCCCGGATTGAAATCTACTGCCTTGGTATCATCTGCTGAAAACTTGAGGGGCGGCTCAACCTCCGTGGTTGGCTTTTTCAGGGGGGTCATATCCTCCGGATCAACATTCTCCTTATAAAACTTAAGCTCTTCCTGGGCGCAACTGGACTCTGCGTAAGCCGCATCTCCTTCTTCACACTCAATAGCCGTGTTTCGGTTACCATGAACGGTGATGGTACCATTTAATCTAGGCATCTTGAGCTGTAAGTAAACATAACAGGGCCGAGCCATGAACTTAGCATAAGCCAGCTGTCCAAACAAGGCATGATAAGGGCTCTTGATCTTAACCACCTCAAACCATAAGGACTCCACTTTGTAGTTGTATTCATCGCCAAAAGCCACTTCCAAAGAAATCCTGCCCACCGGATGCGCCGACTTACCCGGCACCACACCATGAAAAACAGTGGACGAAGGTTTTAAGTCCTTGTCGAGCAACTTCATCCGCCGGAAGGTGTCATAATAAAGGATGTTTATGCTGCTGCCGCCATCCATGAGCACCTTGTTCAACATATATCCACCCACTTTGGGGGTAACAACCAAAGCCAGCCGCCCCGATTCATCAACGTGTGCCGGGTGATCTTCACGGCTCCATGTTATGTCATATTCAGACCACTTTAGATACTGTGGAAGAGCCGGTGTAACCGCATTGATCGCCCGTTTTCGCAACTTCTGGTCCCGTCTATTGAGACTAGTCGTGAAGACGTGGTACTGCCCGGAGCTGAGCTGCTTCGGGTTACTCTGAAAACCGGACTGATTCCACTATTGCTACTTTTGTTGATTATTATTACCAGAGTGCAGCTGCTGTCCCCCGTGATTATCCTGACCCGGATGACCGGATGCCGAACCGCCAGAACCAAATCCGGCTCTTGACCCGCCATGTCCTGGGCCGCCTGGTGGGCCGCCACCGCGATGGTTAGGTTGTGTGACATACCGCTTGAACTTTTGCATAAAAGAACAACTCTCCCATGTATGATTTGTCGGCCTATAGGCAAACTGTGATTCGGACAAGGTCACTTAAGCAACTCTTCCATGTTCGAGGAAAAATTATCCCTGCCCGAGGGCGGTCCAAACCTCCTGTTGCCCTTGGGATGATTCTGCTAGGCATTTGTGTTGGCCACCAACTCTGATGCTACTTCTGGATTCTTGCCCTTACTCTGGCTACCATTGTTCACCGCACCCTTGCCTTGGTTGCCCTTCTTGCCTTGACTAGCCTTTTCCTCATCAAAACCCGGATCCTTCGTGCTGTCTGAGTCGGCGTACTTCATGAGAGCCGTCATGAGCTCTCACATGTCCTGACACGTACGCTTGAGTCGGCCAAGTTTCTGTTTTAGAGGAATAAAGTGGCAGTTCTTCTCTAAGATCAACACCGCTTGAGCCGCCGTGATATGCTCTGATGAGTGAATAATTGTCGAGACCCGCCGTACCCAATGATGAGCCGACTCGCTCTCCTGTTGGACACAGTGATCAAGATCCACAATAGTCATAGGCTGCTTGCACGTCCCTTGAAAGTTTTTAATGAATCAAGCCCTGAGCTCTGCCCATGAATTGATGGTATTAGGTGGTAACCCCTTTAGCCATGTACAAGCGGGGTCTTCAAGCATCATGACAAAATACTTGGCACAAACTGCCTCACTAACATCCAGCATCTCCATGGCCAGTTCATAGCTTTCCACCCAGGCCTCTGGGGGTAAATCAGCGGTGTAGTTTGGGACCTTGCGGGGACCTTTGAAGTCTTTCGACAACCGCTCACTCCGGAGAGCCGGCGATAGACATGGCAGCCCTCCCGTCCTGGGGGTTACTCCTGCCCCTACGGAAACGGAAGGTTTGGGCTCCTGGTAAGCCGGCCTAGCTGGCGCCTCTCGTGGGCTTCTTGCGTGGTTTACACATGCTTGTGTATCTCTTCGCAGTCGGTGACTCATTGGAATCTCTCTGTGACGGTTGCTACTGGAACCTGCTGGTGACTCGTAGCGCCGGCTAAAACTACGGCTAGGAAGAGGGGTTGAATGGACGCGGCTCCGGCTATGAGCGTATCTCTCCTGCTGGGCCATGGCCGTGTGGAAGTACCCGATGGCATTCCGCACATCCTCTACAAAGGGTGCTTCATCCGGGATAGGGATCGTCTCAAGCCGGGTGGCAGCTGCTACCATATTCTCGGCCGGGTTAGAATAATGACCCGCCGGCGTTGGAAAGCCCCCAGGTGAAGTTTGGTTACGTTGGGCCGGATGAGTCGCCGGCCGTTCCGTTGGGCGGATCTTGACGCACCCGCGGATTGCCCCGCACCAGGGGTATTAAAGAGGTTCCTCGTTTCATAATGCTCTGGTAGACGGGACTGATGCCTCCTCTGGTGTACCACCGCTGCTGACATTTACTCCAGCCCTAGACGGAAAGCATTTGTCTTGATACGTTCTGCCTCTTCTTCCATCCGGACCTTCAGCTCAGCCATCCTTTGTCGTTCCTCTGCCATCCGACCCTTGATCCTTGCAATCTCTAGATTCCGAGCTGCTTGATTATCTAGTGTGACTTCAGTGGCCATGAGAGCCGCGAGTTTATCCATTAGCTCCACAAGAACTTGAGCCGGCGGCAGCGGGTTATCACCCAAAGTGGCGGCTCCCGCGGCTGCCCCGCCATGAACACCGCCGCATGAACCGGAGGTTTCATAACATCCGACTCAAAGCCATCCGACTCAGGGTATGCATCGTCGTAGCCCCCAAGGCCACCGTTGCGGAGCTGGTACACTGATTCTGTTTCTCCACTTGAAGATTCATCTTCTGAATAAACAAGGGTTTCCTGTGACCCGGATGCTTCCAGATCCATACCTTGAGTGAAGCCTACAAAGACATGCCTCTAACCCAGATTGGCGCGGGCAGGCCGCACCTTACTTGCAGATCGGAGACGCCGAGCTGGCTCGACGATGTTGGTGCAGACGTCCGGCCCGGGTGTAGATCCATCAGCCTTTCCGATGAAAACGTGGATCCCGCCGAACGGAATCCGGAATCCATACTCCACGGACTCGGCGTCAAGCCCCCAGCCGGCATCGTCGACGTAGAACCGGCCGCGGCGACTCTTGCTCATCCTTCCGACCACGTATCCCTCGAGCCCTGGGAGAGAGCCCTTTGAGAACTCAACACTACCAAGCGCAAGCCCCACGGTGGGCGTCAACTGTCGTGGATTTATCACGGCAGATGTCCGGGTGAACGGACTTGGATTCGAGGCCATCGCTAACGTGATGGACTCAAAGGGGTTGATTGGGACGAAGGACACGAGTTTACCCAGGTTCGGCCCCTCAAGTCGAGGTAATAGCCTACGTCCTACTTGTTCTTGTATTTCTTGTTGTATCGATTACAAGGGAGCTAAAGCTTGACCTAGTTCTCGATCACCTGATCTCTAAGTCGCCCCGGGTTTGCCTTTATATAGGAGGTCAGGACCACGGGTCTTTACAATTGTCTAATCGAGTCTCATCGTCTATCCGAGTCTTCCTCTATCTTCTTGTCCAAGCTGTCCCTGAGCAGCTTACACGCCCGGGTCTTCTCCATCCGGGCCACCTTGCGGCCCACACCTTGAGCCGCTTATCTTCCTGGGTCGTAGACTTTACGGCTCACCCTTGGGCCGGCTCACAAGCCATCAATGTGACCCGGAACCTTAATGGCGGGTCATATTGCGGGGTTATATCCCCAACATGGACCCTTTGTGGGACTTCCTCTAGCCCACTAAGGGCTGGTATTCATCCTCCAACATCCCATGTAGCCTCTTGGGTTGAAATACCCCTCTCGATGGTCTCCCGGTACACTACCGACACTCCCGATACAATACCGATGAGCCCAAAACTTTTCTGGCGACCAAAATAGGACTTCCTATATATCAATCTTTACCTCCGGACAATTCCGGAGCTCCTCGTGACGTTCGGGATCTCATCCGGGACTCCGAACAACCTTTGGTCACCACCATACATAACTCTATACTACCGAAACATCACCAAACCTTAAGTGTGCAGACCCCGCGGGTTCGAGAACTATGTAGACATGACCGAGACACCTCTACGGTCAATAACCAATAGCGGGGCCTGGATGTCCATATTGGTTCCTACATATTCTACGAAGATCTTTATCGGTCGAACCTTTATGTCAAGGATTCAGTTAATCCCGTATGATGTTTCCTTTGTTCTTCGGTATGTTACTTGCCCGAGATTCGATCGTCGGTATCTCCATACCTAGTTCAACTTCGTTACCGGCAAGTCTCTTTACTCGTTCCGTAATACAAGATCCCGTGACTAACACTTAGTCACATTGCTTGCAAGGCTTATTGTGATGTTGTATTACCGAGTGGGCCCCGAGATACCTCTCCGTCACACGGAGTAACAAATCCTAGTCTTGATCCATGCCAACCCAACAGACACCCTTGAAGATACCTGTAGAGCACCTTTATAGTCACCCAGTTACGTTGCGACGTTTGATACACATAAGGTACTCCTCCGGTGTCAGTGAGTTGCATGGTCTCATGTCATAGGAACAAATACTTGACATGCAGAAAACAGTAGCAATAAACTGACACGATCATATGCTACGTTTGTAGTTTGGGTCTTGTCCATCACATCATTCTCCTAATGACGTGATCCCGTTATCAAATGACATCTCATGTCCATGACTAGGAAACCATAGCCATCTTTGATCAACGAGCTAGTCTATTAGAGGCACACTAGGGACATGGTGTTGTCTATGTATCCACACATGTATCTGAGTTTCCGATCAACACAATTATAGCATGGATAATAAACGATTATCATGAATAAGAAAGTATGATAATAACCAATTTATTATTGTCTCTAGGGCATATTTCCAACACCAATAACAGTAACCCCAAACAATAAACCAGAATAGTAAACACAAATAAAGAGGAACAATAACCGACATATCACACGAAATATCAGGTCTTATGGGAAAACGTTCATCATAACCTTCTAGCTCCAGTTCCATTAAGCAGTAATATGCATCCAAGCCCAACTAAACAATCTTCTTCCACCTATTTACCACCAACTGATGAAACATATATATAAGAAGAAAACAAGGTATAGACAGTTAAAGTATAGTTTACAAAGCAACTAAGAAACAATACAACACTGATTCTGCTTCCATTATTGAATGTCGTTAGGCCTCACATACGGAAGAAGTTTCACAAGGACAAAAAGGGCAAAGCACTAATGATTTACCCACATGCAACAATGTAAAAAAAAGATTTTCAATTTGTTGCACCGTACTTAGAATGATTTGTTTTGCACCGCACATGTATTATTTAACTATTTACCATAAATAATCACTGTCTTCCAAAACTTCAATTGTATTATCCTTAAAACTCTTTTGTTCCATAAAAAAACACGAAATGAACGTCACTGGTAACAGTCTTTGCCGCTTTATGCAAAAAATAAGAACGCAAGGGCAAAAAAGCAACCACGACGAATCTAAATATGCTATAAATAAACGTATTGCACCAATGAACCTTAGTAAACGAATCTACACCTGCTTTCCTTCCTATAAAATCCAAACAAAATAAAACAAAACCAACAGACTAAACATGAAAAAGTCGTTCATGAAATAAAATTAAAAACTGAAGCATTTATTGAAAGTATAAACAAGGTTTGTCACGGACGCGACGTGCGCCGCGCATCTTTGGCGCTAGTTACTATACTAAAGCGCCAGCATTTTGGCTTTTCTCCTTTTTTTGACTTCTTTTACTGTCTATACTGTTGAGGAATTACGTGACACTCGCTCGGTTGCAGTCGGGCTGTCGGTTCACCGCTTTAACTGTTTGTCCACGTTGCACAAGGCCGGACGCCTCTAGATGCTCATCCTGGTGTTCGCCTTTCTCTCCCACGCCTCCACTCCTTGCTGCTCCATCTACTGCCGTCTCCGCTCCCTTCCTTCTTCTCTCCGGCAGGCTGCGAACCTACCTCCTCCTCTCCCGTCCACTCTTCCCTCCTGGCATGGCCACCGTCTTCACCACGCATCTCCCAAAACCGTTCATGGGAGCCGGCCGCTCCAGGTCTCAACCTACAGCCAGTAGTCGGTGGACGAGTTCGTGCCCTGTGCAGCATCGTTCCTCTCTCAATCTGCTCCCCTCTTCCGATTTCTCTGTCGCCATCTATGACACCGTCGTATTCAACAGGATGGACACCTCAAGCAGCCAAAACGTGTGCGCTGAGGCCTGACAATGGATGAGATCGGTGTGCCTCTGCGGCAAGGCTGCTGAGTTGTAGCAGTCAGTATTTTTCCCATCGGCCCTCAGGTGTAGTTCCTTGCCACTTCTCTCCCTAGAAATTTCTCTCACTTTTGTGGTGCGGCTGTACAAAAAATTTAATCTACCCTTGCACAGCATGTCAATTGTTTGTGTTAATGCTTGGGAGGAAAAATCAAATTGCGTGTGCCATAGTGTGTGTGAATTTTAATTTGCCGTCACCTCCGTCTATCGCCGGTCGTGTCCCCATCGGCCCTCGACCGTCTCCGTATTCTATCCCAATCTCTCCAACAGCACGAGGCTCTCCCGAGCACGCCTCTCCCCTAACTGCCAGTGCCATGAGATCCAGCGGCCCGCCGGCGTCGTTGGCGGCATCACTGCCCTCCTGGTTGGAGAAGAAGGGGCCTCCATCAACGTTAGATGCCATCCGCCTCATCGTGCCCTTTGAAGCGCGCTGTTAAGGACCTGACACGACGAAGGAGGAGTCGCTTCCCAGGACGCAGTGAGTTCAGGCTCTTTCTTCCTCATTTTCTTTCTTTGATTTCTACCTCTCCTTTTCTGCGTGTGTGTTCGTTTATGGGTTGAGATTGAAGTAATAGTAAACAGTAACTGCTATACATGTCTTGGGGGGGGGGGGGGGGGGTTATATTTACATTTTTTCTCCTATTTTAATTTGAATAATTTCTTCTTGCAGTTCAAACTATATGAACACTGGGGCACCGGCAGTGTTGAATGTAAAGTAAAGAGGTTTGTATCTTCTATTTACTGAATTATTTTGCACATAGTCCTGTCAACTGAACATACTATTAAAGATGTTTTTTACATATCACCACACATTGCGATTTGTCTATTTAGATGCTTATCAGGTCTGTCAATACACGTGCACAAAAAAAAAATATAAAGGCCATCATAATAGTCTGTTCACCGGAACAAGTACTAGCTGATCCATATTTCTGCTTTGTGATAAGAATATTAACGCAGCAGCTACACGTTTCCCATGAGTAACTTTTCTCTGTAATTTCAATTTCTATTATCTAGCATATATTACCACCGCATGATTACCTCTCATCATGTGTCATAATGTTTCATCATAAACAAGCACGCATAAATAAGCTAGCCCCATGTTCCTGTTTCAGATGGTTTCCTGGGATGGAGACATGTTTTTGCAGTTGAGATATTCTCTATATCCTATGCACACTTTCTGTAAATTGATGTTTTCCTTAGTTTATATATGACAGATATATATTATACAAAATTCAGAAGGTAGTTGTGCAAACTTCTGTTGTAGGTTGCTGTTGACATGGCAGCGATCAATCTTTCCCATGGCTTGCTGAATTCGAGGAAGTGCCTCTGATTGTGGTTTCAGGCAAATCTGTGCTAGCCATCGTTAGCCGGCGTTGTTCGAGTCAGCCACCCGTTATTTCTGCTCTTCTACCCAAAGGCCCTAATTGACCAATATGTAAGTGAGTATCCTAGATCCCAAAGTTCCCTGCTCTATGTTAGCATGTTAATTCCATTAAAAAGTTTAAGATAAATTGGCTTGATCCCTAATGTCTTAAGAAAGCTCATAGATTATGTAGTTTATGGTATAGCTTAGGTTCTAGCAATAACTTCCCGATGCTATGAATTTTATTGTGTAATCTTTAGATAATATTGAGTTTTGCTTTACCTGATCACTGTTTATTTGCTATGCTTTCATCCCCAGTGTTTTGGAGATAACACTATCATACCACATATGCCGCCATATGTTCTTTATTATTTTTTCCTGAAGAATCAGGATACAATAAACAAAATATCTTCAGAGATTTAAAACGATCTAATAATCAGTCAATGATGATTATTGGCTTATCCTAAAGGCGCACTCATTAAAATTGGATAACAGCATGTCTATTTGTTGACATTCAGAAAGTTGGATGAACTTATCAGGATGTATTTGTATCACATGTTATTGTTCTGCATTGTTAAATTTATCATAATTTCGCTAACTGAGTGCGCAGTGTCATTTTTTTCACTGAAATGTTCCTTCGTGCCATATAGTATTGAATTTTTTGGTTCTATTAAAAACACTATTGCAGAGGCGTGTGCTCCTGCATTTACTAGGTGATTCTGGTTATATTTATAGATAGAGATTTGTGTAGTCAAATCATGTCCACTATCCAGGATGTTGCATTTGTAAGACGACAGTGACATTCAGCCATAGTGCCCAAATCAAATACAAGGTTTGGTGTGCAGTATTATGTTTTGTAGGATTATTCTTTTGGTATTACTAAGGTTACAATTATAGTTTGCCTTCCATTAAACGCCATGTAGTATTTGTTTTGTTCAGTGGAAACGTAATTGTATCCACAACAGTTACTGATGCAATCCCACTTCTGTGCTATAAGGAAAATGCATGCCTTGGTTCAGTTTTAGTTTCTTATGTGGGTATGCTACTTCGCTAGGATGCCTTTTTGGGGAGACTGTCCAAGTATACCGCTTGCACATGCGGGTGTTTGATACAATGCCTCTTTATTCAGAATGGAGTTACTGATACATGTTTCACAAGATGTTAGCAAGTACAACACGCTCATATAGGAGCCACGTGTGCCAGCAGATGCAACTAAAATCTTGTGGGGCTCTTCGGTAGTTTGGTGGCTATTTGACTTTTGATGCTCATATTGCTAAACTGTAAACCTGCCATGTATTTTCCTAACAGTGCTAAGGATTTGTTTCAACTATTGATTGGATCATATGATATTTCGTTGGATACCACAATATTACTTGCCATTGTTAATTTTCACTGTGCTTACTTATCTTCTAATATTTTTGTACATAATTGAAATGATGACGCACAGTGCAGATGTATCATAAGATCATTGGTTATCACTCAAGTGTTTATAATTAATATAACTATGGATAGGCCAAATTGATGGGACTTGCAATCACATACTGTAGAAAAGTACTCAACAGTTTCTTCAGGCCATATCCTTCACTTAATGTTCTTAACGCTTATAAGGACCAGAAAATATTGTTGGAACACCTTGAAACACACTTACTATGCTTTTTATGGCAACACTGGCGGTTGAAAACACTACTAATGTAGAAGAATAGCCTAGCCTTGAGTTACACATGCCACTGAGCCAGAACCTCCTAGCCTAAAGAAAAGGAGCACGGTTTGAAGAATGAACACCAAATTAAGCTACTGTCTGTAGGACAATTGAAAATATATCTGGGTACTTGCACCATGAATTTGGATAATGGATGGATTGTGATTGTAGTCGTGAAGTTTGTGCATAATGCATTTGGTAACTGACAATTTCATATCAAGGATGCCCAAATGCTCACATAAGACACCAACACCAAAAATTTCAGACGGACTCTCCTACGGGCGCGGCGTGTCGTCGCGCTTTTTCGGCGCTAGTAGGCATCAAATAGGGATAGGCGGGCGTGAGGGCTAAATGTCGCCCATACAGATTCCTACTTCTCTCTCTCTCTCCTCAAGAGATCCGCAAATGGGTTGGCCCAGCAATTGGTTTCAAGTTAGCACGTCGCTCGCTCAGTTTCAAGTCTGATTTTTTTTGAATTTTCCTGTATTTCATTGTTTTTTTAATTATTATTTTCCTTTTCTATGTTTTCCAGAGTTATTCTTAGGTTTTCTTTGTTTTTTCTTCTACAGTTTTTTTAATTTTTTCTTACGTTTTTGTTCTCTTTTCTTGTCTTTTTAAGTTTTTTCTCTATTTTTATTTTTTAGCATACACATTGCACATTATCTGTATACATCAAGAACATTTTTATTCCTGGTTACACTTTTTTAACACATGATTAACATTAAAAACATGTTTTGATCTCTACTCTTTTCCATCCACATAGTACTTTTCTTATACACCAAGACCACTTTTTAATACTAGTTTGACATTTTTTTAGATACATGATTGACCTTTCTTAGAATATATTTTGTGGTCTATATTTTTCATACACATGGTACATTTATTATAAATTATGAACACGTTTAATACACTTCTATTTTTTTCTAAATCCGTAATCAACAATTTTGAATATATTCCTCCCCTAACTCGAACCCACACCTTACATTTCCTCCTAAATTTCAGTATGCTTAAAAAAATACCCCTCTTCCGTCAAAACTCTTTATAGGAATACCCTTTCGTACCATTTCCGTCTGGTCAACGGCATTTGACTGGATAATTTTGCGCCTCTTTGCTTATGACACTTATGGGACCTACCCTAGTAGTAAAAAGAAAAGAAAAGGAAATCGCTCTCTCATCCTTTTCTCTCACTTACACATGGACCCAACAAAAAATATATTCTTTTTACCTCGTGCTTACAAGCGGGACCCATCCGAATAAAAATAGAAAGCCTTTCATTATAAGTCAAACTAATCAACATTGACTAGGTAAACAGAGGACACGATCCCATATGGTTGTGCCACATTAGTTACATCATATGATAATTACCTCTGCTCTTGGCTGGATAATTAGCTTTGTTAATTAGGAAGGGCCCACCGGCCAGCTGCACATGAGCATGGATTAAGGCTAATTATAGGGTACACCTATCACCCGACAATTCAAACGTCGGCAATCATTGGTCGGGCGGGGATGGGGGCGAGGTAGAGGAGCTATGCATGTGTGGGGAATGGGTAAACAAATCAAGGGATCACCGCAAATTTACAGCGAATCCTAGAGAGCTGGGGAACGACCAATCAATCGTAAATGGCTGTCGATGGGCCAACTGGTAGCTGAGGACTACTGGAGGACGCCTAGCGCAACGGGGACGGTGGCAGAAACTTCAGGATGGTTCCACTCAGACGAGGAATCATAAGAGGTAGGCATGGGCATCTCCGGATAAGAGAAAGGGCATGACGGATTGTCGTCGGATGCGAGGAAGCCAACAAGGAGGCGACTGATTTGGGGAGTCTCTCGCCAGTTCATTCTACACGAACATTCGTGGAGGCGAGGCCAAGCAAATGAACACATTCTCTTGCCTAAGGGGGGTGGGTGGCCATTCGTATATTTTTGTGTTAAAATATGTATATTATAGCAGTGCCTCGTTCTCTTGTTCAGTTGCAGCATACCGATGCCAGCCACCACACCATCGTTCGTGTGAGGACCCCGATCATAAGCCATGCAAATCTAGCATGTAACACATCATATCACTTTGCGGCCTCACGCGCGGTAAGCTCCACAGCTATCACCTTACCTTGGCTGGACCGTTTGCGCCTTTTGTCAGAGAATCCGGGTTTACATGGCTAGTTATAGACCCAAGTGGCAAAACCGTATAGTGTGGGATCGAGAAGGGACGTGTAAAGAGGCGGTGAATAGATTACTTGACAAAATAAAATCCTAACCTTTTCCCAATTTTAATGATTGACAGATTTTAGCAATTCTAACAAGTCTAGTGCACCCTACACATGCTAGTCAACAACTATAGCAGCGGAAAGTAAAGAAAATCATATGTAAGAACGAGTAGAGGTAGGAAGATCAAACACAATTGGAGACACGAAGGTTTTTCCCATGGTTTCGATAGGTGGTGCTATCGTACGTCCACGCCGATGGAGACTTCAACCCACAGAGAGTAGCGGTCGCGAGGGTCCATGAAGGGTTCCACCCGTAAGGGTCCACAAATTAGCAACCTCGTCTATTCCATCACGGCTTCCGTCCATGAAGGACTAGCCTCACTATGGGTAGATCTTCACGAAGTAGGCAATCTCCTTGCTCGCACAAACTTTTTAGTTTAACTCCACAACACGAAGAAGGAGGCTCCCAAGCGACACCTAACCAATCTAGGAGACACCACTCTTCAAAAGGTAAAAGATGTGGTAACAATGATGAACTCCTTGCTCTTGTGCTTCAAGAGATAGTCTTCTCAACACACAATCACTCTCTCACAGATTTGGCTTGGTAGAAGAGGTTGATTGGGTGAAAAGCAACTTGGGGATGCTAGAAATCAAGATTCGTATGGTCGAGTAGAAGATCTTGATCTCAGCACATGAGTAGGTGGCTCTCTGTCAAAAAATGGATGGGGCAAGTGTAGGTATGTTCTGAGTGCTTCCTCTACGAGTTAGAGGAGCTGGAGAGGTATATATAGGCATCTCCAAAAATCCAACCGTTACAACATTATTGCCCATCTCGGTGAAACCGATCCAAAAACTCGGTTGCATTGACTAGTGAAAATATGGCAACTTTCGGCTTCTCAGTGAGACCGATATATAAATCTCAGTGGTACCGATATTGGTGACCTAGGCAGATTCCAAATCTCGATGAGACTGATTCTCAAAACTCAGAAATTCTGATTCTTGAAAAGGAATAACTAGAAAGTTGGTCACTGGTTTCGGGTGCACCGAATGGAAACTTGGTGGCACCGAGAACTTAGGGTTTGGCATGGGATCTGTCTAGGGTAAAACTCGGTGCGACCGACTCTGAAAAGTTGGTGCCACCAATTTTAGTGTTGGAGTTTAGATAGAGATTTTGTGGGAGAATTTCATGTGTATTTTTGGTGGCTAATCTCTAAGCACTTGAGCAACCAGATCATCATAGACACCTCATCAACTTTTAATAGTATTGGCTTTCCTATGGACTGAAAAGTGATTTCTCACAAAATGTAAAATGTAGAGTATTCATGCTTGATGTTTTTGTCAATCCTATTTATTTTCATCTTCTCCTTTCCTTGGGTATTCTCCACACATTCCATGGCCAATCTTCTATGTGGACTTCATCTTAAATAAACTGGATAAAACTATTAGTCCAAGAGACAACATATGTTGTCATGGATTATCAAAACCTCCAAGGGAGCATATGTGCTTTCAATCTCCCCCTTTTTGGTAATTGATGACAACATACAATCAGAGCTTCAAATTAAGATATGAAAGGATATATGATAGCTTTGAGAAACACATGACTAAGACATGTTCCCCCTAAATGTGTGCAATCCCTTTTAGAGGATGGTTGATTTGGAATGCATGAACACACACATGGTAGAAGGAATATGACAAGTCATGTAAACCTTGGCTATATGCATCAAATAGATGTGAATGAGATGTTTCCATGTTCAAGACTTCACTCTTGCAAACAATATGTGCAAGAAGCAAGAGATCATCTTGACCAAGGATATGATGCATATACTACCTTAAAGTTCTTGAGAATTTTATTAGTAGAAACACATTTGAGAAAACAATGTTAGAAAACACAAGAGTATTCTACATAGCCAAATGAAACAGAACTCAACAGTACCAAGATATGGAAGACATATAGAACATGATATTCTTAAAACTGGTATGTCTCCAATAACATTGAGTACTTTCTCCCCTAAGTATGGATTTATAGGTCTTCATCTCCCCCTGAATCTTAGCATGTATATAATGGGAGTAGATAGGGTGAGGCAAGTGTAACACAAGATCATATGCACTCGCTCCTTAAACTAATAGTATGAATTTGGTTTTCTCTCTATCCCCCTTAATGAAAGTTCCTCCTCTTAGAGAGGTATACGATTTATATGTCCCCCCTTTCATGTTATCCCCCTTATACAAGCATAAGCTTTAATATTCTCCCCCGTTGGCATCAATTTCCAAAAGGGTAAGAGGGTAAGAGATCCTAGAGAGTAAGGGTCATTGAGATGCATTTGAGACACATGGATCCTTGAAGATAATTTCTCCCCCTTAATGTATGTGAAAATTTTAAGGGTATAACAAAAAAAACACAAGATAGGAAAATCGGTGGCTCTGAGGCAAACTGACTTGGTGGAACCGATCTATGATTGTGCAGCTGATCTGCAATATCGATGAGGCCGAGTAACTTTGATCGGAGGTTCCGAAATGTATAACAGAAACTTGGCAGATGCGTTCTTTGCCATTTTGTCAAATGTAGTTTTCCAGAAAGTCTCAAAAGAATCAAAAGGATTTGCGATGAATTTTCAAAAAGATTTGCAAGGAATTTTCATCAAGATGGAGTTTAAGTGGTTCCAAGAAAGCATGCAACTATAAGATGAACCAAACAAGATATTACATGTAGATGATGTTCGGTGACCAGGTCACCTATATTAGAGTATATTTACTTAGGAGCCAAGCAATAATACTTGATCATAGGTCGTACTCATCATTAAGCTCAAAATGGGTTTACCATTTTTCGTTTAAGCATTTTAATGTTTTTATATCACTTGAGTTGCTTTAGCTCATGACTTGGAGTAAATCTTCTTCAAGGATATGTTCACATACCTTGGCGTGATGTAGATGACATGGTGTGTAGGAGGGCTTGTAGTGGATGCTCGAAGTTGATGAATATCATCTTGGGTTGTGAGAAATCCTTATTATCTTTGAAGCTAGGTCCTCCTACAAAGGTTAGTCATGCAAGGAAGAGCATAATATATCCAAATGACAAGAATTAGATTTTCATCATATGTAAGTCAAGGATATGTTTCGTGTTGTCTTCTTCCTCCGTCACAGTGAAGAGGTCTTGATGCTTGGTAAAGACAAGATTGCTTTCGATGTGAGTTGTTGGCAATCTTGTGGAATGTGTCATCCAGGTACCTACAAAAGGTTAGATGCAATACAAGGGAGCATAGATTCCCAAGATATAAGATAATATGTCAAATGTATCAAGGAATAGTCATGTAATCTCATGCCCTTGCATGCATCCGAGTGAGTCTAGCTAAAGTTTGAAGCATCAATGATGTTCAACTCACTCCTCAAATGACAAAACACTTTCTCATCAAGTGGCTTAGTAAAGATATCAGCCAATTGCTTGTTGGTGCAAACATGTTTGAGATTAATGTCCCCTTTGGCAACATGATCTTGAATGAATAGATGACGAACTTGAATATGTTTAGTTCGATAATGTTGCATGGGATTATGACTCTCATTGTCACACAACAATGGAACATGTCTGAAAGCACAACTTCTCCCTAGGTGGTTTTGGTAATTAATAGCAACAAATATTTCAATGGACCAATGTTTCCACTAAGTATATTTCAGGAAAAGTTAATTGATAGGTTGGCTAAAGGATTATGAGGAGATTCCGTAGATGCAAGGAATACCCATTGGCAACAAGCTTGAAGATTCTACATTTTACATTTTGTGAGAAATCACTTTTGAGTCCATAGGAAAGCTAATACTATTAAAAGGGGTGAGGAATTATGATGATCTAGTTGCTCAAGTGCTTAGAGATTAGCCATCAAAAATACTCACTCATTCTCCCACAAAAATTCTCTGTCCAAAGCCTAAAGTCCAAAATCGGAGCCACCAACAATTTCCATTCGGCCCTACGGATTTTCCCTTGAGACATAACCCATGCCAAACCCTAGCTTCTCGGTGTAACCAACTCTCATTTTTGGTGAAACCAAAAGTCGTGACCAAGTCTCTGGTGTCCCATTTCTACAAATCGGAATTTCTAAGTTTTAGGAATTGGTGCCACCAAAATTGGCCTAGGATGGCCATTTCGGCCCCACCGACAAATATATATCGGTCTCACCAAAACGAAAAAGTTACCATATTTTGCACTAGTCGGTGCAACCGAGTTTTCACTTTAGTTTCACCGAGTTGAGCAATAATGTTGTAACGGTTGGATTTTTGGAAATGCATATATATACCCCTCCACCACCCCTCATTCGAAGAGGAAGCACTTAGAACATACTTACACTTGCCCCATCCATTTTTCTAGGAGAGAGCCACCTACTCAAGTGTTGAGATCAAGATCATCCACTCCAACCATATGGATCTTGATTTCTAGCCTGTCCAAGTTGCTTTCCACCCAATCAATCTCTTCCACCCAACCAAATTTGTGAGAGAGTGATTGAGTGTTGAGAAAACTATATTTTGAAGCACAAGATCAAGGAGTTCATCATACAACCACATATATTACCTTTTGGAGGGTGGTGCCTCCTAGATTGGTTAGGTGTCGCTTGGGAGCCTCCTACTTTGTGTTGTGGAGTGGAACCAATAAGTTTGTATGGGTAAGGAGATCGCCTACTTAGTGAAGATCTACCCATAGTGAGGCTAGTCATTCGTGGACGGAGGCCATGATGGGATAGACGAGGTTGCGACTTTATGGACCCTTATTTGTGGAGCCCTCCGTGGACTCTTGCGACGGTCTACCCTCTGTGGGTTGAAGTCTCCATCGGCGTGGACGTACGATAGCACCACCTATCGGAACCACGGGAAAAATCTGTGTGTCATCAATTGTGTTTGATCCTCCTCTCCCTACCTTTACTTTCATGTGCATGTATTTACTTTCCATTGCTATACTCTTAGACTTGCATGTGTAGGGTGTACTTGACTTGTTACAATTGCAAACTTGCCAAAACTTAATATTGAGAAAAATCTAGATTTTTAATTGTTCAAGTAGTCTAATCACCCCCGTGTAGAGATATTTCGGATCCTACAAGTGGTATGAGAGCTTTGGTATCCATTGCATTGGTTTCACAACCTAGGAGAGTATGGATTCTAGTGAGGGAAGTTATCATCGTAGAGGTCCATATTTCGATGGTACAAACTTTGCTAGTTGGAAGCACAAAATGAAAATACATATTCTTTGTCATAACCATGATGTATGGGTGTTGTTCGTGTTGGATTGCAAGGTGAATTCTTTGGTGATGGAAAGGAACCGGATCATGAAGCGATGCAGAAGAATTGAAGATGTTGCGATACAACGCCCAAGCATGCGATATTCTACTCAAATGCTTATGCCTCGAAGAGTTCAACCAGGTAAGTTATCTTGAGAATGCAAAGCAAATTTGGGATACTTTGGTTGATATGCACGAAGGTACCGAATTCGTCAGGGAATATAAGTTGGATGCGCTACAAAGTCAACTTACAAGGTACTCAAGGAGTTGCAGAAATGTACTCTACGGTTACACTCATCGCAAATGAGATTCCCGGCTTGGGAAGTGAAGATATGATCGACAAATTAATCATCAAGAATATCCTTAGAGCCTTGGATGGATAGTACGACACCGTGTGCACATTGATCCAAATGATGCCAAACTACAAAGATCTCAAGCCTACGAAAGTCATTGGAAGGATTGTTGCTCATGAGATGTCACTCAAAGACAAAGAAGAACTTCACACCAAGTCAAGCAGTGCATACAAAGCTATAAGTGACACTCCCGCTACTTAAAGTAACAACCTTGTTAGGAATGAAGACATAAGCCTCATGATCGGGAAATTCAACAAGTTCTACAAGAGTAGAAGCAAAGAGAGAAGCTCCAATTAAAAATATGAAGGGAAGTGTTCGTCTAGTCGTGACCGAAATTGTTACAATTGTGGAAGGCCAGGACACTACTTCTATGAGTGCACGCCTCCCATAAAAGAAGAGAAGAGTCACCTAGAAGAAAAAGCTCAAGAGATGAGTCACCTCGTAGACATAGAAGGATTAGAGATGATCGTTATGAATGAATACCCTCTCGGAGAAGCAAGGACTCAGAGAAGAAGGACAAGTACACAAAGAGCTACAATATAAGAAGACATCAAGCTCATTTTGGTGAATGGGTTTCTTGCTCCGATTCCAACAACCAATACGAGAGAAGCTATCACTCTTACTCCGACTATAGTCAAAATGAAGGTGTTGCCGGACCTGTGCTTGTATCCTCCAATTCCCACGACATATCTGATTCACCAAATGAAGGAAGTGGAAGTTTCTTCATGGCTAAAGGCCCCAAGGTATCACACCCCGAATACATTGACTTTAATGGTGATGAGGATGACTTACTTGGAGATGATGACTTGCTCTTTGATAAAACTAGTGATATTAGTCAAAATGAACTTGATAATGATCATGCTAGTCAAGATAAGTCATGTGATGATGATAAGAAGGAAATTGAGCGTCTAACTAAAGAATTAAACACTCTTAATTTAGTGCATGAATCTACTCTAGAAAATCGTAGAGATCTTGCAAGAACTCATGAGAAGCTACGCTTCGAGAAGCTAAATTTAGAGCAAGAACATGAGTTTCTTAAAGCTATCAATGACGATCTTCGAAAGAAGACCTCTTATTATCTAGCCAAGAAAACGATTTAATGAGAGGTATTGGAGAAAACCGTGTCTAAAAAATTCTTGCCGAATGTAAGAAATTAGAGGAGATTGTATGCAAGCACGGTGGATACCGGAAGAACCATGACATTGGCTACTTCAACATTAATGGAGTTGAATGGGAAGAAGGTCAATACCCCAAGCCGAAGTTTGTTCCTCAAAGGGAGAAGTATGATCACACTATACCCAAGGGAACAAAAGATCAAGATGACCTTCCACCACAAGACCACAAGCTCAAGGGCAAGGACAAGCTTCAAGAAGGGATTGACACATTTGACGATGAATCCCAAGCTATGGTCAAGTGGGTTCCCATGGCTACTACAAGCTCAACTTCAACAAGTGCTACTTCAACTCCAAGAATCCCCATCAAGTTTATGTGGGTCCCAAAGAAGAACTAGAGAAGTTCTTGAGGGGTTACTCTGCCAAAAATTCACTCACATTCATATTTGGCAAGAATCATTGCAATCAACTCCAAATTTATGCTATGGTTAAATGTCACGCCCAAGGTGCGTGCCTATCCGTTTAAGGCATGAGGACCTCGCAAGGGATAGAGGCGCATCTTGCCGTTAGCAAGAATAGTGTCATCACAACATACAATACTGAATGAGAAGAGTTTACAAGTTGGCTTACACTCGCCACATGCTAACTTACAAAGACACTCAAATCATGGCATCAAGATGAACACAGGGTCCGACTACGGACGAAATCAAACGATAAAAGAAGTTGCAAATGATACTATCAAGCTGTCCCAACGATCACGACCAGGTCCTCTACTCATCCAGATATGTCACGTACATCCTGCCTCTCTCCTCATCATACTCCCACTGGAGTTGAGTAAGATCATCCTGCACGAACTCATCTGAACCTGCACCTAGATTATTGTAGTAAACTATGAGCCACAGAGGACTCAGCTATCATGTGCCCGAGTACCAAGACTATTTAAGCTTTAGGAAAGAAAGGTGATGTTTAGATTGCAGCAGCACTAAGCATTATATGGTGGATAACTTACGCTACAAGAATGTAAAGTGAGTGGTCTACGTAAAGCGATCGAATCTAGAGTAATCTCTAAGAGTTCCTGAACACTTACTTACGTCAATCATAACCCCATCGTGTTCTCTCTCGGATCATGTTCACGAGTAGAGACGATCACGGTTACTCACACAGTTGGTGTATTTTAATTAGAGTTTACTTTAAGTTTTCTAAACCGGGTGTTAAACAAATATCCAAGTTGCCACATAACCGCGGGCACGGCTTTCCGAAAGATTTAACCCTGCAGGGGTGCTCCAACTAATCCATTACAAATTTAACCACACTTCGTGGGAATACCTCGACCGCGGACCTCGCGATCATCATAGGTGATTCCAAAGGAATTCCAACACCTCGAGTAAAACCCGAAGAAAGTCAGTCTCCACACGCAAGACACTCGATAAAGGTAAAACGAATCCAGCAAGACCTCCCGACGTGTCGACGAACCCGGTAAGAGCCGCGTATCTCATTCTTAGGACACGACGGATGAGCAATGGTTACCACGCCAATCACCGAGTTGCCCCGTGCGGCATTAATAAGCTGCTCTGGGTTGGACCAACACTCATGCGGAGCACTGGCCCGGGGTTGATTAAATTATCCACGGGTTTGCAAGACCCTATGCAGTTTTATTAAGTTGTTAGGAAAATTTAGTACCAATGTTGGGTCTTGCCAGACAAGTTTTAATCTCAACTGAATAACAAGGGGGTCCCCATAACAACCCCGAGCATGTTAGGAGCGCCAAGTATGGAGAACATAACACCGGTAACAAGGAACTAATAGCGGTAGCAGCGGAACAAAACACTCAGCAAAAGGCCAAGCCTTCCACCAATACCAGATATATATGTGCATTAAATTAAATAACAGAATTATTGTGATAACCAATCCATGTTGTCACATGGAACAAGCTGCACCTGTAACTAAGAACGCTATAAGAGGGGCTGAGCAGCGGTAACTTAGCCAATCCACGGTTTGCTGGGATGTGGAGGTTAGAGGCTGTCATGGCAACATGAGGGCTGATATCATGTGGTAGGTAGCGCAATTTTAACGATAAGAACGAGAAACTAGCAAGCAAAGATAGTATTGGGATCCGGGTACGATCATCTTGCATGTTGGTTCTTCAGTGGAACAAGTAGCGGGATCCTCGTAGTGGTACTCTTCAGGGTCCTCGAACTCAGTATCGACACTCGCGTCTATCCAATAGAAACAGCAAATAAATAACCAACCAAGGTGCAATGCACAACCAAGATGATGCATGATCCATTTAATGAAGGTTTTAACATGGCAATCCAATTCTAGTCAAGTTTCGCATGCAAAGTTTGTATATTAGTGAATCTGGATAGAACCTCATGTTAAGTTATTTAGACATGCATGAACATGGCAAATATGGATGCATCATGCAAAATCGATGGAAATGCATATAAGGATCGCGAGAAACGAAGCTACGGTTCTCGAGATACGCTCACGACAAGGAACGGAGACAAAACACAAGATCATCAAAGAGCTGGGCTAATTCTTGGCATTCCAAGGTAGCCACTGGTTAGGTGATGAAAAATCAATCATATTAGGCTCAAGAATCAATCCATTCCATGGAGTATAACTCCCACAACTCACAAAACAAGATATCACCCAATCTGCCACAAAATAGCAGCATAGCAATTTGAAAAGCTCACAACTATTGCTATAGGAACTCTACAGCCACAAACAAGACATGAACATAAACTACACCACACACACACCAATTCATCCAACTATGCAATTAGCAAAAGAGCTACACATCACTATGCATGGAGCTGTCAAGTAGGCATGATGAAACAGGTTTTTAGGGACTTAGTGAAAATTCCAGTTTTCTGGAATCTGGGTTAATAAAGTAGCAAGTTGACAACAATGGTTAAATATGCTAGAGAGCTCCAAATGGCATGAAAACTAACAGATGGTAGATGGAAACATTCACTACAATTAACTAACACTGAGCATGATCAAATAACAACCACAGCACTAGCTGCACCCTACTCCACCTGGCAAAACAATAACAGCAGGGTCTCCAGACTTGAGCCATTTCTAAGCAGGATGAACAGTAACAGAAAGTAGCCAACTAAACAGCATGGTTCCCACTGATCTGGGGACTTATCATAAATGAAAAAAATACTGGGACATTACCAGCAACTTTAACTAACAAACTCATGTTGGCAAGGACTTAAAAACATGCATGAATTAATTCATAATAAAAAGACAAAAGGGCATCACAGCATAAAAATGCAGTTTTGTCAAGTTACCCCAAAGTCAAATCTGACTTCACAGGTGCATACATGGGTTGATTCTACCCCAAATGCATTACTCATACCCCTATACTTGTGTGGAGCGAAAGGGGAAACCCTAGGTCGAAAATGCTCCTATAAAACATGAGTGACTTATGACATGTAAGTGACATGATGAGAAAAGCTCCAAAGTGCATGAGACATATGCATACAAGTTGGAAATGGATAAATAGCACCCTAGGAACATGTTAACATGACATAGCATCAAAAACAAGTATGAAACTAACTAGAAGAGAGACTATGATCAAATGCACCTAAGAGAGATTCCTACACATGGAACTACTCAACACATGGGGTATGTATGTACATCATACACACACCTCTCACATCAACACACACACACATGACATCACCTATATACGCCAAGCACACACATACATAGGTATGTATGTGGGCATGGTGCACCACACACCTACACACACATGCATTCATATAAGAGCACTCACACACACATGTGTATATATGCATATATACACTAGGTATATATGCACACCACACATTACACACACACTACACCACAAGTGTGTATGCATCACAAGCATACACACACATACAACCAGCCACAAATAAAAACACAAGGAGCCTACCCTACACATACATACATACATACATACTAAGGAAAAGAAGGCAAAAGAAATAAATAAAACAAAAGAAAACCAAAAATGGGGAAGAGGGGAATCGAACCCCTGACCTGCTGGTCAGCTCCCTCGACCCAGACCACTGGGCTACGAGCGCGGCTGTTAACAGAGGAGGCAACCTGCCCCTCTAATACACACACAAGCTGCAAGACCTAACAAAACTGACGAAGAAATGCACGCTCACCTGATAGAGCAACTACGGCGACAGGGCCACGGCGGCGAGCATTCCGGCAAGCACACGGGGTCTCTGGCGACGCGGATGGGCGGAATCAAAGCGGGGCACTATGGGTTTCCCATCCCTCGTCTCTTCTCGTGAAGAGGGGGATGGAGGCGAGCAGCAGGTGCTCACTAGCGGACGATGGTGACAGACGCGACGGCGGACATGGCTACAGAGCAGGAAAGGGAAGGAGGAGCTCCGGTTGCTCACCTCGAGGGGCTCGGGGAGAGGCGGAGCGCGACGACGAAGGGGAAGGAGAGGCGGGGACGCGACGACGACGAAGAGGAAGAAGATGGCGAAGCAGGACGTCCGGCGACGACATGCTCCTCGCTGCAGGGTTCCTCCAAGGCCCCTAGCGGCGGAAATGGAACGGCGGGAGATCCCGCGCACCCCATGCCATCCTGGACGCGGCGAGGAGCCACCGGAGACGCGCTGCGACGGCGACAAGACCCGGCGGAGCTCACTGACTACCTCTGAACCTTACCTTGGCAGGGAGGAAGAAGAGAGGAGGGAGAGCGGAGGAGAGCTCGATGGGGGCTGCGGCGGCGGCGGAGGGAAGAGGAACCCTAGGCGGGGACGCACGCACGCCGAGGGGGGACTAAATACCACGAGGCTGACGGTGACGGCGACGGAAAAGGCGACGCGGGCGACGCTCTCTCTCTAAACCAACTAACGGAGGAGGACGACGGGGCAGGTGGCCGTCACTGCTCACGTGGGCTGGGCTCGGCCCACCTGCTCCCTCTCTCACATGCTGGAAGCAGAAAATAACAGGCTTTTTCCTTTTAAATAAATAGCCACAACAAAAATAAACCCCAGAGCAATAAAAGGATTTTTAAAGTAAAACAAAAATAGTTTTGAGAAGGGAAAATTAAGCCCTTGTTTATAAAAATGTCAAATGGAATTATTTAACAAGTTAATTTTAATATATTAATAAAACAGCCCCTGTTTTGAATAGGTTTCAAAAACCAAACATATCCAAATAACCAAAGTTTCACTCCCAATATTAATAGCAACATTAGGGCCACCTCATGGACATTTTTAAAAGATTTTTAAAACAACTTAATTCTGCCAAGTATTCACATTGGGAATAAAAGCAATGTGAGGGGTTTTAGAGAAGAGAAGAGAGGTAGAAGAGGGAGAGATGCACACAAGCAATCCACCACTCTCAAGCCAAAACAACACAAGGCACATACACATGCACATGATCCAATACAAGACACACAAACACAAGCATAACATGAAAGGCATGATGAATGGCATGATGATGAAATGATGGATGCCATGATTCATGAATGCAATTCAATCACATGGGGCAAGGTGCAATCATCACATAGCTCATGACACAAGGTTCATACATATGGTTACATGCCAAAAATGGTAGGGACAACACTTGGGCTATCACAACTCTCCCACACTACCAGAGGATCTTGACCCGAGATCTAGGAACGGAAGAAGTCTGGAAATTCGGAACGAAGCAGGTCCTCACGTTCCCAAGTAGCTTCTTTGTCAGAATGATGAGACCACTTCACCTTGAGGAACTTGATAGACTTGTTGCGATTCTAACGCTCAGTTTCTTCAAGAATTACAACTGGGTGCTCACAATAAGAAAGATCAGCTTGAAGATCGATGTCTTGGAGGTCAATGGTTCGCTCAGGAGTCTTGAAGCATTTTCGGAGCTGGGAAACATGGAACACATCGTGCACGTTCGCGAAATTTGGAGGAAGCTCAAGTTGATATGCAAGACCACCTCTCTTGTCAACAACTTTGAAAGGACCAACAAAACGAGGAGCCAACTTCCCTTTGATTCCAAATCGCTGCGTGCCTCTCATGGGAGAAACCTTGAGATAGACAAAATCATCCACTTGGAAAGAAACATCCCGGTGCTTGCTATCATAATAGCTCTTCTGACAGGACTGAGCAGCTTTGAGGTTCTCGCGAATGACATGACACATTTCTTCAGCTTCAGTGATCATGTCATTGCCCAATATTTGACGCTCACCGGTTTCAGACCAGTTAAGCGGGGTACGACTCTTCCTGTCATAGAGAATCTCGAACGGGGCCTTGCCTAAACTAGCTTGGAAGCTATTATTGTATGAGAATTCAACATATGGAAGGCAGTCTTCCCACTTGATGCTGAAAGAAATCACACAGGCTCTGAGCATATCTTCAAGGATTTGATTGACTCTCTCAACTTGACCACTTGTCTGCGGATGGAACGCAATGCTGAAACGGATCTTGGTACCCATAGCAGTCTGGAAGGACTCCCAAAACTTGGAAGTAAAGAGACTTCCACGGTCAGAAGAGATGAGCTGAGGAATTTCATGCAAAGACACTATCCTTGACGTATACAGCTCTGCAAGCTGAGCTGTCGAGATAGATTCTTTGACTGGCAGGAAATGAGCAACTTTTGACAGCTTGTCGATAACCATAAAGATGGCATCGTTGCCTCTCTTGGACTTGGGAAACCCAGTGACGAAACCCATCTCGACATGATCAAATTTCCACTCTGGGATAGGCAAAGGCTGAAGAAGACCTGCTGGACGTTGATGCTCCGCTTTCACCCTGCGACAAACATCACACTCGTTCACGAACTGAGCAATTTCACGTTTCATGCGAGTCCACCAGAAGGTTTGCTTGAGATCTTGATACATCTTTGGACTGCCTGGATGAATGGAAAGAAGATAATTGTGTGCTTCGTCCATGATAACCTTTCTGAGATCACCTTTTGGAACCACAAGACGGTCCTCAAAGAACAAGGTATCTTTGTCATCGACACGAAAGCACTTATATTTGGGAATGCTCTTGGCCACGCCTTTCTTCACTTTCTTCACCATAGCGTCTAGCAGCTGCGTTTGGCGAACCTGATCTTCCAGAGTCGGAGAGACTTGGAGATTGGCAAGAAATCCTTGTGGAATCATCTGAAGGTTGAGCTTACGGAATGCTTCGCAAAGCTCGGGTTGAAGAGGCTTCAAAATGACACTATTGCAGTACGCCTTGCGGCTGAGTGCGTCTGCAATGACATTTGCTTTCCCTGGAGTATACTCAATGCTTGGGTTGAAGTCTTCAAGCATTTCCAGCCAACGAGACTGCCGAAGATTGAGATTGGGTTGAGTGAAAATGTACTTCAAGCTCTTGTGATCGGTGTACACCTCAACTGGTCTACCCAACAACAAATGCCTCCAAGTCATTAGAGCATGCACAACTACCGCCAACTCAAGATCATGAGTGGGGTAGTTCTTCTTGGCAGGCTTCAATTGACGCGAGGTATAAGCAACAATCTTCTTGTCTTGCATGAGAACACCACCAAGACCTTGGAGAGAAGCATCACAGAAAACTTGGAAAGGCTTGGACTGCTCAGGAGGAACAAGAACTGGAGCTGAAGTTAGTCTCTGCTTGAGCGTATTGAATGCCACATCACACTCAGGAGACCAAACATACTTGACGCTCTTCTGGAGGAGATTGGACAGAGGCTTAGCAATTTGAGAGAAGTTCTCCGCGAATCTTCTGCAATAACTAGCAAGCCCGAGGAAGCTCCGAAGCTGCTTCACATTCTGAGGAGGTTCCCACCTCAAGATTGCCTCGACTTTCTCAGGGTGCACTTTAATTCCCTCGGCAGAGATGACATGCCCGAGGTACACCACTTCATTGAGCCAGAACTCACACTTGGAAAACTTGGCATAGAACCGATGTTCCCTTAACTTGTCAAGCACGAGGCGGAGATGCTCTGCATGATCTTCTTCTGTCTCCGAGAACACAAGGATATCATCCAGATAGACCAAGACGAACTCATTCTTGAAAGGGGAGAAGATGAAATTCATCATTCTTGATAAGGTTGGAGGAGCATTCGCAAGACCAAACGACATAACGGTGTACTCGTAAGAGCCAAAACTCGTCCTGAAAGCGGTCTTGGGAATGTCTTCTTCGCGAATGCGAATTTGATGATAACCCATTCGAAGATCCAACTTGGAGAAGACCTTGGCACCTTTCAGCTGTTCAAACAACTCGTTGATGTTAGGGAGTGGGTACTTGTTTCTGATTGTCTTCTTATTCAGTGGCCGATAGTCCACACACAGACGATCCGTGCCGTCCTTCTTTTTGACAAACAAAACTCCACAACCCCACAGAGAAGAGCTTGGTCTGATCAGGCCCAGACGTTCTTGCTCATCTAGCCGCTTCTTCAACTCTTTCAGCTCTTCGGGGCCAAGTTTATACGGGCGCTTGCATACCGGTTCAGTATCGGGCTCGAGATCAATCACGAACTCGACTGGCCAGTGTGGAGGCATTCCTGGCAACTCTTCTGGAAAGACATCTTCATACTCACAAACCACCGGAATTTGAGAAATCGCCGAGATTTCACCCTTCTCATTAAGACAAAGAGACAGATTGTGTCATCGCGAGCCGCGAAAATAATCACGTCTTCTGAAGGATGAGTCAGCTTGACTTCTTTTGCTTTGCAATCAATATGAGCCTTATTCATAGCCAGGAAGTCCATGCCCAGAATGAGATCAATATCAGAATTCCCAAGAACAATTGGAGAAGCCAGAAAAGAATAATTCCCCATCTTGATAGAAGCATCTGGAACGATCATATGCGAACTCATGCGCATCCCCGTAGAAACCACATGAAACGGACTAGCTAAATGCTCCACAGAAAACTCATGCATAGCGACAAATGGCTTGGATATGAATGAATGCGATGCACCAGAATCAAATAAGAATTTTGCAGGAAAATCATTAACTGAGAGATTACCCATAATCACATCATTGGACTGCTCTGCTTCTGCTGCATTCACCATATTCACCCTGACAGACTTGGGATAATGCTTCACCATAGCATTGCCTGGAGGCTTGATAGGAGGAGGAGGCGGAAGACGCCGCTGGTTGCACTTGTTTGCATAGTGGCCCTTCTGGACACACTTGTGACAAGTCACCTCAGAGAGTGGACGAACATTGCCTGGAGGAGGAACAAGAACAGCCTTGGACGCCTGGTTCTTCTGCTGGAAACCTGGGTTGGGTGGGTGGGAAGAACCATGACCACCAAACTGCTTCTGCTGCTGAGGAGGACGAAACGGAAGAGGATTTGGTGCCCAATACTTCTACTGCTTAGGAACCATCTGAGAGCTGGAAGAAGAAGAATATGAATCCCTTGAACGCTTCTTGGAGTTCTCCAACTTGAGCTGAGCTGCTTCAATCTTCAAAGCCATGTTGTAGAACTGATCAAACTCACGAGGCTCTTGAAGAACAAGGCCTGGCAGAAGCTCATCCTTTAGACCACCTCTGAACTGATAGATCATAGCCTTATCATCTGGAACATCTTGCTTGGCATAACGAGCTAGATTCTGGAACTCGATGTTGTACTGGTAGACTGACTTGGTTCCCTGCTTCAGGTGCCTGAACTTCTCACGCATCTCCCCGACAAAGCTTGTTGGAATGTAACCCTGAAATCACGACGGGAATCGTCCCAAGTAACAACACGATCGCCCCTGGAATCCTTGTACTGTTGCCACCAATGAGCTGCTTGACCTTTTAGCTGGAGCGATGCAAACCTGACAAAGTCCTCTGGCCTGACATTGCTGCACTCAAAATGCTTGTGCATATCACGAAGCCAATCATCAGCATCTAGCGGCTGCTCACAACAGGTGAAAGTCTTGGGCTGGTTGGCAAGGAATTGATTGAGTGTCGCAAACTGAAGCTGATTCTGAAAATTGCCTTGAAAACCTTGCTGACCCTGCTCCCTTTCTTGCAACAGTCTGAGCAACATCTGAGTGTTCGCATTGGTTGCGGCCATCACAGTTTGCCAAGCTTCTGGAGGAGGAGGCGGAGGAGGCGGTGGCAGTGGAACATCAGTCTGCTCCTCACCACGACCCGGATTGCTGCGAGTTGGTGGAGCCATCCTGAAGATGGACAAAACGCATTAGCCTCATTGATGAGATGAAACAAAGCTGAATCAAATGCTTGAAGGAATTGAACAAAAACAACATAGCCTTCCTACTGAAAAATTAGTAAGAATGCTTCTTCGGAGCATGACAACATCATTAGAAATTAGAAGCCACTTGCAATAGCACAAAAGTATTGAGCTACGCGCTCGGAACAAATGTACATGCCCATATACATCTGAAGAAGACGATCCTAGATGACTACAACATTTCCCACCTATGAGCCTCCGAAAACTTTCTTGTTTACGCGATTCGGGTTGCGGAATCAGGAACCTGCCCTAGGCAATCAGCTGCAACTGCATCCGCAACCTTCCACACCATAATTCAAGACATTTCGCAAATTCATCTAATCTCGAATCCTCGAACTCACAACGATACTAAACCATGGTGGTACCCCGGACGCCTCCCCAGTACTGGGTGACTCCGACCTTATCTCACCATGACAAGTATTAAAGTATTTCCGAACATTCTCCGTCCTGAGATATAATGGAAGCTGAATGATAACGATGTGCCAACGTTCCCTGGAACTCGACTCCCCGGAAGAAATCAAGTCAGACAGGAGGCACCAAGACAGAACCCTGTCACATCGGCATCATATAGACTCCAAAATACCCGCGTGATCCTAAATTTTTTTTCAGCGAGAAGAGGAGTAGAATCACAATTCCTAAGTCGGATACCTCACCAGAGCATAGAACAGGAGTAAAAAGAATCCTAATCTCCGATATAACTAGACTCAAAATAGTTTTACTAGACACAACTTGGCCAAGTTCGAACAAGCAGAGGCTCCTATGGTCGTATGGCTCTGAATACCAACTTGTCACGCCCAAGGTGCGCGCCTATCCGTTTAAGGCACGAGGGCCTCGCAAGGGATAGAGGCGCATCTTGCCGTTAGCAAGAATAGTATTATCACAACATACAATACTGAATGAGAAGAGTTTACAAGTTGGCTTACACTCGCCACATGCTAACTTACAAAGAGACTCAAATCATGGCATCAAGAAGAACACAGGGTCCAACTCCGGACAAAATCAAACGATAAAACAAGTTGCAAATGATACTATCAAGTTGTCCCAACGATCACGACCAGGTCCTCTACTCATCCGGATATGTCACGTACATCCTACCTCTCTCCTCATCATACTCCCACTAGAGCTGAGTAAGATCATCCTGCACGAACTCATCTGAACCTGCACCTGGATTATTGTAGTAAACTGTGAGCCACAGAGGACTCAGCTATCATGTGCCCGGGTACCAAGACTAATTAAGCTTTAGGAAAGAAGGGCGATAGAATCTAGAGTAATCTCTAAGAGATCCTGAACACTTACTTATGTCAATCATAACCCCATCGTGTTCTCTCTCGGATCATATTCACGAGTAGAGACGATCACGGTTACTCACACAGTTGGTGTATTTTAATTAGAGTTTACTTTAAGTTGTCTAAACCGGGTGTTAAACAAATATCCAAGTTGCCACATAACCACAGGCACGGCTTTCCAAAAGATTTAACCCTGCAGGGGTGCTCCAACTAATACATTACAAAATTAACCACACTTCGTGGGAATACCTCGATTGCGGACCTCGCAATCATCATAGGTGATTCCAAAGGAATTCCAACACCTCGAGTAAAACCCGAAGAAAGTCAGTCTCCACACGCAAGACACTCGATAAAGGTAAAACGAATCCAGCAAGACCTCCCGACGTGTCGATGAACCCGATAAGAGCCGCGTATCTCATTCTTAGGACACGACGGATGAGCGATGGTTACCACGCCAATCACCGAGTTGCCCCGTGCGGCGTTAATAAGCTGCTCTGGGTTGGACCAACACTCATGCGGAGCACTGGCCCGGGGTTGATTAAATTATCCATGGGTTTGCAAGACCCTATGCAGTTTTATTATGTTGTTAGGCAAATGTAGTACCAATGTTGGGTCTTGCCAGACAAGTTTTAATCTCAACCGAATAACAAGGGGGTCCCCATAACAACCCCGAGCATGTTAGGAGCGCCAAGTATGGAGAACATAACACCAGTAACAAGGAACTAATGGCGGTAGCAGCGGAACAAAACACTCAGCAAAAGGCCAAGCCTTCCACCAATACCAGATATATATATGTGCATTAAATTAAAAAAAACAGAATTATTGTGATAACCAATCCATGTTTTCACATGGAACAAGCTGCACCTGCAACTAAGAACGCTATAAGAGGGGCTGAGCAGCGGTAACTTAGCCAATCCACGGTTTGCTGGGATGTGGAGGTTAGAGGCTGTCATGGCAACATGGGGGCTGATATCATGTGGTAGGTAGAGCAATTGTAACGATAAGAACGAGAAACTAGCAAGCAAAGATAGTATTGGGATCCGGGTACGATCATCTTGCATGTTGGTTCTTCAGTGGAACAAGTAGCGGGATCCTCGTAATGGTACTCTCCAGGGTCCTCGAACTCAGTATCGACACTCGCGTCTACCCAAGAGAAACAGCAAATAAATAACCAACCAAGGTGCAATGCACAACCAAGATGATGCATGATCCATTTAATGAAGGTTTTAACATGGCAATCCAATTCTAGTCAAGTTTCGCATGCAACGTTTGTATATTAGTGAATCTGGACAGAACCTTATGTTAAGTTATTTAGACATGCATGAACATGGCAAATATGGATGCATCATGCAAAATCGATGGAAATGCATATAAGGATCGCGAGAAACGGAGCTACGGTTCTCGAGATACGCTCACGACAAGGAACGGAGACAAAACACAAGATCATCAAATACCTGGGCTAATTCTTGGCATTCCAAGGTATCCACTGGTTAGGTGATAAAAATTCAATCATATTAGGCTCAAGAATCAATCTATTCCATGGAGTATAACTCCCACAACTCACAAAACAAGATATCACACAATCTGCCACAAAACAGTAGCATAGCAATTTGAAAAGCTCACAACTATTGCTACAGGAACTCTACAGCCACAAACAAGACATGAACATAAACTACACGACACACACACACCAATTCATCCAACTATGCAATCAGCAAAAGAGCTACACATCACTATGCATGGAGCTGTCAAGTAGGCATGATGAAACAGGTTTTAGGGACTTAGTGAAAATTCCAGTTTTCTGGAATCTGGGTTAATAAAGTAGCAAGTTGACAACAATGGTTAAATATGCTAGAGAGATCCAAATGGCATGAAAACTAACAGGATGGTAGATGGAAACATTCATTATAATTAACTAACAATGAGCATGATCAAATAACAACCACAGCACTCGCTACCCCCTACTCCACCTGGCAAAACAATAACAGCAGGGTCTCTAGATGAACAGTAATAGAAAGTAGCCAACTAAATAGCATGGTTCCCACTAATTTGGGGACTTATAATAAATAAGAAAAATACTGAGACATTACCAGAAACTTTGACTAACAAACTCGTGTTGTCAAGAACTTAAAAACATGCATGGATTAATTCATAATAAAAAGACAAAAGGGCATCACAACATAAAAATGCAGTTTTGTCAAGTTGCCCCAAAGTCAAATCTGACTTCACAGGTGCATACATGGGTTGATTATACCCCAAATGCATTACTCATACCCCTATACTTGTGTGGAGCAAAAGGGGGAAATCCTAGGTCAAAAATGCTCCTATAAAACATGAGTGACTTATGACATGTAAGTGACATGATGAGAAAAGCTCCAAAGTGCATGAGACCTATGCGTACAAGTTGGAAATGGATAAATAGCACCATAGGAACATGTTAACATGGCATAGCATCAAAAACAAGTATGAAACTAACTAGAAGAGAGACTATGGTCAAATGCACCTAAGAGAGATTCCTACACATGGAACTACTCAACACATGGGGTATGTATGTAGATCATACACACACCTCTCACATCAACACACACACACACATGGCATCACCTATATATGCCAAGCACACACATACATAGGTATGGATGTGGGCATGGTGCACCACACACCTACACACACATGTGTATATATGCATATATACACTAGGTATATATGCACACCACACATTACACACACACTACACCACAAGTGTGTATGCATCACAAGCATACACACACATACAACTAGCCACAAATAAAAACACAAGGAGCCTACCCTACACATACATACATCCATACATACAAAGGAAAAGAAGGCAAAAGAAATAAATAAAACAAAATAAAACCAAAAAATGGGGAAGAGGGGAATCGAACCCCTGACCTGCTGGTTAGATCCCTCGACCCAGACCACTGGGCTACGAGCGCGGCTGTTAACAGAGGAGGCAACCTGCCCCTCTAATACACACACAAGCTACAAGACCTGACAAAACTGACGAAGAAATGCACACTCACCTGACAGAGCAACTACGGCGACAGGGCCACGACGACGAGCATTCCGGCGAGCACAAGGGGTCTTCGGCGAGGCGGATGGGCGGAATCAAAGCGGGGCACTACGGGTTTCCCATCCCTCGTCTCTTCTCGCGAAGAGGGGGATGGAGGCGAGCAGCAGGTGCTCACTAGCGGATGGTGGTGACAGACGCGACGGCGGACACGGCTACAGAGCAGGAGAGGGGAGGAGGAGGTCCGGTTGCTCACCTCAAGGGGCTCGGGGAGAGGCGGAGCACGACGACGAAGGGGAAGGAGAGGCGGGGACGCGACAACGACGAAGAGGAAGAAGATGGCGGAGCAGGACATCCGGCGACGACGTGCTCCTCGCTGTAGGGCTCCTCCGAGGCCCCTAGCGGCGGAAATGGAACGGCGGGAGATCCCGCGCACCCCACGCCATCCTGGACGCGGCGAGGAGCCACCGGAGATGCACTGCGATGGCGACGAAGACCCGGCGGAGCTCAGTGACTACCTCTAAACCTTACCTTGACAGGGAGGAAGAAGAGAGGAGGGAGAGCGGAGGAGAGCTCGATGGGGGCTGCGGCGGCTGCGGAGGGAAGAGGAACCCTAGGCGGGGACGCATGCATGCCGAGGGGGGACTAAATACCACGGGGCTGACGGCGACGGCGACGGAAAAGGCGACGCGGGCGACGCTCTCTCTCTGAACCAACTGACGGAGGAGGACGACGGGGCAGGTGGCCGTCACTGCTCACATGGGCTGGGCTCGGCCCACCTGCTCCCTCTCTCACATGCTGGAAGCAGAAAATAACAGGGTTTTTCCTTTTAAATAAACAGCCACAACAAAAATAAACCCCAGAGCAATAAAAGGATTTTTAAAGTAAAACAAAAATAGTTTTGAGAAGGGAAAATTAAGCCCTTGTTTTTAAAAATGTCAAATGGAATTATTTAACAAGTTAATTTTAATATATTAATAAAACAGCCCCTGTTTTGAATAGGTTTCAAAAACCAAACATATCCAAATAACCAAAGTTTCACTCCCAATATTAATAGCAACATTAGGGCCACCTCATGGACATTTTTAAAATATTTTTAAAACAACTTAATTCTGCCAAGTATTCACATTGGGAATAAAAGCAATGGGAGGGGTTTTAGAGAAGGAAGAGAAGAGAGGTAGAAGAGGGAGAGATGCGCACAAGCAATCCACCACTCTCAAGCCAAAACAACACAAGGCACATACACATGCACATGATCCAATACAAGACACATAAACACAAGCATAACATGAAAGGCATGATGAATGGCATGATGATGAAATGATGGATGCCATGATGCATGAATGCAATTCAATCACATGGGTCAAGGTGCAATCATCACATAGCTCATGACACAAGGTTCATACATATGGTTACATGCCAAATAAGGTAGGGACAGCACTTGGGCTGTCACATTAAAGGAGTCACAAACCCCTCACAGGTGATTTCGGGACAAGGTAATTAAAGAATCAATGGACATCATTTAAATGTGTTTCACTCCATGTCCATAGATATCCTTGTATTTGTTCCTTGTGTGGGACTAACCCATATAGGTGAGAAGAGTACGAAACAACAAGGATTGCTCCCGACTCAATATGATCTTCATCAACTATGAGCATCCACTACTACAACACCTACATGAAGTCTTCAATAACAAAACTCAAGGTTAGCTTATACCTCTTAGTGGGGATGTAACATCAAGGGGGAGCTTCAGTCTCAGACTTGAGTCAAAGCATCTCTTAAGAGATGAACACACTAAATGCTTTATGTAAAAGTGGTAACCCCACTTGTGCTTAAAAGACGAGTATGACCTATGATCAATTGTTCTTATTTGGCTCATAAGTCAATATACTCATATATATATATATGACTTCATCATCGCCAAAGTGCTTAGTAGATACTAGAGCAGTCTTGCATGTTTGCCAGATTTCATTTGACATCTTATTGTGTGAGTGTAGCAACCTAAACGGTCGAATCTCTGGTGTTTCTGTACCATCCCAAGATCATGCTGGTACACACACGGTACGTCAATGTATATATCAAAGTGAAATCACACAGCTTTAATAATCGAAAAATCTCATATCGAGTCCTTTTTTACAATAAGAATTACAATAAAGTGGCTGAAGGCCAACTCATGAGAATAACTAATCTTGCGGAAGCTTCAAAGGTAGTTGAGTCCATCTAACTCCAAGGGCATCTCACCGAGCGTAGAGCGTATCCTCACTCCTGGTCAGAAAAGTACTCTGCAACATGATACGTTGCAGCCGTATAGGTCAGCATGTCGAATATGCCAGCAATGTCACAAGAGAGGGGGTAAAATAATCATCTATTCTATATACATATATGGCAGGTGGGGGTAGTAAGTTTTTGCATAAAGCCAAATTTTTCCTACAACAAGAGAGGGCAAAAGCATAATTACTACAATGTTGGTTGATTAATGAGATGGTTCCACCAACCAATTCTCATACCCAAGTTGACATTAATACTCACATCAATACAATTATTTGTGTTGAGAGTTCCAGATAGTTTCAGTTCCTTTGGCTCAAACTGTCCATGACCGTGGACACGGCTAATCGATTAGGTTTGGGTACTCTACAGAGTTTTGCACACGTTCCCCACAAGATTTGATCGCCTCCGTTGGATTTCTCGCACTTCAGGGTGTTTGAGAAACGGATGACCAAAACATGGTCTTGTAAAGGGTTTCCCCGAGACTCTGTCGGTGCCCATCCTTTCCTATCGTTCTTCTTCATCTCGTAGCACCGCCTGTCCAGGGTCACCACGATATCCAACCAAGCCAGAGCCCATAATGGCTTGTGGCTGTGCAGGTAAGCCTTGGGTCTTGAAGCATCCATCCATCTCTTTGTGCCTGGGTGGACCTTTCCGCATGAATACTGGCACTTCTCTAGCAACATCTATGCTAACCACTGGTTTCTCCAGGGCGCCGTTCAACCATCATCCACCTAGAGGTATGTTGAAAACTCGGAGTCTTGAAGACTTGATCATCTTGTAGGTCTTGAAATTATTAACTCACAACTCTCATGAATCACACAACCAACCCCGTCTACTAGTAGCATAGCAAAATTAAATCAACGTTTCCCGGGGCCAATGTGTCAAAGGGTTGAGGGGTGCCTACCACATGATACTACATCAAGTAACCAAGTTTCCACATTACCTACTTTGCATGCAATTGGGGAGATGGTAGAACTAATGCAATAAAAACATAGGTATACATGGTCAAAGTGACTTGCCTTGCTGACGATCCTTGTATTCAAGTGACTCTAGATAGCAAGCTTCGCACTACGAATGATCTAACGAATCAAACAAAGCACACAATAAGCATAAACACAATACAATTCATACAACAGCAAGGTAAACAAATACTTCAACAAACAAAAGCACAATCAAAAGGAATAATCACTCAAAGTATAAGACTCTAAAAATTTTGGTGTCAAAACTCTACTAAGACATAACAAGTCAAAAATATATTTTTTGAACAACTAGCCATTTAGATAACAGAAAGTAAATACAAAATTTTATTAGAAAACAGAAAGTTTTTCATTATAAAAATTTTGTGCAAAAGAGTTACTACAAAACCTTTTTTTCTAAACAATACTAAAGGTGACAATAAGATGTACTTATTCAAACTAGAGCACAAAACAAATTGCAAAAAAATATTTTATTAACAGAAAATAATACACCTAATGTTCAATCAACAGACCTAATGAAATCTAAATACAAAATTTAAACTAATTCAGGTTCAACTTAAATTAAAATTAAAATAACTAAACTACATTAAGAACCAAACAGATTCTGTTTTTGTTAAAAAGATTAACCAAATTCATTAAAAAAACTCAAACTATGTAGGATTATAGTTCTAACTAATACAAATTAGTGGCAAAAAGATTCATACAAAAATATATTTTTAAACTCTAGCTATACAGATTTTACTAATTTAAACAAATTTGATTAGATTCAAAATTTAAATTTCAATTTTGAAATCTAAGCATACAGGCATAAACTACAACAAATTTGTGAACTAATGCAAAAAGAATTAACTAAAAACACTAAATATGTTAAAAGATATGATAAAAACAAAAACAGAATACATTCTGTTTTCTAAAATAGAAAAGAAAAAGAAAAACGTTCTATCGATCGGGCAGTGTCTACGTGGCATGCTGTGATTGGCCGCGAGGGCGTGCATGCGGGAGCTACCGAGCGGTTGGCCGAGACTTAACGCGTACCGGTTTGGGGTTTTAATTGATCTAATCTCGCGCGTTGGATTGGGATCGGACGGCTACGACGAGATGCGGTGACTTACAACGGTGGGGGTCGGGGTCTCCGGCGAGGTCGACGGCGGCCGGTGGTCGGAGGTGGTCGGGGATGACGGTGCGGTGGTCGGGGGCGGCGTCCGAAGGCTTCAAACGGCGGCGGTGAGTCTCCAGCGTCGATTGGTGGCGTCGGAGGGGGCTGGCGGTGAGTGTGGCGACGGGCACGAGCTCGGGGAGGTCCGGTTGGGTGCCGAACTCCGGCGAGGTGTGGGGCAGCGTTCCGGCGAGGGAAGAGGGGGGTTTCGGGTGGGGAACTAAGAGCGGAGGGACGGGGCTTTATATAGGGGCGGTGCGGTGGTCGGGGAGGGCACGAGGGGCGAGATCCGCGGAGAGGGAATCGCCGGCGACGTCGTCGGGCGCGAGGAAGGTGATGAGCGCGCTGACGCCATGGTCGGACGGTGGGTCCCGCGCGTCAGTGAGGGTGGGACACGTGGTTAGCGTGTCGGTGGCCGACCAGGAATAGTTTCGGGAATTAAAGGCTGTGGGCCGGCCCGGTTCTATTTAAAACATTTCCTTTTCTATTTCCAGAGCAATAAAAACTCTTTTAATGCGTTCAAAATATTTCCAAACATAGGCAATATATATATCAAAATGATCAGGAGAATTAATGCTATTTAATGAACATTTTCCTCTGTCATATTGAATATCTTTTTAAAATTTATTTTCAGAAAAATGCCTAATTGATTTTAAATCCTTTTGAGATAAACTTTCAAATAACCCCCTGGTTTTATTGCTCAAATATTTCACCAAGATGCCCCTGGTGTGGAGTGTCATGTTACTCCCCTCTTTCTTTGAACATTACCTAAGGTTTTCAAATAGATGAAACAAATACATGGAAAAATTGAAATGGCCTTTCAGAATTTCAAAGGAAGCACTTCAACAAATTCATTACATTCAAACAAAGTGATGATGATGCATAGCTATATTTCATAACATTCCAAAATGAAATTTTGGGATGTTACAGTGAGCAAGTTGGTATGCATATTTTTGCTCATTAGAGGATATCCCAATTGTTGTTATTTGGCTTTCATTTTCTTTGTCCAATTGGATATAAAAGAATGCCTAAGTACCTCTCTCTAGCTATCTATGCTTTCTCATCTCAAATTCTCTTCATGCATCACCACAAAATTTGAGCAAGCACTTTTCAAACCCTCTATGTGAGGAGCACTCGGAGTTTCGTTTCGACAAGAGCTAACATCTAAAACCTCCCTTGTGTCGCTCGGTGTAACCAACCCTACAAAATCGGTTCCACCGAAGCATCGGGGTTGATCTGGTTTTCGAACCTCGATACAGCCGATCCCTAAATCTTGGCTTCACTGAATTTCGCTGTTGCTAGGCACTTAACAAACGCGATGGCACCAAAATTTCCAAATCGGTGTTACTGACAACAACAGGGTATATAATCTTCGCGGACCCGAGATTGAAAATTACTTAAACTCTTCAGTCATTCGTACCCCTTTGTTGCCACTCCTCTCTTCTATGGACCCTCATCTCGTCTCCAGCGTGCCTTTGCTGCCAGATTCCTTCGTTATCGTCGGCAATCAGCTCCTTCATCATCATCGTAGAGGAAACTTCACCGAGTTAGGGTAAAGTTTTGGCCCTCATGCGCTCCTTATTATGATTCTTGCGCATTAGGTTTTGTTCTCCATCTTGCCACAGATTGAAATGTGTCCATCTTCTAAACAAATCATGTAGATTAGCAGAGCAAGAAAATTTAGGTTTAGGGTCCCAAAACCTGCATTTCGGTGTCACCGATTGGAAAGAATCGGTACGACCGATTTGGTTTTTAGGGCTAAGAGAACTTTCTTGGTGAGACCGACTCGTCCTTATCGGTGAAACCAAAAAGGTGACCAAGTTTCTATAATATGAGGAAGTCTGTCTCGGTAGCTCCAAAAATTGAAACTCGGTGGAACTGAATTACATGTTGTAGAATTCTGAATCTACATTTTTGAGTTCAAGATTTCAAAACTTCTGAATTTTGTGATGCTTATCCCTTTTGCTCTTCTATATCTATTCATAGGTTCAGTATGTCAGGCTCAAATGACAATGACTTCAGAGAGCAGAGTGTTGACATGGATGCTAGCACTTGCCCAGAAGCTAGTTCTTCATCTTCATAGGATCGAGGCACCCCCGGTTCTCATGGGTTGCCCAAGTCTGCCACAAGAGCCAGAAAGAAGCCTAATTGAGATGAGGAGGACTCAAACTTTGTACATGAAGAGGTAACCTCCAAGAAGCAACAAGAAAAGAAGGAAAAGCTGCTAGGAAATCTGCCAACGAGGCCACTTCTTCCAAGAGGCCAATCATAAAGGAGTATGCCAGTTTTGAAGCTATGAGAGCACCAGAGAGTGCTAGGTCTAGTATGACTCTCACTCTTGAAGGACTTCAAAATCTATGCCCAAGAAGGAAGGAGAGAAGAAGAGAGCCAGTACGAGGATAGTTCATGTGGTTGGCAGACCAACCTCCATGTTTGAGGACCCATCAAAGAAGGAAGAAGAGGAAGAAATAGTTGCAAAACCCCCTCCTTCCAAGAAGAAGAAGTTGTTGACTCATGCTATGACCAGCAAGGCTCCTTCCAAGGCCAAGCCAACTGCTGATGCAATAATGCCCGTAATCATATTTTGATATTGTTGACAACATACATATAGGGAGCTAATCTATTTCATCAAGTGCATCTCAGGTCTAGTTCCCAAGATATTATGGTGCGGACCATGGTTGACATATTGAGGATGCTTGAACTACGGAGAAACAAGATGAAATGTTCTATCTATTTGGTTTACTATTGAGTATAGGGATCCGTACTATTAAGAGGGGATCAGTGGCTCTTGCGATAGACTTGCTCAAAATCTAGAGAAAAACCTTTGGTTGAGTTTCTAGCCTTGGTTCTGTTCTTGTCCGGATGTCTGACGACCTCCGGAAATCCGGAATGAAGCTGGTAGTTTATCAGCATGTTTTCCTCGGATTTATGGTCCTTCCGGTCATCCGGGCTCCGGACGTCCATGGGTGGTCGGAAATCCGACGGCACCCCTCCAGAACCAAAATTGCCGGATGTCCGGTCCCTTTCGGACGTCCGGTGCCTCCACTTGCCCCGGACGACCGATGCCCGTCGGACATCCGGTGCTTCCTCTTGGTCCGGACGGCCGACACCTATCGGACGTCTGGCTCCTACGCAGCTTAAGTGGCTTCCAACGGCCATTTTCCTCCTCCACTATATATAGTCTTTTCCACCTCGGGTGGGAGTTGTCCAACACAGTCAAAAGACCCCAAGAACACCTTTATTTCTCTCTCTCACTACTCCTCACCAAATCCTAGATCCCAAGAGCATTTGTGAGTATTCTTGAGTGTTGTTCCAACCAAAAGATAGATCGTCTCTCTCTCCTCTTCTCAACCAAAGCAATTTGTGATTCGAGCAAGTTTTGAGCGATTCCCTTGATCTTGTTACTCTTGGAGGGGTTGGAGACTCCTAGGCGGTAGGAGTTCTTCGGAGAGGAATGAAACCATTGCGATTACCCCCCGGAAAGTTTGTGAAGTTTTGGAGGCCACCTGAAGGCCTACCACTAGTGGTTGAGAAACGCCTTCGTGGTGTTTTCTCAAGGAGAGAATAGGGTGAGCCTCCGTGGCGTTGGTGTGCCTTCGTGGTAACATCCACCTCTCTAAACGGTGATGTAGCTTCTCTCCAAGGAAATGAACACCGGGATACATCCTCGTCTCTCGGAGTTGCGGTTATTCCTAACCCTAGCTTCTTACTTGTGGTTACTTGTTTCCTTATGTGTTTCACTTACTTCATATTGTTGGTGTGTTTATTGATCTAGTTGCTAAACTTGTATACCTCACTAGTCATCATATCACCCTTGAAATTGTTAGGCTACATTTCATATTCCGCTTTATTGCCTAACATTGCTAAGTAACAATTAAAATTTGGAATTGTACCTATTCACCCCCCCCTCTAGGTCCATCTCAATCCTTTCAATTGGTATCAAAGCCTCATGCTCTAATCGTGTGGCTTAACCACCCTAGAGTGAGATGAACCACGATGGGACTCCCCTTGTTGCGGATCCGAAGGATAAGGGCACGACTTCCACAGAAGTCAACTCTTTTACTTCTGAGGATCTAGAACGGGCCCTTGCTAAGCAAAAGGAGGAGCATGATGATTCTGTTGAGGCCTTGGTCCAAATGATATTAGCCACATTAACCACGATGCTTGCACCACTTTCTGGTGGTGCGGCCTCGAGGCCAACTGTGTCTACTCCTTCACTTGGCCAACAACCTCCTAGCAATGATCACTCTAGTGTTTGATGGCTTTATGCTAGACCTCAAGTTGAGAAACCTAAATATAATCCTAGAGGAAAACCTCCTTTGCTTTATGACAGTTCTGATTTTGCTTTGTGGAGAGTTGGTATGCAGGACCATCTTAGGTACGCCAATGATGAAATGTTGGAAATCTTGGAGCATGGCTATAACCCTATCGACACAAAGAATCTCACTCCAAGAGAGACATATGACAAGCATCTCAATGACACCGCAATCATGTGCCTAAGAAAAGGAATGAATGATAAGCAAAGGAGACCCTACATACATATCACAAGTGCCAAGGAATTATGGGACAACATTGGAAGGACCAAGACCGGCACCTCCACTCTCCGGCTTGCTCAGTATGAACTTGCGAAGGGTCAATTGCAAATTTTTTGTATGGAGAAATGTGAATCCCCCAAGCAGCTCCTTGAGTGTCTCATGACTCTCTCCACTGACATTGAGTCCTGTGATTGTGACAAGACACAAGATGGTTTCAACTTGACTAAGTGGTTTCTCGTGGACAAACTACTACATGCTCTTGCCCCATATCATCACCAAATGGTGTGGGACATAAGACAACATCATGAATTCAAGGAAATGACTCCGGGTGACATCATATCCACTTTACAATTATTTGAAGAGTCAAAGGAAAATGCTACAAAACATCTTGCCATGCATGTTACCTCGACATCAAAGATCAATCTTGCCATGTATGTGAGGAAGAGCAAAGTGAAGAAGAAGAAGAAGATGATGATGAATATGGTGATGATATTGACTCTGATGAGAGCCCTTCATATGAAGACATCGCCCTCTTTGTCAAGAGGTTTAGCACGGGAAAATTCAAGGGAAGATTCTAGAAGAAGAAAGTGAGAAAATGCTACAACTGTGAAGAAACCAACCACTTCTCCAACGATTGCCCTTATGAGAAGAGATAAGATAAACCAAGGTTTTCCAAGACCTTTCCAAAGAAGAAGTTGCCAAATCCTATGAACTCCAAGCTTAAGAAAATATATGGGAAAGCAATGGTTGCTCATGAAGAATCCGATCTAGATGATGTTGGTGGTGTAGCCGGAGTAGCTCAAGATTCTCAAAACACCTTGAGGCTAGTCAACAAGAGTGGTGAGGTTGTCACCTGCAACTATATGAAAGACTACAAAGGCAACACCCACAAGTGCTTAATGGCAAAGGCCATGATAGAAGATGGAGAGGACCAAAACTCTCCTGACAAGGTCAAGTTAACCCCATGCTCAAATCCTCCTCTTTTCACTCCGTCTACTTCTTGTGATGAGGATCTTGATGTGGAGGATAATGATGATAATGATATAGATGATCCTATGCTTGCTAAACTAAATAAGGTCATGTGCTCCCTTAAAGGAAAGAAGCTCACTATGTTTCGTATGCTTATGGAGATGGTGAGTAAGCACACCGCTACCATTAAGGAACTCGAAACCCTCGTCACCGAGGAAAAGGAAAAGTATGAAATCCTTGAGCATAAAGTCCAATATGAGGAAGCATGAAATGATGAACTATGCTTAAAAATTGGTGCAAACATTAATGATCATGCTAAAAAACTTGCCTCCTTGAAAAATGACAAGAACTCTTGCAAGGAGTTGATGAATGGTAAAAGTAAGCTTGTGGAATCTCATGTTTCTCTTCTAAGGATTGTGAGCTTCTATCCGTGTCCCTCAAGACTAAGGAAGAGGATCTCACTCTTCTTACAAAGATCTTTGAGATGCTCAAACTTACTTATCTTGGAACTCTATCCATGGTTTACTCTTCACCTATTATCAATGTTGATGCTTGTACTACTAACTCTAGTGGTGACCTAGCATCTATTCTTGAGGAAAACTGCTTTCTAAAGGCACAACTCGAAAAGGGACTCATGACATGTGCTCAAGGACAAAAGAACCTTAATGAGGTGTTGAGCCAACACAATGAGGTGTTTGCCAAGGAAGGGCTCGGGTTTGACCCAAGCATAAGCAAGAATAAGACACCTCCTCATAAGTGCTCCACCCCTCTCAAGGAGACATTTGTACGTGAAGGGAACAAGGAGAAAGGTAAGGTTGTGAGTGGGAAGGACACAAGGGGCATGCCCACTTTCAACAAGTCAAAATAGTTCATGCCTCCATCCTATGTACTTTGTAAAACAAAGGATGGAGAAGTTTATGCAAAAAAAATTGGTCCTCGTAATGCATTCCGGTTTTATGCTATTTGGGTCCCTAAGACCCTTGTGACTAACTTGAGAGGTCCCATTGCAAAATGGGTGCCTCTAACCAAGTCATAAAATTGTGTGTAGGTTGCTTTCTCTGGTGGAGTCAAATGGGTGATCGATAGTGGATGTACCAACTATATGACCGGAGATAGCAGACTGCTTTTTGACTTCATGGAAGCTATTCAACCATTTATGAGCATTGTGTTTGGTGGAGGATCAAAAGGACAGGTACTCGGGTTGGGCAAGGTGGCTATAAAAAATGACATGTCTCTTGCAAATGTCATGCCTGTCCAATCCCTTAAATACCATTTGCTTTCTATTTGCCAATTGTCTTTAGTTGTTTATGATACACTATTTGGACTAACGGATGTGAAATTCTTTAAGAGAGATACTCTCGAAGTGGCATTTGTTGGAAAGTTGGATGACAACCTTTACACGGTTGATTTCTCAAAAGAGAGCACATTCCATGCAACTTGTCTAATGGCCAAGGCCGACAAGGGGTGGCTATGGCACTGCTGGCTAGCCCATGTCGGCATGAGAAATCTTCAAAATATCTTAAAGGGTAATCACATCCTTGGACTAACCAATGTCTCTTTTGAGAAAGATCGTGTGTATAGTGCATGCATAGCCGGGAAGCAACATCAATCCAAGCACCCACCCAATAATATTGTATCTACTTCAAGGCCTTTAGAGCTCCTTCATGTGGATCTTTTTGGGCCTCCGTCATGGGACAGCCTTGGTGGCAAAAAGTATGGACTTGTCATTGTTGATGATTACTCAACATATACATGGGTGTCTTTCCTCAAGTCCAAGGATGAGCTAAAGATCACCTTCATTTATTTTGCCAAGCAAGCCCAATGCAAGTTTGACAAATAAATCTTGGCTATAAGAAGTGATAATGGCTCTGAGTTCAAGAACTACACCTTGGAAGAATTTCTTAGTGATGAAGAGATTGAGCATCAATATTCTGCACCCTACACTCCTCAACAAAATGGTGTAGCCGAGAGAAAGAACCTTACACTTTTGGAAATGGCCAGGTCCATGTTGGATGAATAGAAGTCACCACATAGTTTTTGGGCTGAGGCTGTCAACACCGCATGCCATGCATCGAACCGGCTCTTCCTCCGCACGATATTGGAGAAGACTCCATATGAGCTCCTGACCGGGAACAAGCCAAATGTCAAGTACTTTCATGTATTTGGGTGCAAGTGTTTCATCCTCAACAAAAGAGAATAGTTAGGAAAATTTCAATCCAAAACAACTGAGGGGGATATTTGTTGGTTATGGATCAAACTCTCACGCCTATAGAGTCTACAACAAATCCAATGGATGTGTTGTAGAAACTTGTGACATGGTGTTTGACGAATTTAATGGCTCTCATGGGGAGCAAGTTGATCCAAGTGATGTAGGTGGAGAAGATCCCTCCCAAGATATTTTTTCCATGGGTGTTGGTGCTCTTCTTCCAATGGAACGAGAATCTCATGATGATGCTGAAGATGAAAGTTTCTCTCATCCTCAAGCCACTCCAACACCCATACCTCCACAAGATCCTATTGCTCAAACTATGTCCATTGTTCAAAATCAAGAAGGAGAACAAGTCCATCACCATGATCACATTCAAGAACAAGATCATCACCAAGAGCAAGAAGAAGAAAGTGCAACCTTTGATGATGAACCTCAACAAATGTAACATGAAGAAGAAGATCTTACACCACACATTAATGAGCCATATGTTGAGGATGTGGATGATGGAAATGAAGTTGAACCTCATGAAACCCTAACCTCCATCATGCCACGAGTGGTCGGTCGTGTTGATTTTAATCAAAATCTAAATGGCACATCGGAAGGTAGAGTCACTCGTAAACAATTGATGAACTTTTGTGCTCACTTTTCATTTGTGTCTAGTGTTGAGCCACTCAAGGTACAAGATACATTGATGGACAATGATTGGCTCGTTGCTATGCAAGAAGACTTGAATAGTTTTGAGGGCAACAAAGTATGGTCATTAGTCAAGAGACCAACTAAGGAACACAATGTCATTGGAACAAAATGGATTTTTAAGAACAAGAAAGATTAGAATGGCGTAATCATCTGTAACAAGGCAAGGTTAGTGGCACTAGGGTACTCACAAGTTGAAGGTTTGGACTTTGATGAGACCTTTGCTCCCGTTGCCTGTCTTGAATCTATTCGTATCTTACTTGCATATGCTGCTTTCCATGGTTTTACATTACATCAAATGGATGTTAAGAGTGATTTCCTTAATGGTCCTCTAGAAGAAGTATATGTATCACAACCACATGGGTTTGTTGATCCCGATCACAAAGACTATGTGTATAAACTTCACAAGGCTTTGTATGCCCTCAAACAAGCACCTCGTGCTTGGTATGATCATCTTAAGAAGTTTCTACTCGATGATGGCTTTGTGAGAGGGGTGATCGATCCCACTCTTTTTACTAAGAGGGAAAAAGGTGATTTGATCTTATGCCAAATCTATGTAGATGACATCATTTTTGGTTCTCCTAATGTTTATTTGTGCAAGAAGTTTGCGGCTTCCATGACCAAGACCTTAACGATGTCACTCAATGTGGACTTGAAGTTCTTTCTCGGATTTTAAATATAACAATTTCAAGAAGGAATTTTCTTGTCTCAAACAAAATACCTCAAGGAAATTCTAGAGAAGTTTGATATGACAAATGCTAACCCTTGTAAGACACCCATGCCCACAAAACTTGTTCTCACTGAAGACACCAATGGTATTCCTTTTGACCCATCTATATACCGCTCTATGATTGGTTCATTGCTTTATCTTTGTGCATCTAGACCAGACATCATGTTAAGTGTAGGCATATGTGCAAGATTTCAAGCTTCCCCTAGGGAAAGTCATCATAAGGCGGTTAAGCATATTCTTAGATACCTTGTTCACACCCCAAAGTTGGGTCTTTGGTACCCCAAGGATGCCCAGTTTGATCTCATTGGGTACATGGATGCGGATTGGGCCGGAGACGAAGTGGGAAGGAATTCTACTTCTGGGGCATGCCAATTTCTTGGACGCTTCTTGGTAAGTTGGTCCTCAAAGAAGCAAAATTGTGTCTCCCTCTCAACCGCTGAAGCCGAATATATTGCAACCGCAAGTTGTGCAACACAACTGCTATGGATGAGGCAAACTTTGAAGGATTATGGTATCACCTATAGACATGTGCCTCTTCTATGCGATAATGAAAGTGCCATCAAGATTGCTGAGAACCCTATTAATCACCCTCGCACAAAACACATTGATATTAGGTATCACTTCTTGAGAGATCATGTGCAAAAGGGGACATTTATCTTGATCATGTTGGCACAAATACGCAACTTGCAGAAATTTTCACCAAACCATTGGATGAAGCAAGATTTTGTCAACTTAGGCATGAACTTGGTATCTTGGAGCTTGATAACATTATGTGAAATCTTGTACATCTACATACACTTACTTCATGTCTTGTCTAGGTGTAGGCATGTATTTAGGGGGAGGCATTAAATTCATGAGTTCTCTCACCCTATATAATGCATAAATAAACCAAACACTCTCAAAGTGTTCCTTGCTCACTCATGTGACTTGGTACTTTAAATGATGGAGTTGTGGTGATGGGCTCAAGGTTCATATCTTCATAGTGCCATGCCATGTTTACTGAAACATGGTGGCCTAAGCCACCACCCCCTCTATGAACAATGATCGAACAAATTATCTAAATTATCTAGGGTCAACATTGTTTGGTTTGGTCATGCGCACCATATTATATATACTGTCGTGTATCATCGATTTGCCATGTGCATCACTGGAACTGCCTCCTATCTTCTTTTGGCATGTCCTTGTTTCTAATAGTTTTCTCGGACGTACGGCATCCTCCGGTCGTTCGGCCTCTGGTCGTCCGACGTGTTTTGATCGTCCGTGCTACTGCTGTCTAGCGAACCCTCCAGTCCCCGTACGTCCGACGCCTCTCGGTCGTCCAACACTTTCCAACCCTCAGACGTCCGACACCTCTTGGTCGTCCGGGACTTCGGGGTCACTTATATAAAATGGGGTAGGCTTGCGTGGCTGGGCAGTTGCCCTAATCCACCGAGCCGACCCCATCTCCGCCCGCTCCACAGCGCCGCCAGGCCACCGCCGGTCAACTCCGGTCGCCTCCCGGTCGTCTCCTCCTTTGTTTCTTCTTCCCGAGATAATTTCGTTCGAAGGGAGGGCATCCCACAATGCCCAAGGTCAAGCACACCAGGCACAAGGCCCCCGAGGGACCCTCTGCCCATCCCTCCCGTTGTGATGGCTCCGGGGACTCTCAAGAATGGGATCGACCCTACAAGAAGCACCTCGCCAAGCATCCCGTTCAGTATGTCGCGTATTCTATGGAGGGCTCCGACTACGAGGAAGAGATGGAGTATGACGAATGGGCTGAATTTGTCGGCGTGCGCGCAAATGCCCCAAAGCCCGATACTCGGAGGCCCTCGTACATGCCTCCTCCGCCTCCGGATCAGCCTCATGGTGATGCTCGCCGCATTTCTGTTGAGCCTCCTTTCCCTCTTGGTCGCGAGATAAAGGACTACACCAAAGTCCCTAAATCTTCTTATCTTAAGTTTTGTCGCGACACTGATCAGTTCGCTGTTGAGCATGATTCCATGGATTCTCATTTTTGCACCAATGTTAAGGCAGACATTTTCACCACTGCCATTGTCCCAAAGGGTCTGTCTGTTCATCTCTATATTGACTTAGAGCATATTCGCACTCACCCGGTGAAATATCCGGGTGCCATTGAACTCATTGAGTCTTTTGGACTTGCTGCCCCGTTTGCTTTTAAACATGATTTCAACCATGGTGCCATTCATCAGTTTTATGCCACATGTTTCTTTGGTCCTAACAAGACCGTCACTTGGATGACCTCTGACGTCGAGCTCACTACTAGATATTCTCACTTGTTATCGCTCTTGGTTTTCCTGACATTGGGTTCAAAATCCATAAGGATGATCCCAATCATGCTTCCAAATCTGTTGAGGCTTGTGGCTATCTTCTAAAAACCCTTCCTGAACTTGACGAGGAAGAAAGGGGCAAGGATTTAAATCAAGTTCTATTTGGAGGTCTCCTTTCTTCATCATCTTTCAGTGTGTCATTCGCACCATGTATCCCAAGATGGGTGACAAGGGGACTTTTAGCGGGTATTATATTGACCTCATGACTCGTCTTAATGATCATCCTAAAGGGAAGATCAATGTCCCCCACTTTCTATGGCATGAGATTCGCCTCGCTAGTCTTCAATACAAGCGAGCCTTTCCTCATGCTCCTTTTATCCAAGCTCTCATTGAGCATGTGACCCCTTTCCCTATTGCTCGAACTCATGTCCATGACAAATTGGTCATTCCATCTCATATGTCGGATGATTGGGCTCCTAAGAAATCCTCCTCTGCTCTTGGTCGACGGGCTGCTGCTCGATCTCGTCCTGCCCCCTCTGGGTCAGCCTCTTTCAGTCGTTTGCTTGTTTTCTTGGGAAGGCCCATTCTGCCATGATGAATGCCTTCTCCTTTCAGTGTGCTCAAAACCACGATGTGGTCACTCGCATGATCTCCTCTAAGAATGCGTATAAGGCTCGTCTGAGAGCCACTAGGGCACCTGATGTGAGTGAGGATGAGCGTCCTCCTGAGGCTCCCCCTTCCGACTTTGGCTTCCCTTCTGGCCCTGAATGGGCTGAATTCCTTGACGAGGCAGGAGGCAGTGGCACCCATGGTGATGATGACGACGACGATGATCTCTGATTGCGTGAGTGGTTGTTCTATTCCTTCCCCTTTTCGGTCCTTGATTCCAAGGGGGAGGAGATTATCTAGTGATTGATTTGTTAGTCTTCGTGGCACAATGCACAATGTGTTATGTTATGTAATGCTATTTATATGGTGTGAACCATTGTGAACCATTATGCTGCACCATTATGCTATCTGTGAGTGTTGTGTTATGTAATGTTATTTCTATGGTGAACCATTATGATATCTATGAGTGTTGTCTTATCATGAGATATCCTTTTATGCCAACATATTATGCTTGATGCATCTCTTATCATAAGATATCCTTTTATGTCAACATATTATGTTTGATGCACTCATTATCAAGTAAGGGGGTGCTTCTGCCCATAATTATTTACTTACTTTCACTATGCATACAGTAAGGGGGAGCTCTGTAACAAATCTATCCTAATGCTTTCTAAGTCTACTTTATTTATGAGAGCTATATGTATGTTGTCATCAACTACCAAAAAGGGGGAGATCGAAAGTGCAATAATGCCCTTAATCATATTTTGATATTGTTGACAACATACATATAGGGAGCTAATTTGTTTCATCAAGTGCATCTCAGGTTTAGTTCCCAAGATATTACGGTGCGGACCATGGTTGACATATTGAGGATGCTTGAACTACGGAGAAACAAGATAAGATGTTCTATCTATTTTGGTTTACTCTTGAGTATAGGGTTCCCACACTATTAAGAGGGGATCAGTGGCTCTTGCGATAGACTTGCTCAAAATCTAGAGAAAAACCTTTGGTTGAGTTTCTAGCATTGATTCTGTTCTTATCCAGACGTTCGACGACCTCCGGACGTACGACACCCTCCGGAAACCGGAATGAAGCCAGTAGTTTATGAGCATGTTTCCTTGGATTTCCGGTCCTTCCGTTCGTCCGGGCTCCGGACGTTCGTGGGTGGTCGGAAATCCGACGACACCCCTCCAGAACCAAAACTGCCGAATGTCCGGTCCCTTTCGGATGTCCGATGCCTCCGGACGGCCGACACCTGTCGGATGTCCGGCTCCTGTGCAGCTTAAGTGGCTTCCAACGGCCATTTTCCTCCTCCACTATATATAGTCTTCTTCCACCTCGGGTGGGAGTTGTCCAACACAGTCAAAAGACCCCAAGAACACCTTTCTTTCTCTCTCTCACTACTCCTCACCAAATCCTAGATCCCAAGAGCTTTTGTGAGGATTCTTGAGTGTTGTTCCAACCAAAAGATAGATCGTCTCTCTGTCCTCCTCTCAACCAAAGCAATTTTTCATTCGAGCAAGTTTTGAGCGGTTCCCTTGATCTTGTTACTCTTGGAGGTTGGAGACACCTAGGTGGTAGGAGTTCTCCGGAGAGGAATCAAACCATTGTGATTACCCCCTGGAAAGTTTTTCAACATTTGGAGGCCACCTCAAGGCCTACCACTAGTGGTTGAGAAACGCCTTCGTGGTGTTATCTCAAGGAGAGAATAGGGTGAGCCTTCGTGGCGTTGGTGTGCCTTCATGGTAACATCCACCTCTCTAAATAGTGATGCAGCTTCCCTCCAAGGAAGTGAACACCGGGATACATCCTCGTCTCTCAGAGTTGCGGTTATTCCTAACCCTAGCTTCTTACTTGTGGTTACTTGTTTCCTTACGTGCTTCACTTACTTCATATTTTTGGTGTGTTTATCGATCTAGTTGCTAAACTTGTATACCTCACTAGTCATCATATCACCCTTGAAATTGTTAGGCTACATTCCATATTCTGCTTTATTGCCTAACGTTGCTAAGAAACAATTAAAATTTGGAATTGTACCTATTCACCCCCCTCTAGGTCCATCTCGATCCTTTCAACTGCTCCAAAGAAGCCAGCAACACCTAAACCCAAGAGGACTACCAGAGATATTCTAGCTGCTAAGAAGAACAAGGGTTCCACATCCAGAGCTACTGATGCTGAGGAAGAGGAATTGACTGTGTTGAGGAAGCTTGGACCTTACCTGCCAGAGCATAATGATGCTCACCCATTTGTAGATGATATGAAGGAAAGGAGAGATCAAGGGATGTGGAAGTGGAGAGCGGATGATTCATATGCCTCCAGGAGGAAGACTGTTGTTGATGATTGTTTCTACACCAAAGAACAACAAGAGTTCTATGAAACTATCCTATTGGACAAGAGCCCTGCTGTGAGTGACACGAGATATGTCGATTGCGCATACATCAAGGAGAACGAGGATTACTTTACCCATATGCTAGAGAACTTCAAGGCCATTGTCATAGATACATTTGTTGGCAGAGAGTTCACTGCTTGGAACAATAAGATGATCATGCAGTTCTACTCTACATCACACTTGTAACCCAATGGACGGGTCATTTGGATGATTTAGGGAGTCAGGTACCAATTTATAGTGGATGAGTTTCTACCATCTTAGGATCCCCAAAGGTAGAATAAGGAGATCGTGATGTTTATATTGAAGCCAAGATGAATCACAACTCCATGGCTGAAATATATAAACCTATCCCCACTGCTTATGTGAATACTCATAAGTTTGGCTTTGTCTACTATCTCCAAGCAAGATTACCCACTACCAACACTATCATGAGATATGCCTTGATGGCTAAGTCGGGAGATGACAAGATGATTAGGGGATACTCCATCAACATGTTGCACCATGTAGACACCTACACCAGATTGAGGGTCATGCATTTGATTGTTGAGACAATCAAGAGGACTGTTGTTGATTAGAAATGATCTTGTGGATATGCACCATACATTCAAATGCTCATCAACTCCAAGTTGGAGAAGAATGTATATGCACTTGATATTCCTGATATGCCACTACAACTAGAACTTGAGGATAACGTTGTGGTGATGGATCCATCTCATCCCACTTTAGCTACTGGACTGGCAAAGGTAGAGGCAACCAAAGCCACTAGTGCTCCAGTGCCCAAGACGAAGATTGATCAAATGGCACTGCTTATTAGCACCATCCAGGGTATGCAAAAAAATATCAAGGAAATTCTTAAAAATCAAGCAAGTCTTAAGAGGATAGTAGAAACCAAGTTTCATGATCTTGACAACAAGGTGGATGAGTTGACATAGACCATCACTGAGATGAAACAGGAGGTGGATGCAATGCTCAGTCCCCACTCCAGTGATGATGATTCTCCTCTCCGTCCTAGCACCCACTTAAGACTCAAGCCAGATCGTCTACTGTGTCTGCTCTAGAGATGAGACCACTTTCATCAGCACCTGCAGCTGCTCCATATGCTCGTTCATCAGCTTCAACATCTACCGCAACACCCTAGAGGACATCAGTTGAAGCCTTCGCTGATGTGGTCCTCTCGACTCCTTCATCAGCTAAAGGAGGAGGCCATGCCCAGAGCGACGGTTAGCTCTATATCCTTTGAAATTTTGGTAACTTATTGCCAAAGGGGGAGAAGTCTATAGATCATAGGGCTTCGAGAGAGAGTGTTTTGGTTTTGGTCTGCTCTTTGAAAACTTGAAAACTTTTGGTTTATCGCTTGTTTGTTTCAAACTTTGTTGGTGTTTGATCATACACTCTTTGTGTGTTGCTACTAGTTCCTATCCTTGAGATGTTTATATGATGAAAATTCACTTATGTTTGGTGTGATGTGCTTTGTAATTCATTCATATTATTCTCACACACCACCAAGTTGAATGTGACATGGAAGAGTACCCCATCTACCTAATCGATTGTGCATTTGCATTCAAACACAAATTTAAAAATAGTGCACAAATTTAGGGGGAGCTCTTGCTTATCACACACTTCTCAAAGCAATGATGATGTTCATTGATTATATAAAATGTCGAAGATTTGATCTATATGTTGTCATCAATTACCAAAGGGGGGATTGAGGGGCAGTTTGGTTCATGCCCTGGAGAAGAATTGTCTGTCCTGAGAAGTCACTGGAATGTGCCTGGGTATTGTTTGGCTGAAGGCCACAAGTTTTGGATGCCTGCCTGGCCTGGAGCTGATGTCCTGGCAGGCAACTCCATTAGCTTGGCTCGGGCGGGTGAAATGGGACGCCTGGGTGCCACGCAAATGCAATTGGAAGCTGATTAGTACACATGCATTGGTTATTTATGGTTCCTGTGTGCACTTCCTGTCAACATCGCATGTCAGATTGATTTTTTATTCCATACGTACGCATCCCAGGCTAGGAGTCCAACCAAACAAGAGATCCACAGGCATGCCTGTCCAGACAGAAATTCTCTTCTCTCCAGGCTACTACCAGGCATCATTTTTTGCCAGGCATGAAGCCTAGGGCATGAACCAAACTGCCCCTAAAAGCGTAGCTTCTCCCTAGGTGGTTTTGCTAAATACTAACAACATATATTTCATTCGACTAATATTTCCACTAAGTATATTTCAGAAAAAGTTCAATGATGGGTTGGCTAAAGGATTGTGAGGAGATTCCGTAGATACAAGGAATACCCATTGGCAACAAGCTTGAAGCATTTACATTTACATTTTGTGAGAAATCACTTTTGAGTTGTGACGCCCTGGTTTTGTGCTAGAGTAATCTCTCTAATTAAGCTACAGTAACCCTATGCTAATGATGCCAAGTCAGCATGGTTGCTGTTGTTAATATCGCGATAATCCAAATTCCGTTCAAATTCAAATTAAAAAAAAGTTAAACGATAAAAGTTTTCAAATATCAAAACTAAAATGTTCAGGGTGTGTCGAATATTACATAGGCAATTGCGTGGTAGAAAACAACATTTTTTAGAATGTGTAAATACACTAAATTGAAATAAAACTAAAACAGCAAAATTATAAATAAGAAAAACAGAAACAAAATAAAAATAAAGGAAACCCCCCTCCTCACCGGGCCAGCCCAACTGGGCCTCGGCCCACCTAACCAACCAGCCCACCCCAGGGCTATACCCCCCCGGTGCCCAAACCCTAGCCACCCCGAACCCCACTCGCCCCCTCGCTCTCTCCCCTCCCCTTCCCGATCTAGATCGAATGGGGACCGACCCCGCGCCTGCCCGCCGCCGTCGGTCCGCCCTGCCGCTGGGTCTCCTCACCGTCGCCGGCGCCCACGTAGCGCCCCTTGCCAGATCTCCCCGACGTCTCGTCGGCGCCACGTCACCACCGCATCGCCCTGGATCCTCCTCATCCCCCTTCCCGTCGGTTGCCCACAAGCCTCGCCGCCCCAGCCCCCCTGACTATGCCAGTGAGGTCCCCGGCCGCCGGTTGCCTCGCCTCTCCCACCTCGTCCCGCGCACGCTCGCCCACCCACCCGCTCGCCGCCGCCGCACGTTTGCCACCGGCCCCACTCCCCGCGAGCCGCACCCCCTATCGCTTGCATCGCATCCGTGGGCGTTGTGCCCCCCGGCCCCGATCCGGCCCTATCCCGCATAGCCCCGCTCGCCCATGCGGTGCCCCGCCCCGTCAGTCTCGCCGGACCCTACCCACCGCCGCACCTAGCTCACACCGCCGGCCGCCGACGCTGGTCCCGCCGGTGCCCTTGCTCCCAGGGAAGCGAAGCCGGCCACCCGATGCGGTTAGTGGGGGATTAGGCCCCCCACTAACACCCTGGCCCAATGACAACCATGGCCCACACACTGTAAAAAAGAAATGTAAATATATATAATGATTAATTAGTTAATTAATTAATTAAATAGATAATAAGGACTAATTAGTTAATTAGTTGATCTGTTAACCTAATCAGAGAAAGACATGTAGGCCCAATGCACATTAGGACTAATTAATATTGATTAATTAAAATTGTTAATTGAAACAATTAATATGTCACTTACAGGCGGGTCCCACACCCCCTAATGAATTCTGTTTAAGGTTAATTAAACATATTTAATCCTATGTCTATCACATGTGGGGCCCACTGTTTAGTTGACCAGTCAACTATGACTGTTGACTGCTGATGTCACCATGACATCATGCTGACATCATAAATGAATTATTGAATTAAAATAATCTATTTTAATTTCTGAATATTAATAAAGCTTTACAAATTAATATAAAATAATCCGTAACTCAGATGAAAATATTTTATACATGAAAGTTCATCAGAAAAAATACCACGAATCTGAATACGCAATCCGTTAGTCTGTAAAGTGCTCCTAGCATAGAAAACATGGAACTTTTCCATCCATTTCATTTGTCCGGTAGTAGCCCGAGACCCAAAAAATAGCGTCAGATATTCTCCCGACCCATCTGCTACGTGTAATACTGCGTTAGTGCATACCTAGCTCTGCATATTGCCATGTCATGCATTGTGATGCATTTGTATGCTTTATATTTATTGTTTCTTCCCCCTCTTCTCTCCGGTAGACTTCGAGACTGACGGTGCTACTGGGTACGACTACGTCGCAGACGATCAGCCTTTTGCCGTAGAGCAGCAAGGCAAGCAACACCCCTTGAGCATTCCGATATCGCCTATTCATTTCCCCCTTATTCTTGCGTTAGATTTTTGCTACTGTATTAGTTAGCTCCTATTTTGATGCATAGACTGTGTTTGATGAACTGTTACTATACATGCAATGATATCAACTGCTTAGTATAGGTGGTGAATGAATCCCCAATGCCCCCTTAGTCCCAGTTGCCCATGCTTCTTCATCGATGACTCGACGACTCGGTCAACCGACCGACAAACTAGGCCCCTCACATCACCGCACTCCCCTTAGTTGTATGACTCTGCAGTGCTACTATCGAGTACCGAAGGTGACACCTCGTGAAGTACTCATGATACTAGCCCTGTAGTGCAGCTAGTCGGTCGTGGTTATAGAGGGTGATTCCTCCTTCACCATTCCTGGTGATGTCTTTGTCGTGCAACCCCTCAAGTGTGGGACCCTCGAGGGTGATTCCTCTAAAGTCCATCTTGACGGTTACATCAAGCGGGGACCCTTGAGGGTGATTCCTCAGTTCCCGCCTTGATGTTTCATACACACAGTTACTATGACCTGGTTATAAAAACATGTTGATGATGGGTCAGCCCTGAGGGGTACCCACGGTTTGCTGATGTTGAGGCGTGGATTGGCGAGAGAGGCCTTTGCCACATCCTCGAGACGGGGCGACGGAACCACACTTTATGGGTCGCGCTTGCCCCGCATTAATAAAATGCTAATGGGCTGGGTACTTGATCGGAGTTAGGTCGTTAGCCTTAATACGCACTAACCTTCACATGGGAGAAGTTATGGGTACTCAACGTCGTTGTATCAGCCGAAGCTCTTCGGACGTCAGCAATGGAGTGGCGCGTGCCCGAGTGGTCTGCAATGGCATCACGCTTGTTATAAGGGGTGCTAGGACTGACCTTGGCCACCCTTGCATCGTGCAAGAGTGCAAAGGGTGAGTGGGCCCATGACCCCTGCGCGCTTAGGATTTAGACCGGCGGGCTGGCCTCTTCGTTCAGTCTAGGTGAGGCGACGATGTTTTGATATCCTGAGGTCAGGCATGCCCTAGAAAAGTGTGTCCGACCGGAGGTGATTCAAGCGTGTGGGGAATATGTGGTGCACCCCTACAGGGATGATTAATCTATTCGAATAGCCGTGTCCACGGTAAAAGGACAACTTGGAGTTGTACCTTTGCCCTAATTTAACTACAATTGTGAATTTAATTATGAAATGAATGTTGGCTCCAGGATTGCTTCCTCGTAGGGAGTTGAGGAAGAATCTCTGGGCATGGTTACTTAATAAAATTGCAACAATTAAATATTGCTATATGTGAGTTACCAGTCTACTTTCTTCTAATGTTGCAAGATGCAGAAGATGCTAGTCTTCGATAGGACTAGGCCTTCCACCCTATTCTTGCTTTCTGCAGTCAGCCCAGATATAACCCCACCCCTTGATAATGACACATACCTAGCATAGTTCTGATGTCAGTCTTGTGAGTACTTTGGATGAGTACTCACCACTGCTTTGCTTTCTCTTTCCCCTCGATACGATTCTGCGTTCAGACGACGGAGCCCATGAGATGGAGTATGTTGGAGATGACTAATACACCACCGCAGGAGCCTACTACTACGTGGAGGTGGCCCCCGACCAGCAGTAGGATAGGAGGTTCCCGGGCAAGAGGCCTCGCCTCTTTCGATCCATTGTTTATGTTTGTGCTAGCCTTCTTAAGAAAAAACTTGTTTAACTTATGTATGTACTCAGATATTATTTGCTTCCGCTGACTCTTGCTTGTCGAGCTTTGTATTTGAGCCCTCAAGGCCCCTGGCTGGTAATATGAAGTTGTATGACTTTAATTTGTGTCTAGAGTTGTGTTGTTATATTGATTAGTGAGTCCCTAATCTTGGCTGTATGCATTGCATGTATGTTTAGCGTACGGTCGAAATTGGGGGCGTCACAAGTTGGTATCAAAGCCGACTGCCTATAGGTAGCCCCCTTTCCAACTCCTTGGTTGAACTTGAGTCTAGTACTTGAAAAACTTTTACTAACATTGTTTTGTGGCTTACGGGCCCACACCTCAATCGGGTGGTATTAGGATCTTCTATTCCTCGTCTATACTCTGGGTTCTGATCTCTCTCCTCTTTTAGGTTAATGATTTTGTTAACTCTAACATTAGGTTATCGTGATCACATCGACCAGTGATTTGTTTCGTCGACAATTGTTTCCTTTGAAGTTATAATGCACACACAGTCATTTGACATCTTAAATCTCCTTGCTACAGATGCGTCCCGATAGGCAGATCGTTCTCCTGACCTTCGCGCACGATACAACTAGGTTCCCGGCCATTCTGGTCGACCTCTAGAAGAAGGTGGGATATCGTTGGTACCCTGAGTACACTATTTACGAGGACTACCGCGAGTTCAACTAGGAACAGTATGAGGCTGAGATGGTTATCTGGGATCGACAGGACCTCTCCATCACTGAGCTGCACACTTTCCATGGCATTGGAGTGACTGTTGAGATGGCGGTAAAGGATGTTGCTTATGCTGCTATTGTTCGTCTTCGTGCAGCAAACTGTTGTTTGGAGGAGACGACATACACATACATTCTGTATGTTCCTGCTGGAGTTGATACTGTCGCCGATGTTGAGGTCTTGACCCCTTTCGCACGGCAGTGCAACGACCGGTCCTACACTGCTGTCTGCTCCCCCTACATGAGTCGTCGTTACGACCCACAGGTGCTGGTTCAGTACATTGAAGCATTGGATCGCACTGTCAGGGCTCTTAACATCGAGCTATACGCTACCCGTGCTCGTCTTTATCAGGCTATGGAGCATTTGTTGCCAGCAGTCACCGCGGGGATACATCCGGAGTACATCCTTTACCCACCTCAGACTGAGTTTCCTCCAGGTCTTGAGTGGCCTGCTGCTGGAGGTCGTACCCCGGCACGTGGAGCCGCGCTCTGGCTTAATATGCAGATTCTGCATCAGGCTGTGCACGGGATGCAGGACCCTGCCACCAGGTTCCACATGCAGGGTCATCTACAGTTCCGTGGGTTCTTTCGTTGTCCCCGATGTTGATGTAGCTTTTCGCTATGTCCGTTGTTGTATCCCTCTACCGCATGCCTACGTGCTGCCTAGTTGTCTTGACAAATTTCATGTCAGACCTATCGTCTATGTTGTAACAGACTTATGGTTTGTAATAGACCTATGTATGAATCTGTATGTTGAAATTCAAACTATTATGTCGTATCTATTGCACTTCCTTCATTGAGCAATTAACTTCATAAATAACTCATTGTCTTTGCAATGCCCAATGCTAAAATACCACTGTTATTTGTTTCGATAGAATGGTTAGGCCAGCTGGTCGTGGTTGTGGTGTGGCTGACTACCCACCACCACTTGAATACATGGCTGGTATGATGCAACAGTTTGAACTGAATCGCCAGTTTATGCAAGGGCTTATGGACCAGTTCCCAAGGTCAAACATGAATCAACAGCCATCCCTAATGACTCTGCAAGACTTCATGCGCCTCAACCCTGCGATCTACCACAGCTCAACTCAGCCGCTTGATGCAGATGACGGGCTCCGTGACATCACTTATGAGCTGGAATCTTTAGGTGCCCTGGTGGCTAGCTATGTCACCTTTGCCTCGTACTTTCTGAAGGGTCCCGCTGCTCAATGGTGGGACAGTCACAGGCACTCACAGCCTGTTGGGACAATCATCAGCTGGCCGGAGTTCCAAGCTGCATTCGGTGCTCGCCATATTCCTTAGGGAATGATGGACAAGAAGAAGTGTGAGTTCGACAATCTCGTCCAGGGCAACAAGACTGTGGATGCTTATCAGCGGGAATTTCTGGACTTATCTCGCTATGCTGAAGAAGATGTTGCAACTGATGCTCGTAGGCAGGAGAAGTTCCGCGAAGGCCTCCACCCTGATATCAAATTGGCACTCCTTGTTCAGGACTTTGACAACTTTGCCACCTTGGTGAACAAGTCCATTATAGTGGAAACAGGTCCGCAGGACTACAAGGACAGCAGCAAGCGCAACCGTGACATGGGCTCATCTTCGGGCTCAGCAAGTTAGAAGCACAAGATCTGGATTCCCCACAACATGTACCATGCACCTGCTCCTGCTCCAAGGCCGTCCTATGCTGCACCTCGTCTGCCTCCACCCCCACCTAGGCAGCCGAGGCTCCTAGCTTCGCCACCACGAGCTCCTGTTCCCCCTTCTCGTCCCGAGGATGCACTGTGCTTCAAGTTTGGTCGTCTAGGACACCGTGCTAGAGACTGCAGGCAGAATCAGAATCAACTTGCAATGCCTTCCAACCAACCCCGCAACAACAACGCCAGGCCTGCTCAGGGTCGTGCTCAAGCTAACAATGCTGAACTGAATGAAGCTGAAGACCAGCCTCCTAATGTGATGGGTACTCTTCTCGTCAACTCAATACCACCTTCTATATTGATGATACAAGAGCATCACATTCTTTTATGTCTGAAGATTTTGCATACATGCATGGCATTAAGTACGAGGAGATGAACGTTCCAATAGTGGTAAAACACCCCCGGGGTCTAGTGTCGAACCTCCATGGTTTGTCATGATGTCCCCATTGAAATAGAAGGACTGGAATTCCACGCTTCCCCCATTATATTGAAGTCTTCCAAGATCGACCTCATTCTTGGAATGGATTGGTTGAAAGCACATACTGCTTCGGTCATTTGTGCCACCAAAACTGTCCACCTCCCGCACCCTTCGAATGAGATAGTCAGCTACCATGCTCATCTTGTTCAAGATGCTGAAGCCCGGCTATATGCCATGAATGCTCTAAATGAGTCACCTCTTGAGGGGATAGAAAACATTCCAGTTGTCCAGGATTTCCAGGATGTTTTTCCGGAAGAACTTCCAGGGATTCCTCCTGCTAGAGCTGTCGAGTTTGTCATCGACTTGGTACCTGGTACCACTCCTATAGCCAAGCGTCCATATAAGATGCCACCACATGAACTCCTTGAACTTAAGCAAGAAATTGACAAATATCCACTTCCTCGGATCAATGATTTGTATGATCAACTTGCTGGTGCCTCAATTTTCTCTAAGCTTAACTTGAGGTTGGGATACCATCAAATCCGTGTTCGTGAAGAGGATATTCCGAAGACCGCATTTGTTACTCGTTATGGTTCATACGAGTACACCGTCATGTCCTTCGGTCTAACCAATGCTCCAGCAACCTTCTCTCGTTTAATGAATTATATCTTCATGGACCACCTCGACAAATTCGTCGTGGTTTATCTGGATGATATTCTGGTATTATCCAAGAATGAAGAAGAGCATGCTGAACATCTTCATCTTGTACTGGAAAGACTTCGGGAACACGAACTATATGCCAAGTATTCCAAGTGTTAGTTCTGGATGGACGAAGTAACCTACCTTGGTCATGTGATCTCCGAGGATGGTATTGTGGTCAACCCTGAACGAGTTCAGGCTATTCTTGACTGGACTCCCCCGAAGAACGTCAAGCAAGTCAGAAGTTTTCTCGGTCTCGCCAGCTATTGTCGTCGATTTGTCGAGAACTTCTCCAAGATTGCCAAGCCCTTAACCAATCTGCTCCACAAAGGTGTTAAATATGAGTGGACAGAAAAATGTCAGGAGAGCTTTTAGGCACTTAAAGACAAACTGATGTCTGCTCCAGTGCTTGCTCCTCCAGATACTCGTAAGGACTTTGTCATTTATTGTTATGCTTCGAGTGAGGGAATAGGCTGTGTCCTAATGCAAGAGCGCAGAGTGGTTGCTTATGCCTCTCGTCAGTTGCGTCCTCATGAAGAGAACTACCTAGTTCATGACCTTGAACTTGCTATAGTAATTCATGCTTTGAAAGAGTGGCGGCAGTACCTTGTTGGCAATCGTTGCGAGATCTACACCGATCACCAAAGTTTGAAGTACTTGTTTACTCAGCCAGATTTGAATCTCCGTCAACAGAGATGGATGGAGCGCATAGCAGATTACAACGTGGGAATTTCTTATACGCTTGGCAAGGCTAATGTAATGGCTGATGCTTTGGGCTGCAAGTCATACTGCAATCACCTACAGGTCCATAAGGTTCATCACCGTCTTCAAAAAGAATTTTGCAAGCTGAACCTCCATATTGTTCCTCAGGGTTATCTCACTCCCCCTCTTGAAGGGCCCTACAAAATGAACCTCCACATTGTTTCCCAGGGTTCTCTTAATACCCTGGTTGCTAAACCAGATCTTGTGGTCATCACCAAGTGGATCCCGAAGTGTGACAATGAAGTTCAAAGGATTGAACGCGCTCTCGCAGAAGGTAAACCCTCATTCTTCACCATGGATGAGGATGTCACGTTATACTTCAAAGGCCGCCTAGTGGTACCGAGTAAGGAGAAAAACTAGGATATGACTTAGGAGGTCATGAAGGAAGCACATGACACTCTGTTGTCTATTCATCCGGGTAGTACCAAGATGTACCGAGACATCTGTCAAAGGTTCTGGTGGTCAAATATGAAACAAGACATTGCTTGTTATGTTTCTGAATGCGACACTTGCCGTCGTATCAAAGAAGAACATCAGAAGCCTGCCGGAACTCTGCAACTGATTACTATTCCTGAATGGAAATGGGATCATGTTGAAATGGGCTTCGTCACTGGGTTTTCCAAGTCGTAGAAGGGTAATGATGCTATTCTTGTCGTCATTGACCGACTGTCCAAAGTTGCACATTTTCTGGCTATCAAGGAAACTATTACTGCTAGTCAGCTAGCAGATCTTTACATGTCCAGAGTTGTTTCCCTCCACGGTATTCCATTGGTGATTAGTTCAGACCATGGCAGTTTATTCACTTCAAGATTCTGGGCAAGTTTCCAGGAAGCTATGGGGACTCATTTGTCCTTCAGCACCGCTTTTCACCCTCAATCCCTGGGACATGTTGAAAGAGTCAATCAGATTCTCGAAGACATGCTTCAAGATTGTGTCATTTCTTTTGGCAAGAAATGGGAGGAATCTCTCCCGTATGCTGAGTTCTCCTACAACAATACTATCAAGCTAGTCTGAAGATGGCTCCTTTTGAAGTATTATATGGACGTAAGTGTCGAACTCCTCTGAATTGGTCAGAAACTGGGGAACATACACTTATCGGTCTGGATATTATCCAACATGCCGAAGATCAAGTCCGCATTATTCATGCAAATCTGAAGGCTGCTCAGTCTCGTCAGAAGAGTCAGTATGACCGTCATCACAAGGATATGGTCTATCAACCTGGCGAAAAGGCTTATCTTCGAGTCACACCAATGAGAGGTACACACCATTTCGGGATCAAGGGCAAGCTGCCTCCTCGATATATTGGTCCTTTCACTGTTCTTGAAAGGCGTGGTAAAGTGGCATATCAACTGGAACTAGTGCCAAACCTTTCTCAGGTTCACGATGTGTTCCATGTGTCACAACTTTGTCGGTACTTCAAGGATCCTATCCGAGCAGTGGCCCATGATATGCTTGAACTACAACAAGACCTTTCTTACAAGGAGCAACCAGCCCGCATTTTTGATGAAACCGAACGTCGGACTTGTCAGAAGTTTACCAAGTTCTTCAAAGTGCAGTGGGCAAATCATTCTGAAGATGAGGCCACTTGGGAACGCGAAGATCATCTTCGTGCAGAATACCTTGGGCTCTTTCCTTCTACTTCTTTATTCTCGGGACGAGAATTCTTTTTAGTAGGGGAGAATTGTGACGCCCTGGTTTTGTGCTACAGTAATCTCTGTAATTAAGCTACAGTAACCCTATGCTAATGATGCCAAGTCACCATTGTTCCTGTTGTTAATCTTACGACAATCCAAATTCCATTCAAATTCAAATTTAAAATAAAGTCAAACGATAAAAGTTTTCAAATATCAAAACTAAAATGTTCGGGGTGTGTCGAATATTACATAGACAATTGCGTGGTAGAAATCAACATTTTTTAGAATGTGTAAATACACTAAATTTAAATAAAACTAAAACAACAAAATTATAAATAAGAAAAACAGAAACAAAATAAAAATAAAAATAAAAATAAAAATAAAAATAAAGGAAACCCCCCTCCCCATCGGGCCAGCCCAACTGGGCCTCGGGCCACCTAACCAGCAAGCCCACCCTGGGGCTATAGCCCCCCGATGCCCAAATCCTAGCCACCCCAAACCCCACTCGCCCCCTCGCTCTCTCCCCTCCACGATCCAGATCGGATCGGGGCCGACCCCGTGCCTGCCCGACGCCGCCGGTCCGCCCCGCCGCTGGCTCTCCTCACTGTCGCTGGCGCCCACGCAGCGGCCCTCGCCGGATCTCCCCGCCTCTGACCCGACGTCTCGCCAGCGCCGCGTCATCACCACATCGCCCCGGACCCTCCTCATCCCCCTCCCCGCCGGTCGCCCACAAGCCTCGCCGCCCCAACCCCCCCGACTACGTCGGTGAGGTCCCCGTCCGCCGCTCGCCTCGCCTCTCCCCCCCTTGTCCCGCGCACGCTCGCCCACCCGCCGCTCGCCGCCGCCGCACATTTGCCACTGGCCCCACTCCTCGCGAGCCGCACCCCCCCGTCGCGCGCATCGCATTCGCGGGCGCTGTGCTGCCGGCCCCGATCCAGCCCTATCCCACATAGCCCCGCTCGCCCATGCGGCACCCCGCCCCGTCAATCTCGCCGGACCCTACCCGCCGCCGCGCTCAGCTCACACCGCCGGCCGCCGACGCTGGTCCCGCTGGCGCCCCTGTTCCTATGGGAGCGAAGCCGGCCACCCGATGCGGTTAGTGGGGGATTAGGCCCCCCACTAACCCCCTGGCCCAATGACAACCAGGGCCCACACCCTGTAAAAAAAAGAAATGTAAATATATATAAATAAATAAAATGATTAATTAGTAAGTTAATTAATTAATTAATTAAATAGATAATAAGGACTAATTAGTTAATTCGTTGATATGTTAACCTAATCAGAGAATGACATGTGGGCCCAGCGCACATTAGGACTAATTAATAATGATTAATTAAAATTCTTAATTGAAATAATTAATGTGTCACTTACAGGTGGGCCCCACACCCCATAACGAATTCTGTTTAAGGTTAATTAAGCATAGATAATCCTACATCTATGACATGTGGGGCCCACTAGTCAGTTGACCAGTCAACTATGTCAGTTGACTGCTGATGTCAGCATGACATCATGCTGACATCATAAATGAATTCTTGAATTAAAATAATCTATTTTAATTTCTGAATATTAATAAAACTTTAAAAATTAATATAAAATAATCTGTAACTCGGATGTAAATATTTTATACATGAAAATTGATCAGAAAAATAGCACGAAATGAATACGCAGTCCGTTAGTCTGTAACGTGCTCCTAGCATAGAAAATATGGAACTTTTCCATCTGTTTCATCTGTCTGGTAGTAGCTCGAGACCCGAAAAATATCGTAACATATTCTCCCAACCCATCTGCTACGTGTAGTACTGTGTTTGTGCATACCTAGCTCTGCATATTGCCATGTCATGCATCGTGATGCATTTGTCTGCTTTATATTTATTGTTTCTTCCCCTTCTTCTCTCTGGTAGACTCCGAGACTAACGATGCTGCCGGGTACGACTACGTCGCTGACCATCAGCCTTTTGCCGCAGAGCAGCAAGGCAAGCAACCCCTCTTAGCATTCCGATATCGCCTATTCCTTTCCCTCTTATTCTTGCATCAGATTTTTGCTACTGTATTAGTTAGCTCTAATTATGATGCATAATCTATTTTTGATGAACTCTTACTATACTTGCAATGATATCAACTGCTTAGTATAGGTTGGTCAATGAATCCCTAGTGACCCCTTAGTCCCAGTTGCCCCTGCTTCTTCATCGACAACTCGACGACTCAAAGACTCGGTCAACCGACTGACAAGCCAGGCCCCTCACATCACCGCACTCCCCTTAGTTGTATGACTTTGCAGTGCTACTATCGAGTACCAAGGGTGAAATCTCGTGAAGTACTCACGATGCTAGCCCCGTAGTGCAGCTAGTCGGTCGTGGTTATCAAGGGTGATTCCTCCTTCACCATTCCCGGTGATGTCTCTGTCATGCAACCCCTCAAGTGTGGGACCCTCGAGGGTAATTCCTCCAAAGTCCTCCTTGACGGTTACATCGAGCGGGGAACCTTGAGGGTGATTCCTTAGTTCCCGCCTTGATGTTTCATACACACAGTTACTATGACCTGGTTATTAAAACATGTTGGTGATGGGTCGGCGCTGAGGGGTACCCACGGTTTGCTGATGTTGAGGCGTGGACTGGCGAGAGAGGCCTTTGCCACACATCCTCGAGACGGGGCGACGATACCACACTTTATGGGTCGTGCTTGCCCCGCATTAATAAAATGCTAATGGGTTGGGTACTTGATCTGAGTTAGGTCACTGGCCTTAATATGCACTAACCATCACATGAGAGAAGTTATGGGTACTCAGCGTCGTTGTATCAGCCGAAGCTCTTCGGACGTCAGCAATGGAGCACACGCCCGAGTGGTCCGCAACGGCATCGCGCTTGTTATAAGGGGTGCTAGGACTGACCCGGCTGCCCTCGCATCGTGCAGGAGTGCAAAGGGTGAGTGGGCCCATGACCCCTACGCACTTAGGATTTAGACCGGCGGACTGGCCTCTTTGTTGTGTCTAGGTGGGGCGACGACGTTTTGATATCCCAAGGTCGGGCATGACCTAGAAAAGTGTGTCCGACCGGAGGTGATTCAAGCGTGTGGGGAATATGTGGTGCACCCCTGCAGGGATGATTAATCTATTTGAATAGCCGTGTCCACGGTAATAGGATGACTTGGAGTTGTACCTTTGACCTTATACAACTACAATTGTGACTTTAATTATGAAATGAATGTTGGCTCCGGGATTGCTTTCTCGCAAGGAGTCGAGGAAGAATCTCTGGGCATGGTTACTTAATAAAATTGATACAATAAAATATTGCTATATGTGAGTTACCAGTCTACTCTCTTCAAATGTTGCAAGATGCAGAAGATGCTAGTCTTCGATAGGACTAGGCTTGCCCCTATTCTTGCTTTCTGCAGTCAGCCCAGATATAACCCCACCCCTTGATAATGATGCATAACTAGCATAGTTCTGATGTCAGTCTTGAGAGTACTTTGGATGAGTACTCACCGCCGCTTTGCTTTCTCTTCCCCCCTCGATACGATTCTGCGTTCAGACGACGGAGCCCAGGAGATGGAGTACGCTAGAGACGACTAGTACACCACCGCAGGAGCCTACTACTATCTGGAGGCGGCCCTCGACCAGCAGTAGGATAGGAGGTTACTAGGCAGGAGGCCTCACCTCTTTCGATCCGTTGTTTATGTTTGTGCTAGTCTTCTTAAGGCAAAACTTGTTTAACTTATGTCTGTACTCAGATATTATTTGCTTCCGCTGACTCGTGCTTGACGAGCTTTGTATTCGAGCCCTCGAGGCCCCTGGCTTGTAATATGAAGCTCCATGACTTTAGTTTGTGTCTAGAGTTGTGTTGTGATATTGATTAGTGAGTCCCTAATCTTGGCTGTACGCATTGCGTGTATTTTTAGCGTACGGTCGAAATTGGGGGCATCACATGAGTCCACAGGAAAGCCAATACTATGAAAAGGGGATGAGGAATTGTGATCATCTGGTTGCTCGAGTGCTTAAAGATTAGCGACTAAAAATACTCACACATTCTCCCACAAAAATTCTTTGTCCAAAGCCTAAAGTCCAAAATCGGTGACACCAACAATTCCCATTCGGCCCTACCGGTTTTCCCTTGAGACATAACCCATGCCAAACTCTAGCTTCTCAATGTAACCAACTTTCACTTTTTCAGTGAAATCGAAAGTGGGGCCCAACTCTCTGGTGTCCCATTTCAAAGAATCAGAATTTCCGAGTTTTATGAATCGGTGCCACCAAGATTGGAAACTACATAGATTAGCCATTTCGATCCCACCGAGAAATATATACCGGTCTCACCAAAACGACAAAAGTTGCCACATTTGCTCTAGTCGGTGCAACCAAGTTTTCACATCGGTTTCACCGAGTTGGGCAATAATGTGGTAACGTTTAGATTTTTGCAGATGCCTATATATACCCCTCCACCACTCATTCGAAGAGGAAGCACTCAGAACATACTTACACTTGCCCCATCCATTTCTTTGAGAGAGAGGCACCTACTCATGTGTTGAGATCAAGATCATCCACTCCAACCATATGGATCTTGATTTCTAGCCTGCCCAAGTTGTTTTCCACCTAATCAATCTCTTCCACCCAAGCCAAATCTATAAGAGAGTGATTGAGTGTTGAGGATACTATATTTTGAAGCACAAGAGCAAGGAGTTCATCATACTACCACATCTATTATATTTTCGAGGGTGGTGCCTCCTAGATTGGTTGGATGTCAGTTTGGAACCTCCTACTTTGTGTTCTGAAGTTGAACCAAGAAGTTTGTACGAGAAAAAGGAGATGGCTTACTTCATGAAGATATACCCATAGTGAGGCCAGTCCTTCGTGGACCGAAGCCGTGATGGAATAGACGAGGTTGTCACTTTGTGGACCCTTACGGGTGGAAACCTTCGTGGACTCTTGCGACTGCTACCCTCCATGGCTTGAAGTCTCCATCAGCATGGACGTACGATAGTACCACCTATCAGAACCACAGGAAAAATCTTTGTGTCATCAATTGTGTTTGATCCTCCTCTCCCCACCTTTACTTTCATGTGCATGTCTTTACTTTTCGCTGCTATACTCTTAGACTTGCATGTGTAGGGTCTACTTGACTTGTTACAATTGCTAAAACTTGCCAACACTTAAAATCGGGAAAGGCTAGAATTTTAATTGGTCAAGTAGTCTAATCACCCCCTCTAGACATACTTCGGTTCCTACAATGTCTCACATGGATTCCATAATCCTTAAGAGTTTGAGTCGTCCATAGTAACTACGCATAACAGGATCCGTCAGCAATGTATTCCACTTCGGCGGTAGATAGAGATACCGAGTTTTGTTTCTTGGATGACCAAGACACAAGATATTTACCAAGAAATTGACATGTACCCAAGGTGGATTTTCTATCAACCTTATCTCCGGCATAGTCCGAGTAGGAATAGCCAACAAGGTTAAAAGAAGATCCCTTGGGATACCAAATGCCAAAGTTTGGTGTATGTATCAAGTATCTCACAATTCTTTTCACGGCCTTAAGATGACAGTATTTAGGAGTGGCTTGATATCAAGCGCAGATGCACACACTAATCATGATATCGGGTTGGGAGGCACATAGATATAGCAATGAACCGATCATCGATCGATATACCTTTTGATCAACCAGCCTGTCCTCCTTGGTGAGGTCAACATGTCCACTAGTAGGCATAGGAGTTTTCATACCTTTTCACTCTTGCATGTTGAACTTCTTGATCAAGTCCTTGGTATACTTGGTTTGAGAGATGAATGTTCCTTTCACGTTTGCTTGATTTGCAAACCAAGGAATTTTTTTAACTCACACATTATAGACATCTCATACTTCTCGAACATCAACCTTCCAAATTTCTCACCGTGACTTGAGTGTAGTCTTGAGACACAAGACGTGCCTTGTTGCGTACCACTTGGCCATCTTCGTCTTCCTTGTTCCGAAACACCCACTTTGTTCCAATGATATTTTGCTCATTCTTGGGCTTCTCGACTAGTGTCCACACACTACTAAAAAATGGTCCAAACACGACACATCAATCAGAGACCCTTTGATGAAACTGTGTGCGATGCATGAATAGCAAACGGTATAGTGCAAGTTCCGTCGCTAATGGCACGAACTGTGTGCGAAGGTGGATCCATCAAATACGATTCACAAAGTAGTTGTGTGTGTGATCTACGACAGACAGTTTGTTCTTATGAACCGTTTGTGATTAGACAAGATAACAGAAACGGTTACCAAAACTACATACATGTGCGAAGTACAACATACAGTTCACACAGATAAACTGTGTGCGCTGATACAGCAGAACACAAATGATTGGGCGTAACAATATGTGTGCGATATACAGCCAGCAGGTGATTAATGAGAATCGTGTGCGAACACCAGATATAACACAGACGATTGGTGCTAATAACCCGTGTGTGTTGTGGAGAAACGTTTGCCGGTATACAACTGTCAGCGATTGATGAAATCATCACCGATGGGTTTCGTAGTTTAGTCCTTGTGTGCTGTGAGTTGCTCGGTCTGCACAACATCAATGATGCGCCTACAGAACAACAACATATGTACTTGTAAGAACATGATTGCATAAATAAAAAAGAACTCATTGCAATTTCAAATATTGTATCAAAAATATGAACAATATTACAAGGTTCAAATTCCAGCATAACGAGGCTCAAATTCAAAGATTACAAGTTACAAACTAACATTAGAAATCAAATCCAATCTTCAGGATCCATGGGATGAAATATTTCTCCGAAGGGATCATCCACCGAGGGTCATACATCGGCTCGATAGAATCGCTTTCGAATAATCTGTCTTATGAACTTCCAAAGTGAAAATCAGCTTCTACAGAGCCTTTTCCATTCCACTGTAGATGCCTCTGCTGGTGAATAAACCATCCATTGTGGCGCACTAAATATAGTGCAAGCCTCATTACCTTTAGCACCCTTGCATTCTGAACATAGAAACTGGCAAATTGAATCTCTGGATTGGTGCCTCGGTACTCGTTCAAAGTAATTTCCGTGAGATGGAATTCAGGGCATTCGATGGGATTGTTATATTGCGCCATCTTTTCCACTCCAACTCCTGCGTGTATCTGCAAATGAAGACAAAATATCAGTGCTTAGATGCAGTATCGAACACTATGGGCCTCTTTGATTTGCATGATTTATAAAATACACTAATAGATTGACATGCCATCTTCGATCGTTCATGATTAGCATCTCAAAAAATGTGTAGTACACATTTAATTGTAATCATGGGTCAAAGTACCAACAAATTGAACTCCGTTGTGGTTAAAAATTAATAAGAAAGGAACATCACCTCGACGTATAGCTTCTCCGTGCACGGAAATCATATAAGGAACTTAACAACTTCATCCAGATTGAGGCCGATAGATTGTAGTGCCAAGATCTTCACTGTACGCAGAGACAATGCGAGGCTTGTGGGAATCATTTTCTGGATGAAATCCGAACATAGATCAACAAAAACTATATAAAATATGATTTACAATAATAAGAATGAGAAGAATATTGTTGTACTCGAACGCGTATGGATCCAATTGTAACAAGTTAAGAGAATACATCACACGAATACCCCAACATTGTCAATTTCGGTGCGCCAATGACCCTGATTCTTGTTCGACCTTCTTTATCAAGTACAAACAATCTCTCTAGGAAAGACGCATTCTCAATGACCATATTAGGAAACTCCCCAACTGACAACATGTTGCAACACTAGCAATGCACATAAATCGTACGAAGATTCGTCGTAGCGACGTGGATGCTACTAAAGCCAAACATCATCTGAAGACGAGTACTGTAGAGTTGTACAGCCGCCGAGCAGCAGATGCTCCAAATCGAACTTCGAGATGCTGACGGCAATGAGCTCGAGGTGCTTCAGTTTAGGGAGATGAAGAGCATGCACAATATTAATCTTGGGGAAAAGGCACGACATGAACGTAGCGCGACCCAGTGTGGGCACGAGGTACAGGACGGACGGAGGCAACGAGCGCCCATGTCCAGCATCAAAGTTGAGCTCCTTGAGCTGATCTAGGGCGGGGGATAAGAACCAGTCATGAAACTTGGGTTCGGCCTTGCAGTTTTAACGGAAAGTGCCGATGGCAAGGCGTCCGATGGGCGCAGTGTGTGTGGCGAGGATGTGGGACAATGCGTCCAAGTGTTTGCGATCCTCGCTACAGAGCTCATCGTCATCGAGGAGGTCAATGGGGGTGGAGTGCCATAGGAGGATCCACTGCCTAGAGAGGATGGTGGTATACATTGTAGATTTGATGGGGAGGAGGGACATGATGGTTACCTATATCTCCCCGCCCCCGCTAGTTGGCCACCTTGTCGTCCATCGAAAAAGGAGGCGATCCACGGCGGCGTCCCAAATAGATAAGACCGGAGGAGAAGGTGTAGCACTAATGGAATACTTGGCAGAGAATAGGGTCGTGGGTGGAAGTCCGAGGTCCAAGGGCTTGACTCCCGATGAGCCAGTTGCGCCTACGCGGCGGACTGCTCGCACGCATCACATTGAGCCTGCATGGCGAACTCTTCGCACGCATCTCGTTTAATCAAACCTGCACCCACAGCACATGTACGACCCACCTCTCATAGAGGCAGGGCCACGCGTCTGCTCAATGAGCCCATTCCCAAACGGTTTCTAAAAACCATAAAGCATTTCGTGCTTGGGAACTAAAACCATCAATAAATATTGAGCTTGTTTACTTTCACATTCCAAATTACCACGCGCTATTTTTTTTTGCAAATTAGTTCACACGTACAAACCTAAACGTGTTCTCACTTAGCAGCTGTTTACTGTAGTAGGCTATAAAAAGACAAACTCGTACTCAAAAATTACCACACATTCTTCACACCCGCCACCAAAAAAATAGGCCTTTCTTTGTGAGTCCTTCGTTCTGTCTGCCATGGCCGGTAGGGGCGTTTCTGGGTCGGGGTATAACCAGGGAAGAAAGACGAAGGCCGCGGAAGCAACCAAGAGATCCTGCTGTTGTGCGACGGAAGCGCCAGAGAGCTCCAGCCACACTGCTTTGCCGCAACAGAGATTTTGGATGCCGTGGACGCCCAGGAGGATCTTTTGCGGAGAGGCAACGACTCTCGCCGTCACAAGCGCATTCACCTCGGAGGCGATCTGGAAGATTTGGCAGTCTTTTATTCCTCAGCCAACGACGACATGCGCGCTGAGCTCGATAGGAAGGATGCCATGATCAATGACCTAGTGAAGCTGCTAGAGAAGAGCGATGCCTCGGTTCATAGGGCGACCGGGCTCATGGAGAAACTTATGGAGGAGAACGACGCTTGGAAGAACCTGCTCGAGAATAAAAGTGCCTCGGAGGGGAGGCTGAAAGAACTCACAGGGGAAGTTTTGGAAGAATAGGCGAAGCTCCACATCGAGCGGGAGGGGCTGTTGAAGGAATCCGTGGAGCATGTGAAGGAACTTCATGCGTACGCGACGCAGGCCATCGATGCTCTCGAGAAAAGAGCCCGCACTATGGCCGTAATGCAGAAGATGTCAGGTGAGAGGCGACAAGAGATGGAGGTCGTGGAGGCGATGAAGAAGGAGATAGAGGAACTCCGCGGCCAGCAATCCATGAAGAATTGGATAGATTGTTTTCTTTGTCTTCCGTCTTCAACATCTTCCTTCTTCTTTTGCCCCTGTGTCTTTGGGGAGTTGCCACATGTGGCAGTTTTTATTATCATGCATATGTAAGAAAAGTATTATCTTTGCCGGTGCTAATTTGTTGTTATATTATTTCGTTCGTTTGTACATGTATACGAGTCGAAAACAGACGAAACGTAAAAGTTCTTGACTAGGCACAAACAAAACAGTGATCACAAGCAAACTAGTCCCTCCGTCCAGGCGCATTAACCACATGATAAACAACAGCTAGGATGCAATTAATTCAGAAGTTGGAAGCGAGGCGAGCGGAGGGTGGAGGTCAAAGTATCACTTCCCGATGAGCATGCGTAGTAGACTTTCATGCGTCCCGTCATGCATGCACAACAAATAGCTCTCACGCATCCTGTCAAGCCTGTGGGGCGGACAACTCGCACGCGTCCCGTCGAGCCTACATGGCAGAAAGCTCACATGCGTCCTGTCATCAACCTGCAACTACATGCACGGCTCCCCCATATTAAGTGCTCCCTCCATTTCTTTTTAGATAGCATATAAAATTTGGTAAAATTCCAAATTTATAAAGTTTGTCTAGTTTTATAGAAAAATAAATAAATATTTATAACTTAAAATCAACATTATTAGATGCATCATCAAATTAACTTTCATACTGTAGTATAGATTTAGTCAAACTTTGTTTAGCTTGACTTTGACCAAATCCTATATGCGAAGTAAAAAAAGAAACAGAGGGATTAAAAAAATGGACGCGTGGCACCAAATGGTTATCATACAAGTTTTGTATGTACACGAATTCAATAAACCAATATTATCAATGATTGCGGCCGAGATATTATGCCTAAATGTTTCTAATTCATTCACATTCGTATGAAAAGGGCCCTAGAAAACTCAATTGATGTATAAAAAGGGCCGAATTGGTGCACTAGAGGACACGTTGAATGTAGTTTCGTCACAAAAGGTGACATGTTCCCTATCGAAACCACGAGCTCAGAGCATGTGCCTCTAGTTCATAATTTTAATTACGCATATTAAATCCCTAGAAAACTCAATTAATATATAAAGGGGCCGATTCGATCGACTAACGACTCATTGAATGTAGTTTTATCAACAAAGGTGACATGTTCCCTATCATGGCGTGCTTTGGCTTGTAAGATGCATGTCCCAAGGACACAAATACCTTTTTTCAACCCATTTTGGTGACACGGAGCATGTTCTTTTAGTTCAAATCTGAATTATACACATTAAATGTCAACAAACTTGATTAGTGTAGCATACAAAAAGTTAACGAACCATGAATAATTTAAAGCAGTTCTATACGCCCGTCTGAATCTCGTGCGTGTGTAAGCACGGTGTGTGTGTGTATCGGCTAGCTCGAGCTTCCTTCTTTGAGAAGTTATCCAATTTGTATTAAAATGATGTTCTATCCAAACACGCTTCTCCCGCCACTCCCCCAATTGGTCTCCCGCCACTCCCCCAACCGGTCTCCCGCCACTCCCCCAATCGGTTTCTCGCCGAAGTGTCGGCCCTGTCATCAACCTCCTGGACAAGGAGGACGAGACGGAGCAGGCAAAAGCGGCATCATGCCATCGAGCATGAGCAAGACATCATCATCACCCCCGATGCCACGATCGCACACGGTTTCCAATACTACCAGAAACGTCTGTGATGCATGTCTGGTCCTATCAGGTGCCCATCGGGGCATGCCTTGTATATGATAGGGGCAACTGTTACCATCAAGACACGATTTTCCAGCCTATAACCCATCCGATGGAACTCAGAAGTTAAGCATGCTTTCGGTGGAGTAGTCAAGGATGGGTGACTGGTTGGGAAGTTGCTAGATTTCAAGGTTCATTTAGGCGGTGTAATATGATTACTATAGGCATAAATAAAATGCTTATAGTGATATACCATTCCGACTAAATAAATCTTGAGATCCTTGTTTTGAAAATATCCATGATTTTATTTTGCTTCTTTTGCTGTTTTGAAAATGTCAAGGATCGCGCGCGCGTGTGTGTGTGTGATATGTCATCCCGGCTAAATAAATCTTGAGATCCTTGTTTTAAAAATATCCACGGTTTTCTTTTGCTTCTTTTGTTGTTTTAAAAATGTCAAGGATCGTGTGTGTATGTGTGTATACCAATGCCTGTGTGTGGACCATGTGCCTACATTGTGCGGTTTCTGATGACAAACCTATTGGTGGGCCCTTAGGGTCTGCCATGCCTTTTACTGACAACGTTGGAAGGCCAAGGATGTGTGTGTGTGAGTGTGTGTGTGTGAACCCATATGCTTGTGTGTGGACCATGTGTCTACATTGTGCGGTTTCGGACGAAAAACCTATCAGTGGGCCCTTAGGGTGTGTCATGCCTTTTATTAACAATGCTGGAAGGCAAAAGGATGGGTAACGGTGTGTGTGTGTGGGGGGGGGGGTGCGTGCGTGTGCGTATGTGAACCCATGCCTGTGTGTGGACCATGTGCCTACATTGTGCGGTTTTCGACGACAAACCTATTGGCGGGCCCTTAGGGTTTGTCATGCCTTTTACTGACAACACCAGAAGTCCAAGGATGAGTGACGGTGTGTGCATGTGCATGTGTGCATCTCTCTCTCCCTCTCTCTCTCTCTCCCTGTGTGTGTATGTGTGTGTGTGTGTGGACCATGCATGCGTCCATTCTGCGGGGAGGGGAATGATGTATATATATATATAACGATCTTGATATATAATATATATAACCAATCTTAAGGGTGTATATGTATATATGTCCAGTTATCTCAGCTAGGTGCATGCCACATCATAGATAGTGTACCATCGTGTATTAATTGTTGAAACACCGGACCGCACCATTTTAGCATATGCATTTGGCCATATGCAAGGGGGTAATGTTCTTCTAGCCCCGCTCAACTGATCTTCGACGACGCGCCAACTTGTGGGACCGCATGATCTATATATCCCTCTTGTTCGACAACATATGTGATGGTTTGGCCATATTAATTAAGGTATAAATTCCCTTGGTTGTCTTATGAAAATTTAGACATGGATAATTGTGTGACAAAGTTTGAACCAGGTCATGTGTTCATAGGACCTCATATGTCCTCCGGCACATAGTGTAGGGGGCAACACCCTATATTATGTTTGTCATGAAACCCTTTTCTGTCACATTGGACACTTTAGGCATGCACATATGCAGCATGTGCCACACATTAAAGTTGCGCATTGCGAATTTAAACATGACAACACCATGTCCGTACATATATATACTTCATCCGAACCTAATTACAAGTCTTTTTTAGAGATTTCACTAGGAACTACATATATATTTAGGAATGGAGGGAGCATATATTTGGGCCACTAGCGGGCGTGGTTGTGTTTTGACCCTCTCTTGCGTTTTCTTTTCTCGTTTATCTCAAATATGCTAGTATTATGTAAAATAGAAAACGAAACCGACGAAACAACCCTATGCGATTGTACTCCGGGCAGAGACGAATGTGCTACTCTAACCGTGTTCGATGCCCATAGACAGCAAAATCGGCCTTGCCTAGTGGTGCCAACCGCAAGTGTCAGCCAGTGTAAAGCGGTAATGTGCACAATACAAACCCAAACCTGACAGGGGTCTATAAAATATCTCATCGGCGGCGGCTAACAACTATTTTTTCCGTTGATAGCTCACCACCACCCCACACACCAAATGGAACCGTTGCTCAAGCATGGGGATGTGCATGGCGTAGTCCTGATAGTGTTGGACGACGACGTGATAGAGGATTCCAACGCGTTGGCCGCCATGGCGGGTAACGTCAAACAGCCAGCTACCACGACCGACGACGACGGGATAGAGGATTCCGACGCGCTATCCTTCATGTCGATCAACGGTCAACCATCATCTGCCGCGGTTGCCGCCAACGACGACGGCCCCGAGTTTCAGCATCATATGCAGATGGCCATCGCTCTGTCCGTCCAGGAAACGGTCCTCGATGCGTTCCTATGCGACGAGGACGAGCGTCGTCTTAGTGCCAGTGTGGAACAACCTATTGCATCCGCGGATGCCATCTGCAACGCGGATAGGAATCTGAAGCGGTAGAAACGACGGGAGAGTGTGAAAAGGAAGTAGAACTTAGATGTAGAGGGCAAAAAGAGGCGGGAGCAGGACTAGAAGGCGGCGAAGCAGGCCGACACATGCCTCTCAACCATGTTGGAGGCCAGTGCAGGCCTTCCAGCTGTGGCGGCAGCCCTGACAACAGCGGCCACGGTGACTAGGGACGCAGCCTAGCGAGATCGGTGCCCGTATGTATCCCTATGGTCCACCTGGACGCCACGATATCTTCATTGATAGAGGCAGACCCGGCGAGAGGCGACGCGGTCGCTTCGGCGGAGGTAGCCCCACCGGTCTCCGCCGTTGAACCAGTGGAGCTCATCGACTTGACGAGCTCCTCTGAATACTCGTTCTAAGGCGACAAAGGTCATGATAATGGTGGAGGCGCGGCGTTTGTATGCATCCAGGGCATAGTGAATATTTTGTGCAGTTCATCTTCATGTAAATTGGCAAACTGTTTGTAAATTACTGAGCGTATGAACTAATGTCAACTAATCCGTTACAAAATAAGGCATTTTGTGTTGAAAATTTACCAAATTTTTGTGTCATTTGTTTGTGGGCATGTGGAAATTTAGGATGAATTTTACATCTGTGACTGAAATTGAGGATGAACTGTGTGAGATGAACCCGCCTTGAGAAATCTCCAAAAGAGCTACCCGCCTCGAGTGATGCAAAAATTGGTGGTTTCCCAGCACGACATTGTTGGAAATATGCCTTAGAGGAAATAATAAAGTGGTTATTATTATATTTCCTTGTTCATGATAATCGTTTATTATCCATGGTATAATTGTATTGATTGGAAACTCAAATGCATGTGTGGATACATAGACAACACTGTGTCCCAAGTATGCCTCTAGTAGACTAGCTCATTGACCAAAGATGGTCAAGATTTTCTAGCCATAGACATGAGATGTCATTTGATAATGGGATCACATCAATTGGATAATGATGTGATGGACAATACCCAAACTACAAATGTAGCATCTGATCGTGTCACTTTATTGCTATAGTTTTCTGCATGTCAAGTATCTATTCCTACAACCATGAGATCAGGCAACTCATTGACACCGGAGGTATACCTTGTGTGTATGAAATGTCGCAACGTAACTGGGTGACTATAAAGAAGCTCTATAGGTATATCCGAAGGTGTCTGTTGAGTGGGCATGGATCAAGACTCGGATTTGCTACTCTGTGTGACGGAGAGGTATCTTAGGGCCCACTCGATAATACAACATCACAACAAGCCTTGCAAGCAAAGTGACTAAAGTGGTAGCCACAAGATCTTGTATTATGGAATGAGTAAAGAGACTTGCCGGTAACGAGATTGAACTAGGTATAGAGATACAGACGATCGAATCTCGGGCAAGTAATGTATAAAAGAACGAATGGAACTGCATACAGGATTAACTGAATCCTTGACATAGAGGTTCAACCGATAAAGATCTTCATAGAATATGTAGGAACCAATATGGGCATCCAGGTCCTTCTATTGGTTATTGACCGTAGAGGTGTCTCGGTCATGTCTACATAGTTCTCGAACCCGTAGGGTCCTCACACTTAACGTTCGATGACATTTTAGTAGTATTGAGTTATGCATGGTGGTGACCGAAGGTTGTTAGGAGTCCCGGATGAATCCCGGAAATGACAAGGAGCTCCAAAATGGTCCGGAGATAAAGATTTATATATAGGAAGTCCCGTTTTGGTCACCGGAAAAGTTTTGGGTATTTCCGGTAGTGTACCGGGGGTGCTGGGGGCCATCGGAGGGGCCACCCACACCGGGAGGCCACATGGGCCTTAGGGATGGTGCACCAGACCTTAGTGGGCTGTGCAAGCCAGCCCCTAAGGTCCCATGCGGATAAGGTGGGGCAAAAGCAAAAAAAACGATGTGGGGAAGGGATTCCAAGTAGGATTGGAATCCTACTTGGAGTAGGATTGGAGGTGGACTCCTCCACCTCCTCCTTCGGCCGACTAATAGGGGAAACCCTAGGAGCGCATACCCGTCCCCTATCTCCTATATATATTGGAGGGGAGAGAGGGAAGCCGCATCCAACCCTAAGCCACGGTGCAACCCTCTCTCCCCACTAGATCGTCTCCCTCTAGATTCTGTGATGCTTAGGCGAAGCCCTGCCGGAATAGTTCCACCACCACTGCCGCCACACCGTCTTGCTGTCGGAGAACTCATCTACCTATTCGCTCCCTCTTGCTAGATCAAGAAGGCGGAGATCGTCATCGAGTTGTACGTGTGCTGAACGTGGAGGTGTCGTCCGTTCGGCGCTAGATCGGGACAGATCGTGATCGGATAAGGGGACGACTAGAGATTTGGGTCGCGATGACGTTCGACTACATCAACCATGTTTCTGAACGCTTCCCGCTTAGCGATCTACAAGGGTATGTAGATCTACTCTCCCTCTCGTAGATGCTCATCACTATGAATAGATCTTGCATGTGCGTAGGAATTTTTTTATTTCCCATGCAACGTTCCCCAACAGTGGCATCATGAGCTAGCTCTATGCGTAGGTGAGATCACGAGTAGAACACAAAGGAGTTTGTGGGCGTTGATTCTCACATTGCTTCCTACCTTGGTCTTTTCTTGATTCAGCGGTATTGTGGGATGAAGCGACCCAAACTAACCTTACTCATACGCTTATGAGAGACTGGTTCCATCGACTGACATGTGACTTTGTTGCGTAAAGATGGCTGGCGGGTGTTTGTCTCTCCTACTCTAGTTGGATCGGATTCGACAAAGGTGGTCCTTGAGAAGGTTGACTAGCGATTTGTGTATCATCATTGTGGTTTTTGCGTAGGTAAAAATCGTTCTAGCTAGTTACCCATAGCAGCCACGTGAAACATGCAACAACAATTAGAGGACGTCTAACTTCTTTTTGCAGGGTATGTTGTGATGTGATATGGCCAATTACATGATGAGATATATGTGATGTATGAGAACATCATGTTTTGTATAAAATATCATGACTTGCATGTTGATGAGTACGGCAACCGACAGGAGCCATAGGGTTGTCTTTAATTTATTGGCTTTACTTTATCTCTATCAGTTAGCAATAGTCATAACAACAGTTAGCGTGACAACCTCATGGCGACACATTTACGGAGATCAAGATGATGGAGATCATGGTTTCATGCCCGGTGCTTTGGAGATGGAGATCAAAAGCACAAGTTCATGACCATATCATGTCACTTATGATTTGCATGTGATGTTAATCCTTTTATGCATCTTATTTTGCTTAGGTCGATGGTAGCATTATAAGGTGATCCCTCACTAAAATTTCATGATAAAATTGTGTTCACCCTGAGTGTGCACCATTGCGAAAGTTCGTCGTTTCTAGACACGACATGATGATCGAGTGTGATAGAATCTACGTTCACATACAACGGGTGCAAGCCAGTGTTGCATGTGCAGAACACTCAGGTTAAACTTGACGAGCCTGACATGTACAGACATGCCCTCGGAATACAAGAGACCGAAAGGTCGAACATGAGTCATATAGTAGATACGATCAACATGAAGATGTTCACGACTGAAACCACCTCATTTCACATGATGATCGGACTTGGGTTGGTGAATTTGGATCATGTATCACTCGAATGACCGGAGGGATGTCAATTTAAGTGGGAGTTTTTAAGTAATATGCTTAACAAAATCATTATCTTGAACAAAAATCTTAGTAACCTTTGCAAATTTATTTTATTGATCAATGGCTCGCGTAGTAGTTCCCCTGAATTTCAATGCGTTCCTAGAGAAAGCCAAGTTCAAATATGATGGAAGTAAGTTTGTAGACTAGGCCCGTAATCTGAGGATTATCCTCACGACTTCCCAAAAGGCTTATGTCCTTGATGCATGTCGCGGGAACGAGCCTGACAGTAGAAGGTAGGGGTACGAAGGGAGAAGGCAGATTCCTAGCTACGGTGAGGGTGTACACACGGATGTATGAGTTCACGCCCCTTTCGTGGAGGTAACAACCCTACGTCTCAGTGCTCGGGAGCTTATCTCGTGTGGAATGTTAAGATTCAATGGTTGCGAAGCCTTGTGCCAGAGGGGAGGGGCGGCTTATATAGAGTTCGCTGCCCCTCATAAGTGCCCGGCATCTAAGGGTCCGATCGTGGGTTTAAAGTCCGCCGTTACTGGTAACGTACATAATAAATGCTACTAATGATGAAGGATTAATGATTGCCCGTTGGCCTCCTAATGGTGGCTCCTGGTCTTCTGGTGTCGACTGGAATGAGGTCTATCGAGTGACAGGCGACTGTTGAGTGAAGGAAGAAGACTCCGAGTGGATTGAATGTCGAGTGACTTGAACGTCTCATGGAATCCAGTCGGAAGTTTATCCTTGATCTTCAAGTCCTCCAATGTAGTGTCCTTAGGTAGGGTATGTAGGCCGTGCCTAGGACCCTACCCTAGGTCTATATCCTCGTCATTAGCCCCTGAATGGATCGGGGTTTGAGTGGTGAAATGGGGGTATCAATGCCAATCTTGAATTAGGACATCAAATCTTCCGAATGATATTCGGGGCTTCAACGAAACTTGCGTCGATTGAACTCTAAGTATTGATGTCAATTCAGGATCAACGTGCCAAATCTTCCGAATGATATTTGGGGCTTCAACGAAACTTGCGTCGATTGAACTCTTCTCCATTCGCCCGGATCCATTTAGCCTTAAAAGTGTCTGAGTGATGTTCAATGCCTATTTTTCTCTGAGTGAACTGAAAGCATGTTTGGAGGTGACGGGTCGGTCTGTCAGACACGGATTTCGCGGGATACGAAAATTTGGGAAGTGCGCGCGCGTGCGATGATGACGCCACGATGAGGGCAAGTGGGAGCACGATGCCTCGATCTCCGTGCCGGTCATTTCGCCATGTACTGGACGCAGACTGCAGCTGGCGTGCACGGTGATCTCGCGGGTCCACCAATCAGCGAGGCACTCGGTGGGATATAAATCTCGATGCGCTGCGGTTCGCACAGTACTATTCCCCAAACTTCCTCTCTTCATTCGTCTCCCCTGTCTCCAGTGCCTCATCTTGTTCTTCTCCGACGAGAGCCGCCGCGACGATGACGAAGAGCACCACGGAGAAGCTGGAGCGAGCTAAGAAGGGGGCGACAAAGGTCAAGGGCAAGGAGCCCTTGACCGCTTGGTTCACCGCGCCTGCAGGATGGATGCAGGGGGACTTTCTCCCCTCCGTAGTCACTCGCGAGAACATGGAGGGCCTTGTCGCCGATGGACTCATGGCAGACGGCGCTTGGAGGCTGCCGGAGGGAGAGCTCGAGCCGGACCCGCGCGACGGGGAGCGGGTCCTCCTTCTCTCCCACATCGAAAGAGGTTTCTCTATGCCACCCCACCTGTTCTTTAGAGGATTCTTGAATTTCTTCGGCGCCCAACTGCACCACCTCCCACCGAATACTGTTGCATACTTGTCTGCCTTCGTTACTTTGTGCGAGTGTTTTCTGGTCTAATCTCCCCATTGGGGGCTGTTCAAGCACATCTTTACGGTCAGATCCCAGACCTTGAAGAAAGCTCTCCCTGTTGATGGGAAGACTCATGTGTTTCAGTTGTGTGGAGGTTTAGGACTTCAGAAAAGAGCCCGTAGTTCCTTCCCTGTCATGACTTTTCCCTAGCCTGTTAGAGGCTGGCAGTCGACTTGGTTCTACTGCAAAGATGCAACATCGCCCAACATGTCGACTGGCCTTCCTCCCTATACACCTGACCGTCCAGCCGTCCCCAAGTCTCTAAGGGTGATCGAAGAGGAACATGTCCAAGTGGGAATCTTGGTTGAAGCTATGGTGCAACTGATCGGGGGTGGAGTGACTGGCATGGATCTGTTGGAGACATTTCTAAGTCAACGTATTCAGCCGCTCCAAGCCAGAGATCACACCATGTGGCACTACGCGGGCCATGAGGACTCGACCAGGGTGCACCCAGAAGAGGTTCCGCAAAAAACTATCAAGTAGTGGCTTCGCAGCATTACTGGAGCATGCGACAACCCTTTGGAAGCCAAGAGGATCCGACCTTACTCGGCCGAAAACCCGCCAAAGAATTTGGTGAGTTGAGCAGAGTCGACTAATGTACTTGTACTGTCGAGTGATATATTGACGTATGAACTGACTTCTTTACTTGAATCATGCAGGAGTGGACGCACATGCACTCGCCCGTTCCTAACGGGAACCACATTGACGATGGAGTTGTGAGTGAAGGTGGCAGCGTGGACGACGATAGTTCAGAAGACTCCAAGGACGAGTACGAAAACTCGAACAAAAACGAGCCAGAAGTCAAGCCATCTCTTCGCACCGAATGCCGCACCAAGGCTTGCCAAGATCCTGCGGCTGCTGAGGACAGGGCTCCGGGCCCGAGCGAGAAGAACCCTAAGCGGAGCCGCCCCTCGACTGTCGAGTTGAGCGAACGATCGGCGAAGCAACCCAAGGCGACCGTGGCCAAACCTCGCAAAGCCTTGCCTCGCATGAAGATGGTCGTGCCTGTCGTATCCACGTGAGTGTTTTACCCTCGAATTCTTTCTGTCGATTGTGACTTTGCGTTGTTGCCAACCGAGTGTTGTTTGATCCGTCAGAGATGCTACGTCTGTAACCTCACCTCCTCGAGACGGAGGGGAAGCAATGGACATTGACACTGCTGACACTGCCACTTCTCATAGAGGTTAATAAGTTCTTGATTCATCCGAATGAGATTCGTCACTTGCAAAAGTTAGCACTGTTGGTTGATGTTGTAGAGGTCATCCAGCTGGAAAACGACGAGGAACACCTAGACACCTCACGCCCCAGCACCCAAAGAGCTTCATCAGTGCAGACACTTTAGCGGTCGACTGCAGAGTCTTCCCAGGGGATGGGCGACTCGACACAAATCAGAGTTGATCCTGTAGTACCTCTATCGAGTGCTCCTCCAGCTGTCTCGACCATCGTGACATCAACTCCAACCGGACCTGCTCAGACTGCTTCAGCTGCCCCAGCAACTACGCCGATCCCGCCCATGACGACTTTCTCTCTACATCGCGGCCGGGAAGATCAGACCGGAGCTGCGAAGGAGGCTATGATCCAGGCAGAGCAGATAATGCTTCAAACCAAAGAGGCGTACAAGGCCAGCAAGCTGGCTTACGATGTCAGCGCGGCCCTCCGCATTAATGTCCGAGTAAGTTCGATTGTAAGTACATTTCCGATTGAATTCCTGTCTTTTCTTGACTGTACACCCAGTGGGTGCTTATTGTCCACTCGTAGAATGCTTGAAATTTCTCCACTTGAATAGGTCAGGTCTTAGTCGAGTAGGATTTGGATCGATAGTACGCGTAGTACTAGAGTCACTCGACATGTCGAGTGCATTTTTTTTTCTAACGAGTTACTCAACGGATCGAGTGTTAACCGTCTCAGTGGGGGTACTTTGAGTGCACCCACTTGGTGTAGTCCCCGAGACCGCCGTCGAGTGCTTGCAACAGTGGGGGTCTTAATAGAGACTGTTTTGAATTTGTTTATGACACGCGGAGCACCAGAGCCACTCGACATGTCGGGTGGACTTTTTTGCTTGAATTCTTCTTCCCCTGGACATGGGCTTCATGGACATCATTGGTCAACCATTATATGACGCTGTTCCAGGATAGTAAGACAGGCGTTCGACGGTTTTCATAACCCAGTCGACCATCCTTGGTATTATTTTGTTGATTGAATATCTTTCTTTTGTTGGTTTTAGAGGGCTTGCGAACTTGGAACACGGTACAAGGATCTTGAGGATGAGAGGAACCGACTGTGCATGGATCTGGAAGCCTCCAACAATGCTCTGGAGCCAGCGCGGGCTGAGCTGAAGTCTTTGGGAGGTAACTACTGTCGACTCTCTGCATTCCCATCTTCACCTTTCATGCTTTGAACCGAGTGCTCTCACTCGAACTGACGTGCGCAATGAAAATCGTCGATTGCAAGCGCGACTCAACAATGTTGTTTCTTTAGATTCCATGAAGGCGTTGGAGGACAAGAACAGAGCGCTCGCTAATGCACAACGGGTGGCCAAGGACAAAACCAAGATTGCAGATCAAAAGTTGGCGGCTGCCTAGAAGCTGGAGGAGGAGAACGCAAAGCTGAAGCAAGAGCGCGTGGACCTCGTCAAAAGGGCTGAGCAGCTGAACAAAAGGAGCAATGGCCTGGAGAGGCATTTGGGCGAATTCTCGAGGAAGATGTACATCATGCTCGATGGTGAGTGCCTCTTGTCGACTGAACTTTGTAAAATCCATGAAGTTCGTACCTCACCGACTCCCCTCCCATTCTTTCTCTTCAACAGAATTCTGCCAAGACTTCGAAAAGGAGACAGAAGAGATTGAGCCCAACCTGGACCCCACCAAGTCTCCTGTCACAGACGCGGTGGCCATGAACATGCTCAGACTCAATTTCCGGCTCCAGGGCGCTCAGGCATATCTTGTCCGACTGAAATCTACGATGGAGAGGATTGATACGGAGCTGTGGCCCGAGGACACTCCTCATCTCGACCTCAACTCCATGATGGACCGTCTGAACGACCTTCCAAGTTGAGTGCAGGCATGGAAGAAGTCTGCTGCTCACTGCGGTGCCGACGTGGCGCTATCACTCGTCAGGGTCCATTATAGAGACGTGAGGGAGGAAAAGTTGAAGGAGCTCCGAGTGGTTGACACAAATAAGCTTCAGTTTGAGGACTTCATGGAGACCTTCATCGACGCAGCTACCAGAATCACAGATGGTATCAACTTGGACACTTTTGTCGAGCCGGCCAACCCATCGGATGATTGAAAAACTTGAGCTTAGGAAGAAACACTTTTATTCGCCTCGGTATACCGAGTGAAATTGTATCCCTTAAAACTTCGTTCAGGCCTTAGGCCTGAGCACATTTGCTTCTTTACGAAACTTTTATCTATGATTTAACCTTTGGATTTTATCCGTATTTTGCTTTCAATCGTTTGCTCGACTGAGTTTGTTTTCAGGCTTAGGCGAAAACAAGTTCGCAGCTAAGCCCCCGAGTGTGAGGACTGCTCAACACTCAGAATATTTTTGATCCTAAGCAAAGACGGATTCGCAAATAGGCCGTCGAGTGAATGGAATACTATTCACCCGACAAGGTTTTTAACTTAGGCGAAAGCATGTTCGCAGTTAAGCCCCCGAGTGTGAGGATTGCTCATCACTCGGATTTTTTTCGAACTTAGGCGAATGTCGATTCGCAGCTAAGACGTCGAGTGAATGGACTGCTATCCACCCGACAGGGTTTTTAACTTAGGCGAAACATGTTCGCAGCTAAGCCCCCGAGTGTGAGGATTGCTCATCACTCAGAGTTTTTCGAACTTAGGCGAATGTCAATTCGCAGCTAAGACGTCGAGTGAATGGATTGCTATCCACCCGACTGGGTTTTTAACTTAGGCGAAAGCATGTTCGTAGCTTAGCTAAGCTCCCGAGTGAGAGGATTGCTCAACACTCGGAGTATTCCCAAGAGTGAAACTGTACGATCAGAATCGACAATATATATTGCAGAAATTTGAATTGCATTGACGAAGTATTCTTATTACATCAGAAGATTCTTCTGTCTCTTAAGTATAAAAACGCCGGAGCAGATCTGCATTCCAGGCTCGTGGCTCGTCTATCCGCTTCATGAGATTATACAGATGGTAGGTTCCGTTGTTAAGCACCTTAGTGACGATGAAAGGACATTCCCATACAGGAGCAAGCTTGTGAGGTCGGTGTTGATTCACTTGGAGCACCAAGTCTCCCTCATGAAATGATCGACTCTTGACATTCTTCACATGGAAGCGCCGCAGATCCTGCAGATAGGTAGTAGTCCGGATCAGAGCCATTTCTCGTTCTTCCTCTAGGAGATCTACACCGTCCTGCTTGGCCTGTTCAGCTTCAGCCTCGAAATATAATTCCACTCGAGGAGAATTGTGAAACAAGTCACTCGGCAAGACAGCTTCAGCACCATAGACCAGGAAAAAACGAGTCCGTCCAGTCGACCAATTTGGCTTAGTTCTTAGGCCCCATAACACAGGCGGCAGCTCAGTTACCCAGGCACTAGTGGCATGATCCAGGTCGCGCATAAGACCAGGCTTAAGACCCTGCAAGATGAGGCCATTGGCTCGCTCGAGTTGCCCATTGGTTTGCGGGTGAGCGACAGATGCATAACCTACCCGAGTGCCCTGAGATGTGCAGAAGTTTCTGAACTCTTCCGAGTCAAAGTTGATGCCGTTATCTGTGATAATGCTATGAGGAACGCCGTACCAGAAAATTATCTCTCTCATGAATGTAACCGCCGTACGGGAGTTCAATTTCTTGATGGGCTTGGCTTCTATCCACTTGCTAAACTTGTCGACTGCAACCAGCAAATGAGTGAAACCACCTTTTCCGGTCTGAAAGGGACCAACCATGTCGAGTCCCCAAACAGCAAATGGCTGTTGGGGAACGTTGCATGGGAAACAAAATTTTTCCTACGCACACGCAGATCTATCCATGGAGATGAGCATCTACGAGAGGGAGAGTGGATCTGCGTACCCTTGTAGATCGCTAAGCGGGAAGCGTTAAGAAACGCGGTTGGTGTACTCGAACGTGTTCACGATCCAAATCGCCGAGTGTCCCGCGATCTCATCATGATCCGTCCCACGATCCAATCACGATCCGTCCCGCGAACTCATCACGATCCGTCTCACGATCTTGATCACGGTCCTTCCGATCTAGCGCCGAACGGACGACACCTCCGTGTTCAGCACACGTGCAGCTCGATTATGATCTTCGCCTTCTTGATCCAGCAAGAGGAAGCGGAGAGGTAAAAGAGTTCTTCGGAAGCGTGACGGCACTCCGGAGATGGTGGTGGAGCTATTCCGGCAGGGCTTCTCCTAAGCACTGCAGAAATCCGATCTAGAGGAGAAACTATGCACTAGAGGAATGGGCAGCACGTGGCTGAAAATTCTGTGCCAAAACCCTAAAATCCTCTAGTATATATAGGAGGAGAGGAGGACGAGGCTTGGCTGCCAAAGAGGCAGCCCTTGCGTCGGCCGAACCTAGTGGGATTGGAGGATTCCTCCTCCAATCCTAGTAGGACTAGGACTCCTTATTTTTGCCTTTTTCCACCTTTTTCTCTTTGGGCTTTTCTTCCCAGTCGCATGGGCCTTGTGTGGGACTTCCACCAGCCCACTAAGGGCTAGTATTTACTCTCCCACAGCCCATGTAGCCTTTTGGGTCGAAATACCCCTCCCGATGGTCTCCCGGTACACTACCGGCACTCCCGATACACTACCGATAAGCCCAAAACTTTTCCGGTGACCAAAATAGGACTTCCTATATATTAATATTTACCTCCGGACCATTCCGGAGCTCCTAGTGACGTCCGAGATCTCATCCGGGACTCCGAACAACCTTCGGTCACCATCATGCATGACTCTATAGTACCGAAACGTCACCGAACCTTAAGTGTGCAGACCCTGCGGGTTCGAGAACTATGTAGACATGACCGAGACACCTCTACGGTCAATAACCAATAGCGGGACCTAGATGCCCATATTGGTTCCTACATATTCTACGAAGATCTTTATCGGTCGGACCCCTGTGTCTAGGATTCAATTAATCCCGTATGATGTTCCCTTTGTTCTTCGGTATGTTACTTGCCCGAGATTCGATCGTTGGTATCTCCATACCTAGTTCTACCTTGTTAATGGCAAGTCTCTTTACTCGTTCCGTAATACAAGATCCCGTGACTAACACTTAGTCACATTGCTTGCAAGGCTTGTTGTGATGTTGTATTACCGAGTGGGCCCTGAGATACCTCTCCGTCACATGGAGTAACAAATCCCAGTCTTGATCCATGCCAACTCAACAGACACCCTTGGAGATACCTGTAGAGTACCTTTATAGTCACCCAGTTACATTGCGATGTTTGGTACACACAAGGCACTCCTCCGGTGTCAGTGAGTTGCATGATCTCAAGGTCATAGGAATATATACTTGACATGCAGAAAACAATAGCAATAAACTGACACGATCATATGCTACGTTTGTAGTTTGGGTCTTGTCCATCACACCATTCTCCTAATGATGTGATCCCGTTATCAAATGACATCTCATGTCAATGGCTAGGAAACCTTAAACATCTTTGATCAACGAGCTAGTCCATTAGAGGCATACTAGGGACATGGTTTTGTCTATGTATCCACACATGCATCTAAGTCTCCGATCAATACAATTATAGCATGGATAATAAACGATTATCATGAACAAGGAAATATGATAATAACTAATTTGTTATTGCCTCTAGGGCATATTTCCAACAATGGCTAGGCGAGAGGAAATGTCTTCAGAGCAGAGGCTGGCTTGTGTGATAGGTTTGCATAGAACTGGCATCCATCACAATGATCGACGATGTCCTTAGCCATCTCATTAGCCCGGGGCCAGAAGAAACCAGCTCTATACGCTTTGGCCACAATCATCTGTGAGGATGGATGATGACTGCAAGTTCCCGAGTGGATCTCATCCAGAATCATTCGACCTTCCTTGAGGGAAATGCAGCGCTGTGTAACGCCAGTCGCACTCTCTCTAAACAACTGATCTCCCAAAATAGTAAATGTTGGGAAACATTGCATGGTAAACAAAAATTTTCCTCTGCACACGCAAGATCTATCCATGGTGACGAGCATCTATGAGAGGGAGAGTGGATCTACATACCCTTGTAGATCCCTAAGCGGGAAGCGTTAAGAAACGCGGTTGGTGTAGTCGAACGTCTTTGCGATCCAAATAGCCGAGCGTCCCACGATCTCATCACGATCCGTCCCGCGATCCAATCACGATCAGTCCCGCAAACTCATTACGATCCCTCCCGCGATCTCATCACGATCTGTCTCACGATCTTGATCATGGTCCTTCCGATCTAGCGCCGAACGGACGACACCTCCACGTTCAGCACACGTACAACTCGATGACGATCTCCGCCTTCTTGATCCAGCAAGAGGGAGCAGAGAGGTAGACGAGTTCTCCGGCAGCGCGATGACATTGCGGCGTTGGTGGTGGAGCTATTCCGACAGGGCTTCGCCTAAGCACTGTAGAAAATCGATTTGGAGGAGAAACTATGCACTAGAGGAGAGGGTAGCACGTGGCTGAAAATCTAGTGCAAAAATCGTAAAACCTCTAGTATATATAAGAGGAAGAGAGGAGGAGGCTTGTCCAAAGGGCCAGCCCTAGGAGGCTTTGTCCGAAGTGGATAGGAGAGGAGGAATCCTCCTCCAATCCTAGTAGGACTAGGACTCCTTCCTTTTTTTTGCCTTTTTCCACCTTTTCTCTTTGGGCTTTTCTTTCCCAGACGCATGGGCCTTTGTGGGACTTCCGCCAGCCCAATAAGGGCTGGTATTCATCCTCCCACAGCCCATATAACCTCTTGGGTCGAAATACCCCTCCCGATGGTCCCCCGGTACACTACCAGCACTCCCGGTACAGTACCGATGAGTCCGAAACTTTTCCGGTGACCAAAACAGGACTTCCTATATATCAATCTTTACCTCCGGACCATTCCGGAGCTCCTAGTGATGCCCGGGATCTCATTCGGGACTCCGAACAACCTTCGGTCACCACCATACATAACTCTATACTACTGAAACGTCACCAAACCTTAAGTGTGCAGACCCTACGGGTTCGAGAACTATGTAGACATGACCGAGACACCTCTATGATCAATAACCAAAAGCGGGACCTGGATGCCCATATTGGTTCCTACATATTCTACGAAGATCTTTATCAGTCGAACCTCTATGTCAAGGATTCAGTGAATCCCGTATGATGTTCCCTTTGTTCTTCGGTATGTTACTTGCCCGAGATTCGATCGTCGGTATCTCAATACCTAGTTCAACCTCGTTACCGACAAGTCTCTTTACTCGTTCCGTAATACAAGATTCCATGACTAACACTTAGTCACATTGCTAGCAAGGATTGTTGTGATGTTGTGTTACCGAGTGGGCCTTGAGATACCTCTCCGTCACACGGAGTAACAAATCGCAGTCTTGATCCATGCCAACCCAACAGACACCCTCGGAGATACCTGTAGAGTACCTTTATAGTCACCTAGTTACGTTGCGACATTTGATACACACAAGGCACTCCTCCGGTGTCAGTGAGTTGCATGAGCTCATGGTCATTGGAACAGATACTTGACATGCAGAAAATAGTAGCAAATTAACTAACATGATGATATGCTACGTTTGTAGTTTGGGTCTTGTCCATCACACCATTCCCCTAATGACGTGATCCCGTTATCAAATGACATCTCATGTCCATGGTTAGGAAACCTTAACCATCTTTGATCAACGAGCTAGTCTATTAGAGGCATACTAGGGACATGGTTTTGTCTATGTATCCACACATGCATCTAAGTCTCCAATCAATACAATTATAGCATGGATAATAAACGATTATCATGAACAAGGAAATATGATAATAACTAATTTATTATTGCCTCTAGGGCATATTTCCAACATAAAAGCCTTGGACCTGTGCACAATCTTTTGAGCCTCTGTTTCATCTTCAGGGAGCTCTTGTCTGAGGATATAGGCAATGTAAGGCACAGTCCAATCGGGAGTGATAACCAGAATCTGCATGACCATATCAATCACTGCAGGGACATCGACTTCTGTCAGGTCAGTGGTCCTCAAAGCTTGTGGGGGCTCTTCGGTGAAAGGATCTTCTTAAACCGAAGGAGTGTGCAAGTGCTCTAAGAACACACCGCTGGGGACAGGCCGTTTAGTGGACCCAATCTTGGATAGCTCGTCGGCCGCCTGATTTTTTAGTCGGGGAACATGATGAAGTTCTAGGCCTTTGAATTTCTTCTCCAACTATCGGACTGCATTGTAGTACCCGGTCATAGCGGTGTTTCAAACATCCCACTCTTTCATCACTTGATTCACCACCAGACCTGAGTCGCCATAAACCATCAGGCGCTTGACGCCGAGTGAGATAGCCATGTGCAACCCATACAAAAGTGTTTCATATTCTGCCTCATTGTTGGAGAAATCAAAGTGAATTTGCAAGACATAGCTGAGCTTATCACCCCTGGGAGATATCAAGACAACACCAGCACCGGACCCATTCAACATTTTAGAGCCATCAAAGAACATTGACGAATGCATCGAGTGAACTTAGATTGGCTGTTGCTGTTCAATCCACTCGACCATGAAATCTGCCAATGCTTGGGACTTGATTGCTTTTTTGGCTTCGAATCTGATGTCAAATTGTCCAAGCTCAATTGCACACTTAGCCACTTGACCTGATGCGTCTCGATTATTGAAAATCTCGGACAAAGGAGCATCACAGACGATTGAAATCGAGTGGTTTTGGAAATAATGCGCCACCTTCCTTGCTGATAGGTAAATACCATAAACGAACTTCTGATAGTGTGGATATCTTTTCTTTGAGGGGGAAAAACTTCCGAGACATAATAGACTGTCCGCTAGACTTTATAAGCTTTACCCTCCTCTTCCCGCTCGACAATTAGCACTGTACTGATGACCTGATTTGTGGCCGCTGTGTATAGGCACAAGGGCTCTTTGCTCCCAAGAGCGGCAAGCACCGACTGGGTGGAGAGCAGGGCTTTGAGCTCAACAAACGCTGCTTCGGCTTCGGGAGTCTACTCGAACGTGTCGGACTTCTTCATCAATTGATATAAAGGCGGAGCCTTATGTTAGTGCATCTAGTGCCCCTTAGGGATTTTGGTGTATTGAAGACTTATAGGTTAAGGCACTAATGTGTTTGTGAGTGTACACATGCTCTATAAGTTGATGAGGAGTTTGATATATTCGGAGATTATTGACCCCTAAAAATGTATGTCTTCAAGTGAAGAGTTTGTTGAAGACTTTCTGAAGACTTTGGTGAAGACTTTGTGAAGACTTTGAAAATGAAGAAGTCGGTGTGACCTTGAAGATATGAATGAGGAATATGAAGCGTGAAGACTTTCGTTTTCGTAGTTTCATTTCCTTTATTTGAGTCATAGGAAACACCATACTGTTAAAGGGGGCCGAGGTAATACTAAGGAAAATTTCCAACTGATGCTCAACTCCAAAATCCTCAATCCATACAATCCTTCGAGTGAAGCCTTTGGAAATATCTTACGGTTCAGACAAGTTCTTCAGTGATAGAGACGAAGTTATTCTGGTCTCTGAGGAAATTGATCTGACTGAGGAGTTAGGATTTCGCCAGTGCGAATTGCCTACAAGTGAGGAACATGATAAGCTGAGGACTTTCATAGTTCGAAATTCTCACCGTGGCTGTGCTTAGCGTCAACTGTCCTCAATCATTCTTATCCACATAACGGTCATATCATTGGGGGCATTTATGTCTTATCATGTGAGGTTGCATCCTGGCTATAAATAGCCACCCCCACAACCACTAGCTGGTTACTGACACTTGTCATTTGAGAGCAACCCATCCTCTGACGACTTTGAGAGAAAATCATCAGTGAGGAAAAAACCCACAACCAAACCACAAAACCCATAGTGATTGAGCATCACTGAAGAAATTCCTGTGTGGAACCGACGCTTGTTACCTTTGAGGACTGTGTATCCTCCAGACGGTTAGGCGTCATGGTCTAGTGCTCCTGCAGTCAATTGGGGACCACGAAGTGACCTTGGTCTAGAGCATCCAACAGTAAATTATGGATCGCCGGGTGACCAGTTTGTGAGGGTTTTGGAAGTCTTCCCTGAAGACTTACCACGAGTGTTGGGCGAGGACTGTGTGACCTTAGCTCAAGGAGAATACGGTAAGGACTGTGTGTCCTCTGGTTTAAATACCAGGCCGCTCCAAACCAGACGTACGACTGTCACAGCAGTTTGAACTGGGTCATCAAATCATCGTCTTCATCGAGCTACCTGGTTCTATTTCCTCAACCTCTTTATTCCTCATAAACCTGTTGATGAAATTGATTGTTACTGTTTGAAGAATTTGACTGAAGACTTTTGCAAATTCCTCACCTCAAATTCTTCAAGTTGCCTTGTTCATCATTGCTTATCCTTTATCACGCTACTCTCTATCTGTGTATGTTTTATTTCATCATGAAGACTACACTGTTACTATGTTCCTCATGCACTTGAGTACTTATTCTGCTGCTAGTTATTCATCACATTTCAAATTCCTCAAAGATGAAATTCCTCAAGTGATGAATTTGTAAAAATCGCCTATTCACCCTCCTCTAGTCGATATAACACACTTTCAATTGGTATCAGAGCAGGTACTCCCTTGCTCTGTGTGATTTTGGTTTAACCACCTGGAGTTCTAGTTATGTCGACTGCAGGTATGATCAAGGTTTCCGCGGGATGTCCTACCTTCGATGGGACAGACTACCCCTACTGGAAGAACAAGATGCGTCTGCACCTTGAAGCTATTGACAACGATCTCTGGTACGTTGTGGAAACTGGTGTGCCCTCTGTCTCTCCCACTGTTACAGCTGCTGATGTGAAGAGATTCAAGCAACTCGATTCTCAAGCGAAGAATATCATCTGTGGTCATCTGAGCAAAGGTCAGTATGGCAGAGTGAGTGCTTTGGAATCTGCTAAGCTTATCTAGGATAGATTGTCCAAAGTCAACGAAGGTGTTTCCACTCAACGTAACTCTCGTGTTGATGTTCTTCACAATCTCTTCAACCGCTTCAAGAGACTTGACAATGAAAATGTTTAGTAAACATTTGATTGCCTCACTGATATATCCAATGAACTTCAAGCACTGGGTGCCACTAATATCACTGACCATGAAGTGGTGAAGAAACTGCTATGATCTCTCGATTCCTCATTTGATACTCTCGTTTTCATGATTCAAGAACGTGGAGATTATAAAGCTCTTGATCCTACTGATATTCTTGAGAGACTCAATACTCATGAATTCCAACAAGCTGAAAAGAGAGACCTGTGGGCCAAGCTATGAAAGATCTCGTGCTCTGAAGGCAAAAGCTATTTCCTCATCTGAAGAAGAAGATTCAGATAGCAGCCTTGATGATCCTGAAGAACTAAGTCAGGAACTAGCAATGCTTGTGAAAAAATTCCAGAGGTTCTCAAGAAGAGATGGATTTAGAAAGTCATCAAAAAGTGGCTTCAGGAAATCAGATTCCTCAGAAGATTACAAGAAAAGAACCTGTCATCGTTGCAAGAAGCCTGGTCACTTTATCTCTGACTGTCCTCTCTGGGAAAAAGACTCAAAGAAGAAGAAAAAATATAAGGATGACAGTTCTGATGACTCGAAGAAAAAGAAGAAATCTTCAAAGTCCTCATCAGCAAAGTCCTCATCTTCAAAGTCCTCAAAGCACATGAAGAATGGTTCCAAAAAGGCTCGAGCATTCATCGGCAGGGAAATGGATTCTGAGGAAGAATCAGAAGAATATGAAGAAGAGGAAGAACCTGAGGAGGAATCAGAATCTGGTGTCGCTAGCCTTGCTCTCGCTACTGCTTTCGTCAGCAAGTCCATCTTTAACGATGAAGAATTTGACTACTCCAACGACTCTGACGCCAGCAACGATGATCATGCTCCCACTTATTGCTTCATGTCAAAAGGCTCAAAGGTACACAAACATCATTCCTTTTCTGAATCAAGTGAAGGTGAATCTGATGAATATGTGAAACCTAGCTATGCTAAACTTGTTAAAATTGCCACTAAGCAACAAAGTGGACTTGAAAAGCTTCAGAAAATGCTAGACAAAAGCAATGATCTGTTAAACCATGAAGTGGATCGGACTCAAACTCTGTCTGTCGATCTCAAAAGTCTTCAGACAAAGTATGATAACCTTCAGAGTCATCATACGACCTCTTAGCCGATCATGAGAAGCTTTCATATAAATTTCTTCAAAGAAAGCAAGATCTTGAAAAACTAAGGGTGTCACATGAGGATCTCCAAAGGGAAACGATTCCTTACTGGCTCAACAGATCAGTACCGCTCAGGAAGAACTTGTGCCACCTTGTTTGAAATGCATCGAACGTGAAACTGCTAATTCTTCACTGAATGTTCAAATGCTTGTACTGCTGCAAATTCTTCAACTATTCCAGTGGTTTCAAATTCCTCATCTGAGGATACCACAAGTATTACTGATGACAATGCAGGGTTGAAGGAATTGTATGTGATAGGCATGTACAAAGGTCTCAAAGGGCATCAAACCCTTTGTGATGTCCTCAAGAAGCAGATTCTGAACAGGAACCCTAGGAAAGAGGGTATTGCCTTTGTGAGGAAACTCAACGCTGATGGATCCTACTGGACACCTGAGCAGTACCCCAAAACCTCATGGGTTGCTGCAAAAGGATCTCCTCTAGATCCATCCACTTTATCTAGCTTTACTTGTGAAACTTCATATTCCTCTGATGAGTCACTTGACTCCAATTACAAATTCTTCAAAAATCAGAGAAGTGAATTATTTGCTAGATATGTTGGAACTAACTTCAGGAACGGTTCTCCTATGAAGAAAATCTGGGTTCCGAAGAGCTACCTACAAAATCTTCAAGTGAATGTCCTCACGACACCACTCATGAAGAATCTGAACCCTAGATCAAATTCCTCATATGGACCAAAGTCCTCACTTGGACCAAATTCCTCAAATGGTCAAAATCATCATTCTCGTGCTAATGCCTCTGTTTCGTAGGGAAAACCTAAGAATTATGAATATGTGCATTATTCTTCAAACCATTATGTTCATAAGTCCTCAAGAATTTCTCTGCTTATTCATTTGAATACTCTAACCCTCGCCCTGTAAAACGAAGTGCACTTGCTTCAATGCCTCCCTTCTCACATGGTGCTCGCAGAATGATGAATTGTTTTCCATCCCTCTAGATGTGGGTGGTGAAGAAATCAAACTAACATCTTATGCAGGGTCAGGTCTCCAGATGAATTTAAACATCTGATGAATTTGCTGGAGACCTGAGGAAATGCTTAAAAGGACGCAAGCTAACCATGATGAAATGAATTCTTCATTTCTCACGTCCTCACTCTACTTGCTTACTATCTTGTGTGATGAAATTCTGTCTAATGAAATTGATGTCATATTCTTCACTCTGAAGCATATGAGTTCGTAAGTTGTACTAATTCATCTGCAGGATGATACTCTAAAAGTCACTGAGTGGGTTCTCTATAGTGGATGCACAAACCACATGATGGGTGACAAGAATCTACTGATGAACTTGCCGCTCACTCCATCTCCTCTGAAGCATATCACCTACGCAGACAAAGGACAAAGCAAGGTATTGGGACTTGGTAAGGTTGCTATCTCAAAGGACCGAACCATGGACAAGGTGATGCTTGAATCCCTTGGGTTCAACCTTATATCTATCTCAATGCTTTGTGACCTTGATATGGTTGTCGTATTTGGAAAATATCGTTGTGTTGTCATCATGGAATCTGATTATTCCAAAGTCTTCGAAGGCTTTAGGAGAGGAGACTTGTATATTGTTGATTTCTCTACAAGTCCTCAACCTGCCACTTGCTTACTTGCAAAGTCTTCAGAAGGCTGGCTGTGGCATCGACGACTTGGACATGCTGGTATGAGGAACCTGCACACACTCCTGAGGAAAAAGCACGTCATTGGCATCGAGGGTGTCAAATTCCTTAAGGACCACCCCTGCGGTGCATGTGAATCTGGGAAGATGACCAGATCCAAGCATCCCTCGAAGACAATCATGACCACGACTCAACCCTTTGAGTTGCTTCACATGGATCTATTTGGCCCCACTCACTACTCCGTACTAACAAATGCATCACGTTTGTATGGCTTTGTCATTGTTGATGATTACTCTTGTTACACATGGGTGCATGTTATTCTCTACAAAAATGAAGTACAAGACGTCTTCAGACGATTTGCTTCAAGGGCCTCCACCAACTTCGGCGTCAAGATCAAGCATATCAGGAGTGATAATGGGACTGAGTTCAAGAACACTAATATTGATGACTATCTTCATGAACTTGGTATTACTCATGAGTTATCTGCCCTTATACTCCTCAGAAGAATGGCATCGTGGAGCGCAAAAATAGGACACTTGTTGAGATGGCTTGCACCATGCTTGACGAATACAAAACCCCTCGTCGCTTCTGGCCTGAAGCAATTGATACTGCATGCCACATCATCAACAGGGTATATCTTCACAAATTCCTTAAGAAGACTTCATATGAGCTCATGACAGGCAAGAAACCCATTGTAAGTTATCTCAAAGTCTTCGGTGCAAAATGCTGGATCAAAGATCCTCACCACAGTTCTAAGTTTGCATCGAAAGCACATGAAGGTTTTATGCTTGGTTATGGAAAGGACTCGCACACGTACAAAGTCTTCAACACCTACCATCACAAGGTTGTTGAAACTATAGATGTGTGGTTTGATGAAACTAATGGCTCGCAAAGAGAGCACCTGCCTTTTGTGTTAGATGAACAATCTCCTGAGGAATCCATCAAGCTGAAGGCAACAGAAGATGTCATACCCACTGAGGAAATCATTCCAACAAACGAAAACTCTCATGCTGATATACCTGAAGAAAATGGTGTTGATGAAAATCCTTAGCCTCGTCAGCCTGCTCATCCAAGAGTAGCAAATGAAGTGCAGATTGACAAAATCATCGATGACATCAACGCACTAGGTCCTCTCACACGCTCAAAAGCTTCACATCTAACTAACTTTTGTGGGCACTTTGCCTTTGTCTCTATCATAGAGCCCACCAAAGTTGATGAAGCATTCAAGGAGCCCGAGTGGATTCAAGCTATGCAAGAGGAATTGCATCAGTTCAAGCTCAACAACGTGTGGGAACTTGTCAAGCGACCAAATCCTCGCAAACATAACATCATAGGTACCAAGTGGATCTATCGCAACAAGCAAGATGAAAATGGCCTCGTGGTGAGGAATAAGGCTCGCCTGGTAGCCCAAGGCTATACACAGGTTGAAGGAATTGACTTTGATGAAACGTTTGCACCTGTTGCTAGACTTGAGGCTATTCGCATATTACTAGCTTACGCTAACCATCATAATATCATCTTATATCAAATGGATGTGAAAAGTGCATTCCTCAATGGTAAGCTTGAGGAAGAAATATATGTTGCTCAACCCCCAGGTTTTGAAGACCCTAAGCATCCTGACAAAGTCTTCAGACTAAACAAGGCCCTCTATGGCCTCAAGTAGGCCCCTCGGGCGTGGTACGACACTCTGAAGGAATTCCTCATGAAGAAAGGCTTCAAACCCGGTTCACTCGACCCTACTCTTTTCACGAAATCCTATGACAATGAACTGTTCATATGCCAAATATATGTTGATGATATTATCTTTGGATGTACTGACAAATGTTACAGTGATGAATTTGCCTATATGATGAGTGAAGAATATCAAATGTCTATGATGGGAGAGTTGAAATTCTTCTTAGGTCTTCAAATTTGTCATCAAGACAATGTCATCTTCAACTCGCAAGAGAAATACCTCAAAGATGTTCTGAGGAAATTCGACATGCAAGATTGCAAAGGCGTCAAAACTCCAATGCCTTCAAAAGGCCACCTCTGCACTGATGAAAATGGTAAAGATTTCGATCAGAAGGTATACCGCTCCATGATTGGCTCCTTATTGTACCTATGTGCATCTAGGCCTGATATAATGCTAAGTGTTTGCATGTGTGCTCGATTCCAAGCAACACGGAAGGAATCACACCATAAGGCTGTGAAACATATTCTTCGATACTTAGCTCACACACCAACACTTGGATTGTGGTATCCCAAGGGCTCAAATCTTCACCTCATCGGATACTCTGATGTTGACTATGCTGGAGATCATGTGGATCGCAAGTTAACCTCAGGCACATGTCATTTCCTCGGACGATCCTTAGTCTGTTGGTCCTCGAAGAAGCAGAACTGCGTTTCATTCTCTACTGCAGAAGCTGAGTACATTGCTGCTGGCTCGTGTTGTGCTCAGTTACTATGGATGAAGCAAACCCTCAAGGACTACGGCATCAAGCTGAATAATGTGCCTCTTTACTGCGACAACGAGAGTGCCATCAAGATTGCGTACAACCCAGTTCAACACTCCAAGACCAAGCACATCCAGATTCGTCATCACTTTCTTCGAGATCATGTACTCAAGGGCGACATCTCCATCAATCACATTCCCACTGAAGAACAACTGGCCGATATCTTTACAAAGCCCTTGGATGAAAAGAGATTTTGCAAGTTGCGGTGTGAGCTAAATATCTTAGAATCTTCGAATGTTCTTTGATGAAGAACACACATCCTAACACTTATGCAAAATTGCTGACTTAGATGTGCAACACACGAAGTAACGTTTTTCTTCAATGAATGAAGAATAACTCTCTAAGTGTGAAGAAATTAACGAAGAATTTGACTCTCAGAACTCTACGACAATTGTACGCGGTGTCTGAAATAATCATTCTTATACGATGGGTTACGCCACCAACCAAAAGTTGAAATTCTTCAAAATTGAGCATTTCGTTGTTTTTGCAAATTCTTCAAACTATCAAATTCCTCAAATTTGCAAATTCCTCAAGTTTTTAAATTCCTCAAGTTTTCAAATTCTTCAAACTTTGAAACTCATGTTCTTCATTGACTATACATATATATATATATATTTATATTTGAGTTTTCAATGTCCTCAACATCATTCATTTATTGCTAATTCTTCAAGTTGATTTTCATCTAAGTGAATGTGATCGGACCCCTTTTCCCCTCTATGCTAAACTCAACCAAATTTGTTCACATATTCTTCATATGCGTTCTACTTTGAAACTCGTTCAAAGTCTTCACTGTGTCCTTGACAGCTGAAGAATTTGCGAACGAAAACTTTGAAATATTCACTACCAAAATTTTTGGCGTTTCCCGCTCAAACAGTTCCGATTCCCGCGCCTGGATAACCCACGATCCTCCACAATCTTCACTACCCAAATCGTGGGTGACACCTGTTGCGTGGAGAGCAAGGGTCAGGGGCAATCCTGTCCAAAATCTTCGGGTGGATCAGTTTTCACTCCCTTTATAAATGCCCCCTTCCCATCAACTGTGATCGGTTACTCCGCATCTCATCCCTCTCCCGAGCTCCAACCTAGCGCCGCCGCTAAAGTCATCGTCGCCGGTGAGGAAGAGCTTCACTGCCTCAACCTCGTCGTCGCCGTACTCGCACCGGCCACGGAAATCCTCATCCCGCCGCCGATGTAGCTGTCTCCCTCTGCCAAGCTAGGGCGTGGGAGATCTGAATGCACGAACTTCCCAATGTCATCTCTGAGTTCGTAGTGTTCTTCACCAGGGTAAATAAAATTTACTTTTACTGCCCTTGTTTGATCCTCAAATGCTCTTTATATTCCTCAAAAGGTGTTTATATGTTATAAATCCGACTCTCAAGCACCTTTCATATCCTCATACTTGATGATTTTCCCTAAGTAATGATATGTTCAAGATTCCTCAATTGTGCGAATTCTCAAATTTGCACAACTGTGGAACCTAATGCAAAGAACACTTAATGAAATTCCTCCAGACAACCACGGTCAAATTCCTCACACCTGTTTTTTTTAATTATCTGAGAACGCATATGACCTCTTCAAATTCCTCGCATCTATACTCTGTTCACAGGTACAACATGTCTGCTGATGAATCACTAGGTTCTCATCAACTTAACTCATTTGCAGCGCTACTTGAAGAAAAACTGTGTACCTCTTCAGAATCTTCAAGAGTTCATATTCCTCAAGTGAAGAAAATGTTTGATGGAAAGAAACCTCAGAAAGGAGGGAAGAAGCCAGATGTGCACACTGCATTTGAGATCCCTGAGGATCTGTATGATGAATATTGCACACCTGACGAAGAAACACATGGAAAGGAGACGACCAAGCAGAGGAAGATCCATCCGCAGAAGATTGAGAGGAGATGGGCCAAAGAATGGAGAGAATATCGTTATGTAACTCCAAAATACATGATGAATTTCGCAGTGAAACCACCTTGTGGCAGGCCACCTCTTGCTCCAAACCAAATTGCTGATCCTACTAGCGTCAAGACTGGTGAGGACTTTCCTGACATGTGGGTTAAGCAACAAGCCAAGTTGGCGAGGAAAGCCAAAGAAGCAGTGAAGAAATTCAACGAGGATTCTGCTGCTGCTGCCTCTGCCGGAGCTTCTGTTAGTGCTCCGAAGAAAATGGTAAAGAAACCCGCTCTGAAGATTGTTTCTTCAACATCAAAATCCTCAATACAAATTCCTCAAGGTCAAAGGCCTCAGCCCAGAAAACCTTCTGCACCTGGAACTGTTGTTGCTCAGTCATCTGCAACAGCTACAAAGTCCTCAACCCCAGTGCATCTGTCATCATGCAAAAGGACTAAGGGTTTCACCAAAGTTCCGAAGCTCACTACAAGCCCCTCCATAACTGCAAAATCTTCAACTAGTCCCTCTGCACTTAACCTGAAGAAGACAGCCGGACATGGTCAAAGACCAAGTCCTCACACTAGCAAGGCTCTGGTTACAGTCCCCTCAGATTCTTCAGAGGGTAATGATGGAGATGATGATGAAGAATTAGTAGAAATCATCAGACAAAGTCAGCACAGGGCTGCTAGAGCAAAGGGGAGCTCTGTTCCTCTCATGTTGGATCCCAAGATGATCCTCAACTTCATCGACATATGGCATGAAGACCCAAGCACCCCACTTTCTTCACTGAATCTGCCTCTTGAAGTGGATCATGTCCTCACCCACTTCATCTCTGAAGAACAATGGAAGAGAGAGCAAGCTCACAGAGCTAAGAGGAACAAGACTCGCAAAGAAAAGTTTTTGCGCGAAAATGTGATGAATTTGACCCCAAATCAACTCGTCATAGTTCAGTCTGAGATTCGCTCTATCTCTTTGGATCAACAGAAATATGATGCTGAATGGAAGGGCACCAAGGTCAGACTCATCAGGGCTGCTCAAGTAGCCGTAAAGGATCACAACACCAGGGTTACAGCTCGATTGCAACCACAAATGCCTCGGTCTGAAGAAATTGCTCGGACTATAGATGAAACTCCTCAGATAGTTGATGAAAATGCTCAGCCTGATGAAACTGCAGTAGGAAATGCTTCTGCACCAGAAGCAACTGCCAGTGCTGCTGAGGAAAGTCAGACCATTGATGAACATGCCAGGGCAACCTCCAATGTTGTGCCTGAAGAAACTGAACCACCCAGGGCATCTGCATCAGTCGTTCCTGAAGAAACTGCTATTGCTGAGGAAAATCCCCTCAAAAGAAAAGCATCAACTTCTGAAGCCCCTGTGTTGAAGAAGTTGAAAACTTTGACAAGTTCCTCAGCAACACCACTTGATGCAACTCCAATTTCCTCGGCACCAGCCTATGCTATTGTGCCAATCGGGGAAGCATATGACATTCCTTAAGAAGAAGAGAATCATTCGGATGCTTCCTCAGAGCCTCTTGATGAGGAAATTGTCATCAATGACACTGCATCAACCCCCAAGGTATCATCGCTCAAGCTTCTGGTAACTGCTGAGGAAGCTGGCGAAGACATTGATGAAGACGTTGACATTGGTGACACCACTCCAGTCATCAATGATGAATATTGGGAATCTGCACATCCCAATTCACCAATGGCAACTCCTATGATGTTGATTCCTCAGTCACCTGCACAGACTGAAGAAATACCTGAAGACTCTGAACACCTGTACCTTCCAGACCCTGAAGAAATTCCAGCTGCAACAGCTAAGGAAATTGATGCTCCGGCCACTGCTGAGGAACCAGCTCTTCAAATCAATCAGTCTACTGTTCCTTCCATGCCAACGGAGATCAAGGGGCATACACGAACAAATCTTCAACCCAAGCCAAGACTGCCTTTCAACGGCACTGTTCGTCCCAAATTCCTCAAGAGGAATTTCTTTAATGAACACTCATTCTTCTCTGGACCAAACCCCTATGACTCTGCAAGGGCTGGCCGTAACAAGTTCTGGACTGCCACTACACTGAATTACTATGCTTCAGTCCTCTATGAGAAGAAGAAAGTCTTCAAGCACCATCAGATTCCTCACGCTGACATGGAAAGTCTTCCATCATTTACTCCTGTGCTTCAAGTTCTATATGATGTTGGACTTCTTCCATTTTGTGTTGACATCTGTGATTGGAATGAGGAAATCATCCTACAATTCTATGCCACGTTGCATATTAGCGGAGATTCCTCAAACATCAACTCTTGGATATTGGACTGGATGACTGGCACAACACACTTCACTGCTCAAGCCTCTGAATTGCTTTAGTGTGTCCCAGTCCAAATTCCCTCAGATGAAGCCCGCAAGTTGTTTGATGAATCTCCTCTACCCAATCAACTGATGAATGTGCTGATGAAGACATTGCCACCTGGAAAGCCTCAATGCCAAGTCTTCTCAGTGAAGGATCTGCTCTATGTGCCTCCCACAGTCTATCGCATCCTGACAAAAACACTATGTCCTCAGAAAGGCCATAACTCTGAGGAAGAAGAAGTTGAAGGAATCATGAAGAATGTGCTCTTTAATATCATACATGGTATTCCCATTAACTTACATGACTTCTTCATGAGGACTTTGGCCAGTGCAGCTGTCGCTCCATTTGAGCAGAAGCCATATGCACCATGGATTATGAAATTCATCAGGGATAAGTCCTCAGTGCACTACAAAGCTGATTTCCAGAATCACTTCAGTTTCCTGCCGCCCGTTGAAGTCATCAAGAGTACAATTTCATCAGTTGAAGGGAAAGGCAAGTCTATTATTGATGAAGGAACACGTCCCCTGGATGGACAGTTTCGCAAAGCCGTTTCCTTCTCCACAAACGATGACACTGCCACACAAGACTCTGATGCAAAGGCCTCAGCTCCCAAAGAGTGTCCCCCTCAATTGATGACAGATCGTGGACTTCTTATAAGTCTTCATCAGAAGGTCGATCGCAATCATAAGTGGGTAAAGCGTCAATTTGGGTATATTGTGCAGAATATGACTGTGACGCAGAACACTGTCAAGAGGAACCACTATTATGCTCATGAAAACCTCAAGCGCTCTTGGGCTGTGCTAAATCACATCATGCCTTCTGAAGAATTGGATGAGCTGAACTTTGAAGAATATCCTGACTTCGCTCGCTGTCCTCAGAAGAAGTTCAAGAAATTCCAAGTTCCTCTGATGGTCACCAGTTCATATTCTTCATCTCGCGAGCGCGATGAAGATGAAGACATTGAAGATACTGCTGCTGGCCCTGCATCACCAATCGACCCCGACAACGCTGGCGCTCCTTCTTCACCAACAAGATGAAAATCCTCATGGGGCGTTAGTCATCACTTTTTCTTCCCTTTTGGTCTTCGATGACAAAGGGGGAGAAAATTTGAGTTAGTCTTCAAGCAGGTCTATATATATATGGGCTATTTTTGTTTAAGTTACAACTCTTGCTCTTCTGAAGTTTTTGGTTATTGAGCTGTAAACTTAAGTCCGATGGTGGTCTGACACTTTTGAACTATTTCCTCGCATGTTTATTTCCTCAAATACCTTAATGCATGCATGCTGAATTTCGTCAGACACCATTTTCCTCACGCATTTCAAATTCTTCATTTCATATATTCAAATGCGTGTATAAATTACAAGATATAGGGGGAGTTCTCCATGTTTTGAACCTGCCATGTGCATTTGCAGTCCAAAGCAAATTCCTCAAATATGCACATCTTCAGGGGGAGTTCTTCTATATCTTACAATCAAATTTCTCAAAATCTGTACTTTCACTTCATATGTTTATCCCCGTTGAAAACTTAACCTATTTGTCATCAATCACCAAAAAGGGGGAGATTGTTAGTGCATCTAGTGCCCCGTAGTGATTTTGGTGTATTGAAGACTTATAGGTTAAGGCACTAATGTGTTTGTGAGTGTACACATGCTCTATAAGTTGATGAGGAGTTTGATATATTCGGAGATTATCGACACCTAAAAATGTATGTCTTCAAGTGAAGACTTTGCTGAAGACTTTCTGAAGACTTTGGTGAAGACTTTGTGAAGACTTTGAAAATGAACAAGTTGGTGTGACCTTGAAGATATGAACGAGGAATATGAAGCGTGAAGACTTTTGTTTTCGTAGTTTCATTTCCTTTATTTGAGTCATAGGAAACACTGTACTGTTAAAGGGGGCCGAGGTAATACTAAGGAAAATTTCCAACTGATGCTCAACTCCAAAATCCTCAACCCATACAATCCTTCGAGTGAAGCCTTTGGAAATCTCTTACGGTTCAGACAAGTTCTTCTGGTCTCTGAGGAAATTGATCTGACTGAGGGGTTAGGATTTTGCCAGTGCGAATTGCCTACAAGTGAGGAACATGATAAGGTGAGGACTTTCATAGTTCAAAATTCCGACCGTTGCTGTGCTTAGCGTCAGCTGTCCTCAATCATTCTTATCCACATACCGGTCATATCATTGGGGGGCATTTATGTCTTATCATGTCAGGTTGCATCCTTGCTATAAATAGCCACCCCCCCACAACCACTAGCTGGTTGGCTGCTCCGAGAGAGAATTGACACTTGTCATTTGAGAGCAACCCATCCTCTGAGGACTTTGAGAGAAAATCATCAGTGAGGAAAAACCCAACAACCAAACCACAAAACCCATAGTGATTGAGCATCACTAAAGAAATTCCTGTGTGGAACCGACGCTTGTTACCTTTGAGGACTGTGGATCCTCCAGACGGTTAGGCGTCATGGTCTAGTGCTCCTGCAGTCAATTGGGGACCATGAAGTGACATTGGTCTAGAGCATCCAGCAGTAAATTTTGGATCGCCGGGTGACCAGTTTGTGAGGGTTTTGGAAGTCTACCCTAAAGACTTACCACGAGTGTTGGGCGAGGACTATGTGACCTTAGCTCAAGGAGAATATGGTAAGGACTGTGTGTCCTCTGGTTTAAATACCAGGCCGCTCCAAACCAGACGTACGACTGTCACAGCAGTTGGAACTGGGTCATCAAATCATCGTCTTCATCGAGCTACCTGGTTCAATTTCCTCAACCTCTTTATTCCTCATAAACCTGTTGATGAAATTGATTGTTACTGTTTGAAGAATTTGACTGAAGACTTTTGCAAATTCCTCACCTCAAATTCTTCAAGTTGCCTTGTTCATCACTGCTTATCCTTTATCACGCTACTCTCTATCTGTGCATGTTTTATTTCATCATGAAGACTACACTGTTACTATGTTCCTCATGCACTTGAGTACTTATTCCGCTGCTAGTTATTCATCACATTTCAAATTCCTCAAGTGATGAATTTGTAAAAATCGCCTATTCACCCCCCTCTAGTCGATATAACGCACTTTCACCTTCTCACGAAGACGAGAAATGAATCGACTCAATGCTGCCAAGCAACCTATGAGCTTTTGAACGTCGTGCACTTGCACGGGAGTCTTCATTCAGGTAATGGCGCTGATCTTCTCAGGGTTGACATCGATCCCCCATTCGGAAACGAGAAAAACGAGTAATTTGCTGCTAGGGACGCCGAAAGTACACTTGGCCGGATTCAGCTTTATGTCGAATCTCCTCAGATTGGCGAATGTTTCGTCCATGTCAGCCAGCAGGTCAGAACCTTTCCGGGACTTGACCACTATATCATCCATGTACGCCTCGACATTCCGAGGGATCTGGTCGAGTAAACATTTTTGAATCATGCGCATAAAAGTTGTGCCGACATGTTTGAGACCAAATGGCATATTGATGTAGCAAAAACACCCGAATTGGGTGATGAAAGCTATCTTTATTTCATCCAGGCCATATAGATGGATCTGATGGTAACCAGAGTAAGCATCCAGAAACGATAAACGCTCACACCCCGCAGTCGAGTCAACAATTTGATCTATGTGGGGGAGCAGAAAATGATCCTTTGGGCATACCCAATTGAGATGTTTGAAGTCAATGCACATACGCAAAGACTTAAATTTATTTGGCACCATCACAACATTCGAGAGCCACACGGAGTGGTAAATCTCCCAAATGAACTTGGCTTGCAAGAGAAGGGCCACTTCTTCGTCGATTGCCTTGCGCTTCTCCGCCGCTGAACGACGCAAATGCTCCCTGGCGGGTTTGGGTTTCGGATCCACTCTCAGACGGTGCTCAGCCAACTCCCTGGGAACCCCCGGCATGTCAGCAGGCTTCCATGCGAAGATATCCCAGTTCCCATGGAGGAACTAGATGAGCTTGGCTTCCTATTTGCTGTCGAGTGTTGATGAGATATTCGTCGGGGCAGCAGTAGGATCCGTCGGGTGGATGTGCACCTTCTTCACTTCCCCTGCTGACTGAAATGCCGACTCAGAAGCCGGCTTCTTTGCGCGGAGCAAATCAGCAGGGTCAACGGTTTTCTTGTACTCTTCCAGCTCGACGATGGCCATCTGGTGATCAGCGATCTTGGAGCCTTGCTGGAGGCATTCTTCGGCCCGCTGTCGATTGCTAGTGACCGTGATCACATCTTCAACTTGAGATACACGTAACATGGTCGGGCCATGAAACGTGCATATGCGGGTCGACCCAAAATGGCATGGTAGGCACTCTGGAAATCCACGACTTCAAACGTCACTTTTTCTTTTTGGAATTTTTTGTCGGTCCCGAATGTCACATTCAATGCGATCTGGCCGAGTGACTTGGCCTTCTTCCCTGGGATGACCCCGTGAAATTGCATGTTCCTTTCACTCAGTCGGGACATCAGAATGCCCATCCCTTTCAGGGTATCCGCATAGAGGATATTCAGGGCGCTGCCACCGTCCATGAGGACCTTTGTGAGTCGAGTGGCCCCCCACCCGGATCAACTACCAGAGCCTGTCGACCAGGAGTGGCCACATGAGCAGGATGGTCTATTTGGTGGAATGTGATAGCATACTGGGACCACTTGAGGTAGGTGGGAGTAGCAGGTACAACCATGTTGACTTCTCCGTTGATGACTTTAGACGACTCTTCTCTCGACATCAGCGAAAATCACAAGGGTAGTAGTGACATCCGGGAATGTTTCTTTATCTTCATCTTCATCACCCTTCTCAGGAGATTTATCACTCGGTGGGTCCCCCTTGAACTCCTGGATAAGGGTCCGACACTGTCGAGTGGTGTGGTTGGGCAAAATCACATTGCCTTACGCATCTTTCCTCGTGTGGATTACACACGGTTGACCCATGATATCAGTTCCTGACTGATTTTTCCTTTCTTGGGGGCATACTGGGCTTTAGCCTTGCCCTTGTTTTTTGACTGGGTCGCCAGTGTTGCTGCTTCTGCTTGAAACGGACCCTCAACTTTTCGCTTCTGTTTCCGATTGTTACTGCCGCCAGCCTCATTGGTGACTACCTTTCCTTTGCTGCTATGGAGGCGGTCTTCTAGTTCGCCGTTGGCGTACCGTGTGGCGATTTCCATCATCTTGCCGAGTGAAATATCACCCATGCGCCCGAACTTCAGGTACAACTCCCTGTATCTCACCCCGGCCTTGAAAGCACACATAGCCTGGTTCTCCAACACATTCTCCACTATATGGTGCAAAGTGGACCATCGCTGAATATAGTCTCTCAAAGTTTCATTGGGCTTCTGGACACAATGTTGTAAGTCGATCAGACCTGCAAGACGCTTGCAAGTACCCTCAAAGGTTTGGATAAACACTCGGGCAAGATCCTCCCAGCAATATATACTGGAAGGAGCCAAGCGATTCAACCAAGCTCGAGCTAAACCATCTAAAATCAAGGACAAGTGCTTCATTGCGACGTTGTCGTTGCCGCCGCCAATCAGCATAGCCACTCAGTAATCATGTAACCAAGTCTTTGGTTTGGACTCATCGATTTTTTCCCGATCCCAGCCGCCAACCTGAAGTTGGGGGAATCTCCGCAGTACGGATGGCTCTGCTGAAACTCTCAGGACCAGAAAATGCGGCTGAGCTACCACTCGGAAAGTCTCTATCTTGGCCTTCTCTATGGGCTTTGCACCTGTCGATCCTCTTCTAGGTGAGGAGATCTCGAGCATCAAACTCCACATTCCACTCATCACCGAACGAGCGCCTATCGTTCGGGTGCCGGGGCACGCGCGGACCGCCCTGTGGAGGAGCGGGCACTCAACGGTTGTCTTCACGGTGAAACTGATCTCTGACCTGATCATCGTGAAAGCCCCCACCCCTACGATGCAGGGGCGATCCAGGGCTGTGTGCCGACTGAATGGTTTCGGCCCTGGGTGAGTTGATGTGTATCCTGTTGCGGGACTGTGAAACTACTGAATTCTAACGCTGCGCTGCATCTAATAGTGCTCTTATCTGCATCAACCCTCTTCCAGCCTCTGACCATGACGGCTGAATGGAATCCGCTATTCTAGCAGCAGCAGCAGCAACATTTAACACAGGAGTTCGATATACCTCAACATCGTTGCGGGAGCTAGTCGGGAACAACTATCGCTGCCGTCGACCGGCAACAGGTGGACGCTGGCGAGCGCGCTCGTCGAGTTCGTGCTGGAGCTCTTCCAGCCGAATGCGCATGGCCTCCAAGGCCTGGGCTTCAGCGGTCGTACCAATGATGGGGGTGTGAAGAACCTCCCCCTCGCGACGCGACTGTTCACTCGACGTGCCACCAGCATCACGCTTGCCGTGGCCAAAGCCCGGTGGCGGGCTTTGATGAAAGCCTACCATAAGGACCTCCACTGCTGGATCGCAGCCCTCGCACTTGGAAGGGATATCGGATGGATCGAAATCCAAATCAAACACGCCGTGAAGGGACTCAGCAGGCTCGAGCGCTGCAATCTGCGGAAAAGAAATTTGACGCGCCACTGCGTGCTTGACCCAGCGCTGGAGTCGTGAGCGGCTGAACCGCTTGCGGCTGCGAACATCGAGGGGAGCCGACGTATAGGGAGTCGATGACAGATGCAACAACACGCCGCAGGAACTCGCGTGGAAGTGCACGGCCCCGCGGACTGGGAGCGCCTCGTTATCAAGAGGCGCTTCGTGAAGCCATGCCGAATCGTCGTTGATGAAGGTGAGCACACCGAAACGGATCTCGTGGCCCAGAGCGAAAACATCGCCGGAAGACACGTCGAAGGATGAAAAATGCAACCTCACCGGAAGTCGCTTAGACGCCTGCCCCACGGTGGGAGCCAACTGTCGCGGGAATGATCCTGATAGTAGAAGGTAGGGATACGAAGGGAGAGGGTAGAGTCCTAGCTACGGCGAGGGTGTACACACCGATGTATGAGTTTAGGCCCCTCTCATGGAGGTAACAGCTCTACGTCTCAGTGCTCGGGATCTTATGTCGTGTGGAATGTTAAAATTACAATGGTTGCGAACCCTTGTGCCAGAGGGGAGGGGCGGCTTATATAGAGTTCGCTGCCCCTCATAAGTGCCTGACATCTAAGGGTCCGATCGTGGGTTTAAAGTCTGCTGTTAGTGGTAACGTACATAATAAATGGTACTAATGACGAACGACTAACGACTGCCCATTGGCCTCCTGATGGTGGATCCTGGTCTTCTAGTGTCGACTGGAATGAGGTCTACCGAATGATAGGCGACTGTCAAGTGAAGGAAGAATACTCCGAGTGGATTGAATGTCGAGTGACTTGAACGCCTCATGGAATCCAGTCGGAAGCTTATGCTTGATCTTCAAGTCCTCCAATGTAGTGTCCTTAGGTAGGGTATGTAGGCCGTGCCTAGGACCCTACCCTAGGTACATATCCTCGTCAATGCACCTCTCGGTGAAGCACCCGCTCCAGTGTCATCTGAAGACAATGTGAATGCCTGGGAGGCAAGTTCTGGAGATTACTCAATAGTTCAATGTGCAATGTTGTATGGCTTAGAATGAGTACTTCAAAGACGTTTTGAACATCATGGAGCATATGAGATGTTCTAGGAGTTGAAGTTTATCTTTGAGAAGAATGCCCGGAGCGAGAGGTATGAGACCTCTGATAAGTTCTATGCTTGCAAGACGGAGGAGAATGGGTCTATCAGTGAACATATACTCAGAATTCTGGGTATTCGAACCGTCTGGCTGAGTTAGGGAAGCCCCATCCGCTGGAGGCGATCAGTGACAAAGTTCTTCAATCATTGCCACCTAGATACAAGTGCTTCATGATGAACTATAACATGCAAGGGATGAACAAGTCAGCCACCGTGCTGTTTGCGATGTTGAAAGTCGCTGAGTCTGAAATCTAGAAGGACATCAAGTGTTGATGGTTAATAAAACCACTAGTTTCAAGAAGAATAGAAAGGGAAAGAAGGGTAACTCTAACAAGAGTGGAAAACCAGTTGCCCCTCCCTTAAAGAAACCCAAAGATGGACCCAAGCCATAAACTGAGTGCTTTCATTGCAAGGGAACTGGTCTTGAAGCAGAACTGCCCCAAGTATCTAGCTGACAAGAAGGCAGCCAACACAAAACAAGGTATATATGATATACATGTTGTTGATGTGTACATTACCAATTCTCGTTGTAGTTCCTAGGTATTTGATACCGGTTTGGTTGCTCACATTTGCAACTCAAACCAGGAGCTACGGAATAGACGAAGGATGACTAAGGACGAAGTGATGATGTGCGTGGGAAATGGTTCCAAGGTTGATGTGATCGCCGTCAGCACGCTCGCTCTTCGATTACCATTGGGATTAGTGATGAATATGAATAATTATTATTTAGTGCCTACGTTAAGCATGAACATTATATATGGATCTTGTTTATTGCGAGATGGCTACTCATTTAAATCAAAAAATAATGGATGTTCTATTTATATAAGTAATATCTTTCATGGTCATGAACCCAATGTGAGGGGTTTATTCATATTGAATCTCGATAGTGATGATACGCATGTTCATAACATTTATGCGAAAAGATATAGAGTTGATAATGATAGTACCACTTTCTTATAGGACTGCCGCTTAGGTCATATTGGTGTAAAACGCATGAAGAAGCTCCATGCCGATGGACTTTTGGAGTCACTTGATTTAGAATCACTCGACACATGTGAACCATGCCTCTTGGGCAAGATGACTAAGACCCCATTCTCTAGAACAATGGAACAGGCAAGTTACTTGTTGGAAATCATACATAATGATGTGTGCGGTCCAATGAGCATTGATGCGTGCGATGGATATCGTTACTTTATCACCTTCACTGATGACTTAAGTAGATATGGTATATTTACTTAATGAAACACAAGTCTGAGATGTTTGAAAGTTCACGCAATTGCAGAGTGAAGTTGAGAATCATCGTAACAAGAAGATTAAGTTCCTACGATCTGATCATGGAGGAGATGGTACTTCTCAAGCATGCGTTGGTTTCCCGTGTAGAGGAACGGTTTGATGCAGCAAAGTAGATAGGTATTTCCCTTAGTTTTTGAGAACGAAGGTATCAATCCAGTAGGAGATACAAGCAAGCCACCAATAGATATACCTGCACAAGGAATCAAACTCTTGCACCCAATGCTATAAAGGGGTTGTCAATCCCTTCACGGTTATTTGCAAGGATGAGATCTAGTAGAGATAGATATAATAGGGTGCTTGAATGGAAAGTGAAACTAAAAGTAAAAACAATGCAACAAGTATTTTTGGTGTTTTTAGTTTTAGATCTGAAAATATAATGTGGAAAATAGACCCGGGGGCCATAGGTTTCACTACATGGCTTCTCTCATGATGGCAAGTATTACGGTGGGTGAACAAATTACTGTCGAGCAATTGATAGAAAAGCAAATAATTATGAAGATATCCAAGGCAATGATTGTGCATATAGGCATCACGTCCGTGACAAGTAGACCAAAACGATTCTGCATCTACTACTATTACTCCACACATCGACTGACTCCTGCCTGCATCTAGAGTATCAAGTTCATGAAGAACATAGTAACGCATTAGGTAAGATGACATGATGTAGAGGGATAAACTCAAGCAATACGATCAAAACCCCATATATTTAAGCTTGATGGCAACAATACAATATGTGCCTCTCTACCCCTACTATGTCACTGGGTGAGGACACCGTAAGATTGAATCCAAAACTAAGCACTTCTCCTATTACAAGAATTACCAATCTAGTTGGCCAAACCAAACCAAAAATTCGAAGAGATTTGGAAAGATATGAAATCATGCATTTAAGAATTCAGGAAAGAATCAAATAATATTCATGGATAATTTGAACATAAACCCACAATTCATCGGATCTTGACAAACACACCGCAAAAGAGTATTACATCGAATAGATCTCCATGAAGATCATGAAGAACATGGTATTGAGAAGCAAAGAGAGAGAAGAAGCCATCTAGATACTAGCTCTGGACTCGTAGGTCTGTGGTGAACTACTCACGCATCATCGGAGGGGCAATGGAGTTGATGTAGATGCCCTCCGTGATCGAATCCCCCTCCGGCGGATTACCGAAAAAGGCTCCAAGATTGGATCTCTCGGGAACGGAGGCTTCTGGCAGTGGAAAAGTGTTTTCGTGGCTCATTCTGATAATGATGGAATATTTTGGTATTTATAGGCCAAAGATTAGGGTTAGAGGAGGTGCCACGGGCCCACAAGCCTGCCCGGCACGGGGTACCCCCTAGCCGCGGCAAACGGGCTTGTGGCCCCGTGGGAGCTCCTCTGCCTTGGTTCTCAAGTCTCGTGGCTTCCATATTTTCCAGAAAAATGTTTCCGGAGGTTTTATTCCGTTTGGACTCCATTTAATATTCCTTATCTGCGAAACTCAAAAACAAGGAAAAAAATAGAAACTGGCACTAGGCTCTAGATTAATAGGTTAGTCCCGAAAATAATATGAAATAGCATAATAATGCATATAAAACATCCAAAACAGATAATATAATAGAATGGAACAATCAAAAATTATAGATACATTGGAGACGTATCAGGAGACTATCTGAGTTATGAGTTTGGCAGTCACTTAAGACAGTGTGGAATTGTTTCACCACTTACACCGCCTGGAACACCACAGCGTAATGGTGTGTCCGAACGTCGTAATTGCCACTATCATTTTGGTGTTATGCATTAGAGACAGCTGCATTCACTTTAAATAGGGTACCATCAAAATCCGGAGACGACGCCATATGAATTGTGGTTTGGCAAGAAGTCAAACTTGTCGCTTCTTAAAGTTTGGGGATGTGATGCTTATGTCAAAAAGCTTCAGCCTGAAAAGCTGGAACCTAAAGCGGAAAAATGCATCTTCATAGGTTACCCAAAAGAGACAGTTCAGTATACCTTCTATCTCAGATCCTAAGGCAAAGTGTTTGTTGCTAAAAATGAAACATTTCTTGACAAAGAGTTTCTCTCAAAAGAATTGAGTGAGAGGAAGATAGAACTTGATGAGGTTGTTGAACCTTTGGTTCAACCAGAGTGTAGCACAACGCAGAAAGATGTTTCTATGGAGCATACGTAAGTTGAAGAGGAAGTTAATGATGATGATCATGAAGCTTCGGATCAAGTTACTGTCGAACCTCGTAGGTCAACAAGGACGCGTACTGCTCCTGAGTGGTACGGCAACCCTGTTTAAGAGGTCATGTTGTTGGACAACAATGAAGCAACGAGCTATGGAGAAGCGATGATGGGCCCGGATTCCAACAAATGATTAGAGTCCATGAAGTCTGAGATGGGATCCATGTATGAAAACAAAGTATGGACTTTGGAAGTATTACCTGAAGGGTGAAAGGCCATTCAGAACAAATGGATCTTTAAGAAGAAGACGGACGCGGACGGTAATGTCACTGTCATAAAGGTCGACTTATGGCAAAGGGTTTTTCACAAGTTCAAGGAGTTGACTACGATGAGACCTTCTCACCCGTAGGGATGCTTAAGTCCGTCAGAATCATGTTAGCAATAGCTCCATTTTTTGATTATGAAATTTGGCAGATGGATGTCAAAACGGCATTCCTTACCGGTTTCCTTAAGGAAGGGTTGTATATGATGCAACCAGAAGTTTTTTTATCCATAGAATGCTAACAAAGTTTGCAAACTCCAGCGTTCCATTTATGGATTGGTGCAAGCATCTCAGAGTTAGAATCTGCGCTTTGATGAGGTGATCAAAGCGTTCGGGTTTATAAAAGTTTGCGGAGAAGCTTGTATTTACAAGAAAGTGAGTTGGAGCTCTATAGCGTTTCTAATATTATATGTGGATGACATATTGCTGATTGGATACAATATAGAAATCTTGGAAAGCATGAAGGAATATTTTAACAAGAGTTTTTTCAATGAAGGACCTAGGAGAAGCTTCTTTCATATTGGGCATCAAGATCTATAGAGATAGATCGAGCCGCTTAATAGGACTTTCACATAGCACATACCTTGACAAAGTTTTGAAGAAGTTCAAAATGGATCAGTCCATGAAGGGGTTCTTGCGTGTGTTGCAAGGTGTGAAGTTGAGTAAGACTCAATTCCCAGTGACTACAGAAGATAGTGAAAAGATGAGTGTCATCCCCTATGCTTCAGCCATAGGCTCTATCATATATGCAATGATGTGCACAAGACCCGATGTCAGCCTTGCCATAAGTATGGCCGAAAGGTTTCAAAGTGATCTAGGAATGGAGCACTAGACGATGGTCAAAAATACCCGTAAGTACCTGAAAGGACTAAGGAAATGTTTCGTGTTTATGGAGGTGATCAACAGCTTGTCATAAAGGGTTACATCGATGCAAGCTTTGACACTGATCGAAATGACTCTAAGTCTCAAACCGCTTATGTATTTATTTTCAATGGGGGAGCAGTAAGCTAGTGCAGTTCCAAGCAAAGCGTGGTAGCTGATTCTACATGCAAAGCCGAGTACATAGCTGCCTCGGAGGCGACGAAGGAAGGTGTCTGGATGAAGGAGTTCATGACAGATCTTGGAGTAGTACCCAATGCACTGAACCCAATGACTCTATTATGTGACAACACTGGTGCCATTGATCTGGCCATGGAACCAAGGTTTCACAAGAGGACCAGACACATAAAGAGACGCTTCAATTCCATCCGCGATTACATCAAGGAGGAGGACATAATTATTTGCAAAGTGCACACGGGTCTTGTCGTGGTTTTGTCATGGCAGATGTCTGAGGACTTATGTTCGAGGCCATCGCTAAGGTGATGGACTCAAAGGGGTTGGTTGGGACGAAGGACACAAGTTTACCCAGGTTCGGCCCCTCAAGAAGAGTTAAAGGCCTACGTCATGCTTGTGTTATATTGATTGGAGTATTGATTACAAGGGAGCGGATTCGCTTGACCTAGTTCTCGATTAGTTGGTTTCTGTCTAAGTCGCCCCAGTCTCGCCTTTATATAGGAGGTCAAGGCCACGGGTTACACAAGTCTCATACCGACTCTCACAACGTATCTGACTCTATCTCTATGTCGCCTTACCATCTTGGGCAAGCCGCCTCTGGGCGGCTTAACCGCGCGGGTCTTCATGCCACCTTCCATACGGGTCTTGTCTTGGCCCATCTTGGTAAGCCGCCATATGACCAGGCTTACGTCTCTTGACCCATCTACCTTGGTTTGGATTATGAGACGCCAGGTATGACCCGGCCCCACCTTGGCGGGTCTTACTACGGGGTTATATCCCCAACATTAGGCCCCAGGTTGATTTGAGCTTGCTCATGTCAATCTTCCATCTTACTTGGCGGCGAGTCTCACTCTTCATCACCTAAAAGTAAGATATGTAACCTGCCGTGACGTCATACCGGATATGCCAAAAAGATTCCCTGATGACCACAATGGATCTTTTAATCATTAACCCGATGGCCCGATAATCAAGGCGTCCGTCTCGGTCGGTCAGTTTCCGTTGCCTTGATTCCCACGCCCGTTTCCACTTTCCAGCCTCTTAAATAGGATCGCGAAGGGTCTTTCTCATTTCCTCCGCTGTCTGTGCCTGTTCTTCTTCCTCTCGATGACATCGCCCCTGAGCTCCCTCGCTCCGGTGAAGCTTCATCGTCGTCGTCGCCCTAGGCCGCTGCATCAACCTGAATGGACCAGAGCCTTGCCCGCGACCGCCGCATCACTTCCGGTACATCTTTCTCCATCCCATAGATCTGTAGCTTAGTGCGACAAATCCATGGAGTTTTTCGGCCCCATTAGAGCGCAAGTTCCTCGTAATGCCAAACGACACATAGCCCAGAAAATCTTGTAATGATCATCTTCCCGTTACGGCAAATCGTGTGAAATCACCAATAGCCTAGTACAGATCTGTAGTTACTTCCTTTTACTGCCCTTGAACTTTGCCAGTTCTTGCTCAGTTCATCATTAGGTTTGAAATAAATCAGTTTTTCCTCTGTTTGTAGATCTGCAATTATAAAGATAGCATGTGAAACCTGTTTTCCACACTTAGTTGTATTTTGCTTCATCCCTCTGCCAACTTAACCCGCCATATAAACTTCCGGCTCTCTCCATAAACTGCACCGGTGGCTTAGCTTTGTAGAAATTAGATTTCGTGAGCCGCCCTTAGTTGTCTATCACCTTCTAACTCGCCGCGCACTGTTACTTTCCACAATTTTAAGACGCCATTATGCCTCGTGTGTCCTCTTCCTGTAATTGGGTCAGCTCTGCAGTCTCTGAGGAGTTTTTGAAAGATTTCATAGACGCAGGACCTTGCCAGCCAAAAATGTCATTCATTAACGGGTTCCAGGCAATGATACGAATCCCATCCCCCAAGAGGACGAAGTAGTCATATTCGCGGAGCACCTTGCACGCGGTTTCGGCCCGCCCGACTCTAAATTTTTCTGAGACGTCCTTCATTTCTTCAAGCTGCATCCTCAAGATATTGCACCCAACTCCGTTCCAAATATGTGCAACTTCAAATTCCTTTGTGAAGCTTACTTACAAGAAGAGACGTCAGTTGACCTCTTTCGTGAGTTCTTCTATGTAAACCGCCAAACAAAAGTGGCGGCTGTCCCAAGCTTGGGGCTCGGCAGAGTCTCCATTCAAAGAAGACGGGATATGACCTTTCCGGCTGTTCGAATTCCAAGTCACCCCACAGACTGGAACATAACCTGGTTTTATTGCAAAGACACTTCTCCAGAGGGAGAACGTCCATTGCTGGGTTATCCTCCGACCTGGCTTCGCACAACAACTAAACTCCCTGACCGGATGTCAACCTCTGAACAGGCGAAGTACGCTCCAGCTTTTGCCAAAATTAGAGCCCTCATGGACAATGGTCTGATAGGGATTTATCTGACCTGCTGCTGGATCTCCTGGAAAGTCATGCCTCTGAGCCGGTGGGAACATCTCATGTGTGAATACACAGGTGATGCCAATGACCCCCTCTGTTTTAATCATACCACTTTGATAGAGGAGAACATCGTTGCTGCCATCAAGGGACTTATCCATGAATCCCAAGAATCTTGCCGCACTATTGGGTTACCACCATTCTATGCTGCAAACCCGGCCCCAGATGTAAGGGCGGCTTTCAAACCTCCTTTTCCTCTACGTTAACTATCCATGTATGTTGTAGCCTTTAACCTCCTTTGGCGGCTTCTTCTTTCAGGCTAGCTCCGGCTTCTGGAAGAAGAAATATATCCCCCCTCCGAAGAAGTCTAAGGAGAAGGCCGTCGGCCGAAAGAAGAAAATTGTACCTCAAGAGCAGCCTAAGGTTGACGACTCAGAGATAGAACTTGACTCTCTTGATCGTCTTACTATGTAGCTTACTAACAGTAATAACTCACAGGATGAAACGGAGACAAGCCACGCCAACGCTTCTGAAGTAACCTATGTTTCATCTGACTCAGAACATCTTCCACCAAAGAAGATACAGTGAGTCATCCGAAAAGTCCCATTTTCTCATCCTCTTGCTTATTTAGACCTCAACTTTCTGTTGAAAAACCAACAACACCCCTCATGACGCCAAACCCGGAGCGCCGGCTCTGAAGATCTTATGGTCGGGTTGTCTAACGCTCCGGCTCAGCGGAAATGGCCGGCTGAGACACTTGTTTAACTTGGTTTAGCTTTTTATACCTTGCCTTATAATTTTACTCTGTCTTTATATTGCTTTCACTTCTTTCAGGAATCGTCCCCATCGTTAGGCGACTTAACCGCGACTAAGATGCCACCCTTGAAAATCAACCTAGAGTACGTACTTTTATGTTTGCATCACATCCTTTGTCATCTTTGAACTCTATACAATAATCTTCCGTGCTTTCCAGGGCTCAAGCGAAACGAAGGAAGACCGGCGTGTCCACCTCTGCCCCCACTGCCCAAGAGCCGGAGCCTGCTAAGTCGGATTCTCCCGTGGCACGCACTGAGCCCTCTGCAACCACAAAGGATGCCTCTGAGGATACTCCTCGGTCTTCTGAGCTGGTGGCCCATGAGATAGCACCTGATAGTCCTCCAAGGGCCAGTTCTAAGCCGCCAAGCCCTTCAACAGTCATCGAACAACCAATTCTTCCAGTCGTCATTATTACTGGCACGGTATTTCAATCTCCCAAGCCTCATGTGCTGACCAAACACACCGAGAAAGATGAAACTTCTGACAGCCTAGACTTTGAGCTCCCTATGCTAGAAAAGTTAACTGCCGATGAGCTACATGCTGGTTATCTAAACCGCCTGACCACAAGCCGGAACATGGAGCTCAAACTTGTTAATTTGATGAAGAAAAAACATGAGGTACTCCTTCCTTTCCTGATACCCTTACGTAGCCCCCAAGAGCCAGTTTAGTATTTGCTAATGGTAAACCGGGTTTTCCAATCCATGTCATAAGTAGAACCACTTAGCCTGTAGCCCCCAAGTATCGGCTTAATATGTAAATATTGAGCCAGTACTTCAGTGTTTAAGTAGTTGATCAATGATAGCCCCCAAGTTCATGTCAGTATAGAAATAATGGGCCGGAACTTCCCTATAGATTGATCGAAGAGCCATATGTAGCCCCCAAGTATCAACTTAACTTGATAAAGATGAGCTGGAACTATATTGTAGACTTAGAAAACATCGCTGTAGCCCCCAAGTGCCGGCTTAACTTGATGAAGATGAGCCGGAACTTATTTGTAATCTCTGAGAACAAACAGACATTAGCCCCCAAGTGTCGAGTATATTCCTTGCAATCTGCTTGAGACTTGCATTATATTTTCTTAACTTAACCATCTGGTAATATGTTATCCTGGTGACTTATCCCTCATTTGCTTTTTGTATGTCACGGGAAGCTTTAAGACATGCCGAGTCTGAACTGACCGGCTTAAGGAGCAATCTGGCCTCCCAGTAAGCCGGCCGAAGTGAAGCGGAAGAGAAATCTCGGCTTGCCACCGAAGAACTTGTAAAAGTTAAATCTGATTTTGCTGTCTTCAAGAAGGTTGCTAAGACAAAGCAAACTGCCTTGGCCAAACGTGGAGACGATGCTGACCAGCGGCTCATGTCGTATCCGACGAGTTGCACTCCCTAAAGCGCCATATATCAAACATGACTGCTACTATCCATTTGGTAAATTTGTCCACTGCCACCAAGAGGTGGGTCTTCTTGTCCTTGGATCTCTTGAAAGGCCTGACCATATCAAACCCCTAGACTGCAAACGGCGAAGTAATTGGAATCATGCGCAACTCCTGAGCTGGGACGTGAGCACGCCGGCCGAACTTCTAACAACCATCGCACTTGCGAACCAAGTCTTCCGCATCCTTATGAGCCGTCAGCCAGAAGAAGCCATGTCGAAAAGCCTTGGCCACCAGAGATTTTGAGCCGGCGTGATGACCAAAATCGCCAGCATGAATTTCATTCAAGATTTCCTTGTCTTCTTCAGGTGAAACACAACGTTGAAAGACGCTAGTGAAGCTGCACTTATGTAACTCACCATTGATGATTTTCATAGACTTAGACCGCCTCATGATCCGCCTTGCCTGGTTTTCATCCTCAAGTAACTCGCCGTGAATCAAGTACGCCAGGTAAGGCACAGTCCAGTCAGGAATAGCATGTAGAGCCACCACCATCTGCCCCTCCAGGTCAGGTATAGCCAAGTCTTCCTCTGAAGGTAACTTAACTGACGGGTCATGTAGTACATCTAAGAAAACGTTAGGCGGTACCGGCTTAGACTGAGAACCCAGCCTTGACAGGGCGTCAGCCGCCTCGTTCCTATGACGATCAACATGATCCACATGATCACCCTTGAAATGACCAGCAATGACATCCACCACCTAAATATAAGCCGCCATCCGTGGGTTCTTGGAATCCCAAGTGCCTGAAACTTGCTGGGCTACGAGGTCTGAGTCGCCGAGACATCTAACCTGACTCAGGTTCATTTCCTTAGCCACCCGGAGGCCATGAAGCAGAGCTTCATACTCAGCTGCATTGTTAGTACAAGGAAACATTAACCTTAGCACATAATAGAACTTGTCACCTTTGGTGGAAGTTAAGACAACCCATGCCCCTCATCCTTCCAGTTGCCTGGATCCATCAAAGTGGATTGTCCAATATGTGTTATCTGGCTTTTCCTCGGGTGCCTGGCACTCCGTCCAGTCGTTTATGAAATCCACCAAGGCTTGAGACTTGACCGCCATGCGAGGCACGTATTTCAGATTAGGAGGCCCAAGCTCCAATGCCCACTTAGCAATCCTGCAGGTGGCTTTTCTGTTTTGAATTATGTCTCCCAACGGGGCAGAGCTAACTATTGTGATCTAGTGCCCCAGGAAATAATGCTTCAGCTTACGATTAGCCATGAATACCCCATATACTAGCTTCTGCCAATGTGGATATCTCTGCTTGGACTTTGTCAGGACTTCACTGATGTAGTAAACCGGCCTCTGAACCTGATATTCCTTCCTTGCCTCCTTACGCTCAACGGCGATCGCGGCGCTGACTGACCTGCTATTAGCTTCCACATATAAGAGCAAAGGTTCCTTCTCAACAGGAGCTGCTAAGACCGGTGGTTCAGTGAGCTGTCTCTTGAGTGCCTCAAACGCCTCACTCACCGCCGTACTCTAGACAAAGTTGTCTGTCTTCTTCATCATCTGATACAAATGGATGGCCTTCTCCTCAAGGCGGCTTATGAACCGGCTTAACGCAATGATCCGTCCCACGCTGGACATCATTGATGCATGCCAGCTCAGACAGGGAAGTGATAGCTTTGATTTTATCTGGATTAGCCTCAATGCCATGCTCAGAGACTAGAAATCCCAAGAGCTTTCCTGCAGGGACGCCAAAAACACACTTAGCCAGGTTAAGCATCATCTTGTAGACCCGTAAGTTGTCGAAAGTCTCCTTCGGGCCATCAAGAAGAGTCTCCTTCTTCCTTGACTTGATCACAATATCATCCACATATGCATGAACGTTGCGCCCAATTTGACTGTGAAGACAGTTCTGTACACAACACTTGTAAGTTTCCTGGGCACTCTTGAGCCCGAAAGGCATGGACACGTAGCACAAAGCACCAAAAGGCGTGATGAAAGCCGTCATCTCTTGGTCCTTGACTGCCATCTTGATCTGATGATAACCAGAATAAGCATCCAGGATGCATAAACTCTCACAAGCCGCCATTGCATCGATGATCTGGTCGATACGGGTGAGAGCAAACGGGTCAACCGGACATGCCTTGTTAAGATCCGTGTAATCCACACACATACGCCACGTGCCGTTCTTCTTAAGCACTAGTACCGGGTTAGCAAGCCACTCTGGGTGAAACACTTCAACGATGAAACCCGCTGCCAGAAGCCAGACCACTTCTTCCCCAATGGCCTTGCACCTCTCTTCATTAAACCGCCGAAGGAACTATTTGACCGGATTAAACTTAGGATCCAGATTAAGGTGGTGCTCAGCAAACTCTCTCGGTACACCCGGCATGTCAGAAGGCTTCCATGCAAAGATGTCCCGATTATCACGGATGAATTCGATGAGCACACTTTCCTATTTGGGATCCATATTGCCCCAATAGTGAACTGTTGTGATGAGTCACCCGGAGTGAAGTCCACTAACTTGGTATCATCCGCCGAAAACTTGAGGGGCGGGTCAGATTCTGTGGTAGGCTTTTTGAGTGGAGTCATGTCCTCCGGGTCAACATTTTCCTTATAAAACTGGAGCTCTGCTTGAGCGCAACTTGACTCTGCATAAGCTGTGTCTCCTTCCTCACACTCAATAGCCGTCTTCCGATCACCATGCACTATAATCATCCCATTCAAACCAGGCATCTTAAACTGTAAGTAGACATAGGAAGGCATAGCCATGAACTTGGCGTAAGCCGGCCGTCCAAATAGAGCATGATGTGGACTCTTAATTTTTACCACCTCAAACCTCAAGGATTCCACCCTGTAGTTGTATTCTTCACCAAAGGCGACTTCCAAAGAGATCTTACCCACTGGATAAGCTGACTTGCCAGGCACCACACCATGAAAGACTGTCGAGGAAGGCCTAAGATCCTTATCAAGCAACTTCATCTGGCGGAAAGTGTCATAGTACAAAATATTGATGCTGCTGCCACCATCCATAACCACCTTAGTAAACACATATCTTCCCACTTGGGGGGTAACTACCAAAGCCAGCCGCCCGGGGTCATCAACACGTGACGGGTCATCCTCTCTGCTCTAAGTTATGTCATATTCAGACCACTTCAAGTATTGCGGGAGAGCCGGTGTGATCGCATTAACCACCCGCTTGCGCAACTTCTGACCTCGCATGTCAAGGCTGGTTGTAAAAACATGATACTGACCGGAGTTGAGCTGCTCCGGATTACTCTGATACCCAGACTAGTTACTCTGCTGCTGATTATTGCCACCAGATTGCTGATGATGCCCTCCTTGATTGCCCTAGCCCTGATAGCCGGATCCTAAGCCGCCAGAACCAAGGCCAGCTCCTGACCCGCCTGGTCCTGAGCCGTCTGGCGGGCCACCACCATTGTTGTGATGCTACCGCAAGTTGTAGTCCCGAAACTGTCGCATAATGTGGCAATTCCTCCACGTGTGACCCTCCACCCTATCAGGCCGGCTGTGCTCTGGACAAGGTTTATTGAGCATCTCCTCCAAGTTAAGAGGAGTTTTACCCTTATTAAAGGGTTGTATGAAATTCCCGTTGCCTTTAGCACGATTGTTCCCGGCGCTGGTGTTGGCCACCAATTCTGACCCACCATCTGGATTCTTCCTCTTGCCCTGGTTGCCATTTCCTGCCGCACCCTTGCCATTGTTACTATTCTTACCCCGACCAGGCTTCTCCTCATCAGAGCCTAGATCCTTCGTATTGTCAGAGTCGGCGTACTTCGTGAGAGCCGCCATGAGTTCCCCCATGTCCTGACACGGGTGCTTGAGCCGGCCAAGCTTCTGCTTCAGAGGCTTAAAGCGGCAATTCTTCTCCAAAATCAAAACTGATTGAGCCGCCGTAATCTGTTCAGATGAGTGGATGATTGTTGAGACCTGCCGGACCCAATGATGAGCCGACTCATCCTCCTGTTGCACACAATGATCCAAATCCACAATCGTCATGGGCTGCTTGCATGTTCCTTGGAAGTTTTTGATGAACTTTGCCTTTAACTTGGCCCAGGAATTAATGGTGTTGGGTGGCAAGCCCTTCAACCACGTGTGAGCTGGCCCTTCTAGCATCATGATGAAATACTTGGCACATACTGCATCATTGACGTATAACATCTCCATGGCTAGTTCATAGCTTTCAATCCAAGCCTCCGGAGGCAGGTCAGCAGTGTCATATGGGACCTTGCGAGGGCCCTTGAAATCTTTCGGCAGACACTCGTTCTGCAAAGCCGGCACTAAGCACGACACTCCCATGGCCCTGGTGGTTACTCTTGCTCCTACCGAGATGGAAGGTGCAGGTTCTTGATGAGCCGCCGCCGCCAGAGCCGCCGCCTCTCCTTGTGGTCTCGCCCGGTCCATCGACGTCTGAGCATCCAAAACCGCCTAATCATCTTGTGGCGGGCCCCGGTGCCGATCACTGCTAGAAACCGCCGGCAACTCATAACGCCGGCTGAAGCTATGGCTGGGGATGGGGATTGAATGCACGCGACTCTGGATGTAGGTGTACTTCTCCTGCTAGGCCATCGCCGTCTGCATGTATCCAATAGCGTTCCACACCTCTTATGCAAAAGGTGCCTCGTCTGGGATAGGGATCGTTCCAAGCTGGGTTGCTGCTGCCACCATGTTCTCTGTCGGGTTTGAATAATGACCCGCCACGTTGGGAAAGCCATTGGTGCGGCCTGGTTTCGTTGGGGCGGGTTAAGCTGCTGCTGCCGAGCCGCCGGCCGACTTCCAGGTGCTTCCGCTGTCCGTCCTGTTCCCGGCGTGTTAAAAAGGTTTCTGGCCTCGTACTGTTCCGGCAAGCGGGACTGGTGCCTTATCCGCTGAACCACCGCTGCAGATTGCTGCTCCAGCTCGAGGCGGAAAGCATCCGCTTTTAAGGTGCTCCGCCTTCGCATCGATCTGAGCCTTCAGCATGCTGATTCCCTATTGGACTTCAGTCATCTGGTCCTTCAGTCTTGCGATTTCTGTGTTCCGGGTGGCTTGATTCTTAGTCGTGACCTCAGTCACCATCAGGGCTGTAAGCTTGTTCATCAGATCCAAAAGAACCCGAGACGGCGGCGGGTCAGCCCCCGATCCTGCTGCCCCGGCGGTTGTACTGCTCGGGCCCGACGTTGAGCCCGCCATGAAGATGGCAGCATGAATCAACGGCCCATGATCGTTCGGCTCATGATGCTCTAACTCGGGGTAAAGCTCGTCGTAGCCCCCGAGCCTGCCATCGTGAAGCTGGTAGATTGATTTCGTCTCTCCGCTCGAAGATCCATCCTCCGAACAGACGAGAGTCTCCTGTGACATGGAAGCCTCAAGATCCATGCCCTGAGTGAAGCCGACGAAGACATGCTTCCTACCCGGGTTAGCACGGGCGGGTTGCACATGTCTGGCGGGTTGCGCACGCCGAGCCAGCTTGACGATGTTGGTGCAGACGTCCGACCCGGGTGTAGATCCGCCGACCTTGCTGATGAAGACGTGGATTCCACCGAAGGGAACCCGGAAACCATACTCGACAGAGTCGGCCTCGGGTGCCCAGCCAACGTCGTCGATGTAGAGCCGGCCACGACGGCTGTTGTTCATTCTGCCGACAATGTACCCCTCGATCCTTGGGAGAGAGCCCTTTGAGAACTCAACACCACCGAGTGCTAGCCCCATGGTGGGAGCCAACTGTCGTGGTTTTGTCACGGCAGATGTCTAAGGACTTATATTCGAGGCCATCGCTAAGGTGATGGACTCAAAGGGGTTGGTTGGGATGAAGGACACGAGTTTACCCAGGTTTGGTCCCTCAAGAAGAGGTAAAAGCCTACGTCCTGCTTGTGTTGTATTGATTGTAGTATCGATTACAAGGGAGCGGATTCGCTTGACCTAGTTCTCGATTCATTGGTTTCTGTCTAAGTCGCCTCGGGTCTCGCCTTTATATAGGAGGTCAAGGCCACGGGTTACACAAGTCTCATACCGGCTCTTACAACATATCTGACTCTATCTCTATGTTGCCTTACCATCTTGGGCAAGCCACCTCCGTGCGGCTTAACCGCCTGGGTCTTCATGCCACCTTCCGTTCGGGCCTTGTCTTGTCCCATCCTGGTAAGCCACCATATGGCCAGGCCTACGTCTCTTTGCCCATCTGCCTTGGTCTAGATTATGAGCCGCCAGGTATGACCCAGCCCCACCTGGGCAGGTCTTACCATGGGGTTATATCCCCAACAGGTATGAATGTCACAGACCCATTGACTAAACCTCTTCCAAGGGCTAAACATGATTAACACCAGAACTGTATGGGTGTTAGATTCATTATAATGTAAATCACATAGTGATGTGATCTAGATTCTTGACTCTAGTGCAAGTGGGAGACTATTGGAAATATGCCCTAGAGGCAATAATAAAGTGGTTATTATTATATTTCCTTGTTCATGATAACCATTTATTATCCATGCTATAATTGTATTAATTGGAAACTCAAATGCATGTGTGGATACATAGACAACATTGTGTCCCTAGTATGCCTCTAGTAGACTAGGTCGTTGATCAAAGATGGTCAAGATTTCCTAGACATGGACATGAGATGTCATTTGATAAGGGGATCACATCATTGGGAGAATGATATGATGGACAAGACCCCAACTATAAACGTAGCATATGATCATGTCAGTTTATTGCTATAGTTTTCTCCATGTCAAGTATCTGTTCCTACGACCATGAGATCATGAAACTCACTGACGCTGGAGGAATACCTTGTGTGTATCAAACATCACAACATAACTGGGTGACTATAAAGCTGCTCTACATGTATCTCCGAAGGTGTCTGTTGAGTGGGCATGGATCAAGACTGGGATTTGTTACTCCGTGTGACAGAGATGTATCTCATGGCCCACTCGGTAATACAACATCACAACAAGACTTGCAAGAAAAGTGACTAAAGTGTTAGCCACGGGATCTTGTATTACAGAACGAGTAAAGAGACTTGCTGGTAACGAGATTGAACTAGGTATAGAGATACCGACGATTGAATCTCGGGCAAGTAACGTACCGAAGAACAAAGGGAACAACATACATGATTAACAGAATCCTTGACATAGAGGCTCAACCGAGAAAGATCTTCATAGAATATGTAGGAACCAATATGGGAATCAGGTCCCGCTATTGGTTATTGACCGTAGAGGTGTCTTGGTCATGTCTACATTGTTCTCGAATCCGCAGGGTCTGCACACTTCACGTCAATGACGTTTTGGTAGTATTGATTTATGCATCGTGCTGACCGAAGGTTGTTCGGAGTCCCAGATGAGATCTCGGACGTCACGAGGAGCTCTAGAATGGTCGGGAGATAAATATTGATATATAGGAAGCACCATTTTGGTCACCGGAAAAGTTTTGGGTATTTCCGGTAGTGTACCGGGGGTGCCGGGGGGCCATCGGGAGGGGCCACCCACACCGGGAGGCCACATGGGCCTTAGGGGTGGCGCACTAGCCCTTAGTGGGCTGGGCAAGCCAGCCCCTAAGGGCCCATGTGGCTAAGGTGGGGGGAAAGGAAAAAAACCAAGTGGGGAAGGGATTCCACGTAGGATTGAAATCCTACTTGGAGTAGGATTGGAGGTGGACTCCTCCACCTCCGCCTTCGGCCAACACCTACGGGAAACCCTAGGGGCGCCGGCCCCTCTCCTCCCTCCTATATATATTGGCGAGGAGAGGGTAGACGTACCCAACCCTAAGCCTCCGTGCAGCCCTCTCTCCCCACTAGATCATCTCCCTCTAGATTTGGCGGTGCTTAGGCGAAGCCCTGCAGGAATTGTTCCACAACCACCGCCGCCACGTCGTTGTGCCGGATCGCTGGATGGCTAGCAGTTTGGATCGCGAAAACGTTCAACTACATCAACCACATTTCTTAACGCTTCTTGCTTAGCAATCTACAAGGGTATGTAGATCCACTCTCCCTCTCATAGATGCTCACCACCATGGATAGATCGTGCATGCGCGTAGGATTTTTTTTGTTTCCCATGCAATATTCACCAACAGGCATTTCCTTACAGTGAAGAGCGTACACACTTTATTATGTTTCGACCGTGTGTGATTTTGGTTGCTCCCGCCTAGTTCGTTTGCCAAAATTTAATTGGAAGCATTATTTCAACTGCATGCCGCCTTTCCTTATCCACCACACCGACCCTATGGTAAAATATCAGCTACCGAGGCATTTGTACCGTCGCCATCGCTCGTCCACCACCATCCCCACCCACACCATTACTACTTAAATTTTCAACAGGAGCGGCACATCCGCACCCCCCCGTCCGCACAGCACCCCCTCCCCATTCCTCCCCCGTTTGAACCCTAGCTCGCCGCCGCCGCCTCCCACCACGAATCTCAGCCGGTCTGCCCGTGCCTCATAGCTAAACAAGTTTAGGGTCCCCACCGATCCAAATACACCATCGCCACCCTGAGTTTTTAGATGAGGCCAACGGTGTCCCTTTCCCCAGATCCACATCCCGTACTCCAGAGAGTTGCAGCCTAATCAGCCCGACCACATCTCCCATGGACCTCGAGGAGTGTATGAGCAAAAAGAGGTCTAGCAGGGCCTCTTCGCCGTACGCTGGCGAGGTGGGAGCCGTTCATGCCGACCCTTCGATCCCGGACAAGCACCTCGCCACGCGAGCCGGTGAGGACGCTGCCTATGTTGCCATGCTGAAGGATTCAAGTCTGCGGGAATGTGTGTTCTTGTATATCTAGAGAGCCGGCTACGACATCAAGCTCGTCAACATCACCGGCTACACCTGGGCCATGTCATAAGTTAAGTGGTTCACCAGCAATGCCTCTGGTTCAACCTTGCGGTCATGGATTTGCGATCGTTCTATGCCATCGAGCCCCTTTTGTCATTTTTGAAGGAAACATTCCACGGTGTGTCGGGGCACAAATGCTCATGATCACCTATGGGATCAGAAATCCCTTGTGGTTCGGTAGGGGGGTCACGTTGCACGAAGAGAGGAGAACATGAGACGGCACAACGATCAGGATGCATGCATTTTACCCAGGTTCGGGCTGTTGCTAAGCTTACAACCCTACTCCTGCTTTTTTGGTGGATTGATTGGGGGAACACGAAGAACGCATGGAACCTAGCCTCAGCAAGGATTGTTGCTGGGGAAGGAGCGGCCGTGTTGGTACAAGTGTTCGGGGGTATGAATTGCCAGGCTTGAGCTAGGTTGCCTTGGCCTCCTTTTATAGTATAAGGGGTGAGCACAATGGCAAAACAGATATTATCTATCGATTAGATATCTAAGAAGAGCTATCATACCTAACTCTGGCATTTAGGACAAAATACTATGCTTACTTGCCTAGGTGGCCCTTGGGGGTGCATCCCCGGCAAGCTCTAGCGACCGCTTGGCTGGTCGTTGCTTAAGAACTCGACACACTGCAGGGCAGGTGCCGATCGAGTGTTACTTCCCTTCAATGTGTCACCACGTTCTTAGCGAGAGCTGATTACCTGCCTGAGGACTCGACACCGCATTGATAAGTGACGGGCGTAGCGATGCGATGGAGCGGTGGCTGGCTGGCTCATGCCTGCCGGGGAATGTCCTACCAGATCTTCGGGGAAGTGTGTGCATCTTGGCCCCAGCAAGTGTCGGGGGTGTGCTTGGCGCGTTGCAGCCTAGGCTTGGGCTGCCACGTTGAGCTCACTGGAGTCTTGTCTTGATTGCTGGCGGGGTTCTTTGCTTCTACCACCTCTGCATAAGTCAGGGGCACTAGGTACCCCTATACTAGTGCACCGACAGGAGCCCTCAGGACTAGCCCACACGTGCTCGCCAAGTGTCATTGGGTTAGGCCCAAATTTCGTGCATAGGCACACAACGTGAGGGGGTAACTGCCAATTTATTGGTCAACACTGATCCACCACCTCAGGTCATTTCCTCCATGCGCGCCGCATGCATAGTGGGGAGTTAGTGATGGGCGCACGTGACTTAAAGTCCTGATCATGGCAGAAAATCACAGCACCATGGATTAGAGCAAGGGGCGGTTACCTGTTCGCCCGTGACCGTGGGCGATGGGATTGGTGGAGATGGGCGGCGACCCTTCGAGTGGAGGAGAGCTAGGCCCCGCGCTCTCCCTGTAGATTGGGAGGTTTGTGAGAGGTGATGATTATGCACCCTTTCTTCCTCATCGAGTTCAAACTCACATAGCTCGCCCTTTTCTTCTTTGCTTCGAGATGCGCTTGCCGCTACCATGCCTAGGGGACGAGGGCGGCCTCCGGCCTCCGCTTCGACGGCAAGGGGTTCCCATCGGGATCATGCTACTGCTTCAGCAGCGGAGGTGGAGGGTGTCCTGAGAGCGTGCATCGAAGAAGCAGGGAGGGGTCGTGGTCTATGTGGAGCCCGTGGTCGGGCAAGGCGGAGCGCCGCTCTACTCCCTCCTCCAATGCCACAACCTCCCCTTGAGGAGACCCATGCTGAGGGGATGGCGCCAGAGTTCGTCATCAAGCTGCGCGGTCCCCTCCAAGGCCACCTACGCCTTCCTCACCCCTTTGCAAGGGTGATGGAGGTTTACAAGCCACCCGTCCTATGGCTGCAGGCGCATGGTTTCTGTAATGGCACCGCGCGGGTAGATGTCGAGTACCCGGAGCATCGCGTCATGTTCCTCAGGCGTGGGTGGAAAACCTTCACCCACGCCCTCAACCTCATGGATGGGCACATCCTCTGCTTCAAGATGACGGAGGCTGACCTACTCTGCGTCGAGATTTACAGGCGTTTCGGTGCCCGCCTTGGATGCTATGAGGAGAGCTCGAGCGATGTTGAAAGCTCCTCCTCGAGCAATAGCGACGAGGAGGACAATGTCGATGAAGACAACGACGATGGGTCCCAGGACGTCAAGTTGGAATATGACGACCTGGGCTCTAGCTGATCGTCGGCCGCACCATCACCGTCATCACGCTCCTCCTCCTCCTCCTCCTCCTCCTTCTCCTCCCGTTAGAGAGATTTTCCCAGGGTCCTAGACTTGGGTGCTGCCTCTTCTTCTCAGCTAGACCCCGATAGACTCGTGGACTTCGGCTTCTCTCTACGCGCAGTGCTGGTCCTCATGGAGTCAGGTTGGGCTTCTATCGGGAGTCTCCCTCTGCTCTTTTTCTTTTTGTAATCTGCCCCTAGGGGAGAAAGCCAAATAAAGAGTTTGTCAGAAAGAGGTGTCCTCCCGTGTAATTTTCATCCTATTTTTGTATTGAAAATGAATGGGAATAGAATGCTATTTTCTCCCGCAAGTACCATCCCTTTCCTTTCCTTATTTGTTCTGTATTGGCATGTTTTGTCTTTGCTGCACGAGGCTGCTTGTCGGGTGGTCATTCAAACCATGAGTGCTAGAGTGTGTGTGTGGGGGGGGGGGGGTGAGCCCCTGACAACAGGTTGGCGTTGTTCCCTAGTAGAGCTCCTTGTCGGTGTTGGCGTTGTCACCCCTATCGGCAAGGATAGGGGGACGGCTCGTCCCGACAAGGGTTCTCACCGCGCGGATGACTCCACATCCCACAGTAAGGAAGATACTAAGGATTTCCTTGAGAAGTACTAAACTGGAAATGTATGATACACTTATCTTTTCCAGGTAGTGTCTTCTTTTCGAGCGGGGTGGATCGCCATGTTCTTTCCCTTGTCTCCCTACCCTGTCTTCTTGATGATAAAACATGCAAGGTGAGGACAGTAACAAAGATTATGGTCTCATCAAGCATTCGAGAAAATCTATCATATCTCGAAAGCGTTAACATTGCAGATTTGCAGTCATGAAAAAGAATGCATAATGAGCATGTAATGATGACGATATGATGCAATGCCTAGCTTTTATTACTGCTTCTCAGGGTCTATGCCTGGCTTTGTACAAAGGGTTACATACAACATCGGCAAGGCTTGTACAAAAGGTGGCTGCCGGGAACTGAGCCCGGAAGCCGCGCCTTACGGGTAAAACTTACGAACATGCTCAATGTTCTATGAGTTTTGCCCCTTGGTGTCATCTTCGGTCTCTAGACGGACTACACCAGGTCTGATGACTCGTACTACCCGGTAAGGGCCTTCCCACTTTGGTGTCAACTTGTTTGCACCCTTGGCGGACTGAACATGCCAAAGGACAAGGTCGTCTTCCTCAAGGCTCCGGGCATGAACTTTGCGGCTATGGTAGCGGCGCATAGCTTGCTGGTAACGTGCAGCACGCACATCAGCCTGGAGACGTTCTTCCTCGAGTCCTCGCAACACTTCTTTGTTCATCCTCTCGACTTGCCTGTTTCTCCTTGGGTGAGTAGCAAAGGCGAAAGAGACCTTGCTTCCAAGGTTTTGGATATACTGCATGAAGGACCGGCTCGTGAACTGGGTGCCATTGTCGGTGATCACTCTGTTAGGTACTCCAAAACGGCACACTAGTCCTTTCATGAACTTGATAGCTGCTTGTGCGGTCACCTTTCTCACTGGTTCCACCTCTAGCCACTTTGTGAACTTGTCGATTGCCACGAACAAGAACTCAATGCCCCCGACAGCACGGGGGAAGGGGCCCAAGATATCGAGCCCCCAGACTAAGAATGGCTAGGATAGAGGGATAGTCTATAGGGCTTGCCTTGTTTGATGGATGTTCTTGGAGTGGAACTGGCAGGCTTCACACTTGGTGACCAGCTCAGTAGCATCCTGGATGGCAGTGGGACAATAGAAACCCTATCAGAAAGCTTTCCCGGCAAGGGCCGTTGATCTAATGTGGGAATGATACGTCTCCATCGTATCTATAATTTTTGATTGTTTCATGCCAATATTCTACAACTTTCATATACTTTTGGCAAAATTTTATACTATTTTGGGACTAACATATTGATCCAGTGCCCAGTGCCAGTTCATGTTTGATGCATGTTTTTTGTTTCGTAGAAAATCCATATCAAACAAAGTCCAAACGGGATAAAAACTTACGGAGATTTTTTTTGGAATATATGTGAATTTTGGGAAGTGTAATCAACAGAAGGCGGTGCCCGAGAGGCCAACAAGCCACAGGGGCGCGCCCTTGGGGGGGGGGGGGGGGTAGGGCACGCCTAACAGGCTTGTGGCCACACCTTAGGTCGATTGGAGCTGTACTTTGGCCACAGGAAAGCTAATTTTTGGATAAAGATCCCCTAAAAATTTCAGCCTGATCGGAGTTATGGATCTCTAGATATTTAAGAAGCGGTGAAAGGCTAGAATCAGGGAGCACAGAAACAGAAGAAAACAGACAAAGATATCCATTCTCGGAGGGGCTCTCGCCCCTTTGCTGCCATGGAGGCCATGGACCAGAGGGGAAACCCTTCTCCCATCTAGGGGGAAGGTCAAGGAAGAAGAATAAGGAGGGATGATCTCTCCCCCTCTCTCCCGGTTGCACCGGAATGCCGTCGGGGCCATCATCGTGACGACAATCTACTCCAACAACTCCGCCATCTTCACCAACACCTCCATCACCTCCCCCATCTATCTACAGCGGTCCACTCTCCCACAACTTGCTATACCTCTACTTGAACATGGTGCTTTATGCTTCATATTATTATCCAATGACGTGTTGCCATCCTATGATGTCTGAGTATATTTTTGTTGTCCTATTGGTTGATTGATGATCACGATTGGTTTGAGTTGCATGTTTTGTTATTGGTGCTATCCTATGGTGCCCTCCGTGTCGCGCAAGCGTGAGGGATCCTCGCTGTAGGGTGTTGCAATGTGTTCATGATTTGCCTATGGTGGGTTGCTTGAGTGACAGAAGCATAAACCTGAGTAGGTGGGTTTTTTCATATGGGAGTAAAGACTTGATACCTTATAATGCTATGGTTGGGTTTTACCTTAATGATCTTTAGTAGTTGTGGATTCTTGCTGGAGTTCCAATCATAAGTGCATATGATCCAAGTAGAGAAAGTATGTTAGATTATGCCTCTCCCTCATATAAAATTGAAATAATGATTACGGGTCTAGTTATCGATTGCCTAGGGACAATTCCACAACTCCTACCACCACTTTTCCACACTCATTAAACTAACTTAGTTGTTTCTTTATCTTAGTAGACCCTAGTTTTTATTTACGTGATCTTTATTATCTTGTAAACCAATCCTATCACACCTACAAAGTACTTCTAGTTTAACACGTGTTCTAGGTAAAGCGAATGTTAAGCGTGCGTAGAGTTGTATCGGTGGTCGATAGAACTTGAGGGAATATTTGTTCTACCTTTAGCTCCTCATTGGGTTCGACACTCTTACTTATCGAGAAAGGCTACAATCGATCCCCTACACTTGTGGGTTATCAAGACACTTTTTCTGGCGCCGTTGCCGGGGAGCAATAGCATGGGGTGAATATTCTTGTGTGTGCTTGTTTGCTTTATGACTAAGTAGATTTTATTTTCTGTTCTAAGTTGTTCTCTATCTTTAGCTACGGATATGGAACACGAAATACCAAAAAAATTAGGTGTACTTGCTACTCATGGAGATGGGGAACCTCCTAAAACCCTCGATGCTCGTTATGTGGAAAATATTATGCACTACTTTGATAATCCTGAGAAAACACAATTCAACTTGATAATGGGATACACGTTGGATCAACGTGAATACTTTAGGGATTATCGCTTATCTCAAAAAGGGAAACACTTATGGGATCAAATTAGAATACTGGGATGGTTTGCTTGGGATGCATGCTCGAGATGTGACTTTACTTGTTGCTGGAATAAAGAAGCTCGACACCTTCCCTTTCAATGCAAATTTAATGATAATGAAACCTTAGCTTCATATGTTAAATGTATTTATGATTACTATGATGTGGAATAAATAGAAGAATTTGTTGTTTTTAAAGGTGCTTATGAAATTGCTTCTTTGCTTGAAAAGTATGATGATGATGTTCCTTACGAATCTGAAAATTTTGCCATACTTAAATATTGCTATGAGAATTATGATTGCAATGCTGATATTATTGAATTTATTGAAAGAATGACCGCTGCTTTGGAAGAGACTAATATCTTGCAGGAAACTATGGAAGAAGAAATTGCTGAAACTATGAGCTCATTAGATGAAAACGATGAGGAGGAGAATGAAGAACAAAAAGGAGGAAGAGCGGATTATCTACCCGTTCCCACCTTCTAATGAGAGTAACTTTTCAACTCATACATTGTTTAATTTCCCTTCGTTCTTATCGAAGGATGAATGCTATGATAATTGCTATGATCCCTTGGATTCGTTTGAAATATCCCTTTTTGATGATATTGATGCTTGCTATGCTTGTGGCCAGGATGCCAATATGAATGATGCTTATGGAGATGAACTTGCTATAGTTCCTTATGTTAAGAATGAAATTGTTTCTATTGCACCCACGCATGATAGTCCTATTATCTTTTTGAATTCTCCCAACTACACTATATCGGAGAAGTTTGCACTTATTAGGGATTATATAGATGGGTTGCCTTTTACTATTACACATGATGATTTTGCTAGATATAATATGCATGTGATTGCTGCTCCTACTTGCAATTATTATGAGATAGGAACTACATCTCCACCTCTCTATGTTTCCAATATGATAAGATTGCAAGAAACTGCTTATGCTATGTATTGGCCTTTACTTTGCGTGCATGAATTGTTCTTTTATGACATGCCGATGCATAGGAAGAGAGTTAGACTTCGTTGTTGCATGATATATGTTACATTGTTCTCACTACTAAACTACAAATCATTGTCAATCAAAATTGGCATTGATATACCTTGGGATCCGGGTGGATCAATTACTTGAGCACTTTATGCCTAGCTTAATGGATTTAAAGAAAGTGCTGTTAGGGAGACAACCCGGAAGTTTTAGAGAGTCATTTTATTATGTTGTTTGATTTTATATAGTTTAAAAACAAAATAAAAATAAAGAGGGGAACCTAAAACTTTTTCAAAAAGAGAAGTGAAAGTAAGAAGGACGAGCATCGTTGAAGTGGGGGAGCTCCTTGAACTTTGTTGATGCCCATGGAAACTTTGCAAATCTTGATTACAGAAAATTTTCAACAAAAATAATTATCCCCTTGTATAAATCCATTGTATTATAAAAATAATGTGCCAAGATTTGCCTTTAGGATGATTAGATTGCTTGTTTGGTGTGTTAAGTGCAAAAACGGAAAGTTTGGCTGTAGTGCGTGAATTTACATTTTTTTACTGGAATGTTGAAAGTTTCTGAATTTTTTACACAGTACTGCTATGCAAAAAAAAATCCTAATTTTTCAGAATTTTTAGAGTTACAGAAGTATGGTGAATGTTCAGATTTCTATAGACTTTGCTGTTTAAGACAGATTCTGTTTTTGATGCATTGTTTTGCTCATTTTGATGAAACTATCGATTGTATCGGTGGTATAAGCCATGGAAAAATTATAATACAGTAGCTACAATGAAAAAACAAAATATGAATTGGTTGGCAACAGTACATAAAGTTGTGATTTGCTTTATTATACTAACGGATCTCAGGAGAGTTGTTAAGTAATGTGTGATTGAAGTTTTCAAGTTTTGGGTGAGATCACGATGGATGAAGGAATAAGGAGTGGAAAGAGACTAAGCTTGGGGATACCCGAGGCACCCCAAGGTAATATTAAAGGACTCCTAAGAAACTAAGCTTGGGGATGCCCCGGAAGGCATCCCCTCTTTCTTAGAACAACCATTAGTAATTTTACTTGGAGCTATATTTTTATTCATCACATGATATGCGCAAATCATGGAGCGTCGTGTGCTTTTTATTTTTATTTTAGTAATGCACCATGCTGGTATGAGATATTCCTTGGTCGATTTATAGAATGCTTCATGTACTTCACTTATATGTTTTGAGTATGGCTTTATAGAATGCTTCATGTGCTTCAATTATATCATTTGAAGTTTGGATTGCCTGTTTCTCTACACATAGAAAACCGCCATTTGTAGAATGCTCTTTTTCTTCACTTATATTTTTTAGAGCGTGGGCATATATTTTGTATAAAGAATTAAACTCTCATGCTTCACTTATACCTATTTAGAGAGTTAACAGGAGTTGGTCATTCACATGGTTAGTCATAAAATCCTACATAAAACTTGTAGATCATTGGATATGATATATTTGATTCCTTGCAATAGTTTTGTGATATAAAGATGGTAATATGAGAGTCATGCTAGTGAGTAATTTTGAATTGGAGAAATACTTGTGTTAAGGTTTGCGATTCCCGTAGCATGCACGTATGGTGAACCGTTATGCAACGAAGTCGGAGCATGATTTGTTTAATGATTGTCAACCTTTGTGTGAGGATCGGGAGCGCGTGATGGTTAACTCCTACCAACCTCTCCCCTAGGAGCATGCGTCTAATGCTTTGTTTGATAACTAATAGACTTTTGCAATATGTATGTGAGTTCTTTATGACTAATGTTGAGTCCAAGGATTATACGCACTCTCACCCTTCCACCTTTGCTAGCCTCTATAGTCCCGCGCAACTTTCGTCGGTGCATCAAACCCACCTTCCTCAAAACAGCCACCATACCTACCTATTATGACATTTCCATAGCTATTCCGAGATATATTTCCATGCAACTTCCACCATTCCGTTTAGTATGACATGCATCATCATCTTCATATTGCTTTGCATGATCGTAAGACATCTTCCATGATGTTTTCATGGCTTGTCCATTTCTTGATGTCATTTGCTAGGCTAGATCATTGCACATCCTGGTATCCTACCGGAAGCATTCATATAGAGTCATATTTTTGTTCTAGGTATCGAGTGTAAGTAAATAAAACTGTGATGATTTTCATTATTAGAGCATTGTCCCGTGTGAGAAAAGGATGATGGAAGCTATGATTCCCTCACAGCTTGGGATGAGTCTCCGGACTTTACAAAAAATAAAAGAGGCCAGCGAAGCCCAAATAAAAAAAGAGGCCAATGATGCCCATCAAAAAAAGAGAAAAAGAAAAAAATGAGAGAAACAGAGAAGGGACGATGCTACTATGTTTTTCCACACTTGTGCTTCAAAGTAGCACCATGATCATCATGATAGAGAGTCTCCTATTTTGTCACTTTCATATAGCTAGTGGGAATTTTTCATTATAATGCACACCCACTTAGTTTCTTTTTGATCTTTCATACACTTATAGATCTAGTGCATCCATTGCATGGCAATACCTACTCACTCACATTGATATCTATTGATGGGCATCTCCATAGCCCGTTGATACGCCTAGTTGATGTGAGACTATCTTCTCCTTTTTCCTCATCACCTCCACCATATTCTATTCCACCTATAGTGCTATATCCATGTCTCACACTCATGTATTGCGTGAGAGTTGAAAAGGTTTGAGAACATAAAAAGTGTGAAACAATTGCATGACTTGTCATCGGGGTTGTGCATGATTTAGATACTTTGTGTGGGGAAGATGAAGCATAGCCAGACAATATGATTTTGTAGGGATAAGTCTCTAAGGCCATGTTATTTCGAAAGGACAAAATTGCTTTGTTGGTGTGCTCAAAGTATTACTGTTTATATGTCAATATAGACTATTGCTTTGAATCACTCGTGTCTTAATATTCATGCCATGATTAGATTATATGGTCAAGATTATGCTAGGTAGCATTCCACATCAAAAATTATCTTTTTCATCATTTACCTACTCGAGGACGAGCATGAATTAAGCTTGGGGATGCTGATACATCTCCATCATATCTATAATTCTTGATTGTTTCATGCCAATATTATACAACTTTCATACACTTTTGGCAACTTTTTATACTATTTTTGGGACTAACATATTGATCCAGTGCCAAGTGCCAGTTCCTGTTTGTTGCATGTTTTTTGTTTTGTAGAAAATCCATATCCAACAAAGTTCAAACGGGATAAAAACTTACGGAGATTTTTTTGGCAACATATGTGAATTTGGGAAGTGGAATCAATAGAAGGCGGTGCCCGAGGGGCCCACAAGCCACAGGGGGACGCCCTGGGGGTAGGGCACGCCTGAAAGGCTCGTGGCCACCCCTTAGGTCGGTTGGAGCTGTCCTTTGGCCACAAGAAAGCTAATTTTTGGATAAAGATCACCTCGAAATTTCATCCCGATCGGAGTTACAGATCTACGGATATTTAAGAAACGGTGAAAGGCCAGAATTAGGGAGCACAGAAACAGAAGGAAACAGAGAGAGACATCCAATCTTGGAGTGGCTCTCGCCCCTCCGCTGCCATGGAGGCCATGGACCGGAGGGGAAACCCTTCTCCCATCTAGGGGGGATGTCAAGGAAGAATAAGAAGGAGAGGGCTCTCTCCACCTCTCTCCCGGTGGCATCGGGACGCCGCCGGGGCCATCATCGTGACGACACTCTACTCCAACAACTCCGCCATCTTCACCAACACCTCCATCACCTTCCCCCATCTATCTTAGCGGTCCACTCTTCTGCAACCTTCTATACCTCTACTTGAACCTGGTCTTTATGCTTCATATTATTATCCAAAGATGTGTTGCAATCCTATGATGTATGAGTAGGTTTTTGTTGTCCTATTGGTTGATTGATGATCATGATTGGTTTGAGTTGCATGTTTTGTTATTGGTACTGTCCTATGGTGCCCTCCGTGTTGCGCAAGCATGAGGGATCCTCGCTGTAGGGTGTTGCAATGTGTTCATGATTTGCCTATGGTTGGTTGCTTGAGTGATAGAAGCATAAACCTGAGTAGGTGGGTTGTTGGATATGGCAGTAAAGAGAACTTGATACCTTATAATGCTATGGTTGGGTTTTACCTTAATGATCTTTATTAGTTGCGGACGCTTGCTAGAGTTCCAATCATAAGTGCATATGATCCAAGTAGAGAAAGTATGTTATCTTATGCCTCTCCCTCATATAAAATTGCAATAATGATTACCGGTCTAGTTATCGATTTCCTAGGGACAATTCCGCAACTCCTACCACCACTTTTCCACACTCGTTAAACTAACTTAGTTGTTTCTTTGTATTAGCAGCCCCTAGTTTTTATTTACGTGCTCTTTATCATCTTGTAAACCTATCCTATCACACCTATAAAGTACTTCTAGTTTCATACATGTTCTAGGTAAAGCGAACGTTAAGCGTGCGTAGAGTTGTATCGGTGGTTGATAGAACTTGAGGGAATATTTGTTCTACCTTTAGCTCCTCGTTGGGTTCGACACTCTTACTTATCGAGAAAGGCTATGATTCATCCCCTACACTTGTGGCTTATTAGGGAACCACATACTCCTCCATAAATCTCTGCCAATAGCTTTAGTCCATCCTCCCGATAGATACACCTCAATTTCGCACCATTCGGTTGTTTTCTGTACAAGGTGTCATCGACAAACTGGTTCATACTTGACCGACGGGCTACTCTTTCGGCTTCTTCTTGCTCTTCGGTGAGTTCTACTATTTGCAGGAAATGGATTATATGTTGCACCCAGGTTGGAGCCTGTGGCTCGACACCAAGGACCAAAGTCATCTCCTCGTCTCAGAGAGTGCTTGCCTCAACTGCTAGACCCCGTGGTCTCATGGGAGGGAGCTGCTTGCCAACCGGAATGGGATTTCCCCTGGAAGCTTCTCTACCAGCGGCTTCGAGAAGCTCTGTCAGGAAATGCTTACCAGAGTTCAGCTTCCTTCTCTTCTTGGACATCACAGATGGGGACACCGATGGTTGGGTGAGGCGGAGAACAAAAGGTCCTTGGTTCCACAAGGAGCTTCTGCGCAACGCACTTCGATATGTGAGCAGCAATGATGTTTTATTCTTCTGGCACATGTTCTGCTTGCATCCTATTGAAGTGCTCCTCCAATTTCATCACTTCCCCCACGTAGGCCTCCATCAGCAGGCTTTGGTAATCCTTGTTGACTTGCTTTACCACAAGTTGAGAATCTCCTCGGACGATCAACCTCTTTATTCCCAACTCTACCGCGATTCTGAGTCCGGTAAGGAGTCCCTCATACTCAGCGGTGTTGTTGGTGGCCTCCTCTTAGGGAAAGTGCTTCTAGATGACGTACTTGAGGTGCTCTCCGGTCAGGGCGATGAGGAGCATGCCTGCTCCAGCCACCCTAGAGTGAGAAAGCACTGTCAAAGTACATGAACCAATCCTTTAGTGCCTCTTTCCCGGGGAGGACCGTCTTGGGAGAAGCAGCATCTGGTGTGGGTGTCCATTCTACAATAAACTCTACCAAGGCTCTACTTTGAATAGTGGAAGTGCTCTCATACTTTCATCCGGAGCTTGACAACTCCTGTGTCCACTCAATTATCCTATCGGTGGCTTCGGGGTTTCTCAATATGCGTTGCAATGGAAAACGAGTGACGATTGTTATCTGATGGTCTTAGAAGTAGTGGCACAGCTTCCTCGAGGCCATGACAAGGCCAAAGATCAACTTTTGTACCCCAGAGTACCTTGACCTAGCCCCCTGCAGTAGGGAACTGACAAAGTACACGGGTCGTTGCACCACTTTCTTCTTCGCCACTCCCTTGGATTCATGGTCAACCACTTGATGAGACCCCTCTTGACCAGCGTCGAGCCCAACCGCAGTTGTTTCTTTCTCACCCCTGGCAGCACCAGTAGCAGCCGTTGAATCCTCATCCACCCCCCTCTATGCCACAAGTGCTGCAGTAACCACTTGATTCGTTGCCGCTAAGTATAGCAGAAACGGCTCTTGCGGTTTAGGAGCGACCAAGGTGGGAGTAGAGCACATGTATTTCTTTAGGTCTTCCAGTGGTGCATCTGCCTCCGGGGTCCACTTAATCACGCCAGTCTTCTTCAGGATTTTTAAGAATGGCAAGGTGCACTCAATGGACTTGGAGATGAACCTACTCACCGCGGCAATGCATCCGGTCAAGCGTTTGATATCCTTGATGGTTTTGGGCGCCTGTATCTGCTCGATCGCCTTGATCTTGTCAGGATTGGCTTTTATTCCTTGCTGAGATACGAAGAACCCAAGCAGCTTGCCAGATGGGACACCGAACACACACTTTTCAGCGTTGAGCTTCGGGTTGATCTTGTCCAAGTTTGTGAAAGTTTCCTCCAGATCTTGTATGAGAGTGGACTCATCCTTGGTTTTGACCATGATGTCATCCATATAGGCTTCCACATTCCGGTGCAGCTGAGGTCCGAAACCTATTTGAACAGCCCTGGCGAAATTTGAACCAACACTTTTTTAATCCGAAGGGCATACGTACAAAGCAGTACGTGCCACAGGGAGTTATAAATGCGATCTTCTCAACATATTCTTTGTCCATATATATCTAGTGGTAGCCGGAGTAAGCATCCAGAAAGGAGAGCAAGTCACATCCGGAGGTGGAATCAACAATTTGCTCTATGTGCGGCAAGGCGAAAGGATCCTTTGGGTAAGCTTTGTTCAAGTGGGTGAAGTCTATGCAAAGCCTCCATTTCCCATTTGCCTTCTGCACCACCTTTGGGGTTTGCCAACCAAGTTGGATGCAGCATTCTTGTGACCAAACTAGCTGCTTCAAGCTACTTAATTTCCTCGGCAATGAACTATTGCCGCTCCAAGGCCTGTTTCCTAACTTTTTACTTGACGGGCCAAGCATGAGGGCAGCCAACAAGGTGGTGCTCAATTACCTCCCTGGGAACACCGAGGATGTCAAATGGTTGCCAGGCAAACACATTGACATTCTCCTACAGGAAGGAAACGAGCGTACTTTCTTATTTGTTAGTAAGGGTAGCACTGGTGGTAAAGGTACCACCAGTGCTATCCTTCCTTGCTAGGACCTTCTTCATCTCAGGATAGGTGGGTCCTCCTGCTGGCAAAACTCTCTGGCTGGTCATCATCGCGTGCGGCATGCTCCGAAGAGGCGTGCTTCCCGGAGTCCTTGCTAGTGTTCCCCCCAGCCTTCTTCATTTTGTTTGCATCCTAGGCGGGAGCTGGGATTTTTGTGGCTTCAGTTTCTACCGCATCGCGATACATCCGGTCCCCACAAATAACTGTGTTTTTCTTGTCGGATGGAATGGAAATGATTCTAATGGGCCCTTGCATCTTCAAAGTATTGTAGGCATAGTGGGATGCCTCCATGAACTTTGCCAAAGCTGGGCGACTGAGGAGTCCTTTGTAAGGTAGTGGGATCTCGGCTACGTTAAACACTAGTTTCTGTTCGGAAGTTCAACTCCCCACCAAATGTCACGGGCAGAGTGGTCTTTCCCTTAGGTCGGCTCCCACTGTGGTTGATCCCCTAGAATGTACCCGTGGCTTTGAGCTCTTCATCAAGGATGTGCAGTTTCTCAGCCACTCTAGGAGAGATCAAGTTCAATCTGGTCCCATCGTCAACTAACATCTTTGACACCCTGAAGTTGCGGATTTTCAGGGAAACCAACAATGTCAAACATCCAACCGTAGTGGTACGGTCAGGATGATCCTCTTCGTCAAAGATGATATGCATGCAGGACCATCTGAGTGGTTTCCTAGATTCTACAGACGGTTCTACAACATTGACCTCGTGCGCCCACTGCTTGAGCTGGCGGTGAGAGGAGTGCAAGGGCGTGCCTCCGTCGACTCACATGGCAACAGTTGCTTTCTGGAACTCCCTGTCACTAGAATCCTCATCACAATCCTCATCTTCTCTCACATCATCAGTTTCCTTCTTCTCTCGGCCTTTGGGTTTTTTCCTTTTGTTGAGGGGTTTTGTTGCGACGACCACTCTTGCCGCCATGGCATTTCCCGATAGTGCCATCCTGGCCTTTTTCCTTGTCGTGTTTCTCGTACTCAGCCATGTGTTTATCAACAAGTTGCTCAACCTGTTGGCATTCTTGGAGATCCTGGCCCTTGGTACAGTGAATTTTGCAGTATGTCTCATCGGACTTCCTGGCCTTCTTAGTGGCAACAGCCTCCTGGCAATCAGCGCATGCAACATCTCCCTTGTTGGGGGCTTCGGCTTTTGCCTTTTTGCCTATACTGAGGTCACCAGAGCTCTCGACAGCCATCACTGCTTTTCCCTTACGCTTCCTGTTGCGCTTCCTGTTTCTTGCCTTCAGGTCGGGGGCATCATCGTCATCATCAGAGTCCATTTCGATGCCCACCTCTTCCCTGGGGATCCGCCTCCCTTCTTCAGCTCGAGCACACTTATCTTCCAAGGTGTAAAGCTCGTTGATAGTCTTGGGGAGCTTGACATTCATTTTGGCTCGCATCGTCCTGTTGCACATGTTCAAGCAGAACGCGGCAATCACCGTTGCCGGATGGATCTCTGGAATGTTGCGGTGCACTCAGCTGAATCTCTTGATATACTTCCTCAAGGTCTCCCCTCCTTTTGCGGGAGGACTTGGAGGTCGCTGGGCTGGCCTGGTTCCTGATGGCCACCAGTGAAGGCGCCAACGAACTCGTTGCACAGATCAGCCCAAGAGGAAATGGAGTTCTCCGACAGGTGCATCAACCATGATCTCACGTTTGACTTGAGTGCCAAAGGGTATTAGTTGGCGAGCACCATCTCATCTCTCCCTCCCGTGGCTTGAATATCTATCATGTAGATGCCCAAGAACTCCGCGGGGTTCAAATTCCCATCGTATTTCTCCGGTAGCTCAGGCCTGAAATCTCAGGGCTATGGCCAGCGGACTCGTTGCCAGCTCGCTAGTGAAGGCAGGGCAACCAACCTCGTATGGAAGGTACCCACCAACACGGGGCGCGGGGTCGCCGGCGTCTAGACCGTTGTGCCTGTCGGATTGACAGTGTGCTTCCCGGCATCGCTCGATAGTGATGCATGCCTCTTCCTTCCGCCAGTCTTCAAGGACACGCCGTTGATCCTGGCGGTTTTGCGGTCTAGACAAGACTATGGATACCTCGTCAGCACATGAAGTTTGTCGCAAAAGCCTCTAGGCTTGTGGTCGTTGAGGGGATTGCACCATTGGGGTGGCCCCTTCAACGTGCTCACCGCCCCGGGTCACCACAGCTGTTCACGCACATCGTGATGGCTCTGCATGCTGGGTCTTGTTGGCCTCAACGAAGGAAATCAGACTCTGAATGGTGGCTCTCCATTCATCCATCTTGTCTTTCATTGGCATGAAACTGAGCAGCATCTGGACTCATGCCATGGCCTCCTTCGTGGTGCCCGGCATGGTGACAGAGGCAGACCAATATGTTGCTCGACCCTTGGTAGGACCAACAGGAGCGTCGTCGCACCCTTGATGTTGTGCACCACTTGCTGGAGTTTTCTCGTGGGCAGTGGGCCGATCCGGTAGGGCTGCGGCTCCAATGGGTGCTCTGTCTCGCTCCGAACGGGGTGCATGACCAACGATCTCACTAGCGACAGCCGCAGTCGGAGGGTCACAGCTTGCACCGGACTGGACGATGCTGAGATGGCCTCGGCCATCCATTCGGCGGGGAGGCGATGAACAGATGTCCCCTCTGCCCATGGCGTAGGGATCAGGCCCGCCATGCTGATGTTGCTCCTCTACTGCACCTCCCGCTCCATCCCCGGCTATGATGGGATGGACGGGGGCACTGTCTGCATCGACCGTGTCGTCCACGGCGCACGCCTTGCCCACAACCACTACGGTGCCTACGGCACCAGCGACCGTGTGCGAGGGAGCCCTTGAAGCGGATGGATGTGCGGCTGCGCTGGGCTTCTTCTTAGGAGCCATCATTGAATGAGATGATGATGAAGATCGATTCGTCGTTCACGAACTCGGGTTCACACAAATAATGCACACCCCGTACCTAGCGCGCCAAAGATGTCGGGTTACGGAAGCTCACGATCACCTATGGGATCAGAAATCCCTTGTGGTTTGGCAGTAGGGTCATGTTGCACGAAGAGCAGAGAGCATGAGACGTCTCAACGATCAGGACGCATGCATTTTACCCAGGTTCGGGCCGCTGCTAAACTTAAAATCCTACTCCTTCTTTTTGGTGGATTGATTGGGGTAACAATAAGAACACATGGCACCTAGCCCCAGCAAGGATTGCTGCCGGTGAAGGAGCGGACGCGTTGGTACAAGTGTTCGGGGGTATGAATTGCCAACCTTGAGCTAGGTTGCCTTAGGCCTCCTTTTATAGTGCAAGGTGTCACCACAATGGCAAAACAGACATTATCTATAGATTAGATAGCTAAGCAGAGCTATCATACCTAACCCTGGCATTTAGGACAAAATACCATGATTACCTACCTAGGTGGAGCTTGGGGGTGCATCCCCGGCAAGCTCTGGCCACGGCTTGGCTAGTCGTTTCTTAAGAACCTCACATGCTGCAGGGCGGGTGTCTATCGAGGTAACATCCCTTCAATGTGTCGCCATGTGCTTAGCGAGAGCAGATTAGCCGCCTGAGAACTCGACACCGCATCGATAAGTGATGGGCGTACCGATGTGGTGGAGCGGTGGTTGGCTGGCTCATGCCTGCCGGGGAATGGCCTGCCGGATCTTCTGGGAAGCGTGTGTGTCTTGGCACCCGACAAGCGTCGGGGGCATGCTTGGCGCATCGCAGCCCATGCTTGGGCTGCCGCGTTGAGCTCGTTGCAGTCTTGTCTTGATTGCTGGCAGGGTTCTTTGTTTCTACCGCCTGTGCATAAGTCAGGGGCACTAGGTACCCTTGTACTAGTGCACCGATAGGGTGGTGGCTTGGGATCCTTAGCTCCAAAGTCAGATCTCATCCACCAAGATAATGGCACACACTACGGCTGTTACAAGGGGAAACATGCCATCTACGACATCAGGGAGCATACCCTAGGCACCTCATATCCCAAGTGGAAGGAGGCCATCCATGACAACTGAGCCAACATCATGTGAGAAAATCATACCTTTTATATCTAGCCATCTCGTACCCATTTGTTGGGGAACGTTGCATGGGAAACAAAAAAATTCCTACACACACGCAAGATCTATCCATGGTGATGAGTATCTACAAGAGGGAGAGTGGATCTACATACCCTTGTAGATTGCTAAGCGGGAAGCGTTAAGAAACGCGGTTGGTGTAGTCGAACGTCTACGCGATCCAAATCGCCGAGCGTCCCACGATCTCATCACGATCCGTCCCGCAATCCAATCACCATCCATCCTGCGAACTCATCACGATCCGTCCCGTGATCTGATCACGATCCGTCTCGCAATCTTGATCACGGTCCTTCCGATCTAGCGCTGAACGAACGACACCTCCGCGTTCAACACACGTATAGCTCGGTGATGATCTCCGCCTTTTTGATCCAGCAAGAGGGAGTGGAGAGGTAGACGAGTTCTCCGGCAGCGTGATGACGCCGCGGCGATGGTGGTGGAGCAATTCCGGTAGGGCTTCGCCTAAGCACTACAGAAAACCGATCTAGAGGAGAAACTATGCACTAGAGGAACGGGTAGCACGTGGCTGGAAATCTTGTGCCAAAACCCTAAAACCCTCTAGTATATATAGGAGGACAGGAGGAGGAGGCTTGGCTCCCAAGGAGCCAGCCCTTGGGTCGGCCAAATCAGGAGGGAGGAGTCCTCCTCCTCCACTCCTAGTAGGATTAGGACTCCTTCCTAATTTAGCCCTTTTGCCTTTTCCACATTTTTCCTTTTGGGCTTTATCTTCCCAGCCGCATGGGCCCTTTGTGGGACTTCCTTCAGCCCACTGAGGGCTGGTATTCATCCTCCCACAGCCCATGTAGCCTCTTGGGTCGAAATACCCCTCCCGATGGTCTCCCGGTACACTACCTGCACTCCCGGTACACTACCGTTGAGCCCGAAACTTTTTCGGCGACCAAAATAGGACTTCCTATATATCAATCTTGACCTCCAGACCATTCCGTAGCTCCTTGTGACGTCTGGGATCTCATCCGGGACTGCGAACAACCTTTGTTCACCACCATACATAACTCTATACTACCGAAACATCGTTGAACCTTAAGTGTGCAGACCCTGCGGGTTTGAGAACTATGTAGACATAACCGAGACACCTCTACGGTCAATAACCAATTGCGGGACTTGGATGCCCATATTGGTTCCTACATAGTCTATGAAGATCTTTATTGGTCGAACCTCTATGTCAAGGATTCATTTAATCTCGTATGATGTTCCCTTTATTCTTCGGTATGTGACTTGCCCGAGATTCGATCGTTGGTATCTCCATACCTAGTTCAACCTTGTTACCGACAAGTCTCTTTACTCATTCCTTAATACAAGATCTTGTGACTAACACTTAGTCACATTGCTTTTAAGGCTTATTGTGATGTTGTATTACCGAGTGGGCCTTGAGATACCTCTCCGTCACACAGAGTAACAAATCCCAGTCTTGATCCATGCCAACCCAACAGACACCCTCGAAGATACCTATAGAGCACCTTTATAGTCACCCAGTTACATTGCGACGTTTGATACACACAAGGCACTCTTCCGATGTCCGTGAGTTGCATGATCTCATGATCGTAGAAACATATACTTCACATGTAGAAAACAGTAGCAATAAACTGACACGATCATATGCTATGTTTTTTGTTTGGGTCTTGTCCATCACATCATTCTCCTAATGATGTGATCCCGTTATCAAATGACATCACATGTCAATGGCTAGGAAACCTTGACCATCTTTGACCAACGAGCTAGTTCACTAGAGGCATACCAGGGACAAAGTGTTGTCTATTTACCCACACATGTAATGTGTTTCCAATCAATATAATTATAGCATGGATAATAAACGATTATCATGAACAAGGAAATATAATAATAAACACTTTATTGATTGCCTCTAGGGGATATTTCCAACACCATTGTTGTAGTAGCTTTTGCCATGCGATAATCATGTAGTGTTTAATTGAGCATTTGTCCAGTTCTCAAACAAATGCCTTGCTTTTGTGTATCTCGTTGTTAAGTTGGTTGCATTGAGTATTTTTTTCTTCAATGGCTATAGTTGGTTGTTACAGTGAGCAGGAATACCTTGTTTATTTCAATTATTCACAATGTGATGTTCATTATGTGCAAGTATGAACTGTGCAGTACAATTTCATCAATACCACTTGTTATGCCTGGTGTTGTTAACTTGTGCCCTTAACTCCCGCTTTAAACATTTATGCCTTGTTTCTCTGAATTTGGTTGCCAAGTTGGTTGAAGTGAGCATTTGTCTAGTTTTCAAGCAGATGCCTTGCTTTTCTGTATCTGGTTGTTAGGATGATTGTAGTGAGCATTTGTCTAGTTTTCAAGTAGACGCCTTGCTTTTCGTTATGTGGTTGTTAGGTTGGTTCCATTGAGCATTTGTACAGTATCAAATGGCTATATTTGGTTGTTATAGTGAGCATATATGCCTTGTTTATTTCAATAAGATACCTCGTATACTTGGTTGATGTTAAGCCTGATGTACTTATCACGACTTTACATGTACTTGCACAGGACAACAATGGGAGTGGCCAATGTTTCCCACCGAGGTTCTTTTCATCCCTCCGCTTATACTCCATCCGTTCCATCATGTAGTCCATATAGATTTTTGTGATGTATCTACATATACCATCTAAAATGTATACAATATAAAATTTTGTGATGTATCTAATGAAATGGAATTGCAATTCTAGATGTAAATGTTTTTCTCAACAAACTTGGTCAAAGTAAGTAAATGTTGACTTGTCAAAATGTTTATATTGAACACATAGTGGAACTGATGGAGTAATATGTTACACCATTGTGCAACTGCATTTTATCTTCTAATATTGGCTTCTTGCTTGTAGGTACATATGTCTTAGGTAAAGATCCATTCCTAGACCCTTTTGCATGTGGGGTAATGAAATATTCATGAACCAGCATCAAGTGAGGAAACTGAAAATGATTGTTAGGGAAAAGAGACGAACATTGTCAATTAGACTATTTGTTTACACTCTATCCAACACAACAGCGAGTTGTAGGATTGTAACTACGAACTCTGTGGGTTTCTATTAGTACTGCTCATAATGAATTGTCACACAACAATGTCTGAATCTTTTTCTTTTGCAGTGGTTCCCAAAGTAGTTTACTCAAGATTACCTTGTAAAGTACATGATTGCTGGACATGCAATCAAGGTTAAAATATATCATCGAGACTACAATGAGCATCGAGAAGTCGTAATGAAGACAGTGAAGGATGGGCGGGCGACCATCACTAGGGGCTAGCCTAGAGTCATTTATGCGCTAGGCATGGAGGAGGGCATAATATGGGCATTCCGCTTCACCTTCTCCAGCATACAAAATGTCTTTCAACTCTCTCTTTATCATCTTTAGTACAACCGTGCTTCCATCATTCTTTATTTGTCCCTTCTATAGTTTTCCTCTCTTTTTTGAGAATTGATGCTTATGTAGTTCTTGACTATATGTACATGTGAACCTAATTATGCATTCTTTTTTAAACCTAAACATGATTCGATATGACATACATGAATTCCTACTTTCAAATTTAAATTATGTGAATTATGAACAACGATATTTAATTAGGGGCAAATCCTGCTCTGCAGGCCATTACAATGCACACAATTTGAGAAAGCAAAATGGTTGCGATCAACTCCAACATCACACACATTTCTCCATTCGAGGCGTGTGTTATGAATCTCGTCTTCACGCACGGCCATACGAGAAATAACGTGTGAGATTAACAATACCAGCGTTTGTTCTAGTCTCCTGATCACACATGATTTCATATTTTGAATTGTGTGCCATCATAAACGTTGGTCAAAGAAGACAGCGTGTGATAGGCCTTCAGCCGACACAGTTATTCTAGATGACACGTTTGGGAACTTTGGATCACACATTTGGGACATTTTATAAATCAAAAAAGTTTATCAGAAACCCCACGTGTGGGATATATTCAACCTTCTCATACGGCTTTACAATGATAAATGTATGCACTCTTATATCATATCACATACGGTCATAGTGGAACTAATTGTGTGTGATTGTCTCCATATCGTACACGCTTTATAATTGTGAACTGTTTGCGATTCGGTCCACATCGTAAATGGTGATCTGTAGAATAGCGTGTGCCATATCAGTGTGATCTCACACGAATTGCAAGGATGAACCATATGGGAAATACACATATCTCGAACGATTATCCGGTGACCCTTGTTTGTGATAGGTGCGGACATCCCGTACTCTTAGTTTTGCCAAACGTTTGCATTCGTTGTCCACCATCCCCGGCGGATTTGCCATGGTGTGTGGGATGGAGCCCTCCCTATCGCCCACACATGCAAGGTGACGGTTTAGAACTACGTCGTGGAAAGGGGTTAAAAACCATTTGTATAACATGTCGCTACCCTAGTGACACTTCATTCCTTTTGAAGTTGTGTAGCTCCTCATGCATAGCATTCACCCAATCGGGGTCCTCAAGTGCTTCTTCCACCTTCAAAGGCTCAATACTAGAGATAAATGAGTAATTCTCACAAATGTTAGCCAAACAAGTTTTAGAGCGAGTTATTCTTCCGGTTCGTATGTCAACGATGGTTTGCTCTAAGGGGTGATTTTTTCACTCTTGCTCGAACTCTTGATAGCTTTTGCTTGTTGGATGGTGGAGCTTCCTCATATCATCATCTTCTTCTTCATTGTTGTTGAAGGTGTCGTTTCCTTGAGGTGGTGGTGAAGGCGGTTGTGGTGGATCATCATGATGAATGTCCTCCTCCTATTCATCTTGTCTTGTACCACTTATGGATGCCTCCATGTCATTTTGTAGTTCGTCTTGACGCGAGGTAGGAGCTTCCACTTGTGTAGATGAAGTACTTTCCTTCACCTCGATGGGACGAATCTTGCCGATTGAAAAGTCTTGTATGGCTTCCAAAGGTTCCTTATTTTTGATGACCCACAAGTATAGGGGATCAATCGTAGTCCTTTTGATAAGTAAGAGCGTCAAACCCAACGAGGAGCAGAAGGAAATGATAAGCAGTTTTTAGCAAGGTAACCTCTACAGGCACTGAAATTGTAAGTAGCAAGTAATTTGATAGCAAGGCAATTTGTAACGAGCAAGTAACCGTAACAATAGGTAAGGTGCAGCAAGGTAGCCCAATCCTTTCATGGCAAAGGCTAGGCCAAAACTATCTCTTATGAGGAGCAAAGTGTTCTTGAGGGTACACGGGAATTTCATCTATTCATTTTCATCATGTTAGTTTGATTCGTGTTCGCTACTTTGATAATTTGATATGTGGGTGGACCGGTGCTAAGGTGCTTTCTTACTTGAACTAACAACCTACTTAAGATTAACCCCCTCGCAAGCATCCGAAACTACGAGAAAAGTACTAAGACAAAGTCTAACCATAGCATTAAACATGTGGACCCAAATCAACCCCTTATGAAGTAGCGCATAAACTAGGGTTTAAGATTCTGTCACTCTAGCAACCCATCATCTAATAACTACTCCACAATGCATTCCTTTAGGCCCAAGGATGGCGAAGTGTCATGTAGTCAATGTTTACATGACACAACTAAGGGAATCACATCATACATATCATCAAAATATCGAACACATATCAAACTCACATGATTACATTCAACATGACTTCTCCCGTGACCTCAAGAACAAACGTAACTACTCACGAATAATATGCATGCTCAAGATCAGAGGTGTATTGAATAGCATAATGGATCTGAACATATAATCTTCCACCAAATAAACCATACAGTAATCAACTACACAAGGTAATCAACACTAGTAGTCACCCACAGGTACCAATCTGAGGTTCCGATACAAAGATTGAACACAAGTGATAAAATAGGGTTTGAGAGAAGATGGTGTTGTTGAATATGTTGATGAAGAATGGCCTCCCCAAGATGAGAGGGTTGTTGGTGATGACGATGGCTTCAATTTCCCCCTCCGGGAGGGAAGTTCCCCCGGCGGAATCGCTCTGATGGAGGGCAAAAGTGCTCCTGCCCAAGTTCCACCTCGAGGCGGCGACGCTTCATCCCGAAAGTCCTCTCCTTAATGTTTTTAGGGTTTTTGGGATTTTATACCAGAAGGTGGGCTCCAGAGGTGGGCCTGGGTGCCCACCCTACACCAGGGCGTGGTTAGGGGGCCTGGCGTACCCTAGTGGAGGGTGCCACCTAGTGGGGCTCCTCCGATAGTTTTTAGCTTTAGTATTTTTTATTTAATGCATAAAAATCTCCATAAATTTCCAGCTTCATTGGAGTTGTGTAGAATAGTTATCTCTGACGTGCTTTTTCAGGGTGCTGAATTCCAGTTGCCGACATTCCCCCTCTTGATGTAAACCTTGCAAATTGTGAGAGAAAAGGCATTAGAATTACTCTCCGAGGCATTATTATGCATAAAATATCATAAATAACGGTAGTAAAACATGATGCAAAATGGACGTATCAACTCCCCCAAACTTAAACCTCGCTTGTCCTCAAGCGAAAGCCGATATCGAAGAACATGTCCACATGGTTTGAGAGAGAGGTGTCGATAAAAATAAAATACAGCCATAGTAGCATCATGCTTATTATTATAACAGTAACAAAACTAACATAAAACTTTCTCATAAAACTTTTATTTCATAGCCGCATCATATAGCTTCTTATGAGCAAGTAACATCATCACAACATGGAAGTATAAAGCATAAACCTTATTGGAAACCAACAAACTATGTTCTCAGTGAACTTTGCAACTACAATTCATCATATTTTTGGGAAGGGTCTCATGTAGGAGAATTTTGGCAAGTCCACATACTCAACCATCATTTAGTCTTCTATGATTGCTAACGCTCATAGCATACCCATGGACAAAAAGTTCCAACTGGACACATAGAAAGATAGGGGCTTATGGTTTGCCTCCCAACATATTCACCTCAAGGGTGATATCAACAATAATAACTCATGCTCACTCATATCCAACTGGTCATATGTGCCTAGATCTTTCCTTACCACATGATTCTTATTAAAGGAGAAAAATAAAAAGGAATAGGGAAGAATACTTTGACTCTTGCATAAAAGTAAGTACATAAAAGTAAAAGATAGGCCCTTCGCAGAGGGAACCGGAGGTTGTCATGCGCCTTTTAGTTTGTATGCCAAATCCCTTAGTGCAAAAGAATGTCACATTGCATTGCCTCTTGTGATAGCAACCTTTATTATGCAGTCCGTCACTTTTATTACTTTGCCAACACAAGTTCGTGCAATGCTCAATTTTCTCTTACACTAATTGATCCAACACTTTTTAGAAGCAATTTTTATTGCTTTGATGCACCGATGACAACTTACTTGAAGGACCTTGTTCAATCCATAGGTAGGTATGGTGGACTCTTAAACATGAGTTTGGGTTTGGGTTTTTGATGCACAAGTAGTAAATCTACTTAGTGTGGAATTTTTAGCTAGCAAAGATATTGGGCAAGCACCACATGTTAAAAGATCTATGATAGTATAACTTATATGTGAATATGAACAAGCATAAATCATTACGTGCCCAACATCAACAATTTAGGAATATAATATTTAATGGGATCTCACAATCATAAAAGATGTCCATGATAGTATATTTCATATGAATCTCCTCTTCCCTAATTTATTCTTTCACGAATTGCGTCACTGACTAATGCTATGTTTGCCAACCTCCAATAAATTTTAATAGTTATACTTTTTTATTGTGATGTCATTACTCACCATAAGATTTTCATATGATCTTTTCTAATTTATTTTCTTTTATCAAGATTGCAACAAGAAAGTAAAGGGGCAAAGCCTCACACTAAAATTTTATTATATAACTCTCACTCGATTACATAGATAGATAGATCACGAAACTAGCACTCGAAAATAGATCACACTAAACTTTTATTCAACTAAATCATGGAAAAGCTAAGGATAAAAATAAGAAGCAAAGAAAAAAGTGATGGTATTACAATATCGGGGAACCTCCCCCAAGCTTGGCTCAAGCCAAGGGGAGTGCCCATACTCGTGTATTCAGGTCTCTTTGGGTGGTGAAGATGATGATGGTGGTGGTGATGAAGCATTGTCCTTCAGATCCAATATATACTTTAATTTGTTGATGACGCTCCTAAGGTAAATGATATGCTCCTCTATCAAAATATTTTCATGAGTGAGGAATTTATTCTGAACACGAACCACCTCGAAAACCCTGAAAGCTTCAATTTCAAGGGGGTGAGACGAGGATAGTGAGGACAAAGAATATCTTCTTCTTCCTCTTCCATCATGCCCGTGGGTTGCCGTCCTTCTTGAGCTTGATTCTGCATAGCCTCCTTGCCCTTGTTCTCCTTATTGGCTTCTTTTGGCTATTCTCTTTTAAGCTCCATCTTCATCAACCAAGCATCTTCTTCGATTTATTGGGAGAGGAAGAAGACATGATGCTTGTCCTAACAGATCTGCCAGAAAAATAGCACGAAAAGAAGAACAGCGGAAAATTTCACGATGCAGTGGTCAAAACAGTCAAAGGTATTGATACATCTCCAACGTATCTACTTTTCCAAACTCTTTTGCCCTTGTTTTGGACTCTAATTTGCATGATTTGAATGGAACTAACCCGGACTGATGCTATTTTCAGCAGAATTGCCTTGGTGTTATTTTCGTGCAGAAATAAAATTTCTCGGATCGTCCTGAAAATTTACGAAGAAGATTGTTGGAATTAATAAAAAGTACTGGCGCAAGAATTGATCAGAGGGTGGCCACCTACAAGCCACAAGCCTGATAGGCGCGGCCACCCCCTTGGCTGCGCCGAGCAGGCTTGTGGGGCCCTTTTGGCTCCTCCAACCTCCTCTCCAGCTCCATATAACCCTATTTGTCGAGAAAAAAAATCAGGGAGAAGAGTTCATTGCGTTTCACGATACGGAGTCGCCGCCATCACATGTTCTTCCTCGGGAGACCAGATCTGCAGTCCGTTTTGGGCTCCTGAGAGGGGAAATCGCCGCCTTCATCATCACCAACCATCCTTCATCACCAATTCCATGTCCCCACCATTCATGTGTAATCTCATCATAGGCTTGCTGAACGATGATGGGTTGGATGAGATTTATTATGTAATCGAGTTAGTTTTGTTACGGTTTGATCCCTAGTATCCACTATGTTCTAGGATTGATGTTGCTATGACTTTGCTATGCTTAATGCTTGTCACTAGGGCCCGAGTGCCATGATTTCAGATCTGAACCTATTATGTTTTCATGAATATATGTTTGTTCTTGATCTTATCTTGCAAGTTGTAGACACGTATTATGATTTATGATCCGCATCCCCCAGGGTGACAATAATTAGGATTATTTCCGGTGATTGCCGTAGTTTGAGGAGTTCATGTATTCACTAAGTGCTAATGCTTTGCTCCGGTTCTCTATTAAAAGGAGGCCTTAATATCCCTTAGTTTCCAATAGGTCCCCGCTTCCACGAGAGGGTAGGAAAAAATATGTCATGCAAGTTCTTTTCCATAAGCACGTATTACTATATATGGAATACATGCCTACATTACATTGATGAATTGGAGCTAGTTCTGTGTCACCCTATGTTATAAATGTTGCATGATGAATGCCATCTGACGTAATTATCCATCACTGATCCATTGCCTACGAGCTTTCCATATATTGACCTTCGCTAAGTTACTTTTGTGTTGCTACTGTTACATACAACCACCGTTACCGGTACTTCCATATTACTTTGCTACTGAACACTTTGCTGTAGATATTAAGTCTTTCAGGTGTGGTTGAATTGACAACTCAGCTACTAATACTCGAGAATATTCTTTGGCTCCCCTTGTGTCGAATCAATAAATTTGGGTTGAGTACTCTACCCTCAAAAACTGTTGCGATTCCCTATACTTGTGGGTTATCAGGACCTTTTTCTAGCGCCGTTGCCGGGGAGCATAGCTTTATTATCTGAGTCACTTGGGATATATATCTATTGATAACTATGAAGAATCTGAAAGATCCAAAAACCAAGATATATCCCTCTACTACGAGGGGAGGTAAGGAACTGCCATCTAGCTCTGCACTTGATTCACGTTTTGTTATGAGTAAGTTTGCGACACCACCACCTGCTAGTAATTATGATATGTCGCAAGTAATTGATGATGCTACTTCTGCTATGCATGATGCTTATCATAATACTTTGTTTGATGATAATGTGCCACTGGGTGAATTTCTTGATGAACAAATTGCTAGAGCCAATGCTGAAACTGATAATATTTCTGAATCTGATGAGATTATTGAAACTGGACACTATGATTCACCTACTAGACCTAGCTCTCCTAGATATGAATTGCCTGATATACCTGAGGGTTATGTTATGGAAGAAGAGGTAGCTAGGGACTTTCTTGCTAGTCAGGATAGAGATGATCTTAAGAAATTGCTTCACAAGTGGAAGGAAAAATCTCTGAATGCTAGAATGCAATTTGATCCTAACTTTGCTACTTCACCCATCTTTGTTACTGATAAGGATTATGAATTCTCTGTCAATCCTGAGTTAATTACTTTGGTTGAATCTGATCCCTTCCATGGTTATGAATCTGGAACTGTTGTGGCACATCTTACCAAATTGAATTATATAGCCACCCTATTTACTCATGAGGAAAAAATTCGCTATTACTATATTCTTAAGTTGTTTCCTTTCTCATTAAAGGGTGATACTAAGAAATGGTTTAATTCTCTTGCTCCTGGTTGTGTGTGTAGTCCCCAGGACATGGTTTATTACTTCGCTGAAAAATATTTTCCTGCCCATCAGAAACAAGCTGCCTTGCAGGAAATATTTAACTTTGTGCAAATTGAAGAAGAGAGTCTCCCACAAGCTTGGGGGAGGCTTCTCCAATTACTTAATGCTTTTCCTGATCATCCTCTCAAGAAAAATGAAATACTTGATATCTTTTATAATGGACTAACCGATGCTTCTAGGGACTACCTAGATAGTTGTGCTAGTTGTGTTTTCAGGGAACGAACTGTTGAACAAGCTCAATTACTATTGAATAATATATTGAGAAATGATAATGATTGGACTATTCCCGAACCACCTCCAAAGCCAACTCCAACGAAAAGAGGTATTCTATTCCTTAGTCCTAAAGATAAGTAAGAGGCAAAGAAATCTATGAAAGAAAAGGGTATTAAAGCTGAAGATGTTAAGAATCTACCTATTGAAGAAATACATGGTCCTGATAACCCGACACGGGTAGTAGAGGTAAATTCCCTGAGTAGATTTGATGAAAGAGATATTCCTTATAATAAGTCTGTTAGCCAATGCTTGGATCAATTTGATAATTTTATTATGAAGCAAGAAAATTTCAATGCGTATGTTAGTAGACAATTGAAACATAATGCTTATATGCTTGATCGCTTGGGTGATTATTTGAGTAGAACTGTCAATGATCTTAAGCTTATTAGTAAACATGCTTGCATGTTAACTCCTCAAGTAGAACAAGTACTTAAGGCTCAAAGTGATTTGCTTAATGAGATGAATAGTAAAGACAATGATCATTCAGTTAAAGTTGTGACTATAGGTGGTAGAATGACTCAGGAACCTTTGTATCCCGAGGGCATCCTAGGAGAATTGAACAAGATTCTCAGAGAGTTAATACTGATGCACCTATTCCTTCCAATAAGAGTAGAAAAAAGAATTATGATAGTGCTTTGCATGCTGCTAGTGAACCTGTTATGGATACATCAAAGAATCCAAACGATATTTCTATTTCTGATGCTGAGACACAATGTGGTGATGAACATGAGCCTAGTGATAACATTAATAATGATATTCATGTTGATGCTCAACCTAGTAATGATAATGATGTGGATATTGAACCTGCTAATGATCTTGATGACCCACAACCTAAGAATAAAAGATATGATAAAAGAGAGAAAGAGAACCATGGGTTCCGAAACCCATGCCCTTTCCTCCTAAACCATCCAAGAAAAAGGATGATGAGGACTTTGAGCGCTTTGCTGAAATGCTTAGACCTGATATTTTGAAAATGTCTCCCTATGCTAAGTATATGAAAGATATTGTGACAAATAAAACAAAGATACCGGAAGCTGAGATTTCCACCATGCTTGCTAATTATACTTTTAAAGGTGGAATACCTAAGAAACTAGGAGATCTCGGAGTACCTACTATACCATGCTCTATTAAAGGAAATTATGTTAAAACTGCTTTATGTGATCTTGGAGCTGGTGTTAGTGTTATGCCTTTCTCTTTATACCGTAGACTTGATTTGAATAAGTTGACACCTACTGAGATCTCTTTGCAAATGGCTGATAAATCAACTGCTCTACCTATCGGTATTTGTGAGGATGTACCTGTCATAGTTGCAAATGCTAATATCTTGACAGACTATGTTATTCTTGATATTCCCGAGGACGACAGTATGTCGATCATCCTTGGTAGACCCTTTTTGAATACTGTAGGGGTTGTTATTGATTACAACAAGGGCAATGTCACTTTTCATATTAATGGTAATGAGCATACGATACACTTTCCGAAGAAACAACCTCAAGTTCATAGTATCAACTCTATTGAAAAGATTCCTACAATTATTATTGGAGACTTTGAGTTTCCTCTTCCTTTTGTCAAGAAGAAATATGATATACTTATTGTTGGGGAAATGCATATCCCCATTGAGGTAACTTAGTGTTATTCGAAAATTCTTCAGTTTCATGTTATTCGAAAGAAGTTTGTTAATAAGACTTGATCAACCTTATTGATGGATTCCTTTTGATGAGCATGAGATGGACGAATTTAGAAAGCACAACTTCCTGCACCCAACTTTTACTTTCTATTACCTAGATCAAATTAAGTAAAAAATGCAATTATTTTTCTGTTTTCTGAGTTTTTCGTGCAATAGAAAAATGACGTGAAAATAAAAGTTCCCAAAATCCCCTGAAAATTTAGAATGTTTTTTTCTGGGATATCTTCTATTTCTAAATAGCTACAACCCACTACCTATTTTTTCTAGCCATGCAACCATGCCACATAAGCAAGTCATGCATGCAAGTCATAAATCCCACTTTTTGCACTACACTATGCATGCAATGCAACCAGATCATAGATTCATGCATGTTAATTCTTCGAATTTATTTTTCACACTAGATTTTGTACTATGGATATATGTGTGGGACGATTGTAGCATATCTATGTCGTTGGCCTTTTACATTTTTGTTCGAAACGATATTATTTTAATTGAAATTCATTTTTTTATACAATGTATGTTCCTCGGATTACATTTTCCTTCTATTAGTTTTGATGTTTTTTTATATATTTATGCATTTATTTTTGCAAGATTTTTCGCAGCAACGCGCGGGGCGTCATCTAGTTTAAGAATTTTTGGCACTAAGAATGCATCAGGGGGCTGCACCAGTGGGCCACAAGCCTGCAGGGCGTGGCCACCCCCCAGGCCGCACCCTTGGGGCTTATGGGTCCCACGTGGCCCCCTCGACTTATTCCAGCACCCATTCACTTCATCTTCCCCTACAAAAAATCCCACCATTTCTCAAACCCATGTTCTAGCTCATCTTGCTGCCATTTTTCGATTTCCTTGCTCAAAGCTCCATTTGCAAAACTGTTTTAGGGGATTGCTCATCGGTATGTGACTCCTCAGATGGTCCAATTAGTTTTTGTTCTAGTGACTTATACATTGCAAAAAAATTCTGTTATGGTGACCTTTTTCTTGAGCTTGCATGTCAAATTTGTATGGTCCCAAGTAGTTTTGATGCATGATATAGTCTCTAGGCACTTGAGGGAGTAGTTACTATGAGTTCAGTTGAGTTTTGTTCACCTTTATTCTCACTCACTAAAAATATCATAATTTTTCAGAAATGTTGAGAAGGTTACTAAGAGGTTCTTCAAGTCGGGGTTCTAAGCAAGATGAAAATGAAATGAAGGACAAACCCAAATACAATCTTCCTCGCGTCGCAGAAATCCGACCATGTGAATGGTCGTGTGATACATTCTTGAGGGCAGCCAGAATTTATGAATATTTCTATTATTTGGTCGAGAATGCAGGCATCACCGACTTCCTCGATGATAAGTTTGACTAGTACCTCTTGCTCACTAATACCTTTGTGCAAAATTTTCACTTTCATCCTAGGGAAGACCCTCCTACAGTAGAATTTCACTTATATGATGTGCCTAAGAAAATGAACCTTTATGATTTTTGCAAAGTTTGCAAGATACCCTATGAGGGCAGCATTAGGGAACCACGTCCTCGAGACATGGAAGATTTTATTGCCTGAGTCACTGTAAGAGAAGAAAGAGGCGTGTCAAAGGCAAGAGCAGCTAGTGTACATTTTCTTCTACTATGGTATTATTCATTATTTGCGGGAAGATGTTTAGTTGGTTGCTGGGAGAGTGGAAGCCTTAGTGCCCCTGACCTTGCTATTTTGCGACATGCTTTACTTGCTGATAGAACTTTTAGTCTGGGCGCTATGGTGGCCCAACGGTTGAATACCAACCGTTCGAAAGGTCCCATATTCGGAGGTATCTATGCATCTCGTTTAGCTGAACATTTTGAGATACCCATTAGGCTTCATGAGAAAGATGAAAACATGATACCCTCGAAGTTTTTAGATTACGACCGTATGGTATCCCATGATTTTATTAAGAAGAATAATGATAGGAGGCTGCTTTACAACTTTGTATTTAGTGAGGGTACTTGTGAGATTATTACCCTACCTGCTTCTTCTTTGTTCGATATTCATCCAGGCAGGTACACTGTTATGCCCGACGACATCTATCAATATTGGGGTTTGGCGCAACCCCCAGCACCTGAGCCAGCACCGGCTCTGGATCCCTATGAAACCCTGGTTTTTCAGTGGGAGCCACAGGAAGTCTCTAATCAGTGGAATCCTCAGTGTCCTCCGAAGTATCCCGAAGAAGGATATTTCTAGCCATGGCCCTAGACCAACTTAGGCCAAAAGCCTAAGCTTGGGGGAGTAAGTATTTCTCACCGACATTACATTCATTATCACACACTCATTCTAGTTGTCCGTGCTCATACTTTTTCATGGTAGTTTAATTCTTGTTTTGCTTTCTTCTTGTGTATTTAATTAACTTTGAGGAAAATACAAAAAAAATTAGTTCTAGCTTCATTTCCTAGTTGCTTAGTTGTAACATCAAAGAGAAAACCCAAAAATATTTATTGTTCTTCTTTTTGCTTGTTGGGAGCTTTCCCGTGTAAATAATCTTCCTTTCTTTTCTTTGGGTCGTAAGAAGAAGACCATGATGACGTGTTGAGTGGCTCTCATATGTACTATTGTTTATCTTACAAAGAGCCCATATTGCCTTGTCTTCTCCTTTGATTTATTGATTGCAGATTCCGGCTTAGTCCAATGCAGGTGCACTCTTATTATTATTCACATCATTCGGTCATGCAAGTGAAAGGCAATAATGACGATATTTGATGAAAAGATTGAGATGGAGAAAAGCTAGTATGAACTCAACCTATCTTGCTTTTGTAAATATGATTAGCCATCGTTCCGAATTCAGTACATTATGGGTTGAACATGTTTGTAATGACAATTAGAGATTATAGTTATTCATGACATGCTTAATTAGCTAAGAGTGGATAATAATCTGTCTTGAGTGCCAACATGCGCATTAAAATGGTTGTGATGTAGTATGATAGAATGGTATTCACGCATGTAGTTGAAACAAATCAACATACCCTTCACGATATTTATGTTCATAGTGAATTATATCCTACTCATGCTTGCATTCAATGTTGGTTAATAGCAAGGCATGTTGATGACGGTGTCGCTCTCTAGTTGGTCGCTCCCCAGTCTTTTGCTAGCCTTCACTAGTACTAAGCGGGAATACTGCTTGTGCATCCATCTCAATAAACCCAAAGTTGTTCCATATGAGTCCACCATATCTACCTATATGTGGTATTTACCTGTCGTCCCAAGTAAATTTGCATGTGCTAAACTTTAAACCTTCAAATAAACTTTTTGTTTTGTAGGCCCAAATCGCTCATGTGGCTACTGGGGGCTGTCAGTATCTTCCAGGCTAAGTGGGTTATTCTCACGATATGTGTTGATTCACTATCATTCATGAGAAAGTGGCTGGTAATCGGGATGCCCAGTTCCATGCTCGAAATAAAAAATAATAACTAAACAAAACTCCCCCAGGACTGAGTTTGTATGGACGGTACCCATGAATTCGGCCCGCCGTGGAGTGTGACTGATTGGTGGAGGGGAGTAAAAACTTTACCATTCTGTTTGGGAACTACCTATAATGTATCTAGCATGGAAGATATTGAAAACCTCTTGGTCGTTATGTGAGAAATGAAATCATACCGTTCCAAAAATCATTACTTATCTCTGTTTTAAAAGCTTGACCTCTGCCACCTCTACAAATCAATGTTTCCCTCTGCGAAGGATCTTTCCATTTACTTTATTGTTGATTCATCATCCTATTATAAAAGGCACCAGTTAGAGAGCACCATTGTCATTTGAATGCCTTGCTATTAATTGATATTGAGTGTGAGCATGAATGGATCTCTTTCACCGAGAATTACAATGTTTAGTCAGTCCTTGTTCTCCAGAGGTGCTCTGCATTTATGTTTTGCGGTCTCAGAAAGGGCTAGCGAGATACCATTATGTCACATTGTATCATGATTGTTTTGATAAATTTTTGTCATCCAAGACCTGTTATTATTGCTCGCTAGTTGATTGTGTCATTGCTATGAGTAAATGTGAGACCCAAGTGTTATTGTGAATGTGGTTAGTTTATAATCTTTGCTAAAAATCTGAACATAAGTTAGACATATTTACAACAGCAAGATCAAACAGAGTTTGTAAAAGTTTTTCTTTATCACTTTTAGTTTATCAACTGAATTTCTTGAGGACAAGCAAAGGTTTAAGCTTGGGGGAGTTGATACATCTCCCACGTATCTACTTTTCCAAACTCTTTTGCCCTTGTTTTGGACTCTAATTTGCATGATTTGAATGGAACTAACCCAGACTAACGTTGTTTTCAGCAGAATTGCCTTGGTGTTATTTTTGTCCAGAAACAAATGTTCTCGAATCGTCCAAAAAATTTACAGAGAATATTTTTGGAATTAATAAAAAATACTAGCGCAAGAATTAACCAGAGGGGGGCCACCTCTAGGCCACAAGCCTGCTAGGCGCGGCCACCCCCCTCACCGTGCCGAGTAGGCTTGTGGGGCCCTCGTGGCTCCTCCGACCTCCTCTCCACCTCCATATAACCCTATTTGTCGAGAAAAAATCAGAGAGAAGAGTTCGTCGCGTTTCACGATATGGGGCCGCCGCCATTGCCTGTTCTTCCTTGGGAGCACAGATCTAGAGTCCGTTTTGGGCTCCGGAGAGGGGAAATCAATGCCTTCGTCATCACCAACCATCCTTCATCACCAATTCCATGTTGCTCCCCACCATTTGTGAGTAATATCATCGTAAGCTTGCTGGATGGTGATGGGTTGGATGAGATTTATCATGTAATCGAGTTAGTTTTGGTAGGGTTTGATCCCTAGTATCCACTATGTTCTGAGATTGATGTTGCTATGACTTTGCTATGCTTAATGCTTGTCACTAGGGCCCGAGTGCCATGATTTCAGATCTGAACCTATTATGTTTTCATGAATATATGTGTGTTCTTGATCCTATCTTGCAAGTTGTAGACACCTATTACGAGTTATGATCCGCATCCCCCTGGGTGACAATAACTAGAATTTTTTCCGGTGATTACCGTAGTTTGAGGAGTTCATGTATCCACTAAGTGCTAATGCTTTGGTCCGGTTCTCTATTAAAAGAAGGCCATAATATCCCTTAGTTTCCAATAGGAACCCGCTTCCACGGGAGGGTAGGACAAAAGATGTCATGCAAGGTCTTTTCCATAAGCACGTATGACTATATATGGAATACATGCCTACATTACATTGATGAATTGGAGCTAGTTCTCTGTCACCCTATGTTATAACAGTTGCATGATGAATGCCATCCCACATAATTATCCATCATTGATCCATTGCCTACGAGCTTTCCATATATTGACCTTCGCTAAGTTACTTTTCCGTTGCTACTGTTATAAACACTACAAACTACTACTATCACTTGCCACCGTTACCGTTACTTCCATATTACTTTGCTACTGAACACTTTTCTGTAGATATTAAGTCTTTCAGGTGTGGTTGAATTAACAACTCAGCTACTAATACTCGAGAATATTCTTTGGCTCCCCTTGTGTCGAATCAATAAATTTGGGTTGAATACTCTACCCTCAAAAATTGTTGCAACCCCCTATACTTGTGTATTATCAGGTATATATAGAGAATTTTAATTCTTGGAAACCAAGAAAATGAGAGGAAAACGGAGTCAGGAAGTTCCCGAGGTGGGCACGTTCCACCAAGGCATGCCAGGGATGGCAACCGCGGCCTGGTGGGCCGTGCCCGCCGTAGTTACCTTCTACTTTATTTTTTATTTCCTAAAATTCATAAATATCAACACTGATAAAAAAATATTTTTGCGGATTTTTCGGAGACTGTTTACTTACCGTATCATGTACCTCTTTATTTTCATCATTCTGGAGCATTTCTGAAGGTTTCTTTTGTGTGCTCCTCCGGTGTCATGGTTTGGATAATATTGCTTTCAACATTAATAGGCCTACTAGAGATATAGTGTTTAATTCTTTGTCCGTTAACAACTTTGGGGTTGGTACCTTCGGCATTATTAATCTTAATAGATCCAGAGCGATAAATCTCTTCGATAACATAGGGTTCGTCCCATTTGGAGAGAAGTTTTCCTGCAAGAAAACTGAAACGAGAATTGTACAAAAGAACATATTCTCCAACTTTGAATTCTCTCTTTTGGATTCTTTTGTCATGCCATCTTTTAACTTTTTCTTTAAATAATTAGCATTTTCATAAGCTTGGGTTCTCCATTCATCTAATGAGCTAATACCAAATAACCTCTTTTCTCCAGCAAGTTTGAAGTCATATTTTAGTTCTTTGATTGCCCAAAATGCTTTATGTTCTAATTCTTGAGGCAAATGACAAGCTTTTCCATAGATCATTACATATGGAGACATACCCATAGGATTTTTATATGTTGTTCTATAGGCCCAAAGTGCATCATCTAGTTTCTTAGAACAATTCTTTCGGGATCTATTAACAGTTTTTTGTAATATCAATTTTATTTCCCTATTGCTAAGTTCAACTTGACCACTAGATTGAGGATGATAGGGTGATGCAATTCTATGGTTCACATCATATTTAGCAAGCATCTTACGGAAAGCACCATGAATAAAGTGTGAACCACCATCAGTCATTAGATATCTAGGGACTCCAAACCTTGGGCAAATAACTTCTTTAAGCATTTTAATGGAAGTATAATGGTCAGCACTACTAGTTGGAATAGCTTCTACCCACCTAGTGACATAATCAAAAACAACCAAAATATGAGTGTACCCATTAAAGGAAGGAAAAGGTCCCATATAATCAAAACACCAAACATCAAATGGTGCAACAACAAGTGAATAGTTCATAGGCATTTCTTGACGCTGACGGATATTACCAATTCTTTGACATTCATCACAAGACAAGACAAACTTACGGGCATCCTTGAAGAGAGTAGGCCAATAAAAACCAGATTGTAATACCTTATGAGCAGTTCTATATCCATCATGATGTCCTCCATATGCTTCGGAATGACATTTCCGTAAGATTTGTTCATGTTCATGCTCAAGTACACAATGTCTAGTAATACCATCTACTCCTTTATAAAGATTTGGGTCATCCCAAAAGTAATGTCTTAAGTCATAGAAGTTTTTTTTCTTTTGTTGGTATGTGAAACTAGGTGGAATATATTTAGCAACAATGTAATTAGCATAGTCAGCATACCATGGAGTGTTTTGAGAGACATTTATTGCAGCTAGTTGTTCATGAGGAAAACTATCATGAATAGGTAGTGGGTCATCAAGAATATTTTCTAACCTAGACAAGTTATCAGCTACGGGGTTCTCAGCTCCCTTCCTATCAACAATATGTAAATTAAATCCTGAAGCAACACAACCCACCTAATGATTCTAGGTTTAGCATCTTTCTTTTCCATAAGATATTTTATAGCAGCATGATTAGTGTGAACAATAACTTTGGAATCAATAATGTATGGTCTGAATTTATCACAAGCAAACATGATTGCTAAAAATTCTTTTTTAGTAGTGGCATAATTTCTTTGGGAACTGTCTAGAGTTTTTCTAGAATAATGGATAACATTTAATTTCTTATCAACTCTTTTTCCTAGAACAACACCAACAGCATAATCACTAGCATCACACATAATTTCAAAAGGCAAGTTCCAATCAGGTGGTTGAACAATAGGTGTAGTGGTTAAGTCTTTCTTTAGTGTTTCAAAGGCTTCCATGCAATCATGATCAAAAACAAAGGGAATGTCCTTTTGCAAAAGATTAGTGAGAGGCCTAGAAATCCTTGAGAAGTCTTTAATAATCTCCTATAGAAACCAGCGTGTCCAAGGAAACTTCAAATACCTTTGATATCTTTAGTACATGTGTGTGCTAGGCCTTTGTATTTTTGGTTGCTATAGAAATACATGTTTAGGTGTTATTTTCTTGTTACCAACATGCCATAAAAGTGTGCTGTTTTGAGGGGTCTAAATATTTCTTAGTCTGGTTCGTGCAATGTGTTTTGCTAGTGATCTAGGACCCATTTATAGTTCGTGCAATGGAGTTATTTGTAGTCCATAATGTCCCCTAGCATGCTGTTAAGTTTCACACCAATATATCACCCGTAGCATATATGTTTACTACTGCCAATGTGCCTTCATGATAAAAACTGCTCTGTTAAGAAATTAGTATTTTCACTAAGTCTGAAAACTGCTTAGTTCAATATGTCTTCTTGTGAGCTTATTCCTAATGATCCATGATTCTATTCAACTTCATGCTAATAGAGGAATTGTTAAGAATCATGTAGGATTCACCACCATGTCCTTGTTGTGTATTTTCGGTGGTTGTAGCTTGTTGATTTGTGGGTTGCAATATGGCATGTTGCTGTTTTTGAGCAGATTATATCTATAACTTATATGGGTGTTTGTGGTTGAACCGTAGCTCCATTTTGGGCATGCCATATATGATATGTCGGGGGGATTACCCCCAGGTAGGCTCAAGGAGATGACTCAACATTTTAAACATTGGGGGACCCACCCCCGGTATGCCATGCCCAACAAGACAAATGAAGAAGTGAGCTGATGACACTGTAGCTATCCGGCTCGGCAGCCTCTACCCATCCGTCTTGGCAGCCTCCACCCGTCCGTCTTGGCAGCCTCCACCCGTCCGGCTTGGCAGCCTCCACCCGTCCGGCTCGGTAGCCTCCATCCGTCCGGCTCGGCAGCCTCCACCCGCCTGACTCGTCAGCCTCCACCCGTCCGGCTCGTCAGCCTCCATCCGTCCGGATCGGCAGCCTCCACCCGTCTGGCTCGACAGCCTCCCGTCCGGCTCGGCAGCCTCCACTCGTCCGGCTCGGCAGCCTCCATCCGTTCGCCTCGGCAGCCTCCATCCGTCCGGCTCGGCAGCCTCCATCCACCTCCACCCGTCCGGCTCGGCAGCCTCCATCCGTCCGGCTCGGCAACCTCCACCCGTCTGGCTCGGCAGCCTCCACCCATCCGGCTTGGCAGCCTCCATCCGTCCGGCTCTGCAGCCTCCACCCGTCCAGCTCGGCAGCCTCCCGTCTGGCTCGTCAGTCTCCACTCGTCCGTCTCGGCAGCCTCCATCCGTCCGGCTCGGCAGCCTCCCGTCCGGCCCGGCAACCTTCATCCGTCCGGCTTGGCAGCCTCCACCCGTTCGGCTCGGCAGATTCCATCCGTCCGGCTCGGCGGCCTCCACCCGTCCGGCTCGGCAGCCTCCACCCGTCCGGCTCGGCAGCCTCCACCTGTCCGGCTCCCCCCGTGTGGCTCCTCCTGTCCGGCTCCTCCTATCCGGCTGTGGCCTAACAAAGTCAGTTCTCGACGTCCCATCGGACACACGCAGACCAGACGACCTTATCTCGTGGTGGCGCACTACTGGCGAGCAGGAGCACACTGTACGCGCGTCATGTAGTGCTCTCTACAGTGTAACCTGCCCCCTAGGTGCTGATTTATACAGTACACCTGGGGATAGACATAGCTTAGTCCACAAGCTACATGTGGCTTGACTTGTAAGTTACCTAAGGTAGCTTACACCTCAAGCTACTTGGGATGTAAGATACCCACTATGGCTTACATCCCAAAATACCCATCCATGCCTATATAAAGGCCCCCTCTCACTCTACCAAGGGGGCTAGCTTCCCTCACATCCTCTCATCCCCACTCTCATGTGCTCACACGTACACACACATGAGGCAAGAAGCCTCATGGCTCTCCTCTCCCATACAGCTGTAGGAGCAACCATGTACTCGATATTCCACAGATATACGGATATGCAGGAGTAGGGGTATTATCTCTCCGGAGAGCCCCGAACCTGGGTGAACCACTACGTGCTATTCGCATACCCATCCCGGATCATCCATGACAGCCTTGCCCTCACCTCGATAAGTCACCCCAAGGCATCTACCGTCTCGCGTGACCTCCCGTGAGAAAACGACGACAATTGGCACCCACTGTGGGGCCCGCTGCTGTTGGAACCGCGGTCCGGGCGGGACCCTCTTCGTCATCACCGCCGCGGTGTCACCGCTATGTTTCTAGAGGATCGACTCCAACTCGCCCCCTGGGTGAATGCGTGCGACGCCGCGTCCTCGCTGCCGGTCTCGTCATCACCGCCACGGCATCGCTACTATCTTTCCGGGGGCTCGACTCCAACTCGCCCCCGGGGCGAATGCGTGCGATGCCACGTCCTTGTTGCCGGTCTCGTCATCACCGCCACAGCGTCGCCGCTATCTTTCTGAGGGCTCGACTCCAACTCGCCCCCAGGGCCAATGCGTGCGACGCTGCGTCCTTGCTGCCGGTTTCGTCATCACCGCCGCGGCGTCGCTGCTATATTTCTGGGGGCTCGACTCCAACTCACCCCTGGGGAGAATGCGTGCGACGCCGCGTCCTTGCTGCTGGTCTCGTCATCACCGCCGTGGCGCCGCCGCTATCTTTCTGAGGGCTCGACTCCAACTCGCCCCCGGGACGAATGCATGCGACGCCGCGTCCTCGCTGCCGGTCTCGTCATCGCCGCCGCGGCGTCGCCGCTATCTTTCCGGGGGCTCGACTCCAACTCGCCCCCGGGACGAATGCGTGCGACGCCGCGTCCTCGCTGCCGGTCTCGTCGCCGCTATCTTTCCAGAGGCTCGACTCCAACTCGCCCCGGGACGAATGCGTGCAACGCCGCGTCCTCGCTGCCGGTCACATCTCACCACCATGGCGTCGCCGCTATCTTTCCGGGAGCTCGACTTCAACACGCCCCCGGGACGGCCACGCGGGACCGCGCGTCCCCTCCGACGACCTCACCCACCTCCAGTTCACTCTAACGCACCGCCGACTGGACGGGACGGCACGTCCGTGCCATCTCACCCATCACGGCTCCTTTGTTGCTCCGCCCGAGCTCGGCCTTGTCGCCCTCGCATGCATGGCCCCGCCCTCGGCCGTCTCCCTGACCGTCGGCTACGGCGACACCACCGCGCGCGGGTTTGCTGGCCCTCTCCGTCCATGCACAGCAGTGAGACACCCATGGGTGTACAACGGTGGCCCGACCACCAACTGGCACCTTCACGGCCGCCCGTCCGCGCCCGGAGGCCCACGTCACCACTCCCGCGTCTTCGCTTCGGCACCCATGTGCTCCACCTCGCTGCTCCGCCCATCACCAACGAGCACGCCACCTCCATGACCGCTCGGCCTCGCACCCCGCGGCCCTCCTCGGCCCTCGTCGTCGCTCTAGTCTGCACCCCCATAAGCCGACTGGTCCGTCACTTTGCGCTCGTCCACTCGCGCCACTGGGGTTGCCCCATGGCTGCCCTGCGCCGACTTGCGGGTCTTCAATGTCGTCGTCGTCCGTCCCGGGGATGGTCTCGTCATCTCCAGCCGGCCCTGCAGGCCCGTCTTTGCCCACCTGGCTGGCCCCGCGGCCGGCTCCCCATGCTGCCCGGCTGCCCTCGGCTGCGCCCCTGCTCTGGCCGGTGGCCTCTCGGCTGGCCTCCAACCGCGCCTACTCCTCTCGTGCATTGCCGCTCCCGCCCGCCTATTGCGGCCGCCCTCGCGCGCGCCTGCGCCGGCGCCCTGCCTCGTCCATGCGGCCACTCTCGAGCAGCCATGGCCTGGCCGCCTGCCGGCTCCACCACTCTTGCCGGCTCCGCGTGCCCGGGCCCGCTGTCGGCTCCCCGCACCGCCTGGACGCCCTCCGTCTGCGCCCCCGCTTCGGCCGGTGGCCTCCCGGCTGGCCTCCAACCGCGCCTGCTCCTCTCGTGCATGGCCGCTCCCGCCTGCCTACTACGACCGCCCTCGCGCGCGTCCGCGCCCGCGCTAGCGCCTTGCCTTGTCCATGTGGCACCTTCGAGCTCCCCGCTCCGTGCCGGCTCCGGCTCTCCTCCCATTGCACGAACGCTGTCTTGCCGCCCTCCGGCTCGCCTCTCGTTGCTCAGCCGCCATCTCCCCGCCCTCTGGCTCGCCTCCCGTCGCCCGCCTGCCGTAGGCTGGCTGCTCACGTAAGAGCGGAACGGGGGGCGCTGGCTGGAAAGTGGGAAAAGTCAAAAAAATACAAAGGGTGAAGCCGGCTGTGCAAAAAAGAGAGAGAGAGAAGATGAAGACAAAGAAGAAAACGTCTGTCGGGGTCCCCTTAGAGCACCCTGAGGCTCAAAGGCCAATCCCAGCGGGTGCGCCAGCGTGCTCCGTAAGCGTCAAGCCGCGCCGGCAATCTCCAACAACAACCGTCTCGCCTACGCAAAAATCAATGAACCTCCTCGCCCGGAGGCTCGAAGCCTACTTCAGCCAGCGCCTTGCGCTCAACAGCCGACAGACCCCGCGTCCGCCCTTTGCCGGGCCTCGTGCACTCCAGCCGGCGGACCCTGCGTCTGCCCTTTGCAGCGCCTCGCGCACATCAGCCGGAGGACCTCGCGTCCACCCTCGGCGGCGCCTCGTGCCCTTCAGCCAGCGGACCCGCGTCCGCGCTCGGCAACGCCTCGCGCACACTAGCCGGCGGACCCCGCGTCCGCCCTCGGTAGCGCCTCGTGCACACCAGTCGACGGACCCCGCGTCCGTGCCCGACAGCGCCTCGTGCTCGATAGCCGGTACACCCCAAGTCCGCGCCCGGCAATGCCTCGCGCTCAATAGCCGGCGCATCCCGCGTCCGCACCCGGGAGCGCCTCGCGCCCATAAGCCCGCGTCCCAAAGTCAGTGCCCGGCAGCGCCTCGCGCACATCAGCGGGACCACATCGGCTACAAACCACGTTGGCCGACATCGACTAAACCGCCTCGCCGACACCAAAGCAATGTGAGATGTCCACACGCATACCCTTGCATCGTACACACAAAACAAATAACCCCGAGCGGCCCTCTGGGGCCATCTCCGCGTTCATTCTGATGCCTTACTGTTCGCCCCTGCACCAGCTAGTCTTGGCTCGGGGTTGGCCGCTTGGCCCGATATGTTTGTTCCCATGTGATGCCTTAGTAGCGTGCACGGGACCAAAGGCCCACTCTTTGTCTCAGCTACAGACTGCACCGTGGTTGTCCGGCTAGCGAGAGCAAACGCTGGAGGTCACCACATGCAAAAAGCATCCAGGGAGAAAACGGCTTGGGCAACCCGGTCGTTTCATTTATGAGTATCTACTCGGTCGAGTATGCTCCCAGAGTCCGATTACTGTACGCTCCATTCCGCAGCCCACTCTTCGTCTCAGCTACAGACCGGCTCCCGGCTGTCTGGATAGCAAGAGCAAAATCCAAAGAGCAGAGGGAACATTAAAAAGACTTAAGGGGCCTTGGACGAAACCGAGTCGACACCCTTTGCATAAAGCTCACACACTACCAAAATCAAATATTTGATACATCTGTTCTGACCTAACCTTGTCTTTTGCACGATCATTTCCACGAGAAACCTCCTCGCTCGGAGGGTCGGAGGCTACTCCTGGTAGGGCACTGCGCTCGACAGCCGGCAGATCTCGCGTCCACTTTCGGCAGGGCTCCACGCCCACAAGCCAGCGGACCCTCCGTCCGTGCCCGGCGGTGCCTCGTGCTCGACAGCCGGCAGACCCCGCGTCCACCTTCGGCAGGGCTCCACGCCCACAAGTCAGTGGACCCTCCGTCCAAGCCCGGCGGCGCCTCACGCTCGATAGTCGGTGGACCCCCCATTTGCCTTCGGCGGGGCTCCACGCCCACAAGACGGCAGACCCTCTGTCCGCACCCGGCGGTGCCTCGCGCTCGACAGCCGGCAGACTCTGCGTCCTCCTTCGGTAGGGCTCCATGCCCACAAGCCGAAGGACCCTCCGTCCATGCCCGGCGGCGCCTTGCGCCCTTCAGTCAGTGGACTCCGTGTCCATGCCCGGCATCCTCAACGCCATCGTCTACTTCAGCAACGGCAAAGACCCTCCGCCTGACTCATCGAGTCGCCCAGAGGCTCGGAGGCTACACCCAGCGGGTCGCGCACCCGCTGGAAATTGCTAGCCGGCGGACTCCACGTCCACGCCCGACATCCTCGACGCCATCGTCTACTTCAGCAACAACAAAGACCCTCCGCCCGACTCACCGAGTCGCCCGGAGGCTCGGAGGCTACACCTAGCGGGTGCGTTGGCGCGCCCCAGCTGGAAGCAAGCAGCGTCATCCAGAACCCGCGATCAACCATCATCGACAACTTCTGCAACAACAACTCCACCGGCATAAACCCTCCGCCCGACTCTCTAAGTCGCCCGGAGGCTCGGAGGCTACTGTCAGGGGGATTACCCCCGGGTAGGCTCAAGGAGACGACTCAACAATTTAAAACATCAGGGGACCCACCCCTGGTATGCCAAGCCCAACAAGACAAACAAAGAAGTGAGCTGACAACACTATAGCTGACGACATTGTAGCTGTCCGGCTTGGCAGCCTCCGCCCGTCCGGCTCGGCAGCCTCCACCCGTCTGGCTCGGCAGCCTCCATCCGCCTGGCTCGTCAGCCTCCATTCGTTCGGCTCGTCAGCCTCCATTCGTCCGGCTCGTCAGCCTTCACCCGTCCGGCTCGGCAGCCTCGATCTGTCCGGCTCGGCAGCCTCCACCCGTCTGGCTCGTCAGCCTCCACCCGTCTGGCTCGTTAGCCTCCATCCGTCCGGCTCGGCAACCTCCACCCGTCCGGCTCGGTAGCCTCCATCCGTCTGGCCCGTCAGCCTCCACCCGTCCGGCTCGTCAGCCTCCACCCGTCCGGCTCGATAGCCTCGCATCCGGCTCGGTAGCCTTCATCTATCCGGCTCGACAGCCTCCATCCGTCCGGCTCGGCAGCCTCCACCCGTCCGGCTCGGCAGCCTCCATCCGTCCGGCTCGGCAGCCTCCACCCGTCCGGCTCGGCAGCCTCCATCCATCAGGCTCTGCAGCCTCCACCCGTCCAGCTCGGTAGCCTCCCGCCTGGATCGTCAGCCTCCACTCGTCCGTCTCGGCAGGCTCCATCCGTCCGGCTCGACAGCCTCCACCCGTCTAGTCCGCGTGTGTCCGATGGGATATCGAGAACTAACTTTGTTAGGCCACAGCCGGACAGGAGGAGCCAAACAAGAGGAGCCGCATGAGGGGAGCCGGACAGGTGGAGGCTGCCGAGCCGGACGGGTGGAGGCTGCCGAGCCAAACGGGTGGAGGCTGCCAAGCCGGACGGGTGGAGGCTGCCGAGCCGGACGGATGGAGGCTGCCGAGCCGGACGGGTGGAGGTTGCCAGGCCGGATGGGAGGCTTCTGAGCCGGGCGGCTCCCCCCGTGCGGCTCCTCCTGTCCGGCTGTGGCCTGACAAAGTCAGTTCTCGACGTCCCATCGGACATACGCGGACCAGACGGCCTTATCTCGTGGCAGTGTGCTACTGGCGAGCAGGAGCACATTGTACGCGCGTCATGTAGTGCTCTCTATAGTGTAACCTGCCCCCTGGGTACTGATTTATAAAGTACACCTGGGGATAGACATAGCTTAGTCCAGAAGCTACATGTGGCTTGACTTGTAAGCTACCCAAGGTAGCTTACACCTCAAGCTGCTTGGGATGTAAGCTACCCACTATGGCTTACATCCCAAGCTATCCATCCATGCCTATATAAAGGCCCCCTCTGACTCTCCCAAGGGGGCTAGCTTCCCTCACATCCTCTCATCCCCACTCTCATGTGCTCACACGTAAACACACATGAGGCAAGAAGCCTCATGGCTCTCCTCTCCTATACAGCTCCAGGAGCAACCATGTACCAGATATTCCACAGATATACTGATATGCAGGAGTAGGGGTATTATCTCTCAGGAGAGCCCCGAACCTAGGTAAACCAGCACGTGCTTTTCGCATACCTGTCCCGGATCTTCCACGACAGCCTTGCCCTCACCTCGATAAGCCACCCCATGGCATCTGCCGTCTTGCGTGACCCCCCGTGAGAAAACGACGACATGATACTTGCTTAGAATATCATGTAGTTTTATAATATCTTGCTGCATTCATGATTTGAAATGCTTTTGGTTGTCATTTTCATGCATTTTGTATCCATGGCATATCCATCTTGTGTTGGTCATATCTCTTAGATCGTAGCTCCGTTTGAGATGTTCCATATATGTAAATCGACTAGAATGACATGTATAATTGCACGGTATACTTTATTCTGCTGTTTAACAAATATAAAATATGGTCAGTTCAGATCTGGACAAATTTTGAAATTGACATATGGGGTCATTTCAGAAATACTATGAGTTGTTTCTGATCTCATTTAAGATGCCTAGATAGATAGTTTACTTATGCTTCACCTCTTGCCATGTAGAACAAGATTTAATATTGATGAGTACTAAACGGGAGTGAACTAAGTAATTCAAATATGGAGTTTCGACAATATGAAATCCGTTACATATTGAAGCTTCACATAATATGTAGAAGTTGATTGTTGTGCTTTGCCATGTCATGCATAACTTGCATCATATTTAGTTTGTGAATCATGTCATGCATATGTTGTGGTGTACCGTGTGTTAATTGTTGTTTACGGATTGCCTCTTCTCGATAGAGTTCCAAAAGCGTTCAGAGTGTGAGAGTTTGATCGACTACGTTGGTTTGTCTTCTTCATGGACTCGATCTTATTCCAAGCGGGATCTCAGGCAAGATGATCATTTCCCTGGATACCACTACTATCATTGCCATGCTAGTTGTATCGTCTTTCTATCACTATGTCTCGCTACCTATGACTTGGTTGTAAAGCCTCCCAAAATGCCATGATAAGCCTCTAACCCCTTCACATCCTAGCAAACCATTGTTTGGCTATGTAACCGCTTGCTCAGCCCTTTCATATAGCATTTCTTGTTGCATGTTGCTTTCCATGTGGCAGCATGGATACTTTTGTTATATCAAAATATTGTTGCTATTTAATTTAATGCACATATATACTTGGTAAAAGGTGGAAGGCTTGGCCTTTGCTTGGTGTTTTGTTCCACTTTTGCCGCCCTAGATACTTGTGTACCGGTGTTATGTTCCATACTGAGCACTCCTAACATGCTCGGGATTGTTATGGGGACCCCCTTGATTTTCGTTTTAGGATAAAGCTCGTCTGGTAAGGCCCAACTTTGGTACTATTTGCTTAATAACAACTAATAAAATATTCATAGGGCATGATCACCCCGTGGACAAATAATCACCCCCCCGGGGGCCAGTGCTACTCATGAGTGTTGGTCCAAACCGAGCGATGTCCGGCTCCCCCTGGCCACCCGTGGTTTCAGCCAACCCGACATCTAGCTCGTCTGGTAGTGCCCTGAGAATGAGATACGCGCGGCTCCTATCGAGATCTAGAGTACCGGACGACCTTGCTGGACTTGTTTTACCATTCTCGAATGTCTTGCATGAGAAATTCCGAAAATACTTTGGGCTATCTCGAGGTTGAGGTTTTCCAACGGAATTGCCTATGAAATCATGGGATTCGCGGTCGAGATTATTCCCATGGCGTGTGGTTAGTTTATGATGGATGAGTTGGAGCACCCGTGCAGGGTTAAATCTTTCGAAAAGCAATGCCCACGGTTATGTGGCAACTTGGAAACTTTGTTTAACACCCGGTCATAGCAAACTTGAAGTAAACTCAAATAAAATACACCAACTGTGTGCGTAACCGTGACTGTCTCTTCTCCTGAGTCCTTATCCAAGAGAGAGCACAGTGGGGTTATGTTTGACGCAAGTAGGTGTTTAGAATCACTTAGTTATCATTATTGTTTCACATCCGTTATGCATAGGCCATCATACTTTACTTTCTGTATTAGTAAGTTAGCCACTCAAACAAATGATTAGTGCTTGCTATAGCCTCACCACTTTACCCTATCCCACAAGCTTTGCTAGTCTTGATACCCTTGGAAATGAGATTGCTGAGTCCATGTGGCTCACATATTACTACAACAACAGTTGCAGTTACAGGTAATGTGATGCTTTGACATGAGAGCGATGTTTGTTTGAATTGGAGTTCATCTTCTTCATCATCATCGATATAAGATGGGTTCCATGCGGTAGCCTGGGATAGCAAGGATGGATGTCATTTTATCGTTTTGATTTTGTGTGTAGTCATGACCTGATCTTATGTATGATGATTGGATATGGTGTTGTATTGATGTGATCTTGATGTAGCTTGTGGCGAGTGTAAGCCAATTCCATATAATCATCTCTTCTGTACATGTACCTGTAATGATATTCGTTCTTGCGAAACGACGAGATGCGCTCCAATCCCTGTCAAGGCCCTCGAGCCAAAATAAGGATAGGGTTGCATCTTGAGCATTACAGAGGGGCAGCTAATTGTGGTTTCGGTAGAGGTGAAAATGCCCTGAACAAACCCCTCAAAGGATTGCTTTCCATAGTAACAAGTCACAGTAAATTTTAGCACGTAGTATAAGTTTTTCATTACTGATTTCCACTTACCAAGAGCGCTTCACTCCCCAGCAACAACACCAAAAAAGAGTTTTGATGACCCACAAGTATAGGGGATCAATCGTAATACTTTCTATAAGTAAGAGTGTTGAACCCAATGAGGAACAGAAGGAAATGATAAGCGGTTTTCAGCAAGGTAATGTTGGCAGGCATTGAAATTTTAAGTAGCAAGTAGTTTGATAGCAAGGCAATTTATAACGAGAAAGTAACGGTAACAATAGGTAAGGTGTAGGAAGGTATCCCAATCCTTTTGTGGAAAAGGACAGGCCAAAATTATCTCTTATGAGGAGCAAAGTGTTCTTGCGGGTACACGGGAATTTCATCTAGTTATTCTCATCATGTTGGTTTGATTCGTGTTCTCTACTTTGATAATTTGATATGTGGGTGTTCCGGTGCTAAGGTGTTGTTCTTACTTGAACTAAAAACCTTCTTAAGATTAACCCACTTGCAAGCATCACAACTAGAGAAAAGTATTAAGACAAAGTCTAACCATAGCATTAAACATGTGGACCCAAATCAGCGCCTTACAAAGTAGCGCATAAGCTAGGGTTTAAGCTTCTGTCACTCTAGCAACCCATCATCTAACAAATACTCCAAAATGCATTCCCTTAGGCCCAAGGATGGTGAGGTGTCATGTAGTCGACATTCACATGACACAACTAAGGGAATCACAACATACATATCATCAAAATATCGAACACATATCAAATTCACATGATTACTTGCAACATGGCTTTTCCCGTGACCTCAAGAACAAAGGTAACTACTCACAAATAATATGCATGCTCAAGATAAGAGGTGTATTGAATAGCATAATGGATCTAAACATATAATCTTCCACCAAATAAACCATATAGTAATCAACTACACAAGGTAATCAACACTACTAGTCACCCACATGTACCAATTTGAGGTTCTGATACAAAGATTGAACACAAGAGATGAACTAGGGTTTGAGAGGAGATGGTGTTGTTGAAGACATGGATGAAGAATGGCCTCCCCAAGATGATAGGGTTGTTGGTGATGATGATGGTTTTGATTTCCCCCTCCGAGAGGGAAGTTCCCCTGGCAGAATCGCTCTATCGGAGGGCAAAAGTGCTCCTGCCCAAGTTCCGCCTTGAGGCGGTGGCGCTCCGTCCCTATAAGTGCATCTAGTGCCCCTTAGTGATTTTGGTGTATTGAAGACTTATAGGTTAAGGAACTAATGTGTTTGTGAGTGTACACAGGCTCTATAAGTCGATGAGGAGTTTGATATATTTGGAGATTACCGACCCCTAAAAATGTATTTCTTCAACTAAAGACTTTCGTTAAGACTTTGCTGAAGACTTTGGTATTCCCTGAAGACTTTGAAAATGAAGAAGTTGGTGTGACCTTGAAGATATGAAAGAGGACTATGAAGCGTGAAGACTTTTGTTTTCGTAGTTTCATTTCCTTTCTTTGAGTCATAGGAAACACCGTACTGTTAAAGGGGGCCGAGGTAATACTAAGGAAAATTTCCAACTGATGCTCAACTCCAAAAGCCTTAACCTATCCAATCCTTCGAGTGAAGCCTTTGGGAATCTCTTGTAGTTCAGTCAAGTTCTTTAGTGACAGAGACGATGTTCTTCTGGTCTCTGATGAAATTGATCTGACTGAGGAGTTAGGATTTCGCCAGTGTGCCTACAAGTGAGGAACTTCATAAGCCTGAGGACTTTCATAGTTCGAAATTCCGACCGTTGCTATGCTTAGCGCCAGCTGTCCCCAATCATCTTATCCACATAACGGTCATATCATTAGGGGCATTTATGTCTTATCATGTCAGGTTGCACCCTGGATATAAATAGCCACCCCCACAACCACTAGTTGGTTGGCTGCTCCGAGACAAAACTGACACTTGTCATTTGAGAGCAACCCATCCTCCGAGGACTTTGAGAGAAAATCATCAGTGAGGAAAACCCAAATCCAAACCACCAAACCCAAAGTGATTGAGCATCACTGAAGAGATTGTTCCTGTGTAGAACCGATGCTTGTTACCTTTGAGGACTGTGTATCCTCCAAACGGTTCGGCGTCATGGTCTAGTGTATCCTATAGTCAATTGGGGATCACGAAGTGACCTTGGTCTAGAGCATCCAATAGTAAATTGTGGATCGTCGGGTGACCAGTTTGTGCGGGTTTTGGAAGTCTACCCTGAAGACTTAGCACGAGTGTTGGGCGAGGACTTTGTGACCTTATATCAAGGAGAATACGGTAAGGACTGTGTGTCCTGGGACAGTGTGTCCTCTGGTTTAAATACCAGGCCGCTCCAAACCAGACGTACGACTGTCACAGCAGTTGGAACTGGGTCATCAAATCATTGTCTTCATCGAGCTACCTGGTTCTATTTCCTCAACCCTCTATTCCTTGTACACTTGTTAATGCAATTGAGCGTTACTGTTTGAAGAATTTGACTGAAGACATTCACAATTTGCTCATCTCAAATTCTTCAAGTTACCTTGTTCCTCACCTGCTTATCCTGTATCATACTACTTGTAATATGTGCATGCTTTATTTCATCATGATGATTATGATGTCACAGTGTTTCTCATGCACTTGAATACTTATTCCACTGCTAGTTATTCATCACATTTCAAATTCCTCAAGTTGAAATTCCTCAAGTGATGAATTTGTAAAAATCGCCTATTCACCCCCCCCTCTAGTCGATATAGCACACTTTCAGTCCTGAAAGTCCTCTCTTTAATTTGTTAGGTTTTATGGGATTTTATACCAAAGGATGGGCTCCGGAGGTGGGCCTGGGTGCCCACCCTCCACCTGGGCGCAGTTAGGGGGCCTGGCGCGCCCTGGTGGAGGGTGGCCACCTGGTGGCCCCCTCCGGTAGTTTTCAGCTTCAGTATTTTGTATTTAAAGCATAAAAAATCTCCGTAAATTTTTAGCTTCATTGGAGTTGTGTGGAATATGTATCTCTGGCATGCTTTTTTAGGGTGCTGAATTCCAGTTGTCGGCATTCTCCCCCTTGATGTAAACCTTGCAAATTGTGAGACAAAAGGCATTCGAATTACTCCCAGGGCATTATTATGCATAAAAAATTATAAATAGTAGTAGTAAAACATGATGCAAAAGGGACGTATCAATTTCCTCCAACATTTGGCAATTGTTTGACTTGCGAACCATTAGATTCATCAAACTTCACATCTACCGTCTCTTCAACTTTTCGAGTGAAATTTTTGTAGAGACGGTAAGTGTGAGAGTTTGATCCATAACCGATGACGAAACCCTCATGAGATTTAGGAGCAAATTTAGAACAACAATGCTTATCAAGAATGTAACACTTGGAGTCGAATACCCGAAAGTGTCCAACTTAGGGCTTGTTACCGGTGAGTAACTCATATGTCGTTTTACCGAGAATCTTATGAAGGTAGAGTCGGTTCGTAGCATGACAAGCTGTTTCCATGGCTTCCGCCCAAAAGTGTCTTGGCATCTTGTATTCGTCAAACATCATTCTAGCCATCTCTATAAGAGTCTGGTTCTTCCTCTCAACGACTCCATTTTGTTGATGTGTGTAAGTAGCCAAGAACTCATCCGAAATCCCTTCTTTGTGAAGAAAGGTGTCCCCATTGGTGTTCTTGAACTCTGATCCATTGTCGCTTCGAACTTTCTTGATCTTCACTTCAAATTGATTTTGAGCCTTGCGAGCGAAGTTCTTGAAGATCTTTTGCACCTATGACTTGTCATCAAGAAATAATACCCACATAAATATGGAAAATCATCAACTATACCTAGACGAAAGGAATTTCCACCAAGGCTCTTGTAAGCATTGGGACCGAAAAGATCCATATGAAGCAACTCGAGTTGTCTCCTAGTAGTCATGATGTTCTTTACGGGATGACTTCCACCTACTTGCTTTTCATCTTGACAAGCACTACAAAGTCTATCTTTGTCAAAGATAACATATTTAACACCAAGTATATGATCACCCTTGATGCGCTTGTCTAGATTACGCATACCAACATGTCCTAGCCTTTTATGCCAAAGCCAACCTTTAGAAGATTTTACAATAAGACAAGTATTAGGTTTGGATCTCTTAGTGAAATCAACAATGTATAGATCTCCTCTTCAGAAACAGGTAAACACCATGCTATGATTATCTTCTCAAATCACTTGACAGTCAACTTTAGTAAATAGCACATTGAAACTGAAGTCGGTTAGCCTAGATACGGAAAGGAGATTGTAACCAAGAGATTCAACAAGCATGACGTTTTGAATGGAACTATCATAAGATATTGCCACCTTACCACCATCGAGTACCTTACCCTTGGAGTTGTCTCCAAAAGTCACATACCTCTAGGGTGCATGGTTTGTTGTGATGTCTTGAAACATCTCTCTATCTACGGTCATGTGATCGGTGAATCCACTATCGAGAATCCACATTTTTCCTCCGGACATGTAATCCTTGAGGTTTTCCATGAGACTTAGATTCTTCATAGTATTCTCATACTCGATGCCAATCAATTCATCTTCATCATAGTAGCCATGTTCCACATTGTCATCACCAAACGGGGTATCCTCGTCATAAGAGAAAATAGATTCATTAGAGTTGTGATCATGACAATGTTCAAGATTATGAATGTGAGTGGCTTCAACAATGATGTTGTTGATAGTTATGACATCTCCTTTAGCACGCATGAGGTCTCTAAGCTCAAATAGATAATCGTCAAAAATTAGGATCACTATGCTTCATTTTGTGAAAAGCAATAGTTTATGGAGAATGACATCAATATTTTACAAGGATTAATTTGGATATCTATTCTCTAAATAACTCCACAAAGTACAAACACACTCAAAGTTTATCCTTTGATCAAACACAATTCTAGGCAATCCTCTATTGATCAGATTAAGAGTTCTAAGATTACGAAGCTTGCCAATTTGTTCTTCATGTGAAGGATCAATGGGAGGCACATAAGGGATCTTAACATATTTGCTCAAATGGAATTCATTGAATAGCTTAAGCATCTCATATTTCCATTGACTATAGTATTCCCCATCGAGAATGGGCACGCTAGAAATAAGACCCCCAAACTAGACACATCCATCTTCCTCCAATGGTGATAAAACCAAATCTATGGAGACCAATGCTCTGATACCAATTGTTGGATCGAGAAGGGATGCCTAAAGGGGGTGAATAGACTACTTGACAAATTAAAAACCTAACAATTTTCCCTATTTTAATGGTTGGCAGATTTTAGCAATTCTAACAAGTCTAGTGCACCCTACACCAGCTAGTCAACAAGTATAGCAGTGGAAAGTAAAGACAAGCATGTGTAAGAAGGAGTAGAGGTAGGAAGATCAAACGCAATTGGAGACACGAAGATTTTTCCCGTGGTTACGATCGGTGGTGTTATCGTACGTCCACGTTGATGGAGACTTCAACCCATGGAGGGTACCAGCCTCGAAAGTCCACGGAGGGCTCCAACCGTAAGGGTCCACAAAGTAGCTACCTCGTCTATTCCATCATGGCTTCCATCCATGAAGAACTAGCCTCACTATGGGTAGATCTTCATGAAGAATGCAATCTCCTTCCCCGTACAAACTTCTTGGTTCAACTCCACAATACGAAGAAGCAGGCTCCCAAGCGACACCTAACCAATCTAGGAGACACCACTATCCAAAAGATAATAGATGTGGTAACAATGATGAACTCCTTGCTCTTGTGCTTCAAAAGATAGTCTCCTAAACACACAATCACTCTCTCACATATTTGGCTGGGTAGAAGAGGTTGATTGGGTGGAACGCAACTTGGGGAGGCTAGAACTCAAGATTCATATGGTTGGAGTGGAAGATCTTGATCTCAACACATGAGTAGGTGGCTCTCTCTCTCGGAGAAATGGATGGGGCAAGTGTAGGTATGTTCTGATGCTTCCTCTACAAGTGAGAGGAGGTGGAGGGGTATATATAGACATCTCCAAAAATCGAACCTTTACAACATTATTGCCCAACTCGGTGAAACCGATCCAAAAACTTGGTTGCACCGACTAGTGCAAAGTGTGGCAACTTTCGACTTCTCGGTGAGACCCATATATAAATCTCAGTGGCACCGATATGGATGACCTAGGAAGATTCCAAATCTCGGCCCGACCGATTCTCAAAACTCGGAAATTCCGATTCTTGAAAATGGATAACCAGAAAGTTGGTCACTGGTTTCGGTTGCACCGAATGAAAACTTGGTGGCACCGAGAACTTAGGGTTTGGCATGGGATCCGTCTAGGGTAAAACTCGGTGGGGCCGATTCTAAAAAGTTGATGGCATCGATTTTAGTGGTAGGGTTTGGAAAAATATTTTGTGGGAGAATTTCATGTGTATTTTTTGGTGGCTAATCTCTAAGCACTTGAGCAACCAGATCATCATAGACACCTCATCCCCTTTTAATAGTATTGGCTTTCCTATGGACTCAAAAGTGATTTCTCACGAATTTAAAATGTAGAGTCTTTATGCTTGATGTTTTTTCCAATCCTATTCCTTTTCTTCTTCTCCTTTCCTTGGGGATTCTCCACACATTCAATGGCCAATCTTCTGTGTGGACTTCATCTGAAATAAACTGGATAAAACTATTAGTCCAAGAGACAATTTATGTTGTCATGAATTATCAAAACCTCCAAGGGAGCATATGTGCTTTCATACACGAACATGCATACATAAACCAGCAATGTAGGTGTCAATCATAATGTGTGTAGACGAGTCATAGCAAGCTACACGGGCTCCATTACACCACGTGACATTTCCCCGTAGGGATAGACATAATAGCAAAGAAGGATACATGTCGGTCAATCAATGTGTCCGAAGCAGTAGCGAGCTATCATGACTCGATGGAAGCACGAAGAGGCATTTCAGAAAGCTACCATAGGCACACAACTAGGTGTCGAATCCCACACATACAATGCATTTCAAAACATACACGCAATATGCACGATATGTGTAGATACACCATGGCATCACAACACAACTCTATGACTCAAAGTATTTATTAAAGACTCATGGAGCATTTGGATCCCTCGCCACTTTACCTTGCTAGGCAATGCTAACCTTGCCGACAAAGGAGATCCAAATAGGCTCGCTAGCTCAACCGTAGAAAAAGCTGGAAACTGTGGGCAATGTGGTAAGCTCGCCTAGGAACCAAATCGCCATTCGTAAGAGACAACATAGTGTGATATTACAAACAGAGGTCACATGACCCAACACTCAAGTCATACAAGCAACAAGCGGAAGCATAACATGTTTGGGCATAGAAATCTATTAAATGTGGCTGAAGGAACCTGAAAATCTACAACGACCCTCCCAAAGGATTGAAACCCCTGTCTCGGATTCCCAAGCTAATCTGGTCAACATCGAACACGTTGCTAGTGAGGAAAAAGTCTCCTTTGCGAAAACATAAATTAAGCAAGCGTGAGTACAAAGGTACCCAGCAAGACTTACATGAGAACTATCTATATATGCATCATTATCCACAAAGCGGGTTGTGGAGTTTATTGCAGCAAGCCAGCTTTGACTCTTGAATTACTTGTACTATGACTCTAAGTACTTTCTTTGAGGTGAGAGAGCGCACACAAGTCCACATATTCCCAACATCAATACACCACTATGGATCCTCTCCCGTCTTCCTATGAGAAGGTCATCCATAGCACTCACACTTATCTTGCGCATTTTAAAGTATCCATTTCAAGTTGTGTATGCACGATATAAGCATTCCAAGTAGTCCATATCCGTGGAGGTGACTATTCGAATATATGAATTAACCCTGCAGGGGTATACCTCTTCACACACGCTCTCACCACTTAAAACCATCTACATGTCCTGTATCGCGGCAACCTTCAAGTGGAAGCCTGGCGAGGGTGTCGGCCACGACCGTTAACTTACAATGACTCACTCCCAAGGTAGTCGTCTATTTGATTTGGAACCCATAATGGAAGTTTGGACAAGGTTTCCAATATGACCTCAAACGATGTGAGCAGGTCCCAAGCCGGTCCCGACTGGTCTGTTCATCCATTTCGCAGGCCATTCCACAATCTATCACATTTTGAACTACTGCGACTCGTGGGCACAGAACAAGGTATGTTAATAGGCTGAGAGGGGTCGAGTTACTGGAACCCATTGTGCGGTAGTATGTTGTCTTGGAACATAAACACAAGATCATAGGTCCTAAGAGCGGTTTCAATGAGACAACCCACCATGTACTCCTATATGGCCTGCCATCGCTACCTTTAGCAAATCAGATTCACACACTTAGCATCCACACCGTAGGACATGATCACAAGCATTCCAATCCATCGTCCAGATGGATCAGACCCGACATGATTCTAAGCATAGAAAGCACAACAAGTTAGCATGGATGAGTAGTCAAAACAAGGCTCAAGCAGTTGCTATTCATGCAAAGAGGTTTCAACTATTTACTATGGCAAAAACAGGTCATGCGGAGGAATGGGTTCAACTACCTAAACATGTAACAATTGAATCATCGTTGTCCTAATGCAGTAAAAGAGGGCAAGAGCGAGAGAGAGTGGGATTGTATCGGAATGCTAAAGGGGTTTTGCTTGCCTGGCACTTCTGAAGTTAATCTGATCTTCATCAGTGACATCGATCTCAATGTCAGAAAACATCTACCGAGAGGGAACAAACACCGGCAAATAGAAAAGGGAACAAAATTTAATTCATAGAAATGCAACATTATGATGCATGATCATGACATGGCAAGATGTTGTTGATTGAGCTAATGCAACTAGTGACAATTTAAGTGATGTTGGTTTTAATGCAAGGGTCAAATTCAAAGTCCCTAAAAGACATTTCAAATGTCATTTATTCAAATTGTCATATACAAGAACTTTAAGTTGTTCAAGCATGCATCAAAATGGTACATATGGATTCTTTGGAATTTTTTTATCATCTTTCATATATAATTTTTTTCATCCGAGTTATAGATTATTTTATAATTTTAAAAAAAAATTCTTGAACTAATAAACCATTTATGATTTATTTTAAAACCAAAAAAGTATTACTGCATCATCAACACGTCAGCACAACATCAGCTCGTCAACCGGGGCGGTTCAGGTCAAACCTGACGATTCGATCCCACACGTTAGTGACACACGGCTAAACCGAATTAGTTATTTAAACTAATAAATGACCAGAGGTTAATTAGCAAGTTGGGCCCGAAGTCCATGGGTCAGGCGGTTAGTTAGTGGCGTCATTAGCCACTAATGGCATCGCCATGCCAGCAGTTCCCCGAGTTGGCCGGCTGCGACCAAATCTATGGTGGACGTTTGCTGGAGTTGCTCGCGACGGCGTTATAGGCATCCATTTGACACGCGCTTTGCGGCTATGGATAGCTGATGCTTGCGCACTTCAATAGGATGCCGCGGGGTTGCCGGAGCTGACGGCGGCATGCATGTTACTGGTGGCCGAAGCACGGGCTAGCACGGGCACAACTCATAGTTGAGCGAACCGAGCGGTTAGGAGGCACCTATGGGACTACAGGAGCTCGAACATGTGCTCGGTTGAGCCTGGGAAGCTTGCTATTGATGACGAACTCAACAGCGGTCACATGGAGCTCTCGTCCATGGCAGGGATACGGCCACGACAAGAAATCGGGCATGAGGAGTGAGGGAAATTGAACGCACGCTCACATGGGTCTTTTTGCATTCACAAACAGCTCGGGGATGGTCGGACGAATGGAGATTGAGCGACGGCAGCCGAAGGATCCCGAGGTTGAAGACGACCCCATGGCGGCGACGCAGGGCTGAAAGCACATTTGCTCCCTTGGTGGTTTTGGTAATTCATAACAACATATAAGTCACTGAACTAATGTTTCCACCAAGTATGTTTCAGGAAAAATTTGATGATGGGTTGGCAAAGAGATTGTGGAATACCCCAAGATGCAAAGAAATGGATTGGCTAAGCTTCAAGCAAGAGGACTCTACATTTTATATTTGTGAGAAATCACTTTGAGTCCATAGGAAAGCCAATACTATTAAAAGAGGGTAAGGTTTTGTTGGTGCACAAAACGCTCATACGTGCACAAGTGAGAGTCACCAAAGACACCCACAAACTCTCCCACCAAAGTCTGTCCAAAGCCAAATACTCAAAATCGGTGGAACCAGCATTCTACATTCGGTGCCACCGATTCCAAACCCTAGTCAAACTCAGCCAAACCCTAGCTTTTCGGTATAGCCGATACCGCATTTGGTGCCACCGAGTTGGGCTGCCAACTTTCTGTTACGCAAGTTCACAGTTTCGGTCCCTCTGAGATTGTCAAACCAGTGTCACCAAGATTGGGAATTCTGACCGTTGATCACCTTATCGATGCAACCGAGATTCCTATATCGGTCCCACCGAGATTCAAAATTTGCCACCTTTTGTTCACTTCGATACCATCGAGATTACCACATCGGTGTCACCGAGGCTGACTTATTGTGTGTAATAGTTGGATTTTTAGGGATGCCTATATATACCCCTTCACCACCACCTACTCGAAAGAGAAACACTCAGAACCATTCCATACCTATCCTATCAGTTTTCTGAGAGAGAACCACCTACCCTTGTGTTGAGATCAAGATCTTCCACTCCAACCATATGGATCTTGATTTCTAGCCTCCCCAAGTTGCTTTCCACCAATCCCATCTCTTCTACCAAGCCATATCTATAAGAGAGTGATTGTGTGTTGAGGAGTCTATCATCTTGAAGCACAAGAGCAAGGAGTTCATCGACATTACCGAGCCTATTACCTTTTGGAGGGTGGTGCCTCCTAGATTGGTTAGGTGTCGCTTGGGAGGCTCCTACTTCGTGTTGTGAAGTGAACCAAGAAGTTTGTAAGGGCAAGGAGATCGCCTACTTCGTGAAGATCTACCCCGAGTAAGGCTAGTCTCCGTGGACGTAGGCCGTCATGGTATAGTCAAGGTTGCTTCTTCGTGGAACCCTCCGTGGGTAGAGCCCTCCGTGGACTGTCGCGACTGTTACCCTCCGTGGGTTGAAGATTCCATGAACGTGGATGTACGATAGCGCCACCTATCGAAACCACGGGAACAATCATCGTGTCACCAATTGTGTTTGCTTTTCTTACCCTCTCTTTACTTACAGGTGCAATGTCTTTACTTTCCGCTGCTACACTCTTAGACATGAATATACTATGAATGCTAAAATCTGCCAAGAAATAAAATTGGGAAAAATAGATTTTATTTGGTCATGTAGTCTAATCACCCCCCCCCCCTTGGCACTTTTTCGATCCTACAAGGGCTCCCGACGATGCTTGGCTCGACGGAGATGAATAGGGGTGATGGAGGAGCTTTTGGACAGCACGGGGGAGGGAGAGAGGCGCGGTGGCTACGACGTTTACGGCGGCGAGCTTGCGACAGAAGCGGTCATGGCGATGGGCACGGGAGGGAGAGGGCTGGGGCGAATAGAGAGGAGGAGCACTCGATCCACACGGCTTCGTCATCCTTATCCCCGCTCGGTGGGGGCCTACGGGAAGCAGGAGCTGGCCATGGCGCGCACTCGCCACATGCTCGTCTTCCTGGCGCGAGCTAGGAGACGACTTACAGCGCCAGGTGGACTGGGCTGGCTGGTGGAGTTGGGCCAGGCAAGTCCTTTTCCGTTTTGTTCTGTTTTCTTTTATTTAAAACTTTGCCACTGTTTTATAAATTCAAAACATAATCGAAACATTGCCAAACTTCACTGAGTACTTTTATGTTACATTTCTCGACTTTTCCAAACAAACAAAAAATATCTTAGAGGCATTTGAATTTACATTCTACTTGTATGAATATAAATCGAATTCAAATACAATATGATTTAAATTCAAATGCCCAAAACAATTCCTTCTAAATGTGCATAAATTTTGGTTGAACCAATACCTATTGCCAAAATTGTCAAAACACTTCCAGGGTTCTATGCCATTTTATTTAAAATTTTGAGCCTTTCACTTTCTTCAATTAAAATTCCAAGAATTTTAAATATGACACATGATACTCTCAAATGCAACTGATATAATTATTGCAAACAATAATCTAGGGCAGTGACAGTTCGGTTCTTGTGAGTCGCGACCTAGTTAAAGAAATATAATCGGTCTACCACTGGTTTTCCTTTGTTTGGTTTGTTTTTGCCCTTTTTTCTCCGTTTCTTTCTTTGTTTTCAATAGCTTTCTTCTTTCTTTTCTTTGTTTTTTTCATTTTCACTAGCTTTTTTATTTTCATTTTTTTTCTTCATTTTCTTTGGTTTTGTTTGTTTTCTCATTTTTCATTGGTTTTCTTTTGTTTCCTCTCGGTTTTTCATTGTTTTTCTATATACGTTTTAGTATATATCTAGTACATTTTCAAAATACATGTTTAATAATTTTTAAATACAAGATTAATATTTTTTGAAGACATGGTCAATATTTTTTTCTATACATATTTAATAATGTTGAATGATTAATTAACATTTTTCGAATATCATATTAACATTTTTTGAACACGCGGTCATCATTTAACTTCATTTTCCAAATTATTGATTAAAATTTCAAAATACAAGCTTTACATTTAGAATACATTATCTACATTTTTTGTATACACATTTAACATTTTTTCAAATGCTTGATTAATATTTCTCAAATATAAGTTTAACATTTTATGTTTATATGGTCAACATCTTTTCTATACACATTTAACATTTTCGCACTATGCATTTAACATTTTTCAAATGCTTAGTTAACAATTTTTTCAAATATTTATATGTAAAGTGTTTTTTAATAATATATTTATTTAGAATGTTAGAGAGCTCCCTCCATCACAAAATAAGTGTGCTATAGTACAAAGTTGAACTAAGCTTGGAACATTTATTTTGAGACGAAAGAAATATTAAGTAATAATATATAAAGTGAAAAACGTAAACAAATTACGAGGATGTGCCCCCTCGCACCTGGACCCGACCATCTGCTGCCTCCTTCAGGCGAGTCTTCTATCAGATTTGTTATAAGCGAGGTATAGCCGCGCTCCCCGTAGGTCGCTACAAGCGACACATAGTCTGGCCCAACAGTATAGCATAGTTCAGACGCTGAAACAAATTTACTTCCTCTTCAAAAACAAAAGTGTTTTTTTATGAAAAATACATTACCGAAGTTTTATTTATTGCTCCCGGAGGGGGTGGGGGAGCATAGTGTTTTGCCAGATACTACTTGCCATAGAGAAGAAGCTGCTACCTGTTATTATATTATTGTTGTTTGATTTGAAGGAAATAGAAGCCATTGCTAGTTGTATTCCGTTGGAGCTCCCGTTGCAGACACCGAGCCCGCACAAGTAGATCGTGGCATCGCGGAGCGCGACGTTCCAGGTTGTCTCGTCGCCGCAGCTGCGGTCATGCGCCGTGCACGGTTTTCTAGCAGCCACTTGCTGCTGCGAGTGTGTGTCCGACTGAAACTGAAAGGTCGAAATGGTTCCCGAAGCTGTATTGCAGATATTTTCCGATCAAAACAAAAAATCAGGTCGACAACGCACACGTCGGCCTCGTGCTCGCGGGAGAAAACTTTGGCAACGCGTTTTGCGCCCCGGTGCTGCGACGTGATGCCACGCCCGCGGCCGGTTAGAAAAAGGCAGGCCGCGTGCACCACGAGCCCGATCCAGCACCGTGTGGTGCTCCTCGCTTTATTTTAGTCCTCCTGCCTGCCATGCCTAGGAGTCCAACACGGCGAGTGGCACTAGACCACTGGTTTGTGCTTGGGAGTAGACCATTGTGTTGCTTCGAGTAGGCTGGGGCTGGGCGCTACTTGCGCGAGATCAGATCCAACCGTGCGATGTCGATCTACAAAAAACTTGGATGATCTTTTCCGGTGCTTCTGTGCGTAGTTGAACCATCGTGTTTTGGGCCTGGTCTATGTTTGCCAGCGGAACGATCGAGATGACAGCGCAGTATGCATGCGTGGCCATGCAGAATGGCGGGCGGCATGGGATGTTGATCGTAACTGCTTTGTTCAGACGCACGCATCATGCTACACGCAGATGAACCGCATTAGAACATCTACATCCACTGGTAGAACTTCCATGCATTGCTGTGGACTATAATACACATAAATGCTCGTGCATTGCTACGTGCTATAATACATATAAAAGAATAAAACAAATAATTATGGTTGTCTTCAAAAACGAAGCTAATTTCTCTTTCATACATTTGGGGTGTTTCGAACATCAAACGGACTTCCAGCGGGCTCCCCAAAATGCATCTGTCTGGACATTCCGGGTTTCCCCAAGTTCAACCCATATTTGGGGGAGAAATGTGATTGTTCGGACTATTCATTATGTTATCTCCAACACGCGGTCACAACACGAAAAACTCACCTCACAACACACTCTTCCCTTTAACTAGAGGTCCCTCCCTTCCTGCTTAACTTCCTATCGTAGCGAGACATTTTTCGCTAGAGACCTCTTCTTTGAAAAACGGATGACATCCACCTCACCTTCGTCATGGTGCCCTGCTCTCCATCGCAATGTACTTCCGTATGGACCACCAGGGAGGAGTCCCTCGTTGACGGCCCCGCTCTCCGTCCTGATCCCCTTCAATCGAGTTCGTGTTGATCCCTATTCGTCATCAAGGGGGACAATGCATGTGCCGCCCTAGATGCTCCTCCATCGTTGATGTCTGTATTTTGCTCATTTGGTGCCTCTCATCAGCAAGCTGGACCCACAACCTAGATCCCACGATGACAAACTATTACTCGTTGTCCCAACGTTTTTTATATGACATCAACTTTATTAAATGACTAGTATTTAATTTCTGATTTCTTTCATCATATTAATTTCAGAAAATAAATAGTTTACATGTGTAGATTGATTCAAGTATAAGCTACTCTTATCAAATGGCCATAAACATTCCAGATTTCTATGGCTCAGTGAAGTAAAATTCGATTCAGCCAAATGCAACATGTGTAGCAAACCCGTCACGTTAGGTAGGTTGTATGTTTTCCTCTCATCCCTAGCGACTGGAACCCTGCCGCCGCCAGGAGAGTATAATCTTCAAGCGCCGTCGGAGGACGGCTTCCCTCCGCCGGCGATCTCGATCGTTGGTGGCGAGGGAGGTCGTCGGATTCACGTGTGTGGATCGTTCTTATTCCTCGTAGTCTACTTTTTTAGGTTGTTCATCATCTCGGCTTTGGCATCGACGATGGCATCGCTGAATAAAGATTCTTTGGATCCTTCCATGCCAAGGCCATCAGTCCTATGGTTGGGGATGGATTTGAAAACCAGTATGTTCAAGCAAGAATTGCGTGACGAGGGGGGCATCTTCGTGGTGGACCTGTGCCCTCGGGCTCCGCCGTTACTACGTTTTTTGCTCCAACGTCGGTGCGGCGCTTGCGAGGTAGTTCAGGAGCGGATGCAGATTGTGGTCTGCATTGACGACATCTGGAAGACGGAATGTGTGTTGGCTTCGTGGTTCGTGGATGGCAAGTATGGTTTCGTCCTTCAGAGTCTTAGTCCTCATGGCGTGTCAGATCTAGAGTTCGATTGTGTGTCCGACGTGTTGCCCTCGTATGATTCGTTCAACAGCAAGGGCTTCACTATTGGTGAGCCCCCTTGAAGGTCCGCAAAGCTGCATATCAAAGATGGAGCCACATCGAGCTCGGGTGAGAAGGTGATTCGTCATTCTTTTCTCCGGTGGCTGTTGTGGTGGTGTAGGAGGCAGATGATGTGCGTTAGTGTCAAACTCAGAGATGTTCTACTATCTTTTCAGTTTTGTCATGTCGGTCTTTACATGACTTGTACATTTTTTTAACGGCTGACCGACTTGACTTGTACTTTAATCTTTATGATATGAATAGACAGCGTATTACCATGTAAAAAAAATGCAACATCTGTACCACTAATGCCTTTGAAGACTGGGATCTGCTTGGGCAGCCACATGTGTGGCATGCAAGGGAAGGAAAAGAAGTGGGCAAACAAAATATTTATTGCCAAAAACCGGTTGTAGAAAATCGTAATCAGGAGATGGAGGAAAGTCTTGATTAGGTTATGAATTTTGCAAGGAAAACATAGGAAGAGGAGAGATCTTTCTGTTGACGTGTGTGTATGATCCTATTGGAAGTTGTGGTTTTTTCTGGGAAGATGGGAGGGATCAAACGGGCGATGATGCTATCGTTCGATCGTAGAGTCTGTCGTCAAACCTTTTTTTTTTTTGGAGGGGTGACCCACGAGGGAGAAAACCGGTAGGTAAATTTGCGGAAGAGATAATAAACTCCATTTGAGCTAAATTATAGAGTAAACCTGGTCAAAACAAACAAGTACTAGACCACTGGAGACGTCCTCTGACTTTAGACTCCATCGGCAGGCAATCTTCTTAAGCACGAGACATGCCAACTATCAATAATTAACGGCTTGCGAAGAAATAATATGCCTAGCACATATGACCGTACATTACAATGACAAAAAAAAACATTATCACTCGTTTCATTAAACCACCGTAACAACAGAAGTTATAAAACAACCAAAACAATTTATACAGATGAAGATTTATATATTCATTAATTAAATATGTAAAAGCCAAAGTTGAGGTTCTCTTTGTACCATGAAATAATTCCTTATAAAACAATTATCTATTGTACTAATTTCAGAGCTAAAGTTGAGTGTACAAATATATTGCCAGAAAACAGTGAAATAGCGGATAGATGGAGGAGCACATCTGCAAAATCACCTCTAATGCATGTTTGTCAGAAAATAGGAACGACTTTAATACAAATGATGCAAACCTTATGGCAAATTTTATTACAATATTTTCTCGATTTGAGGACCCCACGTTATACAGATTCACCAATGCACTTTTCCTAGCTATTCCAGGACATAAAGATACAAGAGCACCACCAACAATATTGAACTCTTGCTCCGGTTTCAGTCTGCTCAAGATCTCATATGTCCATACATTAGTAGAAAATAGGGACTTGGTTCTCGTCAGATCAAAGCATTAGTTCTGGTCGTGTTACGAACCGGGACTACTGACAGCATCAGTCCTGATTCGAGAGGCTAGGATGCCGGCCGGGCCTCGGCAAGCATCAGTCCCGGTTCGGCTAGGACCTGTAGTCCCGGGTCCAGACACCAAACGGGACTAAAGGTGTTGCTGCCCATTAGTCCCGGTTGATGTCTGAAACCGGGACTAAAGGTGTGGCCATTAGTCCCGATTTTAGACACAAACCGAGACTAAAGTTTTGCTTATATACATATATATATATATACATATATATATATATACATATATATATATATACATATATATATATATATATATAGACACACACACCCTCTCCCAACTCCTCTGTTTTTTGGCCGTGGAAGGAAGGGAGGTGTGTGCTACTCTGTTCTCAGCTCCTATGCACATAAGGTGTTTGATAAAATTACCGAGCCACACTTAAGCTTTCTCCTCTCCAAGCTCGACCTTCAAGCTACATTTTCCCCAATATTTGTCTAGGTTTGGCGGTGCACCAACTACACAAGTGTTATAAAAGGTTAGCAACTTCATCCTTTCATCTTTCACTGCTAGTTTAGCTCATTTCAAATGCTCTAGAGTAGTGTGGTTTGTGGGTTTTAGTGGAGTAGTGTATGTGTGAATTTATTTGATTTAGATGCACAAATTGAGCTCAAGTTAACTTCTTACTTGTATTATTATTTGTTATTATATAGTGCCATAGTATTGGTAGACGCCCCCGTCGGCTCTCGTCTGGTCTATGATTTTGATGTGATATATTGTCTTTTATTACTATTTGTTTCATTTCAATGTTTATGAAAATTATGCCGACCAACTTGACATAGATGTCTTTACCTATGAGGTATGTGAACCGGAAATTCCAACCGACCCTATTGTCAAGAGGTTAAATTTAGTCGAAAAATAAAATAATTATTAGAAAGAAAAATTGAAAAGAGTTGAAGAAGAGAAGATGAAATTAGAGTTGCATGTTGTCGATGTCGTCGATGTACACAAGATCTAGATGGATGCAATGCACTTGAAGATTAGAAAGGTTAGAAAAAATATGTCATTGATAATAAGGCTTGGTATCATTATGATGTTGGATTAATTGTTACCTTAGTTGCGATTTTGATCGCATTTGTTGTTACATTTAAATGCTTTACATAGTTTTATGTTAGTTTCAATGTATATTTTAATTAGATGATCTAGAGAGTTGTATGTTGTTCTATGAGAACTATATGTATGAACTTTATGCATTTATTTTTTTAGTAATAACATTTGATGATATATTTGAAATGGTCAAGGATTTACAAGTAATCTTTGAAAAGGGTATTGGCGGACAATCTGTTTTTGTACACGAAGTGCATCAAGTTTTTGTCGTAACCTTCTAAACCTTTTAGTACATGCTATGTGGGTGATATTATGATACCATGTCAAGTTTCAACCTTTTCAGAGTTCATTTACAATGCTTTTCAAATTCAGGTCGTTTAGCTCAAAATAAATTATTAAATGCATGAAAAATAGCAAAAGAAGTCGAAAAAAGGTTGAAAATTGATGATGTGGCTTCGCATGATGCATATTGAGTGCACAAAAAGTCTAGAGTTGAAATATATTAAAAAATGAAATCCCTTTTGTGATAGATGAGTTTTGGTCCCAAACTCTCATACTTCGAAAGAGATTGTCCGGTTTGTATACGAAATGCGTCCAGTTTTTCTCGTAACCCTCTAAACCTTTAGCACATGCTATGTGGGTGAAATTATGATATCATGCCAAGTTTCAATCTTTTCAGAATTTATTTTAGTGCTTTTCAAATTCATGGTCGTTTAGCTCAAAATAAATCATTAAATGCATGAAAAATAACAAATGAAATCAGAAAAGGGTTGAAAATTGATGATGTGGCTTTGCATGGTGTGTATTGAATGCATAAAAAGTCTGAAGTTAAAATATGCTAAAAATGAAATCTCTTTATAATAGATGAGTTTTCATACGAAACCCTGATACTTCTAAAGAGATTGTCCAGTTTTGTACACGAAGTACATCTAGTTTTTGTCGTAACCCTCTAAACTTTTTAGCACATGCTGTGTGGGTGAAATTATGATACCATGCCAAGTTTTAACCTTTTCAGAGTTCATTCGTAGTGCTTTTCAACTTCATGGTCATTTAGCTCAAAAAAATTATTTAATGCATGAAAAATTGGAAATTAAGTTAGAAAATGGTTGAAAATTGATGACGTGGCTTTGAATAGTGCATATTAAACACACAAAAAGTCTGGAGTTAAATTATGTTAAAAAATGAAATCCCTTTGTAATAGTTGAGTTTTTCTCCCAAACCTTGATAATTCGAAAGAGATAGTCCAGTTTGTAGACGAAGTACACCCAGTTTTTGCCGTAACCCTCTAAACTTTTTAGCACATGCTATGTGGGTGAAATTATGATAGCATGCCAAGTTTCAACCTTTTAAGAATTCATTTGTAGTGTTTTTCAACTTCAGGGTCATTTAGCTCAAAAAATCATTTAATGCATGAAAAATAGGAAATACTAATTACTTAATAGAAAAGAAAATATAACATTTGTTGGGAGACGTAGTAGTAAATCAAAAAAATTCCTTAGATCACCAAGATCTATCCATGGAGAAACCAGCAACGAGTGGGGAGAGATTGCATCTTACCTTTGAAGATCGCTAAGCGGAAGCGTTACAAGAACGCGGTTGGTGGAGTTGTACTCGCAGCGATTCCGATCGCGGTGGATTCCGATCTCAGCGCCGAACAACGGCGCCTCCGCGTTCAACACACGTACAACCCGGTGACGTCTCCCGCACCTTGATCCAGCAAGGAGGAGGGAGAGGTTGAGGGAGAGCTCCGGCAGCACGACGGCGTGGTGACGGTGGAGCTACGTGAACCCGGCAGGGCTTCGCCAAGCGCTACGGAGTACGAGGAAGAGGAAGGGTAGAGCTGCACCGAGAGAGAAAGAAGTCGTGTCTCAAATCATCCCAAACCCTTGGGTATATATAGGAGGAGGGAGAGGGAGGGATGCCTTGGCCCCTCCTCCAAGGAGGAGAGCTTCGACCGAAGGTGGGGAGGAGTCCACCTCCCACAAGGGAGGTGGATCTCCTCCTTTTAAATCCTTTTTCCTTTATCTCTTGATCCTAGCCGCATGGGCCTTTCTAGAAGGTCTTGGCCAGCCCATTAAGGGCTCCTCTAAGGGCCCACGAAGTCCTTTGGTCGTCACACCCCTCCCGGGGGTCCTCCGACACCCTCCTGACACTCCCGGTACACTACCGATGAGCCTGAAAACTTTCCGGTGACCAAAACTGGACTTCCTATATATCAATATTTACCTCCGGACCATTTCGGAGCTCCTCGTGACGTCCGGGATCTCATCCGAGACTCCTAACAACTTTCGGTAATCACGTATACCAATTCCCTATAACCCTAGCGTCATCGAACCTTAAGTGTGTAGACCCTACGGGTTCGGGAGACATGTAGACATGACCGAGACACCTCTCTGATCAATAACCAACAGCGGGATCTGGATACCCATGTTGGCTCCCACATGCTCCACCATGATCTCATCAGATGAACCATGATGTCGGGGATTCAATCAATCCTGTATACAATTCCCTTTATCTATCGGTATGATACTTGCCCGAGATTCGATCGTGGTATCTCTATACCTTGTTCAATCTCGTTACCGGCAAGTCTCTTTACTTGTTCCGTAATACATCATCCCGTGACTAACTCCTTGGTCACATTGAGCTCATTATGATGATGTCTTACCGAGTGGGCCCAGAGATACCTCTCCGTCACACGGAGTGACAAATCCCAGTCTCGATTCGTGCCAACCCAACAAACACTTTCGGAGATACCCGTAGTGCACCTTTATAGACACCCAGTTACGTTGTGACGTTTGGCACACCCAAAGCATTCCTACGGTATCCGGGAGTTGCACAATCTCATGGTCTAAGGAAACGATACTTGACATTGAAAAGCTTTAGCAAACGAACTACACGATCTTGTGCTATGCTTAGGATTGGGTATTGTCCATCACATCATTCTCCTAATGATGTGATACCGTTATCAACGACATCCAATGTCCATGGTCATGAAACCGTGACCATCTATTGATCAACGAGCTAGTCAACTAGAGGCTCACTAGGGACATGTTGTGGTCTATGTATTCACACATGTATTACGATTTCTGGTTAACACAATTATAGCATGAACAATAGACAATTATCATGAACTAGGAATTACAATAATAACCATTTTATTATTGCCTCTAGGGCATATTTGCAACAGTCTCCCACTTGCACTAGACTCAATAATCTAGTTACATTGTGATGAATCGTACACCCATAGCATTCTGGTGTTGATCATGTTTTGCTCGTGAGAGAGGTTTAGTCAACGGATCTGCGACATTCAGATCTGTATGCACTTTACAAATATCGATATCTCCCTCCTGAATGTAATCACGGATGGAGTTGAAGCGGCGCTTGATGTGTCTTGTCTTCTTGTGAAACCTGGGCTCCTTCGCAAGGGCAATAGCTCCAGTGTTGTCACAGAATAGAGTCATCGGGCCCGACGCACTTGGAATTACTCCTAGGTCGGTGATGAAATCCTTCATCCAGACTCCTTCCTTTGCCGCTTCCGAAGCAGCTATGTACTCCGCTTCACATGTAGATGCCGCCATGACACTTTGCTTGCTGCTGCACCAGCTGACTGCCCCTCCGTTCAAAACATACACGTATCCGGTTTGCGACTTGGAGTCGTCCGGATCTGTGTCGAAGCTAGCATCGACGTAACCCTTTACGACGAGCTCTTCGGCACCTCCATATACGAGAAACATGTCCTTTGTCCTTTTCAGGTACTTCAGGATATTCTTGACCGCTGTCCAGTGTTCCGCTCTGGGATCACTTTGGTACCTCCCTACCAAACTTATGGCAAGGTTCACATCAGGTCTGGTACACAGCATGGCATACATAATAGAGCCTATGGCTGAAGCATAGGGGATGACACTCATCTCTTTTCTATCCTTTGCCGTGGTCGGGCATTGAGTCGTACTCAATCTCACACCTTGTAACACAGGCAAGAACCCCTTCTTGGACTGATCCATATTGAACTTCTTCAATATCTTTTCAAGGTATGTGCTTTGTGAAAGACCTATGAGGCGTCTCGATCTATCTCTATAGATCTTAATACCTAATATGTAAGCAGCTTCTCCAAGGTCCTTCATTGAAAAACACTTATTCAAGTAGGCCTTTACACTTTCCAAGAGTTCTATATCATTTCCCATTATCAGTATGTCATCCACATAAAATAGGAGAAATGCTAAAGAGCTCCCACTCACTTTCTTGTAAATATAGGGTTCTCCATAAACCTATACAAACCCAAACGCTTTAATCACTTCATTAAAGCAAATGTTCCAACTCCGAGATGCTTGCACCAGCCCATAGATGGAGCGCTGGAGCTTGCATACCTTGTTAGCATCTTTAGGATCGACAAAACCTTCTGGCTACATCATATACAGTTCTTCCTTAAGGAAACCATTAAGGAATGCCGTTTTGACGTCCATTTGCCAGATCTCATAATCATAAAATGCAGAAATTGCTAACATGATTTGGATAGACTTCAGCATCGCTACGGGTGAGAAAGTCTCATCGTAGTCAACTCCTTGAACTTGTCGATAACCCTTAGCGACAAGCCGAGCCTTATAGATGGTTACATTACCATCCGCGTCAGTCTTCTTCTTAAAGATCCATTTATTTTCAATGCCTCTCTTATCATCAGGCAAGTCCACCAAAGTCCACACTTTGTTCTCATACATGGATCCTATCTCGGATTTCATAGCTTCAAGCCATTTGTTGGAATCCGGGCCCGCCATCGCTTCTTCATAGTTCGAAGGTTCACAGTTGTCCAACAACATGATCTCCAGGACAGGGTTGCCGTACCACTCTGGTGCGGAACGTGTCCTAGTGGACCTTCGACGTTCAATAGTAACTTGATCTGAAGTTTCATGATCATCATCATTAACTTCCTCTCCAGCCGGTGTAGGCTCCACAGAAACAACTTCTTGTGCTGCGCTACTCTCCGGTTCGAGTGGAGGTACAATTACCTCATCAATTTCTATTTTCCTCCCACTTACTTCTTTCGAGAGAAACTCTTTCTCGAGAAAGGATCCATTCTTGGCAACAAAGACTTTGCCTTCGGATTGTAGGTAGAAGGTATACCCAATAGTCTCTTTGGGATATCCTATGAAGACGCACTTTTCCGCTTTGGTTTCGAGCTTCTCAGGTTGACGTTTCTTCACATAAGCATCGCATCCCCAAACTTTTAGAAATGACATCTTAGGTTTCTTTCCAAACCATAATTCATATGGTGTCGTCTCAACGGATTTTGACGGTGCCCTATTTAAAGTGAATGCGGCAGTTTCTAATGCATATCCCCAAAATGATAGCGGTAAGTCGGTAAGAGACATCATAGATCGTACCATATCTAATAGAGTGCGATTAAGATGTTCAGACACACCATTTCGCTGAGGTGTGCCAGGCGGCGTGAGTTGTGAAACAATTCCACATTTCCTTAGGTGCGTGCCAAACTCGTGACTTAAATATTCTCCGCCACAATCAGATCGTAGGCACTTTATTTTCCTATCACGTTGATTCTCTACCTCACTCTGAAATTCCTTGAACCTTTCAAAAGTTTCAGACTTATGTTTCATTAAGTAGACATACCCATATCTACTCAAGTCATCAGTGACGGTGAGAACATAACAGTAGCCACCACGAGCCTCGACACTCATTGGACCGCATACATCGGTATGTATTATTTCCAACAAGTCAGTTGCCCGCTCCATTGTTCCGAAGAACAGAGTCTTGGTCATCTTTCCCATGAGGCATGGTTCGCACGTGTCAAATGATTCGAAATCAAGAGACTCCAAAAGTCCATCAGTATGGAGCTTCTTCATGCGTTTGACACCAATATGACCAAGTCGGCAGTGCCACAAGTAAGTGGGACTATCGTTATCAACCTTACACTTTTTGGTACTCACACTATGGACATGTGTAACATCACGTTTGAGATTCATCAAAAATAAACCATTGACCAGCGGGGCATGACCATAAAACATTTCTCTCATATAAATAGAACAACCATTATTCTCAGATTTAAATGAGTAGCCATCTCGCATCAAGGGAGATCCAGATATAATGTTCATGCTCAAAGCTGGTACTAAATAACAATTATTAAGGTTTAACACTAATACCGAAGGTAGATGTAGAGGTAGCATGCCGACGGCGATCACATCAACCTTGGAACCATTCCCGACGAGCATCGTCACCTCGTCCTTTGCCAGCCTCCGCTTATTCTGTAGCTCCTGGTTGGAGTTACAAATGTGAGCAACTGCACCAGTATCAAATACCTAGGAGCTACTACGAATGCTAGTTAGGTACACATCAATAACAAGTATATCACATATACCTTTAATGTTGTCGTCCTTCTTATCCGCTAAGTACTTGGGGTAGTTCCGCTTCCAGTGACCGGTACCCTTGCAATAAAAGCACTCAGTCTCAGGCTTGGGTCCATTCTTGTTCTTCTTCTTCCCAGCAACTTGCTTACCGGGCACGGCAAAAGCTTTTCCATCCTTCTTGAAGTTCTTCTTACCCTTGCCTTTCTTGAAACTAGTGGTTTTATTCACCATCAACACTTGATGCTCCTTTTTGATCTCGACCTCCGCTGATTTCAGCATCGAGTACAACTTAGGAATGGACTTCTCCATCCCCTGCATGTTGTAGTTCATCACAAAGCTTTTGTATCTAGGTGGAAGCGACTGGAGGATTCTGTCAATGACTTAGTCATCAGGGAGATTAACTCCCAGCTGAGTCAAGCGGTTGTGTAGCCCACACATCTTGAGGATGTGCTCACTGATAGAACTATTCTCCTCCATCTTACAGCTGAAGAACTTGTCGGAGATGTCATATCTCTCGACCCGGGCATGAGCTTGGAAAACCAGTTTCAGCTCTTAGAACATCTCATATGCTCCGTGTTGCTCAAAATGCTTTTGGAGCCCCGGTTCTAAACTGTAAAGCATGCCGCACTGAACAAGGGAGTAATCATCACAGCGAGAATGCCAAGCGTTCGCAACGTCTTGCTCTGCTAGGAGAAAGGGTGGGTCACCTAGTGGTGCATCAAGGACATACAATTTCTTGGAATCTATGAGGATGATACTCAAGCCACGGACCCAGTCCGCATAGTTGCTTCCATCATCTTTCAGCTTGGTTTTCTCTAGGAACGCGTTGAAATTGAGGGTGACATTCGCGTTGGACATTGGATCTACAATATAGATTGTAAAGGCAATTTTAGACTAAGTTCATGATAATTAAGTTCACATAATAAAATTATTTAATGAACTCCCACTTAGATAGACATCTCTCTAGTCATCCAAGTGACACATGATCCATGTTAACTAGCCCGTGTCCGATCATCACGTGAGACGGACTAATCATCCATGGTGAACATCTCCATGTTGACCGTATCTTCTATACGACTCATGTCGACCTTTCGGTCTTCCGTGTTCCGAGGCCATGTGTGTACATGCTAGGCTTGTCAAGTCAACCTAAGTGTTTCGCGTGTGTAAATCTGGCTTACACCCTTTGTATGCGAACATTAGAACCTATCACACACGATCATCACGTGGTACTTCGGAATGACGATCCTTAGCAACGGTGCACAGTTAGGGTGAACACTTCTCTTGAAATTTTATTGAGAGATCATCTTATTTACTACCGTCATTCTAGGCAAATAAGATGTAAACATGATAAACATCACATGCAATCAATATAGTGACACGATATGGCCAATATCATCTTCCTCCTTTGATCTCCATCTTCGGGGCACCATGATCATCACTGTCACTGGCACGACACCATGATCTCCATCATCATGATCTCCATCATTGTGTCTTCATGAAGTTGTCTCGCCAACTATTACTTCTACTACTATGGCTAACGTTTAGCAATTAAGTAAAGTAATTACATGGCGTTTATGATTGACACGCATGTCATACAATAAAATAAGACAACTCCTATGGCTCCTACCGGTTTTCATACTCATCGACATGCAAGGCGTGAATCCTATTACAAGAACATGATCAATCTCATACATCACAATGCATCACATCACATTCTTTGGCCATATCACATCACAAGGCATATGCTGCAAAAGCAAGTTAGACGTCCTCTAATTTGTAGTTGCAAGATTTTACGTGGCTGCTATAGGTTTCTAGCAAGAACATTTCTTACCTAAGCCAAAACCACAACGTGATATGCCAATTGCTATTTACCCTTCATAAGGACCCTTTTCATCGAATCCAATCCGACTAAGGTGGGAGAGACAGACACCCGCTAGCCACCTTATGCAACAAGTGCATGTCAGGCGATGGAACCAGTCTCACGTAAGCGTACATGTAAAGTCGGTCCGGGCCGCTTCATCCCACAATAACGCCGAATCAAGATAAGACTAGTAGTGGTAAGCATATTAACAAAATCGACGCCCACAACAACTTGTGTTCTACTCGTGCATAGATTCTACGCATAAACCTAGCTCATGATGCCACTGTTGGGAGACGTAGTAGTAAATCAAAAAAGTTCCTACGATCACCAAGATCTATCCATGGAGAAACCAGCAACGAGTGGGGAGAGATTGCTTCTTCATACCTTTGAAGATCGCTAAGCAGAAGCGTTACAAGAACGCGTTTGGTGGAGTCATACTCGCAGTGATTCAGATCGCGGTGGATTCCGATCTCAGCGCCGAACAACGGCGCCTCTACATTCAACACACGTACAGCCCGGTGACATCTCCCGCACCTTGATACAGCAAGGAGGAGGGAGAGGTTTAGGGAGAGCTCCGGCAGCATGACGGCATGGTGACGGTGGAGCTACGTGAGCTCCGGCAGGGCTTCGCCAAGCGCTACGGAGAACGAGGAAGAGGAAGGGTAAGGCTGCACCGAGAGAGAAAGAAGTCGTGTGTCAAATCAGCCCAAACCCTTGGGTATATATAGGAGGAGGGAGAGGGAGGGATGCCTTGGCCCCTCCTCCATGGAGGAGAGCTTCGGCCGAAGGTGGGGAGGAGTCCACCTCCCACAAGGGAGGTGGATCTCCTCCTTTTAAATCCTTTCTCCCTTTATCTCTTGATACCAGCCACATGGGACTTTCTAGAAGGTCTTGGACAGCCCACTAAGGGCTGGCACACCTCCTCTAAGGGCCCACGAAGTCCTTTGGTCGTCACACCCCTCCCGGGGGTCCTCCGGCACCCTCTCGGCACTTCCGGTACACTACCGATGAGCCTGAAAACTTTCCGGTGACCAAAACTAGACTTCCTATATATCAATCTTTACCTCCGGACCATTCCGGAGCTCCTCGTGACGTCCGGGATCTCATCCGGGACTCCAAAAAACTTTTGATAATCACGTATACCAATTCCCTATAACCCTAGCGTCATCGAACCTTAAGTGTGTAGACCCTACGGGTTCAGGAGACATGTAGACATGACCGAGACACCTGTCTGATCAATAACCAACAGCAGGATCTGGATACCCATGTTGGCTCCCACATGCTCCACGATGATCTCATCGGATGAACCACGATGTCGGGGATTCAATCAATCCCGTATACAATTCCCTTTGTCTATCGGTATGATACTTGCCCGAGATTCAATCGTCGGTATCTCTATACCTTGTTCAATCTTGTTACCGGCAAGTCTCTTTACTTGTTCCGTAATACATCATCCTGTGACTAACTCCTTGGTCACATTGAGCTCATTATGATGATGTCTTACCGAGTGGGCCCAGAGATACCTCTCTGTCACACGGAGTGACAAATCCCAGTCTCGATTCGTGCCAACCCAACAGACACTTTTGGAGATACCCGTAGTGCACCTTTATAGCCACCCAGTTGCGTTGTGATGTTTGGCACACCCAAAGCATTCCTACGTTATCCGGGAGTTGCACAATCTCATGGTCTAAGGAAACGATACTTGACATTGAAAAGCTGTAGCAAACGAACTACACAATCTTGTGCTATTCTTAGGATTGGGTCTTGTCCATCACATCGTTCTCCTAATGATGTGATCCCGTTATCAACGACATCCAATGTCCATGGTCATGAAACCGTGACCATCTATTGATCAACGAGCTAGTCAACTAGAGGCTCACTAGGGACATGTTGTGGTCTATGTATTCACACATGTATTACGGTTTCCGGTTAACACAATTATAGCATGAACAATAGACAATTATCATGAAGTAGGAATTACAATAATAACCATTTTATTATTGCCTCTAGGGCATATTTCCAACAACATTATTAGGTTACCAAAAAGTATTTTATAATATTCTTCATTTTTAGTGCTTTTTTACTTTCACCGTCATTTAGGAGAAAAAATATTATAATAATCAGCTAAAAAGCTTTTATAAAACTCTAATAGCAAAAAGAATCAACTAAAAAGAATCCACTATATTTTTTTGTTATGATCAACTAAAACAAAACTATAATATTCTTAAATAGCAAAAAGAATCAACTAAAAATCTTTTATAAACCTCTAGTTATGATCAAAATAATATTAAATAATCAAAGTATTTTTTGTTAAAAACTTTAATAGCAAAAAGAATTTTCGTAAATTTGTTTTGTTAAAAACTTTAATAGCAAAAAATTCATAAAGTACTTTCATAAATTATGTTTTGTCAAGAACTTTAATATGCAAAATATGACATAAAAATTAAAAAAGCCCGCCTACTAGGCCACCATGGCCTACATATGACTAGAAACGCAACCTATCGTCGTTTTCTCACGATGTGTCTCGCGAGATGACAGATGCCATAGGTAGGCTTATTGAGGTGAGGGCAAGGCTGTCATGGATGATCCGGAACGGGTATCCGAATAACACGCAGTGGTTTACCCAGGTTCGGGGCTTTCCAGAGAGATAATATCCTTACTCCTTCATATCTATATATCTGTGGTATATCTGGTACATGGTCGTTCCTAGAGCTGTTTGGGGAGGCGAGCCATGAGGCTGCTTGCCTCATGTGTGTGTATGTGTGAGCACGTGAGAGTGGAACCCCCCAAATGTGGTGGCCATGAGGCCTTTATATAGGCATGAGTGGGTAGCTTGGGATGTAAGCTACAATGGGTAGCTTACATCCTAAATAGCTTGAGGTGTAAGCTACCATGGGTAGCTTACAAGTCAAGCCATATGTAGCTTGTGAACTAAGCTATGTGTGTCCCCTGGCGCACTTTATAAATTAGTATCCAGGAGGCAGGGTACACTGTAGATAGTACTGCATGACGCGCGTACGGTGCACTACTGCTTGCCAATAGTGCACCGCCATGGGATATGGTCATATGGTCCGCGCGTGTCCGATGTGACGCCGTAGTTACCTCCGGGATATCGGATGGCGGGCATAGCCGGCTGGTCGGAGCAGCTGGCCACGGGTGTGAGACGGTGCAGCCGGCCCGGGCGGGCGTGCACCCGGTCCGACTCGCCGTCTTTCGGGTATCCGGGGGTCACCCCCCCGACAGTAGCCTCCGAGCCTCCGAGCGACTCGCAGAGTCGGGTGGAGGGTTTTCGTAGTCATTGTCGTTGTTGTTGCAAAAGTTGCCGATGACGGTCGATCGCGGGTTGGGGACTACGCGGCTTGCTTTCAGCGGGGGTGCGCCAGCGCACCTGCTGGGTGTAGCCTTCGAGCCTCCAGGCGACTCGAAGAGTCGGGCGGAGGGTCATTGCTATTACTGAAGTAGACGATGGCGTGGATGATGTCGGGTGTGGATGCGGAGTCCGCCGGCTGAAGGGCGCAAGGCGATGCCGGGGGTGAGCGCGAAGTCCATCGGCTCGCGGTTTCCAGCGGGGGCGCGCCAGCGCACCTGCTGAGTGTAGCCTCTGATCCTTCGGGAGACTCAAAGAGTCAGGCAGAGGGTCTTTGTTGTTGCTGAAGCAGACGATGGCGTGGGGGGTGCCGGGCGCGAACGCGGAGTCCGCCGGCTGAAGGGCGCGAGGCGCTGCCAGGGGCGAATGTGAAGTCCACCGGCTGACGGTTTCCAGGAGGGGCGCGCCAGCGCACCCACTGGGTGTAGCCTCCGAGCCTCTGGGTGACTCAAAGAGTCAGGTGGAGGGTCTTTGCTGTTGCTGAAGCGGACGATGGTGTTGAAGATGTTGGGCGCAGACGCGGGGTCCGTCGACTGAAGGGCATGAGGTGCTGCCTAAGGCGGAAGCGGGGTCCGCCGGCTGATGGCGTGGAGCCCTACCGAGGGCGGACGCGGGCTCCGCCGGCTGTTGAGCACAGGGCGTTGTCAGGCATAGACGTGGGGTCCGCCGGCTGATGAGCATGGGGCGATGCCGAGGGCGGATGCGGGGTCCACCGGCTGATGAGCGTGAGGCTCTGCCAAGGGCGGACGCAGGGTCCGTCAACTGATGAGCATGGGGCGCTGCCAAGGGCGGATGTGGGGTCTGCCGGCTGATGGCGTGGAGCCCTTCTGAGGGTGGACGCGAGGTTCACCGGCTGTTTAGCGTGGGGCGCTACCGGGCACGGACGCGGGGTCCGCCGGCTAATGAGCACGAGGCGTTACCGAGGGCGGACGTGGGGTCCATCGGTTGATGAGCACGTGGCTTTGCCGAGGGCGGACGCGGGGTCCGTCGGCTGATGAGCACGGGGCGCTACCAACGGCGGATGCGGGGTCCGTCGGCTGATGAGCGTGGGGCACTGCCGAGGGCGGGCGCGGATCCACCGGCTCATGAGCACGAGGTGCTGTCGAGGGCGGACACGGAGTCCGCCGGTTGATGAGTGCGAGGTGCTGCCGAGTGTGGACGCAGGGTCCGTCGGCTAATGAGCACGGGGCGCTACCGAGGGCGGACGTGGGGTCAGCTGGCTGATGAGCACGGGGTGCTGCCGAGGGCGGACGCGGAGTCCGCCGGCTGATGAGCGCGAGGCGCTGCCAAGTCGGTATCGATATATCAAATATTTGATTTTTGTAGTTCATGCTTGTGTATAGGGTGCCGGCTCGGTTTCGTCCAAGCCCCCTTAAGTCTTCTTCATATTCTCTCTGCTCTTTGGCTTTTGCTCTTGCTAGCCAGATAGTCGGGAGCAGGTCTGTAGCTGAGACGAAGAGTGGGCCGCGGAATGGAGCGTACAGTACTCGGACTCTAGGAGCGGGCTCGACCGAGTAGATACTCATAAATGAAATGACCGTGTTGCCCAAGCCGTTTTTCTCTCGGGACGTTTTTCGTGTGAGGTGACCTCCAGCCTGTGCTCTCGCTAGTCGGACAGTCACGGTGCGATCTGTAGCTGAGACAAAGAGTGGGCCTTCGGTACCGTACACGCTACTAAAACATCTCATGGGAACGAACGTATCGGGCCAAGAGGCCAGCCCCGGGCCGAGACTAGCTGGCGTCAGGGTGAATAGTAGGGCAGGAGAATAAATGCGGAGATGCCCCCCCCCCCCCGAGTTTTGCGTGGGGTATCCGTTTCTTTTGTGTGTACGGTGCAAGGGATATGCGAGTGGTGATCTCACATTGCTTTTGGGTGCCGGCGAGGCGGTTTTCTCGATGTCGGCCAAGGCAGTTTGTAGCCGACGTGGTCCTGCTAACGCGTGCAAGGCGCTACCGGGCGCGGACTTGTGGTCCACTAGCTGATGGGCACGAGGCGCTGCCAGGCGCGGGCGCGGAGTCCGCCGGCTGATGTGCGCGAGGCACTGCCGGGGGTGGACGCAGGCTCCACCGGGTGATGGGCGCGGAGCCTTGCCGGGCGCGGACGCGAGGTTCATCGGCTGATGAGCGCGAGGCGCTGCCAGGCACGGGCGTGTGATCCACCGGTTGGTGTGCGCGAGGCGCTCCCAAGGATGGACGTGGGGTTCGCCGGCTGATGAGCGCGAGGTGCTACCAAAGCTGGACGCAGGGTCCGCCGACTGGTGTGTGTGCGAGACGCTACCGAGGGCGGACGTCAGATTTGTTGGTTGATGAGTGCGCGGCGCTACCGAAGGCGGACGCGGGATCCGCCGACTGGTGTGCGTGAGGCGCTACCGAGGGCAGACGCGGGGTCCACCGGCTGATGAGTTTGAGGCGCTGCAGAAGGCGGACGCGGGGTCCGCCGGTTTGTGTGCGCGAGGCGAGGCGCTGCCGAGGACGGACACAGGGTCCGCCAGCTGATGAGCGTGGAGCCCTGCCGAGGACAGATGCGGGGTTCGCAGGCTATCGAGCGCGAGGCACTTCCGAAGGCGGACACAGGGTCCGCCGGGTGATGAGCGCGAGGCGCTGCCGGAAGCGGATGCGTGGTCCGCCGACTAATGAGCATGAGGCCCTGCCTGAAGTAGCCTCTGAGCCTCCGAGCGAGGAGGTTCGTTGATTTTCGCGTAGGCTAGTTGAGTGTTGTTGAAGATTGCCGACCCGGTTTGTAGATGACGCGGTTTTTTACCAACGGTCGTGTCGGGTGCACCCGCTGGGTGTCACCCGCTGGGTGCAGCCTTCGGGCGGTTGATGGGGTGCAAGTCGGCTAGGCCCGGCCGGCCAAAGTCAAAGCAGATGGGCAGCCGAAGGGACCGATGTCGGAGTAGGCGGGTAGCTGGAGTCGGCCAGGTGTCGATAACTAGCCGGCCCGGTGATGGCTCGGGCGAGCAAGTGGTGACGCAGCTGGAGGGAAACTCCCTTTTCTTGGGCAGGGCCGGCTCCACTTTTCTTTGACCTCCCCAGCCGGCTCCACCTTTGGTCCACGGGAGCCATGCGGGAGACGGCCAAGGCGGGACGAGACCCGGCAGGTGACGGGACCGCGACCGAGGCGCGCGAGGAGCGGGAGGCAAGCGAAGCCGGTCGGGCACATGTGCGGCGACCCGGAGTCGGCACGGGGACGACACGAGAAGCGGGCAGAGGGGCGGTCACCCGAAGCCGGCTGGGGCCGCGCGCGGGAGGCTGCAGCGCTGATCGAGCGCGCGAGCGGTGACCCGGAGCCGGCTTGGGAAGCGGGCAGAGGGGCGGCCGCCCGGAGCCGGCCAAGGCCACGCGCGGGAGGCGGCAATGGCCGGCCGCGGCGGCGAGCCGGCAGTGCGGCACGACAGGGGGCGCACGAAGGCGCAACCAAGGACGACAGCGAACACGAGGAGTGGGAGCGGGAGCCGGCCAACGCGTCGAGCACCGGGAGGCAGTAGCCGGTCGGTGCGTGGAGTACCGGGAGGCGTGAGCCGGCTCAAGTGGTGAGGGAGGTGAGGTGCAGTGGGGTCGGCCGACGTGGCGTAGAGGAGCTCGAGGGAAGCCGAGCTCGCGCAGGGGAGGTGCGGACGTCCAGGCACCCGGCCGCGTGAGATGGTGGCCTGGGGCGGAGCGTCGCGTCGGGCGCACGGCTGAGCGGGGGCCAGAGCCGCTCGGACAAAGGGGTGTGGCCGGCGCTGCCCACGGAGCGTCAGCCGAAATCGGAACGCGCGAGGCGACAACCGGCGCCTGAGCACGAGGAGGCGGAGTCGGTCGGTGCGGGCGGGGTCGTCCTGCGCGTTGGCGAAGCCGGCGGGTAGCCAGGCGGGATGTAGGTGCAGAGGGGCTGCGGACTGTTGGGCCGATGAGGGCACGGCCGAGCGACGCGAACGCGCATGGAGGTCGGGCGTGGAGCCGGGCGACGAGCGGTGCTCGGGTCGTTAGGCACGCGCGCGAGGAGGGGAAGGCGGAGTGGTGGTGTTGGTGCATGCGCTAAGCAACCAACATGGGGTGGAGCCGGCGCAGGGAGTTGACGCGGGCGGAGCCGGCATGGAGAAGGCCGGCCCAGCCGATCGGCTGGACTCGCGCGGGTAGTGGGCATGTGCAGCCGGACGAAACTGAGCTGGCTCGAGGACGTTGATGGCGGGGAGCGCATGTCGATGCTGACGGGGAGCTGGCGAGGAGGCAATGCGGACAGAGCGACAATGGGAGCAGAGTGGAACGGCCTGCGGCGACGAGGAAGGGCGGTCGCGGCTCGCGGCCGCTCAGCGATGGAGAAGTGGCGCAGGAGCAGGGAGTGCCCTCCCGAGGCGACGCGAGCGTGTGTGTTGCGTTGCCGGCTGTGTGAGCCTTCCATACAGGCATCATGCATGCGCGCTCGCTAGCCTGGACTGGGGTCGCTTGAAAACGGGCTTGAACAGCGACAGAGCTGTCAGAGGTCCGCACGGGGACATGAGGCAAGGCGCGTCGGGCGACACTGCGGACGACCAACGACGTGGCGATGGAGGCACCGACAACAGAGCGACGCAGGGGTTTCGGGAGGCCGCGTCGCGGGCGCCGTGCCGATGCGGTGATGGCGATGCAGGCGACACAATGACACTAGGAGTAGAGTGGCCAGCCTACTCACGAGCGGAGGTGTGGCCGAGGGGAGACCGGAGCGGTACGAGGCCGGCGACGGCCCGCACGGTTGCCCCGGAGGCACGTTGGAGCGATCTGGACGTGGACGAGGCCGACGACGAAGACGCACCGTCCCGCGTGGCAGCCCCGGGTGGCATGTTGGGGTCGAGCCCCCGAGCACCACCAGAGAGATGATGGCGACGTCGTGGTGATGATGACGAAGAGGGTCCTGCCCGGGCCGCGGTTCCAGCAGCAGCTAGCCCCATGGTGCGCGCCAACTGTCATCGTTTTCTCACGGGGTGTCTCACGAGACGACAGATGCCATAGGTTGGCTTATCGAGGTGAGGACAAGGCTGACATGGATGATCCGGGACGGGTATGCAAATAGCATGCAGTGGTTTACCTAGTTTCAGAGCTCTCCGGAGAGATAATACCCCTACTCCTGCATATCTGTATATCTGTGGTATATCTGGTACATGGTCGCTCCTAGAGCTGTTTGGGGAGGGGAGCCATGTAGGAGATATGCCCTAGAGGCAGTAAAAACAGTTACTTTTTTATTTCCAAGTTTGTAATGAATGTTTATGATCCATGCTATAACTGCAATGATTCTCGAGTCTGCAATATCCACGAGGCTTGGAGGGAAACTGATGTGCACGTGTGGTATAATAAACGGTAAATTGTATTCCTTGTCTTGCCTCTAAGACTGGCTTAAGTATTTCATGATGATCCTGTTTTCCTGATCATGGGCATGGCTATGCCAGCAATTTTGAGGGCACGATGTTGGTAGAACACTTGTGTTGAATCGATCCAAATTGATGTTATGCTATGAGATACATTCGTCACAAGTTAATGGTTAATAACACAGAGATGGTTAATGTTTGCATAATTCCTTAGACCATGAGAGTATCGAGTTACTTCATGCTTGCTTCATGAACTTTGGGGTTTGTTAAACGTCATCCGTAAATGGGTGGCTATTACGGTGGCTTACGGGTTCATGGAAAAGTATGTCAAGTAACTTGATAGCTCAAGATTCGAATTTGCTCCTCCGATGATGGAGAGATATGTCTAGACCCTCTCGGTGTTACGGTATCCATCATCGTCTGGCCAGACACTTTGTGATTTGATCACAGGGATGCTGGAACACAGGAATGAGAAAAGGGAACAATACCGGCAACGAGGTAACTGGCACAGTGGACAAATTGTAACATATCGTGAAGCGACAGGAATAGCACATAACAACTGGAGGTTCACTCGAATATTCATTCGTGTGGGTATAGGGGTCAATATGGGTGTCCACGACTCCGATGTTGATCATTGATCGGAAGGGGTTCCGGGTCATGTCTAAGCTTTTACCGAACCTATAGTGTCACACGCTGAAGGGTCATCTATGTATTGAATACTAGACAGGGAGTCTAAGAGAAAATCACCGAAAAGTTTCGGACACCGAAAAAGTTTCGGACAACGGAAAAGTTCCGCAAAGAGAACACTAGAACAGTTTTGGTAAAACTGAAAAGTAGTTTCAGGGGATACCATTAAGTCAAATTGGTTTCGGCACATGCCTGGTAATTCTTGGAGGGTGCCAGAATCATTCTGGAAACTTATGGGAATTTTTCGGAAGAAAAACCGGAAATGTTCCGAAGCTGCCGGAACCGCTTCAGATGCTTTTCACACATGAAAATCACTAATCCGGAATTGTTCTGGATCACATTGAAAATTATTTTAGTGGGGTACTGGAATTTTTCTAAGCCCACATAATTATTTTCAGTTCGACCGGACGCTGAAAAATGTCGTCGTGAATAGTGAATGTGCTTTTTGGATATTTATGGAAAAGCACCTTTTTGGATATTTCCAAAAAGGCTTTTAGAAGGGATTGGGGAGCAATGTAGCTCCTCATGGGGGGCCCCCAATGGGTGGCCGGCCAAGGGTGGAGCTCCTCCATGGAGCTCCACATGGCATCCCTTTTCCTTCTTATGATTTTTTATGTGTGACATAAAGTGGGGGTAGTTTGATATTTTCAAGTCCCAACCCTACCCCTTGGTTTTCCTATAAATAGAGGAGATGTGGGCTGCCATATCTTCATCCTTTGCTCTCATACACATGCTATGCTTTGCTAGCTCTCTCTCCCTCCCACAAAAAGAGTTTTGTAGAGCCGAAAGGCTGTCTGGGTTCCTGCAGGAACTAATTCTGGACGGCGAAGCCCTACCGGATAGATGACACCGTATGTGTGAAACCCCGTAGAGAGGTCATAGTTTTGATCTTTTGCCTGAGGGTCTGTTCAAGTGTCCACCCGGAGGGCTGTCCGAGTCTCCGTTCGAGTTTCGAGGGTCCTCCCAAAGGGCAGTCCGTGACATCGTCCGGGGGACTGTCCGACCGCCTCCCGAAGGGCTGTCCGACAAGGGAGTACATACTCGTGGTTGGGAGGTTCTAAAATCCTAGCCGTGGGGATCTTCACCAACGATCTCCATCGACACTTCTTCCGCTGTGCTTCGAGTCGGTACGGATCAAATCAAACCTTGTATGCAGTCTCCATAGTGGTTCTGGGCGTGCTCGCTATACCAGAATTTTTTTTTCTGTCGCATTCCCCAACAGTGGGATCAGAGCCAGGCTATGAGTATATGCATGTTATGATCTAGAATACATGAGATGTATGGGTATTGCATAGTATAATTTTGTAGTAGATGAGATCTATTACTGAAAATTATTTGTGCGGGTAGCAGATGAAATCTGTTACCCGATATTCCTATTGCTTCCCTTGAATTTGCGTAGTCCTGATCTTGACGACATGGTGGAATCTCACAAAGTTCTGGCAATCCGCGATCCTTTCATGCTGCTCTTGAGTATGCTGATTGACAGATCAACGAAGTGCTAACATTTCTTTGGGTTCCACCAAAGTTAAATAAAGATGGATGTTTCGCAGACGAAAGGGCAATGCAGATGTGATCTGCACGGGGGTCACGCGTATGACGAAGTTTAGTATGGGGCTCGTGATTTTATTATCTCGTATTTCATACACCCTGGAAAGTTAATCTAGCAACTTGAATTATCATACTTGATGATAAACGTTGGTAGCTGCAGTTTGAGCCAAAACCTTAGAAGCCACGTAAAATAAAATTTTGCATAAACCGATTAGAGACGTCTGACTTGGTTTTGCAGGATGGTTTGCATGTGATGTGGTATAGCAGGTCTCATATTAATTTGATTATGTATGAGATGACTATATGATGTAATTAACATCACCTGTCTGTCATGATTCGACATGATGGCTGGAGCCATATGATTGCACTTTAATGACCTGCGTGTCAACCTTATGTAATGCACTTATTTTATTAGCTATAGAGATAGCAATATTATCTGGTGCATCGACAAGGTGGTGGCAATCTTCCTGAAGGTGAACTCCGACATGAATGCCGAAGACGAAGAAATACTTGACCTCTCTGTCAGAAGGGGCTATACCATATCATGCTATTATGAATTGCCTGGGATGTTTATCCCTCTTGATGCACCCTTCTTGATTGCGCGGTAGTTGCTTTTTATTAGGGTGTTCTCTCACAAAAATATCAAGTAGTTAGTGTTCTCCCAAGTGTAGCACCGTCACGGCACCTAACTTTTCGGGGTGTGCCATGGATGCATGGGTACGAACGATTAGAGATGTGTGAGGTGGGTGAGTAAAGACCTCACAGCAAGGTCACTTGGTTGTCTTGACGTTCAGGCATGAAAGTCATGATCTCGGAACACACGCATCGAAAGATGAACAAGAGTCACATGGAGATGTGATCGGCAAGTTGGCCTACCGATTAAAATTTCTGTCATGAGATGATGATTCTATGGCGATGAATTGAAGTCTGGGTCTTGAATCACTCATAATCAATTTTGATTGATATTAATTTGAGTGGGAGCGCACCTTAGAATAAAACTGTTTATTCACTAGTGCAAATATCATTATGAACAAAGTCTAAGTGAACTTGTGTTTTCCATTGTAGATCAAATGGCTCGCAATAGCACGTTCAACTTAGGACCGATGTTAGAGAAAGAGAAGTTAGTTGCGAATGGAAACAACTATGCGGACTGCTCCATACCCTGAGGATTGTCCTCAGGGGTGCTAAGAAAGTGTACGTGCTTGACGGACCTCTTCCTCCTAAACCGGCGGCAACTGCCGCGGCAGACATACAAAATATCTGGGGCACTAAGGATGATGATTACAACTTAGTGCAGTGCCTCATGATGTCTTGCATGAGTTCAGAGCTTCAAAAACGTTTTGAATTCCATAACTCCTTTGATATGATCAAGGATCTGGATGCTCTTTACAAGTTTAATGCACGGTATGAACGTTTTGACATCATGAAAATGATGACGGAGACCAAGATGGCTGAGGGCAGTTCAGTTTGCGAGCATGTAGTCAATATGATTGGCTACGATGAAAGGCTTAAAACCCTGGAATTTCCACTTCCGCCAGAGCATGTTATGGACTTGTTGCTAGGTTCACTCCCCCGTCTTATGGAGGTTTTATCATGAACTACAACATGAATGGGATGGACAAAACAGCAAATGAGGTGCTTGCCATGCTGAAAACTGCTGAAGGAGGACTGCAGAAAAATCGCAAGCAAGTGTTGCTTGTGAATAAAACTGCCAGTTTCAAAAAGAATGGCAAGCCAAAGAAGGGCAAGGGCGCCGGTAAGACCAGCTTCCAACGCAAATCTAAGGGCGGAGCCAAGAATGAAACTGAGTGCTTCTACTATAAGGGCACAGGACACTGGAAGAGAAACTGCAAGAAGTATCTGGAAGATAAGAAGTTCGGGAAAACCGGAAAAGGTATAATTGTTATACAAGTTAATGTCATTGACGTTTTACTTGCTAGCAAAAATTCTAAGTCTTGGGTATTTGATACCGGATCGGTTGCTCACATTTGCAACTCGATACAGGGGCTTCAAAAGGTGTGCAAGCTGGCAAAGAATGAAGTCGTGATGCGTGTCGAGAACGGCGCTGGGATCGCCGCTCAAGCCGTCGGCATTATGCCTCTACGTCTCCCTTCATGATTTATTTTGGAACTTAGTAACTATTATTTTGTTCCGTTGTTGTGTAGAAACATTATCTCTGGATCATGTTTAGTACACGATGGGTACTCCTACAAGTCTGAGAACAATGGTTGTTGACTTTATTGTAAGGATACGTTTTATGGATTTGCACCCGTTGTTGGGGGCCTTTTCATACAAAATCTTGAATGTGAAAATTATATCTTTAACGTGAATGCTAAATGCCTTAAGAAGGCTGATACCACCACCACTTTCATGTGGCACTGTCGGCTTGGCCACATCAAAAAGAAACACATGCAAAGACTCCATACAGATGGAGTTTTACCGTCTTTTGATTTTGAATCGTTTGACACATGTGAAGCTTGCTTGATAGGAAAAATGACCAAGATGTTGTTCATGGGTCATCCTGAATGGGCGAGTGAATTATTGGAAATAATACGTAGTGATGTATGTGGTCCAATGAGCACAGTCGCACGGGGTGGGTATTTCTACTTTGTAACTTTCACTGATGATTTAAGTCGGTATGGATATATCTACTTGATGAAGCATAAGTCGGAAACATTTGAAAAGTTCAAACAATTTCAGAATGAGGTAGAAAATCATCGTAACAAAAAGATTAAGTTTTTGCAGTCTGATCGCGGAGGCGAATATCTTAGTCACGAGTTTGGCTAACATCTGAGTGACCGTGGAATCGTTTCACAGCTTATGCCTCCCAAAACTCCATAGCGAAACGGAGTGTCGGAACGACGTAACCGAACCCTGTTAGACATGGTAAGGTCGATGATGTCTCTTATAGATCTACCGATATCGTTTTGGGGTCACGCACTAGAAACTGCCGCTCACACACTAAACAGAGCATCGTCTAAGTCTGTTAAGACGACACCCCATGAGATGTGGCATGGGAAGAAACCTTGTGTGTCGCATCTTAAAATTTGGGGTTGTGAGGCATACGTAAAGCGTTTACAGCCTAGCAAACTCGATCCCAGATCAGACAAATGTTACTTTGTAGGTTATCCAAGAAGCACTGTTGGGTATTCCTTCTACCTACCCTCCGAGCACAAAGTGTTTGTCGCTAAAGGCGGAATCTTTCTTGAGAAAGAGTTTCTCGCTAAAGAAGCTAGTGGGAGGATAGTACAACTTGATGAGATTAGTGAATCTTTGGCCACCATTGATATGGCTAAGGAACTGGAAGTAATTCTGCAAATTATCCCTACAACCGTGCCGGAAGTTGTCGCATGTGATGCGCAAACTTCAAACAATGTTGTAACCGAACCGCGCAGATCAGGTAGGGCTATCCAGCCACCTGAGTGGTTTCATAACGAAATCTTCATTCTTGAAGACGATGAACCTGTGCACTACAAGGAAGCGATGGCGGGGCCTAGCTGGTGGGAATGGCACAAGGCCATGAGATCCGAAATGGAATCCATGTACGAAAACCAAGTTTGGAACTTGGAAGAACTTCCAGATGGCGTAAAACCCATTGGTTGTAAATGGATTTTCAAAAGAAAGACGGACGCGGATGGTAACATTACTATCCACAAAGTTAGACTTGTCATGAAAGGGTTCACGCAAGTTCCAGGAGTGGACTACGATGAGACTTTCTTGCCCGTACTATGCTTAGGTCTGTTCGGATATTACTAGCAATTGCTGCTTATTTCGATTATGAAATATGGAAGATGGATGTCAAACGGCTTTCCTAAATGGAAACCTTGAACAGGATGTATACATGATACAACCAGAAGGTTTTGTCGATCCTAAGAATGCTAGAAAGGAATATAAGCTTCAGAAAGCCATTTATGGTCTGAAGCAAGCATCAAGGAGCTGGAACATTTGTTTTGATGAAGTGGTCAAAGAGTTTGGCTTCATCTGGAACGATGAAGAATCTTGTGTTTACAAGAAGTTTAGTGGGAGAGCAAAAGCATTTCTAATCATGTATGTGGATGACATATTGTTGATTGGAAATGTCATGAATTTTCTTAGCGAAATAAAAGACTCATTGAAGAAGAGTTTTTCAATGAAAGACTTAGGCGAAGCGGCATATGTATTGGGTATCAGGATCTATAGAGATAGATCAAGACACCTAATAGCGCTTAGCCAAAGCACGTACATTGACAAGGTGTTGAAAAGGTTCAACAAGGAGAACTCCAAGAAAGGCCTACTCCCCATGTCACCTGGCATAGTGCTTTGCAAGAATCAGTGTCCTCGGACCCTTGATGAGCGAGTACAAATGAATGATATTCCTTATGCTTTGACAGTTGGTTATATTATGTATGCCATGCTATGTACAAGACTAGATGTTTCCTATGCGCTAAGTGTTAGCAGCCGATACCAAGGTGATCTAGGATTGGAACACTGGGCCGCAGTCAAGGGTATTCTTAAGTACCTCCGAAGGACCAAGGATTTCCTCCTTGTGTACAGAGGTGATGAAGAGCTCATTGTAAGTTGTTACACTGATGCAGGCTTCATGACTGACCCAGATGACTTCAAATCTCAATCTGGCTATGTTTTCATATTGAACGACGGCGTAGTTGATTGGAAAAGTTCCAAACAAAAGACTATGGCGGATTCTACAATGGAGGCGGAATATGTCGCTGCTTCAGAAGCCTCCAAGCAGGCTGTCGGAATCAAGAAATTCCTTGAAGACCTTGGTGCGGTTCCAAGTGCTCTGGACCCGGTGGAGATCTATTGTGATAATAGTGGCTTCGTGGCTCAGGCAAGGGAGCCATGTTTGCACCACAAGACAATGCATATTCAACGCAAATTTAAACTCATTCGACATCATGTCGAAGAAGGTTTAGTGAAAGTACGCAAAGTTCACACGGATTTGAATGTGTCAGATCCGATGACAAAGACTCTACCGCGAGCAAAGCATGAGCAACACCGGATAGCCATTGGTTTTAGGGAAGCCATGTAACTGGATTATGACTCTAGTGCAAGTGGGAGTATGTAGGAGATATGCCCTAGAGGCAGTAATAACAGTTACTTTTGTATCTCCAAGTTTGTAATGAATGTTTATGATCCATGCTATAACTGCAATCACTCTCGAGTCTGCAATATCCATGAGGCTTGGAGGGAAACTCATGTGCACGTGTGGTATAATAAACAGTAAATTGTATTCCTGGTCTTGCCTCTAAGACTGGCTCAAGTATTGCATGATGATCCTGTTTTCCCGATGATGGGCATGGCTATGCTAGCAATTTTGAGGGCACGATGTTGGTAGAACACTTGTGTTGAATCGATCCGAATTGATGTTATGCTATGAGATACATTCGTCACAAGTTAATGGTTAATAACACAGAGATGGTTAACGTTTGCATATTTCCTTAGACCATGAGAGTATCGAGTTTCTTCATGCTTGCTTCATGAACTTTGGGGTTTGGTAATCATCATCTATAAATGGGTGGCTATTACGGCGGCTTACATGTTCATGGAAAAGTATGTCAAGTAACTTGATAGCTCAAGATTGGGGTTTGCTCCTCCGACGATGGAGAGATATCTCTGGGTGCTCTCGGTGTTACGGTATACATCATCGTCTGGCCAGACACTTTGTGATTTGATCACAGGGATTTCGGAACACGGGAACGAGAAAAGAGAACAATACTGGCAACGAGGTAACTGGCATAGTGGACAAATTGTTGATCCACGGGGATGCCAACATGTCTCATCTCGGGTAATTGTAACATATCGTGAAGCGACAGGAATAGCACACGGCAATTGGAGGTTCACTCGAATATTCATTCGTGTGGGTATAGAGGTCAATATGGGTGTCCATGGCTCCGATGTTGATCATTGATCGGAAGGGGTTCCGGGTCATGTCTATGCTTCACCGAACCTATAGGGTCACACGCTTAAGGATCATCTATCTGTTGAATACTAGACAGGGAGTCTGAGAGAAAATCACCAAAAAGTTTCGGACACCGAAAAAGTTTCGGACAAGATAAAAGTTCCGCAGAGAGAACACCGGAACAATTTCGGTAAAACTGAAAAGTAGTTTCAGGGGATACCATTAAGTCAAATTGGTTTCGGCACATGCCTGATAATTCTTGGAGGGTGCCAGAATCATTCTTGAAACTTCTGGGAATTTTTCGGAAGAAAAACCGGAAATGTTCCGGAGCTACCGGAACCGCTTCAGATGCTTTTCGCTGAAAATCACTAATCCAGAATTGTTCCGGATCGCATTGAAAATTATTTTAGTGGGGTACTGGAATTGTTCGAAGCCCACATAAATATTTTAGTTCGACCGGATGCTAAAAAAAGTCGTCGTGAATAGTGAAAGTGCATTTTGGATATTTATGGAAAAGCACCTTTTTGGATATTTCCAAAAAGGCTTCTAGAAGGGATTGGGGAGCAAGGTAGCTCCTCATGGGGGGGCAAGGGGTGGCCGGCCAAGGGTGGAGCTCCTCCATGGAGCTCCACATGGCACCCCTTTTCGTTCTTATGATTTTTTATGTGTGACATAAAGTGGGGGTAGTTTGGTATTTTCAAGTCCCAACCCTACCCCTTGGTTTTCCTCTAAATAGAGGAGATGTGGGATTACATCTCTTCATCCTTTGCTCTCATACACATGCTATGCTTTGCTAGCTCTCTCTCTCCCTCCCACAAAAAGAGTTTTGTAGACCCGAAAGGCTGTCTAGGTTCCGGCAGGAACTAGTTCTGGACGGAGAAGCCCTGCCGGATAGATGACACTGTATGTGTGCAACCCTGTAGAGAAGTCATAGTTTTGATCTTTTGCCTGAGGGGCTGTTCGAGTGTCCTCCCGGATGGCTGTCCAAGTCTCAGTTCGAGTTTCGAGGGTCCTCCCGAAGGGCTGTCCGCGACATCGTCCGGGGGACTATCCGACCGCCTCCCGAAGGGCTGTCAGACAAGGGAGTACTTACTCGCGGTTGGGAGGTTGTAAAATCCTAGCTGCGGGGATCTGCACCAACAATCTCCACCGACTCTTCTTCCGCTGCACTTCGAGTCGGTACAGATCAGATCAAACCATGTATGCAGTCTCCATAGTGGTTATGGGCGTGCTCGCTATACCGGAATTTTTTGTTTTTTGTCGCGTTCCCCAACAAGCCATGAGGCTGCTTGCCTCATGTGTGTGTATGTGTGAGCACGTGAGAGTGGAACCCCCCAAATGTGATGGCATGATGCCTTTATATAGGCATGAGTGGGTAGCTTGGGATGTAAGCTACAGTGGGTAGCTTACATCCCAAGCGGTTTGAGGTGTAATCTACCATGGGTAGCTTACAAGTCAAGCCATATGTAGCTTGTGAACAAAGCTATGTCAGTCCCCTGATGCACTTTATAAATCAGTGTCCAGGGGTCAGGTTACACTGTAGATAGTATTGCATGACGCAGGTACGATGTGCTACTGCTTTCCAATAGTGCACCGCCATGGGATATGGCTGTCTGGTCCGCGCGTGTCCGATGGGACGTCGTAGTTAGCTCCGGGCTGTCGGTGATGGGGAATGTTGCATGGGAAACAAAAAATTTCCTACGCACACGCAAGATCTATCCATGGTGATGAGCATCTATGAGAGGGAGAGTGGATCTATGTACCCTTGTACATCGTTAAGAGGGAAGCGGTAAGAAACGCGGTTGATGTAGTCGAATGTCTTCACGATCCAAATCGCCGAGCGTCCCGCGATCCAATCACGATCTGTCCCGATCTAGCACCGAACGGACCACACCTCCGCATTCAGCACACATACGGCTTGATGACGATCTCTGCCTTCTTGATCCAGCAAGAGGGAGCAGGGAGGTAGACGAGTTCTCCGGCAGCATGATGGCGCTGCAATGATGGTGGTGGAGTAATCTCAGCAGGGCTTCGCTTAAGCACAGCTGAAACCGATCTAGTGGAGAAACTACGAACTAGAGGGTAGGGTTGCACGTGGCTGAAAATCTTGTGTCAAAACCCTAAAACCCTCTAGTATATATAGGAGGAGAGGAGGAGGAGGCTTGGCGCAAGGCCAGCCCCTTTAGGCTTTGGCCGAAGTGGAGAGGAGGAGTCCTCCTCCTCCACTCCCTTTAAGATTAGGACTCCTTCCTTATTTCCACCCTTTTTGCCTTTTCCACCTTTTCCACTTAGGAATCTCTTCGTAGCCGCATGGGCCTTGTGTGGGAATTTGGCCAGCTCACTAAGGGCTGGTATTAGTCCTCCCATAGCCCATGCCGCCTCTTGGGTCGAAATACCTCGCCCGATGGTCCCTCGGTACAATACCGGTACTCCCGTTACACTACCGATGAGCCCGAAACATTTTCGGCGACCAAAATAGGAATTCCTATATATCAATCTTTACCTCCGGACCATTCCAGAGCTCCGCAAGACGTCCGGGATCTCATCCGGGACTCCAAACAACCTTCGGTCACCACCATACATAACTCTATACTACCGAAACGTCACCGAACCTTAAGTGTGCAGACCCTGCGGGTTCAAGAACTATGTAGACATGACCGAGACACCTCTACGGTTAATAAACCAACAGCGGGAACTGGATGCCCATATTGGTTCCTACATATTCTACGAAGATCTTTATCGGTCGAACCTCTATGTCAAGGATTCAGTTAATCCCGTATGATGTTCCCTTTGTTCTTCGGTATGTTACTTGCCCGAGATTCGATCGTCGGTATCTCCATACCTAGTTCAACCTTGTTACCAGCAAGTCTCTTTACTCGTTCCGTAATACAAGATCCTATGACTAACACTTATTCACATTGCTTGCAAGGCTTATTGTGATGTTGTATTACCAGGTGGGCCCTGAGATACGTCTCTGTCACACGGAGTAACAAATCCCAGTCTTGATCCATGCCAACCCAACAGACACCCTCGGAGATACCTGTAGAGCACGTTTATAGTCACCCAGTTATGTTGCGACGTTTGATACACACAAGGCACTCCTCCGGTGTCCGTGAGTTGCATGATCTCATGGTCATAGGAACATATACTTGACATGCAGAAAACTGTAGCATTAAACTGACACGATCATATGCTACGTTTATAGTTTAGGTCTTTTCCATCCCATCATTCTCCTAATGATGTGATCCTGTTATCAAATGACATCACATGTCAATGGCTAGGAAACCTTGACCATCTTTGATCAACGAGCTAGTTCACTAGAGGCATACTAGGGACAAAGTGTTGTCTATTTATCCACACATGCAATGTGTTTCCGATCAATACAATTATAGCATGGATAATAAACAATTATCATGAACAAGGAAATATAATAATAAACACTTTATTTGTTGCCTCTAGGGCATATTTCCAACAGTCTCCCACTTGCACTAGAGTCAATAATCTAGTTCACATCACTATGTGATTTACATTGTAATGAATAAAACACCCATGCAGTTCTGGTGTTGATCATGTTTAGCCCTTGGAAGAGGTTTAGTCAACGGGTCTGCAACATTCAGATCCGTGTGGACATTGGAAATATTTATGTCCTTCTCCTCGATGTAATCGCGGATTGTAGCGACCCGACCTGAAAGGTCGAATCTCCAGTGTTTCCGTACCATCCCAAGATCGTGCTGGTACACACACGGTACATCAATGTATATATCAAAGGGAAATCACACAACATTTATTAATCGTAAATCTCATATTGAGTCCTTTATTACAATAAAGATTACAATAAAGTGGCTGAAGGCCAACTCATGAGAATATCTAAATCTTGCGGAAGCATCGAAGGTAGATGAGTCCATCTGACTCCAAGGGCATCTCACCGAGCGTAGAGCGTATCCTCACTCCTGGTCGGAAAAGTACTCTGCAACATGATACGTTGCAGCCGTGTAGGTTAGCATATGGAATATGCCGGCAAAGTCACAAGAGAGGGGTGAAAAGATAATCATCTAATCTGCATGCATATATGGCAGGTGGAGTAGTAAGTTTTTGCATAAATCCAAAATTTTCCTATAACAAGAGGGGGCAAGGGCAAAAATTATTACTAAGTTGGTTGATTAATGAGATGGTTCCACCAACCAATTCTCATACCCAAGTTGACATTTATAACCCACATCAATATAATTAATTGTGTTGAGAGTTCCAGATAGTTTCAGTTCCTTTGGCTCAAACTGTCCATGACCGTGGACACGGCTAATCGATTAGGTTGAGTACTCTGTAGAGTTTTGCACACGTTCCCCACAAGATTTGGTCTCCTCCGTTTGATTTCTCGCACTTCAGGGTGTTTGAGAAACGGATGACCAAAACATGGTCTTCCAAAGGGTTTCCCTGCGACTCCGTCGGTGCCCATCCTTTCCTACCGTTCTTCTACATCTTGTAGCACCGCCTGTCCAGGGTCACCACGATATCCAACCAAGCCAGAGCCCATAATGACTTGTGGCTTTGCATGTAAGCCTTGGGTCTTGAAGCATCCATCCATCTCTTTGTGCCTGGGTGGACCTTTCCTCATGAATATTGGCACATCTCCAGCATCATCTAGGCTAACCACTGGTTTCTCCAGGGCGCCGTTCAACCATCATCCACCCAGAGGTAAGTTGAAAACTTGAAGTCTTGAAGACTTGATCATCACGTAGGTCAGAAATTATTAACTCTCTCAACTCTCATGAATCACACAACCAACCCCGTCTACTAATAGCATAGCAAAATGTAAAACAACGTTTCCCGGGGCCAATTGTGTTAAAGGGTTGAGAGGGGGTACCTACCACATGAAACTACAGCAAGTAACCAAGTTTCCAATTTACCTACTTTGCATGCAACTGGGGTGATGGAAGAACTAATGCAATAAAACATAGGTATACATGATCAAAGTGACTTGCCTGATTGACGACCTTCGTACTCGAGGGACTCTAGGTAACCAGCATCGCACTCCGGATGATCTAACGAATCAAACAAGAGCACTCAATAAGCATACAAAAAAATGTTGCAACTCACAAAATCATAAATGAACTAGTAATCACTCAAGACAAAACAAGGCACAATCAAAAGAAAAGAAGATCAACACATAGTTTGGGTTTTCTAAAGTTGATGGATAAACTACTACTAGTAACATAGAATTATTGGTATTAACAAAACAATAGTTGTCAGAAAAGAACAATAGAAATATTTTATTAATAAACATAATTAAATCCATTTAAAGTTTTGTTAAGAAAAAATCTTAGTAGGGTTTTAAAAGTTTTGAAAAACACTACTACATGAAGCGGGCTAGGGTTTTCTACCAAAAGTGTAAAACTAAACTTATTATTTTTATTAACAAAACATTATTTTAACAGAAAAGAATTTATTAAAAGTTTCTTAGAAAACAAAATCTTTTTATCTAAAACTTAGTTAAAGGAAACTATTACTAACTAGTTTGTTTTTATCAAACTAAACCTAATTGAAAAAGAGTAGAAATTCCTATGATATTAAGTATAAAACTAAGCAAATATATATCATTATTATCAGCAAGTAAACCACCTAATGTTTAAACAGCAGAATCGACTGAAACAAAATATAACTAATTCTGATTAAAACTAGCTAAAAACTAAATTAATGAAACTATACTATCCACTAGGCAGATTATGTTTATAGTTAAAACACTAAACAAATCCATCCTAAAAATTCTCAAACTAAACATGCTTATAGTACTAACTAATACCAAGCAGTAGAAAAAAGATTCATACAAAAAACTATTTTTAAACTCTAGTTATTCAGATTTTAGTAATTTGAACAAATTTGATTAGATTCAAAAATTTATAGCTCAAATTTGAAATCTAAACATACAGACATAAACTACATCAAAAATTTGAACTAATGCAAAAGGAATCAACTAAAAATACCAAATAGTTTAAAAGATATGATAAAAACAAAATCACGATGCATTCTGTTTTCTAAATCAGAAAAGAAAAAGAAAAAAAACTAACGATCGGACAGGGGCTACGTGTCAGGTTCCTATTGGTCGAAAGAGCGTGCGTGCGGGTGTTTACTGACGGTCGACCGAAGCCTAGTGCGTACCAGTTCGGGCTATTAAAAGGTTCTAATCTGGATCGTAGGATCCAGATCGAACGGACATGAGCGGGAGAGGGGGCTCACAGTGAAGGAGGTCGCCGGCGAGGGAGTTCTCCGGCGAGGCCGAGGCGGTGAAGTCAGCGGGGCGGCGCTCCAGTGGTCGAGGGAGGCATCGGAGGGGTTCAGGCGACGACGGTGATTGTTCGGAGTCGAGTGGTGGTGCCGGTCGGAGCTGAGGGCGAGGGAGACGACGGCGAGGAGCTCGGGGAGGGTTCGGTCGGGGCAGAGCTCCGGCGAGCTCGAGTGGGTGTTCTGGCGACGGAGAGAGAGGGGTTCAGGGGGAGACATAGTGTGGAGGTGGCCGCTCTTATATAGGGCTGGTGAGGGGCCGAGAGAAGGAAGGAGGAGGGAGATCCGATGGAGAGATCCCTGGCGACGGCGGCACGCGCGCGAGGACGGGGACGACCGCGCGGATGGCGCCATTGTACAGTGGGTCCGGCTTGTCAGCGAGAGGGAGAGACGCTGTTAGCGCGTCGGTGGCCAGCTTGTAATGAATTCACGAGTTAATGCCCGTGGGCTGGCCCGTTTTCAAATAAATTCGTTTCCTTTTTAATATCCAGAGCAGTAAAACCTCTTTAAAAGCATTCAAAACATTTCCAAATATAGGAAATATATATATCGAAATGATCAGGAGAACTAATTCTATTCAATGAACATTTTTCCTCTGTCATTTGAATATTTTGAAAAAATAATTATTTTCAGAAATTGCCTATTTGGTTTTAAAACCTTTTGCAAATATTTTTCAAAAGACCCCCTGGTTCTTATTGTTCAAATATATCACCAAGATGACCCTGGTGTGGAGTGTCATGTTACTCCCCTCTTATTTTGAACCTTTTCCAAGGTTTTCAAATAGGTGAAAGCAACATATTGAAAATAGAAAGGGACTTTCAAAAAGTCAGAAGAAGCATTTCAACTATTTGATACATTCAAGAAATGATGATGATGATGATGCATAGCTATATTTCATAACATTCCAAAATGGAATTTTGGGATGTTACAAACCTACCCACCTTAAGATGAATCTCGCCCTCGAGATTCGGGTTGGCTCGAAAATAGGTGTGGGTGGTCTCTACGAAGATCTTCTTCGCGTCCCCAGGTGGCTTCTTCCTCGGTGTGGTGACTCCACAAAAACCTTACAAAACTTGATGATCCTGCTGCGAGTAACTCTGTTGGCAGTCTCGAGGATTCTGACAGGCTTCTCCTCGTAGGTCAGATCACTGTCAAGTTGTATGGCCTCTAGGGGCACGGTATCTCTCAAAGGAATATCAGCCATCTCAGCATGGCATTTCTTCAGCTGGGACACATGGAAAACATCATGAACTCTGGACAATCCTTCCGGCAATTCCAGCTTGTATGCAACTTCGCCTCTATGTTCAAGAATTTTGTAGGGGCCTATGAATCTGGGTACTAACTTTCCTTTAACACCAAACCTCTTGATTCCTCGAAGTGGGGACACACGAAGATATGCTCGGTCTCCCACTTCATACGTCATTTCCTTACGTTTGCTATCAGCATAACTCTTCTGTCGAGATTGAGCTATCTTGAGTATGTCACGAATCAGCTTGACTTTCTCTTTAGAATCTCGGATAAGGTCGGGACCAAAAAGTAGTCGGCCTCCAACACCATCCCACATCAATGGTGTTCTGCACCTCCTTCCGTATAAAGCTTCGAAAGGGGCCATCTTCAGACTGGTTTGATAACTGTTGTTGTACGAGAATTTTGCGTAAGGTAAGTTATCATCCCAACTAGACCCATAGTCTAGTGCACAAGCTCTCAACATGTCCTCCAGAATCTGGTTGACTCTCTCAGTCTCTCCATCGGTCTGCGGATGAAAAGTTGTACTAAACTCCAGCCTTGTACCCAAAGTTTCATGTAACTGATGCCAAAACTTTGAGGTAAATTGTGTTCCTCTATCTGACACGATACTCCTCGGAACTCCATGCAGACATACGATCCTGGTCATATATATCTTGGCTAGCTTAGCACTGGTATAGGTGGTCTTCACTGGAATGAAATGAGCCACCTTGGTCAAACGATCGACCACTACCCAGATGGAATCATATCCTAAACAGGTCCTAGGTAGTCCTGTGATGAAGTCCATACCAAGCTTTTCCCATTTCCACTCAGGTATCGGCAAAGTTTGGAGTAACCCTACTGGCTTCTGATGTTCCGCCTTTACTCGCTGACAAACATCACATATTGCAACATGTTCCGCAATATCCTTCTTCATACCCGTCCACCAGTAACTTTCCTTTAAATACGGATACATCTTGGTGTTGCCTGGGTGTATTGAGTAAGGGGAATTGTGGGCTTCTTCAAGTATCAACTTCCTAAGCTCTGGGTCATTGGGCACATAGATTCGGTTCTCGAACCAAAAAGTTCCGTGTTCATCCTCACGAGAACCTTCAGCCTTGCCTTCCTCCATTCTCTGCTTTATCTCAGCTATCTCCTTGTCCGATTTCTAGGCTTCTCGAATTCTTTCGGTCAAGGTGGAATGGATTTCCAGTGTGGCAACATATCCGCTTGGAACTATCTCTAGTCGGAGCTCTCTGAGATCATCGGCTAACTCCTGGGTTAATCCTCCCGCGGTGAGTGTGTTTACATAACTCTTCCGACTCAAAGCATCTGCCACAACATTGGCTTTTCCTGGATGGTAATGTAATCTCATGTCATAGTCCTTGATTAACTCTAACCATCTCCTCTGTCTGAGGTTCAACTCTTTTTGCGTGAAGATATACTTCAGGCTCTTATGATCGGTGTAAACATCACAATTGTTTCCGACAAGGAAATGTCTCCAGGTCTTGAGTGTGTGCACTACGGCTGCTAGTTGCAAATCATGGGTGGCATAATTCAACTCATGAGGTCGTAGTTGTTTGGATGCATAAGCTACAACCTTTCCATCTTGCATGAGTACTCCTCCAAGTCCTTGATGTGAAGCATCACAATAAACCTGGAAGTCCTTCCCAATATTGGGCAAAATCAACACTGGGTTTGTGACCAAACGTTTCTTCAACTCCTGGAAACTGGCTTCACATTCCTCAGTCCAAATATACTTAGACTCATTCTTCAACAACTCCTTCATGGGCTTGGCAATCTTTGAGAAATTATCAATGAACCTCCGGTAATATCCGACAAGTCCAAGAAAACTTCGGATCTCCTTAACTAAGGTGGGTGACTTCCACTCGATGACGGCTTCAACCTTAGCGGGGTCTACGGCTATTCCTTCTCCGGAAATAATATGTCCAAGGAATCCGACTTCCGTCAGTCAAAATTCACATTTGCTGAACTTGGCATATAACTGATGTTCTCTAAGCTTCTCCAGAACTAAACGCAAGTGTTCCTTGTGTTCTTCCTCGCTCTTGGAGAATATCAAAATGTCATCGATGAACACCACAAACTTGTCCAAATATTCCATAAACACTTTGTTCATCAAATTCATGAAGTAGGCATGAGCATTAGTCAAACCAAAGGACATGACGGTATACTCATACAAGCCATACCTTGTGGTGAAATCTGTTTTGGGTATATCCTGTTCACGAATCTTCCGTTGGTGATACCCTGATCGAAGATCGATCTTGGAGAATACTTTGGCGCCTACTAGCTGATCAAACAAGTCATTAATCATCGGCAAAGGGTACTTGTTCTTGATAGTCACCTCGTTCAAGGCACGATAATCGACTACCATTCTCAAGGTTTTATCCTTCTTCTCCACCAAAAGAACTGGGGCTCCCCAAGGTGAAGAACTTGGGCGAATATATCCCTTGTCCAATAGCTCCTTAATCTGCTTCTTGATTTCCACTAGATCATTTGCGGGCATCCGATAGGGTCTCTTGGAAATTGGGGCTGTCCCTGGTTGTAGCTCTATTAGGAACTCAATCTCCCTATCTGGTGGCATGCCTGGTAATCCTCTGGGAATACATCTGGAAAGTCTCGTACAACCGGTACTTCCTCCTAAACAACTCCTCTGAGGGAATTTAACCAAGCACTCATACGTGTGCGTCGGGATACATACTTAATCCTCTTGTTCTCCGGGGTGGTGAGTGAAACAGACTTGCTAGGGCAATCAAGATTTCCTTCATACTTGGTCATCCAATCCATGCCTAGGATTACATCCAATCCCTGGGATTCTAAGACGATGAGGTCGGTGGGAAAAACATGGTTTCCTATATTGAGTTTCAAAGCATGGCATCCTATCCCTGCCATCATCATACCTCCTGTGGAACTGACGTTAATGGGTTGACTAAGGGTTTTGGTGGGCAAACCATACTTTTCCACAACTACCCTTGATATGAATGAATGAGTTGCATCGGAATCAAAAAGTACTGTAACTGGACGTGAATGCAATAAAAACTTACCAACCACAGTCCCGGGCTGATCATCGACTTCTTCCACATCGAGGTGGTTCACCTGGGCACGAGTAAACGGATTTGGCTTCTTGGCTGCGGAGTGGCCGTTGTTGTTACCGTTTCCATTTCCCTACTTGCTCTGGGGACACTCAGTAGCATAGTGCCCTGTCTTTTGGCACTTGAAACAGGTGATGTGGCTCAGATCCTTCTGAGTAGGAGCGTAATGGTGCTGGTTGTTGTTCCCATTCCCATTGTCAGTCTTGAAGTTGCCATGGTTGGGACGGGCATTCCCATTTCCTCCATGGTTGTGGCCTCCATGGTTGTGCACGGCATGAGTGTGCCTTCCAAACTTACCGGTCCTTGATCCGGTATTCCCTGAGTACGGGGAGTAGCGGGGCTTCTGATGAGCTCCAGAGTTAAACTTCCCTTGAGTATACTTCCTCTTGCGGTTCTCAATTTGCTGCTGCTTTCCCTCCAAGATGAGGGCCTTGTCCACCAGCTCTTGGTATTTGTTGAAGGTAGCCACTACCAACTGCATGCTCAACTCATCGTTGAGTCCTTCCAGAAACTTCTCCTGCTTGGCCGCCTCATCGGCCACGTCTCCTGGTGCATAACGAGCCAATGTGCTGAATTCGTCCACATATTGGGCCACGGAATGGTTCCCCCGGCATAAGTTGCGAAACTCACGCTTCTTGAGACTCATACCTCCAGCTGAGACATGTGCGGTGCGGAAAGCAAGCTTGAATTGTTCCCAAGTCACACCAGCAATAGGATATGTGGTGTAGTTCTCCCACCATGAAGCTGCTGGTCCTTCGAGTTGATGTGCGGCAAAGCGCACTTTCTCAATGTCAGTACATCCAGCGGTGACGAGTTCCCTCTCCATCTTACGGAGCCAGTCATCTGCCACAATGGGCTCAGTGCTGCTGGAGAAGGTTGGAGGGTTCAACCTCAGAAAACGGGTGAGGTTGTCAGCCTGAGGTGGATGGTGGTTGTTGTTGTTCTGGTTGTTGGTCTGATTCTGGATCAATAGTTGCATCAGTGCATTCTGCTGCTGAAGGAGTTGCGTGAGTTCCGGCAGGAAGGTGAAGTCGGACTCACGTTGTGGAGGCATCTTGCTGTTTTCAGAGGGGTGAGAATTAGAATAGAACAAGGACCTAAAAGGGGGAATTCACTACCCATATGCAATGCAACAAACATATCACACCAAACACTCATTCATTTATTCAATCAAGGTCAAACATCGAGATACAAATCTCCATTCAAACTAAACATCGACCTACGCTTTTAACGATGAAAAATAAGATACATGGGGGCATAACTAAAGTCGTCCTCAGAAGTACCTGGTGACTGAGCCTCCTCCAGTGGTGCTCTCCTCATAGTCATCATCGTCGCTGATGAAAGGAGCCAAGTCTCCCTCAGGGTGAAGATTTCCCGCCATGTCCATCTGTTCCTCTAGAGTTGCGATGCGAGTGTTTAGCTTGTTGATCCTCTCTAAGAAATCCTTCACTTCATACTCATGCTCATACTCGGCTTCCCGTAAGTCCGCTTCGAGGTCAATCTCGCGATTCATCAGATTCTTGATTGTCTTCGTATCTGCACGTACCCGAAGCTCCAAGGTCCTGACGTGCGTCTCCAAGGTCTGGATATAGGAAATGGTGTTGTCTTTATTGGGAGTGGTTATGATGTTTCCATTGGCATCCCTGCGACAAACCACGCTGAGTCCTGGTGAAATGGTTCCACCTCTGTATTCCTCCTGAATACGTCCAAGGGCACGATGAATGGCCATGTCCCTCCCAAGTATCCAGCTGGGTGCCACAAACTTGAAGTCGATGGGTTCCTTCCGATTCCCAAAGGTCTTCCCTGGGATGTGCACCTCAATCCTGTAGCGTCCGTCTTGGGGAAAAGACATGATAGGAGTCCCGGTGATGCTCGGCAAAGCAATCCTCACATCCTAACGATCCTCATCAGCTCCTTGCCAAAGGGCATCGTTGCGTCAGGCTGGCAAAACTCCGTGATCAACACTGGGATGAAGGTGGCCATCTATAAATTTTGAAATAATCGGAGGGAAGTCAGAAACGAGTAGATGAGAATATAAGAATTTTAAAGACAAAAGGAAAATAAGTCCTAAGGCTTTCCAATCCTAGAGGCTACGTCCTACGGTTAGCGTGTGCTCTGATACCATTTCTGTAGCGACCCGACCTGAAAGGTCGAATCTCCGGTGTTTCCGTACCATCCCAAGATCATGCTGGTACACACATGGTACATCAATGTATATATCAAAGGGAAATCACACAGCATTTATTAATCGTAAATCTCATATCGAGTCCTTTATTACAATAAAGATTACAATAAAGTGGCTGAAGGCCAACTCATGAGAATATCTAAATCTTGCGGAAGCATCGAAGGTAGATGAGTCGATCTGACTCCAAGGGCATCTCACCGAGCGTAGAGCGTATCCTCACTCCTCGTCGGAAAAGTACTCTGCAACATGATATGTTGCAGCTGTGTAGGTCAGCATATGGAATATGCCGGCAAAGTCACAAGAGAGGGGTGAAAAGATAATCATCTAATCTACATGCATATATGGCAGGTGGAGTAGTAAGTTTTTGCATAAATCCAAAATTTTCCTATAACAAGAGGGGGCAAGGGCAAAAATTATTACTAAGTTGGTTGATTAATGAGATGGTTCCACCAACCAATTCTCATACCCAAGTTGACATTTATAACCCACATCAATATAATTAATTGTGTTGAGAGTTCCAGATAGTTTCAGTTCCTTTGGCTCAAACTGTCCATGATCGTGGACACGGCTAATCGATTAGGTTGAGTACTCTGCAGAGTTTTGCACACGTTCCCCACAAGATTTGGTCGCCTCCGTTTGATTTCTCGCACTTCAGGGTGTTTGAGAAACGGATGACCAAAACATGGTCTTCCAAAGGGTTTCCCTGCGACTCCGTCGGTGCCCATCCTTTCCTACCATTCTTCTACATCTTGTAGCATCGCCTGTCCAGGGTCACCACGATATCCAACCAAGCCAGAGCCCATAATGACTTGTGGCTGTGCAGGTAAGCCTTGGGTCTTGAAGCATCCATCCATCTCTTTGTGCCTGGGTGGACCTTTCCTCATGAATACTAGCACATCTCCAGCATCATCTAGGCTAACCACTGGTTTCTCCAAGGCACCGTTCAACCATCATCCACCCAGAGGTAAGTTGAAAACTTGAAGTCTTGAAGACTTGATCCTCATGTAGGTCTTGAAATCATTAACCCTCTCAACTCTCATGAATCACACAACCAACCCCGTCTACTAATAGCATAGCAAAATGTAAAACAACGTTTCCCGGGGCCAACCGTGTCAAAGGGTTGAGAGGGGTTACCTACCACATGATACTACAGCAAGTAACCAATTTTCCAATTTACCTACTTTGCATGCAATTGGGGTGATGGAAGAACTAATGTAATAAAACATAGGTATACATGATCAAAGTGACTTGCCTGATTGACGATCTTCGTACTCGAGGGACTCTAGGTAACAAGCCTCACACTCCGGATGATCTAACGAATCAAACAAGAGCACTCAATAAGCATACAAAAAAATGTTGCAACTCACAAAATCAGAAATGAACTAGTAATCACTCAAGACAAAACAAGGCACAATCAAAAGAAAAGAAGATCAACACATAGTTTGGGTTTTCTAAAGTTGATGGGTAAACTACTACTAATAACATAGAATTATTGGTATTAACAAAACAATAGTTGTCAGAAAAGAACAATAGAAATATTTGATTAATAAACAGAATTAAATCCATTTAAAGTTTTGTTAAGAAAAAATCTTAGTAGGGTTTTAAAAGTTTTCAAAAACACTACTACATGAAGTGGGCTAGGGTTTTCTAGCAAAAGAGTAAAACTAAACTTATTATTTTTATTAACAAAACATTATTTTAATAGAAAATAATTTAATAAAACTTTCTTAGAAAACAAAATCTTTTTATCTAAAACTTAGTTAAAGGAAACTATTACTAACTAGCTTGTTTTTATCAAACTAAACCTAATTGAAAAAGAGTAGAAATTCCTATGATATTAAGTATAAAACTAAGCAAATATATATTATTATTATCAGCAAGTAAAACACCTGATGTTTAAACAACAGAATCTACTGAAACAAAATATAACTAATTCTGATTAAAACTAGCTAAAAACTAAATTAATTAAACTATACTATCCACTAGGCAGATTCTGTTTATAGTTAAAACACTAAACAAATCCATGCTAAAAATTCTCAAACTAAGCATGCTTATAGTCCTAACTAATACCAAGCAGTAGCAAAAAGATTCATACAAAAATCTATTTTTAAACTCTAGTTATTCAGATTTTAGTAATTTGAACAAATTTGATTAGATTCAAAAATTTAAAGCTCAAATTTGAAATCTAAACATACAGACATAAACTAGATATAATATGTGAACTAATGCAAAAAGATATGATAAAAACAAAATCAGGATGCATTCTGTTTTCTAAATAAGAAAAGAAAAAGGAAAAAAACTTACGATCGGACAGGGGCTACGTGTCAGGTTCCAATTGGTTGAAAGAGCGTGCATGCGGGTGTTTACTGACGGTCGACCGAAGCCTAGTGCGTACCGGTTCGGGCTATTAAAAGGTTCTAATCTGGATCGTAGGATCCAGATCGAACGGACATGAGCGGGAGAGGGGGCTCACAGTGAAGGAGGTCACCGGCGAGGGAGTTCTCCGGCGAGGCCGAGGCAGTGAAGTCATCGGGGCGGCGCTCCGGTGGTCAAGAGAGGTGTCGGAGGGGTCCAGGCGACGGCGGTGATCGTTCGGACTCGAGTGGTGGTGCCGATCGGAGCTGAGGGCGAGGGAGACGACGGCCAGGAGCTCATGGAGGGTTCGGTCGGGGCAGAGCTCCGGCGAGCTCGAGCGGGCGTTCTGGCGAGGGAGAGAGAGGGGTTCGGGGGGGAGACGGAGTGCGGAGGTGGCCGCTCTTATATAGGGCCGGTGAGGGGGAAAGAGAAGGAAGGAGGAGGGAGATCCGGTGGAGAGATCCCCGGTGACGGCGGCGCGCGCGCGACGACGGGGACGACCGCGCGGATGGCGCCATCGGACAGTCGGTCCAGCTTGTCAGCGAGAGGGAGAGACGATGTTAGCGCGTCGGTGGCCGGCTTGTAATGAATTCGCAAGTTAATGCCCGTGGGCCGGCCCGTTTTCAAATAAATCTGTTTCCTTTTTAATATCCAGAGCAGTAAAACCTCTTTAAAAGCATTCAAAACATTTCCAAATATAGGAAATATATATATCAAAATGATCAAGAGAACTAGTGCTATTCAATGAACATTTTTCCTCTGTCATTTGAATAGTTTGAGAAAATAATTATTTTCAGAAATTGCCTATTTTGTGTTAAAAGCTTTTGCGAATATTTTTCAAAAGACCCCCTGGTTCTTATTGTTCAAATATATCACCAAGATGACCCTGGTGTGGAGTGTCATTTTACTCCCCTCTTATTTTGAACTTTTTCCTAGGTTTTCAAATAGGTGAAAGCAACATATTGAAAATAGAAAGGGACTTTCAGAAAGTCAGAAGAAGCATTTCAACTATTTGATACATTCAAGAAATGATGATGATGATGCATAGCTATATTTCATAACATTCCAAAATGGAATTTCGGGATGTTACACGGATGGAATTGAAGCGTCGCTTTATGTGTCTGGTCCTCTTGTGAAACCTTGGTTCCTTGGCGAGAGTAATGGCACTAGTGGTGTCACAGAACAGAGTCATTGGATTCAGTGCATTGGGCACTACTCTAAGATCTGTCATGAACTGCTTCATCGAGACACCTTCCTTCACCGCCTCCGAGGCTGCGATGTACTCCACTTCGCATGTAGAATCGGCTACCATGCTTTGCTTGGAACTGCACCAGCTTACCGCTCCCCTGTTGAGAATAAATACGTATCCGGTTTGCAACTTAGAGTCATCCGTATCAGTGTCAAAATTGTTGGAAATATGCCCTAGAGGCAATAATAAATTAGTTATTATCATATTTCCTTGTTCATGATAATCATTTATTATCCATGCTATAAATTGTATTGATCGGAGACTTAGATGCATGTGTGGATACATAGACAAAACCATGTCCCTAGTATGCCTCTAATGGACTAGCTCGTTGATCAAAGATGGTTAAGGTTTCCTAGCCATGGACATGGGATGTCATTTGATAACGGGATCACATCATTAGGAGAATGATGTGATGGACAAGACCCAAACTAAAACGTAGCATATGATCGTGTCAGTTTATTGCTACTGTTTTCTGCATGTCAAGTATATGTTCCTATGACCATGAGATCATGCAACTCACGGACATCGGAGGAGTGCATTGTGTGTATCAAACGTCGCAATGTAACTGGGTGACTATAAAGGTGCTCTACAGGTATCTCCAAGGGTGTGTGTTGAGTTGGCATGGATCAAGACTGGGATTTGTTACTCCGTGTGACGGAGAGGTATCTCAGGGCCCACTAGGTAACGCAACATCACAATAAGCCTTGCAAGCAATGTGACTAAGTGTTAGTCATGGGATCTTGTATTACGGAACGAGTAAAGAGACTTGCCAGTAACGAGGTTGAACTAGGTATGGAGATACCGACGATCGAATCTCGGGCAAGTAACATACCGAAGAACAAAGGGAACATCATACGGGATTAACTGAATCCTTGACATAGAGGTTAGACCGATAAAGATCTTCGTAGAATATGTAGGAACCAATGTGGACATCCAGGTCCCGCCATTGGTTATTGACCGTAGAGGTGTCTCGGTCATGTCTACATAGTTCTCGAACCCGCAGGGTCTGCACACTTAAGGTTCAGTGACGTTTCGGTAGTATAGAGTTATATATGATGGTGACCGAAGGTTGTTAGTAGTCCCGGATGAGATCCCAGATGTCACGAGGAGCTCTGGAATGATCCGGAGGTAAATATTGATATATAGGAAGTCCTGTTTTGGTCGTCGGAAAAGTTTCGGGCTCATCGGTAGTGTACCGGGAGTGCCGGTAGTGTACTGGGAGACCACCGGGAGGGGTATTTCGACCCAAGAGGCTTCATGGGCTGTGGGAGAGTAAATACCAGCCTTTTGTGGGCTGGTGGAAGTCCCACACAAGGCCCATGCGTCTGGGAGAAAAATCCCAAAGGGAAAAAGGTGGAAAAAGGCCAAAAAAGGGAGGAATCCTAGTCCTACTAGGATTGGAGGAGGAGTCCTCCTCTCCTCCCCACTTTGGTCGACCCAAGGGCTGGATTTTTGGCAGCCAAGACTCCTCCTCCTCTCCTCCTATATATACTAGAGGATTTTAGGGTTTTGGCACAAAATTTTTAGCCACGTGCTACCCGTTCCTCTAGTGCATAGTTTCTCCTCTAGATCGGTTTTCTGCAGTGCTTAGGCGAAGCCCTGCCGGAATTGCTCCACCACTATCGCCGGAGCGCCGTCACGCTGCCGGTGAACTCTTCTTCCTCTCCACTTACTCTTGCTAGATCAAGACGGTGGAGATCTTCATCAAGCTGCACGTGTGCTGAACGCGGAGGTGTCGTCCGTTCGGCGCTAGATCGGAAGGACCGTGATCAAGATCGCGAGACGGTTCGTGACGAGTTCGCGGGACGGATTGTGATGAGTTCGCGGGACGGATCGTGATCAAGATCACGAAACGGATCGTGATGAGTTCGCGGGACGGATCGTGATGAGTTCACGGGACGGATCGTGATGAGGTCGTGGGACGCTCGGCGATTTGGATCGCAAAGACGTTCGACTACACCAACCGCGTTTCTTAACGCTTCTCGCTTAGCGATCTACAAGGGTATGTAGATCCACTCTCCCTCTCGTAGATGCTCATCACCATGGATAGATCTTGCGTGTGTGTAGGAAATTTTTTGTTTCCCATGCAACGTTCCCCAACAGTGGCATCATGAGCTAGGTCTATGTGTAGATGAGATCTAGAGTAGAACACAAAAGGTTTGTGGGCGTTGATGCTTAGATTGCTTCCTCCCTTGGTCGGATATTGGTTCGGCGGTATTGTGAGATGAAGCGGCCTGGACCAACATTACTCATACGCTTACGAGAGACCGGTTCCCTCGACGCAACTTGTTGCCTAGATGGCTTGCGGGTGGCAGTTTCTCTCACTTTAGTTGGATCGGATTCGACAAAGGCGGTCCTTGAGAAGGTTGAAAAGCAAATTATGTATCACCGTTGTGCTTTATGTGTAGGTGAGAATCATTCTTGCTAGATACCCGTAGCAGCCACGTGAAACATGCAACAACAATTAGAGGACGTGTAACTTGTTTTTACAGGGTATGTTGTGATGTGATATGGCCAATTACATGATGTGATATATGTGATGTATGAGATGATCATATGATGTATAGAATTTCACGACTTGCATGTCGATGAGTACGACAACCGGCAGGAGCCATAGGGTTGTCTTTAATTATTGTATGACCTGCGTGTCAATCATTAAGCGCTATGTAATACTTTACTTTATCGCTAAACGGTAGCAATAGTAGTAGAAGCATGCAGGGCCTGACAACCCCGATGGCGACACGTTGATGGAGATCAAGATGATGGAGATCATGGTGTCATGCCGGTGACGATGGAGATCATGCTGGTGCTTTCAAGATGGAGATCTAAAGCACAAGTTCATGGCCATATCATGTCACTTATGAATTGCATGTGATGTTAATCCTTTTATGCACCTTGTTTTGCGTAGTACGACGGTAGCATTATAAGGTGATCCCTCACTTAAATTTCAAGATGAATTGTGTTCTCCCCGAGTGTGCACCGTTGCGAAAGTTCGTCGTGTGGAGACACCACGTGATGATCGGGTGTGATAGACTCTACGTTCACATACAATGGGTGCAAGCCAGTGTTGCACGCGCAGAACACTCGGGTTAAACTTGACGAGCCTAGCATGTACAGACATGGCCTCGGAACACAAAAGACCGAAAGGTCGAACATGAGTCATATAGTAGATATGATCAACATGATGATGTTCACCATTGTAACCACCTCAACTCACATGATGATCAGACTTGAGTTGGTGAATTTGGATCATGTATCATTCGGATGACTGGAGGGATGTCAATTTGAGTGGGAGTTCTTAAGTAATATGATTAATTGAACTCATTATCATGAACATAGTCAGTAGTGTCTTTGCAAATTATGTTGTAGATTACTTGCTCGCGTTGTAGTTCCCTTGAATTTTTATGTTCCTAGAGAAATAGAGTTGAAATATGATGGTAGCAATATTGCGGATTGGATCCGTGATCTGAGGATTGTCCTCGTTGCTGCATAGAAGGCTTATGTCCTTAATGCACCGCTCGGTGCGCCAACCCCTCTAGCGTCATCTATAGATGATGTGAACATCTGACAGGTACATGCTGATGACTACTTGATAGTTTAGTGCGTCATGCATTACGGCTTAGAATTGAGGCTTCGAAACATTTTGAACATCACGGAACATATGAGATGTTCTAAGAACTGAAATTAGGATCTGAGGCTCGTGCCCGTGTTGCAAGATATGAGATCTCCAACAAGATTCTTTGCCTGCAAGATGAACGAGAATAGCTCAATCGTTGAGCATGTGCTCAGATTGTCTGGGTGCTACAATCGCTTGAATCGAGTGGGAGTTGATCTTCCAGATAAGATAGTGATTGATATAGTTCTCCAAGTCACTTTCACTAAGCTACTAGAACTTGGTGATCAACTATAAAATGCCAGGGATAGAATTAATGATCCCTGAGCTGTTCGCTATGTTTGGCACCGCGAAGGTAGAAATCAAGAAGGAGCATCAAGTGTTGATGGTTAGTATAACCACTAGTTTCGAGAAGGGCAAGGGCAAGGAGGGAAACTTCATGGATGGCAAGTCAGTTGCTGCTCCAGTGAAGCAACCCAAAGTTGAACCCAAACCCGAGACTAAGTGCTTCAATTATGAGGAGAGAGGTCGCTGAAGCGGAACAACCCTAGATACTTGGTAGATAAGAAGGCTCGCAACGTCGACAGCAGTATATTTGATATACGTGTTATTGATGTGTACCTTGCTTGTACTCCTAGTAGCACCTGGGTATTGGATACCGGTTCGATTGCTAAATGTTAGTAACTCGAAATAAAAGCTACGGAATAAACGGAGAACTAGCTAAGTGTGTGGTGATGATGTGTGTTGGAAATGTTTCCAAGGTTGATGTGATCAACATCGCACGCTCTCTCTACCTTCGAGATTAGTGACGAACCTACATAAATGTTATTTGGTGTTTTTTGCATTGAGCATGAACGTGATTAGATCATGTTCATTGCAACACGGTTATTCATTTAAGTTAGAGAATAATGGTTATTCTGTTTACATGAAAAATACCTTCAATGGTCATGCACCCAGTAAGAATGGTTTGTTGAAACTTGATCGTAGTAATGCACATGTTCATAACATTGATGCCAAAAAGGATACAAAGTTAATAATGATAGTACCACATACTTGTGGCACTGCCGCTAAATGTCATATTGGTACAAAACGCATGAAGAAACTCCATGCTGATGGATCTTTGGACTCATTCGATTTCGAGTCGGTTGAGACATGCGAACCATATCTCTTGGTCAAGATGACTAAGGATCCCGTTTTCTGTTTTGATGAAGCGGGCAAGTGATTTATTGGAAATGATACATGTTGATGTATGCAATCCAATGAGTCTTGTAGCGTGCGGTGGATATCATTATTTTCTTATCTTCACTGATGATTTGAGTAGATATAGTGTATATTTACTTAATGAAACACAAGTCTGAATCGCTTGAAAGGTTCAAGCAAATTCAGAGTGAAGTTTAAGATCATTGTGACAAGAAGATAAAAATGTTTCCGATATGATCATGGAGGTGAATATCTGAGTTACGAGTTTGGCATACAACTTTAGACAATGTGAAAGTTGTTTCACAACTCACGCCACCTAGAACACCATAGTGTGATGGTGTGTCCGAACGTCATAGTCGTACTCTATTGGATATGGTGCATGCTATGATGTCTCTTATCGTTTTGTTACTGTAATTTTGGAGTTATGCATTGGAAACAACTACATTCACTTTAAATAGGGCACCATCTAAATCCGTTGAGATGACACCGTGTGAACTATGGTTTGATAGAAACCTAAGCTGTCATTTCTTAATGTTTGTTGCTGCGACGCTTGTGTGGAAAATGTTTTCGCCTAATGAGCTCGAACCCAAAGCGGACAAATGCATCTTCATAGAATACCCTAAGAACAGTTGGGTGAACCTTCTATCTTAGATCCAAGCATAAAATGTTTATTGCTGAAACAGGGTCCTTTCTCGAGAAAAGGTTTCTCTTGAAAGAATTGAGTGGGAGGAGGATAGAACTTGATGAGGTTATTGAACCTCTACTTCAACTAGAAAGTAGCGCAGCACAGAAAGATGTTTCTGTGAAGCCTACGTCAGTTGAAGAGGAAGTTAATGATGATGATCATGAAAGCCTCGGATCAAGTTACTATCGACCTACGAGGAAATTAGGGCTTGATGAGGTTATTGAACCTTTACTTCAACCAGAGAGTAGCGCAGTGCAGGAAGTTGTTTCTGTGAAGCCTACGTTAGTTGAAGAGGAAGTTAATGATGATGATCATGAAGCTTCGGATCAAGTTACTATCAAACCTCGCAGGGCGACAAGGATGTATACTGCTCCTGAGCGGTACGACCAACCTGTCTTGGAGGTCATGTTGTTGGACAACGATGAATCTACGAACTATGGAGAAGCGATGATGGGCCCGGAAACCAACAAATGGTTAGAGGCCATGAAATCCGAGAAAGGATCCATGTATGAAAACCAAGTATAGACTTTGGTGGACTTGCTCGTTGGATGGCTGGTCGTTAAAGTACAAATGGATCTTTAAAATGAAGACAGACGCTGATGGTAAATGTTACCATTTGTATAGCTCGACTTGTTGCAAAGTAGTTTACGACAAGTTCAAAGAGTTGACTGCGATGAGACTTTCTCACTCGTAGCAATGCTAAAGTCTGTTGGAATTATGTTAGCAGTTGCTGCATTTTTCAATTATGAAATCTGGCAGATGGATGCCAAAACTTCGTTTCCTTCCTTAAGGAAGGGTTGTATGAGATACAACCACAAGGTTTTGTCAGTCCTAAGGATGCTAAAAGGTGTGCGAGCTTCAGTGATTCTTCTATGAAATGAAGCAAGCATCTCGGAGTTGGAATATACACTTTGATGAGGTGATCAAAGTTTTTGAGTCTATACAAAGTTTATGAGAAACTTGTATTTACAATAAAGTGAGTGGGAGCACTATAGAGTTTCTGGTAAGCATATGTGATTGACATATTGTTGGTCGGAAATGATGTAGAATTTCTGGAAAGCATAAAAGGTTGTTTGAGAAGAGTTTTTCAAAGCAAGACCTAGATAAAGCTACCTAATTGTTGAGCATCAAAATCTATAAAGATATATCAAGATGTTTGATAAGACTTTCAATGAGTACATACCATGACAAGATTTTGAAAGAGTTCAAAATGGATCAGTAAGAGAAAGAGTTCTCGCCTGATTTGTAAGGTATAAAGTTGAGTAAGACTCAATCCCCAGTGACTGCAGAAGATAGAGAAAAGATGAGTGTCATCCCCTATGCTTCAACCATAGGCTCTATCATGTATGCAATGCTGTGCACAAGACCCGATGTCAGCCTTGCCATAAGTATGGCCAGAAGGTTTCAAAGTCACGAGGTGTTAGTCATGGGATCTTGTATTACGGAATGAGTAAAGAGACTTGCCGGTAACGAGGTTGAACTAGGTATGGAGATACCAACGATCAAATCTCGGGCAAGTAACATACCGAAGAACAAAGGGAACATCATACAGGATTAACTGAATCCTTGACATAGAGGTTCGACTGATAAAGATCTTCGTAGAATATGTAGGAACCAATATGGGCATCCAGGTCCCGCTATTGGTTATTGACCGTAGAGGTGCCTCGGTCATGTCTACATAGTTCTCGAACCCACAGGGTCTGCACACTTAAGGTTTGGTGACGTTTCGGTAGTATAGAGTTATGTATGGTGGTGACTGAAGGTTGTTAGGAGTCCCAGATGAGATCCCGGACGTCACGAGGAGCTCCGGAATGGTCCGGAGGTAAAGATTCATATATAGGAAGTCCCGTTTTGGTCGCCGGAAAAGTCTCAGGCTAATCGGTAATGTACCGGGAGTGCCGGTAGTGTACTGGGAGACCACCGGGAGGGGTATTTCGACCCAAGAGGCTTCATGGACTGTGGGAGAGTAAATACCAGCCTTTTGTGGGCTGGTGGAAGTCCCACACAAGGCCCATGCGGCTGGGAGAAAAAGCCCAAAGGGAAAAAGGTGGAAAAAGGCCAAAAAAGGGAGGAATCCTAGTCCTACTAGGATTGGAGGAGGAGTCCTCCTCTCCTCCCCACTTTGGTCGACCCAAGGGCTGGCTTTTTGGCAGCCAAGACTCCTTCTCCTCTCCTCCTATATATACTAGAGGATTTTAGGGTTTTGGCACAAAATTTTCAGCCACGTGCTACCCGTTCCTCTAGTGCATAGTTTCTCCTCTAGATCGGTTTTCTGCAGTGCTTAGGCGAAGCCCTGCCGGAATTGCTCCACCACCATCGCCGGAGCGCCGTCACGCTGCCGGTGAACTCTTCTTCCTCTCCACTTCCTCTTGCTGGATCAAGACGGTGGAGATCTTCATCAAGCTGCACGTGTGCTGAACGCGGAGGTGCCGTCCGTTCGGCGCTAGATCGGAAGGACCGTGATCAAGATCGCGAGACGGTTCGTGATGAGTTCGCGGGACGGATTGTGATGAGTTCACGGAACGGATCGTGATCAAGATCACGAAATGGATTGTGATGAGTTCGTGGGACGGATCGTGATGAGTTCACAGGACGGATCGTCATGAGATCGCGGGACGCTCGGCGATTTGGATCGCGAAGACGTTCGACTACACCAACCGCGTTTCTTAACGCTTCCCGCTTAGCAATCTACAAGGGTATGTAGATCCACTCTCCCTCTCGTAGAAGCTCATCACCATGGATAGATCTTGCGTGTGCATAGGAAAATTTTTGTTTCCCATGCAATGTTCCCCAACAAAAACTTGCATCAACGCAACCCTTTACGACGAGCTCTTCATCACCTCCATAAACGAGAAACATTTCCTTAGTCCTTTTCAGGTACTTAAGGATATTATTGACTGCCATCCAGTGCTCCATTCCAAGATCACTTTGAAACCTCCTGACCATACTTATGGCAAGGATGACATCGGGTCTTGTGCACAACATTGCATACATGATAGAGCCTATGGCTGAAGCATAGGGGATGACACTCATCTTCTCTCTATCTTCTTCAGTCATTGGGCATTGAGTCTTACTCAACTTCACACCTTGCAACACAGGCAAGAACCCCTTCTTGGACTGATCCATTTTGAACTTCTTCAAAACTTTATCAAGGTATGTGCTCTGTGAAAGTGCTATTAAGCGTCTCGATCTATCTCTATAGATCTTAATGCCTAATATGAAAGCAGCTTCTCCTAGGTCCTTCATTGAAAAACCCTTGTTCAAATATTCCTTCACGCTTTCCAGCATTTCTATATTGTTTCCAATCAGCAATATGTCATCTACATATAATATAAGAAACGCTATAGAGCTCCCACTCATTTTCTTGTAAATACAAGCTTCTCCATAAACTTGTATGAACCCAAACGCTTTGATCACCTCATCAAAGCGCTTATTCCACCTCTGAGATGCTTGCACCAGTACATAAATGGATCGCTGGAGTCTGCAAACTTTGTCAGCATTCTCTGGATCGACAAAACATTCTCGTTGCATCCTATACAACTCTTCCTCAAGGAAACCGTTGAGGAATGCTGTTTTGACATCCATCTGCCAAATTTCATAGTCGAAATAAGCAGCTATTGCGAACATGATTCTGACGGACTTAAGCATCGCTATGGGTGAGAAGGTCTCATCGTAGTCAACTCCTTGAACTTGTGAAAAACCCATTGCCACAAGTCGAGCTTTATAGACGATGACATTACCGTCCGCGTCCGTCTTCTTCTTAAAGATCCATTTGTTCTGAATGGCCTTTCACCCTCCAGGTAATACTTCCAAAGTCCATACTTTGTTTTCATACATGGATCCCATCTCGGATTTCATGGCCTCTAACCATTTCTCGAAATCCGGGCCCATCATCGCTCCTCCATAGCTCGTAGGTTCATTGTTGTCCAACAACATGACCTCCAAGACAGGGTTGCCATACCACTCAGGAGCAGTACATGCCCTTGTCGACCTACGAGGTTCAATAGTAACTTGATCCGAAGCTTCATGATCATCATCATTAACTTCCTCTTCAACTGTCGTAGGCTCCACAGCAACATCTTTCAACGCTGCGCTACTCTCTAGTTGAAGTAAAGGTTCAATAACCTCATCAAGCTCTATTTTCCTCCCACTCAATTCTTTCGAGAGAAACTCCTCTCAAGAAATGTTCCGTTCTTAGCGACAAACACTTTGCCTTCGGATCTGAGATAGAAGGTATACCCGACTGTCTCTTTCGGGTATCCTATGAAGACGCGTTTCTCCACTTTGGGTTCCCGCTTTTCAGGTTGAAGCTTTTTGACACATGCATCACATCCCCAAACTTTAAGAAACGACAACTTTGGCCTCTTGCCAAACCATAGTTCATATGGCATCGTCTCAACAGATTTCGATGGTGCCCTATTTAAAGTGAATGCAGCTGTCTCTAATGCATAACCCCAAAACAATAGTGGCAAATCAGCAAGAGACATCATAGAATGCACCATATCTAATACGGTTCGATTACGATGTTCAGACACACCATTACGCTATGGTGTTCCAGGCGGTGTCAACTGTGAAACAATTCCACATTGTCTTAAGTGACTGCCAAACTCATAACTCAGATATTCACCTCCTCGATCAGATCGTCGGAATTTGATCTTCTTGTTACGATGATTCTCAACTTCACTCTGAAATTGCTTGAACTTTTCAAATGTTTCAGACTTATGTTTCATTAAATAAATATACTCATATCTACTTAAGTCATCGGTGAAGGTGAGAAAATAACGATATCCACCGCACGCTGCAACATTCATTGGACCGCATACATCAATATGTATGATTTCCAATAAGTCACTTGCCCGTTCCATTGTTCCAGAGAATGAAGTTTTAGTCATCTTGCCCATGAGGCATGGTTCACATATGTCAAGTGATTTAAAATCAAGTGACTCCAAAAGTCCATCAGCATGCAGCTTCCTCATGCGTTTTACACCAATATGACCCAAACGGTAGTGCCACAATAAAGTGGTACTATCATTATCAACTCTACATCTTTTGGCATCAATGTTATGAACATGTGTATCATCACTATCAAGATTCAATATGAATAAACCCCTCACATTGGGTGCATGACCATAAAAGATATTACTCATATAAATAGAACAACCATTATTCTCTGATTTAAATGAGTAACCGTCTCGCAATAAACAATATCCAGATATAATGTTCATGCTTAACACATGCACCAAATAACAATTATTCAGGTTCATCACTAATCCCGATGGTAATCGAAGAGAGAGCGTGCCGACGGCGGATCACATCAACCTTGGAACCATTTCCCACGCGCATCATCACTTCGTCCTTCGCCAGCCTTCGTCTATGCCGTAGTTCCTGTTTTGAGTTGCAAATGTGAGCAACCGAACCGGTATCAAATACCCAGGCACTACAACGAGAGCTAGTAAGGTACACATCAATAACATGTATATCATATATACCTTGTTTGTTGTTGGCCGCCTTCTTATCAGCCAGGTACTTGGGGCAGTTCTGCTTCCAGTGACCAGTTCCCTTGCAATGAAAGCACTCAATGACCGCCTCGGGCTTCTTTACAGGAGTAGCAACTGCTTTGCCATCCTTCTTGGATTTACCCTTCTTGCCCTTGCCCTTGCCATTCTTCTTGAAACTGGTGGTTTTATTGACCATCAACACTTGATGTTCTTTCTGGATTTCAGACTCAACGACTTTCAACATCGCAAAGAGCTCGGCGACTGACTTGTTCATCCCATGCATGTTATAGTTCATCACAAAGCTCTTGTAGCTAGGTGGCAGTGATTGATGAACTCTGTCAGTGATAACCTCTACCGGAAGGGGCATTCCCAACTCCGCCAGATGAGTCGAATACCCAGACATTCTGAGTATATGTTCACTAATAGACCCGTTATCCTCCATTTTGCAAGCATAGAACTTATCGGAGGCCTCATACCTCTCGATCTGGGTATTCTTCTGAAAGATAAACTTCAACTCCTGGAACATGTCATATGCTCCATCATGTTTAAAACGTCTTTGAAGTCTCGGTTCTAAGCCATACAACATTGCACATTGAACTATTGATTAATACCCACAACGTGCCTCCCAAGCGTTCTTAACGTCTTCGGATGACATGTCTTCGGGTTGGTCACCAAGCGGTGCATCAAGGACATATGATTTCTGGGAAGCCGTGAGGATAATCCTCAGATTACGGGCCCAGTCAACAAAGTTACTTCCATCATCTTTCAACTTAGCTTTCTCTAGGAACGCATTAAAATCCAGGGGTGCTACTGTGCGAGCCATTGATATACAACATAAATATGCAAAGGTTACTTAGACTATTGTTCAAGATAATGAGTTTAGTTAATCAAATTACTAAAGCTCCCTCTCAAATTGACATCCGTCAGGTCATCTGAGTGTCACATTATCCAAATTCACCAAATCAAGTCTGATCATCACGTGAGTTGAGGTGGGTTCAATGGTGAACATCATCATGTTGATCATATCTACTATATGACTCATTATCGACCTTTCGGTCTCTTGTGTTCCGAGGACATGTCTGTACATCCTAGGCTCGTGAAGTTTAACCCGAGTGTTCTGCATGTGCAACACTGGCTTGCACCCGTTGTGTGTGAACGTAGAGTCTATCACACCCGATCATCACGTGGTGTCTCGACACGATGAACTTTCCCAACGGTGCACACTTGGGGAGAACACAATTCATCTTGAAATTTAAGTGAGGGATCACCTTATAATGCTACTGTCATCCTAAGAAAAACAAGGTGCATAAAAGGATTAAGATCACATGCAAATAAAAAGTGACATGATATGGCCATGAACTTGTGCCTTTGATCTCCATCTTGAAAGCACCAACATGATCTCCATCATCACCGGCACGACACCATGATCTCCATCATCTTGATCTCCATCAACGTGTCGACATAAGGGTTGTCACGCCCACCATGCTTCTACTACTATTGCTACCATTTAGCGATAAAGTAAAGCATTACATAGCGCTTAATGATTAACACGCAGGTCATACAATAATTAAAGACAACCCTATGGCTCCTGTTGGTTGCCGTACTCATCGACATGCATGTTGTGATATTCTATACAACACATGATAATCTCATACATCACATATATCTTATCATGTAATTGGCCATATCACATCACAACATACCCCGCAAAAACAAGTTAGATGTCCTCTAATTATTGTTGCATGTTTTACATGGCTGCTACGGGTATCTAGCAAGAACAATTCTCACGTATGCATAAACCACAACGGTGATACATAAGTTGCTTTTAAACCTTCTGAAGGACTGCCTTAGTCGAATCCGATCCAACTTAAGTAGGAGAAACAGACACCCGCCAGCCATCTTGGTGCAACGAAGTTACACGTCAGTCGATGGAACCGGTCTCTCGTAAGTGTACGAGTAAGGTTGGTCTGGGCCGCTTCATCCCACAATACCACTGAACCAAAACACAACCAAGGGAGGAAGCAATCTAAGAATCAATGCCCACAAACTCTTTGTGTTATACTCGTGATCTCATCTACACATATACCTAGCTCATGATGCCACTGATGGGGAACGTTGCATGGGAAACAAAAAAATTCCTACGCACACGCAAGATCTATTCATGGTGATGAGCATCTACGAGAGGGAGAGTGGATCTATGTACCCTTGTAGATTGCTAAGCGGGAAGCATTAAGGAACACGGTTGATGTAGTCGAACATCTTCGCGATCCAAATCGCCGAGCGTCCCGCAATCCAATCACGATCCGTCCCGATCTAGCACCAAACTGACTGTACCTCCGCGTTTAGCACACGTACGGCTTGATGACGATCTCCGCCTTCTTGATCCAGCAAGAGGGAGTGGAGAGGTAGACTAGTTCTCCGACAGCGTGACGGCGCTACGACGATGGTGGTGGAGTAATCTCAGCAGGGCTTCGCCTAAGCACAGCTGAAACCGATCTAGAGGAGAAACTACGAACTAGTGGGTAGGGTTGCACGTGGCTGAAAATCTTGTGCCAAAACCCTAAAACCCTCTAGTATATATAGGAGGAGAGGAGGAGGATGCTTGACGCAAGGTCCAGCCCCTCTAGGCTTCGGCCGAATTGGAGAGGAGGAGTCCTCCTCCTCCACTCCTAGTAGGATTAGGACTCCTTCCTTATTTCCACCCTTTTTGCCTTTTTCCACCTTTTCCACTTAGGAATCTCTTTCCAGCCGCATGGGACTTGTCTGGGACTTTGGCCAGACCACTAAGGGCTGGTATTAGTCCTCCCACAGCCCATGAAGCCTCTTGGGTCGAAATACCTCTCCCGATGGTCCCCCGGTACACTACCGGCACTCACGGTACACTACCAATGAGCCCGAAACTTTTCCGACGACCAAAATAGGACTTCCTATATATCAATCTTTACCTCCGGAACATTCGGAGCTCCTCGTGACGTCCGGGATCTCATCTGGGACTCCGAACGACCTTCGGTCACCACCATACATAACTCTATACTACCGAAACGTCACCGAACCTTAAGTGTGCAGACCCTGCGGGTTCGAGAGCTATGTAGACATGATCGAGACACATCTACGGTCAATAACCAATAGCAGGACCTGGATGACCATATTGGTTCCTACATATTCTACGAAGATCTTTATCGGTCGAACCTCTATGTCAAGGATTCAGTTAATCCCGTATGATGTTCCCTTTATTCTTTGGTATGTTACTTGCTCGAGATTCGATCGTCGGTATCTCCATACCTAGTTCAACCTCGTTACCGGCAAATCTATTTACTAGTTCCATAATACAAGATCCTGTGACTAACACTTAGTCACATTGCGTTCAAGGCTTATTGTGATGTTGTATTACCGAGTGGGCCCTGACATACCTCTCCATCGCACGGAGTAACAAATCCCAGTCTTGATCCATGCCAACCCAACAAACACCCTCGGAGATACCTATAGAGCACCTTTATAGTCACCCAGTTACATTGCAACATTTGATACACACAAGGTACTCCTCTGTTGTCAGTGAGTTGCATGATCTCATGGTCATAGGAACAAATACTTGACATGCAGAAAATAGTAGCAATAAACTGACACTCTTTAGGTGCAACTTGATATCTAGCACACATGGAAACACTAAGCATAATATCGGGACGAGATGCACATAGATATAACAAAGAACCTATCATAGATCGATCAACTTTTTGATCAACTGGTTCATCTTCCCTGGTAAGATCAACGTGTCCGCTAGTGGGCATGGAGGTTTTCATACCTTTGCAATCCTGCATTTTTAACTTCTTGATCAAGTCCTTGGTGTACTTAGTTTGAGAAATCAAAGTTCCTTCTCTTTATTTCTTGATTTGCAATCCAAGAAAGAATTTCTGCTCGCACATCATAGACATCTCATACTTCTCGGACATCAACCTTCCAAATCTTTCACTAAATTGACGGTTAGTAGAGCCAAAGATAATATAATCCACATAGATTTTCCATACAAATAATTCTCGATTAACTCTTTTAGTGAACAAGGTTGCATCAATTTTACCAATTTCAAAACCTTCTTCGATAAGAAACTTCGTTAAACATTTATACCAAGCACGAGGAGCTTGTAAACATGAGTAGGTTTCTTAGGATTCACGAAACTAGGTGGTTGCTTAACATAAACCTCTTCTTCAATCTCACCATTTAAAAATGCACTTTTGATGTCCATTTTATAAAGTGTGATATCATGGTGAATGGAATAAGCAAGAAGAATATGGATAGCTTCAAGTCTAGCGATGGGGGCATAAGTCTCACCGTAGTCCATACCTTCGACTTGCGTATATCCTTGAGCTATGAGACGAGCCTTGTTGCGTATGACCTGACCGTCTTCGTCTTGTTTGTTTCGAAACACCCATTTGGTTCCGATGATGTTGTGCTCATCTTCGGGCTTCTCCAAGAGTGTCTATACTTCATTCCTCTCGAAGTTGTGTAGCTCTTCATGCATTGCATTCACCCAATCTACGTCTTCAAGAGCTTGTTCTACCTTTAAAGGCTCAATACTAGAGATGAAAGAATAATGTTCACAAAAGTTAGCTAGACGGGTTTTAGAGCGAGTGATTCTCCCTGTTTGTATTTCACCCAAGATTTGGTTTAGGGGATGGTTCTTAGTCACTTGAGATCGAACTCGGGCCAGTTTCCGATTATTAGATGGTGGAGCTTCTTCTTCTTCTTCATCTCGTTCATCTTCATTGTTGTTTATTGTGTCATTCCCTTGAGGTGGTGGTGAAGGTGGTTGTGGTGGATCTTCATGATGCACCTCCTCCTTCTTGATCTTCACTTCGAACTGATTTCGCGCTTTGCGAGCGCAGTTCTTGAAGATCTTTTGAACCTGGGACTTATCATCAAGAAAGAATACCCACATAAATCTGGAGAAATCATCAACTATAACAAGACCATAGGAATTTCCACCGAGACTCTTGTAAGCATTGGGACCAAAAAGAACCATATGAAGTAACTCGAGTGGTCTCCAAGTAGTCATGATATTCTTAACGGGATGACTTCCACCTACTTGCTTTCCAGCTTGACAAGCACTACAAAGTCTATCTTTGTCAAAGATAACATCTTTAAATCCAAGTATGTGATCACCTTTGATTAGCTTATCTAGATTTCGCATGCCTACATGTCCAAGTCTTCTATGCCAAAGCCAACCTTTAGAAGATTTTGCAATTAAACAAGTGCAAGACTTGGATCTTTTAGAGAAATAAACAATGTATAGATCACCTCTATAGAAACCGGTATAGACCATTTTATGATCATCATGACGAAACACCTGACAATCTACTTTCGTGAATAGAACATTGAATCCGAAGTCGGCAAGTCTAGATACGGAAAGAAGATTGTAACCAAGGGATTCAACAAGCATAACATTTTGAATAGAGCTATCATGGGATATGGCCACGTTACCAGGGCCAAGTACCTTACCCTTAGAGTTGTCTCCAAAGGTCACGTACCGTCGAGGACCTTGATTAGGCATGATCTCTTGGAACATGTCTCTATCACCAGTCATATGATCCATACATCCGCTGTCAAGAATCCACTCTTTTCCTCCGGACATGTAATCCTTAAGGTTTTCCATAAGACTCATATTCTTCATGATCTTCTCATGCTCGATGTCGAACAACTCATCTTCTTCATAGTATCCATGTTCCGCATTGTCATCCTCAAGTGAGAAATCCTCGTCATAAACAACAAGAGATTCGTTAGAATAGTGATCATAACAATGTTCAAGTTTATGAATGCATAAGATCATAGGTAATGTTGTTGATAGTGGTGACATCTCCTTTAGCACGCATAAGATCACAGAGCTCAAATAGGCATTTATCAAAGTTTGGATCACTAGGCTTCATTTTGTGAAAAACTGTGGTTTTGTGAAGAATTTCATCAAGATTTCCTAAGGAAAGATTTCGATACCATTTCTCCAAATCAGTCAATAAGGTATAGGCACATGCAAAGTTCTTCATTTGAGAAAGCACGAATCTTGGTAAACCTCTAACAATAAGATTGACAGTTCTTAGGTTACCAAGCATGTTAATTTCCTCTTCGTGTGTGGGATGCAACTCATTAATAGGGAGAACATAGGGTTGTTCAATATATTTAGTCAAATGGAATTGATTAAACAGATCAATCATGGCACTCTTCCATTGACTATAGTACTCTCCATCAAGAATGGGCACTCTACAACTCAAACTCTCCATTCTAGACACAACCATCTTCCTCCACGGTGATTAAACTGAAGCAATGGAGACCAAAGCTCTGATACCACTTGTAGGATCGAGAGAGCCGTGTCTAGACGGGGGTGATAGACTACTAGCATAAATTTAAAACCTAACCTTTTACCAAGTTGTTTGGTTGGCAGATTTTAATGATTTCAACAAGTCTAGATAATCTAACAGCCCTACACATGCAAGTCTACGAGTATGGCAGCGGAAAGTAAAGACATTGCACATGTAAGTAAAGAGATGGGATAGGAAGATCAAACACAAGTGATGACACGATTATTTGTTCCCGTGGTTCCGATAGGCAGTGCTATCGTACGTCCACGTTCATGGAGTCTTCAACCCATGGAGGGTAACGGTCGCGAGAGTCCACGGAGGGTTCCACGAAGAAGCAACCTTGACTATTCCATGCAGCTTCCGTCCACGAAGAACTAGCCTCACTATAGGTAGATCTTCACGAAGTAGGCGATCTCCTTGCCCTTACAAACTTCTTGGTTCACTCCACAACATGAAGTAGGAGGCTCCCAAGCGACACCGAACCAATCTAGGAGGCACCACCCTCCAAAAGGTAATAGGCTCGGTAATGACAATGAACTCCTTGATATTGTGCTTCAAGATGATAGACTCCTCAACACACAATTTCTCTCACACAAATTTGGCTTGGTAGAAGATATGGGATTGGTGGAAAGCAACTTGGGGAGGTTAGAAATCAAGATCCATATGGTTGGAGTGGAAGATCTTGACCTCAATACAAGGGTAGGTGGTTCTCTCTCAAAAAACTGAGTAGGATAGGTATGGAATAGTTCTGAGTGATTCTTTGTCGAGTGGGTGGTGGAGAAGGGGTATATATATGTTGGAAATATGCCCTAGAGGCAATAAACAAAGTGTTTATTATTATATTTCCTTGTTCATGATAATTGTTTATTATCCATGCTATAATTGTATTGATTGGAAATACATTGCATGTGTGGATGAATAGACAACATTCTATCCCTAGTATGCCTCTAGTGCTCGTTCATCAAAGATGGTCAAGGTTTCCTAGCCACTGACATGTGATGTCATTTGATAATGGGATCACATCATTAGGAGAATGATGGGATGGACGAGACCCAAACTATAAATGTAGCATATGATCGTGTCAGTTTATTGCTACAGTTTTCTACATGTCAAGTATATATGTTGGGGAACGATGCATGGGAAACAAAAAATTTCCTACGCACACACAAATCTATCCATGGTGATGAGCATCTACGAGAGGGAGAGTGTATCTACATACCCTTGTAGATCGCTAAGCAGGAAGCATTAAGAAACGCGGTTGGTGTAGTCGAACGTCTTCGCGATCCAAATCGCCAAGCGTCCCGGGATCTCATCATGATCCGTCCCGCGATCTTATCACGATCTGTCTCGTGATCTCATCATGATCCATCTCACGGTCTTGATCACGATCTGTCCCGTGAACTCATCACGATCTGTCCCGTGAACTCATCACGATCCGTCCCGCGATCTCATCACGATCTGTCTCACGATCTTGATCACGGTTCTTCCGATCTAGCGCCAAACGGACGACACCTCCGCGTTCAGCACACGTACAGCTTGATGACGATCTCCGCCTTCTTGATCCAGCAAGGGGGAGCGGAGAGGTAGAAGAGTTCTCCAGCAGCGTGACGGCGCTCCGGCGATGGTGGTGGAGCTATTCCAGCAGGGCTTCGCCTAAGCACTGCAGAAATCCGATCTAGAGGAGAAACTATGCACTGGAGGAACGGGTAACACGTGGCTAAAATCTGGTGTGAAAAAACCCTAAACCCTCTAGTATATATAAGAGGAAGAGAGGAGGTGGCTTGGCCCTCAGAGGGCCAGCAATTGGGTCGGCCAAATCAAGTGGGAGAGGTAGAATCCTCCTCCAATCCTAGTAGGACTAGGATTCACCCTATTTTTTGCCTTTTTCCACCTTTTTCTCTTTGGGCTTTTCTTCCTAGCCTCATGGGCCTTGTGTGGGATTTCCACCAGCCCACTAAGGGCTGGTATTTACTCTCCCACAGCCCATGTATTCTCTTGGGTCGAAATACCCCTCCCAATGGTCTACCGGTACACTACCGGCACTCCTAGTACACTACCGACGAGCCTAAAACTTTCCGGCGACCAAAATAGGACTTCCTATATATGAATCTTTACCTACGGACCATTCCGAAGCTCCTCGTGACGTCCGGGAACTCATCCGGGACTCCGAACAACCTTCGGTCACCACCATACATAACTCTATACTACCGAAACGTCACCAAACCTTAAGTGTGCAGACCCTGCGGGTTCGAGAACTATGTAGACATGACCGAGACACCTCTACGGTCAATAACCAATAGTGGGACCTATATGCCCATATTGGTTCCTACATATTCTATGAAGATCTTTATCGGTCGAACCTCTATGTCAAGGATTCAGTTAATCCCGTATGATGTTCCCTTTGTTCTTCGGTATGTTACTTGCCCGAGATTCGATCGTCGGTATCTCCATACCTAGTTCAACATCGTTACCGGCAAGTCTCTTTACTCGTTCCGTAATACAAGATCCTGTGATTAACACTTAGTCACATTGCTTGCAAGGCTTATTGTGATGTTGTATTACCGAGTAGGCCCTGAGATACCTCTCCGTCACACGGAGTAAGAAATCGCAGTCTTGATCCATGCCAACTCAACAGACACCCTCAGAGATACCTGTAGAGCACCTTTATAGCCACCCAGTTACGTTGCGACGTTTGATACACACAAGGCACTCCTCCGATGTCTGTGAGTTGCATGATCTTATGGTCATAGGAACATATACTTGACATGCAGAAAACAGTAGCAATAAACTGACACGATCATATGCTACGTTTGTAGTATGGGTCCTGTCCATCACATCATTCTCCTAATGATGTGATCCTGTTATCAAATGACATTTCATGTCCATCGCTAGGAAACCTTAACCATCTTTTGGTCAATGAGCTAGTCTACTAGAGGCATACTAGGGACATGGTGTTGTCTATGTATCCACACATGTATCTGAGTTTCCGATCAACACAATTATAGCATGGATAATAAACGATTATCATGAACAAGGAAATATGATAATAACTAATTTATTATTGCCTCTAGGGCATATTTCCAACAGTCTCCCACTTGCACTAGAGTCAATAATCTAGTTCACATCACCATGTGATTCGCATTGTTATGAATGTTACACCCAATGAGTTCTGGGGCTCGATCATGCTTTGCATGTGAGAGAGGTCTTATAGTCAACGGGTCTGCGACATTCAGATCCGTGTGTACTTTGCAAATCTCTATGTCAAACCGTAAACACTGCTACCACACTCCACTTGGTACTATTCCAAATGGCTGCTCCACTATACATATCCAGATTGCTACTATGAGTCATCCGGATTGGTGTTAAAGCTTGCATCGACGTAACTCTTTACGATGAACTCTTTATCACCTCCATAATCGAGAAACATCTGCTTAGTCTTTGAGTTACTAAGGATAATCTTGACCGCTGTCCAGTGATCCACTCCTGGGTCACTCTTGTACCCCTCGACGGACTCATGGTAAGGCACACACAGGTGCGGTACACAACATGGCATACCGTATAGAGCCTATGGCTAAGGCATAGGGGACGACATTCATCCTTTCTCTTTCTTCTGCCGTGGTCGAGCTTTGAGTCTCACTCAACTTCACACCTTACAAATCAGGTGAGAACTCTTTCTCTGACTGATCCATTTTGAACTCTTTCAAAATCTTGTCAAGGTATGTACTCATTGAAAGTCTCATCAAGCATCTTGATCTATCTCTATAGATCTTGATGCTTGACAATTAGGTAGCTTTATCCAGGTCTTCCTTTGAAAAACACTTTTCAAACAACCGTTTATGCTTTCCAGAAATTCTACATTATTTCCGATCAACAATATGTCATCCACATATACTTATCAGAAATTCTATAGTGCTCCCACTCACTTTATTGTAAATACAAGTTTCTCGTAAACTTTGTATAAATTTCAAAAACTTTGATCACCTCATCAAAGGGTATATTCCAACTCCGAGATGCTTGCTTCAGTCCATAGAAAGATCACTGAAGCTTGCTCACCTTTTAGCATCCTTAGGACCGACAAAACTTTCTGGTTGTATCACATACAACCTTTCCTCAATTAAACCGTTAAGGAAACGATGTTTTGACATCCATCTGCCAGATTTCATAATTCAAAAATGCAGCAACTGCTAACATAATTTCAACAGACTTTAGCATCGCTACGAGCAAGAAAGTCTCATCGAAGTCAACTCCTTGAACTTGTCACAAACTTCTTTACAACAAGTCGAGCTTTACAAATGGTGACATTTACCATGAGCGTCTGTCTTCATTTTAAAGATCCATTTGTACTCAACAACCTGTCGTCCAAAGAGCAAGTCTACCAAAGTCTATACTTGGGTTTCATACATGGATCCTTTTCTCGGATTTCATGGCCTCTAACCATTTGTCGGAATCCGGGCCCATCATCGCTTCTCCATAGCTCGTAGGTTCATCGTTGTCCAACAATATGACCTCCAAGACAGGGTTGTCGTACCGCTGAGGAGCAGTACACATCCTTGTCGACCTACGAAGTTCGATATTAACTTGATCCTGAAGCTTCATGATCATCATCATTAACTTCCTCTTCAACTAACGTAGGCTTCACAGGAACATCTTCATGTGCTGTGCTACTCTCTGGTTGAATAAAGTTTTAAAAACCTCATCAAGTTCTATCTTTCTCCCACTCAATTCTTTCGATAGAAACTCTTTCTTGAGAAAGGACCCATTTTTAGCAACAAACACTTTGCACTTGGATCTGAGATAGAAGGTATACCCAATTGTTCTTAGGGTATTCTATGCAGATGCATTTGTCCGCTTTGGGTTCGAGCTTATTAGGTGAAAAAGTTTTTTCCACACAAGCGTCGCAGCGCCAAACATCAAGAAATGACAACTTAGGTTTCTATCAAACCATAATTCACACGGTGTCATCTCAGCGGATTTAGATGGTGCCCTATTTAAAGTGAATGTAGTTGTCTCTAATGCATAACCCCAAAACTATAGTAGCAAATCGATAAGAGACATCATAGCAAGCACCATATCCAATAGAGCACGACTATGACATTTGGACACACAATCACACTATGGAGTTCCATGTGGCATGAGTTGTGAAATGACTTTCACATTGTCCAAAGTTGTATGCCAAACTCGTAACTCAGATATTCACCTCCACGATCATATCGTAGACATCTTTATCTTCTTGTCACGATGATCTTAAATTTCACTCTGAATCTGCTTGAACCTTTCAAACGATCCAGACTTGTGTTTCATTAAGTAAATATCCACTATATCTACTCAAATCATCAGTGAAGGTAAGAAAATAACAACATCCACCGCACGTTACAAGACTCATTGGATTGCATACATCAACATGTATCATTTCCAATAAACCACTTGCCCGCTCCATCAATCCGGAAAACGGGGTCCTTAGTCATCTTGCCCAAAAGACATGGTTCGCATGTCTCAACCGATTCGAAATTGAATGAGTCCAAAGATCCATCAGCATGGAGTTTCTTCATGCGCTTTATACCAATATGACATTTAGCAGCAGTGCCACAAGTATGTGGTACTATCATTATTAACTTTGTACCTTTTGGCATAAAAACATGTGTATTACTACGATCAAGATTCAACAAACCATTCTCACTGGGTGCATGACCATTGAAGGTATTATTCATGTAAACAGAATAACCATTATTCTCTAACTTAAATGAATAATCATGTTGCAATAAACACGATCTAATCACGTTCATGCTCAACACAAAACACCAAATAACATTTATTTAGGTTCGTCACTAATCCCGAAGGTAGAGAGAGCGTGCAATGTTGCTCACATCAACCTTGGAAACATTTCCAACACACTTCGTCACCTCACCCTTAGTTAGTTCTCCGTTTATTCTGTAGCTTTTACTTCGAGTTACTAACATTTAGCAACTGAACCGGTATTCAATACCCAGGTGCTACTACGAGTACTAGCAAGGTACACATCAATCACATGTATATCAAATATACTTCTATCGACGTTGCCAACCTTCTTATCTACCAAGTATCTAGGGTTGTTCCGCTTTAGTGACCGCTCTCCTCATAATCGAAGCACTTAGTCTCGGGTTTGGGTTCAACTCTGGGTTGCTTCACTAGAGCAGCAACTGACTTACCATCCATGAAGGTTTCCTCCTTGCCCTTGCCCTTCTCGAAACTAGTGGTTTTACTAACCATCAACACTTGATGCTCCTTCTTGATTTCTACCTTCGCGGTGTCAAACATCGTGAACAGCTCAGGGATCATTATTTCTGTCCCTGGCATTTTATAGTTCATCACTAAGTTCTAGTAGCTTAGCGACAGTGACTTGGAGAACTATATCAATCACTGTCTTATCTGAAAGATCAACTCCCGCTTGATTCAAGCGACTGTAGCACCCAGACAATCTGAGCACATGCTCAACGATTGAGCTATTCTCTTTCATCTTGCAGGCAAAGAATCTTGTTGGAGATCTCATATCTCGCAACACGGGCATGAGCCTGAGATCCTAATTTCAGCTCTTAGAAACATCTCATATGTTTCATGACGTTCAAAACATTTTGGAGCCTCAATTCTAAGCCGTAATGCATGATGCACTAAACTATCAAGTAGTCATCAGAATGTGCATGTCAGATGTTCACAACATCTACAGACGACGCTAGAGGGGTTGGTGCACTGAGCGGTGCATTAAGGACATAAGCCTTTTGTGCAGCAATGAGGACAATCCTCAGATCACGGACCCAGTCCACAATATTGCTACCATTATCTTTCAACTCTATTTCTCTAGGAACATATAAAAATACAAGGGAGCTACAGCGTGAGCTAGTAATCTACAACATAATTTGCAAAGACACTTTGACTATGTTCATGATAATGAGTTCAATTAATCATATTACCTAAGAACTCCCACTCAAATTGACATCCCTTAGGTCATCTGAGTGACACATGATCCAAATTCACCAACTCAAGTCCGATCATCATGTGAGTTGAGGTGGCTTCAATGGTGAACATCATTATGTTGATCATATCTACTATATGACTCATGTTCGACCTTTCGGTCTCTTGTGTTCCGAGGCCATGTCTGTACATGCTAGCCTCGTCAAATTTAACCTAAGTGTTCTGCATGTGCAACACTGGCTTGCACCCGTTGTATGTGAACGTAGAGTCTATCACACCCGATCATCATGTGGTGTCTCAACACGACGAACTTTCGCAACGATGCACACTCGGGGAGAACACAATTTATCTTGAAATTAAGTGAGGGATCACCTTATAATGCTACCGTCGTCCTAAGCAAAAAAAGGTGCATAAAAGTATTAACATCACATGCAAATCATAAGTGACATGATATGGCCATGAACTTGTGCTTTTGATCTCCATCATGAAAGCACCGGCATGATCTCCATCGTCACCGGCACGACACCATGATCTCCATCAACGTGTCGCCATCGGGGTATGTCGTGCCCAACATGCTTCTACTACTATTGCTACTGTAGCGATAAAGTAAAGCATTACATAGCGCTTAATGATTGACACGCAGGTCATACAATAATTAAAGACAACCCTATGGCTCCTGTCGGTTGCCGTACTCAACGACATGCAAGTCATGATAGTCTATACATCACATGATCATCTCATACGTCACATATATCACATCATGTAATTGTCCATATCATATCACAACATACCCTACAAAAACAAGTTAGACGTGCTCTAATTGTTGTTGCATGTTTTACGTGGCTGCTACGGGTATCTAGCAAGAACAATTCTCATCTATGCAAAAACCACAACGGTGATACACTAGTTGCTTTTCAACCTTCTCAAGGACCGCCTTTGTCGAATCCTATCCAACTAAAGTGAGAGAAACTGTCAACCGCAAGCCATCTATGCAACAAGTTGCTATTGAGGGGACTGGTCTCTCGTAAGCGTACGAGTAATGTTGGTCCGGGCCGCTTCATCTCACAATACCGCTGAACCAAAATCTGACCAAGAGAGGAAGCAATCTAAGCATCAAAGCCCACAAACCTTTTGTGTTCTACTCGAGATCTCATCTACACATAGACCTAGCTCATGATGCCACTGTTGGGGAACGACGCATGGGAAACAAAAAAATTCCTACGCACATGCAGATCTATCCATGGTGATGAGCATCTACGAGAGGGAGAGTTGATCTACATACCCTTGTAGATCGCTAAGCGGGAAGCGTTAAGAAACGCGGTTGGTGTAGTCGAACGTCTTCGTGATCCAAATCGCCAAGCGTCCCGCGATCTCATCACGATCCATCCCGCGATCTCATCACGATCCGCCCCGTGATCACATCATGATCCATCTCACGATCTTGAGCATGATCTGTCCCATGAACTCATCACGATCCATCCCATGAACTCATCATGATCCGTCCCGCGATCTCATCACGATCCGTCTCACGATCTTGATCACGGTTCTTCCGATCTAGCGCCAAATGGACGGCACCTCCGCGTTCAGCACACGTACAGCTTGATGACGATCTCCGCCTTCTTGATCCAGCAAGAGGCAGCGGAGAGGTAGAAGAGTTCTACGGCAGCGTGACGACGCTCCGGCGATGGTGGTGGAGCTATTCTGGTAGGGCTTCGCCTAAGCACTGTAGAAATCCGATCTAAAGGAGAAATTATGCACTGGAGGAACGGGTAGCACGTGGCTAAAATCTGGTGCCAAAAAACCCTAAAACCTCTAGTATATATAAGAGGAAGAGAGGAGGTGGCTTGGCCCTCAAAGGACCAGCAATTGGGTCGGCCAAATCAAGTGGGAGAGGTGGAATCCACCTCCAATCCTAGTAGGACTAGGATTCACCCTATTTTTTGCCTTTTTCCACCTTTTTCTCTTTGGACTTTTCTAACCAGCCTAATGGGCCTTGTGTGGGCTTTCCACCAGCCCACTAAGGGCTGGTATTTACTCTCCCACAGCCCATGTAGCCTCTTGAGTCGAAATACCCCTCCCAATGGTCTCCCGGTACACTACCGGCACTCCCAGTACACTATCGATGAGCCCGAAACTTTTCCGGCGACCAAAATAGGACTTCCTATATATGAATCTTTACCTCCGGACCATTTCGGAGCTCCTCGTGACGTCCGGGATCTCATCCGGGACTCCGAAAAACCTTCGGTCACCACCATACATAATTCTATACTACCGAAACGTCACCAAACCTTAAGTGTGCAGACCCTGCGGGTTCGAGAACTATGTAGACATGACCGAGACACCTCTACGGTCAATAACCAATAGCGGGACCTGGATGCCCATATTGGTTCCTACATATTCTACGAAGATCTTTATCAGTCGAACCTCTATGTCAAGGATTCAGTTAATCCCGTATGATGTTCCCTTTGTTCTTCGGTATGTTACTTGCCCGAGATTCGATCGTCGGTATCTCCATACCTAGTTCAACCTCGTTACCGGCAAGTCTCTTTACTCATTCCGTAATACAAGATCCCATGACTAACACTTAGTGACATTGCTTGCAAGGCTTATTGTGATGTTGTATTACCGAGTGGGCCCTGAGATACCTCTCCGTCACACGGAGTACAAAATCCCAGTCTTGATCCATGCCAACCCAACAGACACCCTCGAAGATACCTGTAGAGCACCTTTATAGCCACCCAGTTATGTTGTGATGTTTGATACACATAAGGCACTCCTCCGATGTCTGTGAGTTGCATGATCTCATGGTCATAGGAACATATACTTGACATGCAAAAAACAGTAGCAATAAACTGACACGATCATACGCTACGTTTGTAGTTTGGGTCCTTTCCATCACATCATTCTCCTAATGATGTGATCCCGTTATCAAATGACATCTCATGTCCATGGCTAGGAAACCTTAACCATCTTTTCATCAATGAGCTAGTCTACTAGAGGCATACCAGGGACATGGTGTTGTCTATGTATCCACACATGTATCTGAGTTTCCGATCAACACAATTATAGCATGGATAATAAACGATTATCATGAACAAGGAAATATGATAGTAACTAATTTATTATGGCCTCTAGGGCATATTTCCAACAATATGTTCCTATGACCATGAGATCATGCAACTCACGGACACCGGAGGAATGCCTTGTGTGTATCAAACGTCGCAACGTAACTGGGTGACTATAAAAGTGCTCTACAGGTATCTTCGAGGGTGTCTGTTGGGTTGGCATGGATCAAGACTGGGATTTTGTACTCCGTGTGACGGAGAGGTATCTCAGGGCCCACTCAGTAATACAACATCACAATAAGCCTTGCAAGCAATGTCACTAAGTGTTAGTCATCGGATCTTGTATTACGGAATGAGTAAAGAGACTTGCCGGTAACGAGGTTGAACTAGGTATGGAGATACCAACGATCAAATCTCGGGCAAGTAACATACCGAAGAACAAAGGGAACATCATACAGGATTAACTGAATCCTTGACATTGAGGTTCGACTGATAAAGATCTTCGTAGAATATGTAGGAACCAATATGGGCATCCAGGTCCCGCTATTGGTTATTGACCGTAGAGGTGTCTCGGTCATGTCTACATAGTTCTCGAACCCGCAGGGTCTGCACACTTAAGGTTTGGTGACGTTTCGGTAGTATAGAGTTATACATGGTGGTGACCGAAGATTGTTCGGAGTCTTGGAAAAGATCCCGGACGTCACGAGGAGCTCCGGAATGGACCGAAGGTAAAGATTGATATATAGGAAGTCCTGTTTTGGTCGCCGGAAAAGTTTTGGGCTCATCGGTAGTGTACTGGGGGTGTCGGTAGTGTACCAGGGGACCATCGGGAGGGGTATTTCGACCTAAGAGGCTACATGGGCTGTGGGAGGGTAAATACCAGCCCTTAGTTGGCTGGTGGAAGTCCCACACAAGGCCCATGCGGATGGGAAGGAAAGCCCATAGAGAAAAAGGTGGAAAAAGGCAAAAAGACCAAATAAGGAAGGAGTCCAAGTCCTACTAGGATTGGAGGGGATTCCTCCTCTCCTCCTATATATACTAGAGGGTTTTAGGGTTTTGGCACAAGATTTTCAGCCACGTGCAACCCTACCCTCTAGTTCGTAGTTTGTCCTCTATATCGATTTCAGCGGTGCTTAGGCAAAGCCCTGCTGAGATTACTCCACCACCATCGCCGCAGCGCTGTCACCCTGCCGGAGAACTCATCTACCTCTCCGCTCCCTCTTGCTGGATCAAGAAGGTAGAGATCATCATCAAGCTGTATGTGTGCTGAACGCGGAGGTGCCGTCCATTCGGTGCTACATCGGGACGGATCGTGATTGGATCGCGGGACGCTCGACGATTTCAATCGCGAAGACGTTCGACTACATCAACCGCGTTTCTTAATGCTTCCTGCTTAGCAATCTACAAGGGTACGTGGATCCACTCTCCCTCTCGTAGATGCTCATCACCATGGATAGATCTTGCGTTTGCGTAGGAAATTTTTTGTTTCCCATGCAATGTTCCCCAACTGTGGCATCATGAGCTTGGTCTATGTGTAGATGAGATCTCGAGTAGAACACAAAGAGTTTGTGGGCGTTGATGCTTAGATTGCTTCCTCCCTTGGTCGTGTTTTGGTTCAGTGGTATTGTTGGATGAAGTGACCCGGACCAACCTTACTCGTACATGCTTACGAGAGACCGGTTCCATCAACTGATGTGTAACCTCGTTGCACAAAGATGGCTCGCGGGTGCCTATTTCTCCTACTTTAGTTGGATCGGATTCGACAAAGGCGGTCCTTGAGAAGGTTGAAAAGAAACTTATGTATCACCGTTGTGGTTTATGAGTAGGTGATAATTGTTCTTGCTAGATACCTATAGCAGCCATGTAAAACATGCAACAACAATTAGAGGACGTCTAGCTTGTTTTTGCAAGGTATGTTGTGATGTGATATGGCCAATTACATGATGTGATATATGTGATGTATGAGATGATCATGTGTTTTATAGAATATCACGACTTGCATGTCGATGAGTACGACAACGGGCAGGAGCCATAGGATTGTCTTTAATTATTGTATGACATGCGTGTCAATCACTAAGCACTATGTAATGCTTTACTTTATCGCTAAACGGTAGCAATAGTAGTAGTAGCATGATGGGCGAACAGCCCCGATGGCGACACGTTGATGGAGATCAAGATGATGAAGATCATGGTGTCATACCGGTGACGATGGAGATCATGTCGGTGCTTTCAAGATGGAGATCAAAAGCACAAGTTCATGTCCATATCATGTCACTTATGATTTGTATGTGATGTTAATCCTTTTATGTACCTTGTTTTGCTTAGGACGACGGTGGCATTATAAGGTGATCCCTCACTTAAATTTCAAGATGAATTGTGTTCTCCCTGAGTGTGCACCGTTGCGAAAGTTCGTCGTGTCGAGACACCACATGATGATCGGGTGTGATAGACTCTACGTTCACATACAACGGGTGCAAGACAGTGTTGCACATGCAGAACACTCGGGTTAAACTTGACGAGCCTAGCATGTACATACATGGCCTCAGAACACAATAGACCAAAAGGTCGAACATGAGTCATATAGTAGATATGATCAACATGATGATGTTTACCATTGAAACCACCTCAACTCACGTGATGATCGGACTTGAGTTGGTGAATTTGGATCATGTGACACTCAGATGACCCAAGGGATGTCAATTTGAGTGGGAGCTTTAGTAATTTGATTAACTAAACTCATTATCTTGAACAATAGTCTAAGTAACCTTTGCGTATTTATGTTGTAGATCAATGGCTCGCGCAGTAGCACCCCTGAATTTTAATGCGTTCCTAGAGAAAGCTAAGTTGAAAGATGATGGAAGTAACTTTGTTGACTGGGCCCGTAATCTGAGGATTATCCTCACGGCTTCCCAGTAATCATATGTCCTTGATGCACCGCTTGGTGACCAACCAGAAGACATGTCATCCGAAGACGCTAAGAACGCTTGGGAGGCATGTTCTGGAGATTACTCCATAGTTCAGTGTGCAATATTGTATGGCTTAGAACTGGGACTTCAAAGATGTTCTGAACGTCAGGGAGCATATGAGATGTTCCAGGAGTTGAAGTTTATCTTTCAGAAGAATGCCCGGATCGAGAGGTATGAGACCTCCGGTAAGTTCTGTGCTTTCAAAATGGCGGAGAATGGGTCTATAAGTGAACATATACTCAGAATGTCTGGGTATTCGACTCGTCTAGCAGAGTTGGGAATTTCCCTTCCTCCAGAGGCGATCACTGATAGAGTTCTTCAATCACTGCCACCTAGTTACAAGAGCTTTGTGATAAACTATAACATGCACGGGATGAACAAGTCAGTCGCCGAGATGTTTGCGATGCTAAAAGTCGTTAAGTCTGAAATCCAGAAAGAACATCAAGTGTTGATGGTCAATAAAACCACTAGTTTCAAGAATAATGGCAAGGGCAAGGGAAAGAAGGGTAAAACCAAGAAGGATGGGAAAGCAGTTGCTACTCCTGTAAATAAGCCCAAGGCTGGACCCAAGCTAGAAACCGAGTGCTTTCATTGCAAGGGAACTGGTCACTGGAAGAGGAACTGCCCCAAGTACATGTCTGACAAGAAGGCGGCCAACGACAAATAAGGTATATATGATATACATGTTATTGATGTGTACCTTACTAGCTCTCATTGTAGTGCCTGGGTATTTGATACCGGTTCGGTTGCTCACATTTGCAACTCAAAACAGGAATAACGGAATAGACAAAGGCTGGCAAAGGATTAAGTGATGATGCGCGCGAGAAATGGTTCCAAGGTTGATGTGATCGTCGTCGGCACGCTCTCTCTTCGATTACCATCGGGGTTACTGATGAACTTGAATAATTGTTATTTAGTGCCTGCGTTAAGCATGAACATTATATCTGGATCTTGTTTATTGCGAGATGGTTACTCATTTAAATCAGAGAATAATGGTTGTTCTATTTATATGAGTAATATCTTTTATGGTCATGCACCCAATGTGAGGGGTTTATTCATATTGCATCTTGATAGTGATGATACACATGTTCATAACATTGATGCCAAAAGATGTAGATTTGATAATGATAGTACCACTTTCTTGTGGCACTGTCGTTTAGGTCATATTGGTGTAAAACACATGAGGAAGCTCCATGCTGATGGACTTTTGGAGTCACTTGATTTTGAATCACTTGACACATGTGAACCATGACTCATGGGCAAGATGACTAAAACGCCATTTTATGGAACAATGGAACGGGCAAGTGACTTATTGGAAATCATACATACTGATGTGTGCGGTCCAATGAATGTTACAGCGCGTGGTGTATATCGTTATTTTCTCACCTTCACTGATGACTTAAGTCGATATGGGTATATTTACTTAATGAAAAACAAGTTTGAAACGTTTGAAAAGTTCAAGCAATTTCAGAGTGAAGTTGAGAATCATCGTAACAAGAAGATTAAATTCCTGCGATCTGATCGAGGAGGTGAATATCTGAGTTATGACTTTGGCAGTCACTTAAGATAGTGTGGAATTGTTTCACAATTGACACTGCCCAGAACACAGCGTAATGGTGTGTCTGAACGTCGAAATCGAACCTTATTAGATATGGTGCGTTCTATGATGTCTCTTGCCGATTTGCCACTATCGTTTTGGGGTTATGCAGTAAAGACAACTGCATTCACTTTAAATAGGGCACCATCGAAATCCGTTGAGACGACGCCATATGAACTGTGGTTTGGCAAGAGGCCAAAGTTGTCATTTCTTAAAGTTTGGGGATGTGATGCTTATGTCAAAAAGCTTCAGCCTGAAAAGCTGGCACCCAAAGCGGAGAAATGCGTCTTCATAGGATACCCGAAAGAGACAGTTGGGTATACCTTCTGTTGGAAATATGCCCTAGAGGCAATAATAAATTAGTTATTATCATATTTCCTTGTTCATGATAATCGTTTATTATCCATGCTATAATTTTATTGATCAGAGACTTAGATGCATGTGTGGATACATAGACAAAACCATGTCCCTATTATGCCTCTAATAGACTAGCTCGTTGATCAAAGATGGTTATGGTTTCCTAGCCATGGACATGAGATGTCATTTTATAATGGGATAACATCATTAGGATAATGGTGTGATGGACAATACCCAAACTACAAATGTAGCATATGATCGTGTTAGTTTATTGCTATTGTTTTCTGCATGTCAAGTATATGTTCCTTTGACCATGAGATCATGCAACTCACAGACACCGAAGGAGTGTCTTGTGTGTATCAAATGTCGCAACATAACTGGGTGACTATAAAGGTGCATTACAGGTATCTCCGAAGGTGTCTGTTGGGTTGGCATGGATCAAGACTGGGATTTATTACTCCGTGTGACGGAGAGGTATCTCAGGGCCCACTCGGTAATACAACATCACAATAAGCCTTGCAAGCAATGTGACTAAGTGTTAGCCACGGGATCTTGTATTACGGAATGAGTAAAGAGACTTGCCGGTAACGAGGTTGAACTAGGTATACAGATACCGACGATCGAATCTTGGGCAAGTAACATACCGAAGAACAAAGGGAAACATCATACGGGATTAACTGAATCCTTGACATAGAGGTTCGACCGATAAAGATCTTTGTAGAATTTGTAGGAACCAATATGGGCACCCCGGTCCCGCTATTGGTTATTGACCGTAGAGGTGTCTCGGTCATGTCTACATAGTTCTCGAACCCGCAGGGTCTGCACACTTAAGGTTTCGTGACGTTTCGGTAGTATAAAGTTATGCATGGTGGTGACCGAAGGTTGTTCGGAGTCTCGGATGAGATGCCGGACGTCATGAGGAGCTCCGGAATGGTCTGGAGGTAAATATTGATATATAGGAAGTCCTGTTTTGGTCGCCGGAAAAGTTTCGGGCTCATCGGTAGTGTACCGGGAGTGCCGGTAGTGTACCGGGGGACCATGGGGAGGGGTATTTCGACCCAAGAGGCTATATGGGCTGTGGGAGAGTAAATACCAGCCCTTTGTGGTCTGGTGGAGGTCCCACACAAGGCCCATGCGTCTGGGAAGAAAAGGCCAAAAGGAAAAAGGTGGAAAAAGGCAAAAAAAAGGGCCAAATAAGGAAGGAGTCCTAATCTTACTAGGAGTGGAGGAGGAGGACTCCTCCCTCCTTGGTTTGGCCGACCCAAGGGCTGCCCCTTTGGCATACAAGCCTCCTCCTCATCGTCTCCTATATATACTAGAGGATTTTAGGGTTTTGGCACAAGTTTTTCAGCCACGTGTCACCCGTTCCTCTAGTGCATAGCTTCTCCTCTAGATGGGTTTTCTACAGTGCTTGCGAAGCCCTGCCGGAATAGCTCCACCACCATCGCCGCAGCGCTGTCACGCTGCCGGAGAACTATTCTACCTCTCTGCTCCCTCTTGCTAGATCAAGAAGGCGAAGATCATCATCAAGTTGTACGTGTGCTGAACGCGGAGGCGCCGTCCGTTCGGCGCTAGATCCGAAGGACCGTGATCATGATCAGGAGACGGATCGTGATGAGTTCGTGGGACGGATCGTGATGAGTTCGCGGGATGGATCGTGATGAGATCGTGGGACGGATCATGATGAGCTCGCGGGACGGATCATGATTGGATCGCGGGACGGATCATGATGAGATCGCCGGACACTAGGCGATTTGGATCGCGAAGACGTTCGACTACACCAACCGCGTTTCTTAACGCTTCCCGCTTAGCGATCTACAAGGGTATGTAGATCCACTCTCCCTCTCATAGATTCTCATCACCATGGATAGATCTTGCGTGTGCGTAGGAAAATTTTTGTTTTCCATGCAACAATCCCCAACAGTGGTATCAGAGCTAGGTCTATGTGTAGATGAGATCTCGAGTAGAACACAAAGAGTTTGTGGGCGTTGATGCTTAGATTTCTTCCTCCCTTGGTCATGTTTTGGTTCAGCGGTATTGTGGGATGAAGCAGCCCGTACCAACATTACTCGTATGCTTACGAGAGACCGGTTCCATCGACTGACGTGTAACTTCGTTGCACAAAGATGGCTGGCGGGTGTCTGTTTCTCCTACTTTAGTTGGATCGGATTCGACTAAGGAGGTCCTTGAGAAGGTTGAAAAGCAACTTATGTATCACCGTTGTGGTTTATGCGTAGGTGAGAATTGTTCTTGCTAGATACCCGTAGCAGCCACGTAAAACATGCAACAACAATTAGGGGACGTTTAACTTGTTTTTGCAGGGTATGTTGTGATGTGATATGGCCAATTACATGATGAGATATACATGATGTATGAGACGATCATGTGTTGTATAGAATATCACGACTTGCATGTCGATGAGTACGGCAACCGGCAGGAGCCATAGGGTTGTCTTTAATTATTGTATGACCTGCGTGTCAATCATTAAGCGCTATGTAATGCTTTACTTTATCGCTAAATGGTAGCAATAGTAGTAGAAGCATGTTGGGCCCGACAACCCCGATGGCGACACGTTGATGGAGATCAAGATGATGGAGATCATGGTGTCTTGCCGGTGACGATGGAGATCATGTCGGTGCTTTCAAGATGGAGATCAAAAGCACAAGTTCATGTCCATATCATGTCACTTATAATTTGCATGTGATGTTAATCCTTTTATGCACCTTGTTTTGCTTCGGACGACAGTCGCATTATAAGGTGATCCCTCACTTAAATTTCAAGATGAATTGTGTTCTCCCCGAGTGTGCACCGTTGCGAAAGTTCGTCGTGTTGAGACACCACGTGATGATCGGGTGTGATAGACTCTACGTTCACATACAACGGGTGCAAGCCAGTGTTGCAGATGCAGAACACTCGGCTTAAACTTGACGAGCCTAGCATGTACGGACATGGCCTCGGAAGACAAGAGACCGAAAGGTCGAACATGAGTCATATAGTAGATATGATCAACATGATGATGTTCACCATTGAAACCACCTCAACTCACGTGATGATCGGACTTGAGTTGGTGAATTTGGATCATGTATCACTCGAATGACTGGAGGGATGTCAATTTGAGTGGGAGTTCTTAAGTAATATGATTAATTGAACTCATTATCATGAACATAGTCAGTAGTGTCTTTGCAAACTGTGTTGTAGATTACTAGCTCACGTTGTAGCTCCCTTGAATTTTATTGTTCCTAGAGAAATTTAGTTGAAAGATGATGGTAGCAATATTGCGGACTGGCTCCGTGATCTGAGGATTGTCCTCAGGGCTGCACAGAAGGCTTATGTCCTTAATGTACCGCTCGGTGCGCCAACCCCTCTAGCGTTGTTTGTAGATGTTGTGAACATCTGAAAGGAACGTTCTGATAACTACTTGATAGTTTAGTGCATCATGCATTACGGCTTAGAATTGAGGCTCCCAAACGTTTTGAACATCACAGAACATATGAGATGTTCTAAGAGCTGAAATTAGGATCTCACGCTCATGCCTGGGTTGCGAGATATGAGATCTCCAACAAGATTCTTTGCCTGTAATATTAAAGAGAATAGCTCAATCGTTGAGCATGTGCTCAGATTGTCTGGGTGCTACAATCGCTTGAATTGAGTGGGAGTTGATCTTCTAGATAAGATAGTGATTGATATAGTTCTCCAAGTCACTGTCACTAAGCTACTAGAACTTGGTGATGAACTATAAAATGCCAGGGATAGAAATAATGATCCTTGAGCTGTTCGCGATGTTTGACACCGCGAAGGTAGAAATCAAGAAGGATCATCAAGTGTTGATGGTTAGTCAAACCACTAGTTTCGAGAAGGGCGGGAGCAAGGAGGGAAAACTTCATGGATAGCAAGCCAGTTGCTGCTCTAGTGAAGCAACCCAAAGTTGAACCCAAACCCGAGACTAAGTGCTTCGATTATGAGGAGAGCGGTCGCTGAAGCGGAACAACCCTAGATACTTGGTAGATAAGAAGGCTGGCAACGTCGACAGAAGTATATTTGATATACATGTTATTTATGTGTACCTTGCTAGTACTCCAAGTAGCACCTCGGTATTGGATAACGGTTCGGTTGCTAAATGTTAGTAACTCGAAATAAAAGCTACGAAATAAACGGAGCACTAGCTAAGGGTGAGGTGACGATGTGCGTTGGAAATGTTTCCAAGGTTGATGTGATCAACATCGCACGCTCTCTCTACCTTCGGGATTAGTGACGAACCTAAATAAATGTTATTTGGTGTTTTGCATTGAGCATGAACGTGATTAGATCGTGTTTATTGCAACACGGTTATTCATTTAAATTAAAGAATAATGGTTATTCTGTTTACATGAATAATACCTTCAATGGTCATGCACCCACTGAGAATGGTTTGTTCAATCTTGATTGTAGTAATACACATGTTCATAACATTGATGCCAAAAGATACAAAGTTAATAATGATAGTACCACATACTTGTGGCACTACCGCTAAATGTCATATTGGTATAAAGCGCAAGAAGAAACTCCATGTTGATGGATCTTTGGACTCATTCGATTTCGAATCGGTTGAGACATGCGAACCATGCCTCTTGGGCAAGATGACTAAGGACCCTGTTTTCTGGTTTGATGGAGCGGGCAAGTGATTTATTGGAAATGATACATGTTGATGTATGCAATCCAATGAGTCTTGTAGCATGCGGTGGATATCGTTATTTTCTTACCTTCACTGATGATTTGAGTAGATAATAGTGTATATTTACTTAATGAAACGCAAGTCTGAATCGTTTGAAAAAGTTCAAGAAAATTCAGAGTGAAGTTTAAGATCATCGTGACAAGAAGATAAAATGTCCGCGATATGATCGTGGAGGTGAATATCTGAGTTACGAGTTTGGTATACAACTTAAGACAATGTGAAAGTTGTTTCACAACTCACGCCACCTGGAACACCATAGTGTGATGGTGTGTCCGAACATCATAGTCGTGCTCTATTGTATATGGTGCGAATTATGATGTCTCTTATCCTTCTACCACTATTGTTTTGGGGTTATGCATTAGAGGCAACTACATTCACTTTAGATAGGTCACCATATAAATCCATTGAGATGACACCGTGTGAATTATGGTTTGATAGAAACCTAAGCTGTCATTTCTTAACGTTTGGGCTGCAACGCTTGTGTGGAAAAATGTTTTCCCCTAATGAGCTCGAACCCAAAGTGGACAAATGCGCCTTCATAGAATACCCTAAAGACAGTTGGGTAAACCTTTTATCTCAGATCCAAGCATAAAGTGTTTGTTGCTAAAACTGGGTCCTTTCTCGAGAAAGAGTTTCTCTCGAAAGAATTGAGTGGGAGGAAGATAGAACTTGATGAGTTTGTTGAACCTTTGTTGAACCAGAGAGTAGCGCAGCGCAGGAATTTGTTTCTGTGAAGCCTACCTTAGTTGAAGAGGAAGTTAATGATGAGGATCATGAAGCTTCGGATCAAGTTACTATCGAACCTCGTAGGTCGACAAGGATGTGTACTGCTCCTGAGCGGTACGACAACCCTGTCTTGGAGGTCATGTTGTTGGACAACGATGAACCTACGAGCTATGGAGAAGCGATGATGGGCCCGAAATCCAACAAATGGTTAGAGGCCATGAAATCCGAGAAAGGATCCATGTATGAAAACCAAGTATAGACTTTGGTGGACTTGCTTGTTCGACAGCAGGTCGTTGAGTACAAATGGATCTTTAAAATGAAGACAGACACTGATGGTGAATGTCACCATTTGTAAAGCTCGACTTGTCGCAAAGAAGTTTCCAGCAAGTTCAAGGAGTTGACTATGATGAGACTTTCCCACTCGTAGCGATACTAAAGTCTGTTCGAATTATGTTAGCAGTTGCTGCATTTTTAAATTATGAAATCTGGCAGATGGGTGTCAAAACATCGTTTCCTTAACAGTTTACTTGAGGAAAGGTTGTATGTGATACAACCAGAAGGTTTTGTCAGTCCTAAGGATGCTAAAAGGTGTGCAAGCTTCAGTGATTCTTCTATGAACTGAAGCAAGCATCTCGGAGTTGGAATATACACTTTGATGAGGTGATCAAAGTTTTTGAGTCTATACATAGTTTATGAGAAACTTGTATTTACAGTAAAGTGAGTGGGAGCACTATAGATTTTCTGGTAAGCATATGTGGTTGATCAGAAATGATGTAGAATTTCTGGAAAGCATGAACAGTTTTTTGAAACGAGTTTTTCAAAGGAAGACCTGGATAAAGCTACCTAATTGTTGAGCATCAAGATCTATAGAGATAGATCAAGAAGCTTGATGAGACTTTTCAATAAGTACATACCTTGAAAAAGTTTTTGAAAGAATTCAAAATGGATCAGTCAGAGAAAGAGTTCATGCCTGATTTGTAAGGTGTGAAGTTGAGTAAGACTCAATGCCCACTGACAGCAGAAGATAGAGAAAATATGAGTGTCATCCCCTATGCGTCAGCCATAGGCTCTATCATGTATGCAATGCTGTGCACAAGACCCGATGTCAGCCTTATCATAAGTATGGCCGGAAGGTTTCAAAGTGATCCTGGAATGGAGCACTGGACAGCGGTCAAGATTATCCTTAGTAACTAAAAGACTAAGGAGATGTTTCTCGATTATGGAGGTGATAAAGAGTTTGTTGTAAAGAGTTACGTCGATGCCTGCTTTAACACCAATCCGGATGACTCATAGTAGCAATCTGGATACGTATAGTGGAGCACCATTTGGAATAGTACCAAGTGGAGTGTGGTAGCAGTGTTTACGGTTTGACATAGAAATTTGCAAAGTACACACGGATCTGAATATCGCAGACACGTTGACTATAAGACCTCTCTCACATGCAAAGCATGATCAAGCCCAGAACTCATTGGGTGTTAGATTGATAACAATGCGAATCACATGGTGATGTGAACTAGATTATTGACTCTAGTGCAAGTGGGAGACTGTTGGAAATATGCCCTAGAGGCAATAATAAATTAGTTATTATCGTATTTCCTTGTTCATGATAATCATTTATTATCCATGCTATAATTGTATTGATCGGAGACTTAGATGCATGTGTGGATACATAGACAAAACCATGTCCCTAGTATGCCTCTAATAGACTAGCTTGTTGATCAAAGATGGTTAAGGTTTCCTAGCCATGGACATGAGATGTCATTTTATAACGGGATCACATCATTAGGAGAATGGTGTGATGGACAAGACCCAAACTACAAACGTAGCATATGATCGTGTCAGTTTATTGCTACTGTTTTCTGCATGTCAAGTATATGTTCCTTTGACCATGAGATCATGCAACTCACGGACACCGGAGGAGTGCCTTGTGTGTATAAAATGTCGCAACATAACTAGGTGACTATAAAGGTGCATTACAGGTATCTCCGAAGGTGTCTGTTGGGTTGGCATGGATCAAGACTGGGATTTGTTACTCCGTGTGACGGAGAGGTATCTTAGGGCCCACTCGGTAATACAACATCGCAATAAGCCTTGCAAGCAATGTGACTAAGTGTTAGCCACGGGATCTTGTATTACGGAACGAGTAAAGAGACTTGCCGGTAACAAGGTTGAACTAGGTATACAGATACCGACGATCGAATCTCGGGCAAGTAACATACCGAAGAACAAAGGGAAACATCATACATGATTAACTGAATCCTTGACATATAGGTTCGACCGATAAAGATCTTTGTAGAATTTGTAGGAACCAATATGGGCATCCAGGTCCTGCTATTGGTTATTGACCGTAGAGGTGTCTCGGTCATGTCTACATAGTATCGAACCCGCAGGGTCTGCACACTTAAGGTTTGGTGACGTTTTGGTAGTATAGAGTTATGTATGGTGGTGACCGAAGGTTGTTCGGAGTCTCGGATGAGATCCCGGACGTCACGAGGAGCTCCAGAATGGTCCTAGATAAAGATTCATATATAGGAAGTTCCGTGTTGGTCGCCGAAAAAGTTTTGGGCTCATCGGTTGTGTACCGGGAGTGTCGGTACGGTACCGAGGGACCATCGGGAGGGGTATTTCGACCCAAGAGGCTAAATGGGATGTGGGAGGGTGAATACCAGCCCTTAGTTGGCTGGTGGAAGTCCCACACAAGGCCCATGCGGTTAGGAATAAAAGCCCAAAGAGAAAAAGGTGGAAAAAGGCAAAAAGACCAAATAAGGAAGGAGTCCTAGTCCTACTAGGATTGGAGGAGGATTCCTCCTCTCCTCCCTTCGGCCGAAGGATAGAGGGCTTGGCCCTTGCGCCAAGTCTCCTCCTCCTGTCCTCCTATATATACTAGAGGGTTTTAGGGTTTTGGCACAAGATTTTGAACCACGTGTAACCCTACCCTCTAGTTCGTAGTTTCTCCTCTAGATCGATTTCAGCGGTGCTTAGGCAAAGCCCTGCTGAGATTACTCCACCACCATCGCCGCAGCGCCGTCATGCTGCCGGAGAACTCGTCTACCTCTCCTCTCCCTATTGCTAGATCAAGAAGGCGGAGATCATCATCAAGCTGTACGTGTGTTGAACACGGAGGTGTCGTCCGTTCGGTGCTAGATCGGGATGGATTGTGATTGAATCGCGGGACGCTCGACGATTTGGATCGCGAAGACGTTCGACTACATCAATCGCGTTTCTTAACACTTCCCGCTTAGCGATCTACAAGGGTACGTAGATCCACTCTCCCTCTCGTAGATGCTCATCACCATGGATAGATCTTGCGTGTGCGTAGGAAATTTTTTGTTTTACATGCAACCTTCCCCAACAATATAGGCATCTCCAAAACTCCAACCATTACACACAATAAGTCAGACTCGGTGACACCAAAGTGTAAAACTCGGTGGTACCGAAGTGACAAAAAGTGGCAACTTTTGAATCTCGAATGGACCGATATATAACTCTCGGTTGCACCGACAAGGTGACCAATGGTCAGAATTACCAAACTCAGTGACACCGATTCAACATTCTCGGTCGGACCAAAAATGAGAATTTGCGTTACAGAAAGTTGGCAACCCAACTCGGTGGCACCGAGTGTAGTGTCGGCTGCACCGAAGTGTTAGGGTTTGGCTGAGTCTGTCTAGGGTTTGGAACTCGGTGGCACCGGGATAGTAAAGTTGGTTGCATCGATTTGGTATATTTGGCTTAGGACAGACTTTTGTGGGAGAGAATGTGGATGTCTTGGTGATTATCACTTGTGGACGTTTGAGCATATTGTTCACCATCAAAACTTTACCCCATTTTAATAGTATTGGCTTTCCTATAGACTCTAAGTGATTTCTCACAAATATGAAATGTAGAGTCCTCTTGCTTGAATCTTGGCCAACCTATTTCCTTGCATCTTGGGGTAATTCCACAATCTCCTCAAACTTTTTACCAACTCAGATCTTCATGGACTATCATCTGAAATATACTAGATAGAGGTGTTAGTCCAAGAGGCAATGTATGTTGTCATGAATTATCAAAATCACCAAGGGAGCATATTGTCCTTTCAGGCCCTCCAATGGAGGTAATACCCTACATCCTGCTTGATTGTATTGATGGTGTGTGGGAATACATAGTTGATCTACCTCGAGATCGTATGTCTAACCCTAGATGAGTTATCCTGCCCCTATGCCCTAAAACCTCCGGCTTATATAGATACCGATGAGGCTTAGGGTTTACACATGGTCGGTTACATGCCGAAAAGATAAACATTCCTATTTAGTACATCAAACATGGAGCGCAAGCTGTGTTCCTCGAAGCTTCCATCGTGGAAACTGGGCCTTCAAACCATCTAATGCTCGGTAAGTAGCCCATATGGCCCGGCCCATAAACAACGAGTCGAATATCCGAGGATTCTCTAATCCAGGACTCCCTCAGTGTCCAACCGAATATATAAGAACAAATAGGATCCTCCTTGCTGCTCTGGTCGTCACATGCAAGCAGAAAAAATAGTTCATATAATAAAAACGGTATTGCTACATCTCAATCGACCAAGACTTCGTTAAGTCCGAGTCGATGCTACATTCGTTAAATCTTACATACATCGAGATCCGTGTAAAAAATTCTTTGACTTAATCTTTTTTATTTCTTACATGCTACGCTACTTGACTAATACTTGCTTAAATCCAAGTCAATTGAGACCTAGCCATAGCCTAAAAAATTGGTGGCCAACCAACTGAACAAGAACGAACCTTTATTTTTCATGACCACTTATTCACAAGTGCAACAAAGGCAATAAGATATCCCTTACAATCTTGGAGACATACCTGAAATCCATATTTCGAAAGATCCTGGAGAGCAATGAACATGGCTGGAATTATAGTAACCTCTTCTTCACAACCTTGTAACTCAACCTTGTAACTCACGTGGAGAGCGCAGCCAACGAGCCCTTCCAAGTCTGCTCTAACACTTCATACTGATCCATTCCATCTCACCTTAATACGATACAACCCAAAATATGTGGTTCCCTACAAAGAGAAGGATTGAAATTCACGATGAAATTGTTTGGTACAAATATGTCTCATTCACATCCCCAAATTCTCAAATCAAAACGCGCTTTTATGAAATGGACAATATGACTATTAGGAGAATATAACAATAACTATCTAGACAGTAAACTATGGAGTAAAATAATCATGTTTAAACAGCATTTGTTCCACCAGATTTATTAACGCGAAGATATTTAATTAAAATACACAATTCAGAAAAACAACTCTAAGTCAGTCATATACAAGCCTTTGACCAGCAGAACAAAACCTAATCTGGAGGAACTAATAACAAGATCAAAAGCACCTCCTGTCCATGAACAAAGGTGCAGGTTACCTGCTCGAAGAAGTCTTAAAAAACTTTAAATCTTACGGCAATGTTGGTTGATTAATCACAAAATTAAGATTAAGCAAATAATAACTTTTTACATGGAAGATTACCATGTGATTTTGCTGAGATAATTGCAGTCAAATAATTCTGACCCTATGCGACCAGAACAACATCACCATCCAAACATGTGCAAACAACCGGCCACCTTGGCGAAGACCTGGCCAAGACCAGTGATGCACGCCACATGTTGCCTTCGTGCCAATGGCCCCTTGTTGCCTCTGTCTGGTTCACTTCCTCTCACACATGCCTGCACTCGACCGCCCTGCTCGGCCACTCAGGTAGCCCATGCTCAGAGTGCTTGAGCTCATTTCTCTTCCCCTGCAAGGCTTCCCCTATGTGTCCTCGCCCTCTGCCTTATCTCAGAGCTTCTCGGGCTTGTTCTCCCTATCTATCTTTTTTTTGAAAGATCCAACATCGCTGGCATTCATTGATAATAACAGGAAGCAATGGAAAACAACAAGATGGTGAAGGTCCTAGGATCAGAAGATCCGAAGATCAAAGAAAAAGAAAAATAACAGGCTTAATAGTTGCGACACAACATTCCATACAATCCAGACTCGATAGTGCAGCTCCGACTCCAACATTGAACTACTAAGGAAACTAGGTAAGGTTGGCGTCACGAAGGAACGCCGAACGAACCACATGTCATGTGTCATCGTATACCATCGGCCCCCACCGCGGCTTCGACTTCACAGCAACAGACAATCGAGACACTCATATGGACTTGTCGGAGAAGAAGAGTCGACTACCATGACCAGGCCACGCCTCCAACATTGCTCACCGCCATCATCGTTGCCACAGAAGACACCGTGCACGTCCAATAGTAGGAAGCACCAAAGAAATCAAAGTCTTCAAGACGGCGCCCTAAAGAGGGGAACGCCGTTGAAGACGACGCCATAGCCCAACCCTACAGCAGGATCTTGGATTTCAGCCGAAGGACTTGATCCGGGAGAATTGGTTGTGAAATCCTTGACGCTGCCTCCAAGGAGGATAGGGACGCCCACAGAAATCGTCGCCACCGGCTGGCCAGCACCGGCCAGGCTTTCACCCAAAGCAGCCACTCCCACGCAGCAGGCCGAGGTCGACCCGTACCTCCATTGAACCGTGCACCCCACATACAGCGAGCATGCCACCACTGTGCAGGGCCACCACCTAGCCTCCTTCACGACGGGCCTGCAGAACCAGATCAGGTCCTGCACCCCACATCCAACCGTGGCCGGCAGCCACCTCGCTCCCACAATGGCACCGCCGAGGCTGCACAGGCCAGATCCGGCCGAATTTAGGCCAGCTACACCGCAACCCGCGTCCCCATGGAGCACCCTCCGCCATCGCCCCAAAGCCGAGGCCGCCGCTGGCTGCCCAACACGCAGGCCAGCACCATCGCCGCCCTGACCTCATGCCGTGACGGTGCCTCTCCCGACCGCTGCCACAGGCCGACGGCTCGCCTCCCCGCTAGATCCGGGCGCGACGGCCCTGGATCTGTCACCTCACAGACAGCCTCCGGACATCCTCCGCGAGGAAGGAGCATGCCGCCCCCGTCGCGTCCTAGGGCTGCTGCCCCAGCCAACCAGCGTCAGCGCGCCCGAGCTCCCGCTGGAGCGGCCGGCCCGCGCCACACCAGCTCGAACGCGGGGGCTTTGCTCGGCGACTCCTGCCGGTGGCGGCGAGGGGCGGGGGCGTGATGGGTGTGGCCTAGCGGCGGCGGCTCGGTTTCGCTCCTGGCCGCCTGTGGGAGTGGCCGAGGAGCGGGCGTTGTACTCCCTACCCATCTTCTTTGTATCTCCTATAGCATTGAAAGTTGTTTTTCAAATCAAAGCTTTAAAGAATGTTTCTAGGTGAACAAATTTTTGAACAGGTAAAGTGCAAAATATTCAAGATCTTGTTGGATTTAGAACTAGTAATATCTAAGTAAGCTCAAATGATGAGAAGACATGAGGTCAACATATTCATAGTAATAGCTGTGGAAGTAGAAGAATGATACCATAACACATGAGTCAAATGCTATAAGAAGACATGGAGATTGTAGATTACTGAAGATTGTCCCTCTTTCCTTTCTAAAGGTTGGTCCTGGGCTCTTGATTAAAAGATGCAATTAGGAAATGAGAATATATTTTCTTGGCAGATTCAATACCGTCATTGCTGGTATATTAAATTGGACTATATCTAGCACACAAATAAAGCATCCATGCAGTCTATTTCATAATTACAGACCATGCCACTAGTGAACCAATGATCTCAATTTCAAGACACCCTGGTGTTTTGCATTTTGCGAAATTGGAAGAAGGAAGCGAAACAAAGCACCATTGCCGTGAATGGCATTGACGTTCACGTGAAGCTTCTTGACCAGGTAAACGCACATGGGAATCATAAGAAACATATACACTGATGCATGAAGGAGATTCGTAATGGAAAAATTTAGCTAATGGATATTACAATAACAATGTGCATGAAGAAAACGACTCTAAGTCAGTCATATACAAAGTTATGACCAGCAGAACAAAACCTGATCTGAAGGAACTAAGAGCATCTACAGCCGGACCCCTCATACTCTCCTCAAACGCCCGAACAGCCCGTCCGGTCACTGACCGTTCACGAAAAAGCGACACAGACTAGCCCCTCATACCCATCTCAAACGCCCGGACTGACTGGCACCCCTCATATCCATTTCAAATATGAGGACGATATAAGGGGTAGCGGACGCGCCCAGACACGTCCGGTCAGTTCGCCATATAGGACGCGATCCCATCCCGGACCACATTTTTTCTTTCTTTATTCATTCTTTTTCTCTCTCTTTTTCTCCACCAATCAGTGCAAGTGACCGGATATATGAGGAAAAATATGAGAGATGCGGCTGCATGGGCGAAAAAGTAGGGGTTCAAAACGGACATGCCCGATCACTGACCAGGCGTGTCCACGGGCGTTTGAAGGGCCGGATTTGCAAGTTGTGGCCGAAGATGCTCTAATTAGTAAATCAAAAGCGCGCACACACACACCCCCTGAAAGGTGCAAATTAATTGCTCAAAAAGGCTTAAAAATTGTTTAACTCGTATGTCACTGTCCGTTGATTTATCTTGTAGTAATGTTGCACAGTTTCGAAAGTGATAAACACATAAAACGATTAGATATATGCCATTTTTTCAATCTTGCGGACAATAGATACGACTCTAATATTGCAACCGTTGTGGGCTTCTACTAAACGAGAGATTAGTTCTAACAAATTTCAGGTTAAACAAACCTTTGGATACACCGTACGCTGTCCATGTACATACCTAGCAAGTAGAATTCTCAATACCCAATCAAGCACACCTGGGTTCCAGGATGAGATCTTCCTGTCGGCTCTTTCTCAATATCAATTCTGATTGCTAGGCCATGTCCACGCCGCAGAATATCCCATCCCATCTGCAACCCACGAGATAGACCACCAAGGTAGGAGTAGCGACAGTCAGGTGTTACAGCTGTGCGTTGCTCCAAGCCGGATGTGGTCATGTATTATCGAAATGCAGTGTCAGGGTCGGCCAGCATGTGTGTTCATGGAAGGATGTCACGTGCATGTTAGGGGATTGGGCGCTGTCGTAATTAGGAGCAACAACGACAGACGACTTTGGACCGGCAGTGCATTTGGGGGTGAGACGACAACGATGTGCAGCGCCCCAGAGCGGTCGTTGCTGGCGGCCTTCTTGATGCGGCCCTTCCCACCGTCCAACGCGCTCCCGGTGCCTGAAAAAAAAGATAATTGAATCTATGCTTCTAGTTGGATCACACTCGATAGATTTACCCTTAGTTTTTGAAAACACTCGTTCGCGCCAAACCATTTCGTTTCGCTTATGCTTTTGCACTTTGATCGTTTAACCGTTACTTTAAAAACTTCATAAAATATTTATACTAACTCAGAAAATTCAAATAAGATATCAAAATGATCACAAAAACATCACCTATATGTGCATGTCATTTGCATTCATGACAAAAATGTTGAAAAGTCTCCATTCTTGACATATGTTCAAACACAAATGTGGACTTTCCAACATTTTTGTTGTGAATGCGAATGACATGCACGTAAAGGTTATGTTTTTCTGAACATTTTGATATCTTATTTGAATTTTTCTGAGTTAGTATGAATTTTTTATGAAGTTTTCAAAGTGATGGTCAAACGGTCAAAAGGCAAAAGTATAAGAGAAGCGAAGTTGTTGGGACGGGAACGAGTGTTTTCGGAAACTAGGGTAAACCTGTCGAGTGCGACCTAACTAAGTGTACCAAATTAAGTATCCCTATAAATCCCGTCCAAATTAGGATCGAGTGCAAAATAACAGAAACGCAAATCGGGATTTCGAGGACATGGACGCGGGCTAGGCACGGTGTCGTCAGAGTCGCACGCAGCCCACGGGGGCGAGCTCCATGACGCGGCCATGGAGGCACCTTCGGAGAGGAACGACACGCGGTTCAAAGGAGAGAGGGAGAAGTAGGGAAAAAGAGGAGAAGCGAGACAGGGAGGCACGTCGGCGGTGACGAGGATATATACCTAGGGTAGGGTCCTATGCCTGACCTAGACGCCCTACTAAGGGCATGACATTGGAGGACTTGAAGACCACAAATAAGCTTCCGACTGGATTCCTGGTGACGCTCAAGTCACTCGACGGGCAATCCACTCGGAGACTTCTTCCTCCACTCGACGGTCGACTGTCACTCTGAAGACCTCATTTCCACTCGACGCCAGAAGACCAGAAGCCACCTCCAGGAGGCCAACGGGCAGGCGTTAGGCTTCTTCGTCATTAGTAGCTTTTATTATCTACGTTACCGGTAATGCCAATCTTTAAACCCACGATCGGACCCTTAGATGTTGGGCAATTATGAGGGGCAGCGAACTCTATATAAGCCGCCCCTCCCCTCTAGCACAAGGGTTCGCAATCACTGTAATCTCAACATTCCACACGACAAAGCTTCCAAGCACTAAGACATAGGGCTGTTACCTCCACGAGAGGGGCCTAAACTCATACATCCATGTGTACACCCTCGCCGTAGCTAGGACTCTGCCCTCTCCTTTCGTACCCCTAACTTCTACTGTCAGGCTCGTTCCCACGACAGTTGGCGCCCACCGTGGGGCAGGCGTCTAAGCGACTTTCGGCGAGGTTGCATTTTTCATCCTTCGACATGTCTTCCGACGGTGTTTTTGCTCTGGGCCACGAGATCCATTTCGGAGCGCTCACCTTCATCGCCGACGATTCGGCATGGCTTCAGGAAGCGCCTCTCGATGTTGAGGCGCTCCCGGTCCGCGGGGCCGCGCACTTCCGCGCGAGTTCCTGTGGCGTGCTGTTGCGACAGTCGTCCACTCCCTATGCGTCGGCTCCCTTCGCTGTTCGCTGTCGCAAGCGGTCCGGCCGCTCACGACTCTAGCGTTGGGTCAAGCATGAAGTGGCGTGTCAAATTTCCTCTCCGCAGATCGCAGCACTCGAGCCTGCCGAGTCCCTTCACGGCGTGTTCTAGTCGGATTCCGATCCGTCCGGTGTCCCTTTCGAGTGCGAGAGTTGCGATCCAGCAGCGGAGGTCCTTATGGAGGGCTCTCATCAAAGCCCACCGCCGGGCGTTGGGCATGGCAAGCGCGATGTTGGCGGCGCATCGAGTGAACAACCCCGTCACGATGGTGAAGTTCTTCATACTCTCATCATTGGAACAACCGCCGAGGCTCAGGCCTTGGAGGCCACACGTATTCAGCTGGAAGAGCTCTAGAGGGAACTCGACGAGCACGCTCGCCAGCGCCCACCAGTTGTCGGTCGACGGTAGCGACAGCTGTTCCCGACTAGATCCCACAACAACTTTGAGGTATATCGTACCCCTATGTTAAATGTTGCAGCTGCTGCTAGGATAGCAGATTTCATTCAACCGTCGCGGTCAGAGGCTGGAAGAGGGTTAATGCAAATCAGAGCACTGCTAGATGCAGCGCAGTGTCAGAATTCTATTGTTTCACAGTCCCGCAATAGGATACACAACAACTCACCCAGGGCGGAAACCGTTCAGTCGGCACACGACCCTAGATTGCCCCTGCGTTGTAGGGGTGGAGGCTTTCGTGAAGAGCAAGTCAGAGATCAGTTTCACCGTGAAGATCACCGTCGAGTTCCCAATCCTCCGTAGGGTGGTCCACACGTGCCCCGGCACCAGGACGAAAGGCGCTCGTTCGGTGATGAGAGGAATGCAGGTTTTGATGCTCATCATATCCTCACCCAGAAGCGAATCGACAGGGGAAGATCCCACAGAGAAGGACAAGATAGAGATTTTCCGAGTGGTAGCTCGGCCGTGATTTCTGGTCCTGAGAGTTTTAGCAGAGCCATCTGTTCTGCAGAGATTCCCCCCACCTTCAGGTTGGCGGCTGGGATGGGGAAGTTTTTTGGCGAGTCAAAGCCAGAGACTTGGTTAGATGATTACCGAGTGGCTGTATAGATTGGTGGCGGCAATGATAAGGTCGCAATGAAACACCTGTCCTTGATGTTAGATGGTTCAGCTCGTGCTTGGCTGAATCGCTTGGCTCCTTCCAGTATATATTGCTGGTAGGATCTTGCCCGAGTGTTCATCCGAACCTTCGAGGGCACTTGCAAGCGTCCTGCCGGACTGGTCGACTTACAACATTGTGTCCAGAAGCCCAATGAGACCTTGAGAGATTATATTCAGCGGTGGTCCACTCTGCATCATATAGTGGAGAATGTGTCAGAACACCAGGTTGTGTGTGCTTTCAAGGCTGGTGTGAGATAAAGAGAGTTTTATTTGAAGTTCGGTCGAATGGGTGACATTTCACTCGGCAAGATGATGGAAATCGCCACTCGGTACGCCAATGGTGAGGAAGGAGACCGCCCCCGTAGCGGCAAAGGAAAGGTAGTCGTTAGTGATACTGGAGGCAACTCCAATCGAAAAACAGAAGCGAAAAGCTGAGGGTCCGGTTCAAGAAGAAGCAGTCGCACTGGCAACCCAAGCAAAGAATAAGGGGAAGGCTAAAGCACAGTGTGCCCCCAAGAAAGGAAAAAATCAGTGAGGGACCTATATTATGGATCAGCCGTGTGTAATTCACACGAGGAAAGATGAGGAGGGCAATGTGATTTTGCCCAAGCACACCACTCGGCAGTGTCAAACACTTATTTAGCAGTTCAAAGAGACTCCGTCGAGTGACAAGACTCCTGAAAAGGTGAAGAGGAAGATAAAGAAACATTCCCATATGTCACTACTACACTTGTGATTTTCGCTGATGTCAAGAGCAAGAGTCGACTGAAGGTCATCAACAGGGAAGTCAACATGGCCGTACCTGCTACCCCCACCTACCTCAAGTGGTCCTAGTATACTATCACATTCGACCAAATAGACCATCCTGCTCATGTGGCCACTCCTGGTCGAGAGGCTCTGGTAGTTGATCTCGTGGTGGGGGCACTCGACTCAAAAAGGTCCTCATGGACGGTGGCAGCGGTTTGAACATCCTCTATGCAGATACCCTAAAAGGGATGGGCATTCCGATGTCCCGACTGAATGAAAGCAACATGCAATTTCACAGAGTCATCGGAGGGGAGAAGGCCAAGTCACTCGGTCAGATTGCATTGGACATGATGTTCGGGAACGATAGAAATTTTCGAAAAGGAAAGTTGACTTTTGAAATCGTGGATTTCCAGAGTGCCTATCATGCCATTTTGGGTCGACCCGCGTATGCTCGTTTCATGGCCCGTCCATGTTACGTGTATCTCAAGTTGAAGATGTCGGGCCCTAAGGGTGTGATCACGGTCACTAGCAATCGACAACGAGCTGGAGGAGCTGGAGGAGTACAAGAAGAGCGTTGACCCTGCTGATTTGCTCCACGCAAAAAAGCCCGCTTTTGAGTCGGCGTTTCAGTCGGCAGGGGAAGTGAAGAAGGTGCACATCCACCTGACGGATCCAAATGTTGGAAGGCAATAAATAAAGTGTTTATTATTATATTTCCTTGTTCATGATAATCGTTTATTGTCCATGCTATAGTTGTGTTGATTGGAAACTAAATACATGTGTGGGCATATAGACAAACATTGTGTCCCTAGTATGCCTCTAACAGGCCAGCTCGTTGATCAAAGATGGTTAAGGTTTCCTGGCCATGGACATGAGATGTCATTTGATATCGGGATCACATCATTAGGAGAATGATGTGATGGACAAGACCCAAACTATAAACGTAGCATATGATATTGTCAGATTATTGCTACTGTTTTCTGCATGTCAAGTATATGTCCCTATAACCATGAGATCATGCAACTCACTAACACCGGAGGAGTCCCTTGTGTGTATCAAACGTCGCAACGTAACTGGGTGACTATAAAGGTACTCTACAGGTATCTCCGAGGGTGTCTGTTGAGTTGGCATGGATCAATACTGGGATTTGTTACCCCGTGTGATGGAGAGGTACCTTAGGGTCCACTCGGTAATACAACATCACAACAAGCCTGGCAAGAAATGTGACTAAGTGTTAGTCACGGGATCTTGTATTACGGAACGAGTAAAGATACTTGCCAGTAATGATATTTAGCTAGGTATAGAGATACCGACAATCGAATCTCGGGCAAGTAACATACCGAAGCACAAAGCAAACAACATAGAGGATTGACTGACTCCTTGACATTGAGGTTCGACCAATAAAGACCTTCATAGAACATGTAGGAACCAATATGGGCATCCAGGTCCTGCTATTGGTTATTGCCCGCGGTGGTGTCTCGGTCATGTCTACATGGTTCTCGAACCCGCAAGGTCTGCACACTTAAGGTTCAGTGATGTTTCGATATAGATGAGTTATGTGTGTTGGTGACCGAAGGTTGTTCGGAGTCCCGGATGAGATCCCGGACGTGAAGAGGAGCTCCGGAATGGTCCGGAGGTAAAGATTCATAAATAGGAAGTTCCGTGTTGGTCATCAGTGAAAGCTCAACATGCTCCCTTGGTGGTTTTGACAATTCATACCAACATACATTGTCTCTTGGACTGATATTTTTACCTAGTGCATTTCAGATATAGTCTACAGAGAAGTTTGGCAAAAGGAGATTGTGGACATACCCCAAGATGCAAGGAAATAGGTTGGCCAAGCTTCAAGCAAGAGGAATCTACATTTTATATTTATGAGAAATCACTTTGAGTTCATAGGAAAGCCAATAGTATTAAAAGGGGGTAAGGTTTTGTTGGTGAACAATATGCTCAAACGTGCACAAGTGATAGTCGCCAAAAACATTCACAAACTCCCCACCAAAGTTTGTTCTATACCCAACACTCAAAATCGGTGCAACCAACTTTCCTACTTCGGTGCCACCGATTCCACAACATAGACAGACTCAAGCCCAACCCTAGCCACTTCGGTGCAACCGATTCTATACCGGTGCCACCGAGTTTAGGTTGCCAACTTTCTGTTACGCAAATTCACATTTTCGGTCCCACCAAGAATGTTGGATCGGCATCACCGAGATTGGAAATCTGACCTTTGGTCACCTTATCGGTGCAACCGAGTTTCCTATATCGGCTTTACCGAGATTCAAAAGTTGCCACCTTTTGGTCACTTCGGTACCACCGAGTTCAACACATCGGTGTCACCGAGTTGGTCATTTTGTGTGTAACGGTTGGATTTTTGGGGATGCGTATATATACCCCTTCACCACCACTTACTCGAAAGAGAAGCACTCAGAACTATTCCATACCTATCCTATCAGATTTTCTGAGAGAGAACCACCTACCCTTGTGTTGAGGTCAAGATCTTCCACTCCAATCATATGGATCTTGATTTCTAGCCTCCCCAAGTAGCTTTCCACCAATCCCATCTCTTTCACCATGCCAAATCTGTGAGAGAGTGATTGGGTGCTGAGGAGTCTATCATCTTGAAGCACAAGAGCAAGGAGTTCATCGTCATTACCGAGCCTATTACCTTTTGGAGGGTGGTGCCTCCTAGATTGGTTAGGTGTCGCTTGGGAGCCTCCTACTTCGTGTTATGGAGTGAACCAAGAAGTTTGTATGGGAAAGGAGATCGCCTACTTCGTGAAGATCTACCCATAGTGAGGCTAGTCCTTCGTGGACGGAAGCCGTTATGGAATAGTCAAGGTTGCTACTTCGTGGATCCTTTTGGGTGGAGCCCTTCGTGGACTCTCGCGACCGTTACCCTCCGTGAGTTGAAGACTCCATAAACATGGATGTACGATAGCGCCACCTATCGGAACAACGGGAAAAATCCATGCGTCTCCAACTGCGTTTGATCTACCTATCTCAACTCTTTACTTCATATGCAATGTCTTTACTTTCCGCTGCCATATTTGTTGACATGCATGTGTAGGGATGTTAGACTTTCTAGCTTTACTAAAACTGTTAAAATCTGCCAACCAATTAACTTGGGAAAAGGTTAGGTTTTAAATTTCTGCTAGTAGTCTATTCACCCCCCGCTCTAGACGCTCTTCTAGTGATCCCTCAATTGGTATCAGAGCATTGGTATCCATTGCTTCGGTTTAATCGCCGAGGAGGAAGATGGATGTGTCTAGTATAGGGAGTTTGAGTTGTAGAGTGCCCATTCTTGATGGAGAGTACTATAGTCAATGGAAATCTTTGATGCTTGAGTTGTTTAATGAATATCAATTGAGAAAATATGTTATGCGCCCCTATGAGCCTCCTATTGATGAATTGCATCCCACACACGAAAAAGAAATTAACATGCTTGGTAACCTAAGAACTGTCAATCTTATTGTTAGATGTTTACCAAGATTCATGCTTTCTCAAATGAAGAACTTTGCATGTGCTTATACCTTATGGACTGATTTGGATAAACGACATCCAAATCTTTCCTTAGGGAATGTAGATGAAATTCTTCATAAAGCCATTGCCTTTCACAAAATGAAGCCTAGTGATCCAAACTTTGATAAATGCCTATTTGAACTCCATGATCTTATGCGTGCTAAAGGATATGTCACCACTATCAACAACATTATCTTTGAAGCCATTCGCATTCATAAACTTGAACATTGTCATGATCACTATTCTAATGAATCTCTTGTTCTTTATGACGAGGATTTCCCACTTGACGATGACAATGTGGAACATGGCTATTATGAAGAAGATGAGTTGCTTGACATCGAGTATGAGAAGATCATGAAGAATCTGAGTCTTATGGCAAACTTTAAGGATTACATATCCGTAGGAAAAGAGTGGATTCTCGACAGCGGATGTACGGATCATATGACTGGTGATAAATACATGTTCCAAGAGATCACGCCTAATCAAGGTCCTCGACGGTACGTGACCTTTGGAGACAACTCTAAGGGTAAGGTACTTGGCCATGGTAAGGTGGCCATATCCCATGATAGTTCTATTCAAAATGTTATGCTTGTTGAATCTCTTGGCTACAATATTCTTTATGTATCTAGACTTGCTGATTTCGGTTTCAATGTGTTATTCACGAAAATAGATTGCCAAGTGTTTCGTCAATATAATCATAAAATAGTATTTACCGGTATCTGTAGAGGTGATCTATACATTGTCGATTTCACTAAAAGATCCAAACCTCGCACTTGTTTAATTGCTAAATCTTCTAAAGGTTGGCTTTGGCATAGAAGATTAGGACATGTTGGCATGTGTAATTTAGAAAAGCTTATCAAAGGTGATCATATACTTGGTGTTAAAGATGTTATCTTCGACAAAGATAGACTTTGTAGTGCTTGTTAAGCTGGAAAGCAAGTAGGTGGAAGTCATCCTGTGAAGAATATCATGACATCTAGGAGACCACTCGAGTTACTTCACATGGATCTTTTCGGTCCCAATGCTTACAAGAGTCTCGATGGAAATTCCTATGGTCTAGTTATAGTTGATGGTTTTCCAGATTTACATGGGTATTCTTTCTTGATGATAAGTCGCAGGTTCAAAAGATCTTCAAGAACTTCGCTCGCAAAGCGCAAAATCAGTTTGAAGTGAAGATCAAGAAGGTTCGGAGTGATAACGGATCTGAGTTCAAGAACACCCATGTGGATACCTTTCTTGATAAAGAAGGTGTCTCACATGAGTTCTCGGCTACATACACCCTCAACAAAATGGAGTTGTTGAGAGGAAGAACAGGACACTCATTGAGATGGCAAGAACGATGCTTGACGAATACAAGACGCCAAAACACTTTTGGGAAGAAGCCGTGGAAACAGCATGTCATGCCACAAACTGACTTTACCTGCACAAGCTTCTCGGTAAAACGGCATACGAGCTACTCACCGGTAACAAACCCCAAGTTGGATACTTTCGGGTATTCGGCTCCAAGTGCTACATTCTTGATAAGCATCGCCGTACTAAATTTGCTCCTAAATCTCATGAAGGATTCCTACTTGGTTATGGATCGAACTCTCACACTTACCGTGTCTACAACAACTTCACTCAAAAAGTTGAAGAGACGGTAGATGTGAAGTTTGATGAATCTAATGGTTTGCAAGTCAAACAACTGCCAAATGATGTAGGTGATAAGAACCCTTTGGAAGCTATCCTGGATTTACCCATCGGCAAGATTCATCCCATGGAGGTGAAGGAAAGTACTTCATCAACTCAAGTGGAAGCCCCTACTTCACGACAAGGTGAACCACAACATGACATGGAGGCATCCACAAGCGGTACATGGCAAGATGATGAAGAGGAGGAAGTACATCATGAAGATCCACCACAACCTCCTTCACCACCACCTCAAGGGAACGACGCCTTCAACAACAATGAAGATGAAGGAGATGATGATGAATAAGAAGCTCCTCCAACCAACAATCGGAAGCTGACCCGAGTTAGAGCACAAGTGACCAAGAACCATCCCCTAAACCAAATCTTTGGTGATATACAAAGAGGGAGGATCGCTGGCTCTAAAACTCGTCTAGCAAAACTTCTGTGAGCATTATTCTTTCATCTCTAGCATTGAGCCCTTGAAGGTAGAACAAGCTCTTGAAGACACGGATTGGGTGAACGCTATGCATGAAGAGCTTCACAACTTCGAAAGGAACGAAGTGTGGACACTCGTGGAGAAGCCCGAGGATGAACGCAACATCATCGGAACCAAATGGGTATTTCAGAACAAGCAAGACGAAGACGGTCAAGCCGTGCGCAAGAAGGCTCGCCTCGTAGCTCAAGGATATACGCAAGTCGAAAGTATGGACTACGGTGAGACCTACGCCCCCGTCGCTAGACTTAAAGCTCTTCGCATTCTTCTTGCTTATGCCAATCACCATGATATCACGCTTTATCAAATGGATATTAAAAGTGCATTTTTAAATGGTGATATTGAAGAAGAGGTTTATGTTAAGCAACCACCTGGCTTTGTTAATCCTAAGAAACCTAATCATGTTTACAAGCTTCGTAAAGCTCTTTATGGTCTTAAGCAAGCCCCTCGTTCTTGGTACAAATGTTTAACGAAGTTTCTTATCGAAAAAGGTTTTGAAATTGGCAAAATTGACGCAACCCTATTCACTAAGAGAGTTAATGGTGAATTATTTGTGTGCCAAATATATGTGGATGATATTATCTTTGGTTCCACTAACCCTCAATTTAGTGAAAGGTTTGGAAGGTTGATGTCCGAGAAGTATGAGATGTCCATGATGTGTGAGCTGAAATTCTTTCTTGGCTTGCAAATCAAGCAATCAAAAGAAGGAACTTTCATCTCTAAAACTATGTATACCAAGGACTTGATCAAAAAGTTCAACATGCAGGAGTGCAAAGGTATGAAAACCCCTATGCCTACTAGTGGACATGTTGATCTTACCAGAGAGGATGAGCCGGTTGATCAAAAGGTTTATTAATCTATGATTGGTTCACTGTTATATCTATGTGCATCTCGTCCGATATTATGCTTAGTGTTTGCATGTGTGCTAGATATCAAGCTGCACCGAAAGAATGTCATCTTTTAGCTGTAAAACGCATTGTGAGATACTTGATACAAACGACAAATTTTGGCATTTGGTATCCCAAGGGATCTTCTTTTGACCTTGTTGGCTATTCTGATTCGGACTATGCCAGTGACAAGGTTGATAGAAAATCCACCTTGGGTACTTGTCAATTTTTGCGCAGATCTCTTGTATCTTGGTCCTTTGAGAAACAAAACTCGGTATCTCTATCGACTGTCGAAGCTGAGTATATTGCTGCTGGATCTTGTTGTGCGCAACTACTTTGATGACACAAACACTTAAGGATTATGGAATTCATGTTAAAAAATTTCCATTACTTTGTGACAATGAAAGTGCTATTAAAATTGGTCATAATCCTGTGCAACATTCTCGAACTAAGCATATTCAAGTTCGACATCATTTCATTCGTGATCATGTTGCCAAAGGAGATATTAATCTTAACCATGTTCGCACTAACAAGCAATTGACAGATATCTTTACTAAGTCACTTGATGATAAGACATTTTGTCACTTGAGGAGTGAGTTGAACATCATCGATGCTTCAAACTTGAGCTAGACTCACTTGATTGCATGCAAGGGCATGAGCTTTCTTGATATTTCCATGTATCTTAATATTTCATCTTATGCCATGGAATTCTATGCTCCTTTGTATTGCATCTAATCTCTTGTAGGTACTTGGAAAAACTTCATTCCACAAGATTGCCATCAACTCCAATCATAAGCAATCTTGTCATTACCAAGTATCCACAACCCCTCTTGATGATGGAAGGAAGAAGGCCACTCAACCATATCCTTGACATCTACTTGATCAAAATTGCACACTCTCAATTGGTATCATGTCAATTGGATATATCTATTGTTCTTCTTTGCATGACTAATCCTTGTAGGTAACCAGTGTACTAGAACAAGAAGGATTGCTCAAAACTCAAGATGATCTTCATCAACCTTGAGCATCCTCAACGAGTTCATCTACAAGCTACGTCATCAACATCACTCAAATGTATGTACTCATGTCCTTGAAAAGGCTTTTCTCCAAGAAATGAGCTAAAGCAACTCAAGCGATATGAAGACATTAAAATGCTTAATCGAAAAATGGTAACCCCATTATGAGCTTAATGTAGATTATGACCTATGATCAAGTATTCTTGCTTGGCTCCTAAGTCGATATACTCTAATATAGGTGACCTAGTCACCGCCCATCATCTAGTTAAGAATCTGGTGTGGTCTGCTCTCTATTGCATAATTTCTCATAACCACTCCAATCTTCTCTAGTTGATGTCCCTTGTAAGAAACTTCATATTTCATTGCAAATCTTTCTCTTGACTCTGTGAAAACAGAAACTTGGTTTCTCTTTTGGAGCCACCGACTCAGATATCTTCGTTCTACCGAAATTGCAGACAAGCTGCACTACAAAATCTCGGTACCACCGACCTATCTATCTCGGAGTCACCGATCTTCATACTGTTTCATTTGAATTCATTTTCTTTGCAATTCTGTATTTTCTTAGTGATCTTTCTTGTAATACCTCTATTACTTCCATGATCCCAAAAAAACTTTGTATTACTCAGCGGGAGAAGCACTACAGTTAATTTTGAGGAGAGAATTTCTTTCTTCAAGGATCCCTATCTTCAATGAAGAAAGGAGGAGAAGAACGAATCAGTTTCTATGTCTCTCTCAATTTTCATTTATATGAATCATACATTTTGATGACCCTTGTACTCAAGCATCCCTTCCGAGTCAATGATCCCTGTATCTATCCCTGTTTTTGACCTTTTTGGAAATTAATGCCAAAGGGGGAGAAAACCAAAGCTTTATGCTAAAGGGGAGATACATGCTTATGCAACGGGGGATATATGATCAAGGGGGGGAGCCAATACCAATTATCATACCTTTATAAACAAGGGGAGAATATCAAAGTAAGGGGAGAAGAAAAGTGTTGACCTTTCTCACCTTATCTAGTCCTAATATCTACATGCTAAGTTTCAGGGGGAGAGGATAACCTATTTTAATATCTACAGTGAGAAAATTATAAATGATCTTGGAGACATATCAATTCTAAGGAATACTATTTCTATATGTCCTCCATATCTTATCTTGGAAATTTTGAGTTCTATTGCCTTGTTGTTTGGTAGAATACTCTTGTGTTTCCTAACATTGTTTTCTCAAGTGTGTTTCTATCACCAGGATGCTCAAGAACTCAAGGTAAGTATATGCATCATATCCTTGGTCAAGATGATCTCTTACTTCTTGCACATATTGTTTGCAAGAGTGATGTCTTGAACAAAGATACATCTCATTCATATATATTTGATGCATAAAACCAAGATACACATGACCTGGTATATCCATTCTACCTTATGTGTGTTCATGTATTCAAAAGCAACTATCCTTTAAAGGACTTCACACTTTTAGGGGGAGCAAGTCTAAGTCATGTGTCTCTCAAAGTCTTCAGTATAACCATGCATATCTTTATTTGAAGCTTTGATTGTATGTTGTCATCAATTACCAAAAAGGGGGAGATTGAAAGCACAACATGCTCCCTTGGTGGTTTTGATAATTCATGACAACATACATTGTCTCTTGGACTGATATTTTTACCTAGTGCATTTCAGATACAGTCTACAGAGAAGTTTGGCAAAAGGAGATTGTGGACATACCCCAAGATGCAATGAAATAGGTTGGCCAAGCTTCAAGCAAAGGACTCTACATTTTATATTTGTGAGAAACCACTTTGAGTTCATAGGAAAGCCAATACTATTAAAAGGGGGTAAGGTTTTGTTGGTGAACAATATGCTCAAACGTGCACAAGTGATAGTCGCCAAAAACATCCACAAACTCTCCCACCAAAGTTTCTTCTATACCCAACACTCAAAATCGGTGCAACCAACTTTCCTACTTCGGTGCCACCGATTCCAGAACCTAAACAAACTCAAGCCAAACCCTAGCCACTTCGGTGCAACCGATTCTATACCGGTGCCACCGAGTTTAGGTTGCCAATTTCTGTTACGCAAATTCACATTTTTGGTCCCACTGAGAATGTTGGATCGGCGTCATCGAGATTGGAAATCTGACCGTTGGTCACCTTATCGGTGCAACCGAGTTTCCTATATCGGCTTTACCAAGATTCAAAAGTTGCCACCTTTTGGTCACTTCGGTACCACCGAGTTCAACACATCGATGTCACCGAGTTAGTCATTTTGTGTGTAACGGTTGGATTTTTGGGGATGCCTATATATACCACTTCACCACCACTTACTTGAAAGAGAAGCACTCAGAACTATTCCATACATATCCTATCAGATTTTCTGAGAGAGAACCACCTACCCTTGTGTTGAGGTCAAGATCTTCCACTCCAATCATATGGATCTTGATTTCTAGCCTCCCCAAGTAGCTTTCCACCAATCCCATCTCTTCCACCATGCCAAATCTATGAGAGAGTGATTGGGTGCTGAGGAGTCTATCATCTTGAAGCACCAGAGCAAGGAGTTCATCGTCATTACCGAGCCTATTACCATTTGGAGGGTGGTGCCTCCTAGATTGGTTAGGTGTCGCTTGGGAGCCTCCTACTTCGTGTCGTGGAGTAAACCAAGAAGTTTGTAAGGTCAAGGAGATCGCCTACTTTGTGAAGATCTACCCATAGTGAGGCTAGTTCTTCGTGGACGGAAGCCGTTATGGAATAGTCAAGGTTGCTACTTCGTAGACCCTTTTGGGTGGAGCCCTCCGTAGACTCTCGCGACCGATACCCTTCGTGGGTTGAAGACTCCATAAACGTGGATGTACGATAGCGCCACCTATCGGAACCACGGGAAAAATCCATGCGTCTCCAACTGCGTTTGATCTACCTATCTCAACTCTTTACTTCATATGCAATGTCTTTACTTTCCGCTGCCATATTTGTTGACATGCATGTCTAGGGCTGTTAGACTTTCTAGCTTTGCTAAAACTGTTAAAATCTGCCAACCAATTAACTTGGGAAAGGTTAGGTTTTAAATTTTTGCTAGTAGTCTATTCACCCCGCCCCCCTCTAGACACTCTTCTAGTGATCCCTCAACGGGAAAAGTTCGGGCGTTACCGGTAACGTACAGGGGGTGCCGGGAGGGTCCCGAGGGTCCATCGAAAGTGGCCACCAGCCCCGAAGGGCCACATGGGTTGTGAGAGAAGGTGCACCAGCCCCTGGTGGGCTCTCCGCCCCTCCCACAAGGGCCCATGCGGCCGAAGGGTGGAGGGTGGAAACCCTAAGGGGGGCGGTCACCCTGCCTTGGGGGCCAAGCCACCCCTTGGTCGCCGCCCCTCCTCTTGGCCGCCGCCCCTAGGGGTGGGAACCCTAGGGCGCAGCCCCTTCCCCCTTCCCCCCATATATATGAGAGAGGGAGGAGGGCAGCCACACCTTAAGCCACGGAGCAGCCCTTCCTCCCTCTCCGATAGTCTCTCCTCTAGTAGATTGATTCGGCGCCGCTTAGCGAAGCTCTACCGGATCAACTGCACCACCACTGCCGCCATGCCGTCGTGCTGCCGGCGAACCCATCTACCTCTCCGCTTCCTCGTGCTGGATCAACAAGGCATAGATCTTCATCGAGCTTCACGTGTGCTGAACGCGGAGGTGTCATCCTTTCAGCACTTGATCGAGAGTTTGTGGGACGGCTTGCGATTTGGATCACGAAGACGTACCACTACATCAACCGCATTCTTTAACGCTTCCACTTAGCGATCTACAAGGGTATGTAGATCCAATATCTCCTCTCATAGATGCTCATCTCCTAGATTGATCTTGGTGAAGCATAGGAATTTTTTTATTTCCCATGCAACGTTCCCCAACAGTGGCATCATGAGCTAGGTCTATGCGTAGATGAGATCTTGAGTAGAACACAAAGATTATGTGGGCATTGATATTTAGATTTCTTCCTTCCTTAGTCTTTTCTTGGTTCAACGGTATTGTGGGATGAAGCGGCTCGGATCAACTTTACTCGTACGCTTACGAGAGAGTGTGTTCCATCGACTGACATGTGACTTCGTCGCATAAAGATGGCTGGCGGGTGTCTGTCTCCCCCACTTTAGTTGAACCGGATTTGATTAAGGCGGTCCTTGTAGAAGGTTGAAAAGCAATCTCCATATCACTGTTGTGGTTTTGCGTAGGTAAGAATCGTTCTTTCTAAATACCCATAGCAGCCATGTAAAACATGCAACAACAATTAGAGGACGTCTAACTTGTTTTTGCAGGGTATGTTGTGATGTGATATGGCCAATTACATGATGTGATATATGTGATGTATGAGATGATCATGTTTTTGTATAGAATATCACGACTTGCATGTCGATGAGTACTGCAGCCGGCAGGAGCCATAAGGTTGTCTTTGATTATTGTATGACCTGCGTGTCAATCTTTAAGCTCTATGTAATACTTTACTTTATCGCTAAGCGGTAGCAATAGTAGTATGAGCATGGTGGGCGCGAGAACCTCGATGATGACACAATGATGGAGATCATGGTGTCATGCCGATGACGATGGAGATCATGTCGGTGCTTTGGAGATGGAGATCAAAAGCACAAGTTCATGGCCATATCGTGTCATTTATGATTTGCATGTGATGTTAATCCTTGTATTCACCTTGTTTTGCTTAGGACGACAGTAGCATTATAAGGTGATCCCTCACTTAAATTTCAAGATGAATTGTGTTCTCCCCGAGTGTGCACCGTTGCAAAAGTTCGTCGTGTCAAGACACCACGTGATGATCAGGTGTGATAGACTCTACGCTCGCATACAACGGGTGTATGCCAGTGTTGCACATGTGGAACACTTGAGTTAAACTTGACCAGCCTAGCATATACAGACATGGCCTCGGGACACAAGAGACCGAAAGGTCGAGCATGAGTCATATAGTAGATATGATCAACATGATGATGTTCACCATTGAAACCACCTTAACTCACGTGATGATCGGACTTGAGTTGGTGAATGTGGATCATGTATCACTCAGATGACCTGAGGGATGTCAATTTGAGTGGGAGCTTTAGTAATTTGATTAACTAAACTCTTTATCATGAACAATAGTCTTAGTAACCTTTTCTTATTTATGTTATAGGTCAATGGCTCGCGCAGTAGCACCCCTGAATTTTAATGCGTTCCTAGAGAAAGCTAAGTTGAAAGATGATGGAAGTAACTTTGTTGACTGGGCCCGTAATCTGAGGATTATCCTCACGGCTTCCCAGAAGGCTTATGTCCTTGATGCACCGCTTGGTGATCCACCCGCCCCCGTGTCGTCCGAAGATGTTAAGAACGCTTGGGAGGCACATTCTGGAGATTACTTAATAGTTCAATGTGCAATGTAGTATGGCTTAGAACTGGGACTTCAAAGACGTTTCGAACATCATGGAGCATATGAGATGTTCCAAGAGTTGGAGTTTATCTTTAAGAAGAATGACCGGATCGAGACGTATGAGACCTCCGATAAGTTCTACGCTTGCAAGATGGAGGAGAACGGGTCTATCAGTGAACATATGTCTGGGTATTCGACCCGTCTGGCGGAGTTAGGGATGCCCCTTCCGCCAGAGGCGATCACTGATAGAGTTCTTCAATCATTGCCACCTAGCTACAAGAGCTTTGTGTTGAACTATAACATGCACAAGATGACCAAGTCAGTCGCCGAGCTGTTTGCCATGCTGAAAGTCGCTGAGTCTGAAATCCAAAAAGAACATCAAGTGTTGATGGTCAATAAGATAACTAGTTTCAAGAACAATGGCAAGGGCAAGAAGGGTAACTCCAAGAAGGGTGGCAAACCAGTTGCTCCTCCCGTGAAGAACCCCAAGGCTGGACCCAAGCTAGAAACTGAGTGCTTTCATTGCAAGGGAACTGGTCACTAGAAGCAGAACTGCCCCAAGTACCCGCCCGACAAGAAAGCGGCCAACACCAAACAAGGTATATATGATATACATGTTATTGATGTGTACCTTACAAGCTCTTGTAGCAGTGCCTAGGTATTTGATACCGGTTCAGTTGCTCACATTTGCAACTCAAAGCAGGACCTACAAAATAGACGGAGGTTGGCTAAGGATGAAGTGACGATGCGCGTGGGAAATGGTTCCAAGGTTGATGTGATCGCCGTCGGCACGCTCGCTCTTCGACTACCATCGGGATTAGTGATGAACCTGAATAATTGTTATTTAGTGCCTGCGTTAAGCATGAACATTATATCTGGATCTTGTTTATTGTGAGACGGTTACTCATTTAAATCAGAGAAGGATGGTTGTTCTATTTATATGAGTAATATCTTTTATGGTCATGCACCCAATGTGAGGGTTTTATTCTTGGTTAATCTCGATAGTGATGATACACATGTTCATAGCATTGATGCCAAAAGATGTAGAGTTGATAATGATAGTACCACTTTCTTGTGGCACTGCCATTTGGGTCATATAGGTGTAAAACGCATGAGGAAGCTCCATGCTGATGGACTTTTGGAGTCACTTGATTTTGAATCACTTGACACATGTGAACCATGCCTCATGAACAAGATGACTAAAATGTTGTTCTCTGGAAGAATGGAACGGGCGAGTGATTTGTTGGAGATCATACATACTGATGTGTGCGGTCCGATGAACATTGAGGCGCACGGTGGATATCGTTATTTTCTCACCTTCACTTATGACTTAAGTAGATATGGGTACATTTACTTGATGAAACACAAGTCTGAAACGTTTGAAAAGTTCAAGCAATTTCAGAGTGAAGTTGAAAATCATCGTAACAAGAAGATTAAATTCCTGCGATTTGGTCGAGGAGGCAATATCTGAGTTATGAGTTTGGCAGTCACTTAAGACAGTGTGGAATTGTTTCACAATTGACACCACCTAGAACACCACAGCGTAATGGTGTGTCCGAACGTCGTAATCGAACCTTATTAGGTATGGTACGTTCTATGATGTCTCTTGCTGATTTGCCACTATCGTTTTCGGGTTATGCATTAGAGACAGCGGCATTCACTTTAAATAGGTCACCATCGAAATCCATTGAGACGACGCCATATGAACTATGGTTTGGCAGAAAGCCAAAGTTGTCATTTCTTAAAGTTTGGGGATGTGATGCTTATGTCAAAAAGCTTCAGCCTGAAAAGCTAGAACCCAAAGCGGAGAAATGCGTCTTCATAGGATACCAAAAATAGACAGTTGGGTATACCTTCTATCTCAGATCCGAGGGCAAAGAGTTTGTCGCTAGGAACAGAACATTTGTTGAGAAAGAGTTTCTATCGAAAGAATTGAGTGGGAGGAAAGTAGAACTTGATGAGGTTGTCCAACCTTCACTTCAACCAGAGAGTAGCGCAACACAGAAAGATGTTTCTGTGCAGCCAACGATGGTTGGAGAGGAACTTAATGATGATGATCATTAAGCTTCGGATCAAGTTGCTATTGAACCTCGTATGTCGACAAGGACGCATACTGCTCCTGAGTGGTACGACAACCCTTTCTTGGAGGTCATGTTGTTAGACAACAATGAACCTACGAGCTATGAAGGAGCAATGATGGTCCCAGATTCCAAGAAATGGTTAGAGGCCATGAAATCCGAGATGGGATCCATGTATGAAAACAAAGTATGGACTTTGGAAGTATTACCTGAAGGGCGAAAGGCCATTCAGAATAAATGGATCTTTAAGAAGAAGACGGACGCGGACGGTACTGTCACCGTCTATAAAGCTCGACTTGCAGCAAAGGGTTTTTCACAAGTTCAAGGAGTTGACTACGATGAGACCTACTCACCCGTAGCGATGCTTAAGTCGTCAGAATCATGTTAGCGATAGCTGCATATTTCGACTATGAAATTTCACAGATGGATGTCAAATCTGCGTTCCTTAACGGTTTCCTTGAGGAAGAGTTGTCTATGATGCAACCGGAAGGTTTTGTCGATCCAGAGAATGCCGACAAAGTTTGGAAACTCCAGCGATCCATTTATGGACTGGTGCAAGCATCTCGGAGTTGGAATAAGCGCTTTGATGAGGTGATCAAGGCGTTTGGGTTTATACAAGTTTATGAAGAAGCTTGTATTTACAAGAAAGTGAGTGGGAGCTCTGTAGCGTTTCTAATATTATATGTGGATGGCATATTGTTGATTGGAAATAATATAGAAATGCTGGAAAGTGTGAAGGAATATTTGAGCAAGAGTTTTTCAACGAAGGACCTAGGAGAAGTTGCTTTCATATTAGGCATTAAGATCTATAGAGATAGATCAATATGCTTGATAGCACTTTCACAAAGCACATACCTTTATAAAGTTTTGAAGAAGTTCAAAATGGATCAGTCCAAGAAGGGGTTCTGCAATGCTGTTAGAAAGTTGGAAAAGAAATTCGAAGGCCTGGAACTTCATCATGTTCCCCGACTAAAGAATCAGGCGGCTGAGGAACTAGCAAAGATTGGGTCCACTCGACGGCCTGTCCCTAGTGATGTGTTCTTAGAGCACCTGCATACTCCTTCGATGCAAGAAGATCCTTTCATCGAAGAGCCCCCGCAAGCTATGAGCTCCACTGATCAGACTGAAGTCGATGTCCCTGCAGTAATCGATTTGGTCATGGAGATTCTGGTTGTCATTCGTAATTGGACGGTGCCTTACATTGCTTATATCCTCCAACAAGAACTCTCTGAAGATGAAACAGAGGCTCGACAGATTGTGCGTAGGTCCAAGGCCTTTACTGTGATGGGAGATCACCTGTTCAGAGAAAGCGCGACTGGCGTGACGCAGCGTTGCATCTCCCCCAAAGAAGGTTGAATGATTCTGGATGAGATCCACTCGAGAACTTGCGGCCATCATGCATCCTCGCGGACAATTGCCGCTAAAGCATACCAAGCTGGTTTCTTCTGGCCACGGGCTAATGAGATGGCCAAAGACATTGTTGATCATTATGATGGATGCCAGTTCTATGCAAACTTGTCACATAAGCCGGCCTCTGCTCTGAAGACGATTCGCCTCGCCTGGCCATTTGTTGTTTGGGGACTCGACATGGTTGGTCCCATTCGGACCAAAAAAGGCGGTTTCACTCATTTGCTGGTTGCAGTCGACAAATTTACAAAGTGGATAGAAGCCAAGCCCATCAAGAAGTTGAACTCCCGCACGACGGTCACATTCATGAGAGAAATAATTTTTCGATATGGCATTCCTCCCAACATTATCACGGATAATGGCACCAAATTTGACTCGAAAGAATTCAGAAACTTCTGCACCTCTCAGGGCACGCGGGTGGATTATGCGTTTGTTGCACATCCACAAACCAATGGGCAAGTCGAGCGAGCCAATGGCCTCATCCTGCGAGGTTTGAAGCCTCGTCTCATGCGCGATCTGGATCATGCCGGTGGTGCCTGGGTAACTGAGATGTCGTCTGTGTTATGGGGCCTGAGAACTATGCCAAATCGGTCAACTAGACGGACTCCTTTTTTCCTGGTCTATGGTGCCGAAGCTGTCTTGCCGAGTGACTTGTTTCACAATTCTCCCCGAGTGGAACTTTATTCTGAAGCTGAAGCTGAACAAGCTAGGCAGGATGGTGTTGATCTCCTAGAGGAAGAGCGAGAGATGGCTTTGATCCAGACTACAGCTTATTAGCAGGATCTGCGGCGCTTCCATGCGAAGAATGTCAAGAGTCGATCATTTCATGAGGGAGACTTGGTGCTCCGAGTGGATCAACAGCGGCCTCATAAGCTTGCTCCTGCATGGGACGGTCCTTTCATCGTCACCAAAGTGTTGAACAACGGAGCTTATCACCTGTACAATCTCAAGAAGCAGGTGGACGAGCCACAGGCCTAGAATGCAAATCTGCTCCGACGCTTTTATACTTAGAGATTGAAGAGTTTTTGATGTAATAATAATACTTCATCTATGCAAATCAGACTTCCACAATATATTGTCGATTCTGATCGTATAGTTTCGCTCTTGGGAAAACTCCGAGTGTCGATCAATCCTCACACTCGGGGGCTTAGCTGCGAACATGCTTTCACCTAAGTTAAAAAAACGGTTGGGTGGATAGCAGTTCATTCACTCGATGACCTATTTGTGAATCAGTCTTCTCTTAGGTTCAAAAATACTCCAAGTGTCAAGCAATCCTCACACTCGGAGGCTTAGCTGCGAACATGCTTTTGCCTAAGTTTAAAACCCTGTCGGGTGGATAGCAGTCCATTCACTCGACGACCTATCTGCGAATCAGTCTTCGCTTAGGTTAAAAAATAATCCGAGTGTCGAGCAATCCTCACACTCGAGGGCTTAGCTGCGAACATGTTTTTGCCTAAGTTTAATACCCCGATGGGTGGATAGCAGTCCATTCACTCAACAACCTATGCGTGAATCAGTCTTCACTTAGGTTCAAAAATACTCCGAGTGACGAGCGATCTTCGCACTCTGGGGCTTAGCTGCGAACATGTTTTCACCTAAGTTAAACTCTCCGTTGAGTGGACAGTAATACATCCACTCGACGCCCTAGCTGCGAATGAATCTTTGCCTAGGGTCAAAAATATTCCGAATGTTGAGCAATCCTCACACTCGGGGGCTTAACTGTGAACATGTTTTCGCCTAAGCCTAAAAACAAACTCAGTCGAGCAAACGATTGAAAGCCAAATACGGATAAATCCAAAGGTTTAATCGCAGATAAAAGTTTCACGAGAAAGCAAAGGTGCTCAGGCCTAAGGCCTGAATGAATTTTTAAGCTGATACAGTTTCACTCAGCATACCGAGGCAAATAAAGTTTTTTCTCTCAAAGATCAAGTTGTTCAAGCGCCCGATGGGCTGGCTGGCTCAACAAAAGTGTCCAAGTCGATGTCGTCCATGATCCTAGTGGCTGCATCAATAAAGGTCTGCATGTAATCTTCAAACTGGAGTTTCTTCGTGTTAACCACTCGGAGCTCCTTCAACTTGTCTTCTCTCACCTCCTTGCAATGGACCATCACAAGGGAAAGCGCCACGTCAGCATCGTAGCGAGCAGCAGATTTCTTCCAGGCTTGCACTTGACTGGGGAGGTCGTTCAGGCGTGCCATAATGGGTGTGAGGTCAAGCTGAAGAGTGTCCTCAGGCCACAGCTTCTTGTCGATCCTCTCCATTGCAGTATTCAATCGAAGAACATACGCTTGAACACCCTGAAGCCTGAAGTTGAGTCTGAGCATGTTCATGGCCACCGTGCCTCCAACAGGTGACTTGGTGGGATCCAAGTTCGGCTCGATATCCTTAGTCTCTTTCACAAAGTCTTGACAGAATTCTGGGAAGGGAGAATGAGAGAATGGGAGGACGACTGGTGACATATAGTCGTCAACAAATTCGTAAAGTTGATCGACAACGAAACTCACCGTCGAGCAGAATATACATCTTCCTCGAGAACTCTCCCAAGTGCCTCTCGAGGTCGTTGCTCCTCCTCGTCAGTTGCTCAGTCTTCTTGATAAGGTCCACACGCTCTTGCTTCAGCTTCGAGTTCTCCTCCTCCATCCTCTTCGCAGCAGTCAGCTTCTGGTCAGCAGCTTCAGTTTTCTCCTTCGCCACGTGTTGGGCGTCAGCGAGCGCTTTGTCCTTGTCCTCTAGCGCTTTCTTCATGGAATCTAAAGAAACAACATTGTTGAGTCATGCTTGGAGTCGACGGTTTTCATTGCGTACATCTTTTCGAGTGAAAGCACTCGGTTAAAGCATGGAAAGTGAAGATGAGAATGCAGGGGGTCGACGAAGGTTACCTCCCAAAGTTTTCAGCTCGGCCCGCACTCTCTCCAAAGCATTGTTGGAGGCTTCCAAGTTCACGCGCAACCGGTTCCTTTCATCTTCAAGATCCTTGTACTGCGTTCCAAGTTCACAAGCCCTCTGAAATCAACAAAGAAAGAAATTCAGTCGACAAGAAGTATCAACACTAAAGTGCAGAAGACCAAAAACGGTTGACTGGGCGGCGCACATCACACCGCCCCACCATCCTGGAATTGCGTCATATCATGGTTGATCAATGATGTCCATGAAACCTGTGTCCCGGGGAAAGAGAATTCAACCAAAAGTACACTCGACATGTCGAGTGGCTCGTGTACTCCGCGTACCGTAAACAAGTTCAAGACAACCTCTATCAAACCCCCGCCAGTGCAAGCACTCAACGGCAGTCTCGGGGACTACACCCAGTGGGTGCACTCAGAGTTCCCCCACTGGAACGGTTAACACTTGATCTGTCGAGTGTTCCGTCGACCCCGTTCCGCACCTTTGAAGCAGCGTCATGTAATGGTTGATCAAATGATGTCCAGAAAACCTACAAGATAGCTTCGGAGCGGGACGGCCAAGAAAAAATATGTATACAACTCAACATGTTGAGTGACAACCGTACTACGTGTACGACTGAAAGTCCAAATTCAAGTTTTCAAGACTACTGCTTATCGTCTTCGATCAACAGTAGTGACGGGGTTATTACCCCTGGGTAGGCCAAAGCAATGGGGTCCTCCCCTTTGCGTTTCCAAGAAAAACCACACACCCGGCTCGACATGCCCGGCTAGAGGATGGACGGCCCGCGCTGCCACCGGCTAGCGCCACGGACGGCTGGTCGAGGAGCCGGCTCGACCCCCGTCCGGCTGGGCGCGGCCGGCTGCCTCTGGGCCACCTCCTCCGTTGACCCTGGGACAGACAAGTGATGTCCCGTCCCTCTGCGTGCTGGTACAATGACGTGACTTGACCGCCACGACGGGCGGCCCTATGGCCACAGTGGCTGCCGACGCACCGAAGCGCATGGCTACAGTCCAGCCGTCCAGGCCGCTGACCTCGGCGAGCGCGACTGGGCAAGGGAACAGTGTCGGCATGCCCACGCTCACTTGATTACCTGCCTCGGCGTGGCTACAGTGTGGTCGGCCGTACCGGAGGATTTGGCCGACTGGCGCTAAGCGATGCCTCTCGGGCAACCCATGCTGCGGCACGTGGGCGAGGGCCAATTGCAAAGCCGGGTGGCGGGCCCCAGCAGGAGATGGGACCGCTCAGCCGGTGGACCCTATAGACGACAAGATGGCATGAAGGGCGGGACCCCCCTGGTCAGACGGAGAGACTGCCAACTGGGTCCCCACACCCCTGTACCTTATAACATATTGTAGAGACGGGAGGTTCCCTATAAAACCCCCCAATCCCCCCATGCAACGGGGACGGACGATCGCCTTCGCACACCCACAGAACTCTCAAACCCCTTCTAGCAGTGGAGGAAGGCGAGCCGGCCGCTCCTTCTTCCTCCTCTAGACTCAGCTCCAGGAGTATCCTTGTACACACACTCATCCATCCAACTAAACCAAGCAGGACTAGGGGTGTTACCTCCCTCGGAGGGCCCTGAACCTGGGTTTATCGTGTGTCATCACCGCTTGTGCCCAATCCCGCACCCGGAGCCCGTCGGCGTCCTCTGGCCCCAACCATCTATGATAAGCCACCCTATGGCATCTGTCGTGAGAAAACGACGACAGTTGGCGCCCACCTTGGGGACGTACGCGGCACCCGCCGGATTCATGCTTCGGGCGAGAACCCTCGCCATTCCCCACCGCCGTCGCACGTCTAGGCGAAACCGCGGGCTCGTGGGGCTTGCTTCGGCACGCCCTATGGGCGAATTCGTCGACCTTGCGGCCAACATCGACGCGCTCACAAAGCGCTTCGGCAGGCTCAGCCATGCCGAGGCTCCGGCCGCGGACGAGTACCCCGGGCAGGTGCTTGTCTGCGCCGATCCTCCAACGGCCGTGGAAGCACTCGCTGCGACCCAGTCCAGCGGCTCCCACGGTCACGTGGGGGTGTTGGCCATCGTCTCCTCGACCTCCTCCGGACGTGTGCGGACCGTGGCCGACGCCACCGCGGCCCTCGTCGGCACCTCCGATCCGCTTGGTGCGGCCCTCCGGGGCCTGAGCACCCCTATCGCCCCGACGGCAAACCCCGACGCCGCCCCGACGGATCTCGAGGCGGCTCGTTGCGTCCTGTTCGAGGATGCCACCGCCCTCGCGGCCACGCAGCGCTGCATGGAGGCCGCCCAGCGGGAATATGCTTCCGCCTACGGTCTCACCCTGGCTGGCACCCGGCCCAGCCGGCGTGGGGCCGTGCATGACCGCGGTCGTGTGGTCACCGAGATCCTTGGCGGCAAGATGCCCGTCTACGACACCCTCGCAGCCAACTTGCAGGCCCTCAAGGTGGCCTACTCGGATTTGGCCACCTTGGAGGGTGAAGAGCGTGCCGCTCACTAGCGCCACATCGAGGAGCTCATCGACGCTGCGGACGCACAGCAGCGCCTGCTCGCGTCGGGCGGCACCATCACCGGAGGCCCCCACCTCGAGTGCGAGGGCACAGGGACTGCTGGCCATCAGCCGGCTCAGCACTCTAGCTCCCCTCGCGTCTCCAGCCGTCGGACTGGAACAAGCAACCCCCGGCCCTCTCAGATGCCGGGGAGCGAGCAGCCGACTGTTAGCAGCCAGTGCACCAATGATCCGCCTCGCAGCGATCGCCCTAAAGAAGCGTCGGCATCCGGCAGTCGACGCAGCCACGGGCACACTCCACCCCCGCGGCGCGAGCGAGAACGGACGGTTTCTCCCATCATCCGCCCCGAGCTCTCGGCCCAGATTGGGCCGCGTGTCCCCCGTGGGGAGAACGACGCCCGCAACCGCATCGACCACCTCACACAGTACACCCTTCTCGAGGAGGAGGGATCGATTGGTCCGGCCTGTTTCGGCCCTCGAATCCGCAACGGGCCATTCCCGACTGGCTTCACGCTCCCCTGGGACACCCAGAAGTACAACGGGGCTGCCAAGCCCAAAGACCGGCTGATCGACTACACCACCACGGTTGGCATCGCCAAGGGGAACAAGCGCGTACCTGTCCGCTACGACCCCGCTCATGTTGATCGGCTTGGCCCGCACCTGGCTCAACAGCCTGGCGGCCGGCAGCATCAACACTTGGACGGACTTCGAGGAGGCCTTTGTCTGCAACTTCACCGGCACCTACAAGCGGCCTGGCCGTCCCCATGAACTCGCCATGTGCGTTCAGGGGCCGGACGAATCCCTCCGCGACTACCGAGCTCGATGGACCGAGCTCCGCAACTCCTGCAAGGGGGTGCATGAGCTACAAGTTGTGCAGTACTTCATCGAAGGCTGCCGAGACGGCACCCCTCTCAAGCATAAGCTTCTATGCTCTGAGCCGGCCACGCTCGCCGAGCTCATGACCAAGGCGGATAAGTACGCCACGGCTGATTCAGCCATCCGTGTCCAGACGACCCTGCCCGCCAAGGCAACGACGACACCGGCAACGTCCCGGCCGGCTGCCGACAACCGGCAGCCGCAGAACAACAAACGCAAGAACGACCAGCCGGATCCCTGCTATGGGAGCCGGCAGGTCAACACCATCGAGGAGCAGGAGTCGGCTACCCAGTCTTCCAGCCAGCGTCAGCGCATTGGCAAGGTTGTCTGGCAGCCGAAGCTCACCTTCGAGCAGATGCTCGATCTCCCCTGCAAGAACCACTCAGGGGCCAAACCCTCTACGCACACGCTCCGGCAGTGCAGCTTCTCATAGCGATTGGCCCGGGGAGACGACCTTCTGGCTCCCCCCGCGCCGCCTATCCGCGCGCCGGCCCCGGCCCAAGCTGCCGCCCCGGCGCCGGCTCCGGCTCCGGCCCAGAACGACGGTCGTCTGATCGACCAGTTTCCTAACCAGGACGGCTGCTACATAGTCTTCACTAGTGAAGAGATGGGCAAACACACTCAGTGCCAGCTCCGTCGTGAGGTGAACGGCACCATGCCGGCAACTCCCCAGTTCATGCACTGGTCAGAGAAGCCGGTCACTTGGAGCCAGGCCGATCACCCTGCCGTGATGCCGAATCCCGACAGCTATGCTTTGGTCCTCGACCCTACCATCGCCACCAAGGAACGAACTTGCCACTTCTCACGGGTGCTGATAGATGGTGGCAACAGCATCAACATCCTCTACCTCGACACGATGCACAAGCTAGGGCTGAAAATAGAAGACCCGCAGGCGAGCCGGACGGTCTTCCACGGCATCTCCTGGAAAGCCCTGTTCCCCCATCGGCAAGATCACGCTCGACGTCCTCTTCGGCGGACCTGGCCACTTCTGCCGCGAGCCGATGCTGTTCAAGGTCGTGGACCTCGCGAGTCCCTACCATGCGTTGTTGGGCCAGCCGGCCCTTGTCAGCTTCATGGTGGTCCCCATTACACCTACCTCAAGCTCAAGATGCCAGGCCGCAAGGGAATCACCACCATCACGGGTGACTACAAGATGTCGCTCGAGTGCGCTCGAGACGGCAGCCAGTTTGCTAAGGCCCTGGAAATCGTCGAGGAGAAACGATAGCTCGACCGGCTCGTGGCCATTGCTGCCAGTCAATCGGCCGTGCTAGCTCCTCCCTCGCAATCCGTCAGCGAGGCCTCCTTCCAGCCGTCCAAAGAAACCAAGAAAATCCCGCTCGAACCGGTCATCCCGGCTTAGTGCGTCACCATCGGCTTCCGCCTCAACAGCAAATAGTAAGGCGAGATCGTCGACTTCCTCCGTGAGAATCGGGACAACTTCGCATGGTCCCCCAAGGACATGTCGGGTGTTCCGAGGAAGTTCTCTGAGCACAAACTACATGTTCGGTCAGACGTCAAGCCGGTCAAGCAACCCATGTGCCGCTTCTATGAGGAGAAGCAGCGTACTATAGGCGAAGAGATCGCCCGGCTGCTCCCAGACGGGTTCATCATGGAAGTATTCCACCCGGACTTGCTAGCCAACCTAGTCCTGGTGCTGAAGAAGAACAAGACCTGGCACATGTGCATCGACTACACTAGCCTAAACAAGGCATGTCCCAAGGACCCATTCGCTCCGCCACGAATCGATCAAGTCATCAACTCCACGGCCGGCTGCAGTTTGCTATCCTTCCTGGACGCCTACTCACGCTACCACCAGATCAAGCTGGACCTGAAAGACCGGCTCAACACCTCCTTCATCACACCCTTCGGGGCCGACTGCTACATCACCATGTCCTTCGGCCTGAAGAATGCAGGCGCCACCTTCCAACGGTGCATGCAGAAGTGCCTCCTACATCAGATAGGCAGGAATGTCCACGCCTACGTCGATGACATCGTCGTCAAAACCAAGAAGCACTTCAGCCTCCTCGACGACCTCCGGGAGACCTTCGCGAACTTGCGCGAGTACAAGATCAAGCTCAATACGGAGAAGTGTGCCTTTGGCGTCCCAGCTGGTCAACTCTTGGGCTTCTTCATGTCCGCTCGCGGCATCGAAGCTAACCCCAAGAATATCAGCACAATCGAGCGCATGCCCAAGCCGACCCGGCTCCACGACGTCCAGAAGTTCACCGGCTGCCTTGCTTCACTAAGCCGGTTCATCAGCCGGCTGGGGGAGAAGGCCCTACCTCTCTATGGGCTCCTTCGCAAGACGGCTCTAATCGGGCCAGGCCACGCAAAGAAACCAGGCATGTTCGACTGGCCTGACAAGGCGTACGAGGCCTTCCCCAGCCTCAAGAAGGCTCTCACCCACGCGCCCATCCTGGCCGCGCCGGCTGAGAAGGAACCCTTGCTCGTCTACATCGCGGCGACCACCCGCTTCATCAGCGTCGTCCTAGTGGTCAAGCAGCCGGAGGAGGGCAAGCCCCTGCCAGTCCAGTGACCCATCTACTACCTCAGCGAGGTCCTCTCCGCGTCCGAGCAGAACTACCCCCACTACCAGAAGATGTGCTATGGCATATACTTCGTCGCCAAGAAGGTCAAGTGGTACTTACAGGAACATGCCATCACCGTGGTGAGCATGGCCCTGCTCGGCAAGATCATGAGCGGTCGGGATTCCACCGGTCGGATCGCCAAATGGGTCATTGCCCTCGCCGATCATGAGATCCAGTACAAGCCAAGAACCGCCATCAAGTCATAGGCGTTGGCTGACTTCCTCGTCGACTAGGCAGAGACGGAGTTCGTGCCGCCTCCCCCAGTCACCATGCATTGGCGCATGCATTTCGATGGCTCGAAATGAGGACCGGCCTGGGTGCCGGCATAGTCTCTCCTCCCCCAAGGGTGTTCAGCTCAAGTACGCCCTCCAGATCCACTTCACCGCCTCCAACAATGTGGCCGAGTACGAGGCCATCGTCCATGGCCTTCGGCTCGCCAAGGAGATCGACATCAGGCGCATCCTCTGCTTCGGCGAGTCCGACCTCATGGTGCAGCAAGTCTCTAGCGAATGTGACACTAGGGACGCCAACATGGCTAGCTACCGCTTCCTCGTACAACAGCTCACCGGCTCCTTTGAGGGCTGTGAGTTTCATCACGTCCCACGGGAGGACAACGAGGCGGCGGACGCTTGGCAAGGATCGGCTCCACCCGGCAGGCCATCCCAGCCGCCGTCTCCCTCGAGCGGATGCTCAAGCCATCTATCAAGACTTCATCAGAATCAGAATCAATCTTTGTGCCAGCGGGCGCCGCCGGCCCATCAATGGCTTCGGCCACCTCTCCGGTATCTTCGCCACTTGCTGGTGGACGTCGACAAATTCACCAAGTGGATCGAGGCGCAACCAATCAAGAAGCTGGATGGCCCCACGGCAGTCCGGTTCATCGACGACATCACAGTGCACTACGGCATTCCCCACAGCATCATCACCGACAACGGCAGAACTTTGCCAAGGGCGTACTCGCGTGTTTTTGCTCCAGGCAAGGAATCTGGCTCGACCTGGCCTCCGTCGCTCATTCACAGTCAAACGGCCAAGTCGAGAGGGCGAACGGCCTCATCCTGTCCGGCATCAAGCCCCGGCTCGTGACACCGCTGGTAAGGTCGGCCAGCTGCTGGATCGATGATGTACCGATCGTCCTTTGGAGTCTCAGGACCACCCCGAACCGTTCAACCGCCTACAGTCCCTTCTTCCTTGTGTATGGGTCCGAGGCGATCATCCCCACCGACATCAAGTTTGATTCGCCTTGGGTCGCCCTATACACGGAGAAGGATGCAAAGGAGGCAAGAGAAGACGGCCTCGACCTACTCGAGGAAGCTTGTGAACTGGCCTTGAGTCGGACGGCAATATACCAGCAGAAGCTACGGTACTACCATAGCAAGCGGATCCGGACACTCTCCTTTCGCGAAGGGGACTTGGTACTCAGGCAGATCCAGCGGACAGCCAGACAACACAAGCTGTCCTCCCCATGGGAGTGCCTGTTCATCATCAGCAAGGCGTTGCACAACAACGCATACTACCTAATAGACGCCCAGAAGCCGCAGAAGAGCAAAAGAGATGCCTCCGGTGAGGAGACGGAGTGCCCATGGAACGCGGCACTCCTGCGCCCATTTTACTACTAAAAACCCAATGTATGTATGTATCTTCACCCTTTTTGGGCTTATGAATGCAATGCGTGCCCCAGGCCAGCTCTTGGGGCGCGCCCTGTTTCGCTTCCCTCAAAGTTTTCCTCGCTCACCGGCTCCCTAACCCGGCTCCCAGGCCCGGGGGCCAGCCGGCTGGACCTAGGGTGCTTCTCCCAGCAATAGGCTAAGTAATGTGAGCCAGCCAAACCTCCCCACCCCTACCAGCTACAGAACCGGCTCCCGGCTGTCCGGCTGACGGGGCCTCGAGGAGGCAAGGTTCGGCTCACACGGAAGGCCAAACGAAAGGAGACCCTGGCTAGGCCCAGCCGGACCACTGTCGTGCCTCTACCACTCTACTTATCCCGAAAGGCCCTCGCGATTCCAAAGTTCTGAATCCGCTCCCTTGAGGCGGACGCCCCGACCCAGCTACAGACTAGTTCCCGACTAGTGGGCTGGCGGGCCCAAAACCAAAGGGGAAAAGGAGAAGAACCGAAAAGAGTCAAGCGGGCAAAAAAGGATAAGGACGAGTCGGCATGAGCAACAAGGCAAACACGCTAGATAGTCATAGCACAAATGTTAAGACAAAAGCGGCCCACGACCAGCATGGTTCATTACATAAACACCCCCAGTGGGTGGACTCAAGCCTAACTTGCAGGAAAGAAAAGAGAAAGACAAAAAATGCCCGGGGGCTCAGGCCACCGGCGCGTCACCAGCCGGCGTGCCCCCAGCCGGCGCGTCGCTGGGCGGCTCGGATCTCGCCTCGGAGGTGGTCGCGGCCTTCGGGTCAGCCTCTTTGGCCTTCGAGGCGGGCTCCTTGGTTTCGGCCGTCTCGCCGCTCGAGTCGGTGCTCTCGTCGGCAACCTCATCGTCTGCCAGGCCTTTGGGGATGTCGAATGAGTCCTCGGGCGATGACTCGCCGTCCTCGCCAAGGGCCAGAAGGAACTCGTCTGCGTCGACGTATGATGCGAGCTCATTGGCCCGATGGACAAAGGCCGGCTCACGAGCCTCCCGCTCCGCGGCCGGCACGTCCCACATGGTGTCCAGCCGGCCCAGATCCATGCCGCGATACCACGACATGACGAACCGGAGCGCCATCTGCGCCCCGGCTCGGGTGGCCAACGCCTTCCAGGCTTCGAGACGGGGGACGGCATGCTCCAGCCACCGGGACACACGGTTCGTCGGAGCTCCCCCACGGCCCGGCCACAGCGCGGCAATGACCTCTTTGCCGGTTGTCTTCAGCCGCTCCATGCTCCGCTCAAGATGGGTCATCCGCATCTTGATAGCGAGCCCTATCTCGTCCACGTCCCACGCGGCCTCCTCCTCGATGGAGTGACCGCACTTCCGAAGGTACTCCCGGTGCTCCTCAACGGTGCGTGTAGCGTGGCGTTGAGTTTCCGGGAAGCGCCCTGGAAGAAAGAAGAGGAGAAGAAAAGAAAGGAAAATTGAAACACAAGAACCAGCAAAGGAAAAAACAACACGCTGGGGAAGAGAAAAACTGGCACTTACCTTCAATCGCATCATCCACCCCAAGGGCGAAGTTGAGCGCCGCCTTACGCTCCGACGCCCGAGCCACCTCCGATGTGGCGAGGGAACCCTTGACCTTCTCGAGCGTCCACTCGAGGCGGGTTACCTCGTCTTGGAGGGCGGTAGTCCTCCGGGCGGCGTCAGCCGCCTCCTTGACGGCCGTCTCCCGGGCCGCCACCTCCTTCGCCACCTCGGCCTTGAGCCGGTCCCGGACCGCCTCCCCGTCTGCCAGCAGCGCGGCCAGCCGGTCCTTCTCCTCCGTGGCCGCCTGGACGTCTTGCGCTAGCCGGTCCCGCTCGGAGATGAGCCTCGTCTTCTCCTCCCGAAAGGTGACCAGGTCACCTGCAAGGCACGACCAGCGTCAGCCGGTTCTCGGGGGCTATGTGCCCCTCCTGCGAAGCTCAACTAACCTTGCACGTGGTAGAAGCCATATTTGCCGTGGTCGTGGATGGCGACCGCCTCCTCGAATAGCTTCTGCCGCAGGGAGGTTCCCTCCTGTCGCAAAGAGGCAAAGATCAAGACGCGCTCAAAAGAGATCCGGACCGGCTGCCCATCAGCCGGCCAGCCGGCCCGCATCTCGGGGGCTACACCCAAGGGGTGCGCTTGCACGCCCCCACTAAAAACTCTAAGTCAAAGCAATCGGGCTTACCTCTGCACGCTGCAGGGCGGCGTCTTCCGCCTCCACAAACCGTGCCAGCTCTTGCCGGCACCGGTCCAGGACGCTCCCCAAGTCCCCAAAGGATGGGACCGGGCCGCTCGCCTGGGGAGCCGGCAGGGTCGGCGCACGCGCCAGCGCCTCCCAGTCTCGATGTACCTCCTCCATTGACCGCAGGGTCCTCCGGGCCCAGCCACCGCTACCGCCTAGGCTTTCCACGGCGCCAGCCGCCGGGGCGGGTTGATGACAGCAAGGGTCCGGGAGTCACTTCCCACCGGCCCTCCACCCAGCTCCGTCGCCACCTCTGCTTCCTGCCGCTCTAGCGCGACGATCACGACGAAGGTCACCTTCACCTCCATGGCCGCCACCTCTGGCGCCGCCTTTGACGCCGCCTCTGGGGCCACCGGGGCCTCCGGCACCTTGACTCGGGCCGGCTCGGCCGCAGGCGGGGTCACCTCCGGCACCTCGGGCCGGGCCGCCTCGGGAGCCGGCTCCGTCGTCATCGCCCTCACTAGGGTCGCCTCCTATGCGGACGGAGGCGCCGGTGGAACCATGGCCGCCCCTCGCGGCTCGCTCAACGGAGGCCTCCACATGCGGGTTGATTCTGCCGCCGAGTCTGACACCCGTGGGGGACCGCTGACCTCCTCCGCCTCTGGCTGCTTGAGGTCCCGGAATGCGAGGCCCCTCCTCGTGTCCCGGATTTAGAGGCTCGCAGCTCCGCAAGTATCCTCTTCTCCTCCCGTGATGGCCGCATGCTCACGGGCCAGCCGGCTAGCAGCATCCATTAGATCCCCTGCCGGCTCCTCCTCGTGGAGCTCGATGGGGTCACTGCAGTGCCTAAGGACCGGTTGTTAACCGGCTCACGACCGGAAGGAAAACTTACGCGAGAAAGAGATTTACCCAATGACGAGGGGCAAGGCCCGCTTGGGGCACGGCGGTGGCTTTCCGCGGCCACCTTCACCTGCTTCGAGACTGGCGGCGGGGCCGCTGGCCCCCCTAAGCCAGACTCTTTGCCCGGCCGGCTACTCCGGCCACCGGGGCTTGAGCCGGCCGCTCCTCGCTCCTCCGACTGTGGCGCGCTGAGGGAGGAGACTCGTTCAGAATCATTAAGTCAACATCGTCATCGTCGTCGTCCGTCCAGTCCCTGGTCGTGGGTGCAGGAGGGAACTCACCCGCTCTGTTGGGCTCCCTGGCCACACCGGACCCTCCAGCTCCGCTAGGGGCGCCGGCTCACGGGCCTGCCGGCTCGTCGACTCCTCCCAAGGAGTCCACCAACTCCTTCGGGGGGCCTCCCGTCTCGTAGTCTTTAGAGTCGGAGTTCTCACGCTCCGCCTCGAAGATTTGAGGGTGCGGGCTGTCCGGCGTATTCTGTCGCACCAGCAGCTACGGTCAGCACATCAAAGTAAGTTCTCCAGCCGGCTGTCGGCTGGGAAGTATCAAACGAAGGAAAAACTGACTCGACAAAAGACTTACCAGGGGGCGGTTGATGCGGTCGTATGGCTCCATGCCGAAGGACCACGACGCGGGCTTCAGCTTGAACGTTGTAAGGGCGTTCACCCGCTTCGCCACCTGAGCCGGCATCAGTTCGATGGTGGAGAGCCGGCAGGGGTCGCGTCGGCCGTACATGTCGCAGATCCAGTGCGGCCTCAGTTGTAGGGGCAACACCCGGAGCGAGATGAAAGCCGCCACCAGGTCGGCAGCGACCAGCACCTCGGAGCTCTTCAGCTGCGTGAGCCGGCCAAGGCTCCTCCAGGGCCACGCCACGCGGAGCAGGCCCCAGCCAGTTCACCTGGGTGGACTGCATGTCGACAAACGGTGGCAGCTGGATGTAGTCCGTTTTTGGGTCAGTGTTTTTCACGTAGAAGAACGTCCGACGCCACCCCTTGACGGAGTCAATGAGAGAAAGAGGTGGGAAGCGTGCGATGCCGCGACAGCACACCACCATGCCGCCATAGGCGTCGCTTTTCAATGGCTTAAGATAAAAGAGAGCGTTGAAGAAATCGATAAAGAGGAGAATAACAAGATAACCCTCGCACAACCTCACGAACGCGGCGAAGTACAAGATGGCGTTGGGGCCAAGATGATGCGGCTAGAGATCAAAAGTGTCAAGAAGTTGTCGGAAGAAAAGGCTCACCGGGAGCCTGAAGCCACGGGAGAAATGCCAGACGAACATGACGTGTTCCCCCGGCTATGGCGCCGGCACCACCTAGTCGCCCGGCACGCGTGCAACCACCCGCTCCTCTGGCGGTAGCATGCGTGCGCGGCGGAGCTCGGCGATATCTGCCTCAACCACGATGGAGACAGCCCAGCTCCCGCTGCGTCCATCGGCCATCGCGGCGGCGGTGCGGCGTGCGGGCGCGGTTATGGTTCCGGGCGCGGTGTCGCGCGAGGAAGGCAGGGAAGCAAGGAATACAGGCAGCAAGGGGGCGAGCGAGATGTGGGTATCTTCGCCCCTACCCTTCCTCTCCTTTTATAGGGGAGGCCACGATCGAGGGACGTGGGATTAACTGCGCCCACTCCCTCAAAAACTCCGCGCGCGCATGAGTGGCTCCGGGCCGTAACGGCCGGGGCGCAGAGGATCTCGGCCTGCACCCCGAGGCCTACTGGGCTATGCCTGGGGCCTAGCGGGCTAGGCCTAGGCCGACATCCCGTCTCCCAACATGCGCGGGGCCCATGACATCATCACTCGCCGCGTGGCGTGCGGCGAGCCAGCATGGATCTCTCGGCGGCGCGCCGATAACCGAGGCGTCGGGTCCAACGGCCGACCCGGCTGCCCTTTCAACTTCGTGCCAAAGGCAGATATCACTGGGCGAAAGCCGCCGGCTCCCCTCCGTCTGCCGAACGCGGACCCTCGCCTGCTTCGGGGACTACTGACGGGGTTATTACCCCTGGGTAGGCCAAACCAATGGGGTCCTCCCCTTTGCGTTTCGAAGAAAAACCACGTGGACGGCTCGACATGCCCGGCTAGAGGACAGCCGGCCCGCGCTGCCACCGGCTGGCGCCACGGACGGCTCGTCGAGGAGCCGGCTCGACCCCCGGCCGACTGGGCGCGGTCGGCTGCCTCTGGGCCACCTCCTTCGTTGACCCTAGGACGGACAAGCGATGTCTCGTCCCTTTGTGCGCTGGTACAACGACGTGACTTGACCGCCACGACGGACGGCCATGTGGCCACAGTGGCCGCTGACGCACCGAAGTGCATGGCTATAGTCCGGTCGTCCGGGCTGCTGACCTCGGCGAGCGCGACCGGGTGAGGGAACAGTGCTGGCACGCCCTCTCCCACTCGATTACCTGCCTCGGCGTGGCTACAGTGCGGCCGGCCATACCGGAGGCTTCAGCCGGCTGGCACTAGGCGACGCCTCTCGGGTGACCCGTGCTGCGGCAGGTGGGCGAGGGCCAATTGTAGATCCGGCTGGCGGGCCCCAGCAGGAGATGGGACCGCTCAGCTGGTGGACCCTACAGACGACAAGACGACATGAAGGGCGGGACCCCCCTGGTCAGTCGGAGAGACTGCTAGACGGGTCCCCCACCTCTGTACCTTATAACATATTGTAGAGCCGGGGGGTTGCCCTATCAAACCCCCTGAGCCCCCTCCCATGCAACGGGGACGGACGATCGCCCTCGCACACCCACAGAACTCTCAAACCCCTTCTAGTAGTGGAGGAAGGCGAGCCGACTGCTCCTTCTTCCTCCTCTAGACTCAGCTCCAGGAGCATCCTTATACACACCCTCATCCATCCAACTAAACCAAGCAGGACTAGGGGTGTTACCTCCCTCGGAGGGCCCTGAACGTGGGTACATCGTGTGTCATCACCGCTTGTGCCCAATCTCGCACTCGAAGCCTGTCGGCATCCTCCGGCCCCAACCACCTACAATAAGCCACCCTATGGCATCTGTCGTGACAAAACGACAACAAGTAGCCTCGGGGACTACACTCAGTGGGTCCACTTGGCGTGCCCCCACTGGTTATAAAACAGTTAACAAGGTCTACCCTGTCGAACATCTGTCACTCGATCTGTCGAGTGACGTGCCTCCTCCCCCACTCCGTGAAGTGCAGTCTATCCTTATGTAGTGTCATATCATGGTCGATCAACGATATCCATGAAACCTACAAGGTAGCCTCAGAGTGGTGCGATGAAAGGCAAACATATCCCGCATACGACAGACTCTAAGACCCCTGCTGGTGCAAGCACACCATGGCGGTCTCGGGGACTACACCCAGTGGGTGCACTTAGCTTTCCCCCACTGGATCTGCCAACTCTCAACCTATCGAGTGGCAAAAAATATTCATCTATGGAACATCCGTCACCCAATCTGTCGAGTGATGGATCCCCTACACTTCATGAAGTGCAGTCTATCCTTATGTAGTGTTATATCATGGTTTATCAATGATATCCATGAAACCTACAAAGTAGCTGCAGAGTAGCGCGGTCAAGGGCAAATGTATCCCGCATATGGCAGACTCTAAGACCCCTGTTGATGCAAGCACTCGACAGCGGTCTCGGGGACTACACCCAGTGGGTGCACTCAGAGTGCCCCCGCTGACCCAAAATCTACTCGACTAAGACCTGATCTATTCGAGTGGAGAGCTTTCAAACATTCTATGAATGGAAAATAAACACCCACTGGGTGTGCAGTCAAAGAAGACAGGAATTCAATTGGAAATGTACTTACAATCGAACTTACTCGGACATTCGTGCGAAGCGCTGTGCTGACGTCGTAAGCCAGCTTGCTGGCCTCGTACGCCTCCTTGATGCACAACATCATCTGCTCCGCCTGGATCATGGACTCCTTTGCAGCTCCGATCTGATCTTCCAGAACGCGATGCAGAGGAAAAGCCGTCATCGGTGCGAGCGGCGTAATGGTTGGAGTAGTCAAGGTAGTCTGGGCAGGTCCGGTTGGAGTCGACATCACGATGGTTGAAACAGCTGGAGTGGCACTCGCCAGAGGCACTGTTGGGTCAGCTCTGATCCGTGTCGAGTCGCTCATCCCCTGGGAGGACTCCGAGGTCGACCGCTGAGGCGTTTGCACAGATGAAGTTCTTTGAGTGCGTATGCGCGGGATGCTTAAGGTCTCGCCTCCGCCTCCCGTACCCCGAGGGTGTTCTTCATCATCTTCCAGCTGGATGATTTCTGCAATTATCGATCGACAGAATTAGCTTTGGCAATCGATAAATCATATTCAAGAAGCAGAACTGAAGAGTTGATTACCTGTGTGAGAAGTGGCTGCATCGGCAATGTCTACATCCATTGCATCCCCTCCATCATGTTCAGGCGACGTCACTGAAGTAGCAGCTCTGATGGATCGAATAACATTCAGATAACAAGGATTCCAAGTCACAATCTATAGTGAGAATTCAAAAGTAAACACTCACGTGGAGACGACAGGTACAGCCATCTTCATGCGAGGCAGGGCTTTGCGAGGTTTGGCCACATTCGGTTTGGGTTGCTTCGCTGATCGTTCGCTCGACTCAACAGTCGAGGGTCGGCTCCGCTTCGGATTCTTCTCGCTTGGGCTCGGGGCCCTGTCCTCAACAGTCGCAGGATCTTGGTGGGACTTGGAGCGACGTTAGGAGCGAGGAGGCGACTTGACTTCTTGCTCGTTTTCGTCTGAGTTTTCGTACTCATCTTCGGAGTCTTCTGAGCCATCGCCGTCCACACTACCACCCTCGCTCACCACACGATCTTCATTTTGGTTCCCGTTGGGAACATGCGAGTGCATGTTCGTCCACTCCTGCATGATTCAAACAAAGAAGTCAGTCCATAAATCAATCTATCACTCGACAGTACAAGTTATTCAGTCGACAAAGTTCAACTTACCAGATTCTTCGGCAGGTTTTTGGCTCCCAAGGGGTTGTCACACGTCCCAGTGATCCTGTGAAGCCACTGCTCGACAGTTTTTTGCGGAACCTCTTCTGGGTGCGTCCTGGTCGAGTCCTCGGGGCCTGTGTAGTGCCACATGGTGTGATCCCTGGCTTGGAGCGGCTGAATTCGTCAACTGAGGAATGTCTCCAACAAATCCATGCCAGTCACTCCACCTCGAATCAGTTGCACCATGGCTTCCACCAAGATTCCCACTTGGACATGTTCCTCTTCAGTCACCCTTAGAGACTTGGGGACAGCTGGACGGTCAGTTGTAAAGGGGGAAAGACTAGTCGACATGTTGGGAGATGCTACATCTTTGCAATAGAACCAAGTCGACTGTCAGCCTCTAACAGATTCAGGAAAGGTCATAGAAGGGAAAGAACTACAAGCTCTTTTCTGAAGTCCTAGACCGCCCACACACAATTGCAGCAGATGAGTCTTCCCATCCACAGGGAGAGCTTTCTTCACAGTCTGAGATCTGACCGTAAAGATGTGCTTGAATAGCCCCCAATGAGGAGGACAGCCCAGAAAACAATCGCACAAGGTAATGAAGGCAGACAGGTAAGAAATTGCATTCGGCGGGAAGTGGTGGAGCTGAGCGCCAAAGAAGTTCAAAAAACCTCTAATGAATCGGTGGGGAGGCAAAGAAAAACCTCTTTCGACGTGGGAGAGGAGGAGGACTCGCTCTTCGTCCCGCGACTCTGGTTCGTGCTCTCCCTCCGGCAACCTCTAGGCGCCGTCCGCCACAAGCCCATCGATGACCAAGCCGAACATGTCCTCACGAGTGACCACAAAGGGGAGAAAGTCTCCCTGCATCCATCGCGTCGGCGCGGTGAACCGAGCGGTCAAGGGCTTCTTGCCTTTGCTTTTCACCGCCCCTTCTCGGCGCGCTCCAGTTTCTCCGTGGCGTCCTTCGTCATCGTGATGGCTGCTCTCGTCGGAGAGGAACAAAGTGTGGCGCTGGAGACAGGAGAGGTGGAGGAATATAGGAAGTTTGGGGGAAAGGTACTGTGCAATCCGCGGCGCTTCGGGATTTATACCCCGCCGAGTGCCTCGCTGACCAGTGGGCCCACAAGATCATCGCACATGCCAACCGTAGACTGCTCCCTGTACGTGGCGAAATGACCGGCGCGAGAATCGAGGCGTCATGCCCCCTCTTGCTCCGATCGTGGCGTCATCATCGCACGCGCGTGCTTCCCAAATTTTCGTATCCCACAAAATACGGGTCTGACAAATCGACTCGCCACCTCCAAAGATTCCTTTGAGTCACTCGAAACAAAATTGACATTGAACATTCACTTGGGCACTTTCAAGACTGAACGGATCCGGGCGAATGATGAAGAGTTCAGTCGACGCAAGTTTCGTTGAAGTCCCGAATATCATTCGGAAGATTTGATGCCTTATTCTGAACTGGCATCGATATCCCCATTCACCACTGGAACCCCGATCCATTCGGGGGCTAATGATGAGGATATGTACCTAGGGTAGGGTCCTAGGCCTGACCTAGACATCCTACCTAAGGGCATGACATTGGAGGACTTGAAGACCACAAATAAGCTTCCGACTGGGTTCCTGGTGACGCTCAAGTCACTCGACAGGCAATCCACTCAGAGACTTCTTCCTCCACTCGACGGTCGACTGTCACTCGGAAGACCTCATTTCCACTCGACGCCAAAAGACCAGAAGCCACCTCGAGGAGGCCAACGGGCAGGCGTTAGGCTTTTTCATCATTAGTAGCTTTTATTATGTACGTTACCGGTCACGCCAATATTTAAACCTACGATCAGACCCTTAGATGCCGGGCAATTATGAGGGGCAGCGAACTCTATATAAGCCATCCCTCCCCTCTGGCACAAGGGTTCGCAACCACTGTAATCTCAACATTCCACACTACAAAGCTCCCGAGCACTAAGACGTAGGGCTGTTACCTCCACGAGAGGGGCCTGAACTCATACATCTGTGTGTACACCCTCGCCGTAGCTACGACTCTGCCCTCTCCTTTCGTACCCCTACCTTCTATTGTCAGGCTCATTCCCACGACGGGCGGGGTCCTGTTGGCTTCTCCCGGCGAGGTCAGAGAGGAATACGAGGCGGCGGAGGACGAGAAGGGGCTGAGAACCCTCAAACATCTGTGGACACACCCGAGAGAGTCCACGAAGAATGATGGACACGTCTTAAATAAAAACTGCCGCAACCTCACATCTCATACTAGATTTCTCAAATCCATACAAAAGCATGCAAACATATGCGACAGCTACAACTTCGCCCTCTTCGGCGCCTCCGGCTGCTCCGTTGCGGCTTCCTCCACTACCATCTCCGCATCGAGCTCGTCGAAGAGGGCGCCGGCCTCCACCTGCCATTATCGGATGAGCAGACGATTGGCCTTCAATTCGGTCTAATTCCGGATGGAATCCAAGATGGTCTATTGCTCCGCCATCTCCTCGGCTTGGGTAATGGCGAACTCCGCCTCCACCTTCGCCATGTTAAAGCCCAAAGCAGGCTGGTCCACCTCGTCCTCCTCTCCCTCCTCCTCCTTCTCCTCCTTCGGCTCAGGTGACTCTGGGGGCAGACCCGCAACGATGTGGGCGGCTCGAGCATCGAGCCTGGATCTCCATTTCGATCAACATTCGTCGCTCCGACATGAGCATAGCGTAGGTTGTGATCCTACGATAGACCATGCTGACGCCGAAGACCGTGGGAGAGTGAGGGAGAGGAGTCGGACGGGCTCGGGTGGCGACGGGGGAGGGAGGAGGTGGATGTGCTAGGGTTGGGAGACGTTGGTCGGCTATGGCCTCGGGCGGCGAGCCGAAACGGCGTCATGCGGCGTTCACACCGCGGCGAAGGTCCACGCATCTGTCGGACCGTCGAGCTTCCGAGCGAGTCTACGTGGACTCCATCGTCAGGCGGACATGGCGGACGCGCCCAGACGTCCTCATATTCGTCTCATATTTTGGCTGGATACGAGGGTGCCGGTCAGCCCGGGCTTTGAGGCCCATTTGAGACGTCCGACTAAGTTGCATTTTCGTAACCGATGAGTGATCGGACGACCTGCTCAGACGTTTAAAACGGGTATGAAAGGTTTGGTCATAGATGTTCTTAGCAATTAGTAGTAACGAACTAACACTGAGACACGCACGAAGCGATTCCACTACAGCATTTTGCAACTCATATGTCATCAGTGCACCCAGGGGGCAGTTGGTTTGTGGGCAAGGTTTGCTTGGCTAAGGATATACCTAGCCAGGTGGTTGGGGATATCCTCGTTCTTGTGTTTGGTTGTAAATTGAGAGATGGTTAAGGATAGCCAATTTTATGTTTGGTAAGAAGGATGAAAGATGGATATCTTACCATTTAATTTATTTATAAATTCAACAAATTATAAAAATATCATGGAATGATCTACAACAGCATACAAAAATGGAAGCTACACATCACCAGATTACAAGATGTATCTGATGGGCAATCCGAAGTCAATCTTGTCATCTCATGTCACAGGCTCCACATGCAAATATACTAGTCTGAAAAACGATATCTCCAGGCCAGCCTTGCCATGGTTCACGAACTCTGGATTGTGAAGATGTGGAGGCAGTTGCCTCGGCGTCGACAACCGCACAGGCCATGGCTACCTTCTAGCCGTGGAGGAAGAAGTGTAGGACAGCAGGTCAGCCGTAGCTGCGACCGGCGAGCCCGAAGGTCCGGCCTACTCCATGCCACTAGACCTTGCTGAGCCGAGCCTTACACCCGTTGACCATGAAGTTCTCGCTAGGCTGGGCCTCGCCGGGCGGGAAAAAGGCGCCGGCCGGCCTGACTTTCTCAGTCGATGACGTACACCGCGTCGTAGTCTTTGCTCAAACGCATCGTCGCCGATCCAAATCAAAGCCGTCGTCAATAGTCGATCTGTGTTCGGGAGGGATGAGACATGAAAAGAAAACGTTTCGCCAGCTCGGGAGCGCATCGCGTGTAGGTGGTTGCCACCGTCCGCCGTTATAATTTCATGGCTCCCCTCAACCAGCTTTTAAGGAAATATTCCCAAATATCTGGTTATCCTTAGCCATCGTCGTCAACAAACCAAACGAGTGGCATCTTCTTTAAAACTGGTTATTTTTATCTTCTGGTTGGTTATCCTTTGAACCAAACGCCATCCTAGTGCGTAGTGACATTTCGACGAACTCTTGTTTTGTCAGTGCTGCTAGAGCAAAACTGTAGCGCATTCGAAATGTGTTGCTTGCACGTACCACCAGATTAAAATGACAACGCATACAAGTTTCTTGTACGCACATACTTCCAGACAGTCGGGATTGAAAAAAGAACCTGTAGGTGGACCTAATACTAGCAATAAATTGTTGACGTGGACCGCACACTTGCATATTTCCCCATCTAGAAGGAAGAATGACCGACCGACACATGTGCCTAGCGTCGACCCGACCATATGATTCGGAATGCGCTCGTCATTCTGACCCAAGTCGAGCGGTTCTCTGCGACATCAGGTCGTGCACACCAGACGCACATTGAAAATAGCCGTAATAGCAAGGGAAATACATCTTAGTTGAGTTAAATACATCATGAGTGTCTTAACTTGTTCGTTACGGTTAGTTTAGTATTTAAACTTGTAAAATACATAAAATCAAAGTTATAACTTGTCGCACGGTGTCTATACGGTGCCTTCGCATGTATATAACGTTGTATGTGTTATCACGTGGTGTGACGGATGGTGGCTGGCCCACATGTCAGTGGTTGTGAGCATAGGGTGAAATGCATGAACTTTTTTATGTGCAGAAAACTACATGAGGTTTAGTTAAATGTTGTAGATAAGTCCTTGCTCTATATGCTAATAACAACGGAAAAATAAACTGTGTCCTTTTTAAGGTTAATAAAATACGTCATTGAATTGGTATGAACATGGTACCTTCAGGTTAAGTAGCACGCACACTATCCATGCAGACTAATAGTACTTTGTGTACAACTATTAGCTGAAAACTTATACAGTCAATATATCACTTTACAAATTTTACATGGTACCTTCAGGTTAAATACGTCATTATAGAGTGATATATATTTTTTCACCCGCAAAAGAAAAATATATCACTCTACAATTTTCATTATGTTTTTTAAGTTAATGTTTGTCTTTTGTTGTGCGTATAAATTTTCCTGTATATAAATAGAATAATTATCAATATGTGATTATTGTCTTTTAAACCATTTTCTCTGTTTATTATTGTGTAGTTCGAAGAGGTAAACATGATCTTTTTCTAAAAGTTGCATGGATTTATATAGTTCAATGTATATTACAAAATATTGTTCAATTTTTTAATCTTCATTCAGGAACACAAGCACACACAATTATTGTGTACCTTAATTGTATTTTTAGAATACATAATTATTAGAACCAACTACATTATATTTTGAAAACTGTTCAATGTGTATTAAAAATCATTATGGACAAACAATATATTCTATAAATGCGTTAAAACATGTTTTTAGAAATTTATTAATAGTTTTACACAATAAATGTTTAATACATGTTGAACATTGCATGCAATAGATGTCGTTATTTTTTTAATGCATGACGAACATTTTTTTAAACACGTTTACAATTTCTTAATACATGTGAGAATTTTTCCAAAATATGTTGATTTTCTTTTTAAATGCACTAACATTTTTAAAGTTTATGTCATATAATATGTTGAATAGCTCTCCTTTTTTCAAATGTAAGAGTTTCTTAATATATTTTTGAATAGCTATTCTGAACAACTATTCTTGTCCTAGTGGTTATAACATGTGTGCAGGTTATGCGCTCATTTATTGGGTTCGAATCCTGCCAGTACGCCCTTTTTTCTTGTTATTATTTCATCCACGTGCTGACATGCAGGACCAGACCTAACATGTGGGATCAATGTAGTTTGACATATTTAAATAAAATATGTGAGCCTTTTAGAATATATTTAAAGTATAGAGAGTTTTCTATAAAACAATCATCACAATCCTCTTTGAGCTATTGACATGTGGGCCAACGCCATGCTGGCACGCCATATGGGCAGTGCATACATCTGAATACGGATGGAGGCACTGTATTTAAACGCTCGAACAAGTTACGACACCAGTCTCATGTATTCTACAAGTTTTGGCACCAAAGTGACCGCATCGGGCAAGTTAAGGCATCCATGGTGTATTTAACTCATCTTAGTTCATGGGTGTATATGCACTTAGAGGGTGTTTGGTTGGGCTTCCAACCAGCTTCCGGCTTCTGTCTTCGGAGCCAAAAGATTCTATTTAGGGGCTTCCGGCTGCAGTTGTGGCTTTCGGCTCCGGCTGTGACAAGGCCGAAAGCCACACCTATAGCCGGAAACCCCTAAATAGTAGCTTTTGGCTTGGAAGCCGGAAGCTGGGTGGAAGCCCAACCAAACACCTCCTTATACATCCTATGTAGAAAAAAATAGTTAAGAAAAAGTCAAAACAGCTCAGAAGTCTAAATAGTCATGATATGAGTGAGACAAATAAACAAAGGCTCCTAAGGTCACGCACAAGAAGGCCCAACTAAAAGGGTAAATAAGCGAAAAAGGTGTGATGGGTCACTCTCTCGAGTTTGCTAGCAAGCAATTAGATATCTTCCTAACCACCTTTAAAAATGACATCTTCCCGCTCCTTGTGCCTAGCGAGGAACCACCACTATTGCAAGAAAGCAAGAAAAAATAAAATTGCATTAGAGACATGTCGCAAAGGCTCATGCACAATAACTAGTTTTTCGGGGTATTCTATAGAGTCCAAGTGAGTGCAATGACCCTAAACAAGAGAAGGTGGCTCCGATTAGGGAGGGGGGTCGGATCCGAGACCATTTAGCGTAAATGCTTGCCAAGCTGCTATTTCTTCTATCTTGAATGATATATAAATTGAGATATTCCATTGCCCATTGAGAAAGACATTAGCCAGCAAAAAATTATATGTGGCTCATGATCACTAAAACCAGGTATGAGCAAACTTCTCTACTTTGCATCGAGACCTCTAGCTTGAGTCAAATTAAGCTTGCTTGTATATAATATAATCTAAGTCAAGCTTACTCTAGATCCTCAAAATTCGATTTGTTTGCACCCTTATCCAAGAAAAAACTAGACTAAACACTCCACGCATACTTGACAATGACATGATGTTTCCGAAATCCGCCAGGAAACTACCAACTACTCCATCCATTCCAAAATACTTGTTGAGATTTTAGTTCAAATTTTGAACTAAAATCATGATAAGTATTTTGAAACGGAGGGAGTAGTATTTAAACACGCTACATGTTGCTATTAGACATCCTTAAGGAATTCACCCCCCTTGGGTATTTGTTTGGCTACTAGCTTAACCCTCTCTTGTTGCAATTTCATTCGGCTGAGGTTCCTAATTTGTTCCTGTCAATTGTTCTAACTAATCCACGCACAATCTGCACCCCCTCGTCTATGCGTGGACAGTGACAAGTTGACACAAAGGTCAAGAACTAGCAAGTAGCAACAATGTTGTGCGCCAACAAGGCAACAAGGACAAGCCCTCCCTGATTAATACTTCTTATTGCAAGATAAGCCCTCCCTTCTTCGATACCAGGGAACCGCTTCACTGGCATGACATTTTCGAGAGTTGATTATGTTGGCTGACACTAGCCTTAGGCTGGTCGTAATGGGAGTACCATAGCTAGTATCATGCATGTCAACAAAGCATTTTTGATGAGGTGACATAGAATTAAATGAAAAAAGAGGAGGTTGAGTACCATATCATGATATTGCATCATAATAATGTCATGTTTCTATGTGTCATGCATGGCAATAAATAAAATACTACATGATACTAACATATCATACTATGCATTAGGGAAATAGTATCATACATTAATATCATATGCATGATACCAATATATAGTACTCCCCATTATGACCAGCCTTATGGAGGACCAGGGGCGGCGCCAAGCCCCAGGCAATGAGGGGCTTGGCCTGGGCGTGCTTGCAACCTATTTATCTTTGTGGACATTGTTTATCACTGTAGCTTTGTTGTTCTCCCGAGGCATAGCCCAATCCTAGCTCCGCTTTCGTGGATGACGACACCCAAGAGTGATTCATTCGATTCATTTGTTTTATTGACTATGTATGGATTGCTAATTTTTTGTCGTGGATCTTGTTTAAATTGTCGGTTGTTTGACTTGTTGATTATTTGTGTGCAATATTTATCTTCGAATATGTGATGAAATGTGACGGAATTTTTGTAGGGGAACGCAGCAGAAAACAAAAAAAATCTGACCTACGCGCCAGCCCAGGACCACTATGAAGACTGCATACAAGGTTTGATCATTTTCGTTACTGACTCGTAGCGTAGCGGAAGTAGAGTCGATGACAATCAGCGGTGCAGATCCCCACAACTAGGATTTACAACCTCCCAACCACGAGGATGTATACCGTCATCTGCCCCTCGGACAACCCTCCAGGAGGCGGTCGGACAGCCCCCTGGACGGTGTCACGGACAGCCCTTCGGGAGGACCTTCGAAACCCGGACGGTCACTTGGACAGCGCTTCGGGAGGCACTCTCGAACTAAGACCAAAACTACGATCTCTCTACAGAGTTGCACACATACGGTGTCATCTATCCGGTAGGGCTTTGCCATCTAGAACTAGTTCCCACCGGAACCCAAACAGCCTTTCGGCACTACGAAACTATTTTGTGGGAGGGAGAGAGAATGCCACATAATGTATGGCTTGAGTGAGAGAGTTGGAGTGGAGTTGGAGATCACCTCTCCTCCTCCTTATATAGCGGTGGAAGGGGTGGAGGGGGCTGAAATATCAGCCCACTAAACATGGGGAAAACATGTTTACACAAAACAAGGAAAACATGTTCCCACCAAACAATGGGAAAAACATGTTCCCTTGTCCATGGTGCTCCAACATGGGGCCCCACACCTCCCAACACTTCCCACCATTGGTGGAGGCTTCCCCCCACCACCATTGGGCCCCCCAACACCTTTTGTTCAGCCACAAGGGGCTGCCCCCCAAGGGGAGGCGCCCCAAAACAGCCCCCACATTTCATGGGATCTTGTCCCCTTACGCTAGGACAAGATGTTTTCCGCGACTATTACTTTTGAAAAATTGCGGAAGGTCCCAGAACATTTTCAGCACCCTCTAAAATTATCTGGACGCGCTCCGGAACATTTCCGGTATGGTGACTTAATTGAAAACCATCTTTGTTTACCCGGTAAACAATTCCGACAGCTCCGAAACTTTTTTACGGTTTTTTCTTCGGAAAAATTCCAGACATTACCAAAACAATTTGGCAACCTCCAAAACATTCCCGGTGCTCTCTGAAACCTTTTGGATCAATGATTTTATCTGAAACAACTTTTCGGTTTTACCGAAACTTTTTCGGTGTTCTCTTTGGAACTTTTCCAGTGACTTTCTCTCGGACTCCTTGTCTAGTATTCAACAGATAGATGACCCTTAAGCGTGTGACCCTATAGGTTCGGTGAAGTATAGACATGACCCGGAACCCCTTCCGATCAATGATCAGCAATGGAGCCGTGGACACACATATTGACCCCTATACCCACACGAATGAATGTTCGAGTGAACCTCTAGTTGTCGTGTGCTATTCTTGTTGCTTCGCGACATGTTAAAAATACCCATGGTGAGACATGTTGGCATCCCCGTGGATCAACAACTTGTCCACTATGCCAGTTACCTCGTTATCAGTATTGTTCTCTTTTCTCGTTCCCGTGTTCCGGTATCCCCGTGATCAAATCACAAAGTGTGTGGCCAGACGATGATGGATACCGTCACACCGAGAGGGGCCAGAGATATCTCTCCATCGTCGGAGGAGCAAATCCCAATCTTGAGCTGTCAAGTTACTTGACATACTTTTAGATGAACCCGTAAGCCGCCGTAATAGCCACCCATTTACGGATGACGTTTAACAAACCCCAAAGTTCATGAAGCCAGCAGGAAGAAACTTGATACTCTCATGGCCTAAGGAATCATGCAAACGTTAACCATCTATGTGTTATTAACCATTTAACTTGTGAAGAATGGATCTCATAGCATAACATCAATTCGGGTTGATTCAACACAAATGTTCTCCTAACATTGTGCCCTCAAAGTTGTCGGCATAGCCATGCCCATGATCAGGAAAACAGAACCTTCATGCAACACTTGAGCTAGTCTTAGAGGCCAGACTAGGAATACATTTTACCGTTTATTATTCCACACGTGCATATGAGTCTTCCTCCGAGCCTCGTGGTTATTGTAGACTCGAGAACCATAGCAGTTATAGCATGGAACATAAACCTAATTATGAACAGGGAGATAATCAATAACATTTATTATTGCCTCTAGGGCATATCTCCTATAGACTCCCACTTGCACTAGAGTCAATAATCTAGTTAATACTAATGCACTTTACACGTGTGGCACACTGGTGTAAAATATGCTTCGCGTGTGGTATAGCCTGATGTCCAACGGATCTGACGACTTCATCTCCCTGTGTAACTTTGCATATCCTTGTGTTTTCACACTTTCACAAAATTCATATTTTGTGTGGACTTTGCTTTGCATATGTGTGAATCATTGGTCGAAACCTGATTCTCAGACTGAGCTATGGAGCAACTATCTGCAATAGTGTCCCATAGATCAAAGTCATCTTGGAACCATACTAAGTTCATGAATGAACTATATGATTCAACAACTTCTTTGTCGCTTCTAAAGCGTCAACACACTTAGCCTTTGTTATAGAATTCTCCATAGTATCTTGTTTGGAACAATTTCCAACTACCGTGCCACCATGTTGTGTATTACACAAAACCCTTAACATAAATCGAAAATCACATGGAGCATTGATGAAGACTGTATCGATGTAATTACTTCCAACGAGCACTTCATAATCTCTGCTTGCGAGGAAACATGTCATCGGTACTGCTCTAGTACTCAATGACATATTTCACTGTTGTCCCATGATCAGTACTTTGATCACTTTGGTATCTATACTCGCAACAACTTTGGAGTATTGGACATATCCGGCTGTTTTTACATACCATGGAATACATGATTAATCCAAACACAAGAGTGTGTGGAATCACCATCATGTATTTTGCTCATCAGTGTTTTGGGACACCGAGTCTTGCAAAAAATCTTTCCATGTGACTTCGGCAAGAATCACTCCTTGACATTTCAGTGCTAAAAGGTTTTAGCATATTGTTAGTATGTATCTTTGCTCAGCCCCATTAGGAAAATCCATCTCCATAGATCATTATGCCTAATAGCAAGGCTATTTAGCCCAAGCACTTCATCAAAAACTATTTTCAAATGAAGTCCTAATTCGTGTCAAGAAATTTATTTCCAGTTAACAATGTGTTAAGCACACAAGGTTTTTATAAATATTATTATGCTCCCACTTACTTTCTTGAAACCACAATCATCTTCATTATCCATTGATGAAATCAAACTCTTTTGATCACACTGCAAGGATACCCCCTATAAAGCAATACAAATCTTACAACATTTTAACTATATGTTGCAAAATCTATCATAGATACGGATATAAGCGTTGTAGCGAATACATTGCAGGTTTGCCTTACCCTATCGTAATATATACATATGAAAAAACACATGAAATGAGAGAGAGAGGGAGATGCACGAAAAAGAAAAACAGAGCCCACGATTCCACTCTGCTCTCCCAAATCGGCACCACCTCTTCCTCCTCCTCCGCACCTTGCCGCCAGATCTCCCTCTCCCCTCCTCCCACCTTGCAGGTCCGATGGCTGCCGGATCCATCGCATCCCTCACCCCTACCGCGTCTCGTCCCTCTCTCTAGTACAACCCGAGGTCCCCATCAAACCGGAGCGCCCTCCTATCCGACTTGATCCGGTGCTTGCGGCCACACAAGACCACCCGTGACCCTCTCCTTGGGGTTTCGGGTGTCGGCTCCGCATGGGTGGCCATGGCATCCTCCTCTCGTCCGGTGAGTGCATCTCTTCCCCTGGCTACGTCCTCTCCCCCCTTCCTCCAACCACCGTTCTCCTCTTCTCCTATACACGTGCAGCGAGGAACCAGCTGCATGTGAACTCCATCGTGACGCTGCTGACGGTGATGTAAATGGACAGGATGTGCCGCGGTCTCGACGAGGATGCCTTGAGGCGGGAAGTAGAAAGGGAATACAGCGACCGTCGAACTTGACCACACTGTGTTGGGGGCGGAGGATATGGCCAACGCGGCGCTATACGTGGATTCAGACAAGGCTAGGTATGTGACCTTGACTTGGACTTTGAACTATCCTAGGAGATAATGCCGAACCTCTTGTTGGAATTAAGCATAGTCTCCTAGGACGCCTCGGACCGGGATTCAATCATCGATTAGGACATATATAGGCTAGCTATTAGTAGTATATATATATATGCAACCTACCCCTTTAATCTGACCAGACCGTGAGTTGAATCAATAAGGAAACACTAGGTACGATACGTACATGTGGCCATCAAAGAGGGCCCATGTGCATGTGTGTGTGTGCATGTGTTTCCAGCAGTAGTGTGTTCGTGTACGCTTGCGTGTGGATTCAATGGAGAATCGATCAGCAGTAGCAAGACTAGCTAGTACAAGCTAGCTTTGCACTTGCACGGGTGGATCGATCCGACGATTCAGCTACGGCCACTCACGGCAGGAACCAAGCACATCCATCTTTGTATTGTGGTGCGTCTCGGCGTAAAAGCAATTCGTCAAGTTCGTTAGCGAGGTTCGTTCGTCGTCTTCGATCATATCACCTTCGTCAGAAGTACTCGGTGTTGGGACTGGGCCAACACCTCACCCGTGTGTTGCGTAACCACTACTAGACATATATTTTATCCTTTTTATAATTGTAATTTTGTGTTGTTAATTATTCTTTACTGTAAGTAACTCTCATACTGCGCAAAGTCAAGGTTGATGCTATGGTACCATCAATGATTCCAGCGGAAGATATGTGCAACCTGAAGTGTTACACAAGGTTACTATTGTGCCAATGTGTCATCATGTTTTTCCATTATTTTCTCAAACCTTTAATATATTGTCAGGTTCCTTTTCTTCTATGCTAGAATTGGTTTCGCAAAACTGTATGCAACTACGACCATGAAATTGTACTGAGTTGTATTGAGAATTATGCAAAGAGTAAAGTCGTCACTTCTCGAGGAATTGCAATTGTAGCGCTGTGCATGCCACACAATTAATGTTTGATGTCCTTGATATTATTATAACTTTAATATGATCCAAACACACACAACCTATTTTACCAATGAATTTTCTATGTACTTCTATGCCCTGTAGAAATGTACTTCTATGCCCTGTAAAAAACTTACAATGAATTTTCTTTTGACAATGTTTATGAAACATAAATGAAGTAAGATGCCAGAAACCAAGTGAAGAAATTGGGAGATATTTTATTGGTTTAGCTATTAAAATCTACCTGTAAAAAATATGTCTATAATTTCAGTATTAGCAAGCTAATTCTAATGAAAATAGTAGATTCGTATAAGCCATACTATAGGGTAAGGATTCATTCCTTATGGCTGGCTTATACTTAGGTGCTAATTATTATTTTTGTGTTAATCCATTGTCATTCATTGTATACTTTTAGTGATAACAGAGGGACTTTTCTTTTATAAATTCTTAGTTGTTACTCATATGCAGGCCAGCTTCAAGGTTATGAAGCGAAAGATCAGACAAAGGTTTTCACCATGGTTGTTATTTAGCTTAGTAACTGTACACCTACTTCTTTCCCCTATTGTATTTCTTTTATTTGCACCTGAATTCTTGAAACATGATAACTTGTAATGATATTGTAGAGTGTCCATGTTTCTATTTGTATTCCTAAAATAGACTAAAGTTCCATTTACATCTCTATAACTTCGTTTCGTTAATAAAAAGGTTCAATCATTTAAGCACTGCAATTGCATGGATTTATCCTTATTTTTCTGATCCTAAATTTACACTTGATGGTGCTGAAACTGCAAATGAATTCTGGGCACTGCCTATTCATATGACACTTGTGAAAACGGAAGAATGGTACAGAGTCGCAAAAACTATAATATTCTTGGTAATGCAGAAAAAACAAAGATTGCATTGCCTTTAACCTTTGTATGTGAAAAATCATGCCTCTATCACTACTTGTATCATCTTAATGCATTGTGTGTTAATCGTTCATTTTCTTATTTTCTTTATAGGCTCAAAAGATATGTGGATGAGGCAAGTATACTTCAATGATGGTGATGTTCTTGTTCGCTATGATGATGGTGTATGCTTTTAGTTTTAGTTAAGTTAGTAGGGATGTTATTCCTGTTAGATGATGTTGCTCAATTAAGTTTTTGTTTAGTTGTAGGGATGTTGATAGATGCTTTCAACGTAAGTTTTGTTGTAAAGAAAATATTTACATTATGCATCACATTTGGATGATGTTCCTCCTATAATATCCACTATTGTAATCCAATAGTTTTATCTAATATATGACTTCTTCCTTTGATGCGTATATTTTTTTTGCTCATTTGATATAGATAATTATAATCCTTATGTGGAGCATTAATTTAATTGATGCGACGAATAAGCGTTGCAAATTCTTTGTTGCCAAGCAATTAGATTCGGATTCATGTACATCAAGTACAACATATAGAAGTGTTGTAAAACTCCGTTTTATGTGTTGTACTCTTTCAACGGTCCATTTTACCAATGGAAGTATAAGCGTTGCATTATGTGCTAGCAACACTGGATAAGGCAACGCATCTCAAACTGTTGGTAAAGACACTAACAACGCATATATGGACTTTTAGATACGGAAAAAACCGTTGCTATATGGGGGGTCATGTTGTAGTGTCATTTCATCAAAACGAAGATTCCAACTCCATTTGCTCTCTTCTGTCCATTGCTGGAACTCTGAAGTTTGCATACTCACTAGCATCCTTTGGATCGACAAAATACTTTGGACTGTATCACATACAAATCCTAGTTTGTTTTCCCATTTCATGGAAATTCTTTTGTCATCCATGTTTCATATCTCATGATTTAAATATATGTACTAATTGCTAGTTCAACCATAACTGACTTTAAGCATCGCTACGGTGAAACAACCTCATCGTAGTCAACTCCTTGAACTTGTTATTGCAATAAGTCGAGTTTTATGGATAAAACATTTTATCCACATCAGTTTAGAGTTTCATAAATATTTGTTAGACTCTAAGTCTTCCGAAAGGTGTATCAAGGTTTTAATCTTGAATCACTTATATGGAAACTATCTCGCATTGTATTAGCATTTAGCCAATTCCGGAGTCGGGGACCATCAACACTTCCTTGTGTATCGTAGATATGTTGTTGTCTAACCACAATATCTCGTATGTGCACTTGAGAGGTTTGCACAAGTTTTTCCTACGTGGTTCAGCTGCAAGTTCGACCGAAGTCCATGCATCTCATGTAGAGGCTTCCGTATCAGTCGCAGTAGGAAACTCTGGAATTACTTCCAAGGTCTCTTTCCTTTGATCTGATGACGAAGACACTGTGTATCTCGTCGAGTTGCAGTGTTCTCCCACTCACCTTTTTGAAAGAACAGTTTTCTTCAAAAACCATACCGCCCTTTGTGGCAAAAACCTTAGCCTCGGTATAGTGGTGCGGGAATACCCAATAACTTGGGATAACCTACAAAGTAGCACTTGTATGATTTGGAATAGGTTTGTAACCTTTTACACAAGCCCCATATTCCAAATGTTAAGAAAAGATATAACATGGTTGGGCGTACCATACCATGGCGTCATTTCAACAGACCCGATGGAGCTCTTTTCAGTGTCAAAGCCGTAGTCTCTAAAGCATCACTTTAAAAGGGATAATGGCAAATTTATTTATGTCATCTTTGATCTTACCATGTCATGAATGGTTCAATTACATCTTCACGGACTCTCCACTTGTAGTGGTGTTCCGGGAGGTGCACGTTATGAAACCCCTTTCACAACTCATCAAACATTTTCTATACTTGTAACTCAAATATTCCTTTCTGTAATCGAATTGTAGAAGCATAATTTTCTAGTTACAACAACTTCTACTTCATTTTTTAAAACCTTATGAATGAATTCAAAAAATCCAGACTTATGTCTCAACAAGTAAATATCCATATATCTACTTGAGTCATTTCTGAAGATAGATAAATCCACTACTTGCAAGAACATTTGTTGGACTACACACATCATAATGTATGATCACCAATATGTTCTTTGCTCGTTCCTAATGGCATGTGAACGGTATTTCAGTCACTTCACTGTTCAGAGGAAAGTTGCAAGTGTCAAATGATTCAAAATCAAACGACTTCAAACTCCATCATAATGGAATTTCCATGCGGATTTCTCCAATGTGACCAAATGCAGTGCCACACTTGTGTGGTATTCTTTTAGTCTTGCGACATTTAGCGTCAGTGTTGTGGATGTATCATATTTCCATCAATATTCATAACATACATCATGGCCTTCATGTTATTCATAATACTAAACAACAATTGTTGTTTTTATGAACAACTCTTTTGCAACAAACATTATGCAATGGGCTAGAGTGTATGAAACTCTAAAATGAATTATGAAAGTAAACCCAGAGGTAATGTATTATTATCAATATTCATAACACACGTCTCATTCATAATCAAAGTGTGTCCCTTATGTTATTCATAACACCGAACATCAAAAGTTCTCTTATGAACAACCTTCTTGCAAGATACCTTATGCAAAGGGCTAGAGTGTGAAACTCTAAATGAATTATGAAAATAAATACATAGGTATTACACCGATGGAAGGTATAGTAACATGTACTATGTTCCCAACGCGTATCTCAAGCTCATTTCCGATAAGTCCTTTAGGCCGTAGTAGTTCTTACATCGAGTTGCAACAGAATGCAATTGATCGGGTATCTTTATGATCAACTCACAATACCCAAGAATTACTGATTAACATGTTTAACCATAATTCCCAAGAACTATATCTTTTACTAGCCTTCTATACATAAAAAAACTTGTATGTCATTCATACATGAGCTGGATATTCCAGTCTTCTTTCTTTCTTCCTTCATACTTCTAACAGTTTAACTTTCAGTATTTCTCCTACTCTCAGAAGAAGCACCCAACTTAAGAGTGGCATTAGCCCTGGACTTCCTAGGCGTGAAAAGTATCACTAACAACCTTCAGACACTTCCTTTCTATTTAATTTGTTGTTTTATTCACCTTCATATCATATGACAGGCGTTCTTCTGGATCCCCTTTTCATCAGTCTAATGCATAGTAAACACTTCACTAACGTTTTGCAGACAAACATTGCTTTGGATATCTCATATCTTTTAGCCTTTGTTTGTCTCTAAAAATGATTTTTAGATTCCATGAATATCATATAACTATCCAAACTTTCTAAGTTCGGGCCTCATGGAAGCAAACATATTTCACTTGACTGTAACGGAGTTTAGGCTTTTGGATTGAAGGACGAGAGTCATATCATCCATAGCATTAGCAAGAGAATATCGAAAGTATGTGATAGTGTTGGAAATATGCCCTAGAGGCAATAATAAATTAGTTATTATCATATTTCCTTGTTCATGATAATCGTTTATTATCCATGCTATAAATTGTATTGATCGGAGACTTAGATGCATGTGTGGATACATAGACAAAACCATGTCCCTAGTATGCCTCTAATAGACTAGCTCATTGATCAAAGATGGTTAAGGTTTCCAAGCCATGGACATGAGATGTCATTTGATAACGGGATCACATCATTAGGAGAATGATGTGATGGACAAGACCCAAACTACAAACGTAGCATATGATCGTGTCAGTTTATTGCTACTATTTTCTGCATGTCAAGTATATGTTCCTATGACCATGAGATCATGCAACTCACAGACATCGGAGGAGTGCCTTGTGTGTATCAAACGTCGCAATGTAATTGGGTGACTATAAAGGTGCTCTACAGGTATCTCCGAGGGTGTCTATTGAATTGGCATGGATCAAGACTGGGATTTGTTACTCCGTGTGACGGAGAGGTATCTCAGGGCCCACTCGGTAATGCAACATCACAATAAGCCTTGCAAGCAATGTGACAAAGTGTTAGTCACGGGATCTTGTATTACGGAATGAGTAAAGAGACTTTCCGGTAACGAGGTTGAACTAGGTATGGAGATACCGATGATCGAATCTCGGGCAAGTAACATACCGAAGAACAACGGGAACATCATATGGGATTAACTGAATCCTTGACATAGAGGTTCGACCGATAAAGATCTTCGTAGAATATGTAGGAACCAATGTGGACATCCAGGTCCCGCCATTGGTTATTGACCGTAGAGGTGTCTCGGTCATGTCTACATAGTTCTCGAACCCGCAGGGTCTGCACACTTAGGGTTTGGTGACGTTTCGGTAGTATAGAGTTATGTATGGTGGTGACCGAAGGTTGTTTGGAGTCCCGGATGAGATCCCGAAGCTCCGGAATGGTCCGGAGGTAAAGATTCATATATAGGAAGACCCAGTTTGGTCGCCGGAAAAGTTTTGGGCTCATCGGTAGTGTACCGGGAGTGCCGGTAGTGTACCGGGAGACCATCGGGAGGGGTATTTCGACCCAAGAGGCTACATGGGCTGTGGGAGAGTAAATACCAGCCCTTAGTGGGCTGGTGGAAATCCCACACGAGGCCCATGAGGCTGGGAACAAAAGCCCGAAGAGAAAAAGGTGGAAAAAGGCAAAAATAGGGTGAATCCTAGTCCTACTAGGATTGGAGGTGGATTCCACCTCTCCCACTTGTTTTCGCCGACCCAATTGCTGGTCCTTTGAGGGCCAAGCCTCCTCGTCTCTTCCTCTTATATATACTAGAGGTTTTAGGGTTTTTTGGCACCAGATTTTAGCTACGTGCTACCCGTTCCTCTAGTGCATAGTTTCTTCTCTAGATCGGTTTTCTGTAGTGCTTAGGCGAAGCCCTGCCGGAATTGCTCCACCACCATCACCGGGGCGCTTTCACGCTGCCGGTGAACTCTTCTCCGGCTCCACTTCCTCTTCCTGGATCAAGACGGTGGAGATCGTCATCAAGCTGCACGTGTGCTGAACGCAGAGGTGCCATCTGTTCGGCGCTAGATCGGAAGTACCGTGAATGAGATCGCGGGACGGATCGTGATGAGTTCGCGGGACAGATCGTGATTGGATCGCGGGACGGATCATGATGTGATCGCGGGACGCTTGGCGATTTGGATCGCGAAGATGTTTGAGTACACCAACCGCGTTTCTTAACGCTTCCCGCTTAGCGATCTACAAGGGTATGTAGATCCACTCTCCCTCTCGTAGATGCTCATCACCATGGATAGATCTTGCGTGTGCGTAGGAAATTTTTTGTTTCCCATGCAACGTTCCCCAACAGTGGCATCATGAGCTAGGTCTATGTGTAGATGAGATCTCGAGTAGAACACAAAGAGTTTGTGGGCGTTGATGCTTAGATTGCTTCCTCCCTTGGTCGGATTTTGGTTCAGCGGTATTGTGAGATGAAGCGGCCCGGACCAACATTACTCGTACGCTTACGAGAGACCGGTTCCCTCGACCGCAACTTGTTGCATAGATGGCTTGCGGGTGCCAGTTTCTCTCACTTTAGTTGGATCGGATTCGACAAAGGCGGTCCTTGAGAAGGCTGAAAAGAAACTAGTGTATCACCGTTGTGGTTTTTGCGTAGATGAGAATTGTTCTTGCTAGATACCCGTAGCAGCCACGTAAAACATGCAACAACAATTAGAGGACGTCTAACTTGTTTTTGCAGGGTATGTTGTGATGTGATATGGCCAATTACATGATGTGACATATGTGATGTATGAGATGATCATGTGATGTATAGAATTTCACGACTTGCATGTCGATGAGTACGGCAACCGGCAGGAGCCATAGGGTTGTCTTTAATTATTGTATGACCTGCGTGTCAATCATTAAGCGCTATGTAATGCTTTACTTTATCGCTAAACGGTAGCAATAGTAGTAGAAGCATGCAGGGCGTGACAACCTCGATGGCGACACGTTGATGGAGATCAAAGATGATGGAGATCATGGTGTCGTGCCGGTGACGATGAAGATCATGTCGGTGCTTTCAAGATGGAGATCTAAAGCACAAGTTCATGGCCATATCATGTCACTTATGAATTGCATGTGATGTTAATACTTTTATGCACCTTGTTATGCTTAGTACGACGGTAGCATTATAAGGTGATCCCTCACTTAAATTTCAAGATAAAATTGTGTTCTCCCCGAGTGTGCATCGTTGCGAAAGTTCGTCGTGTTGAGACACCACGTGATGATCGGGTGTGATAGACTCTACGTTCACATACAACGGGTGCAAGCCAGTGCTGCATGCACAGAACACTTGGGTTAAACTTGACGAGCCTAGCATGTACAGACATGGCCTCGGAACACAAGAGACCGAAAGGTCGAACATGAGTCATATAGTAGATATGATCAACATGATGATGTTCACCATTTTAACCACCTCAACTCACGTGATGATCCGACTTGAGTTGGTGAATTTGGATCATGTATCACTCGGATGACCGGAGGGATGTCAATTTGAGTGGGAGTTCTTAAGTAATACGATTAATTGAACTCATTATCATGAACATAGTCAGTAGTGTCTTTGCAAATTATGTTGTAGATTACTAGCTCACGCTGTAGCTCCCTAGTATTTTTATATGTTCCTAGAGAAATAGAATTGAAAGATGATGGTAGAAATATTGCGGACTGGGTCCGTGATCTGAGGATTGTCCTCGTTGCTGCACAGGAGGCTTATGTCCTTAATGCACCGCACGGTGCGCCACCCCCTCTAGCGTCATTTTGTAGATGTTGTGAACATCTGACAGGCACGTTCCGATGACTACTTGATAGTTTAGTGTGTCATGCATTACGGCTTAGAATTGCGGCTCCAAAACGTTTTTGAACGTCACGGAACATATGAGATGTTCTAAGAGCAGAGATTGTGATCTCAGGCTCATGCCCGTGTTGCGAGATATGAGATCTCCAACAAGATTTTTTGCCTGCAAGATGAAAGAGAATAGCTCAATCATTGAGCATGTGCTCAGATTGTCTAGGTGCTACAATCGCTTGAATCGAGTGGGAGTTGATCTTCCAGATAAGATAGTGATTGATATAGTTCTCCAAGTCACTGTCACTAAGCTACTAGAACTTGGTGATGAACTATAAAACGCCAGGAATAGAAATATTGATCCCTGAGCTGTTCGCGATGTTTGACACCGCGAAGGTAGAAATCAAGAAGGAGCATCAAGTGTTGATGGTTAGTAAAACCACTAGTTTCGAGAACGGCAAGGAAAAGGAGGGAAACTTCATGGATAGCAAGTCAGTTGCTGCTCCAGTGAATCAACCCAAAGTTGAACCCAAACCCGAGACTAAGTGCTTCGATTATGAGGAGAGCGGTCGCTGAAGCGGAACAACCCTAGATACTTGGTAGATAAGAAGGCTGGCGACGTCGACAGAAGTATATTTGATATACATGTTATTGATGTGTACCTTGCTTGTACTCCTAGTAGAACATGGGTATTGGATACCGGTTCGATTGCTAAATGTTAGTAACTCGAAATAAAAGCTACGGAATAAACGGAGAACTAGCTAAGTGTGACGTGACGATGTGTGTTGGAAATGTTTCCAAGGTTGATGTGATCAACATCGCACGCTCTCTCTACCTTCGAGATTAGTGACGAACCTAAATAAATGTTATTCGGTGTTTTTGCGTTGAGCATGAACGTGATTAGATCATGTTCATCGCAACACAGTTATTCATTTAAATTCGAGAATAATGGTTATTCTATTTACATGAAAAATACCTTCAACGGACATGCACCCAGTAAGAATGGTTTGTTAAAACTTGATCGTAGTAATACACATGTTCATAACATTAATGCCAAAAAGATACAAAGTTAATAATGATAGTACCACATGCTTGTGGCACTGCCGCTAAATGTCATATTGGTATAAAGCGCATGAAGAAACTCCATGCTGATGGATCTTTGGACTCATTCGATTTCGAATCGGTTGAGACATGCGAACCATGCCTCTTGGTCAAGATGACTAAGGACCCCGTTTTCTGTTTTGATGAAGCGGGCAAGTGATTTATTGGAAATGATACATGTTGATGTATGCAATCCAATGAGTCTTGTAGCGTGCGGTGAATATCGTTATTTTCTTACCTTCACTTATGATTTGAGTAGATATAGTGTATATTTACTTGATGAAACACAAGTCTGAATCGTTTGAAAGGTTCAAGCAAATTCAGAGTGAAGTTTTAAGATCATCGTGACAAGAAGATAAAAATGTTTGCGATATGATCGTGGAGGTGAATATCTGAGTTATGAGTTTGGCATACAACTTTAGACAATGTGAGAATTGTTTTCACAACTCACGCCACCTGGAACACCATAGTGTGATGGTGTGTCTGAACGTCATAGTCATGCTCTATTGGATATGGTGCATGTTGTGATGTCTCTTATCGTTTTGTTACTATAACTTTGGGGTTATGCATTAGAGACAACTACATTCACTTTAAATAGGGCACCATCTAAATCCGTTGAGATGACACCGTGTGAATTTTGGTTTGATAGAAACCCTAAGCTGTCATTTCTTAATGCTTGGGGCTACGACGCTTGTGTGGAAAATGTTTTCACCTAATGAGCTCGAACCCAAAGCGAACAATTGCATCTTCATAGAATACCCTAAGAACAGTTGGGTGAACCTTCTATCTCAGATCCAAGCATAAAATGTTTGTTGCTAAAACTGGGTCCTTTCTCGAGAAAGGGTTTCTCTTGAAATAATTGAGTGGGAGGAGGATAGAACTTGATGAGGTTATTGAACCTCTGCTTCAACCAGGAAGTAGCGCAGCGCAGAAAGATGTTTCTATAAAGCCTACGTCAGTTGAAGAGGAAGTTAATGATGATGATCATAAAGCTTCGAATCAAGTTACTATCGACCTACGAAGAAAATAGAACTTGATGAGGTTATTGAACCTTCACTTCAACCAGAAAGTGGCGCAGCGCAGAAAGATGTTTCTGTGAAGACTACATCAGTTGAAGACGAAGTTAATGATGATGATCATGAAGCTTCAGGATCAAGTTACTATCGAACTTCGTAGGTCGACAAGGATGTGTACTGCTCCTGAGCGGTACGACAACCCTGTCTTGAAGGTCATGTTGTTGGACAACGATGAACCTACGAACTATGGAGAAGCGATGATGGGCCCGGATTCCGACAAATGGTTAGAGGCCATGAAATCCGAGAAAGGATCCATGTATGAAAACCAAGTATAGACTTTGGTGGACTTGCTCGTTGGACGATAGGTCGTTGAGTACAAATGGATCTTTAAGATGAAGACAGACGCTGATGGTAAATGTCACCATTTATAAAGCTCGACTTGTTGCAAAGAAGTTTACGACAAGTTCAAGGAGTTGACTACGATGAGACTTTCTCACTCATAGCGATGCTAAAGTATGTTGGAATTATGTTAGCAGTTGCTGCATTTTTCAATTATGAAATCTGGCAGATGGGTGTCAAAACATTGTTTCCTTAATGGTTTACTTGAGGAAAGGTTGTATGTGATACAACCAGAAGGGTTTTGTCAGTCCTAAGGATGCTAAAAGGTGTGCAAGCTTCAATGATTCTTCTATGAACTGAAGCAAGCATCCCGGAGTTGGAATATACACTTTGATGAGGTGATCAAAGTTTTTGAGTCTATACAAAGTTTACGAGAAACTTGTATTTGCAATAAAGTGAGTGGGAGCACTATAGAGTTTCTGATAAGTATATGTGGATGACATATTGCTATTCAGAAATGATGTAGAAATTCTGGAGAGCATAAACGGGTGTTTGAAAAGAGTTTTTCAAAGGAAGACCTGGATAAAGCTACCTAATTGTTGAGCATCAAGATCTATAGAGATAGATCAAGATACTTGATGAGACTTTCAATGAGCACATACCTTGACAAGATTTTGAAAGAGTTCAAAATGGATCAGTCAGAGAAAGAGTTCTCGCCTGATTTGTAAGGTATAAAGTTGAGTAAGACTCAATGCCCAGTGACTACAGAAGATAGAGAAAAGATGAGTGTCATCCCCTATGCTTCAGCCATAGGCTCTATCATGTATGTAATGCTGTGCACAAGACCCGATGTCAGCCTTGTCATAAGTATGGCCAGAAGGTTTCAAAGTGATCCTAGAATGGAGCACTGGATAGCGGTCCAGATTATCCTTAGTAACTAAAAGACTAAGGAGATGTTTCTCGATTATGGAGGTGATAAAGAGTTCGTCGTAAAGTGTTACGTCGATGCAAGCTTTAACACCAATCCGGATGACTCGTAGTAGCAATCTGGATACGTATAGTGGAGCAGCCATTTGGAATAGTACCAAGTGGAGTGTGGTAGCAGTATTTACGGTTTGACATAGAAATTTGCAAAGTACACACGGGTCTGAATGTCGCAGACCCGTTGACTATAAGACCTCTCTCACATGCAAAGCATGATCGAGCCCCAGAACTCATTGGGTGTTAGATTCATAACAATGCGAATCACATGGTGATGTGAACTAGATTATTGACTCTAGTGCAAGTGGTAGACTATTGGAAATATGCCCTAGAGGCAATAATAAATTAGTTATTATCATATTTCCTTGTTCATGATAATCGTTTATTGTCCATGCTATAAATTGTATTGATCGGAGACTTAGATGCATGTGTGGATACATAGACAAAACCATGTCCCTAGTATGCCTCTAATAGACTAGCTCGTTGATTAAAGATGGTTAAGGTTTCCTAGCCATGGACATGAGATTTCATTTGATAACAGGATCACATCATTAGGAGAATGATGTGATGGACAAGACCCAAACTACAAACGTAGCATATGATCGTGTCAGTTTATTGCTACTGTTTTCTGCATGTCAAGTATATGTTCCTATGACCATGAGATCATGCAACTCACGGACATCGGAGGAGTGCCTTGTGTGTATCAAACGTCACAACGTAACTAGGTGACTATAAAGGTGCTCTACAGGTATCTCCGAGGGTGTATGTTGAATTGGCATGGATCAAGACTGGGATTTGTTACTCCGTGTGACGGAGAGGTATCTCAGGGCCCACTCGGTAATGCAACATCACAATAAGCCTTGCAAGCAATGTGACTAAGTGTTAGTCACGGGATCTTGTATTACGGAACGATTAAAGAGACTTGCCGGTAACAAGGTTGAACTAGGTATGGAGATACCGACGATCGAATCTCGGGCAAGTAACATACCGAAGAACAACGGGAACATCATACGGGATTAACAGAATCCTTGACATAGAGGTTCGACCGATAAAGATCTTCGTAGAATATGTAGGAACCAATGTGGACATCCAGGTCCCTCCATTGGTTATTGACCGTAGAGGTGTCTCGGTCATGTCTACACAGTTCTCGAACCCGCAGGGTCTGCACACTTAAGGTTTGGTGATGTTTCGGTAGTATAGAGTTATGTATGGTGGTGACCGAAGGTTGTTCGGAGTCTCGGATGAAATCCCAGATGTCACGAGGAGCTCCGGAATGGTCCGGAGGTAAAGATTCATATATAGGAAGTCCCAGTTTGGTCGCCGGAAAAGTTTCGGGCTCATCGGTAGTGTACCGGGAGTACCGGTAGTGTACCGGGAGACCATCGGGAGGGGTATTTCGACCCAAGAGGCTACATGGGCTGTGGGAGAGTAAATACCAGCCCTTAGTGGGCTGGTGGAAATCCCACACGAGGCCTATGAGGCTGGGAAGAAAAGCCCAAAGAGAAAAAAGGTGGAAAAAGGCAAAAATAGGGTGAATCCTAGTCCTACTAGGATTGGAGGTGGATTCCACCTCTCCCACTTGTTTTGGCCGACCCAATTGCTGGTCCTTTGAGGTCCAAGCCTCCTCCTCTCTTCCTCTTATATAGACTAGAGGTTTTAGGGTTTTTTGGCACCAGATTTTAGCTACGTGCTACCCGTTCCTCTAGTGCATAGTTTCTTCTCTAGATCGGTTTTCTGCAGTGCTTAGGCGAAGCCCTGCCGGAATTGCTCCACCACCATCACCGGGGCACCGTCACTCTGCCGGTGAACTCTTCTCCCTCTCCACTTCCTCTTGTTGGATCAAGACGGTGGAGATCGTCATCAAGCTGCACGTGTGCTGAACGCGGAGGTGTCGTCTGTTCTGCGCTAGATCGGAAGGACCGTGAATGAGATCGCGGGACGGATCGTGATGAGTTCGCGGGACGGATCGTGATTGGATCGCGGGACAGATCATGATGTGATCGCGGGACGCTCGGCGATTTGGATCGTGAAGATGTTCGACTACACCAACCGCGTTTCTTAACGCTTCCCGCTTAGGGATCTACAAGGGTATGTAGATCCACTCTCCCTCTCGTAGATGCTCATCACCATGGATAGATCTTGCGTGTGCATAGGAAAATTTTTGTTTCCCATGCAATGTTCCCCAACAGATAGGACAAAGTCCTTCTCGACACTCTTGAGGACAATCCTCATATTACGTTACCAACCGTAAAGTTTTAACCAGATATTTGACAACTATTCAATTTTAATAGGGAAGGTGGAAAAGCGAGACATTCTTCTACAACTATTATGCAAATCTCACTTAGACAGTGTTCAAAATTAATTACATTGAGAATTAAACAAGTTAATTCTGCAGTGCGCTCCCACTCAAATCAATATCTCTCATAATAGATTGTGAGTGATTCAAGATCCGTATTTCAATTCGACGCCATTGATGGGTTCATCACTGTTGACGTAAACTTCAATCGGTAGGCTAACTTGCCAATCACATCTCTATGTGACTCTCGTCTATATTTTGATGCGTGTGTTCCGAGCTTAGGACTTTCCTGCCTGAACGTCAAGACAACCAAGTGATCACGCAGTGAGGCCTGACCTCACCCACCTCACACTTCTCTAATCGTTCGTATTCATGTGTACATGTCATACCCCGAAAAGATAGGTGCCATGACGGTGCTACACTTGGGAGAACACTAACTACTTGATATTTTGTGAGAGATCACCCTAATAAAAGCGACTATTGCACAATCAAAAGGGTGCATCATAAGGGATAAACATCTTAGGCAATTCATAATAGCATGATATGGTATAGCCCTTTCTGATGGAGTAGTCTTGTATTTCTTCGTCTTTGGCATTCGCGTCGGTGTTTACCTTCACGAAGATTGCCACCACCTTGTCGATGCACCAGATAATATTGCTATCTCTATAGCTAATAAAATAAGTGCATTACTTAAGGTTGACACGCAGGTCATTAAAGTGACAATCATATGGCTCCAGCCATCATGCTGAATCATGACACGCAGGTCATGTTAATCAATTTACATCATATAGTCATCTCATACATAATCAAATTATTATAAGCACTGCTATACCAGATCATATGCACATGCAAACCCTCCTGCAAAACCAAGTTAGACGCCTCTAATCGGTTTGTGCAAGAACTTGTTTTACGTGGCTTCTAAGGTTTTGAAACAAACCAAAGCTACCAACGTCCATCATCAAGCATGATAATCCAAGTCGCTAGATTAACATTGCGGGGTGTATGAAACATGAGATAATAAAATCTTGAGCCCCATACTCAACTTCGTCATACGCATGACCCCCATGCAGATCATATCTGCATTGCCCTTTTGTTTGCGAAATTTCATCTTTCTTTTTAACTACGGTGGAGTTCAATGAACTGTTAGCACTTCGTTGATCAATCAGGATCGCGGATTGCCAGAACATTGAAACTCCACCATGTTGTTATCAAGATCAGAAATATGCAAATTCCAGGGAAGAAATAAGAACATATCTGTTACCCGCACAAATAATTTTCAGTAATAGATCTCATCAACTACCTAATTATATTGTGCAACACCCATACATCTCTATGTATTATAGATTGCAACCTGCATCTACACATAGCACGGCTCATGATACCACTGTAAGGAAACGCAGCAGAAAACAAAAAAATTCCGCCCTACGCGCCAGCCCAGGACCACTATGAAGACTGCATACAACATTTGATCATTTTCGTTACCGACTCATAGCGCAGCGGAAGTAGAGTCGATGACGATCGGCGGTGCAGATCCCCGCAGCTAGCATTTACAACCTCCCAACCACGAGGATGTATACCCTCATCTACCCCTCGGGCAGCCCTCTGGGAGGCGGTCGGACAACCCCCCGGACGGTGTCGCGAACAGCCCTTTGGGAGGACCTTCGAAACCCGGATGGTCACTCCGACAACCCTTCGGGAGGCACTCTCGAACTAAGGCCGAAACTATGATCTCTCTACAGAGTTGCACACATACGGTGTCATTTATCCGGCAAGGCTTCACCGTCCAAAACTAGTTCCCACCGGAACCCAGACAGCCTTTCGGCACTATGAAACTATTTCGTGGGAGGGAGAGACAATGCCAGATTATGTATGGCTTGTGTGAGAGAGTTGGAGTGGAGTTGGAGATTACCTATCCTCCTCCTTATATAATGGTGGAAGGGGTGGAGGGGGCTAAAATTTCAGCCCACTAAACATGGGGAAAACATGTCTCCACAAAACAAGGAAAACATGTTCCAACCAAACAAGGGGAAAACATGTTCCTTATCCATGGTGCTCCAACATGGGGCCCCACACCTCCCAACACTTCCCATCATTTGTGGAGGCTGCCCCCCACCATTGCCCCCCCAACACCTTTTCTCTAGCCACAAGGGGCTCCCCCCCCCAAGGGGAGGCGCCCCAATATAGCGCCCACTTTTCGTGGGATCTTGTCCCCTCACACTGGGACAAGATGTTTTCTGCGACTGTTACTTCTGAAGAATTCCGGAAGGTCCCAAAACATTTTTGACACCCTCTAAAATTATCTAGACGTGCTCCGAAAAATTCCTGGTATGCTGGTTTAATTTAAAACCATCTTCGTTTACCCGTAAACAATTTCGGCAGCTCCAAAACTTTTTTCGGATTTTTCTTTGGAAAAATCCCAGAAATTACCAGACCAATTTGGCATCCTCCAACACATTCCCGGTGCTTGCCGAAACCTTTTGGATCAATGGTTTTATCCGACACAACTTTTCAGTTTTACCAAAACTTTTTCGGTGTTCTCTCCGGAACTTTTCCGTTGTCTCCGAAACTTTTCCAGTGACTTTCTCTCGGACTCCTTGTCTAGTATTCAGCAGATAGATGACCCTTAAGCGTGTGACCCTATAGGTTCGGTGAAGTATAGACATGACCCGGAACCCCTTTCGATCAATGATCAACATCGGAGCCGTGGACACCCATACTAACCCCTATACCCACACGAATGAATATTCGAGTGAACCTCCAGTTGTCGTGTGCTATTCCTGTTGCTTCGCGATATGTTACAAATATCCATGGTGAGACATGTTAGCATCCCATGGATCAACACCTTGTCCACGATGCCAGTTACCTTGTTATCGGTATTGTTCTCTTTTCTCATTCTGATGTTCCGGCATCCCCGTGATCAAATCACAAAGTGTCTGGCCACACGATGATGGATACCATAACACTGAGATGGCCCAGAGATATCTCTCCATCATCGGAGGAGCAAATCTCAATCTTGAGCTATCAAGTTACTTGACATACTTTTCCATGAACCCGTAAGCCGTCGTAATAGCCACCCATTTATGGATGACGCTTAAAAAAAAAGTTCATGAACCAAGCAGGAAGAAACTCGATACTCTCATGGTCTAAGGAATCATGCAAACGTTAAACATCTCTGTGTTATTAACCATTTAACTTGTGACGAATGTATCTCATTGCATAACATCAATTCGGGTCGATTCAACACAAATGTTTTCCTAACATTGTGCACTCAAATTTGTCGGCATAGCCATGCCCATGATCAGGAAAACAGAAGCATCATGCAACACTTCAGCTAGTCTTAGAGGCGAGACTAGGAATACATTTTACTATTTATTATTCCACACGTGCATATGAGTCTTCCTCTGAGCCTCATGGTTATTGTAGACTCGAGAACCATAGTAGTTATAGCATGGAACATAAACATAATTATGAACACACAGATAATCAATAACATTTAATATTGCCTCTAGGTCATATCTCCTACAATTTTTTGAATGATTTAAAGATTACTAACCACGCATGCGGCACGGTATGAAATATGATGGAATAATTGAAAAGAGTAACCAAAATAGTTGGGACGGATGAGAAGGTACAAAATATTGACACCATTGAAGAGCGAGACAAATGGTGTTCGACATTCTATTGTCGATGGACATGTCTTAACGTTTTCATGGACATATGAAAATTTTGATTTTAGCATTTGTCCTTGAAGATGCTCCAACGTCAACACAACGTTAGAGGCGAGCACGAGACACTCCACCTTGATACATGAGTGTCACATAGGATCCTGCCGACAAAGGCCATTTCTAACCGATCTCCTAAAAATCCATAAGGGAGTAATATTTATGTTTATTCCCTTAGAACGCCTAGACGATCCCTTGAAAGACTTAATAGTGTAAAAAAATTACTCCACCTCCCTATATCCTTCGAAATCTCCCTAAATTTACTCAATCCTGCCGCGGCCGAGTAAAAGTGACGCATCTTCCTATCGCACCTCCCGCACCCCACCGTATCATGCCGTCGTAGTCGCCATGCCCCGCAGCTGCCATCGATGACCATTCGGCCGACCAAAATGGATAGTCGGCCTTTTCCTTCACCCGGCCGGCCACCGCCACCGGTTTTTCGCTGTCAAAAATCAGCCACGTGTCGCCGACCATGCCGAAGAAGAGTTTGGGGCTGAAAAATACCCACCGCGTCCAAGCTCCCCGTCCAACCACTCCAATGGTCTCCAGGGTGGCCACCGCCTCTTTGACAATGGCCCGTCGCCCTCCCACTGGACCTGCCGGACCCAAATAGGCTCGAAAGCCGACGACTGCGATGACGACACTCGTTGAGGCAGATGCGAAGAAGATGATGAAGAAAGCCAAAGGGGCGCCTTGTGGTAGGCAGGCGACTCGTGTTGCGCCTCCGACGGCCCCCACAACCACAACTCTGGCTCCAAAGGAGGCCGCAACCGACAACAAGCATCGCGACCGCCAAGTGGTCGATGAAATGCCTACATGGTAAAATGATCGACCTCATGTCTTGTTGCTATCATGAGTGATTGTTGGTGACCGGTAGTGATTGTTGATTGTAGTGTGGATATGACCACGGCCGAACTCCTCGCTTCCTTGTAGTCCTCGACCGCCGTTGGACTTGATGATCTCAACTAGTACTCGGTATGGGATCATTCGATGGCTGCCCAAGACATGGAGCAAGAGATGACCTAAGAGGACGTGGTCAAGGATAACGATTTTGAAGAGGAGGTGGCTGAGGAAGAGGAGTTTGTGGAGGTGACCGAAGCAAGCACGAAGGTGCAAGTGTTGGAAATATTCCCTAGTGGCAATAAATAAAGTGTTCATTATTATATTTCCTTGTTCATGATAATATTTTATTATCCATGCTATAATTGTATTGATTGGAAACACATTACATGTGTGGGTAAATAGCCAACACTTTGTCCCTAGTATGCCTCTAGTGAACTAGCTCGTTGGTCAAAGATGTTCAATGTTTCCTAGCCATTGACATGTGATGTCATTTGATAACGGGATCACATCATTAGAAGAATGATGTGATGGACAAGACCCAAACTACAAACGTGGCATATGATCGTGTCAGTTTATTGCTACTGTTTTCTGCATGTCAAGTATATGTTTCTATGACCATGAGATCATGCAACTCATGGACACCGGAAGAGTGCCTTATGTGTATCAAATGTCGCAACGTAACTGGGTGACTATAAAGGTGCTCTACAGGTATCTCCGAGGGTGTTTGTTGGGTTGGCGTGGATCAAGACTGGGATTTGTTATTCCGTGTGACGGAGAGGTATCTCAGGGCCCACTCAGTAATACAACATCACAATAAGCCTTGCAAGCAATGTGACTAAGTGTTAGTCACAGGATCTTGTATTACGGAACGAGTAAAGAGACTTGCCGGTAATGATGTTGAACTAGGTATGGAGATACCGACGATCGAATCTCGGGCAAGTAACATGCCGAAGAACAAAGGGAACATCATACAGGATTAACTGAATCCTTGACATAGAGGTTCGACCGATAAAGATCTTCGTAGAATATGTAGGAACCAATATGGACATCCAGGTCTCGCTATTGGTTATTGACCGTAGAGGTGTCTCGGTCATGTCTACATAGTTCTCGAACCCGTAGGGTCTGCACACTTAAGGTTTGGTGACGTTTCGGTAGTATAGAGTTATGTATGGTGGTGACAGAAGGTTTTTCGGAGTCCCGGATGAGATTCCGGATGTCACGAGGAGCTCTGGAATGGTCCGGAGGTAAAGATTGATATATAGGAAGTCCTATTTTGGTCGCCGGTAAAGTTTCGGGCTCATCGGTAGTGTACCGGGAGTGTCGGTAGTGTACCGGGAGACCATCGGGAGGGGTATTTCGACCCAAGAGGCTACATGGGCTGTGGGAGAGTGAATATCAGCCCTTAGTGGACTGGTGGAAGTCCCACACAAGGCCCATGTGGCTGGGAGAGAAAACCCAAAGAGATAAGGTGGAAAAAAGGCAAAATAGGGAAGAATCCTAGTCCTACTAGGATTGGAGGAGGAGTCCTCCGCTCCTCCTTGATTCGGCCGAACCAAGGGCTGGTACCTTGAGGGCCAAGCCTCCTCCTCTCTCCCTCCTACATATACTGGAGGTTTTAGGGGTTTTGCACTTGATTTTCACCCACGTGCTACCCGTTCGTCCAGTGCATAGTTTCTCATCTAGATCGGATTTCTGCAGTGCGTAGGCGAAGCCCTGCCGGAATAGCTCCACCACCATCGCCGAAGCGCCGTCACGCTGCCGGAGAACTCTTCTACCTCTCCGCTCCCTCTTGCTGGATCAAGAAGGTGGAGATCGTCATCAAGCTGTACGTGTGCTGAACGCGGAGGTGTCGTCCGTTCGGTGCTTGATCGGGACGGATCGTGATTGGATCGCGGGATGCTCGGCAATTTGGATCACGAAGACGTTCGACTACACCAACCACGTTTATTAACGCTTCCCACTTAGCAATCTACAAGGGTACATAGATCCACTCTCCCTCTCGTAGATGCTCATCACCATGGATAGATCTTGCGTGTGCATAGGAAATTTTTAATTTCCCATGCAACGTTCCCCAACAGCAAGGTCCCTCACCCAAAACTATAACCAAAAGGAGAACGTTGCTCTTTGTGATGCTTGGTGCGCAATCTCCATGGAAGCAACGATCGGAATGGATCAAACCGGAACCATGTTTTGGGAGAGAATCACCAAGCAGTATAACAATTCAGTCGACGTGCGATCAAGTCGTACGTCAGGTTCTCTTGGGCATCGTTGGAGGACCATTCATGATCAATCAAATTGATGGTTCGGATGTATCAACCAAGTGATTAATGCACCGTCGAGCGGTGTGCAAGTGGCAGAGTATGGCCCCTACATCCAAGAACTATTCAAAAATAGGAACACCAAATTCAGACACAAGCCCTTCACATTGCATCATTGCTACAAAGAGCTATGCGGGAACGAGAAGTGGATCCAAAGAATCACGGAGACCACTCCAAAGAGATCAAGGTTGAGCATATCCATTGAGGAGGATGACGAGATTGATGAAGACGCCAACAATAGACCGGAAAGCCGATCAGTTGCAAAAGAAAGAAAGGAGAGAAATGCATTCGGTGGCACTTACAAAGAAGAACTTGTGGCAATGATCGAGACAAAGAAGGTGTTGGCGGCCGAACGCAAAGAAGAGAAGATGACGAGGTGGGCTGAGCTCAAAATGTTGGAGGATGAGAAATGGAAGGCCAAGTTGGCGGCCGACGAGAGAAAGTTTTAGGCCGAGGAGCGTAGGCTTCCACTTGAGGAGGAGAGAATTCGTGATGCCAAGAAGTCCCAAGAACGTGCTATCATGCTCATGAATCCAAACACAATGGATGAAACCGCGAGAAAGTATTGGAAGCTCACTCGTGAAGAAATCTTGGAAGTCTCTCTTCGAAATGTTGGTGGTGGCAGAAGGGGTGGGGGTGTTGATTGTGGTGGCCAAGGAGGGGGTGTTGATGGTGGTGGCCAAGAGGGGGTGGCATGGTGATGGCCGAGAGATGGCGGTGTTGATGGTGGCCGAGAGGATGGTCGAGTCGATTTCTTTGCCAACAACATCGTTTGAGTGGTGGTGGCCAAGGAAGTGATGGTGGCCATTGGTTGGTTCGATCCACAACATATACGTGCTATGTTTGTGGTGATTTTGAATCAAACATTGTGTTTGAAGTGATGTCTTTTGGGTAAACTTCGCATGTTTTAATTTGAAAAACGCGATGACGAAATTTTATGTTATGACGGTTATGCTATGCATGTTTCAATTTGAATGTTTTAAAATGTATATTGTGTGGCGCTTGAAGTTGATGCGGTTAGAAAAATTTACTCCATTAACTTTTCATTAACTTTTAAGAAACTTTTAAAGGGTAGGTTAGAAATGGCCTAATTATGCATAGCGGTCGAGATTTCCCTCCCGCAAGAAAAAACTAGTGTACTGTACCATCTTGGCTCAGACGCCCCCGGCCGCAGTAGGGCACCGGCAAAACTACGGCTCGTCTGTCCCGGAGCAGAAGCAGGACACGCATCTCCACATCGGATTACCACGAGTTGCTCAAAAGGAAAATCAAATCACCATCAGAAGACGCCCCGTCCTAAAGCTACAACACCAAGTTGCACGGCGCAGTGAGTACTATATAGGAGTATTTCATCGAAATTCATATTTTTACATTTCAAAATTTTTTGAAAAAAAATACAGATATACATGAAGACATAACACACATGTGTGTAAATTTTCAATTCAAAATACATTGAAATAAGGGCTATGCAAAAAAGACAAATTTGGGGTTGTTTAACACATAATACTATTCATCCTCTCAGGCAATGAATTTGTGTTTTTTGTACAGGTCGCAACTCAAGGTATTTCATCATGAATTTTTACACATATATGGGTTACATCCTAACATACAGGCATATTTTTTTCAGAATTTTTCAAACCATAAAAATTTAAATTTGATTTTTTCAAAAATAAAGGCCTTCATGGAGCTCGGCCACCAAAACGCCTCTCTCTATCTCTATCGAAAATCCCTTTTGGAGCTCGGCCTCCAGTGAGGCCTCCAACTTCAAATTTGAAATTTTATCGAAATTCATATTTTTACATTTCAAAAATATCTGAAAAAATACAGATATACATGAAGACATAACACAAATGTGTGTAAATTTTCAATTCAAAATACATTGAAATGAGGGCTATGCAAAAAAGACAAATCTGGGGTTGTTTAACATATGATATTATTCATCTTCTCAGGCCATGATTTTGTGTTTTTTGTATAGGTCGCAACTCAAGTTATTCATCATGAATTTTTACACACATGTGGGTTACATCTTTACATACACGCATATTTTTTTCAGAATTTTTCGAATCATAAAAATTTGAATTTGAATTTTTCATAAATAAAGGCTTCCATGGAGCTCGGCCCCCAAAATGCCTCTCTCTATCTCTATCGGAATCCCTTTTGGAGCTCGGCCTCCAATGAGGCCTCCAAATTCAAATTTGAATTTTCATCGAAATTCATATTTTTACATTTCAAAAAATTCTGAAAATAATACAGATATACATGAAGACATAATACACATGTGTGTAAATTTTCAATTCAAAATACATTGAAATAAGGGCTATGCAAAAAAGACAAATCTGAGGTTGTTTAACACATGATACTATTCATCCTCTCAGACCATGAATTTGTGTTTTTTGTACAGGTCGCAACTCAAGGTATTTCATCATAAATTTTTACACACATGTGGGTTACATCCTTACATACACGCATATTTTTTCAGAATTTTTTGAACCATAAAAATTTGAATTTCATATTTTCAAAAATAAAGGCTTCCATGGAGCTCGGCCTCCAAAACGCCTCTCTCTATCTCTATCGAAAATCCCTTTTGGAGCTCGGCCTCCAGTGAGGTCTCCAAATTCAAATTTGAAATTTCATCGAAATTCATATTTTTACATTTCAAAAAATTCTGAAAAAATACAGATATACATGAAGACAAACACACATGTGTGTAAATTTTCAATTCAAAATACATTGAAATGAGGGCTATGCAAAAAGACAAATCTGGGGTTGTTTAACACATGATACTACTCATCGTCTGAGGCCATGAATTTGCATTTTTTATACAGGTCGTAACTAAAGGTATTTCATCATGAATTTTACACACATGTGGGTTACATCCTTACATACACGCGTATTTTTTCAGAATTTTCAAACCATAAAAATTTGAATTTGAATTTTTCAAAAATAAAGGCCTTCATGGAGCTCGGCCTCCAAAATGCCTCTCTCTATCTCTATCGGAAATCCCTTTTGGAGCTCGGCCTCCAGTGAGGCCTCCAAATTCAAAATTGAAATTTCATCAAAATTCATATTTTTATATTTCAAAAAATTCTGAAAAAAATATAGATATACATGAAGACATACCACACACATGTGTAAATTTTCAATTTAAAATACATTAAAATGAGATCTATGCAAAAAAGACAAATCAGGTGTTGTTTAACACATGATACTATTCATCCTCTCAGGCCATGAATTTGTGTTTTTTGTATAGGTCACAACTCAAGGTATTTCAACATGAATTTTTACACACATGTGGGTTACATCCCTACATACACGCATACTTTTTTTTAGAATTTTTCGAACCATAAAAATTTGAATTTATTTTTTTCAAAAATAAAGGCCTCCATGGAGCTCGGCCTTCAAAACGCCTCTCTCTATCTCTATCGGAATCCCTTTTGGAGCTCGGCTTCCAGTGAGGCCTCCAAATTCAAATTTGAAATTTTATCGAAATTCATATTTTTATATTTCAAAAAATTCTGAAAAAATACAGATATACATGAAGACATAACACACATGTGTGTAAATTTTCAATTCAAAATACATTGAAATGAGGGTTATGCAAAAAAAGACAAATCTGAGGTTGTTTAACACATGATACTATTCATCCTCTCATGTCTTGAATTTGTGTTTTTTGTATAGGTCGCAACTCAAGGTATTTCATCATGAATTTTTATACACATGTGAGTTACATCCTTACATACACGCAAATCTTTTTTCAGAATTTTTCGAACCATAAAATTTTAAATTTGAATTTTTAAAAAATAAAGATCTTCATGGAACTCGGCCTCTAAAACGCCTCTCTCTGTTTCTATCTACTTGCATCAAATTGGCCACGAGGGAAGGGGAATTTAAAACCGCAGGTAACTGTTGCAGTCAGGCGGATCATGTATGTCGGAGGACCCCATGTCCCTGCCCAAATCCACAAGAAAAATAGGATTGCCATGCTGACTGCTGATGAGTTGCTGCTGCACCAATAACTCTGGAGAAAGACAAAGGGATGGCGGAAACTAATAAGACGTCCCGTCAGTATTGATGAACGACGGTGACGGCGGTGGGATGGAAGGGGTTTTCAATGTGCCCGCCCTACTCGTGGCAACTGGCAAGGACACCATTGCTGAGTTAGTCAACGCACTGCGGACGGAGTATATAGCAAGCGAAGTTTCCTTGCCATGCCATGGTGGGACCTAAACGTGGTCAAGCTATCTGCGCTGCGATTGCTATTGAAAATTATTACGAACCAATGCAACTACTCACGTGATGCTACGAAGGTTTTACGTAAATTCCCCCAATTATCATGCCAGAAGTGGATTGATGGAGTACTACCCTGTCCACATCATTTTGTTTGTAGAAAAGTTAAGTAACCTTTGGTAGATGTAGCATTTGGTCTAGTGAAAATCAGGTATCACGGTCCGTCTGCCTACGGTTTAGGAAGCGACACACGACGAAGGGCCCAGAGGGCGTCCCACTCACAATCTTCACAAATCAAGCACCTCATGAGGATTGGACCTTGCGAGGCCCCTCTCCGCGAGATGTGGCTCTTCGAGACATTCATCTTCAGCCGCAGGTGGCCACGCGAGGCGGCTTCCCGCGAGGCCCTCCGCTTGGAGGGGTCGTGCGGCGTTGGTCGCACGGCTGCGTCCCCACCACATGGGTGACGCACCTGCGCACACAAGGACGACAGAGGCCGTGCCATCAGCCGAGGACAAAGAGATTTTCCTTTTTGGTGATTAAAGTGCAGCGCTAGCTGCCTCTCCCAAAGCAGTTTCCCAAAACTTTCCATTTTGATGAAAGAAGACGACGATGACGTAGCTCGCCAGGACAAAGGTCACCCCCGAGCCCACCAGCGCGTCATGGACGGTGCCTTTGCAAGCGAAGACCACTTTTTTCATGATAAGACTGAGCGTCTGCCCCCCTTCGAATTGCCGCCCTCTAGCTGCCCTTTCCCACCGATATTTTCGGGGAAGAGGACCAATGCAAGGATAAGAGGGGCAGAGTTGCTACCGTAGGAGGGATCCCATCCCCCATTTGGCCATTTTCCCAGGGTTTTCTACCTTGAACACTTTTGCTTCCCTAAGAGCAATCCGACCAAGCAAGAGTAGGGTTTTGCACCGCAAGGTGGCCCGAACCTGGGTAACTCCTCGTGTTCCCGTTGTGCTCTATGTGTGTGTGCTTGTACTCTCGAAGCACCGCTCGCCATAGCCTCGCCAAGGTCACTGTCAGGTCGTGAGGTAGCTGACCAAAAGGCCTTAGAGTTCGAACCAGGGTTTTGGAGGGTGTAACCTAGCACAAACGGCTCTTCGACATTTGGCGCGCCAGGTAGATGGCTTTTTGTGTTTCAACGCCTTCGACCTTAACCTCGACATCGACATGGCCGACGCACCACAGGCGCGAGAACATAGCGCCAGTTGGGTCCTCATGGAGCCCATCGTCAACGACAACCGCCGCGAAGGCGTCCGCGCCACCACCGAGCCATCAACGGGGGAGAGTGAACGGCGTTAGCTTACACTCCACAGTTGCTTCCTCCTTATAGGTTGTCAGGTATATTGGCCTCGGCCAGGCCCACGATCGAGTCGGAGAACAGCCCACGGTCCAACGTCTCGGACAGAGCACTTTCGTTTAGCGACTCGTTAATTAATTAACATTTTTGACCGACAAAAATAAGGCTCAACTCGGCTCATTCCCGCAACCCGCGACGCGCGCGCGCTCGTCGTGACGAGGCGAGGCGAGGCGAGGTGAGGCATGGCGGGCGGCGGAGGAGGAGGAGCGCACGTGTACAACTCCTCTTCCTAAGCTCCCAATGACAAGTGATAGAGAAGCCCTTATAAAGGGGTCTCACTCTTACTACTGTAGCAATATGGTACTAAACTTCCCATCACTTGTGTACACTCACATGAGTCATAGAGATTAACCAAGGATTATTGTCTTATATGAACCTAAGCCCATCTATAATCCAACACCAAGTTCGATGCCTCATGCTCCTATTTGCCTCTCCATACCAATAGATCAGGCTCCAAGTTTCCTCCTCATGTTTTTTTCCTAAGTCAGCTAGGAGTTTTTTTAGAAGAAGTCAGCTGGGAGTTAATTAAGTTGCTTATCACTCGTGGGCTTTGGCGGGTGGTGAACAAATTTTGACCCACTTAGAGCATCTACAACCGAACCCTCATACCTGTATCAAATGCTCAGGCGTATGGTCACTAACCGGTCACGAAATTTCAACCCAGACACGTGCCTCAAACGGGTCTTAAACGGCCGGGCTGACTGTCATCCCTCATATCCAGCCCAAATATGGGACGGATATAGGGCGCCGGGCGCGCTCTTCACGCCGGTGTGACAGAGTGGAACCACGCGGAATCGCCTGAAAACCCGACGATCCGACGGACGCCTTCTTCACCGCCGCAGTGTGAACGTCGTGTGACGCCGCTCCGGCGGGCCGCATAGTCTCCAGACTGGCTGTTTAAGCCAACCGCCGAAACCAAAACCCTACCCCTTCATATTTTCCTCCTCCCGTCCATGCAACCGTCAATAAGCCATGCCCTCGCGCCGCCACCACTTAATGCCGGAGCACCGACTTTGGCTCCTTGAGCAAATCCGGATCCGAAGGGCCACGCGGCTACCTATGCACTAGATCCGGAGGAGGAGGGAGAGGAGGAGTGGGAGGAGGGAGAGGGGGTAGGAGGAGCCAATGGAGGATGTGGACGATGCCGGGGACGTGGATCTACGGGTGAAGCAGTATAGGCCAACCTCAATTTCATCCACTCGGAGTTGGATGCAGAAGCCAGATGTGGTCATCAACAGGAGATGGAGGCGGAGCGGGCCAGGGAGGAGGTGGAGATGTTCGCCAACTTGGATGAGCTCGAGGAGAAGTTCAAGGAGCGGGAGCCCTCCTACGCGGGCGTTTACCCGGTGGCCGACACCGAAGTTGTGGACATCTCCGACGACGATAGCTAGGCCAATATGTAGTATGTAGGATTTCTTTTGCATGCTTTGTATGGATTTGGGGTTGAAATATAAGAGACTCGGATGGAAAGTTACAAATTTGAGGGGTGCCTGGTAACTGTCTGCAGACGTGTCCGTGGGCGAGTTCGAATGTAGATGCTCTTAAATAAGTGACTCTCTTCAGCTCAAAAAGAAAAAAGAAAAAAGAAAAGGAAAAGTAGAAAGATCTGGTTCACAAGATTTCTGGCTCAGTCCAACTTGCAAGTTTACTTTCCTCGTTCGCTCGCATTGTAGCAGCGCGCTTCCTATAATTTCAGTGTGTCGCTCGTTTTGAGGTTGAGGACATCAAGAGAAATCGACAGCGAAGCCACCGTGAGCGGACCGTGACACAGACCTTGGTCAGAACAAGTGTGCGTTGACGGCGTGACTCCCCTTGTTTTCTGAGATGGGATGCAGCACGCTCGCCCTAGTTCTTGTCGTAGGCTCGTAGCTCAAGACTCTTCTTGTCACGGAAAATGAAAGCTTAAAATTCTCGCATCACACGCCCACGTATGACTGGATAGAGCGTCACTAGTTTTGCCAAGCAAACGGATCGGATAAACCGGCTTAGAGCAACTGTTAGCAGAGTCCCCATATCACCACTCACCAGTCATTATATACTATAAGACTAATCCTTTTAAAACTGGAGAGCTCACATTTAATTGAGATTTTCAATTAACATTGAGTCATACGATTTTGATCGGGTCAACAATTTCTCAATTCAATTTTTGTATACTATATTTATAAATACACTATGCTTTTTAACTTTAAGGCCTCACAATCAATTGATGCCTTCAGTTTATAATTGAATCACCTGATTTTGACCGGGTCAACAATTTCTCAATTCAGTTTTTCTATACTATATTTATAAATATACTATGCTCCTTAACTTTAAGGCCCCACAATCAATTGATGCCTTCAATTTATAATTGGGTCACCTGATTTTGACCGGGTCAACTGAAGAAGTCCTGGATTAGGGGGTCCTCGGATAGACGATCTATTGCTTATGGGCCGAACTGTATGGACCGCAAGGTGAGCATTGGATGATCGGGGTCACCGTCGCCAGGATGGAAGCCTCGAGGAGCCATGACGTATCCTCCAAGTCGTTGACCGTAGATAGGCATGTTTATCTCTTCGGTATGTAACCGACCATGTGTAAACCCTAGGCACCTTTGGCGTCTATATAAGTCGGGAGGTTTTAGATTGTAGAGACACAACAACTGATCCAGGGTTAACTATCCGATCTCGGGGTAGATCAACTCTGTAACCCTCATACCATCAATACAACCAAGCGGGACGTAGTGTATTACCTCCATAGGAGGGCGCAAACCTAAGTAAATCCGTGTCCCTTTTGTCTCATGTTACCATCGATTCTAGTCTCACAGTTCGGGACCCCTACCCGAGATCCGCCGGTTTTTGACACCAACATTGGTGCTTTCATTGAGAGTTCCTCTATGAGTGCCTAAGGAGTCGATGGCTTGCCTCGTCACGAGCAACGAGATCTGCATCCAGGGGATTCTCACCTCCGATCAGAATCTTGCAGGCGGCGACATCTTGTCACACGCCAACCCGATCAACCACCATGGCTAGATCGGGAGCTTTCCCCCGATCAGAGGATCAAGTTCGAAACCTTAGAGTTCGTCGCTGATTTGTGGGGAATACTTGTTCTAATGGAACCCTCGACATTTGAGGAGAAACCTGTAAGTCCGGACGCCTCGACGCCGAAGACATCAGGCACCACTGCTATACGGAACATGGATCCGCTTTGGCGCGGCTTCGGAACCGTCACGCCGCTCATAGAATCCACTCACCTCAGCGACACGCATCCTACCATCGCCTCGTTCTTAAACGAGTTGTTCGATCCGATCGAAGCCATGTGTATGTCGGATGACCAGGTTTCGGTCTATGACCGGCTCGGGATTAGGCCTGATGATAGGGAGATTCATGTCCCTCCGGTCACCCACCTTGTCGCTACCATTGAGTGCCCGGCCGAGGATTCATCCCGACAGCCGGAACTGAAAATAGTCTACACCCCGGTCTCTGATCACTGAGACTTCATCGGCGAATCAGATGCCGAAAACCACCCTCGAGCCGGATCATAATCGGCTCAGGACCTACCACACGATTCGGAATCTGTAATTCCTAACACCTAATGTGGCGTGGAATCGAATTTTTTCCGACCCACCACCCAAGACGATCATCCCGGTATCACACCAAAGCCCGCGTCCTCGGATTTTCGGGATATCAAGCAATTACAGGGAGAATCAGACCATCACTTTTGGGCCAGACTCCTACTCGCTAGAAGCAGAGAAAAAGGTCTTAGTGACCAAGAGATAATGGCAATTTTCATTCGCAATTACCATGATGAAGGGATTCTTAACGCCCTGGCCCGCAGACATATTCGTGACTTTTCGGAGTTATCCGATTTGGTACAGAAATACAACTTTCCCCAAGCACCCTAGCGGAGATCGGAAAAAGAGGGTACCTCCAAAGCGGCCAACAAGATACGAACCCACCAAAAAAATAAATAGGCCTCGTTCAGGGGTCGGCACTGTCCTTAACGGACTACTAGATAAACCTTGCCCTATATATTTTGTCTTGCTAAACACAAGCCCGACTCACAACCTTAGATCTTGCTGGGTCGTCAGGCAAGTGGCAAAGAGAAGCGAGGATATCCTTGAAACACCTCCGTCGAATGGGCGCTCCCCATCATCGCCCGAATACAATGCCGAAGTCCTGACGGTCCATGAAACGTTCCCCTCAAGGAACAGGAGGAAAAGGGCTCTTAGAGAGCTCGAATAGGTCTACCATGTGGCAGCAACTAGTGCATGGGCAGATATACCGATTACCTTCGAAGATACTGACCAGCCGGTCATTCTTCCCAGTCACTCACCGGCCGCACTAGTCTTGAACCCCATTATCGATGGACACAGGCTACATAAGGTGCTAATGGACGGCGGCAGTGGTTTAAACCTAATATATGAAGGCACCTTGGAAAACAAGCAATTCGACTGTTCTCGCATCGAACATAGCAATACAACTTTCCGGGGAATCATTCCAGGGAAAGAGGCTATGTTCCCCGGAAAGTTGTATTCCTGGCATTTTAGATTTCATGTTCCGGACGTATCGTCCTGGATGTAGTGTTCGGCATGCCTGAAAACTATCGATGCGATCAACAACTCTTCCACATTGTACCCTTCCCAAGCGGCTATCACGCCCTATTGAGACGTGATGCCTTCACAAAGTTCCAAGCTATAGCCCATTACGGGTACATGAAACTTAAAATGCGAGGACCAAATGGGATGATCACGGTCACAAGTGATCCAAACATAGCCCTTCGGGCCGAAAATAAAACGACAACACTCTCCCTCGAGGCATTAGCTGAGACTTTCGCTACAGAAGAACTGACCACACTACGGTCAACGGTTAACAAGGATGATGTGATCCTTAGCAAAAGGCCCAAGTCCATGTCCTTCAAACCCGCAGAGGAAATCGTCAAGTTTCAAGTACATCTGACGGACCCCAATAAGACAGCATCCATCAGAGCCCACCTCGATCCCCTTGTGGATGAGGCACTGCGGAATTTTCTTCGAGAAAATTGGGACAATTTTTCCTGACATCCTTCCGATATGCCCGGAATCCTACGACGGCTTGCCGAACATAGTCTGAACATTATAGCGGGCTTCAAGCCCATTAAACAAACTCTACGTCGCTTCTCCAAACCCAAATGGCAAGCTATGGGGGAGGAATTAGCTAAACTTCTAGAGGCCGGTTTTGTTCGAGAGATCAAGCACCCCGAATGGCTGGCAAACCTGGTGATGGTACCAAAGAAAGACAAGTCTTGGCGGTTGTGTGTCAATTTCAAAGACCTCAACAAAGCCTGCCCTAAGGACCCTTTCCCCTTACCACGCATAGACCAGATCATTGACGCCACAGCCGGACACGATTCATTGTGTTTCCTCGACGCTTACTCCGGATACCATCAGATTAAAATGAAGGAATCCGATCAAGCGGCAACCGCATTCATCAACCCTACGGGCCATTCTGCTTCAACATGATGCCTTTCAGACTAAAAAACACTAGGTCCACATACCAGCGCATGATCCAGACGTGTCTCATGACTCAGGTCGGTAAGACAGTCGAGGCGCACATGGATGACATGGTAGTTAAGACCAAACACGTCAGCCAACTGATCGACGACCTACGACAAACCTTTGACAGTCTACGTGAGTATGACATATGACTCAATCCGGAAAAATGTGTATTCGTAGTTCCTTCTGGTAAGCTGTTGGATTCATCGTCTCCCATAGAGGAATAGAAGCGAATCCAGCTAAATCCGCTCCCTGTCGAAACTTGCAATTCCTACAGAGTTAAAGCATGTCCAGAGGCTAGTTGGGTGTGTAGCGGCGTTAAGCCACTTTATCTCCCGCCTCAGAGAGAAAAATGTACTGCTCTATAAGCTGCTGAAATGGACCAACAACTTCGAGTGGACCGATGAAGCAGCGGCTGCGCTAGAAGAAATTAAAGCTCTGCTGGCAACCAATCTCATACTCACAGCACCAGGCGCCGGTGAGCCCATGTTGTTATACATATCGGCCACCAATCTAGTGGTCAGCGCGGTGCTCATCGTCGAACGAGATGAGGAAGGACACAAACTCCGGACTCAGAAACCAGTCTAGTACGTGTCAGAAGTGCTAACACAGTGCAAGCCCAGGTATCCGCACTACCAAAAGATAGCCTACATAGTGTTTATGGCATCAAGGAAACTCAGACACTACTTCCAAGAGTGTGCGGTAACAGTGGCTTCCGAAGTCCCCCTAAACGATATAATCAACAACAGGGATGCCACCGGCCACATAGCCAAGTGGGCCATTAAGCTCCTTCCCTTTGAAATAACCTATAAGCCACGCCGTGCCATAAAATCTCAAGTTTTGGCAGATTTCCTAGATGAATGGACACAGGTCGAGCTTCCCAAGGAATACAGTGCATACTCCCATTAGACAATGTACTTCGATGGATCCAAAACCTTGGCCAGACTCGGGGCTGGAGTTATCCTCACATCCCCCACAGGCGAGAACGTGTGATACGTGTTGCAAATCATGTATGCCGACTCCAACAATGCAGCCGAATATGAAGCTCTCCTTCATGGTCTTCGGATGGCAGTATCAATGGGCATACGACGGCTGGAGGTACGGGGAGAATCCAACTTGGCCATCTCGCAAATTAATGGCAAATTCGACGCCAAAAACCCAAAGATGATGACATACAGAAATGTCTTCCTAAAAATATCTGCTCGGTTTGAAGGGTTCGGATTCCACCAAGTTGCTCGCGACAAAAACCAAGCCGCCGATGTATTGGCTCGTATGGGAGCCAAATGCGACCCTATCCTGAGAAACACCTTTGTGGAGTGGCTCTTCAAGCCATCCGTGGTGTGGCATGACGAGGACAAGGGCGCGAGTCTAAATATGGCGGACGAGATTGTTCCCCCTATAAACGAACCCGACGATCAAATCATCGGCGGCTCCGTCATGGACGAAACGCCTTCGGCTCATGAGGTAATGGCAATAATTGTGCCATGGACAGAGCCCTTCCTCACTTACCTTCTCCGTAAGAAACTCCTCGAAGACCATACGGAGGCACGTCGCATAGTTCGGCGATCCAAAGCCTACAAAGTACACGAGGGTGAGTTATACAAGAAAAACACCACCGAAATATTACAGCGGTGCATATCCGAGGAAGAAGGACGGGAGCTCCTAGCCGAAGTTCATGCAGGCATGGGAGGCAACCACGCCATGACAAGAGCCTTAGTTAGCAAGGCCCTCCGAGCCTGTTTCTATTGGCCTACAGCTCGGACGGATGCCGAGTCACTTGTCAAACATTGTGTAGGGTGTCAACTCTTCGCAAATCAAAGTCACATGCCCCCAACAGCTCTTCAGACTATTCCGATCACTTGGCCTTTCGCGATCTGGGGGTTGAAAATGGTCGGACCTGTTAAAGGGGGGGCAAGAACAACAAATACCTACTGGTCATGATCGACAAGTTCACTAAATGGATAGAGGCAAAGCCCATAAAATCGGCCAAGTCCGGGCCAATGACCGACTTTATCTCCGGTGTGGTATACCGTTACAGTGTCCCGCACAGTATAATAACGGATAATGGGTCCAATTTCATGGCCCAAGAGGTCAAGGATTGGTGCTCAAAAATAGGCATGAAGCTAGATTATGCATCAGTCTATCATCCGTAGACCAATGGAAAAGTCGAACGAGCAAACAATCTCATTATGAGCAGCATTAAGCCACGTTTGGTCTGATCTCTTCATGATTCCGATCGCCATTGGCTGGAGGAGCTCGACTCCGTTTTATGGGGCTTGCGCACCACCCCGAATAGATCGACAGGTTACACACCGTTCTTCATGGTCTATGGGGCTGAGGCAGTCCTCCCCTACGACATTATTCATGACGCACCAAGAGTGCGCATGTACGAGGAAAAGGAGGCCGAGTTGGATCGGTAGGACGACCTAGACGCCTTAGAGGGAGAGGGCGACATAGCTCGGGCACGCTCTATGTTTTACCAGTAGCAAGCATGCCGCTACCAGAGTAGGAAGGTCAGGGCAAAAGCATACAACGTAGGCGAACTCATCCTACGTCTCCCAGAGAAGCAGAAGCATAAAATCAACCCCAAATGGGTGGGCCCCTTCATCATCGACGAAGTACTCGCAGGGGGAGCCTATCGTCTTCGGAGCCCGTCAGACAAATGCCTTGAACCAAACCCATGGAACGCAGATCGTCTTTGGCGCTTCTACGGATAAACCGGTGTTGTCCAATTCTCCAATATTTTTTTTCTCGTCTTTCCTTTTTCCTTTTTCTTCCCTTCCCACTTTGCTGTTTGATAGGATTGATTTCTTTTTCTATGTTCGGTCAAACCGATCTTGTACTAAGGCTATTGGCATACACTATAAAGTGTTAAATCCGAACACCGCATCTAGGGGCTTCTTCTTGAAGCCAACGTCTTTATATTACAAGTATTTACTCATACTTATCGTGTACACACGTTTCCTTTGTCATGTTCAAGCCATCATATGCATCAATTCGAACTAAGAATTTACCAAGCTGGGTTGCCTCGCTCATGTGTTTACCCTCTACGTTCCCGATTGTTCGGCTAGAGGGTAAAGGGAGCACCACTGCGATTGTTACGACCGGGTCATCCGCATACGTACCTCAGACGGGTGAAGCTAAAAGCTAGCTATCTTATGTAGACAATTGGTCGACTGATACGTCTTCAAGGTATCTATAATTTATGAAGTATTCATGTCATGTTTACAATAATTCTATATGATTTTGGTATGATTTTATTAGAACTAACCCAGACTCACGTTGTTTTCAACAAAACTACCATGGTGTCGGATTATGTGTAGAAATAAAATTTCTCAGAATGGGCTGAAAATTTAGTATGATTTTTTGTGGACCAAAAGATACCCTCGAAGCATTGGATCTAGTCTAGAAGAGCCACAAGGAGGCCACAAGCCTGCCAGGCGTGGCCAGGGGGTGGCCGCGCCTAGCAGGCTTGTGACTCCCTCGTGCCCCCCCCCCTTGACGTGTGATCGACACCTAAAATTCCTATAAATCTAGAAAGCACCAACAAGAAACCTAGATCGGGAGTTCCGCCGCCACACACCTCCAGAGCCACGAAAAACCAATCGTGGCCCTCTCCGGCACCCTGCCGGAGGGGGTCACCATCACCCGAGGTCATATTCATCGTCCCGGAGGGGCCATCAACACCATGGAGGCCAAGGACCAGAGGGAGAACCTCTCCGCACAGAGGGGAGATGCCATGGAGGAGGAAGCACAAGGGGGAGACCATCTCACCCTCTCTCCCAGTGGTGCCGAAGTGCCACCGGGGGAACCATTGTCAGGGTGATCGTCTTCATTAACATCACCTTCTTCATCACCATTCTCATCTCCTTTTTGCGGTCCACTCTCCCGCACCCTGTTGTAATCCCCTACTTTAACATGGTGCTTTATGCCACATATTATGATCCAATGATGTGTTGCCATCCTATGATGTTTTGAGTAGATTTCTTTTGTCCATTGGGTTGATTGATGATCTAGATCGGTTTGAGTTGTATGTTTATTTTGGTACTGTCCTATGGTGCCTTCCATTCCGCTCACACGTGTGAAGGATTCCCGTTGGAGGGTGTTGCAATACATTCATGATTCGCTTATAGTGGGTTGCTTAAGTGACAGAAGCATAAACCCGAGTAAAGGGGTTGTTGCGTATGAGATAAAGGGGACTTGATGCTTTAATGCTATGGTTGGGTTTTACCTTAATGATCTTTAGTAGTTGCGGATGCTTGCTAGGGTTCCAATCATAAGTTCATATGATCCAAGTAGAGAAAGTATGTTAGCTTATGCCTCTCCCTCAAATAAAACTGCAATAATGATTTCCGATCTTGTTAACAATTGCCTAGGATAATTCCGCACACCGACCCATCATTATTCCACGCTCACTATTTGTAATATATTGTAATATTATGTTAACAGCACTTATTTTTATATTTTAGTTCTCTGATATCATGCAAAGCTATCCTCTTCATACCCACAACGTAGTTTTATTTCTCGTTTCTAGATGGAAGCAAATGTTCGATGTACGTAGAGTCATATCGGTGGCAGATAGGACTTGAGAGAATATTGATCTTACCTTTAGCTCCTTGTAGGTTCGACACTCCATACTTATCACTTCCACCCATGGAAATTGCTATGATGATTCCTTGCACTTGGGGATTATCAAGCTCTTTTCTGGCGCCATTGTCGGGGAGCAATAGCGTGGGGTTGATATTCTCACGTATGCTTGTTTGCTTTCGTCACTAAATAGATTTTGTTTTCCCTTTTTACTTTCTATAGTTGTGGGTGAAACAAACAAAATAATTAAAACAATGAAAAATACAAAAAGAGTTAGTTGCCTCTTATGCCTAAGAAGTTTTTCAAAAAGAGAAGTGATTGGAAGGTTGTGCATTGGAGAAGTGAGGGTCGACCTTGAACACTTGTGTTCATGCTCATGGAAACAATGTAGAATTTTTCATGAAGCTTATGAAAAATAATTATATCCTTGTATATATCCATTTTATTATAAAATAATATTCCAATTTTTGCTTTTAGGATGATTAGATTCCTTGTTTGGTGTGTGCAGTGCAAAAACAGAAACTTTGGCTGTAGTGCGTGAATTTTATTTTTTACTGGAACGTAAAAAGTTCCTGAAATTTTAACACAGTACTTCTATGCAAAAAATTAATTGTTCCTAAATTTTCAGAATTTTTTGAGTTACAGAAGTAGACGAAGTTTGCAGATTACTACAGACTGCCCTGTTTTTGACAGATTCTGTTTTTTATGCATTGTTCTCTTATTTTGATGAATCTATGGCTTGTATCGGGGGGGGGGGGTATGAACCATGGTGAAGTTGTACTGCACTAGGTATAATGATAATATGAATTTTTAATGAGTTCACAACAGTACTTAAAGTAGTAATTTGCTTTATTATACTAACGGATCTCACGAGGGTTTTGTTAAGTTTTGTGTGAATGAAGTGTTCGAAGATCGAGAAGGTATCGATATAAGAAGAATACGGAGAGACAAGAGTTAAATCTTGGGTATGCCCAAGGCACCTAAAGTAAATATATCAAGGAGACTCAAGCATCCAAGCTTGGGGATGTCCCGGAAGGCATCCCATCTTTATTCTTCAACAATTATTGGTATACCTCGATTTTTGTTTTGTTCACATAATATGTGTCTTTAGTGTTTGTCTTTTCCTTTATGCTCCCTTCCAGTATAAGTTAGTCCTTCATTGATTTGTAGAAAGCTTCGTGCACTTCACTTAAATCTTTTGAGTATGGATTTATTGAATTCTCTTTGTGCTTCACTTAAATCTTTTGAGTATGGCTTTATAGAATGCTTCACGCGTTTCACTTAAATCTTTCGAGTATGGCTTCATAGAATGCTTCGTGTGCTTCACTTATATATTTTGAGATTGGATATTGGTTAATATATATATTAATTGTAGAATTATCTATGAATTTCACTTATATATTTTAGACTATGAATATAATGATCATCGGAATTTGGCTTGGAAGAGTATCATTGAAGTATCATGCCTTGCTAAAAAGGCATTAAAGAAAAGCGCTTATTGGAAGACAACCCAACACTTTTACTTTCTGTTTTGATGTGTTCACATGATTAAGCTACTGTAGTAATAATGTTTTGTGCCTTTTATGTCAATAAAGTTCCAAGTAAAGCCTTTGGGATAGTGTGGATATTTTCTTGTTTGATTTTGTGCAAAAACAGAAAGTTTTGCGTCCAGTATATGAATTATATGATTTTACTGGAGAGTCAAAAAATTCTGAATTTTTTACACAACATTTGTATGAAAATTTTGTAATTTTTTCTAATGTTTAAATTTTTTTAGAGTTAGTTAAGTTTGGTGATCATTCAGATCTTTACAGACTATTCTATTTTTGACAGATTCTATTTTGCATGCATAGTTTGCTTGTTTCAAGTGTTCCTATAGCTTATATTGAGTAATATAAATTATGGTAATGATAGAATACAATAGGTATCATGTGATAACAATTATGAATCTTTTCTTGACATTACCTAAGTGAATGATTTATCTTTATTACACTAACCCTTCTCACAAAGTTTCGTTAAGTTTTGTGTGATTGAAGTTTTCAAGTTTTGGGTGAGATACCGAGATTAGGGGAATAAGGAGTGACAAGAACCCAAAATTGGGTATTCCCAAGGCACCCCAAGGTAATATTAAAGTAATACTCAAGCGTCTAAGCTTGGGGATGCCCCGGAAGGCATCCCCTCTTTCGTCTCCAACACTATCGGTATATCTTACTTGAAGCTATATTTTTATTCGTCACATAATATGAGTTTTTCTTGGAGCATCATTTTATTTTGTTGTTATCTGTTAGGTGGTATTTATAATCTTGTTTTTCAATAAAAAGTTCCAAGAATTGCCTTTAGGATGCTTGAATTGCATGTTTGACGTGTCCTGTGTAAAAGCATAAACTTCTGTTGTAGTGTTTGAATTTTCATATTTTACTGAATGTGGAAAGTTTCTGAATTTCTTACATAGTGTTTTCATATAAATTCCTTGGCATGTCCTAAATTTTCAGAATTTTTTAAGTTACATAGGTACACTGTTATAATAAATTGCTACAAACTGTTCTGTTTGGATAGATTGTTGTCATAGTTTTGTTATCTACTTATCCTATAGTTTCCATAGCCTATATTGGTAGATATAAATTGTTGAAATGATAGTATACAATACCTAATGTTTGAAAATTATTGTTCAACTTGTCTTTGCAGGACATGAAGTGCTGATTTGTTCTTATGTGTACTAACCTATCTCACGAGTTCTTTTGAGTTTTGTGTGGATGAAGTTTTTGAGAATAGGTGAAACCGGGATATAAGAGGATTGAACAAGATACGAAAGCTCAAGCTTGGGGATGACAAAGGCACCCCAAGAAAATATTTCAAGAACTCTCAAGTATCTAAGCTTGGGGATGCTACGCATCCCACCTCTCTTCATCAACAATTATCAATTAGCCTATGTTGAGCCTAAATTTTTATTCGTTCACATGATGCATGCTATTCTTGGAGTGTCATTTTAATTTTGTTTTCTGTTTCAATAAAATCATTGGATCTGAAATTTTTAATAATAGAGAGTCCTCACATGGCTATTTAAGTAATTGACTACGCATTGATCTTCACTTATTTCTTTTTGGAGTAGTTTGTCATTCACTCTTGTGCTTCACTTATATCCTATGAGTAAATGGTTGAATGAATTGAATATCATAAATCTAAAATTCAAAATGATTCATATACTTATCCCATGGGGAGTAATGACTTCACACATAATAACTATAGGTGGTGAAATTTATTGAAAGTTAGCAAACACCGCGTTGGTCACTTGAACAATCCATGAAAGAATATTGAAGGAAGAGAGATTTCACATATAAATATACTATCTTGGACATATTCTATGATTGTGAATACCATTAATTATTTTCAAACTTGAGAAAATTATTTGAAGTTGGACAAGTAAGACAACGTAATGATTTATGCTTGGGTATATTTATATAGAAGTTATATTGTTTTGGATCCTCCAACATGTGGTTCTTGCTTCCACCTCATACTATCCAAAACTTCCGCACCAAGTAGAAATACTACTTGTGCATCCAAACACCCTCAAACCAGTTTTGCCATGAGAGTCCACTATACCTACCTATGGATTGAATAAGACCCTTCAAGTAATTTGTCATCGGTGCAAAAAGCAATAAAAATTGCTCCTAAATATGTAAGATCTTTTATTGTAAGGGAAAATAAGCTTTGCACGAATTTGTGATGACAAAGAAATAAAAGCGACAGACTGCATAATAAAGGTTGCTATCACAAATGGCAATACAACATGACGTTCCTTTGCATTAAGAGTTTGCACATCCAAAAACAAAAAGCGCATGGCAACCTCTGATTCCCTCTACGAAGGGCCTATCTTTTATTTTCTAGTACTTACCTTTATACAAGAGTCATGGTGATCTTCACCACTTCCTATATTTTGCCTTCTTCTCTTGGCAAGCATCATGTGGTGGGGAAAGCTCCAAGCATATATGGCCATCCAAATATATTTGATCATGAATTATTATTGTTGACAAATATCTATATGATAAATAAGCTGGGAGGCGGAACTCTAAGCCCATATCTTTCTTTGTGTTCGGTGGATGCCATTTGATCTAAAAATATGCTTTGAGAGTTAGCAATCATGGAAGACTATATGATAGTTGAGTATGTGGAATTTGCTAAATCAAAGCTCTTACATAGACCCTTCCTGAAAATAAGATGAATTGCAATTGTTTGGTGGCTGAAAGAATAGTTTGTTAGTTTTCAAGAAATTTTATGGTCTACACCTTAACATGTGAATAGCTTGTTACTTCATCATGAGAAGTTTTATGAGATGAGCCACTGTTTATGATATATAGTGATGCTAGAAAAAGTGTTTGGTATTATCATTGATCAAACTTGTGCACTTGCTAGCATTCACACTTCATAAATTATTTCTTTTATCATTTACCTACTCGAGGACGAGCAGGAATTAAGCTTGGAGATGCTGACACGTATCCAACGTATCTATAATTTATGAAATATTCATGCCATGTTTACAATAATTCTTTATGATTTTGATATGATTTTATTAGAACTAACCCGGATTGACGTTGTTTTCAGCAGAACTACCATGGTGTCGTTTTTTGTGCAGAAATAAAAGATCTCAGAATGGGCTGAAAATTTAGTATGATTTTTTGTGGACCAACAGAGACCCCCGAAGCATTGGAGTTGGGCCAGAAGAGCCACAAGGAGGTGACAAGCCTGCCAGGCGTGGACAGGGGGGTGTATGATGTTTTGAGTAGATGACTTTTGTCCTTTGGGTTGATTGATGATCTAGATCGATTTGAGTTGTATGTTTATTTTGGTACTGTCCTATGGTGTCTTCCGTGCCGCACACCCATGAAGGATTCCCGCTATAGGGTGTTGCAATACACTCATGATTCGTTTATAGTGGGTTGCTTGAGTGACAGAAGCATAAACCCAAGTAAGGGGGTTGTTGCGTATGGGATAAAGGGGACTTGATGCTTTAATGCTATGGTTGGGTTTTACCTTAATGATCTTTAGTAGTTGCGGATGCTTGCTAGAGTTCCAATCATAAGTGCATGTGATCCAAGTAGAGAAAGTATGTTAGCTTATGCCTCTCCCTCAATTAAAAATGCAATAATGATTTCCGATCTTGTTAACAATTGCCTAGGATAATTCCGCACACCGACCCATCATTGTTCCACACTCGGTATTTGTAATATAATGTAATATTATGTTAACAACACCTATTTTTATATTTTAGTTCTCCAATGTCATGAAAAGCTATCCTCTTCATACCCACAACATAGTTTTATTTCTCATTTCTAGATGGAAGCAAATATTTGGTGTACGTAGAGTCGTATCGGTGACAGATAGGACTTGAGAGAATATTGGTCTTACCTTTAGCTCCATGTGGGTTCAACACTCCATACTTATCACTTCCACCTTTGGAAATTGCTACGACGATTCCTTGCACTTGGGGATTATCATTGGCCGCGATGGAAGCACTTAATACGGCTGTGGCCGTTATCACCGTTGTTTGGGTTCGTTTTTCCTAAAAACACCCTTAGACGCATCCTAGAAGTATGCAGACCTTTACCCACGATCTTCGTAGGGGCCCAAAGAAAGGTATCGATAGAGGTACTATTTTCCTCGGAAGATGTTTCTTATGCTAAGCAATAATATAACATATCTCTCCGTGTGCTTTTTGTCTGTTCATACCATATGGCCGGATTGCCTGGTCCCCCAAACACAATTCACTCTTTTGGAATAACAAATTGCGAGGGACACTCCTGCGCTCTTCGCACGGGAGGGAGAAGCCGATGGCTGGTTAAGACAAAGTTTACAACACAGATTGTTCGTACGAAAGTATATAAAATCATACATTCGGCTATCGATCTAAGTTATCGATTATGGTGTCTAGGGAGCAGTCTTCCTGTGAAAGGAGGGTGGAAGGCATCACTCGGTCATACACCAAGTGCAGGGGCACTTCTTGACCATCCGATCCCATGGGACCAACCCAAGCCATCCGCTCAGGGTCAAGTCCGGTGTAGCGGGTCTTGATCATTGCCCACGCCTCCTGTGCTCCCTCTCGGCAAGCTGATGTCTTCCACAGCCCGAACCTGCTTCGAGCTCCCTTGAATCTATCGGTCAGTTTGGACATCCCTTCCGGTGGCTGTTCGGCAGGCCATAGCGCTTTTACCATGCCTTTCATTGCTCCCCGAGCACGCTCATGGAGGGCGGACTACTCCTTTAGCAAGTTCCCCCGGTAGGATCCAAACTCTTCTTCAGGTTGCTTGGACAGAAGTCCTATACATGAGGGAAAGAAATTCTTATCACACTTTCTTTATACAAAGTACTTACTAATGTTATACTTACCGAACATGCTCCTCTGAAGTTTCTAATTTTCTTATCGGGCCTGGGCCAATTGAGCCTTTAAACTCTCAATTTCTTCAGCCTGTTTTTTCTTCTCCACTTGGAGACGGTTCATAACACCACACCCAGCCTCGTGTTGGGACTCGGCGTATCGCTGAGCTTCTCGGGATTCATCCAGCTCTCTTTTCATATGCCCTATGGATTCGGCTGCTAAATAGAATCCTTGCGTCAGCATGGACATTTACTAGAAATTAACAGCACCGGTATACTCACCATGGGCCTCCCAGGTGAAGCTCTTTACTTGCTCTAGCTCCGCCTTCACAGCTTGAACCTGTGATTGGCTCTCCTTTAGCTCCTTGGCCAGTTGCACATTTTTTTGCTTCGAAGCCTGCATTAGCAGTGCAACAATGTTAAAGACCCTTAATTCGGTTGTTCCGAACCAACTTAAGGCTCGGGGGCTACTGGGTTTACATGAGTGTTCGGACTCTATAAAAACTGATCACTTACCTGCATGCTGGACGATATCAATTTCATAGCTTCGCCGAACCCGGCTCGGGAAGCACCAATGTGCGCATCCGTCGAGTGAAGGGCTCTGAACTCTTGTTGACAATATTGGGCGCCGCATAGCCTCCCATCGTCGCCGATGATTCATGGCACTTCCCACTTCCGATTTGGTAACGGATACACCATCACCAGAATCGGCAGGTAGAGGATTGGCCATGGGGGCTCCTATAGCAGGATCGGCATGAGCTGCAGCTCTGGAGTTTTGGGGTTCATCGGACACCCTAACAAACTCTTCGGCGGGAGAAGACTGGGCATTTTACCTAAGTATTTCAATGAAATAAAATGTCGTAAGGCTCTATTGATTATGATAATCAGCGGATAACCGAACAATGTACCTTTGGGTTGAGTGGTCAGGCTGATTCGTCCTCACGGCCGGATCTTTGGTAGGATCCCTGTTGGCTTCCGATTCGGCCATAGTCTCGGCTTCCGGCGCATGGCACGCAGATCGATGGCGCTTGGGAGTTGGAGCCGGCGCTTTCGGAGCGCTGTTGGTAGCTTGCCTCTTGCGGGACGAGCTCTTCTTCTTCTTGTCCGTGGCAGGGGGTGGAGAACGACCCAGGGTAATCGACTATGATAGCCACCGGGGATTGGTCGAGGCTAACCTGATAATAGACTCCGTCTTCAAAATCAATTAGAAGATCTAGGTCCTCATGGAAACCCAGATCATCATCGTGTGCGTAGATTTTGGGCTGAGGAGCCGGATAGTTGACTGTATTGATGAAGCTCCTCCATTCTTATTCATGCAAGACTTCGGTCAAATGAAGTACGGAATGGAAACTCAGAACTATGTTCGTAGAGGGAAAAAGGCTTACCCATTCGATAGGATTGTGGGTTGAGTATACTTCCTTGGTCGCCCGCCGGATAAAGTCCTCTTGCTCCCCTTTATACAGGTCAGCAAGCACGGCGGCCAACGCCTCCTGGTTGGCGGGCCCTAGTCTTCGGGAACGGGTGGTGTCACTTGTCCCATTATAGCGCCACAAAGGGTGCACCTTCTGTTGGAGCGGTTGCACGCACCGGGAGATGGCAGCGGCCATGACATCGATAATGGTCAGTTGATGGTGGACAAGTATCCGCACCTGAGCTGCCAGGCGTTGCACTTTGACGCTCTCCTCCTGGGATGGACTCCTCGGCCGCCAGTTGTATCTTTTCTTCAAGGGGGCGTCAGAGTGTTCACGTAGACCTGTCTGAGCTGGCTCGAACATGGGGACGTCTTCAATATAAAACCATTCTGAAGTCCACTCTTCGGATTCCTTCGGAGTACCCACCGGATACCCCGTCCCCGCTATACGGCACACTTCGGCTCCGCCGACCTCCAAAATTGTCTTGTCCCGAGTTCGGGGAACAAGACAGAAATATTTTCTCCACAATTCAAAATGTGCCTCACAGCCTAAGAACATCTCGCAAAGGGCATCGAAGCCTGAGATGTGCAAATAGACCCCGTGGTAAGGTGGTGAAGCTGAATCCCATAGAATTTTAGCAACCCCCTTAGAAATGGGTGGATGGGAAACCCGAGGCCCCGCAGGAGAAAGGGGATGAAGCATACACGTTCCCCCCGTGAGGATTGGGGAAACGCTCAGTGAAAGCTTCATTTTTGCAGGAAATCAAGCCTGTGCGGGTCACCGCCAGATCTGAAGGAGGGAGATACCCTTGGATCTCTAGTCACGGAGCCGCAGGAGTGCTACGGGGCTGCTAGTCTAGTCCCCCGGACGTGAACCATAGGGGCGCACGGAGGAGCTGGGGCGTTAGCCATGTCTTTCATGGGTTTTCTGCTTGGAGCTCTTTCCGATGGGGAGGAAGAACGACGCTCAGCAGAATATATGACCCACGCTCCTTTAGGCTCTTTAAATTCCGTGGGTGGCATAGCGACCGAGATCAATGCAGTTAATTATGTCTCTCCTAGAAGTTGGTTATCAACTTCTCATTTTGTTCTAGGATTCTTATTTTTTGTGGGCCATTTATGGCATGTAGGAAGAGCCCGAGCTGGTGCAGCAGGTTTTGAAAAGGGAATCAATCGTGATTTGGAACCTATTCTTTACATGAACCCTCTTAACTAAGATTTTCTTATTTATACATGTTCTACTTTTTCTGTTCTGGCTCGGTTATTCTATCTAGCCGAGCCATTCATTCCTTTTTATGAAAGAAAGATAAGGGACGGAATAAAAGAAATGCAAGAAACAAACGTATTCAATAAGCAAAAGGAGAGAGAGGGATTTGAACCCTCGATAGTTCCTAGAACTATACCGGTTTTCAAGACCGGAGCTATCAACCACTCAGCCATCTCTCCACCGCCTAATCCTTGTTTTAACCACGATTTTGTTTGATTAAATGAGTGATGCCTCCATTGTGAAGGGGTAAGATTGTAAAAATCACTGACCACTCGCCTCCCCACGACAAGCGGAAATCGAGAAACACGGGCGGTTATTATAATAGACCTGCACTCCCAATGCTTGGGATCTTACCGAAGACTGGTCAGTTGCCGAACAAGGAGTGAGGGACTCGCCTTGCAAGACAAAGATGACGACACGAGGAGATTTACCAGATATGCATCGGCGTTGAAGGCTGTTGGGGAACGTCGCATGAGAAACAAAATTTTCCTACGCACACGCAAACCTATCCATGGTGATGAGCATCTACGAGAGGGAGAGTGGATCTACGTACCCTTTTAGATCGCTAAGCGGGAAGCGTTAAGAAACGCGGTTGGTGTAGTCGAACATCTTCGCGATCCAAATCGCCGAGCGTCCCGTGATCTCATCACGATCCGTCCCGCGATCCAATCACAATCCGTCCCGTGAACTCATCACGATCCGTCCCGCGATCTCATCACGATCCGTCTCACGATCTTGATCACGGTCTGTCCCGCGAACTCATCACGATCCGTTCCGCGATCTCATAACGAACTGTCTCGCGATCTCGATCACGGTCCTTCCGATCTAGCGCCGAACGGACGACACTTCCGCGTTCAGCACACGTGCAGCTTGATGACGATCTCCACCGTCTCGATCCAGCGAGAGGAGGTGGAGAGGAGAGAGAGTTCACTGGCAGCATGACGGCGCTCCGGTGATGGTGGTGGAGCAATTCCGGCAGGGCTTCGCCTAAGCGCTGCAAAAAACCGATCTAGAGGAGAAACTATGCACCGGTGTAACGGGTAGCACGTGGCCGGAAATTCTGTCCAAAAACCACCCAATCCACTAGTATATATAGGAGGAGAGGAGAGGAGAGGCAGCCAAGGCCTTTGGGTCGGCCGAAATAGGAGGTGGGAAGCAATCCTACTTCACCTCCAATCCTAGTTGGAGTAGGATTGCCTCCTATTGGCTGATTTTCCACTTTTTGCTTTAGGACTTTCTCTCCTGCGCCATGGGCCTTTGTGGATGTTTTCCCAGCCCACTAAGGGATGGTTATTATTATCCCACAGACCATGGACCTCTTGGGGTCGAAATATCCCTCCCGGAGGCCTCCCGGTACACTACCGGCACTCCCGGTACACTACCGATGAGCCCGAAACTTTTCCAGAAACCAAACTGGGACTTCCTATATATGAATATTTACCTCCGGACCATTTCGGAGATCCTCGTGACGTCCGGGATCTCATCCGGGACTCCGAACAAACTTCGGTCACTACCATACATAACTCTACACTATCGAAACGTCACCGAACCTTAAGTGTGCAGACCCTGCGGGTTCGAGAACTATGTAGACATGACCGAGACACCTCTACTGTCAATAACCAATGGCGGGACCTGGACGGACTCATGGCAAGGCACACATAGGTGCATTACATAGCATGGCATAATATAGAGCCTATGGCTAAGGCATAGGGGACGACGTTCGTCCTTTCTCTTTATTCTGCCGTTGTCGAGCTTTGAGTCTCACTCAACTTTCACACCTTACAAATCAGGTGAGAACTCTTTCTCTGACTGATCCATTTTGAACTCTTTCAAAATCTTGTCAAGGTATGCACTCATTGAAAGTCTCATCGAGCATCTTGACCTATCTCCATAGATTTTGATGCTCAACAATTAGGTAGCTTCATCCAGGTCTTCCTTTGAAAATCACTTTCCAAATGACCGTTTTATGCTTTCCAGAAACTCTACATTATTTCTGATCAACAATATGTCATCCACATATACTTATCAGAAATTCTATAGTGCTCCCACTCACTTTATTGCAAATACAAGTTTCTCGTAAACTTTGTATAAACATCAAAACTTTGATCACCTCATCAAAGCGTATATTCCAACTCCGAGATGCTTGCTTCAGTCCATGGAAGGATCACCGAAGCTTGCACACCTTTTTAGCATCCTTAGGCCTGACAAAACCTTCTAGTTGTATCACATACAACCTTTCCTCAAGTAAACCGTTAAGGAAACGATGTTTTGACATCCATCTGCCAGATTTCATAATTGAAAACACAGCAACTGCTAACATAATTCCAACAGACTTTAGCACCACTACGAGTGAGAAAGTCTCATCGTAGTCAACTCCTTGAACTTGTCACAAACATCTTTGCAACAAGTCGAGCTTTACAAATAGTGACATTCACCATCAGTGTCTGTCTTCATTTTAAAGATCCATTTGTACTCAACGACCTGCCGTCCAACGAGCAAGTCTACCAAAGAAATTGAAGACCATGAAGAATTTCCAAGACATTATGCCCTAGAAGACCAAACCCCTGTTGTATACTTACGTTAGATACGATGATTTGTGAGCTGTCATTTGTGTGTAATTTTCGACAGCCACAACAAAAAAAATCTATTTTCAAAACCATTGTTTGTATTGTGTGTATCCCCTCCTTTCTCTCCCTTACCCATCTCATCCCCAAAACCTTGAACCCAATAGATGATGAATGAAGCTAGACTCGTGTATTCTGGATCAATGACTCGGTTAGAGACAGAAGAATGGATTCAGAACATGGAGGATCACCTAAGGAGTAACCTTGTTGCAAGGAACGAGATGGTCCAATATGCTCTTCGGTACTTTGCAGAAGGTGCTGCGAATTGGTGGAAGATACATAGGCAGGAATCAATCACTTGGGAAGAATTCAAGATGACTTTGCAAGGATCCCATGTTGTTACCAACACCCAAAAGCCCCATCGCAAAGTTATGAAGGAGATTTGTGCCTGCAAGATATGTGGAGAGATAGGACACACCCAGGCAGAACACAAGTATGGATGCCCTTACTGTGAAGAGAATCACCCTGCTGAGGACTGCCCAACTGGGCAAGTGACATGTTTCTTGTGTGAAAGAACCAACCACTACCCGGCTCAATGCCAAATATACCCCAAGGTACAGGAAGTCATCAAGCAACAGAAGGAAGCCATGAAGGAAGCCTTCAGAGGAGAATTTGGAGAATTTGTGATGAAGAAAGATATTGAAGACCCTGATGGAGAAGGATTAACCAGATTTTACTCAAATGTCTGCTATACATGTGGAGAAGAAGGACATTTCTCACAGGACTGTACGAAGGAAAGAAAAGAGTATCTGGGAAACTTCCCGATAGAAGAAGTGGAGTTTGATCCACAGGAAATTGAAGCTTTGATCGGAACAAAGAACCTTAGGAAGAGACGAGCCCCTGAACAGAACGACCCGAGTCATATTAGATGTTACAAGTGTAAGGATATGGGCCACTATGCCGATAAGTGCCCAAGAAAGGAATCAAGAACCCAAGGAGCAAAAACCAACATCAAGAAGCCCCGAGATATATTAGAAATCATTTGTTTTCAGTGCAAGAAGACAGGACACTACTCCTATACCTGTCCAGAGAAGAATGGCTAAACATGAGTAGTCTGAGTTTTGGATTTTTGGATGTAATAAATGTAATAGGTAGCACTCTTACCATTTTGAAGTTATGTAATGGAAGTCTCAGAGTTTGTAATAAATTCATGAGTCAATGGAAATTTATGGTGTCATGATTTACCTTATGTTGTATTATATGAGTTGCCACTCTATGAACAAAGATCTCTTACCATTTTCGAGGATATGAGAAAATATGGTCTATGCAGGCATGCGTGCATTTCATTTTAAGTGTGGTAGCAACCACAGGGACAAAAGAATGAAGAGAATACCATTCATGTTAAAGAGTTTGGATAAGTGAATACAGGTGAAGAGAATGTGGAACCACCTCAAACTATGTGGATGATAACCTTTGTGACAACGTGTCTTTGAAGTTGGAATATTGAGAAAAGGAATGATTGTGGTGAAACCATACCCAAGGTTAAACAGACCAATGGAAAGGAAAATGGATTCCACTGAGTGGAATCTAAACAAGAATAAGCTTGTGATTTGTACATCAAGGGTATGATGTATTGAACTGAAGGAAATGCTGGTATATGGAACGATAGTAATCCCAGGAGAGAGTTAAAGCGATCCAAGTACTCAAGTGAACCCACAAGACACTGACCTTAGGATTGATAAGGATCAAGCTCCACCTTTGTGAAGGAAGCAACTTGGAAGAAGCTACGACTGATCAGCAAACGTTTTCTTAGGAGCATACGATAACCTGAGAGTTGTGAAGAAACGATAGATGTTTTTGCTTAGCTTGCAGAATCAATGGATTTATCCGAACTTTGTTCGTTGACAAGAGAAATTTCTGCAACGCTTGTGAGGAAGACCAAGTGTTAGAATACGAGATTCACTAAACCTTATACGAGGTAATGATTTCAGTGCGACATGGTTTGGCCACCATGACGACTTACTCTAATCATTCTCTTGCTATTCGAAATGGTAAATCTGAGTGACTTACCCATAGTAAAGAGACGACGTTCTTTGAAGCTTTTGTTTAAGCCTTAGAATGGTATGATGAAAAACCCTTCTACATGACAGTTGCTATCACACGTAGGAATTCTACGGTGAGGAATGAAGCCAAGACCCTTTTTACTGCAGGAATACCCACTAATGGTAGACCAACATGAGATCATCGATAGGTTATTTAGAATGATCATGAGACCTGTCAGTTAAGAAGACCCAGTATCGGAGGAAATACATTTTGATGTGAGAACACAAGATTTTGATATAACGTAAGAGCATCACCGAAGAAGCTATCGTGAAGAAGGTGAACAAACAGATGTACCTAGAGGACAACCAAGATTTTGGGGACCAGTAACTCTCATTTTAAGTGTGGTAGACCAACATTTCCAGGTCAATGGAGTCTTGTTGGAAGACCCCACACCTTCTTGGTCATTGGATTTGCTAGAAGACCCCCAAACCCTAACCTTTTCTTTCTAGCCCTCCGAATCTCGAGGACGAGATTCATTTTAAGTGTGGTAGGTTTGTAACATCCCAAACTTTGGAATGTTATAATAAATATTAGAATGATTGTTTGCTTGCTTGAAGTGATTGAAAGTGAGTGAAATTTGAAACTTTTTGAAACTTTTGAAAGTTTAATGAGAGGGAATGAAATGACTTTCCCAAAACCTTCAATCTGCATTTTGATCACCAGGAATTCAAATTATTTTCATCACAAAACCCTAGAGTGAAGATGACATGACTTCTTCCATTTAAAGAAATGAAAAGGGATTGAAAATGATTTGAAATTTCCATTTTGAAAATATTTCAAATTCAGAAAACTTTATGCAACTCAATGATTTTCATGAGAGAAGATAATATGACTTCTTCATATTATATGAAATATGAGTTGGAAGTTTAAAATAAAGTTTTGAAAAGTGAATGTGAAAATCTCTGGATTTTCTTTTGGAATCATTTAATATTTGGTTCCTATTCAAATTTTCAAAATATTCAAACCCCTGACAAAAATTTGAGAGGAGTAATATGACACTCCAAACCAGGGGAAATTTTGTGAAGTATTTGAACCATAAAACCCAAAGGGTCATTTGGAAAATATTTGCAAAAAGATTTAAAACTAAATAGGCATTTTCTGAAAATAATATTATTTTTAAAGTTATCACAGAATAAAAAAATTCAATAAATGGCATTTATTATTCTGTTAATTTTGATATATTTATTCCCTATATTTAGAAACGGTTTGAATGCTTTAAATGATTTTGAAACGCGCTGGAATTAATAAAGAAAACGATAACGGTTTTATAATAAAACGGGTCGGCCCACCTCCTTAATACTCTCCCGAAATCCCTCTGTAACGGTCGCCCGATAACTACGCCCCTCCCTCTCTCCCACTGACAAGCCGGTCCCACCGCCCGATTCCCTCTCTCGCGCGGTCGTCCCCATCCTCACGAGCGCGACACCGTCGCCGGAGATTTCCTCTCCCGTGATCTCCTCCTCCTGTCTCTCCCCTCGACCCCGAGGTCCTACATAAGGAGCCCTGCCTCCCCTCGACCCATTCCCCCCCTTCGCCCCTCTGCCCGTGCCTTTCTCTTGCCGGGATAGCTCGCCGGAGTCCACCACGGCCGCCACACCTTTGCCGCGCCACCGCTCCACCCTGCCCTCCCTGAGCTCTCCCGAGCCCATCACCGAGCTCCCCTCGCTCGCCCGCACCTCCCCATCCCCTGCCCGAGCCTCGGAGACCCCCAGAGCCGCCACACCGTCGACCTCGCCGGAGTCCGAACCGCCCCCGAGCTCGTACCGCTCATCTCCGTCGTCCCCAAGCTCGTCCGACGCCACCACTGGACGCGCCACTCATAGCCACGTCGACCAGTGCCAACGCCGTCGTCGGAGACCCACCAGAGAGCTCACCTGCATCACGCCGTCGCCGTCGCCATCGCCGGAGACGCCCATCGCCGGCAAACCTCCCCTGTGAGCTCCCCCTCTATCCCCGTCCGTCCGATCTTAGATTAACGCATAGGATTAGAGCAGTTTATAACGCCGAAGCGTTTTCTTCTAAGGTTCGGTCACCCGCTCGTATTCGCCCGCACACACACGGCCACAGCCAACCAGAGAGCGCCACGTCACCCCCCTGTCCGTTAGAATTAGTTTTTCTTTTTCTGTTTTGTTTTAAAAAAACAGAAATAGTTCTGATTTTGTTTTTAGTATATCTTTTATGTTTTTAAATATTTTAAATTAATTCTTTTTGCATTAGGTCACAATTTTATTATAGTTTCTGTATATGCCAAGTTTGACCATGTTTGAACATTTAAATTTGAATTTGAACAGATTTGATTTAAATTTTGTTTTCTGAATATCTTGAGTTCTAAAATGAATTTTTGAATGATTCTTTTTCCTACTTGTCACTAGTGACCATAGCTATCATTTGGTAGAGTTTGAGAATTTTTATAATAATTTTAAATAGTATTTTCAAATCAAACAGAATCTGTTTAGTTTCATATTAGTTTATTTATAGTGATTTACTTTGTTTTATTTTGAAAATCTGAATATGATTTACATTATGTTTTAAATTTCATTTAGTTTTGTTGTTCCGAACCTTAGTAATTTACTTTCTGTTAACAAAAGTTAATTTGTTTAGTTTATAAATTTTGTTGTAGGGATCTTTACCCTCTTTCAAATAGGTATGGTTGTTTTAAAAGCAAATTTGTTAGTAACAATTCTTTTAACTAAAGTTTTACGTAATTAGATTCTGTTTTCTAATAAAAATTTGTATTAATTATTCTCTGTTAAGAAATATTTTGTTAATAAAAATAATTTAGATTAGTTCTATTATGATAGGAAAACTATATTATTTTCATTAGGTAATATGTTATAAAAACAATTTAGTTTCATAGAAACTCTTTTCACAAAGTTATAGATGACTTAATTATGTTTTATAATAAATGCTTTTACTATTTATTTTCTGTTAACTTAGTGGTTTTATAAAAGTGTTTTCTCTTATGTTAGTGTTTCACTCATTGCTAAGTTTATTAGGCAAACATTTATGTTGTTTTCATAGTTTTACTTATTCTTCAAAAGTAATTCTTTTTGCTAGTAAAATATTTACTAAAATCCTTTTGTTATATTTTACTTTGGTTTTCTTTTGTTACTAGTTGTTGTAGAGGAAAACTACCTTAGTTGTTTTTATGAAAACTTTCTTGGCTTTGAGTTTTGTCTTAAGTGTTTCCTTCATCAACCTTGTTGCTTTTGTTCTTGTGTTACATTGTGATTGTCAGTTTTGATTGCTAGAAGTGTTTGCTTATGAATGCAATGGTTGTTATATAGATTTCTCATCGGAGAGTGACGAATAGTCTATCAAGTTATTTCTGAGAGCGATCTTTATCTTCATCAACAGTACAGGCAAGTTCACCTTGACCATCTATTTCATACCTATGTTTTTATTGCATGTAGTGACATCATTCAACAAATCCCTCCCGTAGTGTTATTGAAATTCTTGTAGTTGAGTAGAATGCATGAGGTAGGAACCCACCACTTGTTACTAAAGCCCCGGGAACGCTAGTTAGTGCATTGCTATGCTAAAGTAGACGGGGTCTGGTATGAGTGATCGTGAGTGGTGTGAAGAAGGACTCCACGTCAAAACGACGACTTCATGAAGACATCTTCAAGACCTCAAGACTTCAAGACTCGAGAAGACAAGTTTTCAATACACACTACTGGGTGAAGGATGGTTGATTGGGCATCCCTGGAGAAACCAGTGGATGGCCGGGATGCATGGAGAAGCGCCATGACATCTTGCGGAAAGCTTCACCCAGACTCAAAGAGAAGGATGAATACTTCATGCCCGGAAGCTTACCTGTGTAGCCACAAGTCATTATGGGCTCTGGCTTGGTTGATCTTTGTTGTGACTCTGCTGGGCGGTGCTACGAGATGTAGTCGACGTTAGGATTGGATGGGCACTGTCGGACAGTCAGGGAAACACTCTGAAAGACCATGTTTCTTTCATCCTGTTCTCAAACACCAGGCAGTGCGAGGACTTACCAGGAGGGAAAGAATCTTGTGGGTAAAGTACACAACACTCTGCAGAGTTAAACCTAATCGATTAGCCGTGTCCCCGGTTACGGACAATTTGAGCTTCTAGACTTGGATCTATCTCTGAACTCTCAACACTGGACTGATAACTAATTGTGGGCAACTTATGGGCATTGAGACATTGGTTGGCGGAACCATGTCATGATAGGTAACTCCATAGTGAAATTCCTGATATTCCTTTTGTTGTAGGAAAATAAAATCGGCTTTTACGCAAAAACTTAGACACAGAGCCACAAAGCCTTTGCATATAGAATAGTCTTTATTCTTCTGTTCTTCTATGGTGATCTTGCCAGCATATTCAAAATGCTGACCTACACGGCTGCAACGTCTTATGTTGCAGATACTCTTCTACGACGGGTAAAAGTACGATTCAGGGTTACGGTCCGCACTCAACTTGCCGTTGGTGTTATTGGGACTCCACTCCCGTTGACTGTATCCACTGCTATTTTAAGGTATATATCATTTTTACGTTATTTACATGTTATTGCACTTTGATATATACATTGATGTACTGTGTGTGCCAGCATACTGATCCAGGGATGGCACAGAACACACAGAGGCTTGACTCGTTTTGAGTCGGGTCGCTACACTACACTTGGTTTTCATACATGGATCCTATCTCGGATTTCATGGCCTCCAACCATTTGTCGGAATCCGGGCCCATCATCGCTTCTCCATAGCTCGTAGGTTCATCGTTTGTCCCACAACATGACCTCCAAGACAGGGTTGTCGTACCGCTTAGGAGCAGTACACATCCTTGTCGACCTACGAAGTTTGATAGTAACTTGATCCTGAAGCTTCATGATCATCATCATTAACTTCCTCTTCAACTAACGTAGGCTTCATAGAAACAACATCCTGCGCTGCGCTACTCTCTGGTTGAACAAAGTTTAAACAACCTCATCAAGTTCTATCTTCCTCCCACTTAATTCTTTCAAGAGAAACTTTTCCTCGAGAAAGGATCCGTTTTAGTAACAAACACTTTGCACTTGGATCTGAGATAGAAGGTTCACCCAACTGATCTTAGGGTATTCTATGAAGATGCATTTGTCCGCCTTGGGTTCGACCACATTAGGTGAAAACATTTTCCACACAAGTGTCGCAGCCCCAAGTATTAAGAAATGACAGCTTAGGTTTCTATCAAACCATAATTCACATGGTGTCATCTCAACGGATTTAGATGGTGCCCTATTTAAAGTGAATATAGTTGTCTCTAATGCATAACCCCAAAATTATAGTAGTAAAACGACAAGAGACATCATAGCACGCACCATGTCCAATAGAGCATAACTATGATGTTCGGACACACCATCACACTATGGTGTTCCAGGTGGCGTTTAGTTGTGAAACAACTTTCACATTGTCTTAAGTTGTATGCCAAACTCGTGACTCAGATATTCACCTCCACGATCATATCGCAGTCATTTTTATCTTCTTGTCACGATGATCTTTAAACTTCACTCTGAATTTGCTTGAACCTTTCAAACGATTCAGACTTGTGTTTCATTAAGTAAATATACACTATATCTACTCAAATCATCAGTGAAGGTAAGAAAATAACGATATCCACTGCATGCTACAAGACTCACTAGATTGCATACATCAACATGTATCATTTCCAATGAATCACTTGCCCGCTCCATCCAACGGGGTCTTTTAGTCATCTTGCCCAAGAGGCATGGTTCGCATGTCTCAACCGATTCGAAATCGAATGAGTCCAAATATCCATCACCATGGAGTTTCTTCATGCGCTTTATACCAATATGACATTTTGCGGCAGTGCCACAAGTATGTGGTACTATCATTATTTAACTTTGTATCTTTTGACATCAATGTTATGAACATGTGTATTACTATGATCAAGATTTCAACAAACCATTCTCACTGGGTGCATGACCATTGAAGGTATTATTCATGTAAACAGAATAACTATTACTCTCTGACTTAAATGAATAACCGTATTGCAACAAACATGATCTAATCATGTTCATGCTCAACGCAAAACACCAAATAACATTTATTTAGGTTCGTCACTAATCCTGAAGGTAGAGAGAGCGTGCTATGTTGATCACATCAACCTTGGAAACATTTCCAACACACATCGTCACCTCACCCTTAGCTAGTTCTCCGTTTATTCTGTAGCTTTTATTTCGAGTTACTAACATTTAGCAACCGAAGCGGTATCCAATACCCAGGTGCTACTAGGAGTACTAGCAAGGTACACATCAATAACTCGTATATCAAATATACTTCTGTCGATGTTGCCAGCCTTCTTATCTACCAAGTATCTAGGGTTGTTCCGCTTCAGCGACCTCTCACCTTATAATAGAAGCACTTAGTCTCGGGTTTGAGTTCAACTTTGGGTTGCTTCACTGGAGCAGCAACTGACTTGCTATCCATGAAGTTTCCCTCCTTGCTCTTGCCCTTTTCGAAACTAGTGGTTTGATTAACCATCAACACTTGACGCTCCTTCTTGATTTCTACCTTCGCGGTGTCAAACATCGCGAATAGCCCAGGGATCAATACTTCTATCCCTGGTGTATTATAGTTCATCACTAAGTTCTAGTAGCTTTAGTGACAGTGACTTGGAGAACTATATCAATCACTATCTTATCTGGAAGATCAACTCCCACTTGATTCAAGCGATTCTAGTACCCAGACAATCTGAGTACATGCTCAATGATTGAGCTATTCTCCTTCATCTTATAGGCAAAGAATCTTGTTGGAGATCTCATATCTCGCAACACAGGCACGAGCCTGAGATCACAATCTCTGCTCCTAGAACATCTCATATGTTCCGTGACGTTCAAAACGTTTTGGAGCCTCAATTCTAAGCCATAATGCATGACGCATTAAACTATCAAGTAGTCATCGAAACGTGCCTGTTAGATGTTCACAACATCTATAAACGACGCTAGAGGGGGTGGCGCACCGAGCGGTGCATTAAGGACATAAGCCTTCTGTGCAGCAATGAGGACAATCCTCAGATCATGGACCCAGTCCGCAACATTGCTACCAACATCTTTCAACTCTATTTCTCTAGGAACATATAAAAATTTAAGGGACCTACAGCGCGAGCTAGTAATCTACAACATAATTTGCAAAGACACTTTGACTATGTTCATGATAATGAGTTCAATTAATCATATTACTTAAGAACTCCCACTCAAATTGACATCCCTCCGATCATTCAAGTGATACATGATCCAAATTCACCAACTCAAGTCCGATCATCACGTGAGTTGAGGTGGCTGCAATGGTGAACATCATTATGTTGATCATATCTACTATATGACTCATGTTCGACCTTTCGTTCTCTCGTGTTCCGAGGCCATGTCTGTACATGCTAGGCTCGTCAAGTTTAACCCGAGTGTTCTGCGCGTGCAAATCTGGCTTGCACCCGTTGTATGTGAACGTAGAGTCTATCACACCCGATCATCACGTGGTGTCTCAACACGACGAACTTTCGCAACAGTGCACACTCAGGGAGAACACAGTTCATCTTGAAATTCAAGTGAGAGATCACCTTATAATGCTACCGCCGTACTAAGCAAAACAAGGTGCATAAAAGGATTAACATCTCATGCAATTCATAAGTGACATGATATGGCCATGAACTTGTGTTTAAGATCTCCATCTTCGAAACACCGGCATGATCTCCATCGTCACCGGCACAACACCATGATCTCCATGATCTTGATCTCCATCAATGTGTTGCCATTGGGGTTGTGGTGCCAGCCCTGCTTCTACTTCTATTGCTACCGCTTAGCGATAAAGTAAAGCATTACATAGCGCTTAATGATTGACACGCAGGTCATACAATAATTAAAGACAACCCTATGGCTCCTGCCAGTTGCCGTACTCAACGACATGCAAGTCGTGAAATTCTATACATCACATGATCATCTCATACATCACATATATCTCATCATGTCATTGGCCATATCACATCACAACATACCCTGCAAAAACAAGTTAGACGTCCTCTAATTGTTGTTGCATGTTTTACGTGGCTGCTATGGGTATCTAGCAAGAACGATTCTCACCTACGCATAAACCACAACGGTGATACATAGATTGCTTTTCAACCTTCTCAAGGACCGCCTTTGTCGGATCCGATCAGACTAAAGTGAGAGAAACTGTCACCCGCAAGCCATCTAAGCAACAAGTTGCGTCGAGGGAACCGGTCTCTCGTAAGCGTACGAGTAATGTTGGTCCGGGCCGCTTCATCTCACAATCCCGCTGAACCAAAATCCGACCAAAGGAGGAAGCAATCTAAGCATCAACGCCCACAAACCTTTTGTGTTCTACTCGAGATCTCATTGAACCATCAACCTAGCTCATGATGCCACTGTTGGGTAACGTCTCATGGGAAACAAAATTTTCCTACGCACACGCAAACCTATCCATGGTGATGAGCATCTACGAGAGCGAGAGTGGATCTACGTACCCTTGTAGATCGCTAAGCGGGAAGCGTTAAGAAACGCAGTTGGTGTAGTCGAACATCTTCGCGATCCAAATCGCCGAGCGTCCCGCGATCTCATCACGATCCGTCCCGCGATCCAATCACAATTCGTCCCGTGAACTCATCACGATCCGTCCCGCGATCTCATCACGATCCGTCTCACGATCTTGATCACGGTCTGTCCCGCGAACTCATCACGATCTGTTCCGCGATCTCATCACGATCCGTCCCGCGATCTCATCACGATCCGTCCCGCGATCTCATCACGATCCATCTCACGATCTTGATCACGGTCTGTCCCGCGAACTCATCACGATCCGTTCCGCGATCTCATCACGAACTGTCTCGCGATCTCGATCACGGTCCTTCCGATCTAGCGCCGAACGGACGACACCTCCGCGTTCAGCACACGTGCAGCTCGATGACGATCTCCACCGTCTCGATCCAGCGAGAGGAGGTGGAGAGGAGAGAGAGTTCACCGGCAGCGTGACAGCGCTCCGGTGATGGTGGTGGAGCAATTCCGGCAGGGCTTCGCCTAAGCGCTGCAGAAAACCGATCTAGAGGAGAAACTATGCACCGGTGTAACGGGTAGCACGTGGCCGGAAATTCTGTCCAAAAACCACCAAATCCACTAGTATATATAGGAGGAGAGGAGAGGAGAGGCAGCCAAGGCCTTTGGGTCAGCCGAAATAGGAGGTGGGAAGCAATCCTACTTCACCTCCAATCCTAGTTGGAGTAGGATTGCCTCCTATTGGCTGATTTTCCACTTTTTGCTTTAGGACTTTCTCTCCTGCGCCATGGGCCTTTGTGGCTGTTTTCCCAGCCCAATAAGGTCTGGTTATTATTCTCCCACAGCCCATGGACCTCTTGGGGTCGAAATACCCCTCCCGGAGGCCTCCCGGTACACTACCGGCACTCCCGGTACACTACCGATGAGCCCGAAACTTTTCCGGAAACCAAACTGGGACTTCCTATATATGAATCTTTACCTCCGGACCATTCCGGAGCTCCTCGTGACGTCCAGGATCTCATCCGGGACTCCGAACAAACTTCGGTCACCACCATACATAACTCTACACTATCGAAACGTCACCGAACCTTAAGTGTGCAGACCCTGCGGGTTCGAGAACTATGTAGACATGACCGAGACACCTCTACGGTCAATAACCAATGGCGGGACCTGGACGTCCACATTGGTTCCTACATATTCTACGAAGATCTTTATCGGTCGAACCTCTATGTCAAGGATTCAATTAATCCCGTATAACGTTCCCTTTGTTCTTCGGTATGTTACTTGCCCGAGATTCGATCGTTGGTATCTCCATACCTAGTTCAACCTCGTTACCGGCAAGTCTCTTTACTCGTTCCGTAATACAAGATCCCGCAACTAACAATTAGTCACATTGCTTGCAAGGCTTATTGTGATGTTGCATTACCGAGTGGGCCCCGAGATACCTCTCCGTCACACGGAGTAACAAATCCCAGTCTCGATCCATGCCAACTCAACAGACACCATCGGAGATACCTGTAGAGCACCTTTATAGTCACCCAGTTACGTTGCGACGTTTGATACACACAAGGCACTCCTCCGATATCTGTGAGTTGCATGATCTCATGGTCATAGGAACACATACTTGACATGCGGAAAACAGTAGCAATAAACTGACACGATCATATGCTACGTTTGCAGTTTGGGTCTTGTCCATCACATCATTCTCCTAATGATGTGACCCCGTTATCAAATGACATCTCATGTCCATGGCTAGGAAACCTTAACCATCTTTTGATCAACGAGCTAGTCTATTAGAGGCATACTAGAGACATGGTTTTGTCTATGTATCCACACATGCATCTAAGTCTCCGATCAATACAATTATAGCATGGATAATAAACGATTATCATGAACAAGGAAATATGATAATAACTAATTTATTATTGCCTCTAGGGCATATTTCCAACAAAGGCTAGTCCGGGGGCTACTGAGGGAGTCCTGGATTAGGGGGTCCTCGGATAGACGACCTATTGCTTATGGGCCGAACTGTATGGGCCGCAGGGTGAGCATTGGATGATCAGGGTCACCGTCACCAGGATGGAAGCCTCGAGGAGCCATGATGTATCCTCCAAGTCATCGACCATAGATAGGCATGTTTATCTCTTCGACATGTAACCAACCATGTATAAGCCCTAGGTACCTTTGGCGTCTATATAAGCCGGAGGGTTTTAGGTTGTAGAGACAAAACAACTGACTAGGGTTAACTATTCAATCTCGAGGTAGATCAACTATGTAACCCCCCATACCATCAGTACAACCCGAACCTGGGTAAATCTGTGTCCCCTTTGTCTCCTGTTACCATCGATTCTAGTCTCACAGTTCAGGATCTCCTACCCGAGATCCGCTGGTTTTGACACCGACATAAACAATTTCTCAAGGATCTCTCTTATTTAATTCTTTTAGTTCATCTTTCTTAGTAAACTCTTTTAATTCATCTATGTCATTATATTCTTTTATTCCTTGTGCTCTATATTTTAGAAGCTCTCTCATTTCATCGAGATATTTAATTTTGGATTTGATTTACAATTTTGACGGTCCAATGATTTTATAAAACAGTCGATAGCAATCGACCTGTAAAAATATATCAATCAACCGGCGGCCCTCTCATCACATTAAAAAGTGTCACTATGTAATATTATAGCACCAATATAGAACATGCAATCATCGATGAAATTTCACACAAAAGTATGACTTGATTAGCAAATAACACTGAATCACATCACTGAAGGCTCACCAAACATGCTGCATTATAAATAAAAAAACACTTCATCGTCTCCCCCTCTTGCGAAACCAAATACTCACTCAGTTTTAAGACAGAAGGTGTATTAAGTTTTTGAAAAGTATAACATCTTTAACTTTGATCAAGTCAAGAGCCAAAAATATTGACATCCACAATACTAAATCAATAAAAATAAAAATAGTCATGATGAATCTAATAATACCGATTTAATATTATGTATATTGATATATTTCTTTACAAATTTGGTCAAACTTGAAAAGATTTATTTTTTCAGAAAATTACACCTTATATGTTGAAACAAAGAGAGTATTTTTTTTAATGAAAACCCAGCAACACCCACGGCGATCTTTTAGAGTTGGAGGTCTAACCACAAATTCGTAGGGACACGCAAGTGCGGGGGCACTCACTTGCCAAGTTCCATCGCCAGCTCGTTTTGCTTCACGATTCGCGCAGTAGTTCAATCCCGCACGAGAGCACACTAAGTTTTATGTTTCAACGCTTGAAATTTATGTTTTTTGCATTTAAAATGCTAAGATTTAACCAGTTTTAGAGATATAATTTTAAGCAATTTTTTTGTTGACCGTAGACACAAAATAATGGGTTTTTAGCAATCACTCGTACTAAGTTTCAAGCAATGAAACTTAACATATGTTTTTCAAAAGTGATCGGTATATATATTCACAATGGATCTTGTTTCAAAGAGCTGGTCACAAGAAACATGAATATACAAACAAAACTTAATTAGAAATTTTTATTTTAAAATATGAAACTTTGAAAACGAAAGTCAAAATAAAAAACAAACACCAAGGGCATGAGTGCCCTCATACTTGCGTGTCACAAATTCTCTGACGAGAGTGTTGTGATGGAGTGGATTAGGTCTAGGTCCCTATGGTATTAGAGCATCTCCAGTCGCGGCCCCAACAGGCCCCTCGGATGACTTTTTTACCGCCGGCGCCGAAAAATCGGTCCAATCGCGCGTCCAGGATCCCGTTTTTCACTGGTTGGACCCTTTTTTGGGGTCGGCGAACCCAGACAGAACCCAGCGCGCTGGAGGACACTTGGGGGGCTCGAGTGGAAACAAACCGGCATGTGGGACACCACTGTTAGGCAATCTCGCCCTTTTCCTCGCTCGATCCGCTCCTTCGCGCTCTCCCCTATGCCGATTCCGGCACCTCTCACATGTTCACGGTCGCTGCGCCGCCGCTAGAAGGCCTCTTTTCACCGCCCCTCCATTCCCCTCGCCGGATTTCGCTTCCCCAACCCCTTCCCATCGACGTTCTCCGACCCCACCACGTCGGCAGGACACTGACGGCTGCTCGCCCGCCATGCCGACAAGGTGTTCGGCGTTTTGCCTGTTCGGCCATGGACTCGGACGACGAGGAGGCGTTCGCGGCCCTGTTGGAGAAAGAAGCCGAGGCCGACACTGCGAACGAGGAGCACCTCATTATACTCGCCTCGCTGGTCGGTCTGTTCATGAACAATGACAAGCCCCAGCGAGGTGGCTCGGCGTCGGGCCGGCACAAGAGCAAGCAAAGACATCAGATGGAGGGCTATTGCATGCTCTACACCGACTACTTCGGTGACTCTCCACTGCACGGTGAGAAAGTATTTCAGCGTCGTTACCGGATGAACCGGAAGCTCTTCCTTAGGATTGTTAATTCCATCCGGGAGTTCGACAGCTATTTCGTTTGCAAGAAGGATTGCACCGACACAGTTGGATTCTCCTCACTCTAGAAATGCATGCAAGCTATGAGGATGCTTGCATATGGATCTCCCACTGACGTACAAGAAGACTATGAATGAATGGCCGAGTCAACTATCATTGAGTGTCTATACAAGTTCTGCAGGGAAGTGGTGGCAGTGTTTGGACCACAATATTTGTGATCACCCAATGCTGAAGATACTGCTCGGATCCTAGCATAGAATGTAGCAAGAGGATTTCCTAGGATGCTTGGAAGCATCGACTGCATGCATTGGTCATGGGAAAACTGCCCATTTGCTTGGCAGGAGATGTGCAAAGGCGCCAAAGGAGGTTGTGGTGTGGTACCTGAGGCAGTAGCCACACATGACCTATGGATTTGGCACTCCTTCTTTGGTATGCCAGGAACTCGCAATGACATCAACGTATTGCGGTGCTCGAATGTCTTCGCCAAGCTTGTTGAAGGTCATGCTCCTTCGGTGAACTTTGAGGTCAATGGGCGCCACTACAACAAGGGATACTATCTAGCAAATGGTGTCTATCCGAGATGCTCCACATTTGGTAAGACTATCTCAAAACCTGTGGCGCCAAAGAAGGCACACTTTTCTAAGTGTCAGGAGGCTTGCAGGAAAGATGTCGAGCGAGCATTTGGTGTGCTCCAATCTCGATTTGTTGTTGTGAGGTACCCCTCTCTAACCTAGTCGAAATCACAGATGTGAGAGATCATGAATTGTTGTGTCTGGTTGCAGAACATGATCATTGAGAGCGAGCAGGAAGATCCAGTGTTTGACACTGAACCATATCACAGGATGAGACCTCTTGCAATTGTTGATCACCAGGACCAGCAACATGGGCTGCCTACCTCAATATGCCCAAAGAGATCCGAGACCCGCAAGTGCATCAAAAACTACAGGATGATCTGGTGGAGCACCTATGGAGGCTCAAGGGCAACACCTAGTTCGATTTGTTTTAGTTTATGTTGAAGCTTGCTTCGTTGAACTATTCAATTTTGTATTAATTTCTATGATGAACTTTGGTATGAACATTTAGTTTTTTATTGAATTTATGCCGAAAAAACGTCAAATTTGTTGATTTTAAGCCGAAAGAGCGCTGAATTTGTTAAAGCTATGCCAAAAAAGCACCGAATTTAGACCGAATTTAGGCCGAATCTGCGTCCATACTGGACCAAAATCGCCGTGTTGGGGGCGACCGTGGGACACGACTGGGAACCTGAGCCCCCAGGCCGATTATAGTGTCGGTAAGCCCCCAAACGGTGTTATTTCATGCCCGTGGGTGCGAACGGCTGAAGATGCTCTCAATATCGATCTGTTCGGAAAACCATGGTCCGCATTCATCACAGCATACGGCTGGTATCCACAGAAGAATATGGATTTCAAACAGTAGCTTCTTGTAGTGACCAAGTCAACACAACTTTTCTTTGCGCGCTCATGACATATCAAGGAATAAGGATCATGGTGAGAAAGGGGCCTGCTTGTGCAAGACCGATAGTACCTTTTGGTTGCATTTTACGGGTCTATCCGCTCAGAGACATTCCATATAAAAAACTCCACTTCAAAATATTAGGTGTTTCCAAAAGTGAAACCCCTTGGTTCTAAAATATAAGGTTTATTGTTTTCATACAAGTCAACTATTTGAATGTTTGATAAAGATTATAAACTAAACTAATAACTTTTGCAATATAATATAGATAAAATATGAAACTACTTTTTATGATGTATCAAATGATATAAATTTTGTATTATGAATATTGATATATTTTTTAAAAGCTCGGTCAAACATGACCTCATTTAACTTAGAAAGAAAACAATTCACCATATGTAAAAGGACGGAGGGAATATTGTTTAGCCATATGTCCTACATAGTCTGTCTGATTTTTATCTACCAAAAAAGCTTGTTTGATTTATAGGATTGAAACCTATAAAATTAATTCCTATGGGCTGTTAATTCTCTATGTCTGCACTATATGCATCTCCAAAGGTAGATAAAATATAAGAATGGACCTGACTCCCGGTGTATCCACTCTTTTACACTTAACACACAAAAATTCTATGTTTGAAAAAATCATGCACATATATATTGAACTCTATCCATGCAAAAATTCCGTAAATAATATGATCATACCTGACCTAAGTGAAGATGAGAAATAGAAATTACCCCTCATTTTCTCATTATATCATGATAATTTATGTGTGTTAGTTTCTAACCAATGCCTATGTGCGGTTTTTCTTTTCTTAACTTGGTAGGGCCTGCGGATACATATTTTCAATTCACTTGGATTCAACAACGATGTGACATATCAGTCTCACCTTTTCTCACCTTTCCTGGTTCATTTTTCTTAGAAAGAATCATGTCAACCAAACACGTCCTAGATATTGCGGCCATATAAGCATATCGGAAATATTTTGCTACCCATGGTGATAGGTACACATGCCCTCAATTTTTATCTCTAATTATTTTGCTAAATTATTTTGAACCATGAAAAATAACTCTATAGCGAAATATGGTGACTTTGGACCAGCCACAAAAGTGAAAAGGCACTTGTGCCTAAAACCCAAGCAAAAATAATGAGAGAAATGAGAAAAGGGCGTTTCTAGACAACGAAAAGGCACTTGTGTCAAAAAAGGTAATAAAAAAGACAAAAAAAATTGAGATAAAGTCATTTCTATGCAATAAAAATGCTGGGGAACATTGCATGGGAACAAAATAATTCCTACGCACACGCAAGATCTATCCATGATGATGAGGATCTACGAGACGGAGAGTGGATCTACATACCCTTGTAGATCGCTAAGTGGGAAGCGTTAAGAAACGCGGTTGATGTAGAAGAACGTCTCTGTTATACTACACACAGTGGTGTCCAATCGAATAATGTTATTATCATATCACAACGTTGTTTTAATTTTTAATAGAAACATGGTTATTTCGTGGCTATATGAGTTTTTTGTTAAGAAACACCGAATATAAAAAAAGATGCACAGAAACACATAACCACCTAAAAAATCCAAGTCGCAAAGTTTTAAGATTGATGAAATCACCTTAGACTTACTGTTATTGATGGATACCTCGCCTCCCACTTAAATAATAATCCGCTTTTATTGGGGGACTGGTTACATCAAACGTGATGTTTGATTCTTGGTGTTCTAGAGGTACTACCACCCACTAAAGCAATTGTTAGTTCTCTGGTAAGATAACTTGTGGACCCAAAAGGGGAAAATGTCACTGGTTGTTTGGCACTTTATAAACTAATAGTATTGGTGAACACTGTACCATAATGATAATGATATGTGGTGATGCATTTAAGAGTCCATCCATTTTTAGACTATGAGGGGTTAATGATTTTTTTCGAAACATTTTGAGACTCTAAAATACATTTTATGTAAATGGTTATTCTTACTTGCTTACTTTGAATACTAAAATATGATATGTAGAAGGAGACTGATCGTTGAACGAGTAAGTTTCGATTATCATTAAAGGGTATCTACCATACGACTCTTTTAGTAGGTTCATATGTTTTGCCGGAGGGGAATGCATTGTGGAACATTGTATTTAACTAAAGAAATAGCTACATACCGCCCAACCTCAAGTAAAATGAAGCAAAGGGAATCACTATCCAAAAATGAAACGTACTTCAAATCATAAGCATCACTTAGTCAAATTATGCTCTATACCACCCTAACCCTACTACTCCCTCCGTTTATATTTACTTAGCAAATTAGCTTTGTCTCGGGTCCAACTTTCTAAACTCCGACCAAGTATAAATAAAAATTATTAACATCCACAATATCAAATCAATACCTTTATAACCATCATTCAATATATTTTCATACCATACATATTTTTCATTTTGAAAGTTGAGATTGTTTACAATAAACTTGGCTAAATTTTATAAAGTTTGACTTAAGTCTAAGCAAATATGTGGAGTACTATAACAACTAGACACTACTCTTTGGTTAAAGGGTCAATTGGTCATCCATGTACCAAATATAAGAACACATTCTTTTATCCAATGTATGCCCTTAGCAAAGAGATAAATACTCCAAGCTATGAGCCACCAATTTTATCATGGGTATGGGTGAACTATGCGAGTAATTCCAATGGTATCGAAGAAGAAATTTTGTGAAAATATGCATGACAATAAACTTTACAAACAGGTTATGTAGTGTTAGTTCTAGCAATTAATGCTCAAACTAGAACTGAGAAAAACATACGACACGTTAAATGGCATAACAACGAAGTCAATATTTAAATGAAAAAGAATTGTCGCCCGGTGACACGTAAAAGGAATAATACTTTCATGTAAAGAGCAGGTCATTCTACAATCTGTTTTGTTTGTTAACCCAAGAATTTTCCTACCGTGTCATGTGAAAAAGTCTGATGTCACTTATTCCTAATCAAGTAACTCGAACCAATCTGTTTTCATGTGGTTGGATGGTCAGTAAGACAATAATACCTCCTGTCTAGCAGATTTTAAGTTTCAGACTTGACATTAGTGTTCGTATTTTTCTGAATTTATTTCAGATTTTCAGACGATGTGCGTTCAGTGAAGTAGACGTTCCCATCAATTACAAAAACATCTATGGCGATTTCATCAATTTCAAGATGATGTATCGTCTTAGTCTCTTAAAGATACTCATACGAACAGGGTGTGTATACATTATGTATGATTTTGTACTGTGTGTTAAAAAAAGTAAGTCGAATTAATCCATTAACCTATATATATGCTGCTTGCACAGCGTGTCGTAGAAAAGGAAGCATTAAAAATAGGAGTACCAATTTTTACGTAACTGATAGGCTGCTCATGCGTAGCACGCTATGATTTTTTTATCTTTTTTATTTTTATGTTGGCTATGATATTTTGTCTGACAAGTGCGTGGCACGCCATGATTATTGGCATATATTTTTGAAGTACTTGTACTGCCTTGCCTCTCTCACGTGTAAAAATTGGATTCTCAGAGGTCGCTGCCAAACTCGTGGTTCCTCGAGAACCTTCTCGCCCACCGGGGGCGTAGGGCAGAAATTCCCAGCCACGGAAGAAACGGGCCCACTGTCCTGGCCACACAAACGGCCCAACAGTAACGCAACGCCGGGTGTCACGACTGGCGACTGGCCCCTACCAGGTGCCAACTGGTGACACGCGGCCACGCCTTACTGGCCACTGGCGCGCAATCCGCGGCAGCCAAAGGCGCTGCTGCGACGCCAAGCCGCATCCACGCCAAACCCCGAGACGAGACGGCACCGGCCACCAGCCAACCAACCGGCAGCCACACGCCCACACCGCGAGGGCGAGGGCAAGGGCCCATGCTTCCCCAGCCAAGAGCCAGCCCCTCCGACCCGCACCGCGATTAATCCGACTCACAACCGGCGCCACCCGAGACCACGCCGCGGGCGCCAGAGAGAGCGCTCGCCCCCCGTCCGTCACACACATCGTCGATGCGACGCGTTTATAAATAGCAAAAAATTATAGCCTGCCCCCCAAAGTTAGCGACGCGCAAGGGGGGAGGACGGAGAACGTCGCGCCAGCGTGAGACGGCGAGGACGCTGCGAGCGCGCGACGGACAGCCAGCGGTTTGGGTTTGCTTTGCCAGCGACGGAAGGAAGGAAGGAAGGAACGGGAGGAGAGGAGAGAAATATAACGAAGGCGCGCCGCGACCGACCCGGAGGCGTGACCGGCTCCTCTCCTGCTCCCCCTGTTCCTCTTCCTCTTCCTGCGAGGGAGGCAAGGGGAGGAGGAGGAGGGGGGAAGCGCGGCGCCCAACGCGCGCTTCGCGGCCCGTTGACGGAGGGCGATGGCGAGGTTCATCCTGGGCCTGGTGGAGCTCGGGGTCAGCGCGGCCGTGCACCTGCTCTTCGGCTTCTACGTATTCAGCACGGCCGTCGCGGCGGACATCTCGCAGGCCGCCGCCGCGTCCGGGTGCTCGCTGCTGCGCCGCCCGCCCCCGGCCGCGGGGCTCGTCGACGTCGCTGCCGCGGGGGAGGAGGACGAGCGCAGGGGCGGCACGCCCGTCGTGCTCGACGGCTCGCCGCCGCCCATCGTCCTCGTCCACGGCATATTCGGCTTCGGCAAGGGGGTACGTGCCTGTGGTCCTTGCTTGTGGCGGGGGCGGGCGGGTGTTCGGTGAAATGCCGGCGAGGCGTGCTCACGCGTTCCTGTTTTTTGTTTTTGTTTATCTGCGCGCAGAGGCTCGGCGGGATGTCCTACTTCGCCGGCGCCGAGAAGAAGGACGACCGCGTGCTCGTGCCGGATTTGGGGTCGCTCACCAGCATCCATGACAGGTGGGTGGTTGGGAAAATCACCAAAGGTGTTTGATCGATCATTTGGTGGTTGGACACTCATTTAAATCTTGATAAGCTATCCTGAATTCGCTTATTATTATTAAATCTAGCTAGCAGTCTAGGAGTATATTGGGTGGAAATTTGATTGTTGGGGAATCTGTGGCTCTGCAGGGCGCGGGAGCTGTTCTACTACCTCAAGGGGGGACAGGTGGACTACGGCGTGGAGCACAGCCAGGTCTACGGGCACACGCGCTTCGGGAGGATCTATGACATTGGTGAGGATTTGGACCAACAGAACATCACTGTGGCACTATGGCCTCGCATGAGTTTGGATTTAGAGTTCTTCATTCCCGGTTTCTAATCGTGCGCAGGGCATTATCCGGTGTGGGACGAGCAGAACCCGGTGCACTTCGTGGGACACTCGGCCGGCGCGCAGGTTGTGAGGGTGCTGCATCAGATGCTTGCTGAGAAGGTACAACAAGAAATTTCAGATCGTACTTAGAAACGATAGCTCTTTGTTGTTGATGGTAGAATGCTCATGCTTATCCTATGCTTTCCGAGGGGCTTTTCTTGTGATCAGGAGTACAAGTTCGAAGCACCCAAATTAGCATCACTGCATTTGCATGAAGTTTAAAGCGCTTTTCTATGGATGGTCCAAATAATCTGTTTTTAATGTTGGCAGCATCCATTGTCCATTGTTATTTTTTTCATTTAATGTTGTTTGCAGTGCAATTTTGCAGCTAAAATAAGCATCTCTGTTTGATTGCGTGGGCCCTTTTTTTGGCTTTATGCATGTGGCTTACGGGTCTTGCTTGTTGCATTTCTATGCCGGGAACTTGGTGTTGGTGGCATGCTGCTCTAGTGAACACTAGCCATCCCCATCTTGCATGAGAAATTTGTGCTGCCCAAATATGACGAAATTTCACAGGACAATATTGTACCCAATAATCACTAATTTTAAATATTTAGTGTTAAAATTCAAATAGAATTACAGCCGTGCAGGAGAAAGTAATAATTGGATATATCACATTGTTATTTGAGAGTAAGGGTCCAATAATTTTGTCCATCTAATTAGAAAGATATTGTGACTAGATTATAGATATGGATGTTATAATTCTAACACACTGTTCGATACTAATGTCAGGCTTTCACTGGGCATGATACTTCTGAAGACTGGGTTCTGAGCCTTACTTCCTTGTCAGGCGCGCTTAATGGAACCACACGGACTTACTATGATGGCATGCTGTAAGTGTTGACTTGAACTTGTAAAATTAATGTGATTTCATATTATATTATTCGAAAGGCATTGTGATTCCATATTGCGTGTCGCCATACCATTGTCATCATGTTTCACTTTCTATTAATTTCAGGGCTGAAGATGGGAGATCCATGAAATCAATTTGTCTTCTTCAGCTCTGCCGGCTTGGAGTCATTGTCTATGATTGGCTGGACATTCCTTGGCTGAAGAATTACTACAATTTCGGTTTTGATCACTTTGAAATGTCATGGAGGAAAGTTGGGTTTTCTGGTTTAGTTGATCTCCTGCTAGGGAATACTGGGCCATTTTCCTCCGGAGACTGGATTCTCCCTGACCTCACAATTCAAGGATCTCTAAAAATTAACTCTACTCTCAAGACCTTTCCCAATACATTCTACTTCAGTTACGCTACAAAGAGAACTCGAAAGCTATTTGGAATTACAGTGCCATCAAGCGTCCTTGGAGTTCACCCGATGCTCTTTCTCAGAGTTCTCCAGATGTGTATGTGGCGGCACCCTCAAAACGCACCTCTACCTTACAAAGGATACAGGTGAAATCCTCTGCTCCAAAACCAAGTTCATAGATTATGCTGCTCACAGTTCCCTTTTTATCTTGTAGAAAACCTTACAATTCATTATTCGTTCAAATTATTAATATCCTTACTGATGATACTCAGGGATGAAGATTGGGAAGATAATGATGGGGCTTTGAACACAATCTCCATGACGCACCCTCGCATTCCCATAGAGCATCCTAACCGTTTCGTAGTAGATGATTCTGACTGCAATCCTTTGCAACCCGGGTTATGGTAAGTACCATGTTACTAAGTCTTGAACGACATATATTTCCCTTTCTTTTAACCTGATAAAAAAACACTTATGCATGATTTTTTGTTTCAACAATACTAACCAAATTTGATACTAAATTCAAATGGACAATAACCTGGGTGGCGTTGAAGAGGCATCACCAATTTTTGTGCTTTGTTCACTTAAAACTATACATGTGCTTTCCTAATTTATCCATCGATTTGTAGGTATTACAAGATCATTGAGGGTGATCACATTCTTTTCATTGTAAATCGGGAAAGAGCTGGAGTGCAGTTTGATTTGCTGTATGATGGCATTTTCGAGCGCTGCAGAAAGCATGCATTTAGGAAGAGCCCCCCTACCATGCCAAACGAAACAAGTCAATAGAAGATTAAACTAAGCATTCTAGGTAGTAGTGAGGAAGAAACAAGGTTCTCATGGAGCTTTTTTTTTCACTTCTCTTCATCTCCGACCTCCATGCACTTGGATGTAACTTCAACATTGTAAACTGTAAATTAATTTGTCCATTTGAGCAAATGGCACACTTGATACCGCCGGTTCTTGGAAGGAGGGGTTTTGCAACTTGCTTTTCGCTGCCCTTACAGCACAATGCAAGGAAGGAAGATTGTAATTGAGCAGGAGGTTACAGATAAATACCGATGACCAGAATTAATGTGGCTTGTACATATTAAGGATTTCTGCCATGCATCAACTTTGTGTGTTGGCAATGGTTTTGATGGAAGAGATGCTCTATGATTGCACTGTTTGTTTCAGAGTTTGTCGTTTGAATTGGGTAGCAATTATAAGGGTTGGATATCTGGAGTCTTCTGACAAGCTATACCAAATTATGGATGGTCGTTGACTTGTCATCAAGTGTCAGTACCAACAAAACACCAACTGCAACAGTTTATTGTGATCCTATTGTGATCAGGTGTGCTGCACAAGTTCTCGACGCCTGGACCATCGTTTTCCGCTGCTGCTGTTGTGTGGTCTCCACTTCTGGTTTGTAGTTATTGTCGGCGTACGAACTGGCCGAGTTTTTCACATCTGTTTCAATCATATACATATAGACGTTGGATGTATTTATCCATGGAATATAACTTGGGCAATGATAGGCGTCGACGGACTGGCGCTAGTTTTGGGCCGGTCATATTCCAGCCGCAAGATGCTCCTGATTTGGATGTGCGCGAGCCATCGGATGGCATCTGGACTTGTCCTCCGCACGCAAAACATGCTGTATCTCTTGTGCTCGCGTCAGTAGCCGCAACGCATCTGCTCGCCGCCATCCGCAGCCTTCCCCCCTGCCTACGCTGCAACACCATAGCCCTGCCTGCCGCCGCTGCTCCTCGGCTCAGTTTGCCGGCGCCACTCGTCACGGGTGTATCACCTTGCAGCAAAACGCGCTGCCGGTTGTAGCAAAACATACCTGCGGTTCCAGCATTCTCGTCGTTGCAGCGGCCGGTAGTAGCCCTCGTCGAAAATAGATGTAGCATCGGTGTCTGCCGGTTCCAGCATTCAAACACTACAGTTGCAACATCCTGTTGAGCGCGTGGTCACCGTCGAAAAAACTTTGGTGGTTGTGTTCCAACATCCGGTGGACACAGTTTCAGCTTTCTACAATGTGGTTGCAGCACTCGCGGCCGCCATCTTCAGGTAGGGCCGCCGTTGTAGCATTCTCCTTCACCGGTTCCAGCATAACCCCATACGGGTTGCAGCTCGCGGCCACCTCGGTCACCACCATCACGCAGTCCCGGCCGCCACGGTTGCAACACGTGGTCACCGCTGTGGTAGCACCTCATTGCTGTGGTTGCAACATGTGGTGCCCCCCTGGTCGCTGTCGCCATGGTGCTGGTGGTCTCCGTCGTTGTCGGTCACCGCCTTCACGCACACCCGACCACCATAGTTACAACACATGGTCATCGCCATAGTAGCACCCTGCCCCCGTGGTTGTAGCAAGCAGTGCACATCCCCCCTAGTGATCTCCGGCGTCGCCGGAGGCAACATCGACTGCGGGTCGTTGGGTTGGTGGATGAGCTTCGACAGAGGGAGAGAGAGGTGGAGGACGAATGGTGGTTGTCGCGTGCAAGAAAGGATAAGATTCCGCTCGGTCCCACGAAGTACACGCGTCGCGCGTGCGACTGGCGCAACACTCGGCCGGTTGACCGGATCCAAGCGTTTACCATATAGCTTTGTGGGTGCGTGGTTCGAGAGAGTATCAGGTAGAGTAAACTACGTTTCACTTGCATCTAGTTTGCTTTAAAGAGTTCCATAGTAGGATCGGCCGTGAATGAATATTTTCCTTTCTTACCTTTTTTACCTTATTAGGAGAACTATGATACTGATCTGACTTTATTAATTAGATGTTACCTCAAATTAAAGAAATCAACATAGAAGTAGTTGACAGAAAGAAGGAAAAACATTGAAAAAACTCTAAGCATTGCATTAAAATAATTTAAAGTTGTCATCTCTATCTTCGTCAATTGCATCTTCATGTTTCTCTATGCACCTGATAAAGAATTCACAGAAAACCTAAGGCCTTGTTTGGGAAGTGTCGTGCGCAAAGAGCAGAACCAACCAACTACACACAAGAGTTTAGACAGGTTCGGACCATCACGAGGTGTAATACCCTACGTCCTGTGTTTTGGTGGATTATATGTGGTGTTCAAGTTACAAGGAGCGCAGCTTGCTGCCGGCAAGGATGCTCGGGAGTGCTGCTACTACATGCAAAAGGACAGGGGTTTGATCCTTGTAAAGGGTGCCATGGGCCTCCATTTATAGATGAAGGGGTTACCACGATGGCAAAACACTAAAAACACTATATTGGTAGTGGCTACAGTGCCACATACCTTACTCTGATGGCTTAGGACATAGGCATAAAATGCGTCATTAGGTGTCATGCCGGCATCGTCTCCCGACAAGAATGGTCTCTTCTTCTGTGTCGTCCGCTCAACTACCTATTATTCCTTCGACACGCCACCAGGACGTGTGTTAATAAAGGTGGGTTAATCCTCCGGAGCTGCCACATGCTCCGGCAGGCTCTACCTAACCGCCTGCCCGCTCGACACCTCATTGATAAGTGACAATCAGGCCGATGAGGTGGAGCGGTGGCCTAGTAGTGGGAGCCTACCAGCACAGAGTTTGCCAGGCCTTCTCCTGCCGACATGGTTGCTTGTCGGCAGCTTGATCTTCAGCTTGTTGTGTCTTGAACGCAGTTATCTTCCGGCAAGGCTTGCCATGCGATGAGTTGTTGTCGTTTGTGCACAACTCAGGGTACTAAAAAGACCTATTCTTTAGTACACCGACAGGAGCCCCCAGGCATGGGCCACACTTGTGTCCGTGACGTTGTTGGGCTAGGCCCAAAACAGTGCATAGACACACGTGGTGAGGAGTAACTATGTCGTAACGATGATTTTCCTGCCTACCCACGACACGCATTAAATGCCGGGCATGGGAGAGGTGGAGCGAAACGGTGCCTGGGTCGCGTGCCTAAAAAGGTGCGGCCACGTCAGGCGGAGAGAACCAGCCCCTACACCTTCCACCTTATAAAAAGGGAATTCAGTGAGGCACTGCTCATCTCATCTAGCCATTCCCCATCTCGCTGCCGCTGTTGTCTTCAGCCTTGAGCGTAACAGAGAGCTCTGGCGCTTCGCCATTTCCACTAGCTTTCCGCCTTTTCAACCTCCCGGTCGTGCCATGGTGCCGAAGAGGTCGAAGTAGGCCGTCGCTCCGACCGTGGAGAAGAAGGCCAAGAAGCCCACCGACCCCGAGGTGGAGAAGCGAAAGGAAGCCATTGCGTTGGTGCAGAGGACTCGCGTCGTCTTAGCCGTCCGTACTGACCGCCAGTGAGCTCACAAGGTGGTATGCATACATGTGGGGGAAGGGGGCCAAGGAGCATACCGTGCCGGTGGTACTCCCCGTCAATGGCAAGCCTGGCACAAGGAAGTACCCATTCTTCATGGCATACTTCTACTGTGGGCTTTTCCCCCTTTCTCTGCTTTTTTACTAATTTAATGTTGACTTACTACTTCATACTCTTGGATTTTACGCCATCACCTCCATTCTGTCTTTGTGCATACGTGCGAGAATTTTGTCAGAGTAGCACCCAACGTAGCTCTGTTCCGGCATTATTTTTATCTGCGTGTGAAAGAGGATGCCCTCTCTGGCAGCGTTACCTAGATTCCCCGCGCCAACCACAAGGAGGTGTACCCCGTCGGCATCTGCACATGAAGTGGGAAGAACGGCGTGGGGAATGGTGCTACATCAAGGAGAAGGAGTACCCAGATTTCTGCAAGCCCCGGAAAGAGCTACCGGTCCACAACAAGGAGTGGAGTGGGCACGCCGACAAGCTCTCCATCGCCACCACTTGCATCTCCGCTTGAAGGCTGTCGGGCTCACAATTGAGATGGTGGGCGCAGATTTCCTTCGACGCCGCATCGCACCCTTGTAGGATCGGGGCCACTTTGCCTACGAATTCGTCAACCTCGCCGATGTCATGCAGTTGCGCACTGGTTTGGGCTCCAACCTAATGGTGATGGAGCTCTCTAGCCTCTGCTATCAACTCTTCCGCGTGGATGGCAAGTTCAAGCTACCGACCTCCATCATCCCCCTCTGCAATAACTCTGCCAAGGACTCCATCATGGTGATGATGCTGGCCTGCAACGTGCATGGTGTCGATTCCACGTGGCTGTTGGAAATATGCCTAGAAGCAATAATAAATTAGTTATTATCATATTTCCTTGTTCATGATAATTGTTTATTATCCATGCTAGAATTGTATTGATCGGAAACTCAGATACATGTGTGGATACATAGACAACACCATGTCCCTAGTATGCCTCTGATGGACTAGCTCGTTGATCAAACATGGTTAAGGTTTCCTAGCCATGGACATGAGATGTCATTTGATAACGGCATCACATCATTAGTAGAATGATGTGATGGACAAAATCCAAACTATAAACGTAGCATATGATCGTGTCAGTTTATTGCTACAGTTTTCTTCATGTCAAGTATCTGTTCCTATGGCCATGAGATCATGCAACTCACTAACACCGGAGGAGTACCTTGTTGGAAATATGACCTAGAGGCAATAATAAATTGGTTATTATCATATTTCCTTGTTCATGATAATCGTTTATTATCCATGCTATAATTGTATTGATCAAAAACTCAGATATATGTGTGGATACATAGACAACACCATGTCCTTAGTATGCCTCTAATGGACTAGCTCGTTGATCAAAGATGGCTATGGTTTCCTAGTCATGGACATGAGATGTCATTTGATAACGGGATCACATCATTAGGAGAATGATGTGATGGACAAGACCCAAACTATGAACATAGCATATAATCGTGTCAGTTTATTGCTACTGTTTTCTGCATGTCAAGTATCTGTTCCTATGACCATGAGATCATGTAACTCACTGACACCAGAGGAGTGCCTTGTTTGTATCAAACGTTGCAACATAAATGGGTGACTATAAAGGTGATCTACATGTATCTCCGAGGGTGTCTATTGGGTTGGCATGGATCATGACTGGGATTTGTTACTCCGTGTGACGGAGAGGTATCTCAGGGCCCACTCGGTAATACAACATCACAATAAGCCTTGCAAGCAATGTGACTAAGTATTAGCCACAAGATCTTGTATTACGGAACGAGTAAAGAGACTTGAAGGTAACGAGGTTGAACTAGGTATATAGATACCGACGATCGAATCTCGCACAAGTAACATACCGAAGAACAAAGGGAACAACATACGAGATTAACTGAATCCTTGACATAGAGGTTCGACCGATAAAGATCTTCATAGAATATGTAGGAACCAATATGGGCATCCAGGTCCCGCTATTGGTTATTGACCGTACAGGTGTCTCGGTCATGTCTACATAGTTCTCGAACCCGCAGGGTCTGCACACTTAAGGTTCGGTGACGTTTCTGTAGTATAGAGTTATGTATGGTGATGACCGAAGGTTGTTCACAGTCCCAGATGAGATCCCAGACGTCATGAGGAGCTCCAGAATGGTCTGGAGGTAAATATTGATATATAGGAAGTCCTGTTTTGGTCACCGAAAAAGTTCCGGGCTCATCGGTAGTGTACCGGGAGTGCCGGGAGGGTACCGGGGGACCATCGGGAGGGGTATTTCGACCCAAGAGGCTACATGGGCTGTGGGAGAAGGAATACCGGCACTTAGTGGGATGTAAGAAGTCCCACAGAAGGCCCATGCGGCTAGAGAAGAAAACCCAAGGTGGAAAGAAGGCAAAAGTGGGAAAATAAGGAAGGAGTCCTAATCCTACTAGGAGTGGAGGAGGAGGACTCCTCCCTCCCACTTCGGCCGAACCAGATTTGACTCCTTGGGAGCCAAGTCTTCTCCCTCCCCTTCTCCTATATATACTAGAGGTTTTTAGGGCAGCCCTAACTCTAATTGCCACGTGCTGCCCTCTTCTTCCTCTAGATCTGTTTCTCCTCTAGATTAGTTCTGCGGTGCTTAGGCGAAGCCCTGCAGGATTAGTTCACCACCACGGCCACCATGCCTTGTGCTGCCGGAGAACTCATCTAACTCTCAGCTCCCTCTTGCTGGATCAATAAGGCGGAGATCGTCATCGAGCTATACGTGTGCTAAACGCGGAGGTGTCGTCCGTTCGGCGCTAGATCGGAAGGACCATGATCAAGATCGCGAGACGATTCGTTATTGGATCGCGGGACGGATCATGATTGGATCGTGAGACGGATCGTGATGGGATCGCGAGACGCTCGGCGATTTGGATCGCGAAGACGTTCGACTACATCAACCACGTTTCTTAACGCTTCCCGCTTAGCAATCTACAAGGGTATGTAGATCCACTCTCCCTTCTCGTAGATGCTCATCACCATGGATAGATCTTGCGTGTGCGTAGGAATTTTTTTGTTTCCCATGCAACGTTCCCCAACAGTGGCATCATGAGCTAGGTCTATGTGTAGATGAGATCTCGAGTAGAACGCAAAGAGTTTGTGAGCGTTGATGCTTAGATTTCTTCCTCCCTTGGTCGTGTTTTGGTTCAGCGGTATTATGGGATGAAGTGGCCCGGACCAACCTTACTCGTATGCTTACGAGATACCGGTTCCATCGACCGACGTGTAACTTCGTTGCACAATGATCGCTGACGGGTGTCTGTTTCTCCTACTTTAGTTGGATCGGATTCGACAAAGGCGGCCCTTGAGAAGGTTCAAAAGCAACTTATGTATCACCGTTGTGGTTTTGCGTAGGTGAGAATTGTTCTTGCTAGATACCCGTAGAAGCCACGTAAAACAGACAACAACAATTAGAGGACGTCTAACTTGTTTTTGCAGGGTATGTTGTGATGTGATATGGCCAATCACATGATGAGATATATGTGATGTATGAGATGATCATGTGTTGTATAGAATATCACGACTTGCATGTCAATGAGTACGACAACCGGCAGGAGCCATAGGGTTGTCTTTAATTATTGTATGACTTGCGTGTCAATCATTAAGCGCTATGTAATGCTTTACTTTATCGCTAAACGGTAGCAATAGTAGTAGAAGCATGGTGGGCGTGACAACCCCGATGGCGACACGTTGATGGAGATCAAGATGATGGATATCATGGCGTCATGCCAGTGATGATGAAGATCATGCCAGTGTTTCAAGATGGAGATCAAAAGCACAAGTTCATGTCCATATCATGTCACTTATGATTTGCATGTGATGTTAATCCTTTTATGCACCTTGTTTTTCTTAGGACGACGATAGCATTATAAGGTGATCCCTCACTTAAATTTCAAGATGAATTGTGTTCTTCCCGAGTGTGCACCGTTGCGAAAGTTCGTCGTGTCGAGACACCACGTGATGATCGGGTGTGATAGACTCTACTTTCACATACAACGGGTGCAAGCCAGTGTTGCACATGTAGAACACTCGGGTTAAACTTGATGAGCCTAGCATGTATAGACATGGCCATGGAATACAAGAGACCGAAAGGTCGAACATGAGTCATATAGTAGATATGATCAACATGATGATGTTCACCATTGAAACCACCTCAACTCACGTGATGATCGGACTTGAGTTGGTGAATTTGGATCATGTATCACTCGAATGACCAGAGGGATGTCAATTTGAGTGGGAGTTCTTAAGTAATATTATTAATTGAACTCATTATCATGAACATAGTCAGTAATGTCTTTGCAAATTATGTTGTAGATTACTAGTTCACGTTGTAGCTCCCTTGAATTTTTATATGTTCCTAGAGAAACAGAGTTGAAAGATGATGGTGGCAATATTGCGGACTGGGTCTGTGATTTGAGGATTGTCCTCATTGCTGCACAGAAGGCTTATGTCTTCAATGCACCGTTCGGTGCGTCACCCCCTCTAGCGTCATCTGTAGATGTTGTGAACATCTGAGAGGCACGTTCTGATGACTATTTGATAGTTTAGTGTTGGAAATATGCCCTAGAGGCAATAAATAAAGTTATTATTATTATATTTCCTTGTTCATGATAATCGTTTATTGTCCATGCTATAATTGTATTAATTGGAAACACATTACATGTGTGGGTAAATAGACAACACTTTGTCCCTAGTATGCCTATAGTGAACTAGCTTGTTGATCAAAGATGGTCAAGGTTTCCTAGCCATTGACATGTGATGTCATTTGATAACGGGATCACATCATTAGGAGAATGATGTGATGGACAAGACCGAAACTACAAACGTAGCATATGTCGTGTCAGTTTATTGCTACTATTTTCTGCATGTCAAGTATGTGTTCCTATGACCATGAGATCATGCAACTCACATACATCGGAGGAGTGCCTTGTGTGTATCAAACATCGCAACATAACTGGGTGACTATAAAGGTGCTCTACAAGTATCTCCGAGGGTGTCTGTTGAGTTGGCATGGATCAAGACTGGGATTTGTTACTCCCCGTGACGGAGAGGTATCTCAGGGCCCACTCGGTAATACAACATCACAATAAGCCTTGCAAGCAATGTGACTAAGTGTTAGTCATGGGATCTTGTATTACGGAATGATTAAAGAGACTTGCCGGTAACAAGGTTGAACTAGGTATGGAGATACCGACGATCGAATCTCGGGCAAGTAACACACCGAAGAACAAAGGGAACATCATACGGGATTAACTGAATCCTTGACATAGAGGTTCGATCGATAAAGGTCTTCATAGAATATGTAGGAACCAATATGGGCATCCAGGTCCCGCTATTTGTTATTGACCGTAGAGGTGTCTCGGTCATGTCTACATAGTTCTCAAACCCGTAGGGTCTGCACACTTAAGGTTTGGTGACGTTTCGGTAGTATAGAGTTATGTATGGTGGTGACCGAAGGTTTTTCGGAGTCCCGGATGAGATCCCAGACGTCACGAGGAGCTCCAAAATGGTCCGTAGGTAAAGATTCATATATAGGAAGTCATGTTTTGGTCGCCAGAAAAGTTTCGGGCTCATCGGTAGTGTACCGGGAGACCACCGGGAGGGGTATTTCGACCCAAGAGGCTTCATGGGCTGTGGGAGAGTGAATACCAGCCCTTAGTGGGCTGGTTTAAGTCCCACACAAGGTCCATGCGGCTGGGAAGAAAAACCCAAAAGGAAAAAGGTGGAAAAATGCAAAAAAGGCAAAATAAGGAAGGAGTCCTAATCCTACTAGGAGTGGAGGAGGTGGACTCCTCCCTCTAGTTCGGCCAAACAAGGTTTTCTTGGAAGCCAAGGCTGCCTCCTCTCCTCCTCTCCTCCTATATATACTAGAGGGTTTTAGGGTTTTTGGACAGAATTTTCAGGCACGTGCAACCCTACCCTCTAGTCCATAGTTTCTCCTTTAGATCGGATTTTTGCAGTGCTTAGGCGAAGCCCTGCCAGAATAGCTCCACCACCATCGCCGGAGCGCCGTCACGCTGCCGGAGAACTCTTCTTCCTCTCCACTCCTTCTTGCTGGATCAAGATGGTGGAGATCGTCATCAAGCTGTACGTGTGCTGAACGCGGAGGTGCCGTCCGTTTGACGCTAGATCGGAAGGATCGTGATCAAGTTCGTGGGACGGATCGTGATCAAGTTCGCGGGACGGATCGTGATTGGATCGCGGGACGGATCGTGATTGGATCGTGGGACACATGGCGATTTGGATCGCGAAGACGTTCGACTACACCAACCGCGTTTCTTAACGCTTCCCGCTTAGCGATCTACAAGGGTATGTAGATCCACTCTCCCTCTCGTAGATGCTCATCACCATGGATAGATCTGCGTGTGCATAGGAATTTTTTTTGTTTCCCATGCAACGTTCCCCAACAGTGGTATTAGAGCTAGGTCTATGTATAGATGAGATCTCGAGTAGAACACAAAAGGTTTGTGGGCGTTGATGCTTAGATTGCTTCCTCCCGTGGTCGGATTTTGGTTCAGCGGTATTGTGAGATGAAGCAGCCTAGACCAACATTACTCGTACGCTTACGAGTGGTTCCCTCGACCGCAACTTGTTGCATAGATGGCTTGCGGGTGCTAGTTTCTCTTACTTTAGTTGGATCGGATTCGACAAAGGCGGTCCTTGAGAAGGTTGAAAAGCAACTAGTGTATCACCGTTGTGGTTTTTGCGTAGATTAGAATTGTTCTTGCTAGATACCCGTAGCAGCCACGTAAAACATGCAACAACAATTAGAGGACGTCTAACTTGTTTTTGCAGGGTATGTTGTGATGTGATATGGCCAATTACATGATGTGATATATGTGATGTATGAGATGATCATGTGATGTATAGATTATCATGACTTGCATGTCGATGAGTACGGCAACCGGCAGGAGCCATAGGGTTGTCTTTAATTATTGTATGACCTGTGTGTCAATCATTAAGAGCTATGTAATGCTTTACTTTATCGCTGAACGGTAGCAATAGTAGTAGAAACATGTTGGGCGCGACGACCCCGATGGCGACACGTTGATGGAGATCAAGATGATGAAGATCATGGAGTCATGCCAGTGACGATGGAGACCATGCCGGTGCTTTCTAGATGGAGATCAAAAGCACAAGTTCATGGCCATATCATGTCACTTATGAATTGCATGTGATGTTAATCCTTTTATGCACCTTGTTTTGCTTAGGACGACGGTAGCATTATTAGGTGATCCCTCACTTAAATTTCAAGATGAATTGTGTTCTCCCCGAGTGTGCACCGTTGCGGAAGTTCGTTGTGTCAAGACACCACGTGATGATCGGGTGTGATAGACTCTACGTTCACATACAACGGGTGCAAGCCAGTGTTGCACACGCAGAACACTCATGTTAAACTTGACGAGCCTAGCATGTACAGACATGGCCTCGGAACACAAGATACCGAAAGGTCGAACATGAGTCATATAGTAGATATGATCAACATAATGATGTTCACCATTGAAGCCACCTCAACTCATGTGATGATCGGACTTGAGTTGGTGTATTTGGATCATGTGACACTCAAATGACCTGAGGGATGTCAATTCGAGTGGGAGCTTTAGTAATTTGATTAACTAAACTCATTATCTTGAACAATAGTCTAAGTAAACTTTGCATATTTATGTTGTAAATCAATGGCTCGCGCAGTAGCACCCCTGAATTTTAATGCGTTCCTAGAGAAAGCTAAGTTGAAAGATGATGGAAGTAACTTTGTTGACTGGGCCCGTAATCTGAGGATTATCCTGACGGCTTCCCAAAAATCATATGTCCTTGATGCACCGCTTGGTGACCAACCAGAAGACATGACCTCCGAAGACGTTAAGAACGCTTGGGAGGCACGTACTGGAGATTACTCAATAGTTCAGTGTGCAACATTGTATGGCTTAGAACCGGGACTTCAAAGACATTTTGAACGTCATGGAGCATATGAGATGTTCCAGGAGTTGAAGTTTATCTTTCAGAAGAATGCCCGGATCAAGAGGTATGAAACCTCCTATAAGTTCTATGCTTGCAAGATGGAGGAGAACGGGTCTATCAGTGAACATATACTCAGAATGTCTGGGTATTTAACTCGTCTAGCGGAGTTGGGAATTGCCCTTCCGCCAGAGGCGATCACTGACAAAGTTCTTCAAGCACTGCCACCTAGTTACAAGAGCTTTGTGATGAACTATAACATGCACCGGATGAACAAGTCAGTCGCCGAGCTGTTTGCGATGCTAAAAGTCGCTGATTCTAAAATCTAGAAAGAACATCAAGTGTTGATGGTCAATAAAACCACTAGTTTCAAGAAAAATGGCAAGGTCAAGGGCAAGGGCAAGAAGGGTAAAACCAAGAAGGATGGCAAAGAAGTTGCTACTCTTGTAAAGAAGCCCAAGCATGGACCCAAGCCAGAAACTGAGTGCTTTCATTGCAAGGGAACTGGTCACTGGGAGCGAAACTGCCCCAAGTACCTGGCTGACAAGAAGGCGGCCAACGACAAAAAAGGTATATATGATATACATGTTATTGATGTGTACCTTACTAGCTCTCGTAGTAGTGCCTGGGTATTTGATACCGGTTCGGTTGCTCACATTTGCAACTCAAAGCAGGAACTACGGAATAAACGAAGGCTGGCAAAGGACAAAGTGACGATGCGCGTGGGAAATGGTTCCAAGGTTGATGTGATCGCCGTCGACACACTCTCTCTTCGATTACCATCAGGATTAGTGATGAACCTGAATAATTGTTATTTAGTGCCTGCGTTAAGCATGAACATTATATCTGGATCTTGTTTATTGCGAGACGATTACTCATTTAAATCAGAGAATAAAGGTTGTTCTATTTATATGAGTAATATCTTTTATGGTCATGCACCCAATGTTAGGGGTTTATTCATATTGAATCTTGATAGTGATGACACACATGTTCATAACATTGATGCCAAAAGATGTAGAGTTGATAATGATAGTACCACTTTCTTGTGGCACTGCTGTTTAGGTCATATTGGTGTAAAACGCATGAGGAAGCTCCATGCTGATGGACTTTTGGAGTCACTTGATTTTGAATCACTTGACACATGTGAACCATGCCTCATGGGCAAGATGACAAAAACACCGTTCTCTGGAACAATGGAACGGGCGAGTGACTTATTGGAAATCATACATACTGATGTGTGCGGTCCAATGAATGTTACAGCGCGAGGTGGATATCGTTATTTTCTCACCTTCACTGATGACTTAAGTAGATATGGGTATATTTACTTGATGAAACACAAGTCTGAAACATTTGAAAAGTTCAAGCAATTTTAGAGTAAAGTTGAGAATCATCGTAACAAAAGGATTAAATTCCTGTGATCTGATCGAGGAGGTGAATATCTTAGTTATCAGTTTGGCAGTCACTTAAGACAGTGTGGAATTGTTTCATAGTTGACACCGCCCGAAACACCACAGCGTAATGGTGTGTCCGAACGTCGTAATCGAACCTTATTAGATATGGTGCGTTCTATGATGTCTCTTGCTGATTTGCCACTACCGTTTTGGGGTTATGCATTAGAGACAACTGCATTCACTTTAAATAGGGCACCATTGAATCCGTTGAGATGACGCCATATGAACTGTGGTTTGGCAAGAGGCCAAAGTTGTCGTTTCTTAAAGTTTGGGGATGTGATGCTGATGTCAAAAAGCTTCAACCTGAAAAGCTGGAACCCAAAGCGAAAAAATGCGTCTTCATAGGATACCCGAAAGAGACAGTTGGGTATACCTTCTATCTCAGATCCGAAGGCAAAGTGATTGTCGCTAAGAACGGAACATTTCTTGAGAAAGAGTTTCTATCGAAAGAATTGAGTGGGAGGAAAATAGAGCCTGATGAGGTTATTGAACCTTTACTTCAACCTGAAAGTAGCGCAGCACAGAAAGATGTTTCTGTGGAACCTACGACGGTAGAAGAGGAAGTTAATGATGATGATCATGAAGCTTCGGATCAAGCTACTATTGAACCTCGTAGGTCGACAAGGCCGCGTACTACTCCTGAGTGGTACGGCAATCCTGTCTTGGAGGTCATGTTGTTGGACAACAATGAACCTACGAGCTATGGAGGAGCAGTGATGGGCCCGGATTCTGAGAAATGGTTAGAGGCCATGAAATCTGAGATGGGATCCATGTATGAAAACAAAGTATGGACTTTGGAAGTATTACCTGAAGGGCGAAAGGCCATTTAGAACAAATGGATCTTTAAGAAGAAGACAGACGCGGACGGTAATGTCACCATCTATAAAGCTCGACTTGTGGCAAAGGTTTTTTTCACAAGTTCAAGGAGTTGACTACGATGAGACCTTCTCACCCATAGCGATGCTTAAGTCTTTCAGAATCATGTTGGCAATAGCTACTTATTTCGACTATGAAATTTGGCAGATGGATGTCAAAACAACATTCCTTAACGGTTTCCTTGAGGAAGAGTTGTATATGATACAACCAGAAGGTTTTGTCGATCTAGAGAATGCTGACAAGGTTTGCAAACTCCAGCGATCCATTTATGGGCTGGTGCAAGCATCTCGGATTTGGAATAAGCATTTTGATGAGGTGATCAAAGCGTTTGAGTTTATACAAGTTTATGGAGAAGCTTGTATTTACAAGAAAGTGAGTGGGAGCTCCATAGCGTTTCTAATATTATATGTGGATGACATATTGCTGATTGGAAACAATATAGAAATGCTGGAAAGCGTGAAGGAATATTTGAATAAGAGTTTTTCAATGAAGGACCTAGGAGAAGTTGCTTTCATATTAGGCATTAAGATCTATAGAGATAGATCGAGACGCTTAATAGCACTTTCACAGAGCACATACCGTGATAAAGTTTTGAAGAAGTTCAAAATGGATCAGTCCAAGAAGGGGTTCTTGCCTGTGTTACAAGGTGTGAAGTTGAGTAAGACTCAATGCCCAGTGACTGCAGAAGATAGAGAAAAGATGAGTGTCATACCCTATGCTTCAGCCATAGGCTCTATCTTGTATGCAATGCTGTGCACAAGACCGAATGTCAGCCTTGCCATAAATATGGCCGGAAGGTTTCAAAGTGATCCTGGAACGGAACACTAGGCAGCGGTCAAGAATATCCTTAAGTACTTGAAAAGGACTAAGGAAATGTTTCTCGTTTATGGAGGTGATGAAGAGCTCGTCGTAAAGGGTTACGTCGATGCAAGCTTTGACACTGATCCGGATGACTCTAAGTCACAGACCAGATACGTATTTATTCTTAACGGGGGAGCGGTAAGCTGGTGCAGTTCCAAGCAAAGCGTGGTAGCCGATTCTACATGTGAAGCGGAGTACATCGCAGCCTCGGAGGCGGCGAAGGAAGGTGTCTGAATGAAGCAGTTCATGACAGATCTTGGAGTAGTGCCCAGTGCACTGAATCCAATGAACCTGTTGTGTGACAACACTGGTGCCGTTGCTCTGGCCAAGGAACCAAGGTTTCACAAGAGGACCAGACACATAAAGCGACGCTTCAACTCCATTCATGATTACATCAAAGAGAACGACATAAATATTTGTAAAGTGCACACGGATCTGAATGTTGCAGACCCGTTGACTAAACCTCCTCCAAGAGCTAAACATGATCAACACCAGAACTGCATGGGTGTTCGATTCATTACAATGTAATTCACATAGTGATGTGAGCTAGATTATTGACTCTAGTGCAAGTGGGAGACTGTTGGAAATATGCCCTAGAGTCAATAAATAAAGTTTTTATTATTATATTTCCTTGTTCATGATAATCATTTATTATCCATGTTATAATTGTATTAAATGGAAACATATTGCATGTGTGGGTAAATAGACAACACTTTGTCCCTAGTATGCCTCTAGTGAACTAGCTCGTTGATCAAAGATGGTCAAGGTTTCCTAGCCATTGACATGTGATGTCATTTGATAATGGGATCACATCATTAGGAGAATGATGTGATGGACAAGACCCAAACTACAAATGTAGCATATGATCGTGTCAGTTTATTGCTACTGTTTTATGCATGTCAAGTATGTGTTCCTATGACCATGAGATCATGCAACTCACAAACATCGGAGGAGTACCTTGTGTGTATCAAACGTCGCAACGTAGCTGGGTGACTATAAAGGTGCTCTACAGGTATCTTCGAGGGTGTCTGTTGAGTTGGCATGGATCAAGACTGGGATTTGTTACTCCGTGTGATGGAGAGGTATCTCAGTGCCCACTCGATAATACAACATCACAATGAGCCTTGCAAGCAATGTGTCTAAGTGTTAGTCACGGGATCTTGTATTACGGAACAAGTAAAGTGACTTGCCAGTAACGAGGTTGAACTAGGTATGAAGATACCGACGATCGAATCTCGGGCGAGTAACATACCGAAGAACAAAGGGAACATCATACGGGATTAACCGAATCCTTGACATAGAGGTTCGACCGATAAAGATCTTTGTAGAATATGTAGGAACCAATATGGGGATCTAGGTCCTGCTATTGGTTATTTACCGTAGAGGTGTCTCGGTCATGTCTACATAGTTTTCGAACCCGCAGGGTCTGCACACTTTAGGTTTGGTGACGTTTTCGTAGTATAGAGTTATGTATGGTGGTGACCGAAGGTTGTTCGGAGTCCCGGATGAGATCCTGGACGTCACGAGGAGCTCCGAAATGTTCGGAGGTAAATATTCATATATAGGAAGTCATGTTTTGGTCCCCGGAAAAGTTTCGGGCTCATCGGTAGTGTACCGGGAGTGCCAGTAGTGTACCTGGAGACCACCGGGAGGGGTATTTCGACCCAAGAGGCTTCATGGGCTGTGGGAGAGTGAATACCAGCCCTTAGTGGGCTGGTGGAAGTCCCACACAAGGCCCATGAGGGTGGGAAGAAAAACCCAAAAGGAAAAAGGTGGAAAAAGGCAAAAAAGGCAAAATAAGGAAGGAGTCCTAATCCTACTAGGAGTGGAGGAGGTGGACTCCTCCCTCCTAGTTCGGCCGAACTAGATTGGCTTGGAAGCCAAGGCTGCCTCCTCTCCTCCTCTCCTCCTATATATACTATAGGATTTTAGGGTTTTTGGACAGAATTTTCAGCCACATTTAACCCTACCCTCTAGTCCATAGTTTCTCCTCTAGATCGGATTTCTGCAGTGCTTAGGCGAATCCCTGCCGGAATAGCTCCACCACCATCGCCGGAGCGCCCTCACACTGCCGGAGAACTCTTCTTCCTCTCCACTCCTTCTTGCTGGATCAAGATGGTGGAGATCGTCATCAAGCTGTACGTGTGCTGAATGTGGAGGTGCCGTCCGTTCGGTGCTAGATCGGAAGAATCGTGATCAAGTTCGTGGAACGGATCGTGATCAAGTTCGTGGGACGGATCGTGATTGGATCGCGGGACAGATCGTGATTGGATCGCGGGACGCACGGCGATTTGGATCGCGAAGACGTTCGACTACACCAACCGCGTTTCTTAACGCTTTCCCCTTAGCGATCTACAAGGGTACGTAGATCCACTCTCCCTCTCGTAGATGCTCATCACCATGGATAGATCTGCGTGTGCGTAGGGATTTTTTTGTTTCCCATGCAACGTTCCCCAACACTTTGTGTGTATCAAATGTCGCAACGTAACTGGGTGACCATAAAGGTGCTCTGCAGGTATCTCCGAGGGTGTCTGTTGGGTTGGCATGGATCAAGACTGGGATTTGTTACTCCGTGTGACGGAGAGGTATATGAGGGCCCACTCAGTAATACAACATCACAACAAGCCTTGCATGCAATGTGACTAAAGTGTTAACCATGGGATCTTGGATTACGTAACGAGTAAAGAGACTTACTGGTAACGGGATTGAACTAGGTATGGAGATGCCGACTATCGAATCTCGGGCAAGTAAGATACCGAAGAACAAGGGGAACATCATACAGGGTTAACTGAATCCTTGACATAGAGATTCAACCAATAAATATCTTCTTAGAATATGTAGGAAACAATATGTACATCCAGGTCCCACTATTGGTTATTTACTAGAGGTGTCTCGGTCATGTGTACATAGTTCTCGAACCCACAGGGTCTACACACTTAAGGTTCTATGACGTTTTGGTAGTATAGAGTTATGTATGGTGGCTACCGAAGGGTGTTTGAAGTCCCGGATGAGATACTGATGTCACGAGGAGCTCCGGAATGGTCTGGAGGTAAATATTGATATATAGGAAGTCCTATTTTGGTCGTCGAAAAAGTTTTGGGCTCATCAGTAGTGTACCGAGAGTGCCGAGAGGGTACCGGGGGACCATCGGGAGGGGTGTCTCAACCCAAGAGGCCACATGGGCTGTGGGAGGAGGTAAACCAGCCCCTGGTGGGCTGGAATAAGCCCCCACTAAAGCCCATGATGTTTGAGAAGGAAAAAATCCAAAGGTATTGAGGTGGAAAGGGTTTCCAAGTGGAAAGGAGGAATCCTACTCCTAATAGGGTTGGAGTAGGACTCCTCCACCTCCAATTTAGGCCAAACCTTAAGGGTTTGAGGCTGCCTTCTCCCCTCCCTCCCTCCTATATATACTATAGGATTTAGAGTGGAGAACTAACCCTAATTGCCATGTGCTTCCTCTAGATCATCTAGATCGGTTTTCTCCTCTAGTCTAGTTCGGCGGTGCTTAGGCAAAGCCCTGTCGGAATAGTTCCACCACCACCGTCACCGCGTCATCGCGCCGCCGAAGAACTCATCTACCTCTCCGCTCCCTCTTGCTGGATCAAGAAGGCGGAGATCATCATCATGATGTACGTGTGCTGAACGCGGAGGCACCGTCCGTTCGACGCTAGATCGGAAGGACCGTGATCAGGATCGCGAGACGATTCGTGATTTTATCACGGGACGGATCGTGATGCGATCGCGGGACGGATCATGATTAGATCGCGAGAAGGATCATGATGGGATCATGGGACGCTCGGCGATTTGGATCGTGAAGACGTTCGACTACATCAACCGCGTTTCTTAACGCTTCCCGCTTAGCGATCTACAAGGGTATGTAGATCCACTCTCCCTCTCGTAGATGCTCACCACCATGGATTGATCTTGCGTATGCATAGGAATTTTTTTGTTCCCCATGCAATGTTCCCTAACAGTGGCAAGCACCAAAATCGGAGGTGGTGCTGGCTTGGTTCAACATCTTGTTGAAAAGGGCTATCTGAGAGGAAGATCGACTCACCCACGAAACCACCGATGAGGAAATCGAGTGGATCAACCGAAGGTCCATTGAGGCGGGCTTGACGTCAGGAGGCAACAGCTCTATCCATGCTGCAATCTATGAAGAAGGCGGAGACACTAGTGACGAGGATGAAGTGTACGAAGGCGAGGATGAGGTGCCGGTAACAGACCTACTGGGGGTGAAAGGCACGAAGAATCCCAGGAGTTGGGAGTTGAGAAGCCCTAGGCTCCAATTGCGCAAAGGGAAAGGACATGCACTCTCCAGAAGGCGACCACCAGGGGGCTGGTTCATCCAGTGCCACCGGTCAAAAAAGAGGAGGAAGAAGACCCCACTACTGATGTCGCCCGTCCACGGCGGACGTGGTGGATCGTCTCGAAGCGTACGACAATGGCCTCCACAAAGGTGGGATGGTCTTCCCATGTTGTCACGTATCTGTCTTGTGGCAGGACACCTACTCCACCGCCCGCTCCCGCTGCTGGCCAGAAGCCCATCTGGAACTTGTTGGCCCTTAGTAGCTCGGAGGACGAGGAGGAAGAGTAAGTGTATATGCTTATCTTGTTTAATCTTGAATGCTTGATGCATATATTTTCCTCAATCTTGTTGTTGACGTCTGGCAGGGACCAAGAAACCTTGGTGCAACAGGTGTCCAAGAAGGCCAAGTGAAAGGACGTGGATGTCACCTAGAGGGGGTGAATAGGCACTTTAAAATAATTACGGTTTAGGCTTGAACAAATGCGGAATAAAACTAGCGTTAATTAGTCAAGCACAAAACCTAAAACAACCAGGCTCACCTATGTGCACCAACAACTTATGCTAAGAAAGATGAACAACTAAGTGATAGCAAGATATATAACACGAATCAATATGTCTATCACAAAGTAAAGTACATAAGTAAAGGGCTCGGGTAAGAGATAACCGAGGCACACGAAGACGATGATGTATCCCGAAGTTCACACCCTTGCGGATGCTAATCTACGTTTGGAGCGGTGTGGAGGCACAATGCTCTAGGGCCACCGTAATCTCCTAACGCCCTTGCACAATGCAAGATGTCACGATTCCATGAAGGGACCCTTGAGTGTGGTCAGTGAACCCATACAAACAAGGTTGAGGCAATTTCCACAACTTAATTGGAGACTCCCAACAACACCACGAAGCTTAACCACAATGGATTGTGGCTCCAAGGTGATCTCAAATCCTTGGGGAAATCTCCACAACCTAATTGGAGTCCCTGACGCTTGCTCAGAGCTTTATACCACTATGATTGAGCTCCGAGGCACCACCAACCGTCCAGGGCACGAAAGCACTCGAGAGTAACAAGCTCTAGGGTACCAATCACCTAAAAGTAATAAGCTTCTCAACTTTTCACTTTCATGTATCACTGTGGAGAACTCAAACCGATGCAACTAATGCAATGGAAAGAACACACAAAGTGGTCAAGTCCCTCACTCCCAAATTCCACAACAACAACAAACACTATGGAGGAATATGAGAGGAAGAACAAAGAGCTCACAAATAACTCCAAGATCTAGATCCAAGGGGTTGTTGGGGAACGTTGCATGGGAAACAAAAAAATTCCTACGCTTGACCAAGATCAATCTAGGAGATGAGCATCAACGAGAGGAGAGATTGGATCCACATACCCTTGTAACCGCTAAGAGGAAGCGTTAAGAAACGCGGTTGATGTAGTCGAACGTCTTCGCGATCCAAATCACAATCCGTCCCACGATCCAATCACGATCCGTCCCGATCTAGCGCCGAATGGACGGCACCTCCGCGTTCAGCACACAGAAAATTCGATGACGTCTCCGCCTCCTCAATACAGGGAGGAGGTCGGAGTAGTAAATGAGTTCTACGGCAACATGACGCGTGGATGAGGCGGTGTTGGTGCTATCCCAAAACCGCGAACGGAGGAGAAAACGATCTAGGGAGAGAGAGGGGCGCAAAGGGCTTCATGTGTGCTCTTGGGGTGCCTCCTTCCCTCTATATATAGGTGGAGGGGCGTGGAGATAAGCCCCTCCAAGCCATAGGGCGCAGCCAAGGGGGAGGAGCTGGAGTCCTAGTCCAATTCCCTTCCTTTCCATAAAGGGGTGGACTTTCCACCTCTCCCAAGCCACATGAGCCTTGAGGGACTTGTGCGCCTAGCCCAATAAGGTCAGGGTGCCTCCCCTCAGCCCATGCAAACCCTTGGGACGTGGTGGAACCCTTGGTGGACTTCCAGACTCCTTCGGAAGTTTCCAGAACCTTCTAGAAGCTTCTTAGTACAATACCGAAAAAACCCGAAACTTTTCCGGTAGCCAAAATATGACTTCCCATATATAAATCTTCACCTCTGGACCATTCTAAAACTCCTCGTGATGTTCAGGATTTCATACGGGACTCCGAACAACCTTCGGTCACCAACATACATTACTCAACAATACGAAATCGTCACCGAACGTTAAGTGTGCACACCGTGCGTGTTTGAGAACTATGTAGACATGACCGAGACAACTATACGGTCAATAACCAATAGTGGGATCTGGATGCCCATAATAGTTCCTACATATTCTAAGAAGATCTTTATGATCGAACCACGATGTCAAGGATTCAGACAATCCCGTATGCAGTTCCATTTTTTCATCGGTATGTTACTTGCCCGAGATTCGAACGTCGGTATCTCCATACCTAGTTCAATCTCGTTACTGACAAGTCTGTTTACATGTTCCGTAATACAAGATCCCGTGACTAACTCCTTAGTCACATTGCTTGCAAGATTATTGTGATATTGCATTACCGAGTGGGCCCAGAGATACCTTTGCATCATACGGAGTGACAAATCCTAGTCTCGATCCATCCCAACCCAATAGACACCCTCGGAGATACCTATAGAGAACCTTTATAGTCACCCAGTTACGTTGTGAAGTTTGATACACACAAGGTACTCCTCCGGTGTCAGTGAGTTGCATGATCTCATGGTCATAGGAATATATACTTGACATGTAGAAAACAATAGCAATGAACTAACACGATCATATGCTACGTTCATAGTTTTGGGTCTTCTCCATCACATTATTCTCCTAATAATGTGATCCTGGTACATCCATTTTTCATCATGATTTCCTAGTGTTATTTACTTTGTTTTGTTGAATAATATTTCTTTGGGGAGTGATTCTAATGCCTTTTCTCTCATAATATGCAAGGTTTACACAAAGAGGGAAAATACCGACAGCTGGAATTCTGGACCCAAGAAAAGCACGTCAGAGATACCTATTCTACACAACTTCAATGGAGCTGAAAATTTACGGAGATTATTTTTGTATTTAATAAAAATTACTGGAGCTGAAAACTACCAAAGGAGGCCCCCTAGGTGGGCACAACCCACCTGGGTGTGCCGCCCCCCTGGCCGTGCCCTGATGGGTTGTGCCCAGCCTGGCCCACTTCCGATGCCCATCTTCTAGTATATGGTCACTCTTGACCTAGAAAAAATAAATCATAGGAGGACTTTCGGGATGAAACACCGCCGCCTCGAGGCGGAAGTTGGGCAGGAGCACTTTTATCCTCCAGCGGAGCGATTCCACCGGGGAAACGTCCCTCCCAGAGGGGGAAATCGAAGCTATCATCATCACCAACATCCCTCTTATCTTTGGGAGGCCAATATTCATCAACATCTTCAACAACACCATCTCCTCTCAAACCCTAGTTCATCTCTTGTGTTCAATCTTTGTACCAGAACCTCAGATTGGTACCTGTGGGTGACTAGTAGTGTTGATTACCTTGCGTAGTTGATTACTCTATGGTTTATTTGGTGGAAGATTATATGTTCAGATCCATTATGCTATTCGATACACCTTTCATCTTGAGAATGTTTATTATTTGTGAGTAGTTACCTTTGTTCTTAAGGTCACAGGAGAAGTCATGTTGCGAGTAATCATGTGAATTTGATATGTGTTCGATATTTTGATGGTATGTATGTTGTGATTCCCCTAGTGGTGTCATGTGAACGTCGACTATGTGACACTTCACCATTCATGGGCCTAAGGGAATGCATTGTGGAGTAATTATTAGATGATGGGTTGCTAGAGTGACAGAATCTTAAACCCTAGTTTATACGCTACTTCGTAAGGGGCTGATTTGGATCCACATGTTTAATGCTATGGTTAGACTTTGTCTTAATACTTTTCTCATAGTTGCGGATGCTTGCAAGGGTCTTAACCATAAGTGGGTTGTTAGTTAAAGTAAGTACAACACCTTAGCACCGGTCCACCCACATATCAAATTATCAAAGTAGCGAACACGAATCAAACCAACATGATAAAAGTGACTAGACGAAATTCCCGTGTACGCTCAAGAACACTTTGCCTATTACTAGTGATTGTTATTGCCTGTCCTTTGCCTCAAAAGGATTGGGCTACCTTGATGCACCTTGTTTACTATTACCGTTACTTGATCGTTACAAATTACCTTGCTATCAAACTATGTGTTACCTACAATTTCAATGCTTGCAGAGATTACCTTGCTGAAAACCGCTTGTCATTTCCTTCTGCTCCTCGTTGGGTTTGACACTCTTACTTATCGAAAGGACTACGATTGATTCCCTATAATTTTGGGTCATCAAGACTATTTTCTGGCGTTGTTGCTGGGGAGTGAAGCGCTCTTGGTAAGGGGAAATCGGTTAGGAGAAACATATACTACGTGTTGAAATTTACTGTCACTTGTTACTATGGAAAACAATCCTTTGAGGGGTTTGTTCGGGGTATCTTCACCTCGAACAGGACCACTATTAGTTACCCCTCCACCTACACAACCTACTGAAAATGTTATTTATGAAATTCCTTCGGGTATGCCAGAAAAAATGCTTGCTAAAACTTATGCAGGAGATGGAACTGAACATCCTAATATGCATCTCTTATATGTGAACGAAATATGTGGATTGACATGGTATAGGCTATGTGATGATGGTATAGCTTGTAGGTTTATTCAGAGATGAAGTTAAGAAGAAGGTTTTCCATTTATCATTGGAGGGAAAAGCATTGACATGGTATAGGCTATGTGATGATCTTGGATCATGGAACTGGAATCGTTTGCAATTGGAATTCCATCAAAAGTTTTATCCTATGGATCTAGTTCATCGTGATTGGAATTATATATATAATTTTTGGCCTCATGAAGGATAAAGTATTGCTCTAGCTTGGGGGAGTCTTAAGTCAATGTCATATTCATGCCCCAATCATGACATTCCATAGGAAGTTATCATTCAGAACTTTTATGCTCGGCTTTCTCATAATGATCAATCCGTGCTCGATACTTCTTGTGTTGGTTCATAATGAAGAAGACTATTGATTTCAAGTGGGATCTCTTATAAAGAATATAATGCAACTCTGAAGATTGAGAACTCAACGAAGGTAATGAGTCAGGTATAAAGCTTGAATTCGATTGTGTTAAATCTTTTATGAATACCGATACTTTTCACAAGTTTAGCACTAAATATGGACTTGACTTTGAGATACTAGCCTCTTTCTGTGAAGCATTTGCTACTCATGTTGACCTCCCTAAGAAGAAGTGGTTTAAATATCACCCCGCTATTAAATAAGAAATTAAAGAACCGTTCATAGCTAAAGAAGAAACTATTCTTTACAATGTTGATCCACTTGTGCCTACTGCTTATATTGAGAAACCACCTTTCCCTGTTAGGATAAAGGAACATGCTAAGGTATCAACTGTGGTTCGCAAAATTAATATTAGAACACCTAAGCCTTCTGAACAAATTAAAGTAGAACCTATTGTTGCTATGGTTATAGATCTCTTGGTAGAAAATGTTGATGTGCATGCCATTTACTTCTGTGATGAAGCTGCTAGAATTGCTAAACCCGATGAAAAAGACGAACACAAACCCATAGTTGGCTTCCTTGTTGTCTCAGTTAAAATAGGAGATCATTGTTATCATGGCTTATGTTATTTGGGTGCTAGTGTGAGTGATATACCTTTTACCTTATATCAAGAAATTATGAATGAAATAGAACCTGCTGAAATAGAAGATATTGATGTCACTATTAAACTTGCTAATAGAGACATTATCACACCACTTGGGATTGTTAGAGATGTTGAAGTCTTGTGTGGGAAAGTAAAATATCCTGCTGATTTTTGAGTTCTTGGTTCCCCACAAGATGACTTTTGTCCCATTATCTTTGGTAGACCTTTCTTGAGCACTGTTAATGCTAAGATAGATTGCAAAAAGCAAACTGACAGTGTTGAGTTTGGTGATGTGTCTCATGAGTTTAATTTTTCTGAGTTTAATAGACAACCTCGTGATAGAGAATTATCTAATAAGGATGAGATAATTGGTCTTGCTTCTATTGCTATGACACCTACTGATCCACTAGGACAATATTTTTTGACCATGAAAATGATTTGCGCTTGCGTGAAAGAAATGAAATAGATCAAATTTTCTTCGAACAACAACCTGTCTTGAAACACAATTTTCCTATTGAGACCCTTGGACATCCTCCTCCACCTAAAGGTGATCCTGTGTTTGAGTTGGAACAATTGCTGACACTTTGAAGTATGCTTATCTTGACGAGAAAAAGATATATCATGTTATTATCAGTGCTAACCTTTTAGAAAACGAAGAAGAGAGATTAGTGAAAGTTCTAAGGAAGCACCGGGCTGCTATTGGATATACTCTTGATGATCTTAAGGGCATTAGCCCACTCTATGTCGGTACAAGATCAATATGGAGCCTGATGCTAAACCCGTTGTTGATCACCAACGGAGATCGAATCCTAAGATGAAGGAAGTGATAAGAACTAAAATATTAAAGCTTCTGAAAGAAGGTAAAATATATCCCATAGCTGATAGTAGATGGATAAGTCTCGTTCACTGTGTCCCTAAGAAAGGAGGTATTACCATTGTTCCTAATGAGAAGAATGAACTCATTCCACAAAGAATTGTCACTTGCTATAGAATGGTAATTGATTTTAGAAATTTAAATAAAGCTACTAGGAAAGATCATTACCCTTTGCCTTTTCATTGATCACTTGCTAGATTTGTCACTTGCCTTTCATTAAATAAAACTACTAGGAAAGAATTGTCACTTGCTAGAGAGACTATCTAAGCACACACACTTTTGTTTCCTACATGGATATTCTGGTTTCTCCCAAATACTTGTGTCACAATCCGATCAAGAGAAAACCAACTTTACTTGCCCTTTTGGAACCTATGCTTATAGACGTATACCTTTTGGTTTATGCAATGCACCTACTACCTTTCAAAGATGTATGACTGCTATATTCTCTAATTTTTGTGAAAAGATTGTGGAGGTTTTCATGGATGATTTTTCCGTTTATGGAACTTATTTTGATAATTGCTTAAGCAACCTTGATCGAGTTTTGCAAAGATGTGAACAAACTAATCTCGTCTTGAATTGGGAAAGTGTCACTTTATGGTTAATGAAGGTATTGTCTTGGGGCAAAAAATATCTGAATGAGGTATTGAGGTGGATAAAGCTAAAGTTGATGCAATTGATAAAATGCCAAGTCCTAAAGATATTAAAGGTATTCTAAGTTTCCTTGGTCATGCTAGTTTTTATCAGAGGTTCATTAAAGACTTCTCTAAAATTTCTAGGCCTCTTACTAATCTTTTGCAAAAGGATATCCCTTTTGTTTTTGATGACAATTGTGCAGAAGCCTTTGAAACACTCAAAAAATCCTTAACTTCTGCACCTATTGTTCAACCACCTGACTGGAATTTGTCTTTTGAAATTATGTGTGATGCTAGTGATTATGTTGTTGGTGTTGTCCTAGAACAAAGAGTTGATAAGAAATTGAATGTTATCCATTATTCTAGTAAAACTCTAGACAGTGCCCAACGAAATTATGCTACTACTGAAAAAGAATTTTTAGCACTTATGTTTGCTTATGATAAATTTAGACCCTATACTGTTGACTTAAAAGTTATTGTTCACACCGATCATGCTGATAGAAAATATCTTATGGAAAAGAAAGATGCTAAACCTAGACTTATTAGGTGGGTTCTTTTGCTTCAAGAATTTGACTTGCATATCGTTGATAGGAAAGGAGTTGAGAACCCTGTAGCTGATAACTTATCTAGGTTAGAAAATATTCTTGATGACCCACTACCTATTGATGATAGTTTCCCTGATGAACAGCTAGTTGCAAAAAGTGTCTTAGACAACACAGCTTGGTATGCCGATTATGCTAATTACATTGTCGCTAAATATATACCACCTAGCTTTACATATCAAAAAACAAAAAATTCTTCTATGACTTGAGACATTACTTTTGGGATGACCCACATCTTTATAAAGAACGAGTGGATGGTATTATTAGACATTGTGTGCCCGAGCATGAACAGGAACAAATCCTACAGAAATGTCATTCCGATGCTTATGGAGGACATCATGCGGGAGATAGAACTGCTCACAAGGTATTGCAATCTGGTTTTTATTGGCCTACTCTCTTCAAGGATGCCCGTAAGTTTGTCTTGTCTTGTGATGAATGTCAAAGAATTGGTAATATCGGTAAGCATCAAGAAATGCTTATGAATTATTCACTTGTTGTTGAACCATTTGACGTATGGGGTTTTGATTATATGGGACCTTTTCCTTCCTCTAACGGATACACTCATATTTTAGTTGTGGTTGATTATGTCACTAGGTGGGTAGAAGCTATTCCAACTCGTAGTGTTGATCACCACACCTCCATTAAAATGCTTAAAGAGGTTATCTTTCCGTGGTTTGGAGTCCCTAGATATTTAATGTCTGATGATGGTTCACACTTTATTCATGGTGCTTTTCATAAGATGCTTGCTAAATATGATGTTAACCATAGAATTGCCTCAACCTATCATCCTCAATATAGTGGTCAGGTAGAACTTAGCAATAGAGAAATAACGTTAATATTACAAAAAACTATCAATAGGTCTCGTAAGAATTGTTCTAACAAAGTAGATCATGCACTTTGGGCCTATAGAATAGCATATAAAAATCCTATGGGTATGTATCCATATAAAATGGTATATGGGAAAGCTTGTCATTTGCCTCTATAATTAGAAGATAAAGCATTTTGGGCAATTGAAGAACTCAACTATAATTTCAAACTTGCCGGTGAAAAGAGGCTATTTGAAATTAGCTCACTAGATGAATAGAGAACCCAAGCCTATGAAAATGCCAAGCTATTCAAAAAAATAAATTAAAAAGATGGCATGACAAAAGAATTCAAAAGCGCGAATTCAAAATAGGAGACCATGTTCTTTTGTTCAACTCTCGTTTAAGATTTTTTTCAGGAAAGCTTCTCTCGAAATGGGAAGGACCATATGTTATCGAAGAGGTCTATCGTTCTGGAGCTATCAAGATTAATAATACTGAAGGTACTAACCCGAAGGTGTTCAATTGACAAAGAATTAAGCACTATATCTCTGGTACGCCTCTTAACGTTGAAAGCCATGTTATCCAAACCATGACAACGGAGGAGCACATAAAAGAAACCTTCTAGAACACTCCAGAATTCTTAAAAATAGGAGGTACGTGATTCGGTAAGTAAACGAACTCCAAAAATTCCGCAAAAATATTTTCTGTCAGTTTTGGAATATTTTAGAATTTTGGAAATAAAGAAATAAACCGAAAGGTGATCAAGGTGAGCACGATACACCAGGGCGCGCTAGGCACTCCTGGTCGTGCCCTGTTGAGTTGTGCCCACCTCGGGCGCCTTCCCAACTCCATTTTCCTTCCAAATACTTGTTTCCCAAGAACAAAAATTCTCTATATATACCCCCCGATTGTTTTGATGACCGCATCGTAGAAAAATCCTCTGTTCTTGTTCCTTGTTGTTTTCCTGTCAGATTTGTCGAATCAGGCATCATGTCTTCCCCCTCTTCTAACAACGTGGAAGAAGATGCTTGGCTAATGAAGATAGAGCTGAAGAGGGAGGATCCGGAAGTGGTGAACAAGGGAGACAAGGGCAAGGAGGCTATGGTGGATCAGCCCCTGAAGGAGAGCGACCCACGGGCATGGTGGAAAAGGAAGAAGAAGATATCCTTTGGCCTTACTATCCTCATCTCACCCCTCTTGAAATCGAAGCTTTCAGGGCTTTCGAGGAGGTTTGTGTTCAGAATAAATACCTCAGCCATGAAAATCTTTTTCTAGAGGAGCATATCACCACCCTCACGAGCGTCATCCACAAATCGAAGTACCTATTGGAGCTGAAGTGTGATGCTACTCCTCCACCTTCTTCATCACCTCCATCAAAGGGGACTTGAGCACATGGGTATGGGCACTCCCCTTGGCTTAAGCCAAGCTTGGGGGAGGTGCCTCGATATCATATCACCACACTTTTATTCACCTTCACCTATTTTAGTTCGATCCTTAGTTTCCCTTTGCTTTAGCTGAATAAACATTTAGCATGATCTATTTTCATGTGTTAGTTCTGTGGCCTATCTATCTATGTAATCGAGTGAAACTTATATAATAAAGTTAGTTTTAGTTTTTGCCTCTTTACTTTGTAGTTGCAATCAAATTAAGGAAAAGAAACAAATGAAAAAAATCATATGCTAATCTTATGGTGAGTAATGACATCACATAATGAAAAGTATAAGTAATAAAATTTGTTGGAGATTGACAAGCATATCACTGGTCAATAATGCATTTCATGAAAGAATTAATAAGGGAAGAGAAGATTCACATGCAAATACACTATCTTGGACATCTTTTATGATTGTGAGCCCCCATCAAATATTATATGTCAAAATTGTTGATGTTGGACGAGGAAGACAACGTGATGATTTATGTTTGTTCATATCCACCTAGAAGTTATATTGTCATAGATCCTTTAACATATGGTGCTTTCCCAATATCTTTGGTAGCCAAAAATCCCGCACTAAGTAGAGATACTACTTGTGCATACAAAAACCCAAACCAAACTCTTTCTTTGAGTGTCCACCATACCTACCTATGGACCGAGAAAGATCCTTCAAGTAAGTTGTCAATGGTGCAATAAGGCAATAAAAATTGCTTCTAAAAGTGTTTTGATCAATTAGTTTAAGAGAAAATTGAGCGTTATTCAAACTTATGATGGCAAAGTAATAAAAGCTACAAACTGTATAATAAAGGTTGATATCATAGGGGGCAATATAGCATGACATTCTTTTACATTAAGGGATTGGGCATACAAATCAATAAGCACATGACAACTTCTGCTTCCCTCTGCGAAGGGCCTATCTTTTACTTTTACGCACTTACTTTTATTCAAGAGTAAAAGTACTCTTCCCTATTCCATTTTTTCTTTTTTTCTTTTGCAACCACCATGTGGTGAGGAAAGATCTAGGCACATATATCCAGTTGGATATGGGTGGGCATGAGTTATTATTGTTGACATCACCTTTGAGGTGAGTGAGTTGGGAGGCAAAACTATAAGCCCCTATGCTCCTACGTGTCCGGTTGAAACTTTTTGTCCATGGGTATGTTGTGAGTGTTAGCAATCATAGAAAACTAAGTAATAGTTGAGTACGTGGACTTGCCAAAAGGTGTGGGATCACTAGAAGAGTATGTCTAGAGGGGGGTGAATAGACTACTAGCAGGAATTTAAAATCTACACAACATGCAAAGTTAAGTGTTGGAAGATTTTAGCATATATAGCAAGTCTAGCACACCCTACACATGCAAGTCATCAAGTATAGAAGCAAAATATAAAGACATTGTACATGAAAGTGAGGAGTAGAGATAGGAAGATCAAATGCATGAAGGACACGAAGATTTTTCTCATGTTTTCGATAGGTGGTGCTATCTTGCGTCCACGTTTATGGAGTCTTCAACCCACGAAGGGTAACGGTCACGAGAGTCCATGGAGGGATCCACCCATAAGGGTCCACGAAGGAGCAACCTTGACTATTCGATAATGGCTTCCGTCCATGAAGGACTAGCCTAACTCGTGGTAGATCTTCACAAAGTAGGCGATCTCCTTGCCCTTACAAACTTCTTGGTTCATTCCACAACATGAAGTAGGAGGCTCCCAAGTGACACCTAACCAATATGGGAGGCACCACCCTCCAAAAGGTAATAGGCTCGATAATGTCGATGAACTCCTTGCTCTTGTGCTTCAAGATGATAGACTCCTCAACACACAATAACTCTCTCATAGATTTAGCGTTGGTGCAAGAGATTGATTGGGTCGAAAGCAACTTGGGGAGGCTAAAGATCAAGATTCATATGGTTGGAATGGAATGGCATGATCTCAACACATGAATATGTGGCTCTCTCTCAGAAAATCAGTTGGTATGAGTGGGGGTTTGTTCTGAGTGCTTTTCTTGCGAGTGAGTGGTGGTGGAGGGGTATATATATGCATCTCCAAAAATCCAACTTTTACACCTTAAGTGACCAACTCGGTGACACCGATGTGTGCATCTCGGTGGTACCGAGTTGCTCCAAAGGTAGCAGCTTTTGAATCTCGGTGAGACGGATACATAAATCTCGGTTGCACCAATTAGGTGACCAATGTTTAAATTGCCAAACTCGGTGACGCCGATTCAATAAACTCGACCGGACCAATTTTGTGAATCTGGGTAACAGAATGTTGCCAACCCAAACTCGGTGGCACCGAATCAGAATCGGTTGCACCAAAAGGTTATGGTTTGGCTTGAGTTTGTCTGATTCTAGGAATCGGTGGCACTGAGTGGGAGTTACTGGTTGCACTGATTTTGAGTGTTTGACTTTGGACAGACTTTTGTGGAAGAGCTTGTGGGTGTTCTTGGTGACTATCACTTGTGCATGTATGAGCATATTGTTTACCAACAGTACCTTACCCCCTTTTAATAGTATTGGCTTTCCTATGGACTTAAAGTGATTTCTCACAAAGTAAAATGTAGAGTCCTCTTTCTTGAAGCTTTGCCAATGATATCTCTTCTCCTTCTTCTTCATGGGGATACTCTCCACACTCATTTTTCCAACCCATCTCTCTCTATGGACTTTATCTGAAATACACTAGATGAAAGTATTAGTCAAAGAGACAATGTGTGTTGTCATGAATTATCAAAACCACCAAGGGAGCATATTGTGCTTTCAAAAGGCTCCGACATGAGACCCTTCCTGAAAATATGATGAATAGTAGTTGCAAAGTTGACTGAGAACATAGTTTGTTTGTTTCCAACTAGGTTTATTATAATATCCCAAATTTTGGAATGTTATTATAATTAATTAGATGATTGATTATTTGATTGATTGATTGAATTTGAGTGAAAATTTGATTTTTTTTTGAAAATTTAAAGAGAGGGAATAAAAGGACTTTCCCCAAAAAATATATTTGAATCCCTATATATTCAAATTTTGAGTTCGAATCCTTTCAAACCCTCAAATAAACAAAAACAAATGAGAGGAGTAAAATTACATTCCAAAATCAGAGACAATGTTTTGTTTGTGATTCAAAGTTGAAGACACAAAATATTTACAATTTATTTGAAATCCAAAGTTCCTTTTCATGTTGAAGTTATTGCAAAAAAATGATTTCTTTTTTATCTCAAAAATTCTTGAAAATATGTTCACGCTTCAGGATTTATTTTTCTATTTGTCTTGGTATATAATACCCTATACTTTATTTCTATTTATTATATACTTCTTCCCATTTACTTTTGTCAAAAAAAATGAATTTATGAAATAAAAAACGGATTTGTGGCCAGGCTGACACACAGGCCGGCCCAGTCAGCCACGGGCCAAGCCCCACACCCAGCACCCAGCCTCCAGCGCTAGGGCAAGCTAGCGCTCGGGGAGCCAGGAGCGCTAGCTCTCGGGGAGCCGCCGCCTCACGTACATGTATAGGAACCAACTCTCCCTCGCGTAGCCATATCCCTCTTCTCTCTTTCATTTTTTTCCGGCCAGATAGGACCCACAACCATCTTCTTTCTCCTCACGACAACGAGAAACCAACTCCCGTACGGACGCGAATGAACCGACGTCGACTTCGACTTAAATCCATGGAAACTCTATCTCTAGTCAACCCCTGCTCCAAGCTCTAGTGTTGGAAATATGCCCTAGAGGCAATACTAAATTGGTTATTATCATATTTCCTTATTCATGATAATCGTTTATTATCCATGCTATAATTGTGTTGATCGGAAACTCAGATACATGTTTGGATACATAGACAACACCATCTCCCTAGTATGCCTCTAATAGACTAGCTCGTTGATCAAACATGGCTATCGTTTCCTAGTCATGGACATGAGAAGTCATTTCATAACGGGATCACGTCATTAGGAGAATGATGTGATGGACAAGACCCAAACTACAAACATAGCATATGATCGTGTCAGTTTATTGCTACTGTTTTCTGCTTGTCAAGTATTTGTTCCTATGACCATGAGATCATGCAACTCACTGACACTGGAGGAGTACCTTGTGTGTATCAAACGTCGCAACGTAACTTGGTGACTATAAAGGTGCTCTACGGGTATCTCCGAGGGTGTCTGTTGGGTTGGCATGGATCAAGACTGGGATTTGTTACTCCGTGTGACGGAGAGGTATCTCAGGGCCCACTCGGTAATACAACATCACAATAAGCCTTGAAAGCAATGTGACTAAGTGTTAGTCATGGGATCTTGTATTACGGAACGAGTAAAGAGACTTGCCAGTAATGAGGTTGAACTAGGTATGGAGATACGGACGATCGAATCTCGGTCAAGTAACATACCGAAGAACAAAGGGAACACCATATGGGATTAACTGAATCCTTGACATAGAGGTTCGACCGATAAAGATCTTTGTAGAATATGTAGGAACCAATATGGGCATCCAGGTCCGCTTTTGGTTATTGACCGTAGAGGTGTCTCGGTCATGTCTACATAGTTCTCGAACCCATAGGGTCTGCACACTTAAGGTTCGGTGACGTTTCCGTAGTATAGATTTATGTATGGTGGTGACCGAAGGTTGTTCGAAGTCCCAGATGAGATCCCGGAAGTCACGAGGAGCTCCGGAATGGTCCGAAGGTAAAGATTGATATATGGGAAGTCCTGTTTTGGTCGCCGAAAAAGTTTTGGGCTCATCGGTAGTGTACCGGGAGTGCCGGTAGTGTACCGGGGACCATCGGGAGAGGTATTTCGACCCAACCGGCTACATGGGCTGTAGGAGGAGGTAAACCAACACTTGGTGGGCTGGCCTAAGACTCCTCTAAGGGCCCATGCGGCTGGAGTGGTTTGAGAAGGAAAAATCCAAAGGTGGAGAGGAGGAAAGAGTTTCCAAGTGGAAAGGAGGAATCCTACTCCTAATAGGATTGGAGTAGGACTCCTCCACCTCCAATTTCGACCAAACCTTGAGGGTTTGAGGCTGCCTACTCCCCTCCCTCCCTCCTATATATACTAGAGGATTTATAGGAAAAATCTAACCCTAATAGCCACGTGCTACCTGTCTTCTAGATCGCAGTTTCTCCTCTAGATCGGTTTTCAGCGGTGCTTACGTGAAGCCCTGCTGGAATAGCTCCACCACCATCGTCACAACACCGTCGCGCTGCCGGAGAACTCATCTACCTCTTCGTTCCCTCTTGCTGGATCAAGAAGGCGGAGATCATCATCGAGCTGTATGTGTGCTGAACACGAAGGTGCCGTCCGTTTGGTGCTAGATCGGAAGGACCGTGATCAAGATCGTGATGAGATCGCGGGACGCATCACGATGAGTTCGCGGGATGGATCGTGATTGGATCGTGGGTCGAATCATGATGAGATCGCGAGATACTCGGCGATTTGGATCGCGAAGACGTTCGACTACGCCAACCGCGTTTCTTAATGCTTCCCGCTTAGCGATCTACAAGGGTATGTAGATCCACTCTCCCTCTCGTAGATGCTCATCACCATGGATAGATCTTGCGTGTGCATAGGAATTTTTTTGTTTCCCATGCAACATTCTCCAACAGTGGCATCATGAGCTAGGTCTATGTGTAGACTAGATCACGAGTAGAACACAAAGAGTTTGTGGGCGTTGATGCTTAGATTGCTTCCTCCCTTGGTCGTGTGTTGGTTCAACGGTATTGTGGAATGAAGCGGCCCGGACCAACCTTACTCGTACACTGAGGAGAGACCAGTTCCATCGACTGACGTGTAACTTCGTTGCACAAAGATGGCTGGCGGGTGTCTGTTTCTCCTACTTTAGTTGGATCGGATTCGACAAAGGCAGTCCTTGAGAAGGTTGAAAAGCAACTTATGTATCACCGTTGTGGTTTTGCGTAGGTGAGAATTGTTCTTGCTAGATACCCATAGCAGCCACTTAAAACTTGCAACAAAAACAACTAGAGGACGTCTAACTTGTTTTTGCAGGGTATGTTGTGATGGGATATGGCCAATTACATGATGAGATATATGTGATGTATGAGATGATCATGTGTTGTATGGAATATCACGACTTGCATGTCGATGAGTACGGCAACCGGCAGGAGCCACAGGGTTGTCTTTAATTATTGTATGACCTGCATGTCAATCATTAAGCGCTATGTAATGCTTTACTTTATCGCTAAACGGTAGCAATAGTAGTAGAAGCATGGTGGGCGCGGCAATCCCGATGGCGACATGTTGATGGAGATCAAGATGATGGAGATCACGGTGTCGTGCCGGTGATGATAGAGATCATGTCGGTGCTTTCAAGATGGAGATCAAAATCACAAGTTCATGGCCATATCATGTCACTTATGATTTGCATGCGATGTTAATCCTTTTATGCACCTTGTTTTTCTTAGGACGACAGTAGCATTATAAGGTGATCCATCACTTAAATTTCAAGATGAATTGTGCTCTCCCCGAGTGTGCATCGTTGCGAAAGTTCGTCGTGTCGAGACACCATGTGATGATCGGGTGTGATAGACTCTACGTTCACATACAATGGGTGCAAGCCAGTGTTGCACATGCAGAACACTCAGGTTAAACTTGACGAGCCTAGCATGTACAAACATGGCCTCGGAACACAAGAGACCGAAAGGTCAAACATGAGTCATATAGTAGATATGATCAACATGATGATGTTCACTATTGAAACCACCTCAACTCACATGATGATCGGACTTGAGTTGGTGAATTTGGATCATGTATCACTCAAATGACTGGAGGGATGTCAATTTGAGTGGGAGTTCTTCAGTAATATGATTAATTGAACTCATTATCATGGACATAGCCAGTAGTGTCTTTGCCAATTATGTTGTAGATTATTTGCTCGCATTGTAGCTCCCTTGAATTTTTATATGTTCCTAGAGAAATAGAGTTGAAAGATGATGGTAGCAATATTGCGGACTGGATCCGTGATCTAAGGATTGTCCTCATTGTTGCACAGAAGGCTTATGTCCTTAATGCACCGCTCGGTGGGCCACCCCCTCTAGCATCGTCTGTAGATGTTGTGAACATCTGACAGGCACGTTCTGATGACTACTTGATAGTTTAGTGCGTCATGCATTACGACTTAGAATTGAGGCTCTGAAACATTTTGAACGTCACGGAACATATCCGATGTTCTAAGATCTGAAATTGGGATCCCAGGCTTGTGCCCGTGTTGCGAGATATGAGATCTCCAACAAGATTCTTTGCCTACAAGTCGAAAGAGAATAGCTCAATCGTTGAGCATGTGCTCAGATTGTCTAGGTGCTACAATCGCTTGACTCGAGTGGGAGTTGATCTTCCAGATAAGATAGTGATTGATATAGTTCTCCAAGTCACTGTCACTAAGCTACTAGAACTTGGTGATGAACTATAAAATGCCAGGGATAGAAATAATGATCCCTGAGCTGTTCGCGATGTTTGACATCGCGAAGGTAGAAATCAAGAAGGAGCGTCAAGTGTTGATGGTTAGTAAAAACCAGTAGTTTCGAGAAGGGCAAGGGAAAGGAGGGAAACTTCATGGATGGCAAGTCAGTTGCTGCTCCAGTGAAGCAATCCAAAGTTCAACCCAAACCCGAGACTAAGTGCTTCGATTATGAGGAGAGCGGTCGCTGAAGCGGAACAACCCTAGATACTTGGTAGATAAGAAGGCTGGCAACGTTGATAGAAGTATATTTGATATACGTGTTATTTATGTGTACCTTGCTAGTACTCCTAGTAGCACCTGAGTATTGGATACCGGTTCGGTTGCTAAATGTTAGTAACTTGAAATAAAAGCTACGGAATAAATGGAGAACTAGGTAAGGGTGAGGTGACAATGTGTGTTGGAAATGTTTCCAAGGCTGATGTAATCAACATCGCACGCTCTCTCTACCTTCAAGATTAGTGACAAACCTAAATAAATGTTATTTGGTGTTTTGCGTTGAGCATGAACGTGATTAGATCGTGTTTATTGCAACACGGTTATTCATTTAAGTTAGAGAATAATGGTTATTCTGTTTACATGAATGATACCTTCAATGTTCATGCATCCAGTGAGAATGGTTTGTTGAATCTTGATCGTAGTAATACACATGTTCATAACATTGATGCCAAAAGATACACAGTTAATAATGATAGTACCACATACTTGTGGCACTGCCGCTAAATGTCATATTGGTATAAAGCGCATTAAGAAACTCCATGCTGATGGATCTTTGGACTCATTTGATTTCGAATCAGTTGAGACATGCGAACCATGCCTCTTGGGCAAGATGACTGAGGACCCCGTTTTCCGGATTGATGGAGCGGGCAAGTGATTTATTGGAAATGATACATGTTGATGTATGAAATCCAATGAGTCTTGTAGCGTGCGGTGGATATCATTATTTTCTTACCTTCACTGATGATTTGAGTAGATATAGTGTATATTTACTTAATGAAACACAAGTCTGAGTCGTTTGAAAGGTTCAAGAAATTCAGACTGAAGTTTAAGATCATCGTGACAAGAAGATAAAAATGTCTGCGATATGATCGTGGAGGTGAATATCTGAGTTATGAGTTTGGCATACAAGTTGAGACAATGTGATAGTTGTTTCACAACTCACGCCACCTGGAACACGATAGTATGATGGTGTGTCCGAACGTCATAGTTGTGCTCTATTGGATATGGTGCATTCTATGATGTCTCTTATTGTGACAGCCCAAGTGTTGTCCCTACCTTTATTGGCATGTAACCCATTGTATGAACCTTGTGTCATGAGCTGTGATATGAATTGCACCTTGTCATCCATGTGTGGTTTTGCATTCATGCATCATGCATCATTCCATCCATCATGCCTTGTCTTGCTTGTTGTGTATGTGTCCTTGAATGATGTGGTAGTTGTGAGTGTGACATGAGTTGTTATGTGGTTGTTTGTGGGTGGATCATGTGTGCAACCCCCTTCTCTTCCCTCTCTTTTATTTTCATCAAAAACCCCAACCTAATGCCTTTTATTCCCATGTTATTTTATAGCAGAATTAACGTACAAATTAAAATGTTTAAAATGTTCAAGAGGTAGCCCTATTCATATTAATAATTTAGAGTGTGGTCCTTTTGATGTTTGGGGTTTGTATGATTTTGTGTTTAAATAAACAGGAGTTGTTATTTCTTAAAGTATTAAAATTTGCTTGTCCAATAATTCAACTTAATATTTTTATTAAATAGTGAATATTATTTTCTCCACAAAGGTATTTTTTGTTTGCCCAAAACCCTTTTTATTTTCTCTGGGGTTTTCTTTTGAGTTGTGTTGTTTTAAAATGGAACCCCCCCCTTCTCTGTTTGTTTCTGAGAGAGAGAGAGAGCCTAGAGTGGGCTTGTTCTCCCACGGCCCAGCCCGCTCGGGAACGGCTACCTGCTCCATTGGGTGTCGCCGTCAGGTTCAGTGCTGAGGAGCGCGTCCGCCGTCCTCTTTCCATCGTCGTCGCCGTCAGCCTGAGGGTATAAAGCCCTCCCTCGGCGTGCGTGCCCCCTCGCCTGGGGTTCCTCTTCTCTCCACCGCCGTCACCGCTCCCATCTCTTCCTCCATTGCTCTCCCTCCTCTCTTCTTTCCCCTTGCCAGGTAAGGTTCAGAGTGAGAGCAGTGAGGTGCAGTTAGTCGTCGGCGACCAGTTCATCGTCTCCGTCGAGCCTGGTGTCGATCATGGCGTCCAGGAGCTCGGGGGTGATCCCCGCGTTCGATCCCCACCGCTAGGAGCCCCGGAGGAGCTCTGCAGTGGCGACCTCGTCTTCGTCTTTGTCGACGACGTCCGCGCCGTCGTCGGCCTCTGCTTCCTCTTCGTCGTCGCCGCGTCCCCGACCCCCTCCGTCATCTCCTTCTCGTCCAGTTCGTCGTCACCTTCTCCCAAGGCGAGCAACCGGTCCCCTCAACCCCCTTCTTCCTGCGTAGCTCGTCGGTAGTCGCCGTAGCTACCCGTCGCCGCCGTCTGCAAGTCCGTGCCTTGGGGCGTGCCTCCTTCCTCCTCACCGCAAGGTGAGTAGGAGAATGGAACCCCTGTTTGTCCCCTCGTGCGTAGGAGCAGTTGGTGTTGCCAGATTCGCCGTGGGATCGCCAGAATTGCTGCCGAAGTTGTCCGTCGCCGTGTCTGTTGCGTGGTCTTCAGTTTCATCAGTTAAGTGTTGTGTGTTTGTGTGTGTGTATTTGAGGGCTAGTGCCCCTACTCTGTTAACTGACGCAGTGATAGCAGAGTGGTTTCTCGTGGGTGGCTTGACCCAGGAGGTCTTGGGTTCGAGCCCCAAACCTCCCCTTTTTTTGTTGTTTTATTTTTATTTTGTTTTCTTTGTTTTTCTTCATTGCTAAGTGTATGTGAGTGTGTAGTGCCATCATTTTTTTGTTATTTCCTGTTTATATGAGAGCATGTGTGTGTGCACATGTGCAAGTGCATTAGTGTGTATGTGTATATACATAAGTGTATATGTGCATTTGTTTGTAGTGTGTGTGTGTGTGAGTGGTGTGTGTGTGTATGGCCACATGCATATGCTTGTGCATATATGCCTTGCGCATATATGAGTGCATATGTGTGTGGATGCACACCCATACTCATAAGCTTGTGTGTGTGAGAGAGTGCCATGTGCACTTGTGTGCATGGAGGAGTGTGTGTGTGTGCCCATATGCATTATGCATATGTGGGTAGATGAGTGTGTGTGAGGGTGACTAGTGGTTTCCCCACTTGTTTTTGCCCTTGTGGTAGATAAGCATGCCATGTAGGTTTTGTTAGCTCATTTCCATTCTTAGCTAAGTTGCCAATAGGCTTATGTCCATTTATGTGCATTGATATTAGAGTAAGACTTGTCTTATGAAGAGTAGGTGGTAGTTTGGCTATTTGAGTGTGCCTTGATGTTTCACATGAGCATATGAGTGTGACCCATGGTTTTGGGGTAGGAAGAGACAATGAATCCATTGGTGCTTTCAGATTTCACTTTTGAGCAAGTTCATAAAACTGTCATTTTCAGCTGTGATGTTACTTTATCATTTTTGCATGATTTAATCCATGCTTGCTTTGGGGCATGTGCCAACATGGAAGTGCTAGTGTTTTATATCTATTATGCCATGGTATTTTTGTTTTACATGAGAATCACCCATATAAGTGGGAAACATGCTGCCAAGTTGCCTACTTGATGTTTCTGTTTCAGCATGCTAAAAACTGCTAAGTCTGAGATTCTGCTGTTATCTTTATGCCATGTAAAGTGGATGGTATTTTGTGATGTGTTGTGAATTTGAGCATGTACAGTGCTAGTGTTTTGGAGTAGATGTTGTCTACTACCATACTGTTAATTTTCATGCAAATAGGTGGTCTATAACATATTTAACTACTGCTGTCAACTTGCTACTTTATTAACTCAGATTCCAGAAAACTAGAATTTTCACTAAGTCCCAGAAAACTGTTTCATCATGCCAACTTGATAACTTCATACTTATTGATGCATGCCACCTTTTCTGATTGTGTAGTTGGATAAGTTGATGTATATATCATGTAGTTTCTGTCCATATCTTGTTTGTGGCTGTAGGATTCTTATAGCTCAAGTTGTGGGCTGTGTAAGTTGCTATGTTGCTGTTTTGTGGCAGATTGTGAGTTTTATTGTTTTGTGACTTGTGGGAGATATGCTCCATGGAATGGTTTGATATTTGAGTATATTGTGGTTGGTTTTTCATTGCCTAACCAGTGGCTACCTTGGAATGCCAATAATTAGCCCAGGGCTTTGTTGTCTTGTGTTTTGCCTTCGTACCTTGTCGTGAGCGTATCGTGAGAACCGTAACTCCGTTTCTTGCGTTCTTTATATGCATTCCTATAGATTTTGCATGCTGCATCCATATTTTCCATGTTCATGAATGTTTAAATAACTTAACATGAGGTTCTGTCCAGATTCATTAATAAACAAACCTTGCATGTGAAACATGACTAGTTTTGTATTGCCATCTTAAATTCTCTAAATGGATCATGCATCATCTTGTTTGTGCATTGCACCTTGGTTGTATATTTATTTGCTGTTTCTCTTGGATAGACACAAGTGTCGATTCTGATTACGAGGACCCAGGAGAGTACCACTACGAGGATCCCGCTACTTGTTCCGCTGAAGAACCAACATGCAAGATGATCGTACCCGGATCCCGATACTATTTTCGCTTGCTAGTTTCTCGCTCTTATCGTTACAATTGTGCTACCTACCACTTGAATATCAATCTCCTAATTGCCATGAAAGCCTCTAACCCTCCATATCCTAGCAAACCTTGATTGGCTAAGTTACCGCTGCTCAGCCCCTCTTATAGCGTTCTTAGTTGCATGTACAGGTTGTTCCATGTGATAACATGGATTTGGATATCACCATATCATCTGCTATTTAATTTAATGCACATATATATCTTGGTATTGGTGGAAGGCTTGGCCTTATGCTAGATGTTTTGTTCCGCTGTTACCGCCATAGTTCTTGTTACCGGTGTTATGGTTTCCATATTTTGCGCTCCTAACACGCTCGGGGTTGTTATGGGGACCCCCTTGTTTATTCGGTTGAGATTAAAACTTGTCTGGCAAGACCCAACATTGGTACTACATTTGCTTAACAACTTAATAAAATTGCATAGGGCTTTGCAAACCCGTGGATAATTAATCAACTCCCGGGCCAGTGCTCCGCATGAGTGTTGGTCCAACCCAGAGCAGCTTATTAACGCTGCCTAGGGTAACTCGGTGATTGGCGTGGTAACCGTCGCTTATCCGTCGTGTCCTGAGGATGAGATGCGTGGCTCTATCGGGTTCGTTGACACGTCGGGAGGTCTTGCTGGATTTGTTTTACCTTTATCGAATGTCTTGCGTGTGGAGTCTGACTTTCTTCGGGTTTTCTCGAGGTGTTGGAATTCCTTTGGAATTACCTATGATGACCACGAGGTCTGTGGTCGAGGCTATTCCCGCGGAGTGTGGTTATTTGTGACGGACTAGTTGGAGCACCCCTGCAGGGTTAAATCTTTTCGAGAAGCCGTGCTCGCGGTTATGTGGTCACTTGGATATTTGTTTAACACCCGGTTATAGTTAACTTGAAGTAAACTCTAATTAAAATACACCAACTGTGTGAGTAACCGTGATCGTCTCTGCTCGTGAACATGATCCGAGAGAGAACACGGTGGGGTTATGATTGACGCAAGTAAGTGTTCAGGATCTCATAGAGATCATACTAGATTCGATCGTTCATCGTAGGCCACTCATATTTATTTTCATGTCGCGTAAGTTAGCCACCATATATGCTAGTGCTGCTGCAAACTAAACACATACCCCATCCCAACCTTTAAGCTTGAATAGTCTCGGTACCCGGGCGCTTGATTGCTGAGTCCTTGTGGCTCACAGGTTACTACAACCCTCTAGGTATAGGTACAAATGAGTACGTGTAGGATGATCTTACCCAGCTCCAGTGGGAATATGATGAGGAAAGAGGCAGGATGTACGTGACTTATCCGGATGAGTAGAGGACCATGGTCGTGATCTTTTGGATAGCGAGATAGTGTCATTTGCACTTGTTTTTATCATTTGATTTCGTCCGTAGTCGGACCTTGTCTTCATCTTGATGATTTGAACTCTGTGTGGATTGTAATTTAGCATGTGGTGGGTGTAAGCCAACTTGTATACTCATCTCTTCTGTAATGTATGATGCAATGTTACTATACTTGTGAACGGTAAGATGCGCCTCTATCCCTTGCGAGGCCCTCGTGTCTTAAAATGGATAGGCGCATCTTGGGCGTGACAAGTTGGTATCAGAGCCAGGCGACCATAGGAGCCTTTGCTTGATCGAACTTGGCCGAGTCGAGTCTAGTAAAACTATTTTGAGTGTAGTTATATCGGAGAGTTGGATTCTTTTTACTCCTCTTCTATGCTGTGGTGAGGTATTCGACTTAGGAATTTTGATTCTACTCCTCTTCTCGCTCAAAATATTTTTTAGGATCACGCATGTATTTTGGAGTCTATATGATACTGATGTGACAAGGTTCTATCTTGGTGCCTCCTGTCTGACTTGATTTCTTACGGGGAGTCGAGCTCCAGGGAATGTTGGCACATCATTATCATTCAGCTTCCTTGATATCTCAGGACGGAGAGTGTTCGGAATTACTTCAATACTTATCGTGGTGAGATAAGGTCGGAGTCACCCAGTACTCGGGAGGCGTCCGGGGTACCACCATGGTCTAGTATCGTTGTGAATTCGAGGATTCCAGTTAGATGAAGTTGCGAAAGCCTCTGGTTATGTGTTGAAGGATGGATACAGTTGGGGTGTAGGATTGTTAGTTGTGTGAGATATTTCCTCCTTGTATCCCCCACACCGGATTGCATAACCAGAAAGTTTTCGGAAATTCTTAGGTGGGAAATCTTGTAGTTATATAGGATCATCTTCTTCAGATGTATGTGGGCTTATACATTTGTTCTGAGTGCTTAGCTCAATACTTTTGTGTTATTGCAAGTAGCTTCGAATTTCTGATGATGTTATCATAAACTGAAGAAGCATTCTTACTAATTTTCCAGTAGGAAGGCTGTGTTGTTATTTGTTCATTTCTTTCTAGCATTTGATTCAGCTCTGATTCATCTTATCAATGAGGTGCTGATGTGTTTTTCCCATCTTCAGGATGGCTCCACCAACTCGCAACAATCCGGGTCGTGGTGAGGAGCAGACTGAAGTTCCACCACCACCCCCGCCGCCACCTCCTCCGCCTCCTCCTCCAGAAGCTTGGCAAGCTATGATGGCCGCAATGAATGTGAACACTCAGATGTTGCTTAGGCTGTTGCAAGAAAGAGAGCAAGGTCAGCAAGGTTTTCAAGGGAATTTTCAGAATCAGCTTCATTTTGCGACACTCAATCAGCTCCTTGCCAACCAGCCCAAGTGTTTCACCTGTTGTGAGCAGCCTCTTGATGCTGATGATTGGCTTCATGATATGAGTAAGCATTTTGAGTGCAGCAATATCAGGCCAGATGACTTTGTCAGATTTGCATCGTTCCAGCTCAAGGGTCAAGCAGCTGATTGGTGGCAGCAGTACAAGGATTCCAGGGCGATCGTGTTGTAACTTGGGACGATTTCCATCGTGACTTCAGGGCTCATTACATTCCTACAAGCTTTGTCGAGGAGATGCATGAGAAGTTTAGGCACCTGAAGCAGGGAAGCAAGTCTGTCTACCAGTACAACGTCGAGTTCCAGAATCTAGCCCGTTATGCCAAGCAAGATGTTCCAGATGACAAGGCTATGATCTATCAGTTCAGAGGTGGTCTCAAGGATGAGCTTCTACCAGGCCTAGTTCTTCAAGAGCCTCGCGAGTTTAATATGTTCTATAACATGGCTTTGAAGGTTGAGGCAACTCAGCTCAAGTTAGAGAACTCAAAGAAGCGTTCAAGGGATTCATATTCTTCTTGTTCTGGCTCTCAGATGGTTCCCAAGCAGCATAAGTATTGGGCACCAAATCCTCCTCCATTTCGTCCTCCTCAGCAGCAGAAGCAGTTTGGTGGTCGTGGTTCTTCCCACCCACCCAACCCAGGATTCCAGCAGAGACCCTAGGCGTCCAAGGGAGTTCTTATTCCTTCTCCAGGCAATGTTCGTCCGCTTTCTGAGGTGACTTGTCACAAGTGTGGTCAGAAGGGTCACTATGCAAACAAGTGCAACCAGTGCTGTCTTCTGCCTCCTCCTCCTGTCAAGCCTTCGGGCAATGCTATGGTGAAGCATAATCCCAAGCCAGTTAGAGTGAATATGGTGAATGCAGCTGAAGGAGAGAAGTCTCATGATGTGATTATGGGTAATCTCTCAGTTAATGATTTTCCTACAAAAGTTTTGTTTGATACTGGTGCATTGCATTCATTCTTATCCAAGCCTTTTGTCGCTATGCATGAGTTTGTAGTGGAGCATTTAGCCAGTCCTTTTCATGTGGTTTCTCTGGGGATGCGCATGAGTTCGCATCTGATTGTTCCAGATGCTTCTATCAAGATGGGCAATTATTCTTTTCTGGCTTCTGCAATTTTTCTCAGTAATTCCGACATTGATCTCGTTCTGGGAATGGACTTCCTGGCTATGAATAAGGCTCATATTGATTGCAAAGCAAAAGATGTCAAGATGACTCATCCTTCAGAAGACGTGATTATTTTCGCGGCTCGCGATGACACAATCCGTCTCTTTGCTCTTAATGAGAAGGGTGAAATCTCGATGATTTCTCAAATTCCGGTGGTTTGTGAGTATGAAGATGTCTTTCGAGAAGAATTGCGAGGAATGCCTCCACACCGGCCAGTCGAGTTCGTGATTGATCTTGAGTCCGGAACTGAACCGGTCTACAAGAGCCCATATAAACATGGCCCTGACGAGCTGAAAGAGTTGAAGAAGCAGCTAGATGAGCAAGAACGTCTGGGTCTGATCAGACCAAGTTCTTCTCCTTGGGGTTGTGGTGTTTTGTTTGTCAAGAAGAAAGATGGCACAGATCGTCTTTGTGTCGACTACCGTCCATTGAACAAGAAGACAATCAGAAACAAGTACCCACTTCCCAACATCAATGAGCTGATTGAGCAACTGAAAGGTGCCAAGGTTTTCTCGAAGCTTGACCTTCACATGGGTTATCATCAGGTTCGCATTCGTGAAGAAGACATTCCTAAGACCGCTTTCAGGACGAGTTTTGGATCTTATGAGTACACCGTCATGTCGTTTGGTCTTGCGAATGCTCCTCCAACCTTCTCAAGAATGATGAATTTCATTTTCTATCCTTTCAAGAATGAGTTCGTCTTGGTCTATCAGGATGATATCCTTGTGTTCTCAGAGATAGAAGAAGAGCATGTAGAGCATCTCCGCCTTGTGCTTGACAAGTTAAGAGAGCATCGATTCTATGCCAAATTTTCCAATTGTGAGTTTTGGCTCAATGAAGTGGTGTACCTTGGGCATGTGATATCTGCCGAGGGAATTAAAGTGCACCCTGAGAAAGTTGAGGCAATCTTGAAGTGGGAACCTCCTCAGAACGTGAAGCAGCTTCGGAGTTTCCTTGGGCTTGCTAGTTATTGCACAAGATTCGTGGAGAACTTCTCTCAAATTGCTAAGCCTCTATCCAATCTCCTCCAGAAGAGTGTCAAGTATGTTTGGTCTCCTGAGTGTGATGTAGCGTTCAATACACTCAAGCAGAGATTGACTTCAGCTCCTATCCTTGTTCCTCCTGAGCAGTCTAAGCCTTTCCAAGTATTCTGTGATGCTTCTCTCCAAGGTCTTGGTGGTGTTATCATGCAAGACAAGAAGATTGTTGCTTATACGTCGCGTTAGTTGAAGCCTGTCGAGAAGAACTACCCCACTCATGATCTTTAGTTGGCGGCAGTTGTGCATGCTCTAATGACTTGGAGGCATTTGCTGTTGGGTAGACCAGTTGAGGTGTACACCGATCACAAGAGCTTGAAGTACATTTTCACTCAACCCAATCTCAATCTTCGGCAGTCTCGTTGGGTGGAAATGCTTGATGACTTCAATCCAAGCATTGAGTATACTCCTGGGAAAGGAAATGTCATTGCAGACACACTCAGCCGTAAGGCGTACTGCAATAGTCTCATGTTGAAGACTCTTCAGCCCGAGCTTTGTGAAGCCTTCTGCAAGCTCAACCTTCAGATGATTCTGCAAGGATTTCTTGCAAATCTTCAAGTCTCTCCGACTTTGGAAGATTAGGTTCGCCAAGCGCAGCTTCTTGACGCTATGGTGAAGAAAGTGAAGAAAGGTGTGGCCAAAAGCATTCCGAAGTATAAGTGATTTCGCGTTGATGACAAAGATACCTTGTTCTTTGAGGACAGTCTTGTGGTTCCAAAAGGCGATCTCAGAAAGGTTATCATGGACGAAGCACATAATTCTCTTTTATCCATTCATCTAGGCAGTTCAAAGATGTATCAGGATCTCAAGCAAACCTTCTGGTGGACTCGCATGAAACGTGAAATTGCTCAGTTCGTGAACGAGTGTGATGTTTGTCGCAGAGTGAAGGCAGAACATCAATGTCCAGCAGGTCTTCTTCAGCCTTTGCCTATCCCAGAGTGGAAATTCGATCATGTGGAGATGGATTTTGTCACTGGGTTTCCCAAGTCCAAGAGAGGCAATGATGCCATCTTTGTGGTTATCGACAAGCTGTCAAAAGTTGCTCATTTCCTACCAGTCAAAGAATCTATCTCGGTAGCTCAGCTTGCAGAGTTGTATACGTCAAGGATAGTATCTTTGCATGGTATTCCTCAGCTCATCTCGTCTGACCGTGGAAGCCTCTTTAATTCCAAGTTTTGGGAGTCCTTCTAGACTGCTATGGGTATCAAGATCCGTTTCACCACAGCGTTCCATCCGCATACAAGTGGTCAAGTTGAGAGAGTCAATCAGATCCTTGAAGATATGCTCAGAGCCTGTGTGATTTCGTTCGGCATGAAGTGGGAAGACTGCCTTCCATATGCTGAATTCTCATACAACAATAGCTTCCAAGCTAGCTCAGGCAAGGCCCCTTTTGAGATTCTCTACGGTAGAAAGTGTCGTACCCCGCTTAACTGGTCTGAAACCGGTGAGCGTCAGATTTTGGGCAATGACATGATCACTGAAGCAGAAGAAATGTGCCATGTCATTCGCGAGAACCTCAAAGCAGCTCAGTCCTGATAGAAGAGTTATTACGATAACAAACATCGGAATGTTTCCTTTCAAGTGGGTGGTCTAGTCTATCTCAGAGTCTCTCCCATGAAGGGCACTCAGCGGTTTGGAATTAAAGGGAAGCTAGCTCCTCGTTTTGTTGGTCCTTTCAAAGTTGTTGGCAAGAGAGGTGGTCTTGCATATCAACTAGATCTTCCTCCAAATTTCGCGAACATGCATGATGTCTTCCATGTTTCTCAGCTTTGGAAATGCTTCAAGACTCCTGAGCGAACCATTGACCTCCAAGACATCGATCTCCAAGAAGATCTCTCTTATCGTGAGCATCCAGTTGCAATTCTTGAAGAAACTGAGCGTAAGACTCGCAACAAGTCTATCAAGTTCCTCAAGGTGAAGTGGTCTCATCATTTCGACAAAGAAGCTACTTGGGAACGTGAGGACCTTCTCCGTTCCGAATTTCCGGACTTCTTCCGTTCCTAGATCTCGGGTCGAGATCCTCTTGTAGTGTGGGAGAGTTGTGATAGCCCAAGTGCTGTCGCTACCTTTATTGGCATGTAACCCATTGTATGAACCTTGTGTCATGAGCTATGATATTAATTGCACCTTGTCATCCATGTGTGGTTTTGCATTCATGCATCATGCATCATTCCATCCATCATGCCTTGTCTTGCTTGTTGTGTATGTGTCCTTGAATGATGTGGTGGTTGTGAGTGTGACATGAGTTGTGATGTGGTTGTTTGTGGGTGGATCATGTGTGCAACCCCCTTCTCTTCCCTCTCTTTTATTTTCATCAAAAACCCCAACCTAATGCATTTTATTCCCATGTTATTTTCATAGCAGAATTAACTTGCAAATTAAAATGTTTAAAATGTTCAAGAGGTAGGCCTATTCATATTAATAATTTAGAGTGTGGTCCTTTTGATGTTTGGGGTTTGTATGATTTTGTGTTTAAATAAACAGGAGTTGTTATTTCTTAAAGTATTAAAATTTACTTGACCAATAATTCAACTTAATATTTTTATTAAATAGTGCATATTATTTTCTCCATAAAGGTATTTTTTGTTTGCCCAAAACCCTTTTTATATTCTCTGGGGTTTTCTTTTGCGTTGTGATATTTTCAAATGGAACTGCCCCCTTCTCTGTTTGTTTCTGAGAGAGAGAGAGAGAGGCTAGAGTGGGCTTGTTCTCCCGCGGCCCATCCCACTCGGGAATGGCCACCTGCTCCGTTGGGTGTTGCCATCAGGTTCAGTGCAGAGGAGCGTGTCCGCCGTCCTCTTTCCGTCACCGTTGCCGTCAGCCTGAGGGTGTAAAGCCCCCCCTTGGCATGCGTGCCCCCTTGCCTAGGGTTCCTATTCTCTCCGCCACCGCCGCAGCTCCCATCTGTCCCTTCATTGCTCTCCCTCCTCTCTTCTTTCCCCCTGCTAGGTAAGGTTCAGAGTGAGAGCAGAGAGGTGCAGTTAGTCGCCGGCGACCAGTTCATCGTCTCCGTCGAGCCCGACGTCGATCATGGCGTCCAGGAGCTCGAGGGTGATCCCCGCGTTCGATCCCCGCCGCTAGGAGCCCCGGAGGAGCTCTGCAGCGTCGACCTCGTCTCCGTCTTCGTCGATGACGTTCGTGCCGTCGTCTTCCTCTGCTTCCTCTTCGTCGTCGCTGCGTCCCCGACCCCCTCTGTCGTCTCCTTCTCGTCCGGTTCGTCGTCACCTTCTCCCAAGGTGAGCAACCGGTCCCCTCAGCCCCCTTCTTCCCATGTAGCTCGTCGGTAGTTGCCGTAGCTGCCCATCGCCACCGTCCGCAAGGCTGTGCCTTGGGGCATGCCTCCTTCCTCCTCACCGCAAGGTGAGTAGGGGAATGGAACCCCTATTTGTCCCTTCGTGCGTAGGAGCAGTTGGCATCGCCAAACTCACCGTGGGATCACCGGAATTGCTGCCGGAGTTGTGTGTCGTCGTGTCTGTCGCGTGGTCTTCAGTTTCGTCAGTTAAGTGTTGTGTGTGTGTATTAGAGGGCTAGTGCCCCTACTCTGTTAACTGACGCAGCGATAGCAGAGTGGTTTCTCATGGGTGGCTTGACTCAGGAGGTATAGGGTTCAAGCCCCAAACCTCCCCTTTTTTTGTTGTTTTGTTTTTATTTTGTTTTCTTTGTTTTTCTTCATTGCTAAGTGTATGTGAGTGTGTAGTGCCACCAACTTGTATTTTTTTGTTATTTCCTGTTTATATGAGAGCATGTGTGTGTGCACATGTGCAAGTGCATTAGTGTGTATGTGTATATATATAAGTGTATATGTGCATTTGTTTGTAGTGTGTGTGTGTGAGTGAGTGGTGTGTGTGTGTATGGCCACATGCATATGCTTGTGAATATATGCCTTGTGCATATGTGTGTGGATGCACACCCATACTCATAAGCTTGTGTGTGTGAGAGAGTGCCATGTGCACTTGTGTGTATGGAGGAGTGTGTGTGTGTGTGCCCATATGCATTATGCATATGTGGGCAGATGAGTGTGTGTGAGGGTGACTAGTGGTTTCCCCACTTGTTTTTGCCCTTGTGGTAGATAAGCATGTCATGTAGGTTTTGTTAGCTCATTTCCATTCTTAGCTAAGTTGCCAATATGCTTATGTCCATTTATGTGCATTCCTATTAGATTAAGACTTGTCTTATGAAGAGTAGGTGGTAGTTTGGCTATTTGAGTGTGCCTTGATGTTTCACATGAGCATATGAGTGTGACCGATGGTTTTGGGGTAGGAAGAGCCAATGAATCCATTAGTGCTTTCAGATTTCACTTTTGAGCAAGTTGTCTACTACCATCCTGTTAATTTTCATGCAAAGAGGTAGCCTCTAACATATTTAACTACTGTTGTCAACTTGCTACTTTATTAACTCGGATTCCAGAAAACTAGAATTTTCACTAAGTCCCAGAAAACTGTTTCATCATGCCAACTTGATAACTTCATACTTATTGATGCGTGCCACCTTTTCTGATTGTGTAGTTGGATAAGTTGATGTATATATCATGTAGTTTCTGTCCATATCTTGTTTGTAGCTGTAGGATTCTTATAGCTCAAGTTGTGGGCTGTGTAAGTTGCTATGTTGCTGTTTTGTGGCAGATTGTGAGTTTTATTGTTTTGTGACTTGTGGGAGCTATGCTCCATGGAATGGTTTGATATTTGAGCCTATTGTGGTTGGTTTTTCATTGCCTAACCAGTGTCTACCTTGGAATGCCAATAATTAGCCCAGGGCTTTGTTGACTTGTGTTTTTGCCTTCGTACCTTGTCGTGAGCGTATCGTGAGAACCGTAACTCTGTTTCTTGCGTTCTTTATATGCATTCCTATCGATTTTGCATGCTGCATCCATATTTTCCATGTTCATGCATGTTTAAATAACTTAACATGAGGTTCTTTCCAGATTCATTAATAAACAAACCTTGCATGTGAAACATGACTAGTTTTGTATTGCCATGTTAAATTCTCTAAATGGATGATGCATCATCTTGTTTGTGCATTGCACCTTGGTTGTATATTTATTTGCTGTTTCTCTTGGGTAGACACAAGTGTCGATTCTGATTACGAGGACCCAGGAGAGTACCACTACGAGGATCCTGGTACTTGTTCCACTGAAGAACCAACATGCAAGATGATCGTACCCGGATCCCGATACTATTTTCGCTTGCTAGTTTCTCGCTCTTATCGTTACAATTGTGCTACCTACCACTTGAATATCAATCTCCTAATTGCTATGAAAGCCTCTAACCCTCCACATCCTAGCAAACCTTGGTTGGCTAAGTTACCGCTGCTCAGCCCCTCTTATAGCGTTCTTAGTTGCAGGTACAGGTTGTTCCATGTGATAACATGGATTTGGATATCACCATATCATCTGCTATTTAATTTAATGCACATATATATCTTGGTATTGGTGGAAGGCTTGGCCTTATGCTAGGTGTTTTGTTCCGCTGTTACCGCCATAGTTCTTGTTACCGGTGTTATGGTTTCCATATTTTGTGCTCCTAACACGCTCGGGGTTGTTATGGGGACCCCCTTGTTTATTCGGTTGAGATTAAAACTTGGCTGGCAAGACCCAACATTGGTACTACATTTGCTTAACAACTTAATAAAATTGTATAGGGCTTTGCAAACCCATGGATAATTAATCAACCCCCGGGCCAGTGCTCCGCATGAGTGTTGGTCCAACCCAGAGCAGCTTATTAACGCCGCCCGGGGTAACTCGGTGATTGGAATGGTAACCGTCGCTTATCCGTCGTGTCCTGAGAATGAGATACGTGGCTCTATCGGGTTCGTCGACACGTCGGGAGGTCTTGCTGGATTTGTTTTACCTTTATCGAATGTCTTGCGTGTGGAGTCTGACTTTCTTCGGGTTTTCTTGAGGTGTTGGAATTCCTTTGGAATTACCTATGATGACCACGAGGTCTGTGGTCGAGGCTATTCCCGCGGGGTGTGGTTATTTGTGATGGACTAGTTGGAGCACCCTTGCAGGGTTAAATCTTTTCGAGAAGTCGTGCCCGCGGTTATGTGGTCACTTGGATATTTGTTTAACACCCGGTTATAGTTAACTTGAAGTAAACTCTAATTAAAATACACCAACTGTGTGAGTAACCGTGATCGTCTCTGCTCGTGAACATGATCCGAGAGAGAACACGGTGGGGTTATGATTGACGTAAGTAAGTGTTCAGGATCTCATAGAGATCATTCTAGATTCGATCGTTCATTGTAGGCCACTCATATTTATTTTCATGTCGTGTAAGTTAGCCACCATATATGCTAGTGCTGCTACAAACTAAACATATACCCCATCCCAACCTTTAAGATTGAATAGTCTCGGTACCCAGACGCTTGATTGCTGAGTCCTTGTGGCTCACAGATTACTACAACCCTCCAGGTACAGGTACAAATGAGTACGTGCAGGATGATCTTACCCAGCTCTAGTGGGAATATGATGAGGAAAGCGGCAGGATGTACGTGACTTATCCGGATGAGTAGAGGACCATGGTCGTGATCTTTGGGATAGCAAGATAGTGCCATTTGCATCTGTTTTTATCGTTTGATTTCGTCCATAGTCGGACCCTGTCTTCATCTTGATGATTTTAACTCTGTGTGGATTGTAAGTTAGCATGTGGCGAGTGTAAGACAACTTGTATACTCATCTCTTCTGTAATGTATAATGCAATGTTACTATACTTGCGAATGGCAAGATGCACCTCTATCCCTTGCGAGGCCCTCGTGTCTTAAAATGGATAGTCACGCATCTTGGGTGTGACACTTATCGTTTTGCTACTATAATTTTGGGGTTATGAATTAGATACAACTACATTCACTTTAAATAGGGCACCATCTAAATCCGTTGAGATGACACCGTGTGAATTATGGTTTGATAGAAACCTAAGTTGTCATTTCTTAATGTTTGGGGCTGCGACGCTTGTGTGGAAAATGTTTTCACCTAATGACCTCGAACCCAAAGCGGACAAATGCATCTTCATAGAATACCCTAAGAACAGTTGGGTGAACCTTCTATCTCAGATGCAAGCATAAAATGTTTGTTGCTAAAACTGGGTCCTTTCTTGAGAAAAAGTTTCTCTCGAAAGAATTGAGTGGGAGGAAGATAGAACTTGATGAGGTTATTGAACCTTTGTTTCCACGAGAGAGTAGCGTAGCACAGGAAGATGTTTCTGTGAAGCCTACGTTAGTTGAAGAGGAAGTTAATGATGATGATCATGAAGCTTCGGATGAAGTTACTATCGAATCTCGTAGGTCGACAAGGACATGTACTGCTCCTGAGTGGTACGACAACCCTGTCTTAGAGGTCATGTTGTTGGACAACGATGAACCTACGAGCTATGGAGAAGTGATGATGGGCCCAGAATCCGACAAATGGTTAGAAGCCATGAAATGCGAGAAAGGATCCATGTATGAAAACCAAGTATATACTTTGGTGGACTTAATCGTTGGACGGCAGGTCGTTGAGTACAAATGGATCTTTAAAATGAAGACATACGCTAATGGTGAATGTCACCATTTAAAAAGCTTGACTTGTCGCAAAGAAGTTCCGGCAAGTTCAAGGAGTTGACTATGATGAGACTTTCTCACTCGTAGCGATGCTAAACTCTGTTGGAATTATGTTAGCAGTCGCTGCAGTTTTCAATTATGAAATCTGGCAGATGGATGTCAAAACATCGTTTCCTTAACGGTTTACTTGAGGAAAGGTTGTATGTGATACAACCAGAAGGTTTTATCTGTCCTAAGGATGCTAAAAGGTGAGCAAGCTTCAGTGATCCTTCTATGGACTAAAGCAAGCATCTCAGAGTTGGAATATACACTTTGATGAGGTGATCAAAGTTTTTGATTCTATACAAAGTTTATGAGAAAGTTGTATTTACAATAAAGTGAGTGGGAGCACTATAGAGTTTCTGATAAGCATATGTGGTTGACATATTGTTGATCGGAAATGATGTAGAATTTCTAGAAAGCATAAAGGGTTGTTTGAAAGGAGCTTTTCAAAGGAAGACCTGGATAAAGCTACTTAATTGTTGAGCGTCAAGATCTATAGAGATAGATCAAGATGCTTGATGAGACTTTCAATGAGTACATACCTTGACAAGATTTTGAAAGAGTTCAAAATGGATCATTCAGAGAGAAGTGTCCTCGCCTTCTTTGTAAGGTGTGAAGTTGAGTGAGACTCAAAGCTCAACCACGGCAGAAGAAAGAGAAAGGACGAAGGTCGTCCCCTATGCCTTAGCCATAGGCATTGTATAGTATGCCATGCTGTGTACCGCACTTGTGTGTGCCTTGCCATGAGTCCATCAAGGGGTACGAGAGTGATCCAGGAGTGGATCACTGGACAACGGTCAATATTATCCTTAGTGACTAAAAGACTAAGGAAATGTTTCTCGATTATGGAGGCGATAAAGGGTTCGTCGTAAAGAGTTACGTCGATGCAAGCTTTAACACTAATCCGAATGACTGTTAGTAGCAATCCGGATACGTATAGTGGAGCAGCCATTTGGAATAGATCCAAGTGGAGTGTGGTAGCAGTGTCTATAGTATGACATAGAGATTTTCAAAGTACACACGGATTTGAATGCCGCAGACCCGTTGACTAAAAGACCTCTCTCACATGCAAAGCATGATCGAGCCCCAGAACTCATTGGGTGTTAGATTCATAACAATGCGAATCGCATGGTGATGTGACCTAGATTATTGACTCTAGTGCAAGTGGGAGACTGTTGGAAATATGCCCTAGAGGCAATAATAAATTGGTTATTATCATATTTCCTTGTTCCTGATAATCATTTATTATCCATGCTATAATTGTATTGATCGGAAACTCAGATACATGTGTGGATACATAGATAACACCATGTCCCTAGTATGCCTCTAATAGACTAGCTCGTTGATCAAAGATGGCTATGGTTTCCTATTCATGGACATGACATGTCGATTGATAACGGGATCACGTCATTAGGAGAATGATGTGATGGACAAGACCCAAACTACAAACGTAGCATATGATCGTGTCAGTTTATTGCTACTATTTTCTGCATGTCAAGTATTTGTTCCTATGACCATGAGATCATGCAACTCACTGACACCGGAGGACTACCTTGTGTGTATCAAATGTCGCAACGTAACTGGGTGACTATAAAGGTGCTCTACAGGTATCTCCGAGGGTGTCTGTTGGGTTGGCATGGATCAAGACTGGGATTTGCTACTCCGTGTGACGGAGAGGTATCTCAGGTCCCACTCGGTAATACAACATCACAACAAGCCTTGCAAGCAATGTGAATAACTTTTAGTCACGGGATCTTGTATGACGGAACGAGTAAAGAGACTTGTCGGTAACGAGGTTGAACTAGGTATGGAGATACCGACGATCGAATCTCGGGCAAGTAACATACCGAAGAACAAAGGGAACATCATACGGGATTAACTGAATCCTTGACATAGAGGTTCGACCGATAAAGAACTTCGTAGAATATGTAGGAACCAATATGGGCATCCAGGTGCTGCTATTGGTTATTGACCGTAGAGGTGTCTCAGTCATGTCTGCATAGTTCTCGAACCCGTAGGGTCTGCACACTTAAGGTTCAGTGACATTTCTGTAGTATAGAGTTATGTATGGTGGTGACCAAAGGTTGTTAGAAGTCCCGGATGAGATCCTGGACTTCCTGAGGAGCTCCGGAATGGTCCGGAGGTAAAGATTGATATATAGGAAGTCCTATTTTGGTCGCCGGAAAATTTTCGGGCTCATCGTTAGTGTACAGGGAGTGCCGGTAGTGTACCGGGGGACCATCGGGAGAGGTATTTCGACCCAAGAGGCTACATGGGCTGTGGGAGGAGGTAAACCAGCCCTTGGTGGGCTGAACGAAGCCTCCTCTAAGGTCCCATGCGGCTGGAGTGGTTTGATAAGGAAAAATCCAAAGGTGGAGAGGAGGAAAGAGTTTCCAAATGGAAAGGAGGAATCCTACTCCTAATAGGATTGGAGTAGGACTCCTCCACCTCCAATTTTGAACAAACCTTGAGGGTTTGAGGCTGCCTCCTCCCCTCCCTCCCTCCTATATATACTAGAGGATTTGGAGGAAAAAGCTAACCCTAATAGCCACGTGCTACCTCTCCTCTAGATCGCAGTTTCTCCTCTAGATCGGTTTTCAGCGGTGCTTAGGCGAAGCCCTGCTGGAATAGCTCCACCACCATCGCCGCAACACCGTCGCGCTACCGGAGAACTCATCTACCTTTCTGGTACCTCTTGGTGGGTCAAGAAGGTGGAGATCGTCATTGAGCTATACGTGTGCTGAACGCGGAGGTGCCGTCCGTTCGGCGCTAGATCGGAAGGACCATGATCAAGATCGCGAGACAGATCGTGATGAGATCGCGGGACGGATTGTGATGAGTTCGCAGGACGGATCGTGATTGGATCGTGGGACGGGTCGTGATGATATTGCGGGATGCTTGGCGATTTGGATCGCGAAGATGTTTGACTATATCAACCGCGTTTTTAGGGATCACTAGAAGAGTGTCTAGAGGGGGGAGGGGGTGAATCGACTACTAGCAGAAATTTAAAACCTAACCTTTTCCCAAGTTAATTGGTTGGCAGATTTTAACAGTTTTAGCAAAGCTAGCAAGTGTAACAGCCCTACACATGCATGTCAATAAATATGGCAGCAGAAAGTAAAGACATTGCATATGAAGTAAAGAGTTGAGATAGGTAGATCAAACCTAGTTGATGACACGATTATTCTTCAACCCACGGAGGGTAACGGTTGCGAGAGTCCATGGAGGGCTCCACCCAAAAGGGTCCACGAAGTAGCAACCTTGATTATTCCATACGGCTTTCGTCCACGAAGGACTAGCGTCACTATGGGGTAGATCTTCACAAAGTAGGCGATCTCCTTGCCCTTACAAACTTCTTGGTTCACTCCACAACACGAAGTAGGAGGCTCCCAAGCAACACCTAAACAATCTAGGAGGTACCACCCTCCAAAAGGTAATAGGCTCGGAAATGATGATGAACTCCTTGCTCTTGTACTTAAAGATGATAGAATCCTCAACACACAATCTCTCTCTCATAGGTTTGGCTTGGTATAAGAGATGGGATTGGTGGAAAGCAACTTGGGGAGGCTAGAAATCAAGATCCATATGATTGGAGTGGAAGATCTTGACCTCAACACAAGGGTAGGTGGTTCTTTGTTAGAAAATCTGATAGGATAGGTATGGAATAGTTCTGAGTGCTTCCCTTTCGAGTGAGTGGTGGTGAAGGGGTATATATAAGCATCGCCAAAAATCCAACCGTTACACACAAAATGACCAACTTGGTGACACCGATGTGTTAAATCTCGGTGGTACGAAGTGACCAAAAGGTGGCAACTTTTGAATCTCGGTGCCACCGATATAGGAAACTCGGTTGCATCGATAAGGTGACCAACGGTCAGATTTCCAATCTCAGTGACGCCGATCCAACATTCTCGTTGGGACCGAAAATGTGAATTTGCGTAACAGAAAGTTGGCAACCTAAACTCGGTGGCACCGGTATGGAATCGGTTGCACCGAAGTTGCTAGGGTTTGGCAGAGTCTGTCTAGGTACTGGAATCGGTGGCACCGAAGTGGGATAGTTGGTTGCACCGATTTTGAGTGTTGGGTATAGAACGAACTTTGGTGGGAGAGTTTTGTGGATGTTTTGGGCGACTATCACTTGTGCATGTTTGAACATATTGTTCACAAACAAAACTTTACCCCCTTTTAATAGTATTGGCTTTCCTATGGACTCAAAGCGATTTCTCACAAATATAAAATGTAGAGTCCTCTTGCTTGAAGCTTGGCCAACCTATTTCCTTGCATCTTGGGGTTTCTCCACAATATCCTTTTTGCCAATCCTCTCATAGAACATTTCCTGAAATATACTTAGTGGAAACGTTAGTTCAAGAGACAATGTATGTTGTCATGAATTATCAAAACCACCAAGGGAGCATGTTGTGCTTTCACATTTCTTAACGCTTCCCGCTTAGCGATCTACAAGGGTATGTAGATCCACTCTCCCTCTCATAGATGCTCATCACCATGGATAGATCTTGCCTGTGCGTAGGAAATTTTTTGTTTCCCATGCAATGTTCCCCAACACCCAGGAAGGGGGTGGGATCTAGATCGAGAGAGAGAAGGGGGAGGGCGAGAGCGAGACTTGGAGAGGAAGAAGGGGAGATGCGATTTTAGAGCAATACTTGAGGTACAGGGAAAGTGTCAACACACGCATGCCACTCACGGCCACAGGCGGCCTCTTTTATCGTCACCCACACATGCCACTTGGCTGGCCAGCTGGCTGGGCCCACCAGTCAACTCTAGGGGCACACTAATCGCAGGTTAGGTGTGACATTCCTCCCTCCTTAATGCGCTACTTCTTCTTGCTCCATGTCTTCGTCATTGGCTGCCTCTGTCCAGAGCGCTGCTGACGAAAAACGGTGGCGGAGCACGTCGTAATCTTCCCACAACGTCGAAGTGGTGTTTCCTATGCCCCACTGGACCTTGATCTGTACCACGGACACGTCTCCATGCTTCATCATGCGTTGATCCAGGATGCATGTAGGTGTGAGGGTGTCGACAGAGAGGTCTGGAACCTTGGGCAGCTCCCCATACACCGACGTGAAGTTAGGGTGGACCTGGCTCTCTGGCGGCAGATCGAGCTTGTAGGCGAGCGACCCAACCTTCTCGAGAATCTTGTAGGGGCCAAATTACTTGAAGGCAAGCTTGGCACACAGGCAGTTGACCACTGAGCGCTGGGCGTAGGGCTGGAGCTTGAGCAGAACCTGTTCTCCCTCCTGAAAGTGGCGCTCTGTGCGATTGTGGTTAGCGTACTTCTTGAACCGGTGCTGAGCTTGATCCAACTGGGCGCATATGTGCGCGGTGTGTGCCACCTAGTCCATCTCTTCGTCTGCCGGCGCCGTATCCACCCAGGATGCCATGGCTCTAAGGTTGGCTTCTTTGCCGTAGAGGTCCTTGAAGGGCGTGCCGTTGAGCGAGGCGTGGAATGTCAAGTTGTACCAAAACTCGGCCATTGGTAGCCACCGGCACCATTTGTGTGGCGAGTCATGCACCGCACAACGAAGATACATCTCCATGCATTGATTCACCCTCTCACTCTGGCCGTTTGTCTGGGGGTGATAGGCCGTCGAGTAGAGCAGTTTGGTGCCCGCACCGGCAAGCAGCTCACGCCAAAGGTGGCTGGTGAAGATCTTGTCGCGGTCGGAGATGATGGACGATGGAATGCCGTGCAGCTTCACCATGTTATCCCAGAACGCGTGCACCACTTGCATGGTGTTGAAGGGATGGCGTAGAGGGACAAAGGGTGTGAATTTGGTGAAGCGGTCGACGACCACCATGATCGTGTCGCAGCCTTCCGAGAGCGGCAAGCCTTCGACAAAATCCATGGTCAGATCCTCCCAGGGCAGGGCCGGAATGGGCAGCGGGGCCTGGAGACCGGCTGGCTTGACGTGCTCATGTTTGGCCTGCTGGCAGACCGCACACTGCTGCACAAAATCGTCGACGTTGTGCTTGAGGCCCCTTCAGTCGAAGTGCTTGCGCACGCGCTGGTAGGTAGCGGTGGTGCCTGAGTGACCACCCACTGCACTATAGTGGAGCGCGGCGATGAGCTTGGTGCGTAGTGCCGAATTGGCCCCAATCCAAAGGCGGCCCTAGCGCCTGATGGTGCCGCGGTAGAGCTCGTAGCCATGTTCGTTTGGGCTATGCACAGCAAGTTGCTGCAGCCATTCCTGGGCGTCGGCGTTGGTGGCGTAGGAGTTGATCACCTCCTGCACCCAGGCTGGCTGGCACGCAGAAAGCGCGGCCACCTCAAACTGCGTGCCCATGCGGGAGAGCGTGTTGGTGGCTCCGTTGTCCATTCCCCGCCTGTAGTGGAAGCGAAATTGGAGTCCCACCAGTTTTGCCATGGCCTTGCGTTGTAGCTCTGTCTCCATGTGCTGCTCGCCGAGGTTGCAGAGCGACTTGTGGTCCGTGACGATGTCGAAGGGGCCGCGCTGCAGGTACTGGCGTCACTTGTCTACGACCATCATCACAGCAAGGAACTCCTTCTCATAGGTGGACAACTTCTGATTGCGCACCCCCAACGCCTTGCTGAAGTATGCCGCAGGGTAGCCATCTTGCACGAGCACCGCGCCTACGCCCGTGTCGCAGGCGTCCATCTCGATCGTGAATGGCCGCTCGAAGTTTGGCAGCGCCAGGACCGGGATGGTGACCATGGCCTGCTTGAGCATATCGAAAGCCGTCCGCGCTTGGTCCGTGCATGAAAACCCCTTCTTGGTGAGCAACTGCATGAGCGGCTACACGATGATGCCGTAGTGCGGCACGAACTTTCTGTAGTAGCCTGTGAGGCCCAGAAAGCCGTGTAGCTCCGTGGCGTTCATCGGAGTCTACCACTGCTCCATGGCCTGTGTCTTATCCTTGTCCGTGGCCATGCCCTCCTTGGAGATCACGTGACCGAGGTAGTCGATGTGGTTGCAGGCGAAGGTGCACTTGGATTCCTTGACGTAGAGCTGGTGCGCGCAGAGCAGTTCGAAGACGATGCGCAGATGCTCCAGGTGCTCCTCAATGGTCTCACCGACGACAAGGATATCATCCAGGAAGATGATAACGAACTTGAGCACATACTTACTGAAGATTGCGTTCATCAGATACTGAAATGTGGCAAGGGCATTTGTGAGGCCGAACGGCATGACCCGGAACTGAAAATGCCCGTGGTGTGTCTTGAACGCCGTCTTGAATTCGTCCTCTTCATGAATCCTGATTTGATGGTAACCGGCGCGCAAATCCAGCTTGGAGAACACCGCAGCACCGACTAGTTCATCGAGTAACTCGTTGATGATGGGTAGGGGAAACTTGTTTTTGATGGTGGCGTCATTGAGACGATGGTAATCGACGCAAAACATCCATGTGTCGTCCTTCTGCTTGACCAATAGTACCGGCATGGCATACGGGCTGACGTTGTGTGTGATCACGCCGGAGTCCAGCATCTCCTTGACCTGGCGCTTGATCTCATCCTTCTAAAGCGGTGAGTAGTGGTAGGGACGTGTGTTCTCGGGGACCGCACCCTCCACCAGCATGACAGCGTGGTCGTACTGGCGGTGCAGAGGGAGCCCCTGCGGTGCCGTGAACACGTCGGCGAATTCCTCGAGCAGGTCGGCGAGCGGGCTTTGGCTTGGACCCTTGCAAACTGGGCGCGCCGCGTGACTGCAGGAGTCCACCATGGGCATGGCCCAGACATCGTTCCCGGAGAGCATCTTGCGTAGCTCGTCGGGTTCGACTGCTTTGAGAGTGGTTGTCGTCTTGGTTGGTATGCCCCGCAGGGTGACTGCTTCACCATCGTGCTGGAACTCGACCCATTTGTCTTGCCAGTGCCATGTCATTGGACTGCGCTGGGCGAGCCATTCCATCCCAGGATGCCGTCGTACGCTCTGATCTCTAGCTCGCGCATGGGCGTCTCGAAGGTGTGGCCCTACATCCACCACTTGAGGCATGGCACAATGCGGTTGCACGTGAGTTTGTCGCCATTGGCCACGCGCACCTCCGCCGGTGGCATCTCTTCCATGGCAAGGCCGAGGCGGTCGACGAAGGCCTTGTTTACAGAACTGTGGGTACTGACCGAGTCGAGCAGCAGGAGCATGACTTGGTTCCCCACCAGCCCGCGCAACCGGATTGTGGTCGTCGAGTCCGAGCCGTCGAGTGCTTGCAATGAGAGGAGGCAGCATTCCAGCGCGTCCGTGGCCGGTGCAGGTGGTGGCATTGTCGGTCCTGGGTCATCGAGCAGCTGCAAGGCATGGATGGTGTCGTCCGAGAGGAGCTCGCCGTGGTCTCCGACGATGATGGTGAGGAGCTGCGCGGGCTGGGCACAGGGATGCTCCCTGGAGTAGCGATCCCCGCACTTGAAGCAAAGGTTGTTGGCGCGACGAAAATCATGCAGTTGCCACTACCGCGCGTACTCGTCTCCTTCGGCACGGATTGGGGCGGCTGCCGCTTGCTGAGGTGTTGCTACTGTTACTGTTGGAGGCGGTCGACTGGACAGAGTGATGCGCGGGCGCGCGCGGGTCGTGCCCAGTTCCTCTTCCAGGATGCGTGCAATCATAGAGGCGCGCCTGATGCTGGAAGGTGCCTGAAGGCACACCGAGGCACGCAGCTCGTCCTTCAGGGCGAGGAGGAACTGGGTCATGAAGAATTTTGTGTTGATCGACGGGTCGAGCGCGAGGAGGTGGTACATGTGCTCCTCGAACGTTGCGCGGTACTTAGTGACGGTGCCCATTTGTCGGAGTTGGAGCAGCTTGTGCATCACAACCTTGAACTCATCCGAGCCGAACTCCTCCAGGATCGCCGTGGTGAAGATATCCCACGTGATGTTGCGGTGTGTTTGCCGGAACGCTTGTAACCAGTGCGCGGCCTAGCCGTCGATGTAGAGCGCTGCGGTGGCGACCCAGTGGTGTGAGGCCACTTTATAGAGGTCTAACTAGGCGAGGAAGCGATCCAGCCACAAATATGGTGTTGTGCCATCGAACTTGGGAAATTCATGCTTGGGGGGCTTGTGGTACTCGTTGGCGTGGTAGCCCATCCGAGACGCAGTCGCCGTAGCGATGAACTCGCCGTGCGGAGGCACCGGTATGAGCGGTGGGCGGTGGTTGCCCAGACGCGCGTGGGACGAGGACGGGCAAGCTGGGTCAGGCACGGGGCACGACAACGGTGGTGGAGGAGGCGGTGGGGGGGGGGGTGGATGTTGCTGCAGTTGGGCGGGCTGGTGAAGGATCGTGGTGACCGAGCTCTTCGGCGAGGCCGCCCCTTCCATCGTGTTGCACATGGTCCGAGGTCCGCTTGGGTCAGATCGATCTGCTGAGATCGCGCACCTCCTGCGAGACCTGTGCATTGAAGGTGGCCTGCAACTCGATATGTTTCTCATGTGCCGCCTTCTGCTCATCAACCTTGGAGAGAAGGGCCTTGAGCATCTTGGTGATGTTGGTGTTCCCCTCGTCCATGGCGGCTAGCACTTGCCGCGTTGCCGCCGAAGCCTTCGGAGGAGCCGTGGTCTTGTGCTGAAGGGGATCGAAACCCACGACGGATCTTGCGTGGCTTGCCGGAGCAGTTCGCGCTGGCGCGGTGGATGTTACCGATCCTCCATTGAACACAAGGGCGAAAAAAAATCGGCGAACTTGGCTCTGAATACCAACTCTAACGAACCCAGGAAGGGGGTGGGATCTGGATCGAGAGAGAGAAGGGGGAGGGCGAGAGCGAGACTTGGAGAGGAAGAAGGGGAGATGCGATTTCAGAGGAATGCTTGAGGTACAGGGAAAGTGTCAACACATGCATGCCACTCGCGGCCACAGCCGGCCTCTTTTATCATCACCCACACATGCCACTTGGCTGGCAAGCTGGCTGGGCCCACCAGTCAGCTCTAGGGCACAATAATCACAGGTTAGGTGTGACAGTAGCAAGATTTCCTATAAATACCTGTGATATTCCTTGACCGATTTCCCCAAAAATCCCACGCCAAAATCATCTCTACCTCTCATGTTCGTTGTTTGGATCTCGCTACAGAAGCTGAAGTTCATCGCCGGATTCCAACTCCCGTGAGCCATCCTGAGACTCCATCTTTTGTAATTTGATTTCTCTCGATCGATAGATTCTTTTTGACACACTCTTGTGATCTCTATCCATCTATAGCGACTACCTCGAGCTCGCAACGCTGCCGTAGTTCACGGAGTTCACCTCGACGCTTTGCTTGCTTCCGTCGTCACCAACCTCACTTTCCGCAAAAATCGGTCGCCCACGACGTTCCACATCCATTGGACAACCTCAACGATGCCGTTGATCGCTGGAGCCACCAACCCATCGTCATCTTCTTATGCATCCTCATGTTTCTTCTGTGTAAGCGTGAGTGTTCTCCCTGTTCGGTAGCAGTTTTTTCTGTAGATCGAAACGTTAGGTTTTTTTTCAATAGATCAGGTTAGCACAGGTTACTTCGGTTTAGATTCAACCGGCTTACAGTTTTTTTATGCCACTTAGTAGAGATCGTCCAACGTTTAATCTCTGCAGCGAACATAGCCAGCCAACCCTATCAGTCCATGTAACGCCATAGTCGCAAACGGCCACACTATAGCACTTTTCAGAAAATTCCTGTTTTTCAGATTAGATGTGTTTTTGTTTTGATGTATATTTAGTTTTAAAACTCCATTTTTAGTGATTCTTTTTGCTACGGATTCAAAAAATCCTCTCTTTCCAGAGGAACCAATGAAAATATTTTTAGACCTTTTAAATTATGAGTTTAAACAGATTTATATTAATCACTAAATTAGACACAACTTTTATTTAAATAGTTATTTTTGAGTGTTTCCTTTTGCTACTCAATTATATATGTTGTACCTATTCAGAGGACTAATAAAAATAATTTTTTTTATAAAATTTCGACCTGGACAGATTCTAGACCTACTTTAATTTGGTCATAACTCTTGTTTTATAAAATCTTTTTAAGCGATTCTTTTTGCACAAAAAAAATTGTAGTAAATTTTCTTTCTATTTTTCTAATAAAACTTAAAATTTCTTTCTGGTAAAAAAATTATTATTTGCAGCAAACTATCTATAGGTTGTCTACTCTAGTAAAGCTTTGCAATTAAGTTTTGGTGATTTCTTTGGTTGCCTTTATTTATTTCTTCGTTTGTGCTATTGATTGTTTTGTTATTAGCTTTACTAGTTGTTATGTATAGTTTTGTTATGGTTATGCTTATTGTGTGCATTGTTTGATTTGTTAGATCATTCGGAGTGCGAGGCTTGTTATCTAGAGTCTCCTGAGTACGAAGATTGTCAGCAAGGCAAGTTCACATTGATCAAGCTATTACCTTTGTTTTCAACTTGCATTGGTTCAATATTTCCACCCATTGCATGCAAAGTAGGTACTTGGAAACTTGGTTACTTGAGTAGTATCATGTGGTTGGCACCTCAAACCCTTGACATCTTGGCCCCGGGAAGCGTTATTTTGATTTTGCTATGCTTTTAGTAGACGGGGTTGGTTGCGTGATTCATGAGAGTTTTGAGATAGATTATTACAATACCTACATGATGATCAAGACTTCAATACTTTAAGTTTTCAACATACCTTTGCGTGGATGATGGTATGAACGACGCCCTGGAGAAACCAGTGGTTAGCCTAGGTGTTACTAGAGAAGTGCCAGTATTCATGAGGAAAGGTCCACCCAGGCACAAAGAGATGGATGGATACTTCAAGACCCGAGGCTTACCTGCACAACCACAAGACATTATGGGCTTTGGCTTGGTTGGACATTGTGGTGACTCTGGACAGCCAGTGCTACGAGATGTAGCAGAACGATAGGAATGGATGGGAACCGATAGAGTCTCAGAGGAACCCTTTGAAAGACCATGTTTTGGACATATGTTTCTCAAACACCCTGAAGTGCGAGGAATTCAACGGAGGCGATCAAATCTTGTGGGGAACGTGTGCAAAACCCTATAGAGTACTCAAACCTAATCGATTAGTCGTGTCCACGGTCATGGACAACTTGAGCCAAAGGAACTGAAACTATCAGGAAGTCTCAAACAAATAATTATGGTGATGAGGGTATTATTGTTAACTTGGGTATGAGAATTGGTTGGAGGAACCATCTCATTAAACAACCAACATTGTAGTAATAATTTTTGCTTTGCCCCTATCTTGTTGTAGGAAAAATTTGCTTTACGCAAAACTTAAACTTACAGCCCCACCTGCCGTATATGCATATAGTTTAGATGATTATTTTCACCCCTCTCTTTTGTGACTTGCCGACATATTCAATATGCTGACCTACACAGCTCCAACGTCTCATGTTGCAGATACTCTTCTACGACAAGTAAGGTTACGATTCAGGGTTACTGTCTGCACTCAACCTGTCGTTGGTGTTTATTGGGACTCCACTCCCGTTGATTGTGTCCGCTGAGACTTTGAGGTATATATATCAGTTTTACGTTAATTACATGTGATTTCCCTTTGACATATACATTGATGTACTGTGTGTGCCAGCATACTGATCCAGGGATGGCAGAGAACACACAGAGGCTTGACCTTTTCAGGTCGGGTCGCTACAGAAATGGTATCAGAGCACATGTTGACTGTAGGGCATGACCCTAAGAAATGACTTAGAAATAGGAAGACCTTGATAGGAATAACTTTTGTTTTCACTACTCTCGTACCTTCTAAATTCTTTTAGTGAACCCTCCCTATTTCAAACTATAGATGGAGAGCTACACTATGAACAAAAGAGAGGACTACGAGGATGTTCTCAGAGGCCCTTTCCTCATGGAGCTAGTACAGATGGTGAAGCTGTTGATACCTAAGATCAAGGTGACTAAGAGGAAGTCTGGATTTTGGGGGGTCCGAACTAAAATATTTGGACGTTAAGAAGACCCCAAGACTGAAGACATCAGCTATGGCACACTAAATCATGAATGTGAGATGGGCATGAACACCACTGTCCATGATGCTATCACACGTTTGAGCTATCGTCATCGTGTTCAGTTAAGTGCCCACTAATTTGGAAGGATCGGATGGCAGAAGCCTGATGGAGCACACATCATCCTGATAGACGAACAGAAGATGAACTTTTCACTTGTACTTGTGTACAATCAAGAACTGCAGCACTACATCAAGAACTTTCAAATGGACCTTCTCTCAGAGTTATTTGAGAATGAAGCACTTCGTGAGAACCTCAATAAAGAGAAGCCGAAGGTAGCCAATCTGAACAAACATGATCCTAAGATTCAAAAGCTTTGTCGAGACTTGAACAATAGTCAGGCCATGGCCCATGCTAGAGATGTTGAAATTCAGAAGCTCAAGAATCAACTCCTGGAACTACAGGGACGACATCGGAAATCCGAGTCAATGGAGACAATCTGGCGGAAGAATTTGAGAAGATCAAGCAAGACTAGAAGAAGCCCACCCAAGATGAAGACATTATATAAACTAGCCCAGTAGTAGCCCTACCATGAGAGTATAAAAGTTACACATTTCGCGATTTCTATGATCGACCATACCAACCTTATGTGGGTGGCGATACTATAGTGTTGTTTGAACTTTATCACGTGTGGAACTGAGTTTTTTGATGCTTTGTGTTATTTGTATCTTCTCCCTCTCTCTCTTACCCATCTCATCCCCAAAACCTTGGACCCAATAGATGGTCTATGAAGCTGGACTTGTTTTCTCTAGATCAATGACCCATCTGGAGGCTGAGATATGGATTCAGAACATGGATAACAACTTCGGAGCAACTTGATTACAAAGAAGTATGAGGTTGCTGTTGGATATATGCCCTAGAGGCAATAAATAAAGTGTTTATTATTATATTTCCTTGTTCATGATAATCATTTATTATCCATGCTATAATTGTATTGATTGGAAACACATTACATGTGTGGGTAAATAGACAACACTTTGTCCCTAGTATGCCTCTAGTGAACTAGCTCGTTGGTCAAAGATGGTCAAGGTTTCCTAACCATTGACATGTGATGTCATTTGACAACAGGATCACATCATTAGAAGAATGATGTGATGGACAAGACCCAAACTACAAACGTAGCATATGATCGTGCCAGTTTATTGCTACTGTTTTCTGCATGTCAAGTATTTCTTCCTATGACCATGAGATCATGCAGCTCACTGACACCGGAGGAGTACCTTGTGTGTATCAAACGTCGCAATGTAACTGGGTGACTATAAAGGTTTCTCTATAGGTATCTCCGAGGGTGTTTGTTGGGTTGGCATGGATCAAGACTGGGATTTGTTACTCTGTGTTACAGAGAGGTATCTCAGGGCCCACTCGGTTATACAACATCACAATATGCCTTGCAAGCAATGTGACTAAGTGTTAGTCACGAGATCTTGTATTATGGAACAAGTAGAGAGACTTGCCGGTAACGAGGTTGAACTAGGTATGGAGATACCGACGATCGAATCTCGGGCAAGTAACATACCGAAGAACAAAGGGAACATCATACGGGATTAACTAAATCCTTGACATAGAGGTTCGACTGATAAAGATCTTCGTAGAATATGTAGGAAGCAATATGGACATCCATGTCCCGCTTTTGGTTATTTACCGTAGAGGTGTCTCAGTCATGTCTACATAGTTATCGAACCCACATGGTCTGCACACTTACGGTTTGGTGACATTTCAGTAGTATAGAGTTATGTATGGTGGTTACCGAAGGTTGTTCGGAGTCCCGGATGTCATGAGGAGATCCGGAATGGTCCGGAGGTAAATATTGATATATAGGAAGTCCTATTTGTTGGAAATATGCCCTAGAGGCAATAATAAAATGGTTATTATTGTATTTCCTAGTTCATGATAACTGTCTGTTATTCATGCTATAATTGTGTTAACCGGAAATCGTAATACATGTGTGAATACATAGACCACAACGTGTCCCTAGTGAGCCTCTAGTTGGCTAGCTTGTCGATCAATAGATGGTCACGGTTTCATGACCATGGACATTGGATGTCATTGATAACGGGATCACATCATTAGGAGAATGATGTGATGGACAAGACCCAATCCTAAGCATAGCACAAGATCATGTAGTTCGTTTGCTAAAGCTTTTCAATGTCAAGTGTCGTTTCCTTAGACCATGAGATTGTGTAACTCCCGGATACCGTAGGAATGCTTTGGGTGTGCCAAACGTCACAACGTAACTGGGTGGCTATAAAGGCACGCTACGGGTATCTCCGAAAGTGTCTGTTGGGTTGACACGAATCGAGACTGGGATTTGTCACTCCGTGTGACGGAGAGGTATCTCTGGGCCCACTCGGTAAGACATCATCATTATGAGCTCAATGTGACTAAGGAGTTAGTCACGGGATGACGTATTACGGAATGAGTAAAGAGACTTGCCGGTAACGAGATTGAACAAGGTATGGGGATACCGACGATCGAATCTCGGGCAAGTACCATACCGATAGACAAAGGGAATTGTATACGGGATTGATTGAATCCTTGACATCGTGGTTCATCTGATGAGATCATCGTGGAGTACGTGGGAGCCAACATGGGTATCCAGATCCTACTGTTGGTTATTGACCGGAGAGGTGTCTCGGTCATGTCTACGTGTCTCCCGAACCCGTAGGGTCTACACACTTAAGGTTCGATGACGCTAGGGTTATAGGGAAATAGTGTACGTGGTTACCGAAGGTTGTTCGGAGTCCCGGATGAGATCCCGGACGTCACGAGGAGTCCTGGAATGGTCCAGAGACGAAGATTGATATATAGGAAGTGAGGTTTTGGTTACCGGAAGTGTTCCGGGTGTCTCCGGTAGTGTACCGGGACCACCGGAAGGGTTCCGGGGGTCCACCAAGTGGGCCCACCTGCCCCGGAAGGTTCCATGGGCCAAGAGTGGGAGGGAGCCAGCCCCTAGGTGGGCTGGTGCGCCTCCCACCCCAGCCCAAGGTGCAGCAAGGGTGGAGGGGGCAAACCCTAGGCTTAGATGGGCCTTAAGGCCCACCCTAGGGCGCCTCCACCTCTCCCTGCCCTCGCCGCCAGCCAGATGGGCTTCTGGAGGCTGCCGCCACCCCTAGGGTGGAACCCTAGGGCGCAGCACCTCTCCTCCCCTCCTCCTATATATAGTGGAGGTATTTGGGGCTGCACAACACACGAGTTCATCTCCTCCCTGGTGCAGCCCTACTCCTCCCTCTCCTCGTTCTCCGTAGTGCTTAGCGAAGCTCTGTCGGAGTACCACGCAGCTCCACCGCCACCACGCCGTCGTGTTGCCAGAGCTCTCCCTCAACCTCTCCTCCCTCCTTGCTGGATCAAGGCGTAGGAGACGTCACCGGGCTGCACGTGTGTTAAACGCGGAGGTGCCGTCCGTTCGGCACTTGATCGGATCTACCGCGATTTGAATCGCTGCGAGTACGAGTCCATCAACCGCATTCTAACAACGCTTCCGCTTAGCGATCTTCAAAGGTATGAAGATCCAATCTCTCCCCGCTCGTTTGCTGGTTTCTCCATAGATAGATCTTGGTGACACGTAGGAAAATTTTGATTTACTACTACGTCTCCCAACGGTGGTATCAGAGCTAGGTCTATGCGTAGAATCTATGCACGAGTAGAACACAAAGCAGTTGTGGGCGTCGATTTTGTTAATATGCTTGCCGTTACTAGTCTTATCTTGATTCGACGGTATTGTGGGATGAAGCGGCCCGGACCAACCTTACACGTACGCTTATGTGAGACCGGTTCCACCGCCTGACATGCACTAGTTGCATAAGGTGGCTAGCGGGTGTCTGTCTCTCCCACCTTAGCCGGATTGGATTCGATGAAAAGGGTCCTTATGAAGGGTAAATAGCAATTGTCATATCACGTTGTGGTTTTGGCGTAGGTAAGAAACATTCTTGCTAGAATCCTATAGCAACCACGTAAAAACTTGCAACTACAAATTAGAGGACGTCTAACTTGTTTTTGCAGCATATGCCTTGTGATGTGATATGGCCAGAAGGATCTGATGTGATGCATTGTGATGTATGAGATTGATCATGTTCTTGTAATAGGGTTCACGACTTGCATGTCGATGACTATGACAACCGGCAGGAGCCATAGGAGTTGTCTTATATTATTGTATGACCTGCGTGTCAATCATAAACGCCATGTAATTACTTTACTTTATTGCTGAGCGTTAGCCATAGTAGTAGAAGTAATAGTTGGCGAGACAACTTCATGAAGACACAATGATGGAGATCATGATGATGGAGATCATGGTGTCGTGCCGGTGACAATGATGATCATCGTGCCCCGAAGATGGAGATCATAGGAGCAAGATGACATTGGCCATATCATATCACTATATTGTTTGCATGTGATGTTTATCATGTTTACATCTTATTTGCTTAGAACGACGGTAGTAAATAAGATGATCTCTCAATAAAATTTCAAGAGAAGTGTTCACCCTAACTGTGCACCGTTGCTAAGGATCGTTGTTCCGAAGCACCACGTGATGATCGGGTGTGATAGGTTCTAACGTTCACATACAACGGGTGTAAGCCAGATTTACACACGCGAAACACTTAGGTTGACTTGACGAGCCTAGCATGTACAGACATGGCCTCGGAACACGGAAGACTGAAAGGTCGAACATGAGTCGTATAGAAGATACGATCAACATGAAGATGTTCACCATGGATGACTAGTCCGTCTCTCGTGATGATCGGACACGGGCTAGTTGACATGAATCATGTATCACTTGGATGACTAGAGAGATGTCTATCTAAGTGGGAGTTCATTGAATAATATGATTATGTGAACTTAATTATCATGAACTTAGTCTAAAATTGCCTTTAATATCTATATTGTAGATCCAATGGCCAACGTAAATGTCAACCTCAATTTCAACGCATTCCTAGAGAAAACCAAGCTGAAAGACGATGGAAGCAACTATGCGGATTGGGTCCGTGGCTTGAGGATCATCCTCATAGCTTCCAAGAAACTGTATGTCCTTGATGCACCGCTAGGTGACCCACCCCTTCTCCCAGCAGAACAAGACGTTGCGAACGCTTGGCATTCTCGCTGCGATCACTACTCCCTTGTTCAGTGCGGCATGCTTCACAGTTTAGAACCAGGGCTCCAAAAGCGTTTTGAGCAACACGGAGCATATGAGATGTTCCAAGAGCTGAAACTGGTCTTTCAAGCTCATGCCCGGGTCGAGAGATACGAAGTCTCCGACAAGTTCTTTAGTTGTAAGATGGAGGAGAACATTCTGTCAGTGAGCACATCCTCAAGATGTCTAGGCTTCACAACCGCTTGACTCAGCTGGGAGTTAACATCCCGGATGACTCGGTCATTGACAGAATCCTCCAGTCGCTTCCACCTAGCTACAAGAGCTTTGTGATGAACTACAACATGCAAGGGATGGAGAAGTCCATTCCTGAGTTGTACTCGATGCTGAAATCAGCAGAGGTCGAGATCAGAAAGGAGCATCAAGTGTTGATGGTAAACAAGACCACTAGTTTCAAGAAAGGCAAGGGTAAGAAGAACTTCAAGAAGGACGGCAAAGCTGTTGCTGCGCCCGGTAAGCAAGTTGCCGGGAAGAAGAAGAACAAGAATGGACCCAAGCCTGAGACTGAGTGTTTCTATTGTAAGGGTACCGGTCACTGGAAGCGAAACTGCCCCAAGTACTTAGCGGATAAGAAGGACGGCAACATTAAAGGTATATGTGATATACTTGTTATTGATGTGTACTTGACCAACGCTCATAGTAGCTCCTGGGTATTTGATACCGGTGCAGTTGCTCACATTTGTAACTCCAAGCAGGAGCTGCGGAATAAGCGGAGGCTGGCCAAGGACGAGGTGACGATGCGCGTCGGGAATGGTTCCAAGGTCGATGTGATCGCCGTCGGCACGCTACCTCTACATCTACCTTCGGGATTAGTTTTAAACCTTAATAATTGTTATTTAGTACCAGCCTTGAGCATGAACATTGTATCTGGATCTCGCTTGATGCGAGATGGCTACTCATTTAAATCCGAGAATAATGGTTGTTCTATTTATATGAGAGAAATGTTTTATGCTCATGCCCCGCTGGTCAATGGTTTATTTTTGATGAATCTCGAGCGTGATGTTACACATATCCATAGTGTGAGTACCAAAAAGTGTAAAGTTGATAACGATAGTCCCACTTACATGTGGCACTGCCGTCTTGGCCATATTGGTATCAAACGCATGAAGAAGCTCCATGCTGATGGACTTTTGGAGTCACTTGATTTTGAATCATTTGACACATGTGAACCATGCCTCATGGGCAAGATGACCAAGACTCCGTTCTCCGGAACAATGGAGCGAGCAACTGACTTGTTGGAGATAATACATACCGATGTATGCGGTCCAATGAGTGTCGAGGCTCGCGGTGGCTACCGTTATGTTCTCACCCTCACTGGTGACTTGAGCAGATATGGGTATGTCTGCTTAATGAAACACAAGTCTGAAACCTTTGAAAGGTTCAAGGAATTTCAGAGTGAGGTCGAGAATCAACGTGACAGGAAAATAAAATGCCTACGATCTGATCGTGGCGGGGAATATTTAAGTCACGAGTTTGGCACACACCTTAGGAAATGTGGAATTGTTTCACAGCTCACGCCGCCCGGCACACCTCAGCGAAATGGTGTGTCTGAACGTCGTAATCGCACTCTATTGGATATGGTGCGATCTATGATGTCTCTTACTGACTTACCGCTATCATTTTGGGGATATGCATTAGAGACTGCCGCATTCACTTTAAATAGGGCACCGTCTAAATCCGTTGAGACGACACCGTATGATTTATGGTTTGGAAAGAAGCCTAAGCTGTCGTTTCTAAAAGTTTGGGGATGCGATGCTTATGTGAAGAAACTTCAACCTGAGAAGCTCGAACCCAAAGCGGAAAAGTGCATCTTCATAGGATATCCCAAAGACACTATTGGGTATACCTTCTACCTACGATCCGAGGGCAAATTCTTTGTTGCCAAGAATGGATCCTTTCTCGAGAAAGAGTTTCTCTCGAAAGAAGTAAGTGGGAGGAAAATAGAACTTGATGAGGTAATTGTACCTCCACTCGAACCGGAGAGTAGCGCAGCACAGGAAGTTGTTTCTGTGGAGCCTACACCAGCTAGAGAGGAAGTTAATGATGATGATCATGAAGCTTCAGATCAAGTCGCTATTCGAGGGTCCACTAGGACACGTTCCGCACCAGAGTGGTATGACAATCATGTCCTAGAGATCATGTTGTTGGACAACGGTGAACCTTCGAACTATGAAGAAGCGATGGCGGGTCCGGATTCCGACAAATGGCTTGAGGCCATGAAATCCGAGATAGGATCCATGTATGAGAACAAAGTATGGAGTTTGGTGGATTTGCCTGATGATAAGCGAGCCATTGAAAACAAATGGATCTTTAAGAAGAAGACTGACGCGGACGGAAATGTGACCGCCTATAAGGCTCGGCTTGTCGCTAAGGGTTATCGACAAGTTCAAGGAGTTGACTACGATGAGACTTTCTCACCTGTAGCGATGCTAAAGTCAGTCCGAATCATGTTAGCAGTTGTCGCATTTTATGATTATGAGATCTGGCAAATGGACATCAAAACGGCATTCCTTAATGGTTTCCTCAAGGAAGAACTGTATATGATGCATTTGGGTTTGTACAGGTTTATGGAGAACCCTGTATTTACAAGAAAGTGAGTGGGAGCTCTATAGCATTTCTTATACTGTATGTGGATGACATGCTGATAATGGGAAATAATATAGAACTCTTGGAAAGTATAAAGGCCTACTTGAATAAGTGTTTTTCAATGAAGGACCTTGGAGAAGCTGCTTACATATTAGGTATTAAGATCTATAGAGATAGATCAAAACGCCTCATTGGTCTTTCACAAAGCACATACCTTGAAAAGATATTGAAGAAGTTCAATATGGATCAGTCCAAGAAGGGGTTCTTGCCTGTGTTGCAAGGTGTGAGATTGAGTACGACTCAATGCCTGACCACGACAAAGGATAGAGAAGAGATGAGTGTCATCCCCTATGCTTCAGCCATAGGCTCTATCATGTATGCCATGCTGTGTACCAGGCCTGATGTGAACCTTGCCATAAGTTTGGTAGGGAGGTACCAAAGTGATCCCGGAGCGGAACACTAGATAGTGGTCAAGAATATCCTGAAGTACCTGAAAAGGACAAAGGACATGTTTCTCGTTTATGGAGGTGCCGAAGAGCTCGTCGTAAAGGGTTACGTTGATGCTAGCTTCGACATAGATCCGGACGACTCCAAGTCGCAAACCGGATACGTGTATATTTTGAATGGAGGGGCAGTGAGCTGGAGCAGCAGCAAGCAAAGCGTTGTGGCGGCATCTACATGTGAAGCGGAGTACATAGCTGCTTCGGAAGCAGCGAAGGAGGGAGTCTGGATGAAGGAGTTCATCACCGACCTAGGGGTGATTCCGAATGCGTCGGGCCCGGTGACTCTACTCTGTGACAACACTGGAGCTATTGCCCTTGCGGAGGAGCCCAGGTTTCACAAGAAGACAAGACACATCAAGCGCCGCTTCAACTCCATCCGTGATTACATTCAGGAGGGAGACATAGATATTTGTAAAGTGCATACGGATCTGAATGTCGCAGATCCGTTGACTAAACCCCTCCCACGAGCAAAACATGATCAACACCAGAATGCTATGGGTGTTCGATCCATCACAATGTAATTAGATTATTGACTCTAGTGCAAGTGGGAGACTGTTGGAAATATGCCCTAGAGGCAAAAATAAAATGGTTATTATTGTATTTCCTAGTTCATGATAATTGTCTGTTATTCATGCTATAATTGTGTTAACCGGAAACCGTAATACATGTGTGAATACATAGACCACAACGTGTCCCTAGTGAGCCTCTAGTTGGCTAGCTCGTCGATCAGTAGATGGTCACGGTTTCATGACCATGGACATTGGATGTCATTGATAACGGGATCACATCATTAGGAGAATGATGTGATGGACAAGACCCAATCCTAAGCATAGCACAAGATCGTGTAGTTCGTTTGCTATAGCTTTTCGATGTCAAGTGTCGTTTCCTTAGACCATGAGATTGTGTAACTCCCGGATACCGTAGGAATGCTTTGGGTGTGCCAAACGTCACAACGTAACTGGGTGGCTATAAAGGGACGCTACGGGTATCTCCGAAAGTGTCTATTGGGTTGACACGAATCGAGACTGGGATTTGTCACTCCGTGTGACGGAGAGGTATCTCTGGGCCCACTCGGTAAGACATCATCATTATGAGCTCAATGTGACTAAGGAGTTAGTCACGGGATGATGTATTACAGAACGAGTAAAGAGACTTGCCGGTAACGAGATTGAACAAGGTATGGGGATACCGACGATCGAATCTCGGGCAAGTACCATACCGATAGACAAAGGGAATTGTATACGGGATTGATTGAATCCTTGACATCATAGTTCATCTGATGAGATCATCGTGGAGTACGTGGGAGCCAACATGGGTATCCAGATCCCGCTGTTGGTTATTGACCGGAGAGGTGTCTCGGTCATGTCTACGTGTCTCCCGAACCCGTAGGGTCTACACACTTCAGGTTCGATGACGCTAGGGTTATAGGGAAATAGTGTACGTGGTTACCAAAGGTTTTTCGGAGTCCCGGATGAGATCCCGGACGTCATGAGGAGTCCCAGAATGGTCCGGAGACGAATATTGATATATAGGAAGTGAGGTTTTGGTTACCGGAAGTGTTCCGGGTGTCTCCGGTAGTGTACCGGGACCACCGGAAGGGTTCTGGGGGTCCACCAAGTGGGCCCACCTGCCCCGGAAGGTTCCTGTTGGGGAACGTCGCATGGGAAACAAAAATTTTCCTACGCACACGCAAACCTATCCATGGTGATGAGCATCTACGAGAGGGAGAGTGGATCTACGTACCCTTGTAGATCGCTAAGCGGGAAGCGTTAAGAAACGCGGTTGGTGTAGTCGAACTTCTTCGCGATCCAAATCGCCGAGCGTCCCGCGATCTAATCACGAACCGTCCCGCGAACACATCATGATCTGTCCCGCGAACTCATCACGATCCGTCTCACGATCTTGATCATGATCTGTCCCGTGAACTCATCACGATCCGTTCCGTGATCACATCACGAACCGTCTCGCGATCTCGATCACGGTCCTTCCGATCTAGCGCCGAACGGACGGCACCTCCGCGTTCAGCACACGTGCAGCTTGATGACAATCTCCACCGTCTCGATCCAGCGAGAGGAGGTGGAGAGGAGAGAGAGTTCGCCGGCAGCGTGACGGCGCTCCGGTGATGGTGGTGGAGTGATTCCGACAGGGCTTCGCCTAAGCGCTCCGGAAAACCGATCTAGAGGAGAAACTGTGCACCGGTGAAACGGGTAGCACGTGGCCGGAAATTCTGTCCAAAAAACACCCAATCCACTAGTATATATAGGAGGAGAGGAGAGGAGAGGCAGCCAAGGCCTTTGGGTCGGCCGAAATAGGAGGTGGGAGCAATCCTACTTCGCCTCCAATCCTAGTTGGAGTAGGATTGCCTCCTATTGGCTGATTTTCCACCTTTTGCTTTAGGACTTTCTCTCCTGCGCCATGGGCCTTTGTGGCTGTTTTCCCAGCCCACTAAGGGCTGGTTATTATTCTCCCACAGCCCATGGACCTCTTGGGGTCGAAATACCCCTCCCGGAGGTCCCCCGGTACACTCCCGGCACTCCCGGTACACTACCGATACTCCCGGTACACTACCGATGAGCCCGAAACTTTTTCGGAAACCAAACTGGGACTTCCTATATATGAATCTTTACCTCCAGACCATTCCGGAGCTCCTGGTGACGTCTGGGATCTCATCCGGGACTCCGAACAACCTTCGGTCACCACCATACATAACTCTACACTACCGAAACGTCACCGAACCTTAAGTGTGCAGACCCTGCGGGTTCGAGAACTATGTAGACATGACCGAGACACCTCTACGGCCAATAACCAATGGCAGGACCTGGACGTCCACATTGGTTCCTACATATTCTACGAAGATCTTTATCGGTCGAACCTCTATGTCAAGGATTCAGTTAATCCCGTACGATGTTCCCTTTGATCTTCGGTATGTTACTTGCCCGAGATTCGATCGTCGGTATCTCCATACCTAGTTCAACCTCGTTATTGGCAAGTCTCTTTACTCGTTCCATAATACAAGATCCCGCAACTAACAATTAGTCACATTGCTTGCAAGGCTCATTGTGATGTTGTATTACCGAGTGGGCCCTGAGATACCTCTCCGTCACATGGAGTAACAAATCCCAGTCTCGATCCATGCCAACTCAACAGACACCATCGGAGATACCTGTAGAGCAGCTTTATAGTCACCCAGTTACGTTGCGACGTTTGATACACACAAGGCACTCCTCCGATATCTGTGAGTTGCATGATCTCATGGTCATAGGAACACATACTTGACATGCGGAAAACAGTAGCAATAAACTGACACGATCATATGCTACGTTTGCAGTTTGGGTCTTGTCCATCACATCATTCTCCTAATTATGTGACCCCGTTATCAAATGACATCTCATGTCCATGGCTAGGAAACCTTAACCATCTTTTGATCAACGAGCTAGTCTATTAGAGGCATACTAGGGACATGGTTTTGTCTATGTATCCACACATGCATCTAAGTCTCCGATCAATACAATTATAGCATGGATAATAAACGATTATCATGAACAAGGAAATATGATAATAACTAATTTATTATTGCCTCTAGGGCATATTTCCAATAGTCTCCCACTTGCACTAGAGTCAATAATCTAGTTCGCATCACCATGTGATTCGCATTGTTATGAATCTAACACCCAACGAGTTCTGGGGCTCGATCATGCTTTGCATGTGAGAGAGGTCTTATAGTCAACGGGTCTGCGATATTCAGATCCGTGTGTAGTTTGCAAATCTCTATGTCAAACCGTAAACACTGCTACCACACTCCACTTGGTACTATTTCCAAATGGCTGCTGCACTATACGTATCCAGATTGCTACTACTAGTCATTCGGATAGGTGTTAAAGCTTGCATCGACGTAACTCTTTACGACGAACTCTTTATCACCTCCATAATAAAGAAACATTTCCTTAGTCCTCTGGTTACTAAGGATAATTCCGACCGCTATCCAGTGATCCACTCCTGGACCACACTTGTACCCCTTGACAGACTCATGGCAAGGCACACACAGGTGCAGTACACAGCATGGCATAATATAGAGCCTATGGCTAAGGCATAGGGGACGACATTCGTCCTTTCTCTTTCTTCTGCCATTGTCAAGCTTTGAGTCTCACTCAACTTTCACACCTTACAAATCAGGCGAGAAATCTTTCTCTGACTGATCCATTTTGAACTCTTTCAAAATCTTGTCAAGGTATGCACTCATTGAAAGTCTCATCGAGCATCTTGATCTATCTCCATAGATTTTGATGCTCAACAATTAGGTAGCTTTATCCAGGTCTTCCTTTGAAAAACACTTTTCAAACAACCTTTTATGCCTTCCAGTAATTCTACATTATTTATGATCAACAATATGTCAACCACATATACTTATCAGAAATTCTATAGTGCTCCCACTCACTTTATTGCAAATACAAGTTTCTCGTAAACTTTGTATAAACATCAAAACTTTGATCACCTCATCAAAGCGTATATTCCAACTCCGAGATGCCTGCTTCAGTCCATGGAACGATCACCGAAGCTTGCACACCTTTTAGCATCCTTAGGCCTGACAAAACCTTCTGGTTGTATCACATACAACCTTTCCTCAAGTAAACCGTTAAGGAAACGATGTTTTGACATCCATCTGCCAGATTTCATAATTGAAAACACAGCAACTGCTAACATAATTCCAACAGACTTTAGCACCACTACGAGTGAGAAAGTCTCATCGTAGTCAACTCCTTGAACTTGTCACAAACATCTTTGCAACAACTCGAGCTTTACAAATAGTGACATTCACCATCAGTGTCTGTCTTCATTTTAAAGATCCATTTGTACTCAACGACCTACTGTCCAACGAGCAAGTCTACCAAAGTCTACACTTGGTTTTCATACATGGATCCTATCTCGGATTTCATGGCCTCTAACCATTTGTCGGAATCCGGGCCCATCATCGCTTCTCCATAGCTCGTAGGTTCATCGTTGTCCAACAACATGATCTCCAAGACAGAGTTGTCGTACCACTTAGGAGCAGTACACATCCTTGTCGACCTACAAGTTCGATAGTAACTTGATCCTGAAGCTTCATGATCATCATCATTAACTTCCTCTTCAACTAACGTAGGCTTCACAGAAACATCTTTCTGCGTTGCGCTACTCTCTAGTTGAACAAAGGTTTAACAACCTCATCAAGTTCTATCTTCCTCCCACTCAATTCTTTCGAGAGAAACTTTTTCTCGAGAAAGGACCCAGTTCTAGCAACAAACACTTTGCACTCGGATCTGAGATAGAAGGCATACCCATTTGTTCTTAGGGTATTCTATGAAGATACATTTGTCCGCTTTGGGTTCTAGCTTATTATGTGAAAACATTTTCCACACAAGCATCGCAACCCCAAACATTAAGAAATGACAGCTTAGGTTTCTATCAAACCATAATTCACACGGTGTCATCTCAACGGATTTAGATGGTGCCCTATTTAAAGTGAATGTAGTTGTCTCTAATGCATAACCCCAAAATTATAGTAGTAAAATGACAAGAAACATCATAGCATGCACCATGTCCAATAGAGCATAACTATGATGTTCGGACACACCATCACACTATGGTGTTCCGGGTGGCATTTAGTTGTGAAACAACTTTCACATTGTCTTAAGTTGTATGCCAAACTCGTGACTCAGATATTCACCTCCACGATCATATCGCAGTCATTTTTATCTTCTTGTCACGATGATCTTTAAACTTCACTCTGAATTTGCTTGAACCTTTCAAACGATTCAGACTTGTGTTTCATTAAGTAAATATACACTATATCTACTCAAATCATTAGTGAAGGTAAGAAAATAACGATATCCACTGCATGCTACAAGACTCACTAGATTGCATACATCAACATGTATCATTTCCAATGAATCACTTTCCCGCTCTATCCAACGGGGTCCTTTAGTCATCTTGCCCAAGAGGCATGGTTCGCATGTCTCAACCGATTCGAAATTGAATGACTCCAAATATCCATCAGCATGGAGTTTCTACATGCGCTTTATACCAATATGACATTTAGCGGCAGTGCCACAAGTATGTGGTACTATCATTATTAACTTTGTATCTTTTGACATCAATGTTATGAACATGTGTACTACTACGATCAAGATTTCAACAAACCATTCTCACTGGGTGCATGCCAATCGAAGGTATTATTCATGTAACCAGAATAACTATTATTCTCTGACTTAAATGAATAACCGTATTGCAACAAACATCATCTAATCATGTTCATGCTCAACGCAAAACACCAAATAACATTTATTTAGGTTCGTCACTAATCCTGAAGGTAGAGAGAGCGTGCGATGTTGATCACATCAACCTTGGAAATATTTCCAACACACATCGTCACCTCACCCTTAGCTAGTTCTCCGTTTATTCCGTAGCTTTTATTTCGAGTTACTAACATTTAGCAACCGAACCGGTATCCAATACCCAGGTGCTACTAGGAGTACTAGCAAGGTACACATCAATAACACGTATATCAAATATACTTCTGTCGATGTTGCCAGCCTTCTCATCTACCAAGTATCTAGGGTTGTTCCACTTCAGCGACCTCTCACCTCATAATAGAAGCACTTAGTCTCGGGTTTGAGTTCAACTTTGGGTTGCTTCACTCGAGCAACAACTGACTTGCTATCCATGAAGTTTCCCTCCTTGCTCTTGCCCTTTTCGAAACTAGTGGTTTGATTAACCATCAACACTTGACGCTCCTTCTTGATTTCTACCTTCGCGGTGTCAAACATCGCGAACAGCTCAGGGATCAATACTTCTATCCCTGGTGTATTATAGTTCATCACTAAGTTCTAGTAGCTTTAGTGATAGTGACTTGGAGAACTATATCAATCACTATCTTATCTGGAAGATCAACTCCCACTTGATTCAAGCGATTGTAGTACCCAGAAAATCTGAGTACATGCTCAACGATTGAGCTATTCTCCTTCATCTTACAAGCAAAGAATCTTGTTGGAGATGTCATATCTCACAACAAAGGCACAAGCCTGAGATCACAATCTCTGCTCCTAGAACATCTCATATGTTTCGTGACGTTCAAAACGTTTTGGAGCCTCAATTCTAAGCCGTAATGCATGACGCACTAAACTATCAAGTAGTCATCGAAACGTGCCTCTTAGATGTTCACAACATCTATAGACGACGCTAGAGGGGGTGGCGCACCGAGCGGTGCATTAAGGACATAAGCCTTCTATGCAGCAATGAGGACAATCCTCAGATCACGGACCCAGTCCGCAATTTTGCTACCAACATCTTTCAATTCTATTTCTCTAGGAACATATAAAAATACAAGGGAGCTACAGCGCGAGCTAGTAATCTACAACATAATTTGCAAAGACACTTTGACTATGTTCATGATAATGAGTTCAATTAATCATATTACTTAAGAACTCCCACTCAAATTGACATCCCTCCGATCATTCGAGTGATACATGATCCAAATTCACCAACTCAATTCCGATCATCACGTGAGTTGAGGTGGCTGCAATGGTGAACATCATTATGTTGATCATATCGACTATATGACTCATGTTCGACCTTTCGGTCTCTCGTGTTCCGAGGCCATGTCTGTACATGCTAGGCTCGTCAAGTTTAACCCGAGTGTTCTGCGCGTGCAAATCTGGCTTGCACCCGTTATATGTGAACGTAGAGTCTATCACACCCGATCATCACGTGGTGTCTCAACACGACGAACTTTCGCAACGGTGCACACTCGGGGAGAACACAGTTCATCTTGAAATTCAAGTGAGGGATCACCTTATAATGCTACCGCCGTACTAAGCAAAACAAGGTGCATAAAAGGATTAACATCTCATGCAATTCATAAGTGACATGATATGGCCATGAACTTTTGTTTAAGATCTCCATCTTCGAAACACCGGCATGATCTCCATCGTCACCGGCACAACACCATGATCTCCATCATCTTGATCTCCATTAATGTGTTGCCATTGGGGTTGTCACGCCCTGCATGCTTCTACTACTATTGCTACCGTAGCGATAAAGTAAAGCATTACATAGCGCTTAATGATTGACACGCAGGTCATACAATAATTAAAGACAACCCTATGGCTCCTGCCGGTTGCCGTACTCATCGACATGCAAGTCGTGATAATCTATACATCACATGATCATCTCATACATCACATATATCTCATCATGTAATTGGCCATATCACATCACAACATACCCTGCAAAAACAAGTTAGACGTCCTCTAATTGTTGTTGCATATTTTACGTGGCTGCTATGGGTATCTAGCAAGAACGATTCTCACCTACGCATAAACCACAACGGTGATACACTAGTTTGCTTTTCAACCTTCTCAAGGACCGCCTTTGTCCAATCCGATCCAACTAAAGTGAGAGAAACTGTCACCCGCAAGCCATCTAGGCAACAAGTTGCGTCGAGGGAACCGGTCTCTCGTAAGCGTACGAGTAATGTTGGTCCGGGCCGCTTCATCTCACAATCCCGCTGAACCAAAATACGACCAAGGGAGGAAGCAATCTAAGCATCAACGCCCACAAACCTATTGTGTTCTACTCGAGATCTCATCGAACCATCAACCTAGCTCATGATGCCACTGTTGGGGAACGTCGCATGGGAAACAAAAATTTTCCTACGCACACGCAAACCTATCCATGGTGATGAGCATCTACGAGAGGGAGAGTGGATCTACGTACCCTTGTAGATCGCTAAGCGGGAAGCGTTAAGAAACGCGGTTGGTGTAGTCGAACTTCTTCGCGATCCAAATCGCCGAGCGTCCCGCGATCTAATCACCAACCGTCCCGCGAACACATCATGATCCGTCTCGCAAACTCATCATGATCCGTCTCACGATCTTGATCATGATCTGTCCCGTGAACTCATCATGATCCGTTCCGTGATCACATCACGAACCGTCTCGCGATCTCGATCACGGTCCTTCCGATCTAGCGCCGAACGGATGGCACCTCCGCGTTCAGCACACGTGCAGCTTGATGACGATCTCCACCGTCTCGATCCAGCGAGAGGAGGTGGAGAGGAGAGAGAGTTCGCCGGCAGCGTGACGGCGCTCTGGTGATGGTGGTGGAGTGATTCCGACAGGGCTTCGCCTAAGCGCTGCGGAAAACCGATCTAGAGGAGAAACTGTGCACCGGTGAAACGGGTAGCACGTGGCCGGAAATTCTGTCCAAAAAACACCCAATCCACTAGTATATATAGGAGGAGAGGAGAGGAGAGGCAGCCAAGGCCTTTGGGTCGGCCGAAATAGGAGGTGGGAGCAATCCTACTTCACCTCCAATCCTAGTTGGAGTAGGATTGCCTCCTATTGGCTGATTTTCCACCTTTTGCTTTACGACTTTCTCTCCTGCGCCATGGGCCTTTGTGGCTGTTTTCCCAGCCCACTAAGGGCTGGTTATTATTCTCCCACAGCCCATGGACCTCTTGGGGTCGAAATACCCCTCCCGGAGGTCCCCCGGTACACTACCGGCACTCCCAGTACACTACCGATACTCCCGGTACACTACCGATGAGCCCGAAACTTTTTCGGAAACCAAACTGGGACTTCCTATATATGAATCTTTACCTCCGGACCATTCCGGAGCTCCTGGTGACGTCCGGGATCTCATCCGGGACTCTGAACAACCTTCGGTCACCACCATACATAACTCTACACTACCGAAACGTCACCGAACCTTAAGTGTGCAGACCCTGCGGGTTCGAGAACTATGTAGACATGACCGAGACACCTCTACGGTCAATAACCAATGGCGGGACCTGGACATCCACATTGGTTCCTACATATTCTACGAAGATCTTTATCGGTCGAACCTCTATGTCAAGGATTCAGTTAATCCCGTACGATGTTCCCTTTGTTCTTCGGGATGTTACTTGCCCGAGATTCGATCGTCGGTATCTCCATACCTTGTTCAACCTCGTTACTGGCAAGTCTCTTTACTCGTTCCGTAATACAAGATCCCGCAACTAACAATTAGTCACATTGCTTGCAAGGCTCATTGTGATGTTGTATTACCGAGTGGGCCCTGAGATACCTCTCCGTCACACGGAGTAACAAATCCCAGTCTCGATCCATGCCAACTCAACAGACACCATCGGAGATACCTGTAGAGCACCTTTATAGTCACCCAGTTACGTTGCGACGTTTGATACACACAAGGCACTCCTCCGATATCTGTGAGTTGCATGATCTCATGGTCATAGGAACACATACTTGACATGCGGAAAACAGTAGCAATAAACTGACACGATCATATGCTACGTTTGCAGTTTGGGTCTTGTCCATCACATCATTCTCCTAATGATGTGACCCCGTTATCAAATGACATCTCATGTCCATGGCTAGGAAACCTTAACCATCTTTTGATCAACGAGCTAGTCTATTAGAGGCATACTAGGGACATGGTTTTGTCTATGTATCCACACATGCATCTAAGTCTCCGATCAATACAATTATAGCATGGATAATAAACGATTATCATGAACAAGGAAATATGATAATAACTAATTTATTATTGCCTCTAGGGCATAGTTCCATGGGCTAAGAGTGGGAGGGAGCCAGCCCCTAGATGGGCTGGTGCGCCTCCCAGCCCAGCCCAAGGCGCAGCAAGGGTGGAGGGGGCAAACCCTAGGCTTAGATGGGCCTTAAGGCCCACCCTAGGGCGCCTCCACCTCTCCCTGCCCTGGCCGCCAGCCAGATGGGCTTCTGGAGGCTGCCGCCACTCCTAGGGTGGAACCCTAGGGCGTAGCACCTCTCCTCCCCTCCTCCTATATATAGTGGAGGTATTTGGGGCTGCACAACACACGAGTTCATCTCCTCCCTGGTGCAGCCCTACTCCTCCCTCTCCTCGTTCTCCGTAGTGCTTAGCGAAGCTCTGTCGGAGTACCACGTAGCTCCACCGCCACCACGCCATCGTGTTGCCGGATCTCTCCCTCAACCTCTCCTCCCTCCTTGCTGGATCAAGGCGTAGGAGACGTCACCGGGCTGCACGTGTGTTGAACGCGGAGGTGCCGTCCGTTCGGCACTTGATCGGATCTACCGCGATCTGAATCGCTGCGAGTACGACTCCATCAACCGCGTTCTAACAACACTTCCGCTTAGCGATCTTCAAAGGTATGAAGATCCAATCTCTCCCCGCTCGTTTGCTGGTTTCTCCATAGATAGATCTTGGAGACACGTAGGAAAATTTTGATTTACTACTACGTCTCCCAACACTATTTAGGTCGCCGAAAAAGTTTCGGGCTCATCGGTAGTGTACCGGGAGACCATTGGGAGGGGTATTTCGACCCAAGAGGCTACATGGGCTGTGGGAGGATGAATACCAGCCCTTGGTGGGCTGGAGGAAGTCCCACAAAGGGCCCATGTGGTTGGGAAGAAAAAGCCCAAAAGGAAAAAGGTGGAAAAAGGCAAAAGGGCTAAATTAGGAAGGAGTCCTAATCCTACTTGGAGTGGAGGAGGAGGACTCCTCCCTCCTGGTTCGGCTGACCCAAGGGCTGGCTCCTTGGGAGCCAAGCCTCCTCGTCCTCTCCTCCAATATATACTAGAGGTTTTTAGGGTTTTGGCACTAGATTTTCAGCCACGTGCTACCCGTTCCTCTTGTGTATAGTTTCTCCTCTAGATCGGATTTCTACAGTGCTTAGGCAAAGCCCTGTCGGAATAGCTCCACCACAATCGCTGGAGTGCCATCATGATGTCAAATAACTCGTCTACCTCTCCGCTCCCTCTTGCTGGATCAAAAAGGCAGAGATCTTCATCAAGTTGTACGTGTGCTGAACGCGGAGGTGCCATCCGTTCGGCGCTAGATTGGAAGGACCATGATCAAGATCGCGAGACGGATCGTGATGAGATCACGGGACAGATCGTGATGAGTTCGCGGGACGGATCGTGATTGGATCCCGGGACGGATCGTGATGAGTTCGCAGAATGGATCATGATTGGATCGCGGGACGGATCGTGATGAGATCGTGGGACGCTCGGCGATTTGGATCACGAAGACGTTCGACTACACCAACCGCGTTTCTTAATGCTTCCTGCTTAGCGATCTACAAGGGTATGTAGATCCACTCTCCCTCTCGTAGATGCTCATCACCATGGATAGATCTTGCATGTGCGTAGGAAATTTTTTGTTTCACATGCAACGTTCTCCAACAGTGGTATCAGAGCTAGGTCTATGTGTAGATGAGATCTCGAGTAGAACACAAAGAGTTTGTGGGCGTTGATGCTTAGATTGCTTCCTCCCTTGGTCGTGTTTTGGTTCAGCGGTATTGTGGGATGAAGCAGCCTTGACCAACCTTACTCGTACACTTACGAGAGACTGGTTCCATCAACTGGCGTGTAACCTCGTTGCACAAAGATGGCTGGCGGGTGTCTGTTTCTCCTACTTTAGTTGGATCGGATTCGACAAAGGCTGTCTTTGAGAAGGTTGAAAAGGAACTTATGTATCACCGTTGTGGTTTTTGCGTAGGTGAGAATTGTTCTTGCTTGATACCCATAGCAGCCACGTAAAAAATGCAATAACAATTAGAGGACGTCTAACTTGTTTTTGCAGGGTATGTTGTGATGTGATATGGCCAATTACATGATGAGATATATGTGATGTATGATATGATCATGTTTTGTATAAAATATCATGACTTGCATGTCGATGAGTACGGCAACCGGCAGGAGCCATAGGGTTGTCTTTAATTATTGTATGACCTTCGTGTCAATCATTAAGCGCTATGTAATGCTTTACTTTATCGCTAAACGGTAGCAATAGTAGTAGAAGCATGGTGGGCGCGACAACCCCGACGACGACACGTTGATGAAGATCAAGATGATGGACATCATGGTGTCATGCCGGTGACGATGGAGATCATGCCGGTGCTTTCAAGATGGAGATCAAAAGCACAAGTTCATGTCCATATCATGTCACTTATGATTTGCATGTGATGTTAATCCTTTTATGCACCTTGTTTTGCTTAGGACGACGGTAGCATTATAAGGTGATCCCTCACATAATTTCAAGATAAATTGTGTTCTCCCCGAGTGTGCACCGTTGCGAAAGTTCATCGTGTCGAGACACCACGTGATGATCGGGTGTGATAGACTCTACGTTCACATACAACGGGTGCAAGCCAGTGTTGCACATGCAGAACACTCGGGTTAAACTTAACGAGCCTAGGATGTAAAGACATGGCCTCGGAACACAAGAGACCGAAAGGTCGAACATGAGTCATATAGTAGATATGATCAACATGATGATGTTCACCATTGAAACCACCTCAACTCACGTGATGATCGGACTTGAGTTGGTGAATTTGTATCATGTATCACTCGAATGACCGGAGGGATGTCAATTTGAGTGGGAGTTCTTCAGTAATATGATTAATTGAACTCATTATCATGGACATGGTCAGTAGTGTCTTTGCAAATTATGTTGCAGATTATTTGCTCGCGTTGTAGCTCCCTTGAATTTTTATATGTTCCTAGAGAAATAGAGTTGAAAGATGATGGTAGCAATATTGCGGACTGGATCCGTGATCTTAGGATTGTCCTCATTGCTGCACATAAGGCTTATGTCCTTAATGCACCGCTCGGTGCGCCACCCCCTCTAGCGTCGTCTATGGATGTTGTGAACATCTGACAGGCACGTTCCGATGACTACTTGATAGTTTAGTGCGTCATGCATTACGGCTTAGAATTGAGGCTCCAAAACATTTTGAACGTCATGGAACATATGAGATGTTCTAAGAGCTGAAATTGGGATCTCAGGCTCATGCCCATGTTGTGAGATATGAGATCTCCAACAAGATTCTTTGCCTGCAAGATGAAGGAGAATAGCTCAATCGTTAAGCAAGTGCTCAGATTGTCTGGGTGCTACAATCGCTTGAATCGAGTGGGAGTTGATCTTCCATATAATATAGTGATTGATATAGTTCTCCAAGTCACTATCACTAAGCTAGTAGAACTTGGTGATGAACTATAAAATGCCAGGGATAGAAATAATGATCCCTGAGCTGTTCGCGATGTTTGACACCGCGAGGGTAGAAATTAGGAAGGAGCATCAAGTGTTGATGGTTAGTAAAACCACTAGTTTCGAGAAGGGCAAGCGCAAGGAGGGAAACTTCACGGATGGCAATTCAGTTGCTGCTCCAGTGAAGCAACCCAAAGTTGAACCCAAACCTGAGACTAAGTGCTTCTATTATGAGGTGAGCGGTCACTGAAGAGGAACAACCCTAGATACTTGGTAGATAAGAAGGCTGGCAACGTCGACACAAGTGTATTTGATATACGTGTTATTGATGTGTACCTTGCTAGTACTCCTAATAGCACATGGATATTGGATACCGGTTCGGTTGCTAAATGTTAGTAAATCGAAGTAAAAGCTACGGAATAAATGGAGACTAGCTAAGGGTGAGGTGACGATGTGTGTTGGAAATGTTTCCAAGGTTGATGTGATCGACATCGCACGCTCTCTCTACCTTCGGGATTAGTGACGAACCTAAAGAAATGTTATTTGGTGTTTTGCATTGAGCATGAATGTGATTAGATCGTGTTTATTGCAACACGGTTATTCATTTAAGTTAAAGAATAATTGTTATTCTATTTACATGAATATACCTTCAATGGTCATGCACCCAGTGAGAATGGTTTGTTCAATCTTGATCATAGTAATACACATGTTCATAACATTGATGCCAAAAGATACAAAGTTAATAATGATAGTACCACATACTTGTGGCACTGCCGCTAAATGTCATATTGGTATAAAGCGCATGAAGAAACTCCATGTTGATGGATCTTTGGACTTATTCGATTTCGAATCGGTTGAGACATGCGAACCATGCCTCTTGGGCAAGATGACTAAGGACCCCGTTTTCCAGATTGATGGAGCGGGCAAGTGATTTATTGGAACTGATACATGTTGATGTATGCAATCCAATGAGTCTTGTAGCGTGTGGTGGATATCGTTATTTTCTTACCTTCACTGATGATTTGAGTACATATAGTGTATCTTCACTTAATGAAACACAAGTCTGAATCGTTTGAAAAGTTCAAGCAAATCCAGAGTGAAGTTTAAGATCATCATGACAAGAAGATAAAAATGTCTGTGATATGATCGTGGAGGTGAATATCTGAGTTACGAGTTTGGCATACAACTTTAGACAATGTGAAAGTCGTTTCACAACTCACGCCGCCTGGAACACCATAGTGTGATGGTGTGTCCGAACGTCATAGTCGTGTTCTATTGGATATGGTGCGGGCTATGATGTCTCTTATTGTTTTGCTACTATAGTTTTGGGATTATGCATTAGAGACAACTACATTCACTTTAAATAGGGCACCATCTAAATCCGTTGAGATGACACCGTGTGAATTATGGTTTGATAGAAACCTAAGCTGTCATTTCTTAATGTTTGGGGCTGCGATGCTTGTGTGAATTTTTTTTTCACCTAATGAGCTCGAACCCAAAGCGGACAAATGCATCTTCATAGATTACCCTAAGAACAGTTGGGTGAACCTTCTATCTCAGATCCAAGCTTAAAGTGTTTGTTGCTAAAATGGGTCCTTTCCCGAGAAAAAGTTTCTCTCGAAAGAATTGAGTGGAAGGAAGATAGAACTTGATGAGGTTGTTGAACCTTTGTTTCAACCAGAGAGTAGCACAGCGCAAAAATATGTTTCTGTGGAACCTATGTCAGTTGAAGAGGAAGTAAATGATGATGATCATGAAGCTTCGGATCAAGTTACTACCAAACCTCGTAGGTCGACAAGGATGCGTATTGCTCCTACGACAACCCTATCTTGGAGGTCATGTTGTTGGAAAACAATGAACCTACGAGATATGGAGAAGCGATGATGGGCCCGGATTCCAAGAAATGGATAGAGGCCATGAAATCCGAGAAAGGATCCCTACATGAAAACCAAGTATAGACTTTGGTACACTTGCTCGTTGGACGGCAGGTCATCGAGTACAAATGGACCTTTCAGATGAAGACAGACGCTGTTGGTAAATGTCACAATTTATAAAGCTCGACTTGTCACAAAGAAGTTTCCGACAAGTTCAAAGAGTTGACTACGATGAGACTTTCTCACCCGTAGTGATGCTAAAGTCTGTTGGAATTATGTTAGCAGTTGTTGCATTTTTCAATTATGAAATCTGGCAGATGGATGACAAAACATCGTTTCCTTAACAGTTTACTTGAGGAAAAGTTGTATGTGATACAACCAGAAGGTTTTGTCAGTCCTAAGGATGCTAAAATGTGAGCAAGCTTCAATGATCCTTCTATGGACTGAAGCAAGCATCTCGGAGTTGGAATATACACTTTGATGAGGTGGTCAAAGTTTTGTAGTTTATACGAAGTTTACGAGAAACTTGTATTTACAATAAAGTGAGTGGGAGCACTATAGAATTTCTGATTAGTATATGTGGATGACAGATTGTTGATCGAAAATAATGTAGAATTTCTGGAATGCATAAATGGTTGTTTGAAAAGTGATTTTCAAAGGAAGACCTGGATAAAGCTAACTAATTGTTGAGCATCAAGATCTATAGATATAGATCAAGATGTTTGATGAGACTTTCAACGAGTACATACCTTGACAAGATTTTGAAAGAGTTCAAAATGGATCAGTCAGAGAAAGAGTTCTCGCCTGATTTGTAAGGTGTGAAGTTGAGTGAGACTCAAAGCTTGACCACGGCAGAAGAAAGAGAAAGGACGAACGTCGTCCCCTATGCCTTAGCCATAGGCTCTGTATAGTATGCCATAGTGTGTACCATAGTTGTGTGTGCCTTGCCATGAGTCCATCAAGGGGTACAACAGTGATCCAGGAGTGGACTATGTTAACCCGATGAAGAAGACTTATGCATGCAAGATCTGTGGGGAGATAGGACACACCCAGGAAGAACACAAGGATGGATGCCATCATTGTGAAGAAAATCACCTAGCTGAGGAGTGCCCAAATAGTTAGGTGACTTGTTTCTTGTGTGAAGGAACCACCCACTACCCAGATGAGTGCCACATTTATCCTAAGGTACGACAAGTTGTCAAGCAATAGAAAGAGTCCCTCAGGGAAAACTTTGAGGAACCTCTGATGAGTATACCCATGCCAATGACGAAAAAAGATGTACCATTTGGAGATACCTCAATAGAGAACTACACCAAGTCATGTTATTCATGTGGATAAGAAGGACATATCTCACATGATTGTCCAAAGGAATATGTAGAAGAATTCCCGACAGAAATGTTTGGGTATGATCCTTAGGAAATACAAGCTATGATATGTATGTAGGGTCTAGGAAGAATGGAAAGCGTATCAAGAAGAGACAAGCCCCTGAATAGAGGGACTTGAGTCATATCAGATCTGTCAAGTGTAAGGATATGGGTCACTACGCCAATATGTGCCGATGAAAGGAACCAAGAACACAAGGAGCAAACACTAACATCAGCAAGCCCCGAGACTTGTCATGAGTCATCTATTTTCGTTGCAAGGAAGTAGGACATTATACTAGTGAGTGTCCAAAGGAGAAGAAAGCTAGAATGGAGTAGTTAAGTTTTGTGATGGCAATATGTGTAACATGAAACACTCGTGTTTTCATGATTATGGAGTTAAATTTTGTAACGTAAGTCCCTGAGATTGTAATAACTTCATAAATCAATGAAATTTATTGTGTCATGTTGATATATATGAGTTGTTACCCCATAAACTAAGATCTCCGACCATTTTCGAGGATATGAGAAAATATGGTCTATGCAGGCGTATGAACATTTCATTTTAAGTGTGGTAGTAAACGGTAAAACCATAGGATCCAAGGAATAAGAAAGTACCATATTTCCAAGGAGTCTGGATATAATGAACACAATTGAAGGTAATGTTGTACCATATCAAACTATGTGGATGACAACATTTGTAACGAGGTACTTTTGAAGTTGTAATTTTGAGAATAGAATAAGGATGAAGGAATGATTGTGATGAAACAATACCCAAGGTTAAACCAACCAATGGAAAGGAAAATGAATTCCATAGAGTGGAATCTAGACAAGAATAAGTCTGTGATTAATTACCTCAAGGGTATGATGGAGTGAATTGAAGGTAATGTTGGAATATGAAATGCTATAAACCCCAAGGGTGAGTTAAAGTTGTTCAAGTATTCAAGTTAACTCATAGGACCACACACCTCAGGATTGACAAGGATCAAGTATTACCCTTATGAAGGAAGAAACTTGGAAGAAGCTATGACTATTGAACAAACGTTTTTCCTAGGAGGATACAAAAACCCGAGAGTTGTGAAGAAATGATAGATTGTTTGTTTAGCTTGCAGAAGCAAAGGATTTATCCGAACTTCGTTCATTGACAAGAGAAATTTTTGCAACGCTTGTGAGGAAGCCCAAGTGTTAGAATACGAGATTCACTAGACCTTATACAAGGTAATGATTTCAGTGTGACATGGCTTGGCTACCATGACGACTTACTCTTATCATTCTCTTGCTATTCAGAATGGTACATCCGAGTGACTTACCCATAGTAAAAAGATGACGTTCTTTGAAGCTTTTGTTTAAGCCTTAGAATGGTATGATGAAAACCCCTTATACATGGCAGTTGTTGTCACACGTAGGAATTTTACGGTGAGGAATGAAGGCAAGACCAATTTCACTCCAGGATAACCACTAATAGTATACCACCATGGGCCAAGTCCCATGCCGAGCACCCAGCCTCCAGTGCTAGGGCTGGCTAGCGCTCGGGGAGCCAGGAGCGCTAGCTCCCGGGGAGCAGCCGCCTCACATACATAACCAACTCTCCCCCACGTGGCCATATCCCTCTTCTCTCTTTCATTTTATTTTCTGACAAAGAGGACCCAGATGCATATTTTTTCTCCTCACGACAACGGGAAACCAACTCCCGTACGGACGCGAATGAACCAATGTCGACTTCGACTTAAATCCATGGAAACTCTATCTCTAGTCAACCCTTTCTCCAAGCAAGATGTCCTATAAATATCCATGATATTCCTCGAACGATTTTCCCAAAAATCCCAAGTCAAAACCATCTCTACCTCTCACGTTCGTTGTTTGAATCTCGCTACAGAAGCTACAGTTCATCGTCGAATTCCGACTCCCGTGAGCCATCCTGAGACGTCATCTTTTGTAATTCAATTTCTCTCGATCGCTAGATTTTTTTTGACATACTCTTATGATCTGTATCCATCTACAGCGACTGCATCGAGCTTGCAACACTGTCGTAGTTCACGGAGTTCACCTCGACGCTCCGCTCGCTTCCGTCGTCATCAACCTCCACTTTCAACAAAAATCGATCGCCCACGACGTCTCACATCCGTTTGACAACCTCGACGACGCTGTTGATCGCCGGAGCCGCCGGCCCATCATCATCTTCTTGTGCCTCCTCACATTTCTTGTGTGTAAGCATGAGCGCTCTCCCCGTTCGCTAGCAGTTTTTTTCTTTAGATCGAAACGTTAGGTTTTTTTTGTTTAATAGACCGGGTTAGCACAAGTTACTTCGGTTTAGATTCAACCGGCTTATGGTTTTTTATGCCACTTAGTAAAGATCGTCCACTGTTTAATCTTCGCAGCAAACATAGCCAGCCAATCCTATCAGGCCATGTTACATCATAGTCGCGAATGGCCACACTATAGCACTTTTTAGAAAATTCCCGTTTTTCAGATTAGATGTGTTTTTTTGTTTTTTTATCTTTAGTTTTAAAACTTTTTTCGTGATTCTTTTTGCTACGGATTCACAAAAATCCTCTCTTTCCAAAGGAACCAACGAAAAAAAAATTTAGACCTTTTAAATTACGAGTTTAAACAGATTTGTATTAATCACTAAATTAGACACAACTTTTATTTCAAATTGATTTTTGAGTGTTTCCTTTTGCTACTGATTTCATATGTTGTACCTATCCACAGGACTAATAAAAGTAAATTTTGTTTTTATAAAATTTCGATCTGGACAGATTCTAGACCTACTTTAATTAGGTCACAATTCTTGTTTTATAAAATCTTTTTAAGCGATTCTTTTTGCACAAAAAAATTGTAGTAAATTTTCTTTCTGTTATTCTAATAAAAAATAAATTTTCTTTTTGGTAAAAAAATATTATTTGCAGCAAACTATCTATAGGTTGTCTACTCTAGTCAAACTTTGCAATTAAGTTTTGGTGATTACTTTGGTTGCCTTTATTTCTTTCTTCGTTTGTGCTATTGATTGTTTTGTTATTAGCTTTACTTGCTATTATGTATAGTTGTCTTATGGTTATGCTTATTGTGTGCATTGTTTAATTCGTCAGATCATTCGGAGTACGAGGCTTGTTACCTAGAGTCACTCGAGTATGAAGATCGTCAGCAAGTCAAGTTCACATTGATCATGCTATTACCTTTGTTTTAAACTTGCATTAGTTCAATCTTTCCACCCATTGCATGCAAAGTAGGTACTTGGAAACTTGGTTACTTGAGTAGTATCATGTGGTAGGCACCTCAAACCCTTAACACCTAGGCCCCGAAAAATGTTATTTTATTTTTGCTATGCTTTTAGTAGACGGGGTTGGTTGTGTGATTCATGAGAGTTTTGATATAAATTATTACAAGACCTACATGATGATCAAGACTTCAAGACTTCAAGTTTTCAAAATAGCTTTGGGTGGATGACGGTATGAACGGCGCCGTGGAGAAACCAGTGGTTAGCCTAAGTGTTGCTGGAGAAGTGCCAATATTCACGCGGAAAGGTCCACCCACGCACAAAGAGATGGATGTATACTTCAAGACCCGAGGCTTACCTGCACAGCCACAAGCCATTATGGGCTCTGACTTGGTTGGACATTGTGATGACTCTGGACAGCCAGTGCTACGAGATGTAGAAGAACGATAGGAATGGATGGGCACCGACAGAGTCTCAGAGGAACCCTTTGAAAGACCATGATTTGGTCATCCGTTTCTCAAACACCCTGAAATGTGAGGAATTCAACGGAGGCGATCAAATCTTGTGGGGAACGTGTGCAAAACTCTGTAGAGTACTCAAACCTAATCGATTAGCCGTGTCCACGGTCATGGACAACTTGAGCCAAAGGAACTGAAACTATCAGGAAGTCTCAACACAAATAATTATGGTGATGAGGGTATAATTGTTAACTTGGGTATGAGAATTGGTTGGTGGAACCATCTCATTAAACAACTAACATTGTAGTAATAATTTTTGCTTTGCCCCTCTCTTGTTGTAGGAAAAATTTGCTTTATGCAAAACTTAAACTTACGGCCCCACCTGCCATATATGCATATAGTATAGATGATTATTTTCACCCCTCTCTTTTGTGACTTGTCGGCATATTCAATATGCTGACCTACACGGCTGCAACGTCTCATGTTGTAGATACTCTTCTACGACGAGTAAGGGTACGATTCAGGGTTACGGTCTGCACTCAACCTGTCGTTGGTGTTTAATGGGACTCCACTCCCTTGACTGTTTTCGCTGAGACTTTGAGGTATATATGAGTTTTACGTTAATTACATGTGATTGCCCTTTGATATATACATTGATGTACTATGTGTGCCAACATACTGATCCAGGGATGGCACAGAACACACAAAGGCTTGACCATTTCAGGTCGGGTCGCTACATTTATGCTTCATACTTCTATGTTTTGATGAATTGTTACTTTTTCATGAGAAGCCTTATGATAAAAATGTATTTAAATAAGTTCTTATGTTAGAGTTTGTTGTTCTTATGTTAATACGCATGATGCTTCCATGTTCGTATTTTGTTTTTATCGACACCTCTCTCTCAAACCATGTGGACATGCTTTTCAATTTCGTCTTTCGCTTGAGGACAAGCGAGGTCTAAGCTTGGGGGAGTTGATACGTCCATTTTGCATCATGATTTCCAATTGTTATTTACTTTGTGTTGTGAATAATAATGCTTTGGGGAGTGATTATAATGCCTTTTTCTCTCATAATATGCAAGGTTTACACAAAGAGGGAGAATACCGAGAGCTGGAATTCTAGACCCAACAAAAGTACGTCAGAGATACCTATTCTGCACAACTCCAATAAAGCTGAAACTTGACGGAGATTATTTTTGTATTAATAAAAATTACTGGAACTGAAAACTACCGGGGGAGGGCCCCCAGGTTGACACAACCCACCAGGGCGCGCCAGCCCCCCCGGCCGCACATTGATGGGTTGTGCCCAGCCTGGCCCGCTTCTGGTGCCCATTTTCTGGTGTATGGTAACTCTTGACCTAGAAAAAAATCAGAGGAGGACTTTCGGGACAAAGCACCACCGCCTCGAGGCGGAACTTGGGCAGGATCACTTTTGCCATCCGGCAGAGTGATTCCGCCAGGGTAACTTCCCTCTCGGAAGGGGAAATCGAAGCTATCGCCATCACCAACATCCCTCTCATCTTTGGGAGGCCAATCTTCATCAACATATTCAATAGCACCATCTCCTATCAAACCCTAGTTCATCTCTTGTGTTCAATCTTTGTACCGGAACCTTTAGATTGGTACCTATGGGTGACTAGTAGTGTTGATTACCTTGCGTAGTTGATTACTGTATGGTTTATTTGGTGGAATATTATATGTTCAGATCCATTATGCCATTCGATAGTCCTCTGATCTTGAGCATGTTTATTATTTGTGAGTAGTTACCTTTGTTCTTGAGGTCACGGGAGAAGTCGTGTTGCGAGTAATCATGTGAATTTGATATGTGTTCGATATTTTGATGATTTGTATGTTGTGACTCCCTTAGTGGTGGCATGTGAAGATCGACTACATGACACTTCACCATTCATGGGCCTAAGGGAATGCATTGTGGAGTAGTTATTAGATGATGGTTTGCTAGAGTGATAGAAGCTCTAGTTTATGCGCTACTTCGTAAGGGGCTGATTTGGATCCACATATTTAATGCTATGGTTAGACTTTGTCTTAATACTTTTCTCGTAGTTGTGGATGCTTTAGAGGGGGTTAATCATAATTAGGTTGTTAGTTCAAGTAAGAACATCACCTTAGCACCGGTCCACCCACATATCAAATTATCGAAGTATCGAACACGAATCAAACCAACATGATAAAAGTGACTAGACAAAATTCCCGTGTACCCTCAATAACACTTTGCCTATTACTAGTGATTGTTCTAGCCTGTCCTTTGCCTCAAAAGGATTGGGCTACCTTGCTGCACCTTTTTTATCATTATCGTTACTTGCTCGTTACAAATTACCTTGCTATCAAACTATTTGTTACCTACAATTTCAGTGCTTGCAGAGATTACCTTACTGAAAACCGCTTGTCATTTCCTTCTGCTCCTCATTGGGTTTGACAATCTTACTTATCAAAAGGACTACGATTGATCCCCTATACTTGTGGGTCATCAGATCCTATTATCAAATGACATCTCATGTCTATGGCTAGGAAACCTTAACCATCTTTGATCAACAAGCTAGTTGAGTAGAGGCTTACTAGGGACACTTTGTTGTCTATCTATTCATACATGTATTTGAGTTTCCAATCAATACAATTATAGCATGGATAATAAATGATTAGCTTGAACAAGGAAATATGATAATGACTAATTTATTATTGCCTCTAGGGCATATTTCCAACAGGGGTTCCCCTCACATAGAGAAGAAAGTGATTGGTGAAAATGTGGATCTAGATCTCCTCTCTCTTTTCCCTCAAAAAGGAGCAAGAATCATTGGAGGGATTGAGAGTTAGCAAGATCAAAGAAGGTCAACAATGGGGGGGGCAAACACGAGCTCAAAAGATAAGATCCATTGGGGAAGAAGGCCCCCTTTTATAGGTGGGGGAAAGTCCAATCGTTACCCCGAGCCCGCACATGGGTAGTATTACCGCTATGGAGAGCGGTACCACCGCTCGGGCAGTAGTGCTCCACTGAGAAGTGCAATGGCATGAAGCCGAGAGACGGTAGAGCCACCGGAGCGGTACTACCACTTGCCCCAATGGTACTACCCTTATAAGTGGAAGTGAAGCGGTAGTGACGGGCGGTACTACCGCTTGAAGGTGGTAGTACCGCTTCGTACTATCGTGCCACTACCGTGTAGTCCGACACGAAAAGTTGAGACCGCATAGAGGCAGTGGTGGTACCAGGGGAACTCGACACAGTTTGCTCTGAGCGGTAGTTCCTCTAATAGGTGGTACTACCGCTTGCCCATAGAGGTACTACCGCGGGAGAGCAACAAAGAACCCCAAGCAAATAGATGGATACAATAAAACCTGAACTATCATAACTTTTGCATGCGAGCTTCGAATTGAGCAGACTCAATCTTATTGGTTATACTAAGAAGAGACGGCATAAAAATCCAAATGATATAGAGATGTGAAACCTCTATGAATGAAGAACCAGCAAAAACTCCAACATTGAAAACATCATAGAAGATGCATATGGACTTTGTTTTCAATGAACTTGAGCTTGTCATGAAGATGACCATAGGCTCTAAAGCTCACAAGGAGAAACACCAAACAATAACCAAGAAATATGATGCAAGGATGCAAATGGTTTGAGCTCTCAACGAATGATATAGTCAAGCTACTCACTTGAGAGCCCCCCTTGATATTACAACAATCGATCCTATAACCAGGTCTCCCAACTACCACCATGATACCGGTGAAATAGAAAACCTATACCTTGCACATGGTCCACTTGAGTTAGATGATGACGATCTTGACTTTCTCAAGATAGACCACCTTTGTTGATTGTCTTGGCTCAATGAAGACTTGTTGATTGCTCCCCATACTCTACTATGGGTGAGCCACTCTTCGGCACATCTTCACAAGTCCATTGTCACCACAATGGAAGACAAGCTTCAAGCATGATCTCTTCATGATGCTCCACTTGACCTTGCACACCGAAATGTTGATGACGATCACCACTTGATGTCATCCTCCATGGGTTGTATGAGATCGTCCTCTTGACGCAAGCCCATGGAAACATACCTAACCCCACATAGAACTCTCACCCATGACCAATATTAGGATAAAACCTTGAATACCACCTTGGTCACCATATAAATTCCTCGAAACCAATAGATGGACTTCAAGAAGTTCCTATGGACAAATCCTTCGAATATAACTCAAGGGAACCATCAGTCCATAGGGAATTTCATCAATTACCAAAACCAACATGGATAAATATGATCTTACACTAAGTCTACTGAAATCACAACTTCTCCCTAGGTGGTTTTGGTAATTAATAACAACATATATCTCAGTGGACTAATGTTTCCACCAAGTGTATCTCAGGAAAAAGTTCAGTGGTGGTTTAGCTAAAGGTCTATCTAGAGAACATCCCCAAGGAAAGGAAGGAATAGGATTCAGATAGACCTTTAGCCAACCCACCATTTAGGATGTTCAAAGATTCGGTGCAACCCCAAAAGTAAAAAGTAAAAGTAAAAAGCCAAAGACAAAAGTAAAAATTCGGTGACACCAATATTTCCCATTCGGATCCACCGAGTTTCACCCTAGAAAGAAACCCAACCAAACCCTAGCATCTCGATACTACCAAGCTTTTATTCGGTGCAACCGAAAACTAGTGACCAACTTTCTTTTAACCAATTTCTTAAAGTCGTTCCCACCAAGTTTGAGAAATCGTTAACACCGAGATTTGGAAACTGCCTAGGTCACCCATATTGGTACCATCGAGATTTATATATCGTTCTCACCGAAAAGGCCAAAGTTGCCACATTTTGCACTAGTTGGTGCAACCGAGTTTTTACTCCGGTTTAACCGCATTGGGCAATAATGTTGTGACGGTTCGATCTTTGGATAAGCCTATATATAACCATCCATCACATCTCACTTCCAATAGAAGCACTCAAAACACACACACCCACTTGCCATATCCAATTTTCGGAGAGAGAACCACCTAACCTTGTGTTGAGATCAAGATCACCCACTCCAACCATATGGATCTTCACTAGCTTCCCCAAATTTCTTTCTACCCAATCAATCTCTTCTACCCATGCCAAATCTGTGAGAGAGTGATTAAGTGTTGAAGAGACTATATTTTGAAGTACAAGAGCAAGAAGTACATCATACTACCACATCTAGTACCTTTGGAGGGTGGTGCCTCCTAGATTGGTTAGGTGTCGCTTGGGGTCCTCCTTCGTGATTGTGGAGTTGAACCAAGAAGTTTGTAAGAGCAAGAGATCACCTACTTCATGAAGATCTACCCTGAGTAACGCTAGTCCTCCATGGACGTATGCCATCATGGAATAGACAATGTTGCTACTTCGTGGACCCTTTGTGGGTGGAGCCCTCTGTGGATTCTCACGACCGTTACCCTCCGTGGGTTGAAGTATCCACAAATGTAGATGTATGATAGCGCCACCTATCAGAACCACGGGAAAAATCTTCGTGTCTCCAAATTGCGTTTGATCTTCTTATACCTATCCTCTTACTTATGATTGTCTTTACTTTCCGTTGCAATACTCGTAGACATGCATGTGTAGTGTGAACTTGATTTGCTAGAATTGCTAAAATCTTCCAACCTATTAACTTGGGAAAAGGTTTGGTTTTTATTTTATCAAGTAGTCTAATCACCCCCACCCCTCTAGACCTACTTTAGATCCTACAAGCGGTATTAGAGCCAAGTTTCCATTGCATTGGTCTCACAGCCTAGGAGGTATGGTGTATAGTGAGGAAAATTATCACCATAGAGGTCCATATTTTCATATTACAAACTTTGCGAGTTGGAAGCATAAAATGAAAATGCATATTCTTGGCCATAACCCCGTCGTATGGTCTGTTGTTCGCGTTGGCTTGCAAGGTGAATTCTTAAGTGATGGAAAGAAACCGGATCATGAAGCGACCATAGAAGAATTGAAGATGTTGCAATATAATGCTCAAGCATGTGACATTCTATTCAACTGCCTATGCCCTGAAGAATTCAACAAGATTAACCGTCTTGAGAATGCAAAGGAAATTTGGGATACTTTGGTTGATGTGCAGTCAGGATATCTAAGTTGGGTGTGCTCCAAAGTCAACTTGATAAGTTCAAGATGAAGGATGGTGAAGGAGTCACGTAAATGTACTCCAGGCTTGCTTTCATGACAAATGAGATCATTTGTTTAGGAAGAGAAGAGATGACCGATAAATTCATCATCAAGAAGATACTTGGAGCCTTGGATGGAAACTACGACACCGTGTGCACAGTGATCCAAACGATGCCAAACTACAAAGATCTCATGCCCACGGAAGTCATCGGAAGGGTTGTTGCTCAAGATATGTCACTTAAGGACAAGGAAGAACATCACAACAAGTCAAGCGGTGCTTACAAAGCTTCAAGTGACACTCCTGCTACATCAAGTGACAACCTTGTAACCAATGAAGAGATAAGACTCATGGTCAAGAAATTGAACAAGTTCTACAAGAGTAGACGCAAAGAAAGAAAATCCAACTCAAGATATGAATAGAAGCGTTCATCTAGTCATGACCGGAATTGTTACAATTGTGGAAGGCCCAGAAACTACTCCAATGAGTGCATGACCCGCCACCAAAGAAGGGAAGAGTCACCTAGAAGAAAGAGCTCAAGAGATAAGTCACCTTGAAGAGAGATAAGGAGTTGATATGATCATGACGAATGAAGACCCTCCTGGAGAAGTAAAGAATCGGAGAAGAAGGGCAAATACACCAAGGTCTACACAATAAGAAGACATCAATCTCATGTTGGTGAATGGGTTTCCTGCTCCGAATCCGACAACCGCTCCGAGAGAAGCTACCTCTCTGACTCCAATTATAGTCAAGATGAAGGTGTTGCCGGACTTGCACTCGTTTCCTCCAATTCCTATGACATATTTGATTCACCAAATGAAGGGAGTGGAAGTTGCTCCATGACTAAAGGCCCCAAGGTATGACACCCTGAATACATTGACTTCCGTAGTGCTGAGGATGACTTACTTGGAGATGATGACTTGCTATTTGACAAATCTAGTGATATTAGTCACAATAAACTTCATAGTAATCACGTTAGTCAAGATAAGTCAAGTGATGATGATAAGAAGGAAATAGAGCGACTAACTAAGAATTAAACACTCTAAGTTACCCCATGAATCTACTCTAGAAGATCATAGAGAGCTTGTAAGAACTCACGAGATGCTACGCTTCGAGAAGCTCAACTTGGAGCAACAACATGAATTTCTTAAAGCTATCAATGACAATCTTTGAAAGAAGAATTCCTCTTCTCTAGCCAAACGACTACTCTTGTCTACATTTATTCCACAAGTTAAGGCTAAACAAACTAGTAACAGAGGCAAGAAAGGTTCTTCGACTAGTAGCAATAAAAATAATAAATCCAATGATATTGCTTCTACTAGTTCTATTGATTCTGCTAATGATTCTCTTAGCCAAGTTACACTTGAGGAAGAAAATGATCTATTGAAAGGGGTTATAGAAAAAGGTGTCTACAAAAGTCTTTTCGTATGTAACCAATTTGAGAAAATTGTATGGAAGCATGGAGGATATCGGAATAACCATGGCATTGGCTACTTAATGCCAATGGAGTTGAATGGGAAGAAGGTTAATACCCCAAGCCGAAGTTTGTTCCCAAAAGGAGAAGAATGAACATACTCTTACCAAGGGAACAAAAGCTTAGAATGACCTTACACCACAAGATCACAAGCTCAAGGGCAAGGATAAGCTTCAAGAGGAGATTGACTCATATGAAGGTGAATACCATGCCATGGTCAAGTGGGTTCCCAAGGCTACTACAAGCTCAACTTCTACAAGTGCTACTTCAACTCCAAGGATCCCCATCAAGTTGATGTGGGTCCCAAAGAAGAAGAACTAGAGATGTTCTTGAGGGGTGACTCCGCCAACAAAGTTCACTCACATTCAATTTTGGCAAGGACTATTTGCAATCAACGTCAACCTTATTCAATAGTTCAAGGAGTCACACATTCCCTCAAAGGTGAGCAAGGGGCAAGGTAATTAATGAATCCATGGACATCATCATGTATGCGTTGCACTCCATGTCCATAGATATCCTTGTATCTGCCTCTTATGTGGGACTAACCCATGTAGGTGAGAAGAGTAAGAAACAACGAGGATTGCTCCCAACTCAAGATGATCTTCATCAACTATGTGCATCCACCACTACATCACCCACATGAAGTCTTCTACGACAAAACCCAAGGTTAGTTTATCCCTCTTAGGGGGGATGTCGCGTCAAGGGGGAGCTTTACTCTAAGACTTGAGTTAAAGCATCTCTTAAATATGTGAACACATTAAATGCTTTATGTAAAAGTGGTAAATCTACTTATGCTTAAACGATGAGTTTGACCTATGATCAAGTATTCTTACTTGGCAAGTCAATATACTTATATATAGATGACTCTATCATCGCCAAATGCTTCGTAGATACTGGAGTGGTTTTGCATGGTTGCCATATTTTATTTTATTTTTACATCTGTGCCTCTGGTTCCTTAGCTCTACTCCTTCATCCTCACACTCTTAACATTTTCTCACTTTTCCCCACTCCCTTGTCCGAAACCCTCAGAAATGGTCACACGGGGATGTCGGCGGGTCAATGGTTTGACCGTTAACTACTAACAAGTGGGGCCGTGTTGGCCTGTGTCGCCCGTTGGACCTGACGAGTGAGTCCGGATTGCCCCATTTCCAGCCACAAGGATGCCGAACAAACACGCACGTGCTTTCTCCTCGCCCGCTTCGGGGACGCCCATCTACCCCCACATCCCAAAGTAAATGCACACGCGCGGAGGGCCCCAGTCGTCAGCCACCCATGTTCGGGTCGTCGTCCTTTTTAAGTGGAAACCCATGGCCAGTCAGTCCATAGTAGTTTCCACCCTTCCAAAGTGAAGTCTGCCCCCTTCACCCCCAGTACGATCTACAAACCCTAGCCCGCCGGCAACAAACCCTAGCCAGTAGCCACCATGGGCATCTTCTCACGGGCCAACTCGAACTCCGGCAAAAACAAGGGAAAGGCCCCCACCGCCCCTTGGCACACGCTACCCTTGTCATCTTCTTACCAACCCCCTCGACAACGGATTAGCATCCCAGTGCACCAGACAAGGTGGCACTGGGAGCACCACATCCCTATCTGCTACCCTGATGTGGTCCTGCCACATGACTAGCACTTGGATCCGGAGAGGATCCGAGAGTTTGGCGGTGCCATGGTCGGAGCGGGCACATGCAGAGGAGGTGAGGCACCGATGGCAGCAGTTGATGCCTAAGCAGCGGCTCAACCCAGCTTACACTGAAGATTCTCCTAATTGGGAGATCTGGTTTGCGTTTGAGCTTGAGGAGCAGCGCCGGCGTGGCGTCCGCAACATGCGGGATGACACCCCACCGCCCCTCCTCGTGCACGATGAGGACCATGAGGCGGAGGACGCATACTAGGAGGCACTGGCAACCGCCCTCCATGAAAGTGAGGAGGAATAGCAACACAGGGAGGAGAGGAGGCGTCTTACCAGGCGCGGATGGCAAAGGCCATTGCGCTCTCCGCTGCCGGCGACTGCGTCGTGCCGCCAGTGGCCCCTTCACCCCCTGCAAGCCCAAGCCAGTGCCAACCGCCCTTAAGCGCTAGGAGTACATCTGGGAAGGGGTGGTGCTCAAGTGGGCAATTGCGCCACCCGTATGGATGCTGGTGATGCAGGAGCAGGAGCGGGTCTACTTGGAGTTTTGGCGACAACATTACCTGTGGGCGGAGTGTCACAAGGGTCAACGACTCGAGGAGTTAGAGAAGGACACCGAGGCAGAGGAGGACGAGCATCATGCCAAAGCCCAAGCAGGAGCGATGCAGCCACCGGCGGACGACGTTCCCACCGCGTAGGAGATGGCATTCCCCTGGGCTGGCCCGACGCCGACCCTCATCGACCTCACCGGCCCCAATGACGATAACGACGAGGATGCCTAGGGCAGCGCACCTCCTCGTTTTAATTTTTATTTTAATATTTTTAGTTAATGCCTCGCAAACTTGTGAACTATCGCTCACCTCTGTGGCCAGCATTAATGTATAATTGAAGTTAATGCATGTTGATGTGATTTGATATGTTGTTTGAATGTGATGTGATGTTTGAATTTGAATTTGGACTGACCTTTGAATTATAAGCAACATTTGAAATCCATTGCTTTGTGATGTGATGTTACAATGATCATGTTAGCCTAGGTTGGAATGATCTAACAACAAATAAAATAAAAATACACTCCAAGAAAAAAAACATATCAGAACCTACCCTTTCTTGCAAAAATGATCATGTTAGCCTATGCTGATGAGCTACGAAAGTTAGGGTAATCAGACCAATTCTAAGAGAAATCATTATGAAAATAGTTTAAAATTTCAATAATGACAAAATAAGTTCAGATCCTTCTTATTCACACTAAAATGAATCTTTGTTGAATTGTTTTTAATTTTTTAATTTTCTCATAAACCTAAACCCACTATCACTCTCTTCTCGAACTCTATACAATCTCGTACGTGATGGCTCATTTGTGTGAAGGAGTTTTCATGGAAATGTCCATAAACCAAGATTTTTTTGTCATGACCATGTCACCTACAACGGCATTCTACATAGGTCTTCCATTTTTTGATTTTTTTTTGAATTATTTATGCTCATTTGAACTTGGAAATGGTAGCTCACCTCAAAAAAATCCATAAAAATGTCACAAATCCAAGTTTATATTTTTTATGGTACCCATTTCTTATAAAATGAAGAAATGCAAAGGTTTCCTGTTTTTTGATTTTATTTGAATTAGTTAAGGTCATTTGAAAGTTGGTCAAACCTAAGATAACCCCGCTGACCAGCTCAGAACCCCGCATCATCTCTCCAAACCATAGCATCGAACTGCACCCGTCCGATCATACCCTAGCGCCAAGCGACAGCCCTTAGATATGGTCTTCTAGAAGGAATTGTGAGGGCAGGTTACGTGTAGGCTCCGCATCGTTGGATCACATGGATGGCTCCTCATCGTTGGATCGTTGGGAAATCCATGAGAGGTTGGTTTTCCTCGCCCACTTGTGTGTCCCAAAATGAGACCAAGTCCTTGTTGGCCTTCGCAAGGCTTTGACTGTCGAAGGCCCACAAAGATAAAAGAGGCCTATAAAATGGTGCACACGTTGGTTCTGTTTTTTTCTTTATTGATTTGATTGTACCCTTTTTTCTTTATTGATTTGATTGCACCATTTTGTCTTTATTGATTTGATTGCATCGCTTTTTTATTTATTGATTTGAGTGTACCTTTTTCTACTTTATTGATTTGATTGCACTGTTTTGTTTCATGCAATATGGCCACTAACAAGTAAAAAAATGGGCTACCAAATTAGTTTCATCATGCAAAATATAGCTTTGTTTCCTTCTTATTTTTCAACATCAACATGGCTCATATTAGATTTGAAACTTCATTCCACAACCGAACATCTCATATTAGAAAGGGTAAATCCATACAAAAGCATGCAAGATGTAAAATATATGTACAACATAGAACCTATCTACTCTTCGTTGGAGATGTCGACGATCTCCGTGCACTGTGGCAGATAAATGGCGGCCTTTCACAGCTTCGCCCCCTTCGACGCCTGCAGCTGCTCCGCTGTCGCCTTCTCTGCCTCAATCTTCGACACCAGCTCGTCGAAGAGGGCGCCGGCCTTCGCCTACCTCTATCGGATGAGCCGGCGGTTGGCCTCCATCTCGTCCTCATCCCGGATGGAATCCAGGATGGCCTAGTGCTCCGCCATCTCCTTCGACTGGTCGACGGCAAACTCCGCCTCCGCCTCCGGGTCGTCCTCCTCCCTGGCTGCCGGCTGAAGCTCCTCCTCCTCCTACTACTGCTCCTCCTCCTCCGTATCCAGTGAATCTGGAGGGAGACCCACAGCGATGTGGGCGGCACGGTGAGCCTGCATCTCCACCTCGATTTGAAGGCGCCTCTCCGAAGTGAGCTGCACGTACGTGGTGATGAGGCATCAGACCATCCTGACGACGAGGGATGTGCGAGAGGAGGCGGACGGACTCGGGCTACAGAGGGGTGGAGGGAGGAGGAGGATGTGATAGGGATGGGGACGTCGGCCAACTTCAATAGCCGGATATGACCTGGGGTGGTGATACGAAGCAGCTCCATGCGACGTATACACCGCGTAGACGGTAAAGGTGCCCGTCAGACCATTGGTTTCCCGGCGAGTTCGTGTGGGGCCACGTGTCACGCCCAAGATGCGCGCCTATCCATATTAAGGCACGAGGGCCTCGCAAGGGATAGAGGCGCATCTTGCCGTTATCAAGAATAGTATCATCACAACATACAATACTGAAGAGATGAGTATACAAGATTGGCTTACACTCACCACATACTAAATTACAATTCCACACAAGTTCATAACATCAAGTTGAAGACAGGGTCCGACTACGGACAGAATCAAACGATAAAACATATGCAAATGATACTATCAAGCTATCCCAAAGATCACGACCATGGTCCTCTACTCATCCGGATAAGTCACATACATCCTGCCTCTTTCCTCATCATATTCCCACTGGAGCTGGGTAAGGTCATCCTGCACGAACTCATCAGACCCTATACCTGGAGTTGTTGTACTAAACTGTGAGCCATAGAGGACTCAGCTATCATGTGCCGGGGGACCGAGACTATTCAAGATTAAAGGTTGGGATGGGGTAAGTGTTTAGTTTGCAGCAGCACTAAGCATTTAAGGTGGCTAACTTACACAACATGAAAATAAATATGAGTGGCCTATGATGAGCGACCGAATCTAGCATAATCTCTATGAGATCCTGAACACTTACTTACGTCAATCATAACCCCATTGTGTTCTCTCTCGGATCATGTTCACGAGCAGAGACGATCACGGTTACTCACACAGTTGGTGTATTTTGATTGGAATTTACTTCAAGTTAACTATAACTGGGTGTTAAACAATTATCCAAGTTGCCACATAACCGAGGGCACGACTTTCAGAAAGATTTTTACCCTGGAGGGGTGCTCCAACTAATCCATCACAAATTAACCATACTCCGCGGGAATAGCCTCGACCGCGGATCTCGCGATCATCATAGGTAATTCCAAAGGAATTCCAACATCTCGAGTAAACCCGAAGAAATTCAGAGTCCACACGCAAGACATTCGATATTGGTAAAACACATCCAGCAAGACCTCCCGACGTGTCGATGAGCCCGATAAGAGCCGCGTATCTCGTTCTCAATACATGATGAATAAGCGAAGCATACGGTGGCCTGATAGAAATCTCCTGAGTTGCCTCGGGTTGGCCCCGAACGGTGCTCTAGTTGGACCAACACTCATGAGGAGCACTAGCCCGGGTTGTTGATTAATTATCCACAGGGTTGCAAAGCCCTATGCAAGTTTTATTAAGTTATTAGCAAATTTAGTACCAAAGTTGGGTCTTGCCAGACAAGTTTTAATCACAACCGAATGAACAAGGGGGTCCCCATAACAACCACGAGCATGTTAGGAGCGCAAAATATGGAAAACATAACATCGGTAATAAGGAACTAATGGCGGTAACAGCAGAACAAATCACTCAGCAAAAGGCCAAGCCTTGCACCAACACCAAGATATATATGTGCATTAAATTAAACAACAGATAATATTGTGATATCCATATCCATGTTCTCACATGGAACAACTTGCACCTGCAACTAAGAATGCTATAAGAGGGGCTAAGCAGCGGTAACTTAGCCAATCAAAGGTTTTCTAGGATGTGGAGGTTAGAGGCTGTCATGGTAATTAGGAGGCTGATATCAAGTGGTAGGTAGCGCAATTATAATGATAAGAGCGAGAAAGTAGCAAGCAAAAAATAGTATCGGGGTCCGGGTACGATCATCTTGCCTGTTGGTTCTTCAGCGGAACAAGTAGCGGGATCCTCGTAGTGGTACTCTCCTGGGTCCTCGTACTCAGTATCGACACTCGCGTCTAGCCAACAGAAACAGAAACAATAAACCTCCAACCAAGGTGCAATGCATAACAATATGATGCATGATTCATTTATGAAGAATTCAACATGGCAATCCAAAACTAGTCATGTTTCAGATGCAAAGTTTGTTTATTAATGAATCTGGACAGAACCTCATGTTAAGTTATTTAAACATGCATGATCATGGCAATTCTCTATTCATCATGCAAAATCGATAGAAATGCATATAAAGATCGCAAGAAATGGAGCTACGGTTCTCACGATACACTCTCGATAAGGTACAGAGGCAAAACACAAGTCAACCAAGACATGGGATAATTCTTGGCATTCCAAGGTAGCCACTGGATAGGTTATGAAAAACCAATCACAATAGGCTCAAGAATCAATCAATTCCATGGATCATATCTCCCACAAGTCGCAGGACAATCAAACCCACAATCTGCCACAAAACAACAACATAGCACCTTTCACAGCTCACAACTTGAGCTACAGGAAGCCTACAGCCACAAACAAGAGATTGACAGAATCTAATCAACACACACATCAACTTATCCAACTACACAATCAGCAAAGGAGGCACACATCAGTAAGCATGAACCAATCAAATTGACATGATGAAACAGTTTTCTGGGACTTAGTGAAAATTCCAGTTTTTCTGGAATCTGAGTTAATAAGTAGCAGGTTGACAGCAGTAGTTAAATATTGTAGAGAGCTCCTATTGGCATGAAAATTAACCGTATGGTAGTAGACAACATCTACTCCAAATAACTAACACTGAGCATGAGCAAAAACCCAACACACCACAAGATACCATCCACTCTAGATGGCATAAAAATAATAGCAGATTTCCAGACTTGGTCATTTCTAGCATGCTGAAACAGAAACATTAAGTTGGTCACTTAACAGCATGTTTCCCACTTATATGGGTGATTCTCATGTTAAACAAAAATACCATGGCATACTAGGTACAAAAGACTAGCACTTCCTAGTTGACACATCTAGCAAAGCAAGCACTTGTTTCTCTCTTCTTCTTTTTATCTTCTTCAACTTCTTCTGAATTTGATTTTCCATTTCTTCCTCCCACTTGTAGATATGACCTAAACGATCAGATGGACATGTACGTCAATCTAGCGAGATCACCAAGGTAGCGGCTGTTGAGGCCAGCCAGATCGCGGCAGAGGTGGAGGCCGCCAGGAAAGCCGTAGACGAGGCCGACAAGGCAGCTATTGAGGAGGCCGTCAAGCAAGCTTCTAACGAGGCGACTCTGGTGCTGGCCAACGAAATTTGAAGACCACTATGTATGAGGAGCACCCGCAAGGGCATGCTCACCAAGGCGGGGACAACTAGCAAGGATGTCACCGGTCCGTCAACGTCTAAAGTGCCTCCACCCAGGAGTTATTTTAAAGTTGGTGACCAATAGTTCATCAGTGCTCCGGGCAAGGCGATCCTTGAAGCCTTGAATGAAGGGAAAACCCTTGACAACATTGTTGTCATGGATGGAGGAGTAGTCACCATTGACCCATTGGGCGGCAGCAATGAGTCCAAGGATCACGCCATCCTTCTCTCCATCAGCAAGAATTTCCAGTAGCTCCAGACCCATTATGACAACCGCTCGAAGAGGTTGGATAGTCAAGAAGCCATTCTTGTCACCGTAGAGGCTGATTTGCGGACACGCCTCAGCGAAATGCATGCCTGCTTCATTAAATGTCACCAAGACCTCACTACTTGCCAATCCCAACTCGCCAAATCTATAGAAGAGTTTGTGTTTGGAAAAGGATGAGGCGGATATGGCCCTGGAGGAAGTCGAGCAAATAATTTTTGCCGCTGACGCCGATCTCATCAAGTGCAAGTCTGACCTCGACTCTCATGAGGAGGACTTTTCACTTGGGAGGCAGCTATTGTTGCCAAGCTCGACACTCAGCTGGCGTAGCAAATTCAAGAGCTAGAGTTGAAGCACAAGGAGCCCGTCGAAGTGCAAGCTACAGACCACGTCGGCAAGCTTCAAGAGACCATCAGGACTGCTGAGGTTGCTGAGGCCGCCAAGGTGAAGCTGGACAAAAAGGTGTGACGGCTAGATACCTTGTTGATTCTGGCAAGGAGATCTTGGAATTGAAGGAGAGCTCGCAGAAGGCAGCTCACACCTTAGGGGAGCTGCAAACGGCAATCTCCGGGGAGATCCAAGAGCTCACTGCTACTGTCGATTCCATTGCTGACCTGAAGCTGAAGTTAAGCACCTTGGAAGGGCACCTTGAGTGCGCTAGGACCAAGGAAAGGAGCTTGCTCGAAGAACTATGGAAGGATAAGGAGTTTCTTGCCTCCACAGGCCATTCTTCCAATGAGCTGAAGAAGAACTTGGCGCTTTGGACAGAGCAGCTCGTGATTATCGCTGACAAGCTCTCCTCCCATCTAGCTGCCATGGGGCAAGAAAAGTGGAAGTTTTCTATGGCGGTAGGGAGGTGGAGAGTGTCTGGCTATCTCTTTTCTTCGAGGGGCTTGTTCGAGCGTTGGAGAAGCATGAGGAGGAATGGGTCGACAACTTCGTCAAGGAGTCATGTGAGCTCTATCGCGACGTCATCCACAAGATACTAGTGAAAGTCGCCTTCAGCAACCTTGGAATTGACCTGGACAAGGCCTTCTCCAAGCTGCCCAAGGATGCTGACACCAGTGTCGCCGAAGCTCTTGTCACCAGTGCTTCAGCATTGCCACCAGTGTTATGCATGTATCAAAGACAGTTATCTTGATTAGCACTGCACTTTAGTTCATGGGTGTAATATATTCTTCTGTTTGAATGAATGGCCACTTTTCCTTATACTTGACTCTACACTTTGTATGCTTATGATCCCTACACTTGCTGGGGGTACTTGTCGGTGCATACATTCTTCGCGCGAGAGCTTTAGGAAGCGGGTCCTTAGCAGCTTGTTGGGAATGCCATTGTCGGTAGGATCACCTTATCGTCCTTAGTGTAGCTACCTTGTTTGTTGAGCGGACTCGAAACAACCTAGGAGCACAGCAGATTTTGGCAAGTGTCCTTCGCGTACAGGTTTCTCATATAAATGTTGGAATCGTTCGAGGAAAAGGCGCTTACAACAAAGAAACTTGGAGTTTTATAACTTAGCTTTTCCTTGTTGTACTCTGTCGCAAAATGATCAACTTGGGGGTCATTTGGGTATCCATACCATCACTCCCCACCCCTCGAGAAAACTTGCACGCGAGGGCCCCTTCTATCCTTTGAGAAAAATAAATAAGAGAAAAGAGGAGGCGAGGAACCTCGCTGGTTCCTCAACCATTTCACGCAAGTAAAAATGAACGCAACATTTCATACAATCATACATAATTCAAATATGTACTTTGGCAAAAAGTTGCAGAACACTTAGCTTTATTGATTTTGCACAATGTCTGTCCCTCGCTCCGTACAAGGGATTACATGCCCTTCCTGAAAACTTGTACAAAAGGGGTTGCCGGGAGTCTTGAAAACCACGCCTCATGGGTAAAACTTACGAAGATGCTCGATATTCCACGAGTTCTACATCGGATTGCCATCTTTGGTCTCCAGGCAGACTATGCCAGGCCTGGTGACTCGTACCACCCGGTAAGGGCCTTACCACTTTGGCGTAAACTTGTTTGATCCCTTTATAGAGTGGATCCAACAAAAAATAAGGTCACCTTCCTCAATGCTTCTGGACTGCACTTTGCGGCTATGATAGCGACTCAAAGCTTGCTGGTACCGGGTGGTATGTAGGGCAACCCAAAGATGATCTTCCTCGAGGAGTGTGACATCATCTTGTCACAATTACTCTTGCTCATGTTCATCAAAGGCTTGTACTCTATGTGACATGTATGTGAGTTCTGTGGGGAGCACCACTTCTACACCGTAAACTAAGGAGAAGGGTGTCTAGCCGGTGGCTCGATTTGGGGTAATCCAGAGTGACCAAAGAATCGCCGGTAACTCATTAATCCAGCGCCTTCCGCACTTGTGTAGCTTGTCAAAAGTCCTTGTCTTGAGATCATGTAGCACTTATAACATCCACCCTCTCCACTTGTCCATTGCTTCTTGGGTGAGCAACGGAAGCAAAGAAGATCTTGGCACCAAGATCTTGGCAGTATTGCATGAAGGTGCGGCTCGTGAACTATGTGCCCGGTGATGATCATGTTGGGGACACCAAAATGGAAAATTATTCCCTTAAAGAACTTGATGGCTTCTTGTGTTGTCAGTTTCCTCATTGGCTCTACCTCAGTCCACTTTGTGAACTTGGCAATTGCAACGAACAAGAACTTGAAGCTCTGGTAGCACAGGGGAAAGGGCCAACAATGTCGAGCCCCCATACCGGGAATGGACAAGAGAGTGGTATGGTCTGAGGCGCTTGTGCTGGTTGATATTCGCTTGGCATGTAACTGACACGCTTCGCAGCTTGTGACCATTGCCAAGGCATCTTGAAGGGTTGTTGGCCAATAGAATCCTTGACGGAAAGCCTTGCCAACGAGTGCACGGGACCCGATGTGGGAACCACATGCCCCCTTGTGTATCTCCGCCAACAGCTTTTGTCCGTCTTCCTGGCATATGCACTTCAATTTTACCCCATTTGTACTTCTCTTGTATAGAGCATTGTCCACGAACTGGTACATGCTTGATTGCCAGGTTACTCTTTCATCTTCTTGTCAGGAAGCTCTCTTATTTGGAGATATTGGACTATATGTTGTGCCCATGACGGAGACTACGGCTCGATGACAAGGACTAAAGGCATCTCTTCCTCCATGGGATCGCTTGCTTCAACGGCAAGAATGGCTGGTCCTGTCGAAGCGTGCTACTCACCAGCTGGCGTTGTGTTGTTCTTGGCAACCCTCTTGTCGGTGGCTTATGGGAGCTCTGCCAGAAAGTAATCACCGGAATTGATCTTTCTCTTCTTGGATTTCCGTATTGATGCCGTGACGGATGGATGAGTCAGTCGAAGCACAAACGTTCCTGGTTCCATAGGTAGATTCTGGGTAGCACGTTTTGACAAGTCGTCAGCAATCATGTTCTCCGCATGAGGTATGTGTTCCATTTGGAGACCATCAAACTGCTCTTCCAACTTCCATACATCATCAATGTAAGAAAAGGGCTCTGGTAGGTCTGACGTTGCTGTTGAGGAGGCGATTGCCCCGTAGGTGCGCGGCCAACATTGTGCTCTCCGGCTGGCCTCGTTGGCGCAATGGGGTACACTCGTGAAGGTCCTACTTGCTCTGGCACGTCACGGTTGGTGTAGGTGAGGAGGCTCTGGATAGTATCCCTCCACTCCTGCATCTTATCTGGCTCGGGAGGGAAATCCAGCAGCAGCTAGGCTTGTGCCAAGGCTTCCACCCGCGTTTTCGGCAAGGTACGACGTGAAGCGTGGGTGGCGCTCTTACTCCTAACCGAGTCAGAAGGAGCTCCATCCAGCTCTAGGGTTTGATGCATGTTTTTATCGATGGGTTGGCGATGAGCTTGGCCCTACGCATCTTGGGAATGATGTGTAGGATTCTGGTTAGTGTGTCATTCAGGTTCGACGCCAGCCGGTGGATGCTTGTCGCGCCGTCCTGCAATTGTGGGATCACTAGAAGTGTATGTATAGAGGGGGGATAGAATATTTGTGGGAATTTAAAACTACCTCAAGCATAAATCAATTGTTGGCAGTTTTTAGCATGCATAGCAAATATAGAACACCCTACACATGCAAGTCATCAAGTATAGCAGCGGAAAGTAAAGACATTGCACATGGGAGTAAGGAGTCGAGATAGAGAGATCAAATGCATGAGGGACACAAGATTTTTCCCGTGGTTCCGATAGGTGGCACTATCGTACATCCACGTTCATGGAGTATTCAACCCACGAAGGGTAACGATCGCGAGAGTCCATGGAGGGCTCTACCCACGGAGGGTTCCACGAAGAAGCAACCTTGACTATACCATGACGGCCTACATCCACGGAGGACTAGCCTAACTTGGGGTATATCTTCACGAAGTAGGTGATCTCCTTGCCCTTACAAACTTCTTGGTTCACTCCACAACACAAAGTAGGAGGCTCCCAAGTGACACCTAACAAATCTAGGAGGCACCACCCTCCAAAAGGTAAAAGGCTCGATTGTGTCGATGAACTCCTTGCTCTTGTGCTTCAAGATGATAGACTCCTCAACACACAATCACTCTCTCATAGATTTGGCTTGGTAGAAGAGATTGATTGGGTGGAAAGCATCTTGGGGAGGCTAGAGATCAATATTCATTTGGTAGGAATGGAATGGCATGATTTGAACACATGAGTAGGTGGACCTCTCCCAAAAAATTAGTAGGTATGAGTGGGCAACTATTCTGAGTGTTTCTCTTTCGAGTGAGTGGTGGTGCAGGGGTATATATAGGCATCTCCAAAAATCCAACCGTGACACACAAAATGACCAAATCAGTGACACCGATGTATTAATCTCGATGGTACTGAAGTGACCAAAAGGTGGCAACTTTTGAATCTCGGTGAGCCCGATATAGGAAACTCGGTTGCACCGATAAGGTGACCAACGGTCAGATTTGCCAATCTCGGTGACGCTGATTCACAAAACTCGGATGGACCGATTTTGTAAACTTGTGTAACAAGAAGTTGGCAGCCTAACTCGATTGCACCGAAAAGCTAGGGTTTGGCTGAGTCTCTCTTGGGTTCAGAATCGGTGGCACCTAGTGGAATGTGATGGTTGCACCGATTTTGAGTATTTGGCTTTGGACAGACTTTTGTGGAAGAGCTTGTCGGTGTATGTGGTGACTATCTCTTATGCACGTATGAGCATATTGTTCACCAACAAAACCATACCCCCTTTTAATAGTATTGGCTTTCCTATGGACTTAAGGTGATTTCTCACAAAAGATAAAATGTAGAGTCCGTTGCTTGAAGCTTGGCCAATGTTGTTCCTTCTTCTTCTTCTCCTTGGGTATACACTCCACACTCCTTTTTGCCAACCCATCACTCGCTATGGAATTTATCTGAAATACACTAGGTAAAAGTATTAGTCCAAGAGACAATGTATGTTGTCATGAATTATCAAAATCACCAAGGGAGCATGTTGCGCTTTCAATCTCCCCCTTTTTGGTAATTGATGACAACATACAATCAAAGCTTCAAATAAACATATGCATGGATATAATGAAGACTTTGAGAGACTCGTGACTTAGACTTGCTCCCCCTAAATGTGTGCAATCCATTGAAAGGATAGTTGCTTTGGAATGCGTGGACACACATATAGTAGAAGGGATAAAATAAGTCATGTCTACCTTGGCTATATGCATCAAGTATATGTGAATGAGTTGTATCCTTGTTCAAGACTTCACTCTTGCAAACAATATGTGCAAGAAGCAAGAGATCATCTTGATCGAAGATGTGATGAATATACTTACCTTGAGTTCTTGAGCATTCTAGTAGTAGAAATACACTTGAGAAAACAATGTTAGGAAAAACAAGAGTATTCTACCAATCAAAAGCAATAGAACTCAAAATACCAAGATATGGAGAACATATAGAAGATTGTATTCCTTAGAATTGATATGTCGCCAAGATCATTTAGAACATTATCCCTCGGATATGAAAATGTAGGACATCCTCTCCCCCTGAATCTTAGCATGTAGATATTGGGATTGTATAAGGTGAGAATGTTCTAACAAGAGATAATAAAATGCAATAAATAGATCTTTCTCCAAAACTTATTTTTCTCCCCCTACTTTGATATTATCCCCTTGTTTATATAAGTATAGACTTTGATATTCTCCTCTCCCCCTAAATTATATCTCCCCCTTTGCATAAGCATGTATCTCCCTCTTTAGCTTTGAAGCTTTGTATATCTCTCCCCGTTTGGCATTAATTTCCAAAAAGGCGGACATAGGGTTAGATACAAGGATCATCGAATAAGAAGGGATCCTTGAGAACAAGGTTCATTGAAAGTAGGATTCATAAAATTTAGAATTTGACGGAATCATGTAAAATGATTTCTCTCCTTTTGGATAAACTGAGAATTCGCAGAACTTCTCCTCCTTTGAGTTAGGGACCCTTGAATAAAGTTTCTCCCCCTAAGTAATTTTTTTTAATAATAAGGCATCATTGAATTAACAAGGACATCACTAGAAAACTATCAATAGAAAAATCACTAAAGAAACACAGACTAAGAGAAGAAATAAAATCGGTGACTCTGGGACAAATAAATTGGTTGAACCGAGATGAAGTTTTGCAGCTCATCTGCTAAATCGGTAGAACCGAGATATTTGTATCAGAGGCTCCGAGGCATAAAACAAAAACTTGGATGAATTTCCAAATTTGCTAGGTATGTGAAAAAATTGATCAAAAGGCAAAGTTGTAACTGAAAATCAAACAGGGAAGAGAAATAAATGATTTGTACCAATTGCGAAAAATTTACAGAGAGATAACAACTAGAAGATATTTGAATGGTTCCAAGAAATTTGCAAAAGAGAATGGACCAAACGGGATTCTTATCTAGATGATGGGAGGTGACTAGGTCACCTATATTAGAGTATATTGACTTAGGAGCCAACTAAGAATACTTGATCATAGTTCATACTCATTGTTAAGCGCCAAATGGGGTTACCATTTTTCAATTAAGCATTTTAATGTCTTCATATTGCCTGAGTTGCTTTATCTAATTACTTGGAGTAAAGCTATGTCAAGAATATGAGTACATACCTATGAGTGATGTTGATGACATAGCTTGTAGGTGAACTTGATGAGGATGCTCGAAGTTGATGAAGATCATCTTGAGTTGGGAGAAATCCTTCTTGTTTTCGTTCACTTTTCACCTACATAGGTTAGTCACGCAAGGAAAAACATGATATATCCAAATGACATGATACCAATTTGTAAGTTGAAACCAAATGAGAAATATATGTCAAGGATATGTTTTGCTGTCTTCTTCCTTTCATCATCAAAGCGAGGTTGTGGGTACTTAGTTATGACAAGATTGCTTAAGATGTGAGTTGTTGGCAATCTTGTGGAGTGTTGTTCTTCCAAGTACCTATAAAGCATTAGATGCAAGCCAAGGGAGCATAGAATTCCAAGATATATGATGTTCAAGGTAATAGCATGGAATAGACATTGAAGCTCATCCCTTCGCAAGCATCTAAGTGAGCTTAGCTCAAGTTTGAAGCATCAATGATGTTCAACTCACTCCTCAAATGAAAAAACACTTTTTCATCAAGTGGCTTAGTAAAGATATCAGTCAATTGCTTGTTAGTACGGACATGCTTAATATTAATATCTCCTGTAGCAACATGATCACGAATGAAATGATGTTGAACTTGAATATGCTTAGTTCGAGAATGTTGCATGGGATTATGACCAATCTTAATAGCACTCTCATTGTCACAAAGTAATGGCACATTTTTAACATAGATTCCATAATATTTGAGCATTTGTGTCATCCATAACAATTGCGCACAACATGATATAGCAGCAATATATTCAGCTTTAGCGGTAGATAGAGATACCAAGTTTTGTTTCTTGGAGGACCAAGACACAAGAGATCTACCAAGAAATTGACATGTACCCGAGGTGGATTTTCTATCAACCTTGTCACCAACATAGTCCGAGTCGGAGTAGCCAACAAGATTAAAATAAGATCCCTTGGGATACCAAATGCCTAAGTTTGGTGTATGAATCAAGTATATCACAATATGTTTCACCGCCTTAAGATGACATTCTTTAGGTGCAGCTTGATATCTAGCACACATGCAAACACTAAGCATAATATTGGGATGGGAGGCATATAGATGAAGCAATGAACCAATCATTGATCTATAAACCTTAAGATCAACCGGTTCACCCTCCTTACACAAGCATCCACAACTATGAAATAAGAATAAGATAAATCTAATCATAGCATGAAAAGTATGGATCCAAATCAACCCCGTACGGAATAGTGCATAAAGTAGGGTTTAAGTTTCTGTAACTCTCGCAACCCATCATCTACTTACTACTCCACAATACCTTCCCCTAGGCCCAACTATGGTGAGGTGTCATGTAGTCGACATTCACATGACACCACTAGAGGAAGAACAACATACATGTCATCAAAATATTGAACAAATACCAACTTCACATGATAGTTTACAAAAAGACTCATGCCATGTCCTGAATAACAAGCGAAACTACTCAAAAATCATATTCATGTTCACGATCAGAGGAGATAAATATATGATTGACAATCTAACATATGATCTTCCACCAAGTAAACAAACTAGCATCAACTACAAGATGTAATCAACACTACTAGCAATCCACATGTAATAATCTGAAGTTTTCAAAAACTTGATGGAATACAAGAGATGAACTTGGGTAGATATGGGATGGTGTTGGTGAACATGTTGATGGAGATGAGTCCTCCCATGATGAGAGGAACATTGGTGATGATGAAGGCTTCGATTTTCCCCTTACGAAAGGAAGTGGAATGGCTTCGCCGGAGTGCAAAAGTACTCCTGCCCAGGTTCCCCCTCAAGACGGCGATGCTTCATCCTGAAAGTCTTATCTTCATTATTTTTCTAGGGAAAATGGCTTCATATAGCACAAGAGGACACTAGAGGGCCCCTGTGGGCGCCACAAGGGTGGAGAGCGTGCCTAGGGGATATGGCACGCTCCTGCCTTTCTAGGCCCAAGATTCATCTTCCATGAAGTTTCTTCCTTCTGGTATTTTTTATATATTCAAAAATAAATCTCCAAAAAATCCAGGTCATTTGGAGCTTCGGGGAACAGTTATCTTTGTTGTAGCTTTTTTAGGTCCAGATTCCACCTGTCGGCACTTTCTCACTTCAAGTAAATCTAGCAAATTAAGATAGGAAAGGCATAATAATTGCATCATGATGATAAAAAACATTGTAAATAACAATAGGAAATCATGATGCAAAATGGACGTATCAGCTCCCCCAATCATGTCGGGGATATACACCGCGGTATGACCCGGCCTGGCGACTCACAGGAGACTCGACAAAGACATGACATTTTATTAATGACCTAGAGAGACGGGTCGCAGGACGACCAAGCCCAAGACCCGGCGGGTGAGCCGGGCCAGGTGACTCACAAGAGAAGGCCCAAAGAGAGAAGGATTCCCTTAAAGGAAATAAGACCCGGAATAGGATTCTAGAGAGACTAGTCCTAATCCTACTCCTGGTAGGACTCTATTTGTAAACCTACCTTCTCCACTTATATAAGGAGGGGTAGAGAAACCCTAGAGGGACGAGATTCACAAGTCCATAAGTTTAGATAACACAAGATATTAGAGGCTCTCATGATTAGAGGTAGAAATTAGCACCCTTGTAACCGAAAGATATTCATCATCATCAATACCAGACAAGCAGGACGTAGGCTTTTACCTCCATCGGAGGGGCCGAACCTGGGTAAACTCCGTGTCTCTTGATTTCGATCAGCCCCTTCAAGCCGCCACATAGTTGCGTCTTGCCCCGAACCTAAGTCCATTCACCCGGACATCTTCCGTGACAAGTCCACGACAGTTGGCGCCCACCATGGGGCCACGCACGGTGGTATTGTGTTCTTGAAGGGACATTTTAGGGATCAAGAGGCTCGTAATTTATCGGATGAAGAGGAATCGCAGGAGAGGATCTACGTCATGGATGAGCAATCGGAAACTGCGTGTGATGAGATACAAATTTCAGACAAGAGATTATAGTTCCAACATGTGAGACTGCTGCACGTGTCCCTATCAATCCATCTGATCCGAAGGCAATTTATTTTTCGGTGCACCGCAGCTGCAGTCGCTGGTTGTTCAAACCGCTGAGACCGTCAAATTACACTGCTATGTATAGGCAACAACTCCCAAGGGTTCGGCGGCAGGTCACCGGACCGGAATCGTTTTCTCACGTGAAGATCAAAATCTGATTTCTCCCAAGTGGTGCTACCTCACAATGAGCAAACCGGCCATCAGCTACTACCAAGATACAACGACGAACAGGAGGCAGAAGTAGAACGAATACAAGCGCAGAAAAGCTGGTTTCGACCCGGAGACAGACTCAGCTTCTCACTGACGCGCCGTCCGGGCGGCCACAGCTCGATCCGGAGACAGACTCGGCTTCTCACTGACGCGCCGTCCGGGCGGCCACAGCTCGATCCGGAGACAGACTCGGCTTCGCACTAACGCGCCTTCCGGGCGGCCACAGCTCGATCCGCAGGCAGACTCGGCTTCTCGCTGCCGGGCCGTCCGTGCTGTCGCAGAGCTCGCCACGCTTGCTGCACCTTCGTCGGTTTGTCTCTGCCGTGGCCGCACTTGATGTTGTTATACTGGATTCGCCATCGCGCTATGAGTCGCCGCTGTTCCATGGCTGCCTCCGAACTTCATCGCCGCGGTCTGACCTTGCTTTCCTCCGCTACTATGCCCTCGCTACGTGTCCAAGCCGCCCCGCTCCCGCTGATTCAGCGCGTCGGCCGGCCGCTGTCGCGCCTGGCCGCTAATATGCCGCTACCGCCACCACGCCCTACCTGGCCGGTGCACCGCCGCGAGCCGTTGTCGTGCCTCAGCGTCTGCTACACGCCATCGATGCGCCTGTGCCGCTCGGGACCCGTCACCGCTGCGGGTACGAGGTGCCCCGGCTGTTCTGCGCGTATGAGCCCATTCAAACAAGCCGCCCTGCGGCCTCACCTCGAGCTGACCTGCTCCGTCTCCATCACGCCGTCATGCCATGGCTGCACGTCAGTTGCCTCCCCGTCCTTGCAATTGTGGTCAGGGAAGGAAGGAGAAGTGGAAGTTGGGTGGTTAAAAAAACGACCCAGAGGGTTTGCTTCGAGCCGCCCTGCTATAGGTGCTGTGGATATGCTATGGTCATGCTTTAAGTCGCCGCCACTGTCTCAACATTCGCGTTTTTTGTTACGAGTCGCTTTCACTGTGGTCTCTGCTATGACCGATGATTTTCTACAAGAAAAAGAAAGAGTGGCGAGATCACAGTTGAAATTCTTGGACGTTATCCGCAGCTGATATGTACAGATCATCCACCGTCCAAATAAGCCAGGTACTATCTGTTTCATCTATTTTATTTGCACATATTAATTTTGTCGAGAACAATTACTTTGGCCTGTAATATTCTTACGCAGGACAATTATTCAAGTGGATTTACACCGCGGAGATGGAGGCGAGCCAGTATCATTGTGCACCGGTATTCATCTGTGTCATGTGGCACCAGCTCACAACGCTGCGGCTGCCTCTCATGGATGCGCCGGCTTACAATGCTACGGCCGCCTCTCATGGGCACGCCAGCTTATAACGTCGTGGTCGTCTCTCGCCACAGCGCTGGCTTACAACGCCGTGGCCGTCTCTTACCACTGCTCTGGCTTACAACGCCATGGCCGTCTCTCGCCATCCGCGCCGGCTTACAACGCCGTGGCGTTTTTGATAATAGCACCGGCTTACAATGCCGCGGGTGTTTGCTACATCTACATCAACCCAACAGTGGTTGCATGCAATAGTACCAGTCGCCCAACTGACGGTTCTGAATCTCTGCCCCGCGGTCCAATCAGCATTGACATATCAATGCAATGCTCGCTGGTATGAGCCGCCCGACGAACAGGCGCACAAGTCACCGCCACTATAGTTTAGTTCACTTCAACAACCAGCCGGAACGAACCCTCGACCCGATCATTGAAACAAATCATACGAGATCCTCTATAACCCGCCATGGCCACTCTCAACTTTCAGTGGAGATTCTCAAGACGCCTCTTCGAGTCAACTTAAGACTCGGGGGCTACAGACATGGTGAGACACATTTGGTTGTTTTCAACAAGAACCCCGGGTCTTTGCAAGAGAAAGTCCAATATTGGGGGCTATTACATTACTAATGGAAGATTAAAAGTTGCCCAAGAGGACGAACCGCCGTGATGCACCATTCAAACATAGGTGCCCAGATCATCACTTGGAGCTTCTGTCATTTCTTTATACAAGATGGCGGTTTACAAGATAGCGACTTACAAGAAGAGTTCAAAAATATTCAGGTTGATATACCAACTGAGATTGGCAAACGACGGCTTCCTACCTTCGGGTATAGCTTATAATGCCTATTAGCCAGGCATTTTACCACAAAGCCCGGCTCAGAAAAATGAGTCGCGCCGCCAGGCGTTATACCACAAAGCTCGGCTCAGAAAAATGAGTCGTGGCGCCAGGCGTTATACCACAAGCCCGGCTCAGGAAAATGAGTCGCGGCGCCAGGTGTTATACCACAAAGCCCGGCTCAGAAAAATGAGTCGCGGTGCCAGGTGTTATACCACAAAGCCCGGCTCAAAAAAATGAGTGGAAGCACAAGGCTTTATGCCACAAAATCCCGGCTCAAGAAAATGAGTCGCGGCACAAGGCTTTATGCCACAAAATCCCGGCTCAGGAAAATGGGTCGCGGCACAAGGCTTTATGCCACAAAATCCTGACGCAGGAAAATGAGTCGCAATACAAGGCTTTATGCCACAAAATCCTGGCTCGGGAAAATGAGTCGCGGCACAAGGCTTTATGCCGCAAAATCCCGGCTCAGGAAAATGAGTCGCGGCACCAGGCTTTATGCCACCAAAATCTGGCTCGGGAAAATGAGTCGCGGCACCAGGCTTTATGCCACAAAAATCCGGCTGAGGAAAATGAGCCATGGCAAGGGCGGCTTCTTACCTTCGGGTACAGCCTCTAACGCCTATCCGCCGGCTTTATGCCAAAAAATGATGACAAGTTAACATTGCATCATACATTGCATCTTGCATCATACATAGCATCATACATTGCATCATATATTCCATCATATTCACAGGACATGCCAGGTTTATCAAGCCAGATCAGAGCAAAATTATGAAAGAAGGAGAAATTTTATAACATCTCCGGGTTGTGCTTTTTCAAGCCACCCTCACAACAAGGCAGAAGATATTCTGTCTTGTTTATTTTTGCAGGTTTTACCCCTTAAAGATGAGGCACCGTTCTGCAAAAGCAAATGTATCTTTAATAGCCAACTTGGCCGGACCTTAATGATTTATGACGACAAGTACTAAATGATTGAGTTTTCAAGCTAGCTCGGAGAATTTATTATTTATCAAGAGCCGCTCTGTCAGATATAATGCCGTGTCATCTAATTGGCCAGTTCTCGGATTTCTTCAATTGTGCTCTGTAGTAATCTGCAACACCCATGGATTTCTCCAATATATATTTGTCGGGTTGCAACGCAACACGAGCAGGGATTTCATGTCAAAGACAAAGGAATTATTCCAGGATATTCATTCTGAGTTATATTACAACCACGGTCAAGGATTCATTAAACAAACTGAGGTGAGTCATATTATTCTCATATAGTCCCGAGTCGCTGGAGGCAGACAACCCGGAGCTTGGGGGCTACACTATTCAAGTCCAGTTTATATCAAACATGCAAGTCCTATGTCGCTGCAAGCACGCACTACGGAACTTGGGGGCTAATGCAAGCCGGTTTTCAAATCATTACATTATGTGCAAGGCCCTATTATTTCAAGGAGATGAGCCGGCCTTTCTATATTTTTCTAAGTCCCAGCCAGTAATACTTATTGACCTGGCACTTGGGGGCTACGCCGCTCAGATCAAATTTTATAAGTCCCAAGTCGCCGCAGGCGTGCGACCCGACACTTGGGGGCTACAGTATTCAGCTATTTAATAGATTATGAGGTTCAAATTGAAGACCCGGCGCATCACATTCTGATGAGCTGGCCCTTGGGGGCTACACCTACTAAAGTTTCATAAGGTATAAGGCAGTTATAAGTCCCAGGTTGCTGCAGGCAGGACAACCCGGCACTTGGGGGCTACACAGTCCAAAATATTATTGCGAAGCACCAAGTTATCATGGATAATCTCGGAGCTTGGGGGCTACAGGTAATATGGACATATCAAAAACTTTGAGGAGAATTTCCAAGATGTTAATTATGGAATTCAGTTATTTGACCCGGCTTTATCAAAAGAGCGTAACCCGCCAGATTTTATATAAGCCGCACTGTTTCACAACAATGAAAGTCCGGTTTTACATCAGATGGGTTTTTCATCCCAATATTTTTATCAAGTCAGTTGGATTCTAGTTATTTGACATGGCATCACCAACCATAATGACCCGGCATCATCAATGATTATGACCCGGCGCAGATGACCCGCCAGGAGTATTGGAAGCTGATTCAATGGCATATGGGTGGTCAATTCTCAATATTTGTCAAAGGACATTGACAAGCAAAATGATTACCAAGGACATTGACAAGCAAGATGGACACTTAACATATTTGTTACTCTTATTTCAGGAGCTTACCATGAATAAATTCAAGCTAACTTGGGGGGCTAATGTCGGGGATATACACCGCGGTATGACCCGGCCTGGAGACTCACAGGAGACTCGGCAAAGACATGATGTTTTATTAATGACCCAGAGAGACGGGTCGCAGGACGACCAAGCCCAAGACCCGGCGGGTGAGCCGGGGCCAGACGACTCACAAGAGAAGGCCCAAAGAAAGAAGGATTCCCTTAAAGGAAATAAGACCCGGAATAGGATTCTAGAGAGACTAGTCCTAATCCTACTCCTAGTAGGACTCTATTTGTAAACCTACCTTCTCCACTTATATAAGGAGGGGTAGAGAACCCCTAGAGGGACACGATTCACAAGTCCATAAGTTTAGATAACATAAGAGATTAGAGGCTCTCGTGATTAGAGGTAGCAATTAGCACCCTTGTAACCAAAAGATATTCATCATCATCAATACCAGACAAGCAAGATGTAGGCTTTTACCTCCATCGGAGGGGCCGAACCTGGGTAAACTCCGTGTCTCTTGATTCCGATCAGCCCCTTCAAGCCGCCACATAGTTGCATCTCGCCCCGAACCTAAGTCCGTTCACCCGGACATTTGTCGTGACAAGTCCATGACAGAAAGGCATAATAATTGCATCATGATGATAAAAAACATTTTAAATAACAATAGGAAATCATGATGCAAAATGAACGTATCAGCTCCCCCAATCTTAGACCTTGCTTGTTCTCAAATGAATACCAAAACTCGATAATCATGACCATATGTTTATACAAAGAGAGGTCGATAAAAAAATACAGATATAGTAGAATCATGATCATTATTATACCAACAATTATCTATCATAAAACTTCTCATAATAAAGTAACAATTCATCCACGATTTAAGTATAAGAAACAACCTTTCTTGAGAACTAAGTAACTATGTTCTCAGTCATAAAGGAATTACAATTCATCATCTTTATGGGGAGAGTCTATGTAAGAGCTTTTGGTTTAGCAAATTCCACATACTCAACTATCATATTGTCTTCCATGATTACTGAAACTCAAAGCATATTTTTGAATGAACAATCTCAGCCAAACACAGAGGAAGATAGAGGTTCAATGTTTCACCTCCCAACTTATTTATCTATGAGATCATGTCAGTAGTAATAGATCATAATCACCTACATTCAACTGGATATATATGCAGGTACCTTTCCCCACCACATGATGCTTGCTAAGTAGAGACTAATTAGGAACAGAATAAGGATAATCACTATTGATTCTTGCATAAAAATAAATACTAAATAGAAATAAAGACTAGAAATTACAAGATAGGCCCTTCGCATAGGGAAGCAGAGGTTTCCATGCACTTTTTTATTTTGGTTGTGCAATCTCTTAATATAAAGGAATGTCACTTTATATTTCCCATTCTGATAGCAACCTTCATTATGTAGTTCTGTTTTACCATCACAAGTTAGTACAAAGGTAGTTTTCCCTTATAATAAAAGATTATACATATTTAGGAGCAACTTTTATTGCTTGCACCGATGACAACTTACTTGAAGGATCTTATTCAATCCATAGGTAGATGTGGTGGAGTCTCATGAAATGAAACTAGGTTTAAGGGTTTGGATGTACAAGCCATATCTCTACTTAGTACGGAATTTTGGCTAGCAAAGGATGGGGTCAAGCACCACATGTTAGAGGATCCATAACAATATAACTTCCATGTGAATGTAAGCAAACATAACCCAGTACGTTATCTTGCTTGTCCAACCTCAACTTCTTGATCAAGTTTTGAAAATAGTTAATGGGGGCTCACAATCATAGAAGATGTCCAAGATAGTATATTTATATGTGAGACCTCTCTCCCTCTATTATTCTTTCATGAATTGCATCAATGACCAATGCTATGTTTGTCAACTCCAAATAAATTTTACAAATTATACTCCTTATATCTGAAGTTATTATTCCCCATGGAATTAGCATATGATTTTTTATTACTTTTGCCATGATTGCATCAAGGGTTAGAACACGCAAACTCAAACAAATATTCATTATATAACTCTCACACATGATTACATAGATAGATAGATCACGAAACAAACACTCGAAAACTATATCTTACTAAAAGTTTATTATTCTAAATCATGAAATAACGAAGGATCGAACTAAGATAGATAATGATGATAAAAGTGATGGTGATACGATACCAAAGCACCTCCCCCAATCTTGGAACAAGCTAAGGGCGGTGACCTTACATGTGTACTCAAGTTTCCTTCTTGGGTGATGGTCCGGCGGAGTGGTGGTCGTGTGCTCCTCCTTCCAAGCTGCTAAAAACTACATCTTCTTGACGATCTCACAAAGAGCTCAGGTCTGCTGTTCCAAAGCAATAATTTATTGGGCAACTGACGTGTTCTGAGCGCAAATTACATCAATGAAATTTAATGCATTAATATCATATAAGGTAAGATCAGGACAAAGGGTGTGAAAAGCATCTTCCTTTTTCAGATCCTTGAAGATGGACACGAAGTAATTTCCTCCATATCCATTGGTCTCATCTTCGTTCGCCTTTGTAGTCTCTCCTTGATCGAGTGCATCCTCCTTCCCTAAAGACCACTCGCTGAAGTGGCATTTTCTCGGGGCAGGTCAAACTATGTGATGCTTCATACGGAGCCTTCGGGGAGCCTTGGGTGCCTTAAATATCTGGAATTTCCAACACAAGAACAGCCCAAAACTAGAACGATACAATGGTCAAAACATCGAGGAGTATATATAATGAATTTTTATCTTCCATGACAAGTATATGGAAGGAATAAGGAGTCAGGATAACACCATGTACTCCTTTATATAGATGTGGGTCATCTCAAAAGTAATGTGTCAAATCAAAGAAGAACTTTTTCTTTTGTTGATAAGTGTAACTAGGTGGTATATATTTAGCAACAATGAAATTAGCATGATCTACATACCAAGGATTATCACAGAAAGTAGAATCACTTATAACAAATAATTATACATTAGGAAAACTATCATTAACCGATATTGGGTTATCAAGAATATTTTCCATCCTAGATAAATTATCTGTGACAGGGTTTTCAGCTCCTTTTCTATCAACAATATGCATTTCAAACTCCTCTAGTAGAACCCATTTAATCAACCTAGGTTTAGCATCTTTCTTGTTCATGAGATATGTGATAGCAGCATGCTCGTGTGAATAGTAACTTTAGAATCAACAATATAAGGTGTGAACTTATCACATGCAAACATAACTAGTAAAAATTATTTCTCAGTAGTAGCATAATTTCTTTGAGCGGTGTATAAGTTCTTACTAGCATAATGGATAACATTCCATTTCTTATCGATTCTTTGACCTAGAACAACACCAATATCATAATCACTATAATCACACATTATTTCAAAGGGTAGGTTCCAATTAGGTGGTTGAACAATAGGTGCAGTTATTAAGGCTTCCTTAAGTATTTCAAGGTCTTCTACACAATCATCATCAAAAACAAATGGAACATATTTTTGTAGAATATTAGTTGGATTATAAATCCTAGAGAAATCTTTAATAAACCTTCTATAGAAACCAATATGCCCAAGCAAACTTTCATATACCTGTTATATCTTAGGACATGGTATTTTCTCAATTGCATCAACTTTAGCTTTATCCACTTTAATGCCTCTTTTGGAAAAAATTTGACTAAGGATTATACCTTCATTCACCCTAAAGTGGGACTTCACCCAATTCAATATGAGATTGGTCTCTTCACATATCTGCAAAACTTTGTCAAGATTGATCAATAAATCATCAAAAGAAGTTCCATAAACGGAAAAATCATCGATGAAAATCTCAACAATCTTCTCACAAAAATCAGAGAATATAGCAGTTAAACATCTTTGAAAAGTAGCGGGTGCATCACATAAACCAACAGACATACGCATATAAGCATAAGTTCCAAAAGTACAACTAAAAGTAGTTTTCTCTTAATCATGTAAAATGAGAATTTGAGGGAATTTGAAAAGTAGCAAGCTTAATTGAAAGTAGGATTCATAAAAATGAGAATTTGAGGGAATTATGTAAAATGATTTCTCTCCTTTTGGATAAACTGAGAATTTGCAGAACTTCTCCTCCTTTGAGTTAGGGACCCTTGAATAAAGTTTCTCCCCCTAAGTAAGTTTTTTTAATAATAAGGCATCATTGAAGTAACAAGGACATCACTAGAAAGATATCAATAGAAAAATCACAAAAAAACACAGACTAAGAGAAGAAATAAAATCGGTGACTCTGGGACAAATAAATTGGTGGAACCGAGATGAAGTTTTGTAGCTCACCTGCTAAATCGGTAGAACCGAGATATTTGTATCGGAGGATCCGAGGCATAAAACAGAAACTTGGATGAATTTCCAAATTTGCCAGGTATGTGAAAAAATTGATCAAAAGACAAAGTTGTAACTAAAAATCAAACAAGGAAGAGAAACAAATGATTTGTACCAATTGCGAAAAATTTAGAGAGAGATATCAACTAGAAGATATTTGAATGGTTCCAAGAAATTTGCAAAAGAGAATGGACCAAACGGGATTCTTATCTAGATGATGGGAGGTGACTAGGTCACCTATATTAGAGTATATTGACTTAGGAGCCAAGTAAGAATACTTGATCATAGTTCATACTCATTGTTAAGCGCCAAATGGGGTTACCATTTTTCAATTAAGCATTTTAATGTCTTCATATTGCCTGAGTTGCTTTATCTCATGACTTGGAGTAAAGCTATGTCAAGAATATGAGTACATACCTATGAGTGATGTTGATGACATAGCTTGTAGGTGAACTTGATGAGGATGCTCGAAGTTGATGAAGATCATCTTGAGTTGGGAGGAATCCTTGTTGTTTTCGTTCACTTTTCACCTACATAGGTTAGTCACGCAAGGAAAAACATGATATATCCAAATGACATGATACCAATTTGTAAGTTGAAACCAAATGAGAAATATATGTCAAGGATATGTTTTGTTGTCTTCTTCCTTTCATCATCAAAGCGAGGTTGTGGGTACTTGGTCATGACAAGATTGCTTAAGATGTGAGTTGTTGGCAATCTTGTGGAGTGTTGTTCTTCCAAGTACCTATAAAGGGTTAGATGCAAGCCAAGGGAGCATAGAATTCCAAGATATATGATGTTCAAGGTAATAGCATGGATTAGACATTGAAGCTCATCCCTTCGCAAGCATCTGAGTGAGCTTAGCTCAAGTTTGAAGCATCAATGATGTTCAACTCACTCCTCAAATGACAAAACACTTTTTCATCAAGTGGCTTAGTAAAGATATCAGTCAATTGCTTGTTAGTACGGACATGCTTAATATTAATATCTCATGTGGCAACATGATCATGAATGAAATGATGTTGAACTTGAATATGCTTGGTTCGAGAATGTTGCACGGGATTATGACCAATCTTAAAAGCACTCTCATTGTCACAAAGTAATGGCACATTTTTAACATAGATTCCATAATCTTTGAGCATTTGTGTCATCCATAACAATTGCGCACAACATGATATAGCAGCAATATATTCAGCTTTAGCGGTAGATAGAGATACCAAGTTTTGTTTCTTGGAGGACCAAGACACAAGAGATCTACCAAGAAATTGACATGTACCCGAGGTGAATTTTCTATCAACCTTGTCACCAGCATAGTCCGAGTCGGAGTAGCCAACAAGATTAAAATAAGATCCCTTGGGATACCAAATGCCTAAGTTTGGTGTATGAATCAAGTATATCACAATATGTTTCACCGCCTTAAGATGACATTCTTTAGGTGCAGCTTGATATCTAGCACACATGCAAACACTAAGCATAATATTGGGACGGGAGGCATATAGATAAAGAAATGAACCAATCATTGATCTATAAACCTTAAGATCAACCGGTTCACCCTCCTTAGTGAGATCATCGTGTCCGCTAGTGGGCATGGGAGTTTTCATACCTTTGCACTCCTGCATGTTGAACTTCTTGATTAAGTCTTTGGTGTATTTAGTTTGAGAGATGAAAGTTCCTTCTCTTGATTGCTTAATTTGCAAACCAAGAAAGAATTTCAGCTCACACTTCATAGACATCTCATACTTATCTGACATCAACCTTCCAAACTTCTCACTAAATTCTGGGTTAGTGGATCCAAAGATAATATCATCCACATAAATTTGGCACACAAATAACTCACCATTAACCCTCTTTGTGAATAAGGTTGCGTCAATTTTACCAATTTCAAATCCTTTTTCAATAAGAAACTTCGCTAGGAATTTATACCAAGCGCGAGGAGCTTGCTTAAGTCCATATAAAGCTTTGCGAAGTTTGTAAACGTGGTCAGGTTTCTTAGGATTTACAAAACCAGGTGGTTGATTAACATAGACCTCTTCTTCAATCTCACCATTTAAGAAATCACTGTTAATGTCAATTTGATAAAGCGTGATATCATGGTGATTAGCATAGGCAAGAAGAATTTGAATAGCTTCTAATCTAGTAACAGGGGCGTAGGTCTCACTGTAGTCCATACCTTTGACTTGCGTATATCCTTGGGCTACGAGACGTGACATGTTGCTTACGACTTACCGTCTTCATCTTGCTTGTTCCGAAACACCCATTTGGTTTCGATGATATTTTGCTCATCATCGGGCTTCTCCATGAGTGTCCACACTTCGTTCCTCTCGAAGTTGTGAAGCTCTTCATGCATAGCGTTCACCCAATCCGCATCTTCAAGATCTTGTTCTAACTTCAAGGGTCCAATGCTAGAGATGAAAGAATAATGCTCACAAAAGTTAGCTAGACTGGTTTTAGAGCGAGTGATTCTCCCGGTTTGTATGTCACCAAAAATTTGGTTTAGGGGATGGTTCTTGGTCACTTGTGCTTGAACTCGGGTCATCTTCTGATTGTTGGATGGTGGAGCTTCTTCTTCATCATCATCTCCTTCGTCTTCATTGTTGTTGAAGGTGTCGTCCCCTTGAGGAGGTGGTGTGGGAGGTTGTGGTGGATCTTCATGATGCACTTCCTCCTCTCCATCATCTTGTCGTGTACCGCTTGTGGATGCCTTCATGTCATGTTGTAGTTCACCTTGATGTGAAGTAGGGGCTTCCACTTGAGTTGATGAAGTACTTTCCTTCACCTCCATGGGACGAATCTTGCCAATAGACAAGTCTTGGATAGCTTCCGAAGGTTCCTTATAACCTACATTATTTGGCAATTGTTCGACTTGCGAACCATTAGATTCATCAAACTTCACATCTACCGTCTCTTCAACTTTTCGAGTGAAGTTGTTGTAGACACAGTAAGTGTGAGAGTTCGATCCATAACCAAGTAGGAATCCTTCATGAGATTTAGGGGAAAATTTAGTACGATGATGCTTATCAAGAATGTACCACTTTGAGCCGAATACCTGACAGTATCCAACTTGGGGTTTGTTACCGGTGAGAAGCTCATATGTCATTTTACCGAGAAACTTGTGCAAGTAAAGTCGGTTTGTGGCATGACATGTTGTTTCCATGGCTTCTGCCCAAAACATGTTTTGGCGTCTTGTATTCGTCAAGCATCGTTCTTGCCATCTCAATGTGCATCCGGTTCTTCATCTCAATGACTCTATTTTGTTGAGGTCTGTATGTAGCCGAGAACTCATGTGAGACACCTTCTTCCTCAAGAAAGGTATCCAAATGGGTGTTCTTCAACTCCAATCCGTTATCGCTCCCAACCTTCTTGTCTTCACTTCAAACTGATTTTGCACTTTGCGAGCTAAGTTCTTGAAGATCTTTTGTACCTGTGACTTATCATCAAGAAAGAATACCCACATAGATCATGAAAAATGATCAACTATAACTAGACCATAAGAGTTTCCATCGAGACTTTGGTAAGCACTGGGACCAAAGAGATCCATATGAAGTAGCTCAAGTGGTCTCCAAGTAGTCATGATATTCTTGACCGGATGACTTTCACCTACTTGCTTTCCTGCTTGACAAGCGCTACAAGGTCTATCTTTGTCAAAGATAACATCCTTAACACCTAGAATGTGCCCGCCCTTGATAAGCTTATCTAGATTTCGGATGCCTACATGTCCAAGCCTTCTATGCCACAGCCAACCTTTAGATGATTTTGCAATGAGACAAGTACGAGGTTGGGCTTTTTAGTGAAATCAACAATGTATAGATCACCTCTACGAATACTAGTAAAGACAATTTTATGATTATCAAATCGAAACACTTGGCAATCTACTTTAGTAAATAGCACATTGAAACCGAAGTGTGCTAGTCTAGATACGGAAAGAAGATTGTAGCCAAGGGATTCAACAAGCATCACATTTTGAATAGAGCTATCATGAGATATGGACACCTTACCAAGGCCAAGTACCTTACCCTTAGAGTTGTCTCCAAAGGTCACGAACCTCAGAGGACCTTGATTAGGTGTGATCTCTTGGAACATGTCTTTATCGCTAGTCATGTGATCCATGCATCCACTGTCGGGAATCCACTCTTTTTCGTCGAACATGTAATCCTTGGAGTTTGACATTAGAATTAGACTCTTCATGATATTTTCATGCTCGATGTCGAACAACTCATCTTCATCATAGTAGCCATGTTCTTCCTTGTCATCAATTGGTAGAATCTCCTCGTCATAAAAACCAACAGACTCGTTAGAACCGTAACCATGACAATGTTCAAGTTTATGAATGCGAATGGCTTCAATAATAATGTTGTTGATAGTTGTGACATCTCCTTTAGCACGCATAAGATCACAAAGCTCAAATAGGCATTTATCAAAGTTTGGATCACTAGGCTTCATTTTTTGAATAGCAATAGTTTTATGAAGAAATTCATCAAGATTACCTAATGAAAGATTTGGATATCGTTTCTCCAAATCAGTCAACAAAGTATAAGCACGTGCAAAGTTCTTCAATTGAGAAAGCACGAATCTTGGTAAACCTCTAACAATAAGATTGACTGTTCTTAGGTTACCAAGCATGTTAATTTACTCTTCGTGTGTGGGATGCAATGCATCAATGGGGAGCACATAGGGATTTTCAATGTGTTTTCTAAAATGGAATTTTTCAAATAGATCAATCATGGCATTCTTCCATTGACTGTAGTACTCACCATCAAGAATGGGCACTCTACAATACAAACTCTCCACACTAGACACATCCGTCTTCCTCCCCGGTGTTGAAACCGAAGCAATGGAGACCAATGCTCTGATACCAATTGTGGGATCACTAGAAGTGTATGTCTAGAGGGGGAATAGACTATTTGCGGGAATTTAAAACTACCTCAAGCATAAATCAATTGTTGGCAGTTTTTAGCATGCATAGAAAATCTAGAACACCCTACACATGCAAGTCATAAAGTATAGCAGCGTCAAGTAAAGACATTGCACGTGGGAGTAAGAGAGATCAAATGCATGAGGGACACAAGATTTTTCCCATGGTTCCGATAGGTGGCGCTATCGTACATCCACGTTCATGGATTCTTCAACCCACGAAGGATAACGGTCGCGAGAATCCACAGAGGGCTCTAACCACGGAGGGTTCCACGAAGAAGCAACCTTGACTATACCATGACGCCGTACGTCCACGGAGGACCAGCCTAACTCGGGGTAGATCGTCACGAAGTAGGCGATCTCCTTGCCCTTATGAACTTCTTGGTTCACTCACAACACGAAGTAGGAGCCTCCCAAGCGACACCTAACCAATCTAGGAGGCACCACCCCCCAAAAGGTAAAAGGCTCGATTGTGTCGATGAACTCCTTGCTCTTGTGCTTCAAGATGATAGACTCCTCAACATACAATCACTCTCTCATATATTTGGCTTGGTAATAGAGATTTATTGGGTGCAAAGCAACTTGGGGAGGGAAGAGTTCAAGATTCATATGGTAGGAATGGAATGGAATGGCATGATCTGAACACATGAGTAGGTGGCTCTCTCTAAGAAAATCAGTAGGTATGAGTGGGGAACTATTCCGAGTGCTTCTCTTTTGAGTGAGTGGTGGTGGAGGGGTATATATAGGCATCTCCAAAAATCCAACCGTGACACACAAAATGACCAAATCGGTAACACCGATGTGTTAATCTCGATGGTACCAAAGTGACCAAAAGGTGGTAACTTTTGAATCTCGGTGAGACCGATATAGGAAACTCAGTTGCACCGATAAGGTGACCAACGGTCAGATTTGCCAATCTCGGTGACGCCGATTCACAAAACTCGGAGGGACCAATTTTGTAAACTTGCGTAACAGAAAGTTGGCAGCCTAACTCGGTGGCATCGAAGTAGAATCGGTTGCACCGAAAAGCTAGGGTTTGGCTGAGTCTATCTAGGGTTTGGAATTGATGGCACCGAGTGGAATGTGTTGGTTGCACCGATTTTGAGTATTTGGCTTTGGACAGACTTTTGTGGAAGAGCTTGTGGGTGTATGTGGTGACTATCACTTTTGCACATATGAGCATATTGTTCACCAACAAAACCTTACCCCCTTTTAATAGTATTGGCTTTCCTATGGACTCAAGGTGATTTCTCACAAAAGATAAAATATAGAGTCCTTTGCTTGAGGCTTGGACAATGTTGTTCCTTCTTCTTCTTCTCCTTGGGGATACACTTCACACTCCTTTTTTCCAACCCATCACTCTCTATTGACTTTATCTTAAATACACTAGGTAAAAGTATTAGTCCAGAGACAATGTATGTTGGCATGAATTATCAAAACCACCAAGGGAGCATGTTGTGCTTTTAGCAATGGACGTGGCACACGTTTCACCACTGTCGCCGCTGCCGCATTGACCTTGGATGCCATTGGGGCACCCATGGATGTCACGGCAACATGATTGTGGCTCGTAGAACTCCAGACGTTGTCGGTGTAGTGGATGTGCTCACCAGTGCGATACGAGCGTTATCTGCCCCCGCCTCCGCCACCTGTAGCCACCAGCGTAGGCAGCTTGGATGCAGACGGGGTAGTCATAGACATACCCTTGGCCTTCTTGGGTGCCATGGGTGACGGTGAGGATGATGAAGCAGGCACGCAGAAAGCTGATGCAGGTTTACGCACATGTTCCCCCTACCTCGTCTGCCAAATATGTTGAGGTACAACAATCTGTGGGACCAACGAAAGGCCCCTTTGCGGTTTGACTATGGGAAATGCCATGTGCAAAGAGAAGAACCAACCAACTACACACAAGAGTTTAAATACGTTCGGGCCACTGCGAGGTGTAATACCCTACGTCATGTGTTTTGGTGGATTATACGTGTTGTCTAAGTTACAAGGAGTGCAGCTTGCCAGCAAGGATGCTCGGGTGTGCAGCTTGCTAGCAAGGATGCTCAGGTTTGTAGCTTGCCAGCAAGGATTCTCGGGAGTGCAGCTACTACATGCAAAAGGATAGGGGTTTGATCTTAGTAAAGGGTTTCCATGGACGTCCTTTTATAGATGAAGGGGTTAACAGAGTCGCAAAACAGTAAAAGCACTATGTTCATAGCGGCTACAGTGCCACATACCTAACTCTGATGGCTTAGGACAAAGGCATTAAATGTGTCGTGAGGTGTCACACGATGTCGTCCCCCAGCAAGAATGGTCTCTCATTATGTGTCGTCTGCTTAGCTACCTCTTATTCCTTCGCCACGCAACCATGACATTTGTTAATAAAGGTGTGTTAATCCTCCGAAGCTGCCACGTGCCCCGGCAGGCTCTACCTAACTGCCTGCCTGCTCGATACCTCACTCATAAGTGACAATCAGGCTCATGAGGTGTAGCGGTGGCCTAGTAGTGGGAGCCTGCCGGCACGGACCTTGTTCGGCCTTCTACTGTCGGCAAAGTGGCTAGCCGACAACTTGATTTTCAGCTTGATCTATCTTGAACGCGGTTATCTTCCGGCAAGGCTTGTTGGGCGATGAGTTGATGTCGTTCGTGGACAAGTCAGCGTACTTAAGAGACCCATTCTTTAGTACACCGGCAGAATCCCATCGTCAAGAAGAAGAGGAGAGTGATCCAAACCGATGTGGAGTTGAGAAACTAGGGAGGCACGAGGAAAGTACGAACCCCAAGCTACAATAACAAACACACGGTCAAGGATAAAATGAGCAGGGTTCGACTGATGATTGGACCAGGTGAAACGAGCCCCAATTCTAGGTAATTCACGCAAGGCACACACGACAATGAAATCATTGAACATGTCAGTAAGAGGCCAACAAAAGTTGTCATTATTCTTATTAGAAGGAGCAAAGAGCAAGTTGAAATCCCCACCAATAAGAAGCACGAGAGTAAAAGACTCAATCTTAGTCGAGAGCTCGTTAAGAAAAAAGGAACGAGATGGAGTGATCAACAGGGCCATAGACCACCATAATTTCCCAAAGCAAATTCAGTTGCTTATGCAAGACCACCATATTTGCCCAAAAATGCCACGGTCAAAGGCCACAAAATAAAAAATGTCAAGATAAGCCCTGCTGAGAATACCTCCAGAATGTCTAGACGGTGGAAACCAACTCCAAGCAAAGCGATCAGCCCCAGCAGTCGCAGATAATTCATTATTAGATAAGGAGGCCTTAAAGGTGTGGATTAAACTAACTAAACTAACATTGCATCTCTAACACAATCCCTGATTTTGTCTCGACACCCTCTAGCGCCAAAACATCTAATGTTCCAAAATAGGGATTTCATTTATAAAACAAGTTCTTGATATGGAAAGTAGGCATGCACTGGTCCACATGGGATTTAGCACACTTGGAGGCACCCCATTTCAACACTAGAGATGTAGGCTAGCCACCACCAACCTCCACATCCCTAGCTTTATCACAACAAATAACATCAGCGGATGTCCCCTTTGTTTTGGCAGAGGTCGCGACCTCTTTGCCTTTAGCTATGGTAGCCTAGGCCATCTGGTTCACTCGAATAACAGAAAGAAGGGAGGACGAAGAACCAACATTCAAATCAAAAAACAATACCCGAATTGGACAAGATGCTGACTAAATGGCTATCAGGTAAAGATGGAAGAAACAAACGAATAGGGGAAGGGATAACAATGATACCTGTGGGAATAGCGTCCTTGGCTACCTCTCAGCAAGCCACATTCTCAGCCATGGGCACCCAATCATCCTTGGTTTGACTGCTCTTTCGAGTTGTGGAAACAAGAGAGCGAATGGGAATGAAGCAAGCGAACGACGGCGTGGCTACCCCAACCAAAGCACCAGCTGCAGCGGCGCCAAGGTACACATCTAGCCGCATGCACAGCCTGGCCACGGAGTGCTTGAATCCTGAGGATGCCCTACTCTTAGAACAAAAATCTTGACAAATGTCTTATTCTTAGCCACCAGACCCGAAACCTCTAGATCTTGTGGCTGAGATCCACAATCCGAAACAACGACGGAGAGGCAGGACAAGTAGGCACATTGGAATGCACAATCGAAAAATACATGCCCTGTCCAGTATTGGCAGGGTCCACCTGCGCCTCAGGAGCAGCCTAGAGCCCATGACATCATTACCCACCGGCTCAGCAGAAACATTAACATCAACCTTTCGCACCAGATCCACCAAAAGGGCATTCGACTTAAAGAGACTACACACTTCTCAGCCCAAGCCCTCCCACTCTGAGAGGGTAGATTTGGTTTGAGAGTCCTCCCCCACATTGCTATCATCATGTCTGTCATGAGTATGCAGGGCAAGCAGAGGTGGGGGGTAGGGACTTACTGGGCCGCTTGGCCCTCAACACGGACCCGGATGCGATGCGAGCTGGAAGAGGGGAAGATGTTCACCATACCCAGAACCAGAGCAGGATTGAGACACCAAATGCACATGCGAGCAGGCCCGAGGTGATCCATCGATGCCAAATCCACTTTAATAGGCTTCCCAATCATCTCACCAGAATCCATCAAGAATGAATGGGAACGCAAGCCATATGGCACATCATCCAAGAAGACCCACACTTTCGACAACACGCCCGAAGACCGTGCACCACCATCGACAATTTTCACAAAGATCACAACTTGGTTGAGGGGAAGAATGAAAGTGGTGCAAGCAGACACCATGTTTAGGCTCTCTTTGGAGGGAAAACAACAGCAAACTGAGAAGCAACGATTTGTTGAACCTACCAGTCCCACCCCTCGAGCCCCTACTCCTTCATTTCCTCCAAGAGAGCATCAAAGGAAATCTCCGCAGAAAAGAATGACAGCCTGTCGAACTCAACAAAGAGCTGAAGGAATTGATAAGAGGTTTCAGCAATATATTGTCTTCAAGTGTTGTAAAAGTGGGTTAACAGATAGTTTGGTAGCAAGAAAATTGGTAGCGAGTAACTAGTAACCAAAGTAACAAGGTGCAGCAAGGTAGCCCAATCCATATATTGCTAAGGATAGGCCAAAAGTAATTCTTATAGTGATCAAAGCGTTCTCGAGGACACATGGGAATTTTATCTAGTCATGATCATCATGTTTTAGTTGATTCACGTTCACTGCTATATAAATTATAGTGTGGGTGGACCGGTGCTAAGGTGTTGTTCTGACTTGGAAAAACAATCTACTTATTAATACCCCCTCTCACAAGCATCCACAACTATGAAATAAGAATAAGATAAATCTAATCATAGCATGAAACGTATGGATCCAAATCAACCCCGTACGGAATAGTGCATAAAGTAGGGTTTAAGTTTCTGTAACTCTCGCAACCCATCATCTACTTACTACTCCACAATACCTTCCCCTAGGCCCAACTATGGTGAGGTGTCATGTAGTCGACATTCACATGACACCACTAGAGGAAGAACAACATACATGTCATCAAAATATTGAACAAATACCAACTTCACATGATAGTTTACAAAAAGACTCATGCCAGGTCCTGAATAACAAGCGAAACTACTCAAAAATCATATTCATGTTCACGATCAGAGGAGATAAATATATGATTGACAATCTAACATATGATCTTCCACCAAGTAAACAAACTAGCATCAACTACAAGATGTAATCAACACTACTAGCAATCCACATGTAATAATCTGAAGTTTTCAAAAACTTGATGGAATACAAGAGATGAACTTGGGTAGATATGGGATGGTGTTGGTGAACATGTTGATGGAGATGAGTCCTCCCATGATGAGAGGAACATTGGTGATGATGAAGGCTTCGATTTTCCCCTTACGAAAGGAAGTGGAATGGCTTCGCCGGAGTGCAAAAGTACTCCTGCCCAGGTTCCGCCTCAAGACGGCGATGCTTCATCCTGAAAGTCTTATCTTAATTATTTTTCTAGGGAAAATGGCTTCATATAGCACAAGAGGACACTAGAGGGCCCCTGTGGGCGCCACAAGGGTGGAGAGCGTGCCTAGGGGATATGGCACGCTCCTGCCTTTCTAGGCCCAAGATTCATCTTCCATGAAGTTTCTTCCTTCTGGTATTTTTTATATATTCAAAAATAAATCTCCAAAAAATCCAGGTCATTTGGAGCTTCGGAGAACAGTTATCTTTGTTGTAGCTTTTTTAGGTCCAGAATTCCACCTGTCGGCAATTTCTCACTTCAAGTAAATCTAGCAAATTAAGATAGGAAAGGCATAATAATTGCATCATGATGATAAAAAACATTGTAAATAACAATAGGAAATCATGATGCAAAATGGACGTATCAGCTCCCCCAATCATGTCGGGGATATACACCGCGGTATGACCCGGCCTGGCGACTCACAGGAGACTCGACAAAGACATGACATTTTATTAATGACCTAGAGAGACGGGTCGCAGGACGACCAAGCCCAAGACCCGGCGGGTGAGCCGAGCCAGGTGACTCACAAGAGAAGGCCCAAAGAGAGAAGGATTCCCTTAAAGGAAATAAGACCCGGAATAGGATTCTAGAGAGACTAGTCCTAATCCTACTCCTGGTAGGACTCTATTTGTAAACCTACCTTCTCCACTTATATAAGGAGGGGTAGAGAAACCCTAGAGGGACGAGATTCACAAGTCCATAAGTTTAGATAACACAAGATATTAGAGGCTCTCATGATTAGAGGTAGAAATTAGCACCCTTGTAACCGAAAGATATTCATCATCATCAATACCAGACAAGCAGGACGTAGGCTTTTACCTCCATCGGAGGGGCCGAACCTGGGTAAACTCCGTGTCTCTTGATTTCGATCAGCCCCTTCAAGCCGCCACATAGTTGCGTCTTGCCCCGAACCTAAGTCCATTCACCCGGACATCTTCCGTGACAAGTCCACGACAGTTGGCGCCCACCATGGGGCCACGCACGGTGGTATTGTGTTCTTGAAGGGACATTTTAGGGATCAAGAGGCTCGTAATTTATCGGATGAAGAGGAATCGCAGGAGAGGATCTACGTCATGGATGAGCAATCGGAAACTGCGTGTGATGAGATACAAATTTCAGACAAGAGATTATAGTTCCAACATGTGAGACTGCTGCACGTGTCCCTATCAATCCATCTGATCCGAAGGCAATTTATTTTTCGGTGCACCGCAGCTGCAGTCGCTGGTTGTTCAAACCGCTGAGACCGTCAAATTACACTGCTATGTATAGGCAACAAGTCCCAAGGGTTCGGCGGCAGGTCACCGGACCGGAATCGTTTTCTCACGTGAAGATCAAAATCTGATTTCTCCCAAGTGGTGCTACCTCACAATGAGCAAACCGGCCATCAGCTACTACCAAGATACAACGACGAACAGGAGGCAGAAGTAGAACGAATACAAGCGCAGAAAAGCTGGTTTCGACCCGGAGACAGACTCAGCTTCTCACTGACGCGCCGTCCGGGCGGCCACAGCTCGATCCGGAGACAGACTCGGCTTCTCACTGACGCGCCGTCCGGGCGGCCACAGCTCGATCCGGAGACAGACTCGGCTTCGCACTAACGCGCCTTCCGGGCGGCCACAGCTCGATCCACAGGCAGACTCGGCTTCTCGCTGCCGGGCCGTCCGTGCTGTCGCAGAGCTCGCCACGCTTGCTGCACCTTCGTCGGTTTGTCTCTGCCGTGGCCGCACTTGATGTTGTTATACTGGATTCGCCATCGCGCTATGAGTCGCCGCTGTTCCATGGCTGCCTCCGAACTTCATCGCCGCGGTCTGACCTTGCTTTCCTCCGCTACTATGCCCTCGCTACGTGTCCAAGCCGCCCCGCTCCCGCTGATTCAGCGCGTCGGCCGGCCGCTGTCGCGCCTGGCCGCTAATATGCCGCTACCGCCACCACGCCCTACCTGGCCGGTGCACCGCCGCGAGCCATTGTCGTGCCTCAGCGTCTGCTACACGCCATCGATGCGCCTGTGCCGCTCGGGACCCGTCACCGCTGCGGGTACGAGGTGCCCCGGCTGTTCTGCGCGTATGAGCCCATTCAAACAAGCCGCCCTGCGGCCTCACCTCGAGCTGACCTGCTCCGTCTCCATCACGCCGTCATGCCATGGCTGCACGTCAGTTGCCTCCCCGTCCTTGCAATTGTGGTCAGGGAAGGAAGGAGAAGTGGAAGTTGGGTGGTTAAAAAAACGACCCAGAGGGTTTGCTTCGAGCCGCCCTGCTATAGGTGCTGTGGATATGCTATGGTCATGCTTTAAGTCGCCGCCACTGTCTCAACATTCGCGTTTTTTGTTACGAGTCGCTTTCACTGTGGTCTCTGCTATGACCGATGATTTTCTACAAGAAAAAGAAAGAGTGGCGAGATCACAGTTGAAATTCTTGGACGTTATCCGCAGCTGATATATACAGATCATCCACCGTCCAAATAAGCCAGGTACTATCTGTTTCATCTATTTTATTTGCACATATTAATTTTGTCGAGAACAATTACTTTGGCCTGTAATATTCTTACGCAGGACAATTATTCAAGTGGATTTACACCGCGGAGATGGAGGCGAGCCAGTATCATTGTGCATCGGTATTCATCTGTGTCATGTGGCACCAGCTCACAACGCTGCGGCTGCCTCTCATGGATGCGCCGGCTTACAATGCTACGGCCGCCTCTCATGGGCACGCCAGCTTATAACGTCGTGGTCGTCTCTCGCCACAGCGCTGGCTTACAACGCCGTGGCCGTCTCTTACCACTGCTCTGGCTTACAACGCCATGGCCGTCTCTCGCCATCCGCGCCGGCTTACAACGCCGTGGCGTTTTTGATAATAGCACCGGCTTACAATGCCGCGGGTGTTTGCTACATCTACATCAACCCAACAGTGGTTGCATGCAATAGTACAAGTCGCCCAACTGACGGTTCTGAATCTCTGCCCCGCGGTCCAATCAGCATTGACATATCAATGCAATGCTCGCTGGTATGAGCCGCCCGACGAACAGGCGCACAAGTCACCGCCACTATAGTTTAGTTCACTTCAACAACCAGCCGGAACGAACCCTCGACCCGATCATTGAAACAAATCATACGAGATCCTCTATAACCCGCCATGGCCACTCTCAACTTTCAGTGGAGATTCTCAAGACGCCTCTTCGAGTCAACTTAAGACTCGGGGGCTACAGACATGGTGAGACACATTTGGTTGTTTTCAACAAGAACCCCGGGTCTTTGCAAGAGAAAGTCCAATATTGGGGGCTATTACATTACTAATGGAAGATTAAAAGTTGCCCAAGAGGACGAACCGCCGTGATGCACCATTCAAACATAGGTGCCCAGATCATCACTTGGAGCTTCTGTCATTTCTTTATACAAGATGGCGGTTTACAAGATAGCGACTTACAAGAAGAGTTCAAAAATATTCAGGTTGATATACCAACTGAGATTGGCAAACGACGGCTTCCTACCTTCGGGTATAGCTTATAATGCCTATTAGCCAGGCATTTTACCACAAAGCCCGGCTCAGAAAAATGAGTCGCGCCGCCAGGCGTTATACCACAAAGCTCGGCTCAGAAAAATGAGTCGTGGCGCCAGGCGTTATACCACAAGCCCGGCTCAGGAAAATGAGTCGCGGCGCCAGGTGTTATACCACAAAGCCCGGCTCAGAAAAATGAGTCGCGGTGCCAGGTGTTATACCACAAAGCCCGGCTCAAAAAAATGAGTGGAAGCACAAGGCTTTATGCCACAAAATCCCGGCTCAAGAAAATGAGTCGCGGCACAAGGCTTTATGCCACAAAATCCCGGCTCAGGAAAATGGGTCGCGGCACAAGGCTTTACGCCACAAAATCCTGACTCAGGAAAATGAGTCGCAATACAAGGCTTTATGCCACAAAATCCTGGCTCGGGAAAATGAGTCGCGGCACAAGGCTTTATGCCGCAAAATCCCGGCTCAGGAAAATGAGTCGCGGCACCAGGCTTTATGCCACCAAAATCTGGCTCGGGAAAATGAGTCGCGGCACCAGGCTTTATGCCACAAAAATCCGGCTGAGGAAAATGAGCCATGGCAAGGGCGGCTTCTTACCTTCGGGTACAGCCTCTAACGCCTATCCGCCGGCTTTATGCCAAAAAATGATGACAAGTTAACATTGCATCATACATTGCATCTTGCATCATACATAGCATCATACATTGCATCATATATTCCATCATATTCACAGGACATGCCAGGTTTATCAAGCCAGATCAGAGCAAAATTATGAAAGAAGGAGAAATGTTATAACATCTCCGGGTTGTGCTTTTTCAAGCCACCCTCACAACAAGGCAGAAGATATTCTGTCTTGTTTATTTTTGCAGGTTTTACCCCTTAAAGATGAGGCACCGTTCTGCGAAAGCAAATGTATCTTTAATAGCCAACTTGGCCGGACCTTAATGGTTTATGACGACAAGTACTAAATGATTGAGTTTTCAAGCTAGCTCGGAGAATTTATTATTTATCAAGAGCCGCTCTGTCAGATATAATGCCGTGTCATCTAATTGGCCAGTTCTCGGATTTCTTCAATTGTGCTCTGTAGTAATCTGCAACACCCATGGATTTCTCCAATATATATTTGTCGGGTTGCAACGCAACACGAGCAGGGATTTCATGTCAAAGACAAAGGAATTATTCCAGGATATTCATTCTGAGTTATATTACAACCACGGTCAAGGATTCATTCAACAAACTGAGGTGAGTCATATTATTCTCATATAGTCCCGAGTCGCTGGAGGCAGACAACCCGGAGCTTGGGGGCTACACTATTCAAGTCCAGTTTATATCAAACATGCAAGTCCTATGTCGCTGCAAGCACGCACTACGGAACTTGGGGCTAATGCAAGCCGGTTTTCAAATCATTACATTATGTGCAAGGCCCTATTATTTCAAGGAGATGAGCCGGCCTTTCTATATTTTTCTAAGTCCCAGCCAGTAATACTTATTGACCTGGCACTTGGGGGCTACGCCGCTCAGATCAAATTTTATAAGTCCCAAGTCGCCGCAGGCGTGCGACCCGACACTTGGGGGCTACAGTATTCAGCTATTTAATAGATTATGAGGTTCAAATTGAAGACCCGGCGCATCACATTCTGATGAGCTGGCCCTTGGGGGCTACACCTACTAAAGTTTCATAAGGTATAAGGCAGTTATAAGTCCCAGGTTGCTGCAGGCAGGACAACCCGGCACTTGGGGGCTACACAGTCCAAAATATTATTGCGAAGCACCAAGTTATCATGGATAATCTCGGAGCTTGGGGGCTACAGGTAATATGGACATATCAAAAACTTTGAGGAGAATTTCCAAGATGTTAATTATGGAATTCAGTTATTTGACCCGGCTTTATCAAAAGAGCGTAACCCGCCAGATTTTATATAAGCCGCACTGTTTCACAACAATGAAAGTCCGGTTTTACATCAGATGGGTTTTTCATCCCAATATTTTTATCAAGTCAGTTGGATTCTAGTTATTTGACATGGCATCACCAACCATAATGACCCGGCATCATCAATGATTATGACCCGGCGCAGATGACCCGCCAGGAGTATTGGAAGCTGATTCAATGGCATATGGGTGGTCAATTCTCAATATTTGTCAAAGGACATTGACAAGCAAAATGATTACCAAGGACATTGACAAGCAAGATGGACACTTAACATATTTGTTACTCTTATTTCAGGAGCTTACCATGAATAAATTCAAGCTAACTTGGGGGGCTAATGTCGGGGATATACACCGCGGTATGACCCGGCCTGGAGACTCACAGGAGACTCGGCAAAGACATGATGTTTTATTAATGACCCAGAGAGACGGGTCGCAGGACGACCAAGCCCAAGACCCGGCGGGTGAGCCGGGGCCAGACGACTCACAAGAGAAGGCCCAAAGAAAGAAGGATTCCCTTAAAGCAAATAAGACCCGGAATAGGATTCTAGAGAGACTAGTCCTAATCCTACTCCTAGTAGGACTCTATTTGTAAACCTACCTTCTCCACTTATATAAAGAGGGGTAGAGAACCCCTAGAGGGACACGATTCACAAGTCCATAAGTTTAGATAACATAAGAGATTAGAGGCTCTCGTGATTAGAGGTAGCAATTAGCACCCTTGTAACCAAAAGATATTCATCATCATCAATACCAGACAAGCAAGATGTAGGCTTTTACCTCCATCGGAGGGGCCGAACCTAGGTAAACTCCGTGTCTCTTGATTCCGATCAGCCCCTTCAAGCCGCCACATAGTTGCATCTCGCCCCGAACCTAAGTCCGTTCACCCGGACATCTGTCGTGACAAGTCCATGACAGAAAGGCATAATAATTGCATCATGATGATAAAAAACATTTTAAATAACAATAGGAAATCATGATGCAAAATGAACGTATCAGCTCCCCCAATCTTAGACCTTGCTTGTTCTCAAATGAATACCAAAACTCGATAATCATGACCATATGTTTATACAAAGAGAGGTCGATAAAAAAATACAGATATAGTAGAATCATGATCATTATTATACCAACAATTATCTATCATAAAACTTCTCATAATAAAGTAACAATTCATCCACGATTTAAGTATAAGAAACAACCTTTCTTGAGAACTAAGTAACTATGTTCTCAGTCATAAAGGAATTACAATTCATCATCTTTATGGGGAGAGTCTATGTAAGAGCTTTTGGTTTAGCAAATTCCACATACTCAACTATCATATTGTCTTCCATGATTACTGAAACTCAAAGCATATTTTTGAATGAACAATCTCAGCCAAACACAGAGGAAGATAGAGGTTCAATGTTTCACCTCCCAACTTATTTATCTATGAGATCATGTCAGTAGTAATAGGTCATAATCACCTACATTCAACTGGATATATATGCAGGTACCTTTCCCCACCACATGATGCTTGCTAAGTAGAGACTAATTAGGAACAGAATAAGGATAATCACTATTGATTCTTGCATAAAAATAAATACTAAATAGAAATAAAGACTAGAAATTACAAGATAGGCCCTTCGCATAGGGAAGCAGAGGTTTCCATGCACTTTTTTATTTTGGTGGTGCAATCTCTTAATATAAAGGAATGTCACTTTATATTTCCCATTCTGATAGCAACCTTCATTATGTAGTTCTGTTTTACCATCACAAGTTAGTACAAAGGTAGTTTTCCCTTATAATAAAAGATTATACATATTTAGGAGCAACTTTTATTGCTTGCACCGATGACAACTTACTTGAAGGATCTTATTCAATCCATAGGTAGATGTGGTGGAGTCTCATGAAATGAAACTAGGTTTAAGGGTTTGGATGTACAAGCCATATCTCTACTTAGTACGGAATTTTGGCTAGCAAAGGATGGGGTCAAGCACCACATGTTAGAGGATCCATAACAATATAACTTCCATGTGAATGTAAGCAAACATAACCCAGTACGTTATCTTGCTTGTCCAACCTCAACTTCTTGATCAAGTTTTGAAAATAGTTAATGGGGGCTCACAATCATAGAAGATGTCCAAGATAGTATATTTATATGTGAGACCTCTCTCCCTCTATTATTCTTTCATGAATTGCATCAATGACCAATGCTATGTTTGTCAACTCCAAATAAATTTTACAAATTATACTCCTTATATCTGAAGTTATTATTCCCCATGGAATTAGCATATGATTTTTTATTACTTTTGCCATGATTGCATCAAGGGTTAGAACACGCAAACTCAAACAAATATTCATTATATAACTCTCACACATGATTACATAGATAGATAGATCACGAAACAAGCACTCGAAAACTATATCTTACTAAAAGTTTATTATTCTAAATCATGAAATAACGAAGGATCGAACTAAGATAGATAATGATGATAAAAGTGATGGTGATACGATACCAAAGCACCTCCCCCAAGCTTGGAACAAGCTAAGGGCGGTGACCTTACATGTGTACTCAAGTTTCCTTCTTGGGTGATGGTCCGGCGGAGTGGTGGTCGTGTGCTCCTCCTTCCAAGCTGCTAAAAACTACATCTTCTTGACGATCTCACAAAGAGCTCAGGTCTGCTGTTCCAAAGCAATAATTTATTGGGCAACTGACGTGTTCTGAGCGCAAATTACATCAATGAAATTTAATGCATTAATATCATATAAGGTAAGATCAGGACAAAGGGTGTGAAAAGCATCTTCCTTTTTCAGATCCTTGAAGATGGACACGAAGTAATTTCCTCCATATCCATTGGTCTCATCTTCGTTCGCCTTTGTAGTCTCTCCTTGATCGAGTGCATCCTCCTTCCCTAAAGACCACTCGCTGAAGTGGCATTTTCTCGGGGCAGGTCAAACTATGTGATGCTTCATACGGAGCCTTCGGGGAGCCTTGGGTGCCTTAAATATCTGGAATTTCCAACACAAGAACAGCCCAAAACTAGAACGATACAATGGTCAAAACATCGAGGAGTATATATAATGAATTTTTATCTTCCATGACAAGTATATGGAAGGAATAAGGAGTCGGGATAACACCATGTACTCCTTTATATAGATGTGGGTCATCTCAAAAGTAATGTGTCAAATCAAAGAAGAACTTTTTCTTTTGTTGATAAGTGTAACTAGGTGGTATATATTTAGCAACAATGAAATTAGCATGATCTACATACCAAGGATTATCACAGAAAGTAGAATCACTTATAACAAATAATTATACATTAGGAAAACTATCATTAACCGATATTGGGTTATCAAGAATATTTTCCATCCTAGATAAATTATCTGTGACAGGGTTTTCAGCTCCTTTTCTATCAACAATATGCATTTCAAACTCCTCTAGTAGAACCCATTTAATCAACCTAGGTTTAGCATCTTTCTTGTTCATGAGATATGTGATAGCAGCATGCTCGTGTGAATAGTAACTTTAGAATCAACAATATAAGGTGTGAACTTATCACATGCAAACATAACTAGTAAAAATTATTTCTCAGTAGTAGCATAATTTCTTTGAGCGGTGTATAAGTTCTTACTAGCATAATGGATAACATTCCATTTCTTATCGATTCTTTGACCTAGAACAACACCAATATCATAATCACTATAATCACACATTATTTCAAAGGGTAGGTTCCAATTAGGTGGTTGAACAATAGGTGCAGTTATTAAGGCTTCCTTAAGTATTTCAAGGTCTTCTACACAATCATCATCAAAAACAAATGGAACATATTTTTGTAGAATATTAGTTGGATTATAAATCCTAGAGAAATCTTTAATAAACCTTCTATAGAAACCAATATGCCCAAGCAAACTTTCATATACCTGTTATATCTTAGGACATGGTATTTTCTCAATTGCATCAACTTTAGCTTTATCCACTTTAATGCCTCTTTTGGAAAAAATTTGACTAAGGATTATACCTTCATTCACCCTAAAGTGGGACTTCACCCAATTCAATATGAGATTGGTCTCTTCACATATCTGCAAAACTTTGTCAAGATTGATCAATAAATCATCAAAAGAAGTTCCATAAACGGAAAAATCATCGATGAAAATCTCAACAATCTTCTCACAAAAATCAGAGAATATAGCAGTTAAACATCTTTGAAAAGTAGCGGGTGCATCACATAAACCAACAGACATACGCATATAAGCATAAGTTCCAAAAGTACAACTAAAAGTAGTTTTCTCTTAATCATGTAAAATGAGAATTTGAGGGAATTTGAAAAGTAGCAAGCTTAATTGAAAGTAGGATTCATAAAAATGAGAATTTGAGGGAATTATGTAAAATGATTTCTCTCCTTTTGGATAAACTGAGAATTTGCAGAACTTCTCCTCCTTTGAGTTAGGGACCCTTGAATAAAGTTTCTCCCCCTAAGTAAGTTTTTTTAATAATAAGGCATCATTGAAGTAACAAGGACATCACTAGAAAGATATCAATAGAAAAATCACAAAAAAACACAGACTAAGAGAAGAAATAAAATCGGTGACTCTGGGACAAATAAATTGGTGGAACCGAGATGAAGTTTTGTAGCTCACCTGCTAAATCGGTAGAACCGAGATATTTGTATCGGAGGATCCGAGGCATAAAACAGAAACTTGGATGAATTTCCAAATTTGCCAGGTATGTGAAAAAATTGATCAAAAGACAAAGTTGTAACTAAAAATCAAACAAGGAAGAGAAACAAATGATTTGTACCAATTGCGAAAAATTTAGAGAGAGATATCAACTAGAAGATATTTGAATGGTTCCAAGAAATTTGCAAAAGAGAATGGACCAAACGGGATTCTTATCTAGATGATGGGAGGTGACTAGGTCACCTATATTAGAGTATATTGACTTAGGAGCCAAGTAAGAATACTTGATCATAGTTCATACTCATTGTTAAGCGCCAAATGGGGTTACCATTTTTCAATTAAGCATTTTAATGTCTTCATATTGCCTGAGTTGCTTTATCTCATGACTTGGAGTAAAGCTATGTCAAGAATATGAGTACATACCTATGAGTGATGTTGATGACATAGCTTGTAGGTGAACTTGATGAGGATGCTCGAAGTTGATGAAGATCATCTTGAGTTGGGAGGAATCCTTGTTGTTTTCGTTCACTTTTCACCTACATAGGTTAGTCACGCAAGGAAAAACATGATATATCCAAATGACATGATACCAATTTGTAAGTTGAAACCAAATGAGAAATATATGTCAAGGATATGTTTTGTTGTCTTCTTCCTTTCATCATCAAAGCGAGGTTGTGGGTACTTGGTCATGACAAGATTGCTTAAGATGTGAGTTGTTGGCAATCTTGTGGAGTGTTGTTCTTCCAAGTACCTATAAAGGGTTAGATGCAAGCCAAGGGAGCATAGAATTCCAAGATATATGATGTTCAAGGTAATAGCATGGATTAGACATTGAAGCTCATCCCTTCGCAAGCATCTGAGTGAGCTTAGCTCAAGTTTGAAGCATCAATGATGTTCAACTCACTCCTCAAATGACAAAACACTTTTTCATCAAGTGGCTTAGTAAAGATATCAGTCAATTGCTTGTTAGTACGGACATGCTTAATATTAATATCTCATGTGGCAACATGATCATGAATGAAATGATGTTGAACTTGAATATGCTTGGTTCGAGAATGTTGCACGGGATTATGACCAATCTTAAAAGCACTCTCATTGTCACAAAGTAATGGCACATTTTTAACATAGATTCCATAATCTTTGAGCATTTGTGTCATCCATAACAATTGCGCACAACATGATATAGCAGCAATATATTCAGCTTTAGCGGTAGATAGAGATACCAAGTTTTGTTTCTTGGAGGACCAAGACACAAGAGATCTACCAAGAAATTGACATGTACCCGAGGTGAATTTTCTATCAACCTTGTCACCAGCATAGTCCGAGTCGGAGTAGCCAACAAGATTAAAATAAGATCCCTTGGGATACCAAATGCCTAAGTTTGGTGTATGAATCAAGTATATCACAATATGTTTCACCGCCTTAAGATGACATTCTTTAGGTGCAGCTTGATATCTAGCACACATGCAAACACTAAGCATAATATTGGGACGGGAGGCATATAGATAAAGAAATGAACCAATCATTGATCTATAAACCTTAAGATCAACCGGTTCACCCTCCTTAGTGAGATCATCGTGTCCGCTAGTGGGCATGGGAGTTTTCATACCTTTGCACTCCTGCATGTTGAACTTCTTGATTAAGTCTTTGGTGTATTTAGTTTGAGAGATGAAAGTTCCTTCTCTTGATTGCTTAATTTGCAAACCAAGAAAGAATTTCAGCTCACACTTCATAGACATCTCATACTTATCTGACATCAACCTTCCAAACTTCTCACTAAATTCTGGGTTAGTGGATCCAAAGATAATATCATCCACATAAATTTGGCACACAAATAACTCACCATTAACCCTCTTTGTGAATAAGGTTGCGTCAATTTTACCAATTTCAAATCCTTTTTCAATAAGAAACTTCGCTAGGAATTTATACCAAGCGCGAGGAGCTTGCTTAAGTCCATATAAAGCTTTGCGAAGTTTGTAAACGTGGTCAGGTTTCTTAGGATTTACAAAACCAGGTGGTTGATTAACATAGACCTCTTCTTCAATCTCACCATTTAAGAAATCACTTTTAATGTTAATTTGATAAAGCGTGATATCATGGTGATTAGCATAGGCAAGAAGAATTTGAATAGCTTCTAATCTAGCAACAGGGGCGTAGGTCTCCCTGTAGTCCATACCTTTGACTTGCGTATATCCTTGGGCTACGAGACGTGACATGTTGCTTACGACTTACCGCCTTCATCTTTCTTGTTCCGAAACACCCATTTGGTTTCGATGATGTTTTGCTCATCATCGGGCTTCTCCATGAGTGTCCACACTTCGTTCCTCTCGAAGTTGTGAAGCTCTTCATGCATAGCGTTCACCCAATCCGCGTCTTCAAGATCTTGTTCTAACTTCAAGGGTCCAATGCTAGAGATAAAAGAATAATGCTCACAAAAGTTAGCTAGACTGGTTTTAGAGCGAGTGATTCTCCCGGTTTGTATGTCACCAAAATTTGGTTTAGGGGATGGTTCTTGGTCACTTGTGCTTGAACTCGGGTCATCTTCCGATTGTTGGATGGTGGAGCTTCTTATTCATCATCATCTCCTTCGTCTTCATTGTTGTTGAAGGTGTCGTCCCCTTGAGGAGGTGGTGAGGGAGGTTGTGGTGGATCTTCATGATGCACTTCCTCCTCTCCATCATCTTGTCGTGTACCGCTTGTGGATGCCTCCATGTCATGTTGTAGTTCACCTTGACGTGAAGTAGGGGCTTCCACTTGAGTTGATGAAGTACTTTCCTTCACCTCCATAGGACGAATCTTGCCAATAGACAAGTCTTGGATAGCTTCCAAAGTGTCCTTATAACCTACATTATTTGGCAATTGTTCGACTTGCGAACCATTAGATTCATCAAACTTCACATCTACCGTCTCTTCAACTTTTCGAGTGAAGTTGTTGTAGACACGGTAAGTGTGAGAGTTCGATCCATAACCAAGTAGGAATCCTTCATGAGATTTAGGGGAAAATTTAGTACGACGATGCTTATCAACAATGTAGTACTTTGAGCCGAATACCTGAAAGTATCCAACTTGGGGTTTGTTACCGGTGAGAAGCTCATATGTCGTTTTACCGAGAAGCTTGTGCAATTAAAGTCGGTTTGTGGCATGACATGTTGTCTCCACGGCTTCTGCCCAAAAAATGTTTTGGCGTCTTGTATTCGTCAAGCATCGTTCTTGCCATCTCAATATGCATCCGGTTCTTCATCTCAATGACTCCATTTTCTTGAGGTCTGTATGTAGCCGAGAACTCATGTGAGACACCTTCTTCCTCAAGAAAGGTATCCACATGGGTGTTCTTCAACTCCAATCCATTATCGCTCCGAACCTTCTTGATCTTCACTTCAAACTGATTTTGCACTTTGCGAGCTAACTTCTTGAAGATCTTTTGTACCTGTGACTTATCATCAAGAAAGAATACCCACATAAATCATGAAAAATCATCAACTATAACTAGACCACAAGAGTTTCCTCCGAGACTTCGGTAAGCATTGGGACCAAAGAGATCCATATGAAGTAGCTCGAGTGGTCTCCTAGTAGTCAAGATATTCTTGACCGGATGACTTCCACCTACTTGCTTTCCTGCTTGACAAGCACTACAAGGTCTATCTTTGTCAAAGATAACATCCTTAACACCTAGAATGTGATCGCCCTTGATAAGCTTATCTAGATTTCGCATGCCTACATGTCCAAGCCTTCTATGCCACAGCCAACCTTTAGATGATTTTGCAATGAGACAAGTACGAGGTTGGGCTTTTTAGTGAAATCAACAATGTATAGATCACCTCTACGAATACCGATAAAGACAATTTTATGATTATCAAATCAAAACACTTGGCAATCTACTTTAGTAAATAGCACATTGAAACCGAAGTGTGCTAGTCTAGATACGGAAAGAAGATTTTAGCCAAGGGATTCAACAAGCATCACATTTTGAATAGATCTATCATGAGATATGGACACCTTACCAAGGCCAAGTACCTTACCCTTAGAGTTGTCTCCAAAGGTCACGAACCTCAGAGGACCTTGATTAGGTGTGATCTCTTGGAACATGTCTTTATCGCTAGTCATGTGATCCATGCATCCACTGCCGAGAATCCACTCTTTTCCGTCAGACATGTAATCCTTGGATTTTGACATTAGACTTAGACTCTTCATGATATTTTCATGCTCGACGTCGAACAACTCATCTTCATCATAGTAGCCATGTTCTTCCTTGTCATCAATTGGTAGAATCTCCTCGTCATAAAAACCAAGAGATTCGTTAGAATCGTAACCATGACAATGTTCAAGTTTATGAATGTGAATGGCTTCAATAATAATGTTGTTGATAGTTGTGACATCTCCTTTAGCATGCATAAGATCACAAAGCTCAAATAGGCATTTATCAAAGTTTGGATCACTAGGCTTCATTTTGTGAATAGCAATAGTTTTATGAAGAAATTCATCAAGATTACCTAATGAAAGATTTGGATATCGTTTCTCCAAATCAGTCCACAAAGTATAAGAACATGCAAAGTTCTTCAATTGAGAAAGCACGTATCTTGGTAAACCTCTAACAATAAGATTGACAGTTCTTAGGTTACCAAGCATGTTAATTTACTCTTCGTGTGTGTGATGCAATGCATCAATGGGGAGCACATAGGGATTTTCAATATGTTTTCTAAAATGGAATTTGTCAAATAGATCAATCATGGCATTCTTCCATTGACTGTAGTACTCACCATCAAGAATGGGCACTCTACAATACAAACTCTCCACACTAGACACATCCGTCTTCCTCCATGGTGTTGAAACCAAAGCAATGGAGACCAATGCTCTGATACCAATTGTGGGATCACTAGAAGTGTATGTCTAGAGGGGGAATAGACTATTTGTGGGAATTTAAAACTATCTCAAGCATAAATCAATTGTTGGCAATTTTTAGCATGCATAGAAAATCTAGAACACCCTACACATGCAAGTCATCAAGTATAGCAGCGTAAAGTAAAGACATTGCACGTGGGAGTAAGGAGTAGAGATAGAGAGATCAAATGCATGAGGGACACAAGATTTTTCCCGTGGTTCCGATAGGTGGCGCTATCGTACATCCACGTTCATGGAGTCTTCAACCCACGGAGGATAACGGTCGCGAGAGTCCACGGAGGGCTCTAACCACGGAGGGTTCCACGAAGAAGCAACCTTGACTATACCATGACGGCGTACGTCCATAGAGGACCAGCCTAACTCGGGGTAGATGTTCACGAAGTAGGCGATCTCCTTGCCCTTACAAACTTCTTGGTTCACTCCACAACACTAAGTAGGCACCACCCTCCAAAAGGTAAAAGGCTCAATTGTGTCGATGAACTCCTTGGTCTTGTGCTTCAAGATGATAGACTCCTCAACATACAATCACTCTCTCATAGATTTGGCTTGGTAGAAGAGATTTATTGGGTGCAAAGCAACTTGGGGAGGCAAGAGTTCAAGATTCATATGGTAGGAATGGAATGGAATGGCATGATCTGAACACATGAGTAGGTGGCTCTCTCTGAGAAAATCAGTAGGTATGAGTGGGGAACTATTCCGAGTGCTTCTCTTTTGAGTGAGTGGTGGTGGAGGGGTATATATAGGCATCTCAAAAAATCCAACCATTACACACAAAATGACCAAATCGGTAACACTGATGTGTTAATCTCGGTGGTACCAAAGTGACCAAAAGGTGGTAACTTTTGAATCTCGGTGAGACCGATATAGGAAACTCAGTTGCACCGATAAGGTGACCAACGGTCAGATTTGCCAATCTCAGTGACGCCGATTCACAAAACTCGGAGGGACCAATTTTGTAAACTTGCGTAACAGAAAGTTGGTAGCCTAACTCGGTGGCATCGAAGTAGAATCGGTTGCACCGAAAAGCTAGGGTTTGGGTGGGTCTATCTAGGGTTTGGAATTGGTGGCACCGAGTGGAATGTGTTGGTTGCACCGATTTTGAGTATTTGGCTTTGGACAGACTTTTGTGGAAGAGCTTGTGGGTGTATGTGGTGACTATCACTTGTGCACGTATGAGCATATTGTTCACCAACAAAACCTTACCCCCTTTTAATAGTATTGGCTTTCCTATGGACTCAAGGTGATTTCTCACAAAAGATAAAATATAGAGTCCTTTGCTTGAGGCTTGGACAATGTTGTTCCTTCTTCTTCTTCTCCTTGGGGATACACTCCACACTCCTTTTTTCCAACCCATCACTCTCTATTGACTTTATCTTAAATACACTAGGTAAAAGTATTAGTCCAGAGACAATGTATGTTGGCATGAATTATCAAAACCACCAAGGGAGCATGGTGTGCTTCCAGCAATGGACGTGGCACACGTTTCACCACTGTCGCCGCCGCCGCATTGACCTTGGATGCCATTGGGGCACCCGTGGATGTCGCGGCAACATGATTGAGGCTCGTAGAACTACAGACGTTGTCGGTGTAGTGGATGTGCTCACCAGTGCGATAGGAGCGTTATCTGCCCCCGCCTCCGCCACCTATAGCCACCAGCGTAGGCAGCTTGGATGCAGACGGGGTACTCATAGACATACCCTTGGCCTTCTTGGGTGCCATGGGTGACGGTGAGGATGATGAAGCAGACATGCAGAAAGCTTATGCAGGTTTACGCACGTGTTCCCCCTACCTGGTGTGCCAAATATGTTGAGGTACAACAATCTGTGGGACCGGCGAAAGGCCCCTTTGCGGTTTGACTGTGGGAAATGCCATGTGCAAAGAGAAGAACCAACCAACTACACACAAGAGTTTAAATTTGTTCGGGCCACCACGAGGTGTAATACCCTACGTCATGTGTTTTGGTGGATTATACGTGTTGTCTAAGTTACAAGGAGTGCAGCTTGCCAGCAAGGATGCTCGGGTCTGTAGCTTGCCACCAAGGATGCTCGGGAGTGCAGCTACTACATGCAAAAGGATAGGGGTTTGATCTTAGTAAAGGGTTTCCATTGACATCCTTTTATAGATGAAGGGGTTAACAGAGTTGCAAAACAGTAAAAGCACTATGTTCATAGCGGCTACATGTCACATACCTAACTCTGATGGCTTAGGACAAAGGCATTAAATGTGTCGTGAGGTGTCACACCGATGTCGTCCCCCAGCAAGAATGGTCTCTCATTCTGTGTCGTCTGCTTAGCTACCTCTTATTCCGTTGCCACGCAACCATGACATTTGTTAATAAAGGTGTGTTAATCCTCCGAAGCTGCCACGTGCCCCGGCAGGCTCTACCTAACTGCCTGGCTGCTCGACACCTCACTCATAAGTGACAATCAGGCTCGTGAGGTGGAGCGGTGGCCTAGTAGTGGGAGCCTGCCGGCACAGAGCTTCTTGGGCCTTCTCCTGTTGGCAAAGTGGCTAGCCGACAACTTGATCTTCAGCTTGATCTATCTTGAATGCAGTTATCTTCCGGCAAGGCTTGTTGGGCGATGAGTTGATGTCGTTCATGCACAAGTCAGGGTACTTAAGAGACCCATTCTTTAGTACACCGGCAGAATCCCATCGTCAAGAAGAAGAGGAGAGTGATCCAAACCGATGTGGAGTTGAGAAACTAGGAGGCACGAGGAAAGTACGAACCCCAAGCTACAATAACAAACACACGGTCAAGGATAAAATGAGTAGGGTTCGACTGATGATTGGACCAAGTGAAACGAGCCCCAATTCTAGGTAATTCACGCAAGGCACACACGACAATGAAATCATTGAACATGTCAGTAAGAGGCCAACAAAAGTTGTCATTATTCGTATTAGAAGGAGCAAAGAGCAAGTTGAAATCCCCACCAATAAGAAGCACGAGAGTAAAAGACTCAATCTTAGTCGAGAGCTCGTTAAGAAAAAAGGAACGAGAGGGAGTGATCAACAGGGCCATACACCACCATAATTTCCCAAAGCAAATTCAGTTGCTTATGCAAGACCACCATATTTCCCCAGAAATGCCACGGTCAAAGGCCACAAAATAAAAAATGTCAAGATAAGCCCTGCTGAGAATACCTCCAGAATGTCTAGACGGTGGAAACCAACTCCAAGCAAAGCGATCAGCCCCAGCAGTCGCAGATAATTCATTATTTGATAAGGAAGCTTTAAAGGTGTCGATTAAACTAACTAAACTAACATTGCATCTCTAACACAATCCCTGATTTTGTCTCGACACCCTCTAGCGCCAAAACATCTAATGTTCCAAAATAGAGCTTTCATTTATAAAACAAGTTCTTGATATGGAAAGTAGGCCTGCACTAGTCCACATGGGATTAGGACACTTGGAGGCACCCATTTCAACACTAGAGATGTAGGCTAGCCACCACCAACCTCCACATCCCTAGCTTTATCACAACAAATAACATCAGCCGATGTCCCCTTTGTTTTGGCAGAGGTCGCGACCTCTTTGCCTTTAGCTATGGTAGCCTAGGCCATATGGTTCACTCGAATAACAAAAAGAAGGGAGGACGAAGAACCAACATTCAAATCAAAAACAATACCCGAATTGGACAAGACGTTGACTAAATGGCTATCAGGTAAAGATGGAAGAACCAAACGAATAGGGGAAGGGATAACAGTGATACCTGTGGGAATAGCGTCCTTGGCTACCACTCAGCAAACCATATTCTCAGCCATGGGCACCCAATTATCCTTGGTTTGCCTACTCTTGCGAGCTGTGGAAACAAGAGAGCGAATGGGAATGAAGCGAGCGAATGGCGGCGTGGCTACCCGAACCGAAGCACCAGCCACAGCGGCGCCAAGGTATGCATCTAGCTGCATGCACAGCCTGGCCACGGAGTGCTTGAATCCTGAGGATGCCCTACTCTTAGAACAAAAATCTTGACAAATGTCTTCTTCTTAGCCACCAGACCCGAAACCTCTGGATCCTGTGGCTGAGATCCACAATCTGAAACAACGACGGAGAGGTAGGACAAGTAGGCACATTGGAATGATCAATCGAAAAATACATGCCCTGTCCGGCATTGGCAGGGTCCACCTGCGCCTCAGGAGCAGCCTAGAGCCCATGACATCATTACCCACCGGCTCAGCAGCAACATTAACGTCATCCTTTCGCACCAGATCCACCAAAAGGGCATTCGACTTAAAGAGACTACACACTTCTCAGCCCAAGCTCTCCCAGTCTGAGAGGGTAGATTTGGTTTGAGAGTCCTCCCCCACATTGCTATCATCATGTCTGTCATGAGTATGCAGGGCAAGCAGAGGTGGGGCGTAGGGACTTACTGGGCCGCTTGGCCCTCAACACGGACCCGGATGTGATGCGAGCTGGAAGAGGGGAAGATGTTCACCATACCCAGAACCAGAGCAGGATTGAGACACCAAATGCACATGCGGCAGGCCCGAGGCGATCCATCGATGCCAAATCCACTTTAATAGGCTTCCCAATCATCTCACCAAAATCCATCAAGAATGAATGGGAACGCAAGCCATATGGCACATCATCCAAGAAGACCCACACTTTCGACAACATGCCCAAAGACCGTGCACCACCATCGACAATTTTCACAAAGATCACAACTTGGTTGAGGGGAAGAATGAAAGTGGTGCGAGCAGACACCATGTTTAGGCTCTCTTTGGAGGGAAAACAACAGCAAACTGAGAAGCAACGATTTGCTGAACCTACCAGTCCCACCCCTCGAGCCCCCACTCCTTCATTTCCTCCAAGAGCGCAACAAAGGAAATCTCCGCAGAAAAGAATGACAGCCTGTCGAACCCAACAAAGAGCTGAAGGAATTGATAAGAGGTTTCAGCAATATATTGTCTTCAAGTGTTGTAAAAGTGGGTTAACAGATAGTTTGGTAGCAAGAAAATTGGTAGCGAGTAACTAATAACCAAAGTAACAAGGTGCAGCAAGGTAGCCCAATCAATATATTGCTAAGGATAGGCCAAAAGTAATTCTTATAGTGATCAAAGCGTTCTCGAGGACACATGGGAATTTTATCTAGTCATGATCATCATGTTTTAGTTGATTCACGTTCACTGCTATATAAATTATAGTGTGGGTGGACCGGTGCTAAGGTGTTGTTCTAACTTGGAAAAACAATCTACTTATTAATACCCCCTCTCACAAGCATCCACAACTATGAAATAAGAATAAGATAAATCTAAGCATAGCATGAAACGTATGGATCCAAATCAACCCCGTACGGAATAGTGCATAAAGTAGGGTTTAAGTTTCTGTAACTCTCGCAACCCATCATCTACTCACTACTCCACAATACCTTCCCCTAGGCCCAACTTGTTGGGGAACATTGCATGGGAAACAAAAAATTTCCTACGCACACGATGATCTATCCATGGTGATGAGCATCTACGAGAGAGAGAGAGTGGATCTACATACCCTTGTAGATCGCTATGAGGGAAGCGTTAAGAAACGCGGTTGGTGTAGTCGAACGTCTTCGCGATCCAAATCACCGTGCGTCCCGCGATCCAATCACGATCCGTCCCGTGATCCAATCATGATCCGTCCCACGATCTGATCACAATCCGTCCCACGAAGTTGATAATGATCCGTCTCACGAACTTGATCACGATCCTTCCGATCTAGCACTGAAAATCTCATGCAAAAACCCTCAATACCACCAGTATATATAGGAGGAGAGGAGGAGAGGAGGCAGCTTGGCCTCCAAGCCTCCTAGGCTTCGGCCGAACTAGGAGAGGAGGAGTCCACCTCCTCCACTCCTAGTAGGATTAGGATTCATCCTTTTTTCCCTTTTTGCCTTTTTCCACCTTTTTCCTTTTGGGTTTTCTTCTCCAGCCACATGGGCCTTGTGTGGGAGTTTCCACCAGCCCACTAAGGGCTGATATTCACTCTCCCACAGCCCATGAAGCCTCTTGGGTCGAAATACCCCTCCCGGAGGTCTCCCGGTACACTACCGGCACTCCCGGTACACTACCGATAAGCCCGGAACTTTTCCGGCGACCAAAATAGGACTTCCTATATATGAGTCTTTACCTCCGGACCATTCCGGAGCTCCTCGTGACGTCCAGGATCTCATCCGGGACTCTGAACAAACTTCGGTCACCACCATACATAACTCTATACTACCAAAACGTCACCAAACCTTAAGTGTGCAGACCCTGCGGGTTCGAGAACTATGTAGACATGACCGAGACACCATAACCAATGGCGGGACCTAGATGTCCACATTGGTTCCTACATATTCTACGAAGATCTTTATTGGTCGAACCTCTATGTCAAGGATTCAGTTAATCCCATATGATGTTCCCTTTCTTCTTCGGTATGTTACTTGCCCGAGATTCGATCGTCGGTATCTCCATACCTAGTTCAACCTTGTTACTGGCAAGTCTCTTTACTCGTTCCGTAATACAAGATCCTGTGACCAACACTTAGTCACATTGCTTTGAAGGCTTATTGTGATGTTGTATTACCGAGTGGGCCCTAAGATACCTCTCCGTCACATGGAGTAACAAATCCCAGTCTTGATCCATGCCAACTCAACAGACACCCTCGGAGACACCTGTAGAGCACCTTTATAGTCACCCAGTTACGTTGCGACGTTTGATACACACAAGGTACTCCTCCGATATCTGTGAGTTGCATGATCTCATGGTCATAGGAACATATATTTGACATGCAGAAAACAGTAGCAATAAACTGACACGATCATAAGCTATGTTTGTAGTTTGGGTCTTGTCCATCACATCATTCTCCTAATGATGTGATCCCGTTATCAAATGACATCTCATGTCCATGGCTAGGAAACCTTAACCATCTTTCAATCAATGAGCTAGTTCACTAGAGGCATACTAGGGACATTGTGTTTGTCTATGTATCCACACATGTATCCATGTTTCCGATTAATACAATTATAGCATGGATAATAAACGATTATCATGAACAAGGAAATACAATAATAAACACTTTATTTATTGCCTCTAGGGCATATTTCCAATAGTCTCCCACTTGCACTAGAGTCAATAATCTAGTTCACATCACTATGTGATTTACATTGTAATGAATCGAACACCCATGCAGTTCTGGTGTTGATCATGTTTAGCCCTTGGAAGAGGTTTAGTCAACGGGTCTGCAACATTCAGATCCGTGTGCACTTTGCAAATATTTATGTCTTTCTCCAAGATGTAATCGCGGATGGAGTTGAAGCGTCGCTTTATGTGTCTGGTCCTCTTGTGAAACCTTGGTTCCTTGGCCAGAGCAATGGCACCAGTGTTGTCACAGAACAGGTTCATTGGATTCAGTGCACTGGGCACTACTCCAAGATCTGTCATGAACTGCTTCATCTAGACACCTTCCTTCGCCGCCTCTGAGGCTGTGATGTATTCTGCTTCGCACGTAGAATCAGCTACCACGCTTTGCTTGGAACTGCACCAGCTTATCGCTCCCCCGTTAAGAATAAATATGTATCCGGTTTGTGACTTAGAGTCGTCCGGATCAGTGTCAAAGCTTGCATCGACGTAACCCTTTACGATGAGCTCTTCATCACCTCCATAAACGAGAAATATTTCCTTAGTCCTTTTCAGGTACTTAAGGATATTCTTGACCGCTTGCCCATGCTCCATTCCAGGATCACTTTGAAACCTTCCGGCCATACTTATGGCAAGGCTGACATTGGGTCTTATGCACAGCATTGCATACATGATAGAGCCTATAGCTGAAGCATAGGGGATGACACTCATCTTTTCTCTATCTTCTGCAGTTACTGGGCATTGAGTCTTACTCAACTTCACACCTTGTAATACAGGCAAGAACCCCTTCTTGGACTGTTCCATTTTGAACTTCTTCAAAACTTTATCAAGGTATGTGCTCTGTGAAAGTGCTATTAAGCGTCTCGATCTATCTCTATAGATCTTAATACCTAATATGAAAGCAACTTCTCCTAGGTCCTTCATTGAAAAACTCTTGTTCAAATATTCCTTCACGCTTTCCAGCATTTCTATATTGTTTACAATCAGCAATATGTCATCCACATATAATACTAGAAACGCTATAGAGCTCCCACTCACTTTCTTGTAAATACAAGCTTCTCCGTAAACTTGTATAAACTCAAACGCTTTGATCACCTCATCAAAGGGCTTATTCCAACTCCGAGATGCTTGCACCAATCCATAAATGGATCGTTGGAGTTTGCAAACTTTGTCAGCATTATCTGGATCGACAAAACCTTCGGGTTGCATCATATACAACTCTTCCTCAAGGAAACCGTTGAGGAACGCTGTTTTTACATCCATCTGCCAAATTTCATAGTCGAAATAGGCAGCTATTGTGTAACATCCCAAATTTTGGAATGTTATAATTAATATTAGAATGATTGTTTCTTTGCTTGAGTGATTGAAATTGAGTGAAAATTTGAAACTTTTGAAAACTTTTGAATGAGAGGGAATAAAATGACTTTCCCATGAGATTTGAATTCCATTTTGAAAATATTTCAAATTCAGAAACTTTATGCAACTCAATGATTTTCATGAGAGAGGATAAAAGGACTTCTTAAAATTATATGAAATATGAGTTGGAAGTTTAAAGGAAGGATTTGGAAGTGCTTTCGAGAACCTCTGAATTATTCTTTTGGAATCCATGTCATATTTGGTTCCTATTCAAATTTTCAAAGCATTCAAAACCCTGGACAAATTTTTGAGAGGAGTAATGTGACACTCCAAACCAGGGGGTATTTTGTGAAATTTTTGAATCATAAAACCCAAGGGGTTATTTGAAAAATATTTGCAAAAATAAATAAAGCCACTTAGGCATTTTCTGAAAAATAATTTTTTTTAAGTATTTAATTTGGCCGTCGAAAATGTCCATTAAATGGAATTTATTTCCGTTATCATTTTGATATATAAACTTTATTTTTTTGGACTAGTTTTGAATGCCTTAATGTTGTATTTAATGCTCTGGTATTTAATAAAAGAAAGGAATTAATGCGAGTTATTAAGCCCACCGGCCCACTGCCCCTAATCACTCCCCGAAACCCCTCCCGATCGGCTGCCCGATGACCGCGCCTTCTCCCTCTCTCTCGCTGACACCTCGGCCCCACCGACCGCTCCTACTCACCGCGTGGTCACCTCCCTCCTCTCACTCCCCAAACCTCGCCGGCGTAATCACCGCGCCGGACCCGCCTCTTCCTGCCATACCCCGACCACCCCGAGGCCCTATAAAAGCCCCGGTCCTCTCCTCTACCCATTTCCCCATTTTTCCCCTCTGCCCGACGCCTCTCACCGCCCCAAATCGCTCGCCGGAGCACTCGGCCGCCGCCGCGCCATTGTCGTCCTACCACTCCACCCTGTCGTTCCCGAGACCTTCCGAGCCCACCAACCACCTCCTCTCGCTCACGCGCACCTCCCAGCGCTCTTGCCCGAGCCTCGCACCCACCTGAGTGACCTCCCTGTCGACTCCTGAACGCCGTTGCCGCCTCGGAGCTCGTCGCCGACATCTCCGACCGCCTCCGTCGACACCAAGACCACCTTCGTGATCGCCTTGCTCGCGCGCATCGACCGGACCCCTTCCCGGACGCCAAGCACCACCGGAGACGCCTCCCCAACAACCTCGCTGTCCCTGCCTCGCCGGAATCCTCGTTGGAGTGTACCTCCACCGCGGCGAGCTCTCCCCTCCGTTCGATCTCGTCTCAACGGTTAGGATTAGATCCTCGTACCCCTTCGGTTTTATTTTAATAAACCGACCGGTTTTTCTGTTTAGTCTTTTAGACCGATTCGTTTTTATTAAGTTGCGGCCGTCCGCTCGTTAACATTCACACGCACACCTTAGGACCAATCAGAAGCCGCCACGTAGCCCCCCCTGTCCGTTAGTTAGAATTTTCTTTTTTCTGTTTTCTGTTTTAAAACAAAATAGTTCTGTTTTTGTTTTTATCATATATTTTATGTTTTTAGTTGTTTTAATTTGATTCTTTTGCATTGTGTCACAAATTTTATGTAGTTTCTGTAGATATCCAGTTTGACCAAATTTTAATAATTTAAAATTGATTTCAAACAGATTTGATTCAAATCTTATTTTGTGAATACCTTGAGTTAAAAAATATATTTTGAGTTGATTCTTTTTGCTACTTGTCACTAGTGATCTTAGTTATCAGTAGGTAGAGTTTGGAAATTTTTAGAATATTTTAAAATGGTATTTTCAACCAAAACAGATTCTGTTTAGTTCTTGTTAGGCTTATCTATATTTCTTTTTTTTTTAAATTGTTTTAATTATTTTATTTTATATTAGTTGATAGATTTTATAAAGTTTTCTGTTAGTTATTAGTAACCCTTCAAAATAAATAATGTTTTATTAGGTTATTGCATGAAAATTTAATTCTAGTTCAACTATAACTTGCAATTGGATTTTCATTTCTATGTTGATCTTGTATTTGAAAATAGTTTCCACAATTGTTATATAAGTTTGATTTTCTGTTAATCTAAGATTAGACCAGAAAAAATTTGTATTATAGTTGAGATTGTTTGTGGTTTAAGCCAAGGATGACCTTGTTTTATATCAACAGAAGAACCTTTATAAAAGCTTTTCAATTAGTTCCTCTTTGCAAAATAAAGATTTATGAGAAAATAATTTCTGTTAATTATTTGCTTTAAAATTTGTTTTTCTTTTATTAACTTAATGTTTTTTTCTTGTTGATATGTTATAGTAGTTAAAAACTTTAGTTGCTAGAGTATTGTTTTCTTAGTTCCTAGTTGTTTTTCAAAAGTAATTCTTTTTGCTAAGTAAAATATTTACTAAACTATTTTTGATTATGTTTTACCTTGTTTTTGTTTGCTACTTTTAAAAATTAGGATGCACTTGTAGAGAAAACCAACTTTGGTTGTGTTGATGAAGTTTTGTTGATTTTAACTTTTGTCTTAGGGATTCCCTTCATCACCACCTTAGTTGTGTTGATGTAGTTTTGCCATTTGAGTTTTGTCTTAAGTATTTACTTCATCAACCTTGTTACTTTTGGTTCTTGTGTTACCTTGTGATTGTTAGTATTGATTGCTAGAAGTGTTTGCTTATGAATGCAATGTTTCCTTGTATAGATTTCATCGGTGAGTGACGAATAGTTCTATCAAGTATTTTCTGAGAGCGATACTTATCTTCTTCAACAGTACAGGCAAGTTCACATTGACCATCTATTCCATACCTATGTTTTATTGCATGTAGTGACATCATTCAACAAAATCCCTCCCGTAGTGTTATTGAAATTCTTGTAGTTGAGTAGAATGCATGAGGTAGGAACCCACCACTTGTTACTTAAGCCTCGGGAACGCTAGTTAGTGAAATGCTATGCTAAAGTAGACGGGGTCTGGTATGAGTGTTAGTGAGTGGTGTGAGAAAAGGATTCTATGTCAAGACGACAAATTCATGAAGGCATCTTCAAGTCCTGCATCTTCAATACCTCAAGACTTCGAGACTCGAGAAAACAAGTTTTCAATACACACTACTGGGTGAAGGATGGAATTGATGGGCACCCTGGAGTAACCAGTGGATGGTCGGGATGCATGGGGAAGTGCCATGACATCTTGAGGAAAGCTTCACCCAGACTCAAAGAGAAGGATAAATACTTCATGCCCGGAAGCTTACCTATGTAGCCACAAGTCATTATGGGCTCTGGCTTGGTTGATCTTTGTGTGACTCTATCTAGGCAGTGCTACGAGATGTAGTCGACGTTAGGATTGGATGGGCACTGTCGGATAGTCAGGGAAGCACTCTGAAAGACCATGTTTCGTTCATCCTGTTCTCAAACACCAGGCAGTGCGAGGACTTACCAGGAGGGAATGAATCTTGTGGGTAAAGTACACAACACTCTGCAGAGTTAAACCTAATAGATTAGCCGTGTCCCCGATTACGGACAATTTGAGCCTCTGGACTTGGATCTATCTCTGAACTCTCAACACTAGACTGATAACTAATTGTGGGCAACTTATGATACTTATGGGCATTGAGACATTGGTTGGCGGAACCATGTCATGATAGGTAGCTCCATAGTGGAATTCCTGATATTCCTTTGTTGTAGGAAAAATAAAATCAGCTTTTACGCAAAAACTCAGACACAGAGCCACAAAGCCTTTGCATATAGAATAGCCTTTATTCTTCTGTTCTCCTATGGTGATCTTGCCAGTACATTCCATGTACTGACCTACACGACTGCAATGTCTTATGTTGCAGATAAGCTCTACGACGGGTAAGAGTACGATTCAGGGTTACGGTCTACACTCATCCTGCCGTTGGTGCTATTGGGACTCCACTCCCGTTGACTGTTTCCGCTGCTATTTTAAGGTATATATCAGTTTTACGTTAATTACATGTGATTGCACTTTGATATATACATTGATGTACTGTGTGTGCCAGCATACTGATCCAGGGATGGCACAGAAAACACAGAGGCTTGACTCATTTTGAGTCGGGTCGCTACATATTGCTACCATGATTCTGACAGACTTAAGCATTGCTACGAGTGAGAAAGTCTCATCGTAGTCAACTCCTTGAACTTGTGAAAAACCCTTTGCCACAAGTCGAGCTTTATAGATGGTGACATTGCCGTCCGCATCTGTCTTCTTCTTAAAGATCCATTTGTTCTGAATGGCCTTTCGCCCTTCAGGTAATACTTCCAAAGTCCATACTTTGTTTTCATACATGGATCCCATCTCGGATTTCATGGCCTCTAACCATTTCTCGGAATCCAGGCCCATCACTGCTCCTCCATAGCTCGTAGGTTCATTGTTGTCCAACAACATAACCTCCAAGATAGGGTTGTCATACCACTCAAGGGTAGTACGCAGCCTTGTCGACCTACGAGGTTCAATAGATGCTTGATCCGAAGCTTCATGATCATCATCATTAACTTCCTCTTCTACCGTCGTAGGTTCCACAGAAACATCTTTCTGTGTTGCGCTACTTTCTGGTTGAAGTAAAGGTTCAATAACCTCATCAAGCTCTATTTTCCTCCCACTCAATTCTTTCGAGAGAAACTCTTTCTCAAGAAATGTTCCATTTTTAGCGACAAACACTTTGCCTTCGGTTCTGAGATAGAAGGTATACTCGACTGTCTCTTTCGGGTATCCTATGAAGACGCATTTCTCCGCTTTGGGTTCCAGCTTTTCAGGCTGAAGCTTTTTGACATAAGCATCACATCCCCAAACTTTAAGAAACGACAACTTTGGCTTCTTGCCATACCACAGTTCATATGGCGTCGTCTCAACGGATTTTGATGGTGCCCTATTTAAAGTGAATGCAGCTGTCTCTAATGCATAACCCCAAAGCGATAGTGGCAAATCAGCAAGAGACATCATAGAACGCACCATATTTAATAAGGTTCGACTACGACATTCGGACACACCATTACAATGTGGTGTTCCGGGCGGTGTCAACCGTGAAACAATTCCACACTGTCTTAAGTGACTGCCAAACTCATAACTCAGATATTCACCTCCTCGATCAGATCGCAGGAACTTAATCTTCTTGTTACGATATTCTCAACTTCACTCTGAAATTGCTTGAACTTTTCAAACGTTTCAGACTTGTGTTTCATTAAGTAAATATACCCATATCTACTTAAGTCATCAGTGAAGGTGAGAAAATAACGATATCCACCACGGGCTGTAACATTCATTGGACCGCACACATCAGTGTGTATGATTTCCAATAACTCACTCGCCCGTTCCATTGTTCCAGAGAACGACGTTTTAGTCATCTTACCCATGAGGCATGGTTCACATGTGTCAAGTGATTCAAAATCAAGTGACTCCAAAAGTCCATCAGCATGGAGCTTCCTCATGCGTTTTACACCAATATGACCTAAACGGCAGTGCCACAAGAAAGTGGTACTATCATTATCAATTCTACATCTTTTGGCATCAATGTTATGAACATGTGTGTCATCACTATCAAGATTCAATATGAATAAACCCCTAACATTGGGTGCATGACCATAAAAGATATTACTCATATAAATAGAACAACCTTTATTCTTTGATTTAAATGAGTAACCGTCTCGCAATAAACAAGATCCAGATATAATGTTCATGCTTAACGCAGGCACTAAATAACAATTATTCAGGTTCATCACTAATCCCCATGGTAATCGAAGAGAGAGCGTGCCGACGGCGATCACATCAACCTTGGAACCATTTCCCACGCACATCGTCACTTCGTCCTTTGCCAGCCTTCGTTTATTCTGTAGTTCCATCTTTGAGTTGCAAATGTGAGCAACCGAACCGGTATCAAATACCCAGGCACTACTACGAGAGCTAGTAAGGTACACATCAATAACATGTATATCATATATACCTTGTTTGTCATTGGCCGCCTTCTTGTCAGCCAGGTACTTGGGGCAGTTCCGCTTCCAGTGACCAGTTCCTTTGCAATGCAAGCACTCAGTTTCTGGCTTGGGTCCATGCTTGGGCTTCTTTGCAGGAGTAGCAACTGCTTTGCCATCCTTCTTGGTTTTACCCTTCTTGCCCTTGCCCTTGACTTTGCCATTTTTCTTGAAACTAGTGGTTTTATTGACCATCAACACTTGATGTTCTTTCTGGATTTCAGACTCAGCGACTTTTAGTATCGCAAACAGCTCGGCGACTGACTTGTTCATCCCGTGCATGTTATAGTTCATCACAAAGTCTCGTAACTAGGTGGCAGTGATTGAAGAACTCTGTCAGTGATCGCCTCTGGCGGAAGGGCAATTCCCAACTCCGCTAGACGAGTTGAATACCCAGACATTCTGAGTATATGTTCACTGATAGACCCGTTCTCCTCCATCTTGCAAGTATAGAACTTATCGGAGGTTTCATACCTCTCGATCCGGGCGTTCTTCTGAAAGATAAAATTCAACTCCTAGAACATCTCATATGCTCCATGACGTTCAAAACGTCTTTGAAGTCCCGGTTCTAAGCCATACAATATTGCACACTAAACTATTGAGTAATCTCCAGTACGTGCCTCCCAAGTGTTCTTAACGTCTTCGGAGGTCATGTCTTCTGGTTGGTCACCAAGCGGTGCATCAAGGACATATGATTTCTGGGAAGCCGTGAGGATAATCTTTTAGTTTAGCTTTCTCTAGGACTATGGGCCCAGTCAACAAAGTTACTTCCATCATCTTTTAGTTTAGCTTTCTCTAGGAACGCATGAAAATTCAGGGGTGCTACTGCGCGAGCCATTGATCTACAACATAAATATGCAAAGTTCACTTAGACTATTGTTCAAGATAATGAGTTTAGTTAATCAAATTACTAAAGCTCCCACTCAAATTGACATCCCTCAGGTCATCTGAGTGTCACATGATCCAAATCCACCAACTCAAGTCCGATCATCACGTGAGTTGAGGTGGCTTCAATGGTGAACATCATTATGTTGATCATATCTACTATGTGACTCATGTTCGACCTTTCGGTCCCTTGTGTTCCGAGGCCATGTCTGTACATGCTAGGCTCATCAAGTTTAACCCGAGTGTTCTACACGTGCATCGCTAGCTTGCACCCGTTGTATGTGAATGTAGAGTCTATCACACCCGATCATCACGTGGTGTCTCAACACGACGAACTTTCGCAACGGTGCACACTCGGGGAGAACACAATTTTATCTTGAAATTTAAGTGAGGGATCACCTTATAATGCTACCGTCGTACTAAGCATAACAAGGTGCATAAAAGGATTAACATCACATGCAACTCATAAGTGACATGATATGGCCATGAACTTGTGCTTTAGATCTCCATCTTGAAAGCACCGGCATGATCTTCATCGTCACCGGCACGACACCATGATCTCCATCATCTTAATCTCCATCAACGCGTCGCCATCGAGGTTGTCCCGCCCTGCATGCTTCTACAACTATTGATACCATTTAGCGATAAAGTAAAGCATTACATAGCGCTTAATGATTGACACGCAGGTCATACAATAATTAAAGACAACCCTATGGCTCCTGCCAGTTGCCGTACTCATCGACATGCAAGTCGTGAAATTCTATACATCACATGATCATCTCATACATCACATATATCACATCATGTAATTGGCCATATCACATCACAACATACCCTGCAAAAACAAGTTAGACGTCCTCTAATTGTTGTTGCATGTTTTACGTGGCTGCTACGGGTTTCTAGCAAGAACGATTCTCACCTACACATAAACCACAACGGTGATACATAATTTGCTTTTCAACCTTCTCAAGGACCGCCTTTGTTGAATCCGATCCAACTAAAGTGAGAGAAACTGCCACCCGCAAGCCATCTAGGCAACAAGTTGCGTCGAGGGAACCGGTCTCTCGTAAGCGTACGGGTAATGTTGGTCCGGGCTGCTTCATCTCACAATACCGCTGAACCAAAATCCGACCAAGGGAGGAAGCAACCTAAGCATCAACGCCCACAAACCTTTTGTGTTCTACTCGAGATCTCATCTACACATAGACCTAGCTCATGATGCCACTGTTGGGGAACGTTGCATGGGAAACAAAAAATTTCCTACGCACACGAAGATCTATCCATGGTGATGAGCATCTACGAGAGGGAGAGTGGATCTACATACCCTTGTAGATCGCTAAGCGGGAAACGTTAAGAAACGCGGTTGGTGTAGTCGAACGTCTTCGTGATCCAAATCGCCGTGCATCCCGCGATCCAATCACGATCCATCCCGCGATCCAATCACGATCCCTCCCACGATCTGATCACGATCCGTCCCATGAACTTGATCACGATCCGTCTCAGGAACTTGATCACGATCCTTCCGATCTAGCACCGAACGGACGGCACCTCCGTGTTCAGCACACGTACAGCTTGATGACGATCTCCACCGTGTTGATCTAGCAAGGAGTGGAGAGGAAGAAGAGTTCTCCGGCAGCCGGACGGCGCTCCGGTGATGGTGGTGGAGCAATTCCGACAGGGCTTTGCCTAAGCACTACAGAAAACCGATCTAGAGGAGAAACTATGCACTGGAGGAACGGGTAGCACGTGGCTGAAAATCTCGTGCAAAAACCCTCAATACCACTAGTATATATAGGAGGAGAGGAGGAGAGGAGGCAGCTTGGCCTCCAAGCCTCCTAGGGTTCGGCCAAACTAGGAGAGGAGGAGTCCACCTCCTCCACTCCTAGTAGGATTAGGATTCATCCTTTTTTTTTTCCTTTTTGCCTTTTTCCACCTTTTTCCTTTTGGGTTTTCTTCTCCAGCCACATGGGCCTTGTGTGGGAGTTTCCACCATCCCACTAAGGGCTGATATTCACTCTCCCACAGCCCATGAAGCCTCTTGGGTCGAAATACCCCTCCCGGAGCACTCCCGGTACACTACCGGCACTCCCGGTACACTACCGATAAGCCCGGAACTTTTCCGGCGACCAAAACAGGACTTCCTATATATGAATCTTTACCTCTAGAACATTCCAGAGCTCCTCGTGATGTCCAGGATCTCATCCAGGACTCCAAACAAACTTCGGTAACCACCATACATAACTCTATACTACCGAAACGTCACCAAACCTTAAGTGTGCAGACCCTGCAGGTTCGAGAACTATGTGGACATGACCGAGACACCTCTACTGTCAATAACCAATGCCGGGACCTGGATGTCCACATTGGTTCCTACATATTCTACGAAGATCTTTATCGGTCGAAACTCTATGTCAAGGATTCAGTTAATCCTGTATGATGTTCCCTTTGTTCTTCGGTATGTTACTTGCCCGAGATTCGATCGTCGGTATCTCCATACCTAGTTCAACCTCCTTACTGGCAAGTCTCTTTACTCGTTCTATAATACAAGATCCCGTGACCAACACTTAGTCACATTGCTTGCAAGGCTTATAGTGATGTTGTATTACCGAGTGGGCCCTGAGATACCTCTCCGTCACACGGAGTAACAAATCCCAGTCTCGATCCATGCCAACTCAACACACACCCTCGGAGACACCTGTAGAGCACCTTTATAGTCACCCAGTTACGTTGCGACATTTGATACACACAAGGTACTCCTCCGATATCTGTGAGTTGCATGATCTCATGGTCATAGGAACATATACTTGACATGCAGAAAACAGTAGCAATAAACTGACACGATCATAAGCTACGTTTTTAGTTTGGGTCTTGTCCATCACATCATTCTCCTAATGATGTGATCCCATTATCAAATGACATCTCATGTCCATGGCTAGGAAACCTTAACTATCTTTCAATCAACGAGCTAGTTCACTAGAGGCATACTAGGGACATTGTGTTTGTCTATGTATCCACACATGTATTCATGTTTCCAGTTAATACAATTATAGCATGGATAATGAACGATTATTATGAACAAAGAAATACAATAATAAACACTTTATTTATTGCCTCTAGGGCATATTTCCAACACAACTATGGTGAGGTGTCATGTAGTCGGCATTCACATGACACCACTAGAGGAAGAACAACATACATGTCATCAAAATATTGAACGAATACCAACTTCACATGATAGTTTACAAAAAGACTCATGCCATGTCCTGAATAACAAGCGAAACTACTCAAAAATCATATTCATGTTCATGATCAGAGGAGATAAATATATGATTGACAATCTAAACATATGATCTTCCACCAAGTAAACCAACTAGCATCAACTACAAGATGTAATCAACACTACTAGCAATCCACATGTAACAATCTGAAGTTTTCAAAAAATTGATGGAATACAAGAGATGAACTAGCGTAGATATGGGATGGTGCTGGTGAACATGTTGATGGAGATGAGTCCTCCCATGATGAGAGGAACATTGGTGATGATGAAGGCTTCGATTTTCCCCTGACGAAAGGAAGTGGAATGGCTTCGTCGGAGCGCAAAAGTACTCCTGCCCAGGTTCTGCCTTAAGACGGCGATGCTTCATCCTGAAAGTCTTATCTTAATTATTTTTCTAGGGAAAATGGCTTCATATAGCACAAGAGGGCACTAGAGGGCCCCCGTGGGCGCCACAAGGGTGGAGAGCGTGCCTAGGGGGATATGGCACGCTCCTGCCTTTCTGGGACCAAGATTGATCTTCCATGAAGTTTCTTCCTTCCGGTATTTTTTATATATTCAAAAATAAATCTCCAAAAAATCCAGGTCATTTGGAGCTCCGGAGAACAGTTATCTTTGTTGTAGCTTTTTTAGGTCCAGAATTCCACCTGTCGGCAATTTTCCACTTCCAGTAAATCTAGCAAATTAAGATAGGAAAGGCATAATAATTGCATCATGATGATAAAAAACATTGTCAATAACAATAGGAAATTATGATGCAAAATGGACGTATCAGCTCCCCCAATCATGTCGGGGATATACACCGCGGTATGACCAGGCCTCGCGACTCACAGGAGACTCAGCAAAGACATGACGCTTTATTAATGACCCGGAGAGACGGGTCGCAGGACAACCAAGCCCAAGACCCGGCGGGTGAGCCAGGACCAGGCGACTCACAAGAGAAGGCCCAAAGAGAGAAGGATTCCCTTAAAGGAAATAAGACCCGGAATAGGATTCTAGAGAGACTAGTCCTAATCCTACTCCTAGTAGGACTCTATTTGTAAACCTACCTTCTCCACTTATATAAGGAGGGGTAGAGAACCCCTAGAGGGACAAGATTCACAAGTCCATAAGTTTAGATAACACAAGAGATTAGAGGCTCTCGTGATTAGAGGTAGCAATTAGCACCCTTGTAACCGAAAGATATTCATCATCATCAATACCAGACAAGCAAGACGTAGGCTTTTACCTCCATCGGAGGGGCCGAACCTGGGTAAACTCCGTGTCTCTTGATTCCGATCAGCCCCTTCAAGCCGCCACATAGTTGCGTCTCGCCCCGAACCTAAGTCCGTTCACCCGGACATCTGCCGTGACAAGTCCACGACAGTTGGCGCCCACCGTGGGGCCACGCACGGTGGTATTGTGTTCTTGAAGGGATATTTTAGGGATCAGGAGGCTCATAATTTATCGGATGAAGAGGAATCGGAGGAGAGGATCTACGTCATGGATGAGCAATCGGAAACTGCGTGTGATGAGATACAAAATTTCAGACAAGATATTATAGTTCCAACATGTGAGAATGCTGCACGTGTCCCTATCAATCCATCTGATCCGAAGGCAATTTATTTTTCGGTGCGCCGCAGCTGCAGTCGCTGGTTGTTCAAACCGCCGAGACCGTCAAATTACACTGCTATGTACAGGCAACAAGTCCCAAGGGTTCGGCGGTAGGTCACCGGACCGGAATTGTTTTCTCACGTGAAGATCAAAATATGATTTATCCCAAGTGGTGCTACCTCACAATGAGCAAACCGGCCATCAGCTACTACCAAGATACAACGACGAACAGGAGGAAGAAGTAGAACGAATACAAGCGCGGAAAAACTGGTTTCGACCCAGAGACAGACTCAGCTTCTCACTGACGCGCCGTCCGGGCGGCCACAGCTCGATCCGGAGAGAGACTCGGCTTCTCACTGACGCGCTGTCCGGGCGGCCACAGCTCGATCCGGAGACAGACTCGGCTTCTCACTAACGCGCCGTCCAGGCGGCCACAGCTCGATCCGCGGGCAGACTCGGCTTCTCGCTGCCGCGCCATCCGCGCTGCCGCAGAGCTCGCCATGCTTGCTGCACCTTCGTCGGTTCGTCTCCGCTGTGGCCGCACTTGATGTTGTTGTACTAGATTCGCCATCGCGCTGTGAGCCGCCACTGCTCCATGGCTGCCTCCGAACTTCATTGTCGCGGTCTGACCTTGCTTTCCTCCGCTACTACGCCCTCGTTGCGCGTCCAAGCCGCCCCGCTCCCGCCGATTCAGCGCGTCGGTCGGCCGTTGCCGCGCCTGGCCGCTGATATGCCGCTACCGCCACCGCGCCCCGCCTGGCAAGTGCACCACCGCGAGCCGTTGATGTGCCTTAGCGTCTGCTGTGCACCATCGACGTGCCTGTGCCGCTCGGGACCCGTCACCGCTGCGGGTACGAGGCACCCCGGTTGTTCTGCGTGTATGAGCCCATCCAAACAAGCCGCCCTGCGGCCTCACCCCGAGCTGACCTGCTCCGTCTCCATCGCGCCGTCATGCCACGGCCGCGCGTCAGTTGCCTCCCCTTCCTTGCATTGGTGGTTAGGTAAGGAAGGAGAAGTGGAAGTTGGGTGGTTAAAAAAAACGACCCAGAGGGTTTGCTTCGAGCCGCCCTGCTATAGGTGCTCTGGATATGCTCCGGTCGTGCTTTATGTCGCCGCCACTGTCTCAACATTCGCGTTTTTTGTTACGAGTCGCTTTCACTGCGGTCTCTGCTATGACCGATGATTTTCTGCAAGAAAAAGAAAGAGTGGCGAGATCACAGTTGAAATTCTTGGACGTTATCCGTAGCTGATGTATACAGATCATCTACCGTCCAAATAAGCCAAGTGCTATCTGTTTCATCTATTTTATTTGCACATATTAATTTTGTCGAGAACAATTACTTTGGCTTGTAATATTTTTACGCAGGACAATTATTCAAGTGGATTTACACCACGGAGATGGAGGCGAGCCAGTATCATTGTGCATCGGTATTCGTTTGTGTCATGTGGCACCGGCTCACAACGCTGCGGCTGCCTCTCACGGGTGCGCCGGCTTACAACGCTACGGTCGCCTCTCATGGGCACGCCGGCTTATAATGTCGTGGCCGTCTCTCGCCACAGCGCCGGCTTACAACGCCGTGGCCGTCTCTTACCACCGCTCCGGCTTACAACGCCATGGCCATCTCTCACCATCCGCGCCGGCTTACAACGTCGTGGCATTTTTCACAATAGCACCGGCTTACAATGCCGCGGGTGTTTGCTACATCTACATCAACCCAACAGTGGTTGCATGCAACAGTACAAGTCGCCCAACTGACAGTTCTGAATCTCTGCACCGCGGTCCAATCGGCATTGACATATCAATGCAGTGCTCGCTGGTATGAGCCGCCCGACGAACAGGCGCACAAGTCGCCGCCACTACAGTTTAGTTCACTTCAGCAACCAGCCGGAACGAACCCTCGACCCGATCATTGAAACAAATCATACGAGATCCTCTATAACCCACCACGGCCAATCTCAACTTTCAGTGGAGATTCTCAAGCCGCCTCTTCGAGTCAACTTAAGACTCGGGGGCTACAGACATGGTGAGACACATTTGGTTGTTTTCAACAAGAACCCCGGGTCTTTGCAAGAGAAAGTCCAATCCTGGGGGCTATTACATTACTGATGGAAGATTAAAAGTTGCCCAAGAGGATGAACCGCCGTGATGCACCATTCAAACATAGGTGCCCAGATCATCACTTGGAGCTTCTGTCGTTTCTTTATACAAGATGGCAGTTTACAAGATAGCGACTTACAAGAAGAGTTCAAAAATACTCAGGTTGATATATCAACTGAGATTGGCAAACGGGGGCTTGCTACCTTCGGGTATAGCTTATAATGACTATTAGCCAGGCGCTATACCACAAAGCCCGGCTCAGAAAAATGAGTCGCAGCGCCAGGCGTTATACCACAAAGCCCGGCTCAAAAAATGAGTCGCGGCGCCAGGCGTTATACCACAAGCCCGGCTCAGAAAATGAGTCGCAGCGCCAGGTGTTATACCACAAAGCCCGGCTCAGAAAAATGAGTCGCGGCGCCAGGTGTTATACCACAAAGCCCGGCTCGGAAAAATGAGTCGCGGCACAAGGCTTTATGCCACAAAATCCCGGCTCAAGAAAATGACTCGCGGCACAAGGCTTTATGCCACAAAATCCCGGCTCAGGAAAATGAGTCGTGGCACAAGGCTTTATGCCACAAAATCCTGGCTCAGGAAAATGAGTCGCGGTACAAGGATTTATGCCACAAAATCCTGGCTCAGGAAAATGAGTCGCAGCACAAGGCTTTATGCCACAAAATCCCGGCTTAGGAAAATGAGTCGCGGCACCAGGCTTTATGCCACAAAAATCCGACTCAGGAAAATGAGTCGCGGCACCAGGCTTTATGCCACAAAAATCCGGCTCAGGAAAATGAGTCGTGGCAAGGGCGGCTTCTTACCTTCGGGTACAGCCTCTAACGCCTATCCGCCGGCTTTATACCAAAATATGATGACAAGTTAACATTGCATCATACATTGCATCTTGCATCATACATAGCATCATACATTGCATCATATATTCCATCATATTCACAGGACATGCCAGTTTTATCATGCCAGATCAGAGCAAAATTATGAAAGAAGGAGCAATGTTATAACATCTCCGGGTTGTGCTTTTTCAAGCCACCCTCACAACAAGGCAGAAGATATTCTGTCTTGTTTATTTTTGCAGGTTTTACCTCTTAAAGATGAGGCACCATTCTACAAAAGCAAATGTATCTTTAATAGCCAACTTGGCCGGACCTTAATGGTTTATGACGACAAGTACTAAATGATTGAGTTTTCAAGCCAGCTCGGAGAATTTATTATTTATCAAGAGCCGCCCTGTCAGATATAATGTCGTGTCATCTAATTAGCCGGTTCTCGAATTTCTTCAATTGTGCTCTGTAGTAATCTGCAACACCCATGGATTTCTCCAATATATATTTGCCGGGTTGAAGCGCAACCACGAGCAGGGATTTCATGTCAAAGACAAAGGAATTATTCCAGGATATTCATTCCGAGTTATATTACAACCACGGTCAAGGATTCATTCAACAAACTAAGGTGAGTCATATTATTCTCATATAGTCCCGAGTCGCTGCAGGCAGACAACCCGGAGCTTGGGGGCTATACTATTCAAGTCCAGTTTATATCAAACATGCAAGTCCCGTGTCGCTGCAAGCACGCACCACGGAACTTGGGGGCTAATGCAAGCCAGTTTTCAAATCATTACATTATGTGCAAGGCCCTATTATTTCAAGGAGATGAGCCGGCCTTTCTATATTTTTCTAAGTCCTAGCCAGTAATACTTATTGACCCGGCACTTGGGGGCTACGCCGCTCAGATCAAATTTTATAAGTCCCAAGTCGCCGTAGGCGTGCGACCCGACACTTGGGGGCTACAGTATTCAGCTATTTAATAGATTATCAGGTTCAAATTGAAGACCCGGCGCATCACATTCTGATGAGCTGGCCCTTGGGGGCTACACCTACTAAAGTTTCATAAGGTATAAGGCAGTTATAAGTCCCAGGTTGCTGCAGGCAGGACAACCCGGCACTTGGGGGCTACACAGTCCAACATATTATTGCAAAGCACCAAGTTATCATGGATAATCTCGGAGCTTGGGGGCTACAAGTAATATGGACATCTCAAAAACTTTGAGGAGAATTTCCAAGATGTTAATTATGGAATTTAGTTATTTGACCCGACTTTATCAAAAGAGCGTAACCCGCCAGATTTTATATAAGCCGCACTGTTTCACAACAACGAAAGTCCGGTTTTACATCAGATGGGTTTTTCATCCCAATATTTTTATCAAGTCAGTTGGATTCTAGTTATTTGACCCGGCATCATCAACCATAATGACCCGGCATCATCAATGATTATGACCCGACGCAGATGACCCACCAGGAGTATTGGAAGCCGATTCAATGGCATATGGGTGGTCCATTCTCAATATTTTTCAAAGGACATTGACAAGCAAAATGATTACCAAGATGACCCGTTCATATGCAGAAAAGACCCGGATTTCTGAGGAGCCATTTTATAAGCTGACCAAAGGAGCAAGTTGGCCACTTAACATATTTATTACTCTTATTTCAGGGGCTTACCATGAATAAATTCAAGCTAACCTAGGGGCTAATGTCGGGGATATACACCGCGGTATGACCCGGCCTGGCGACTCACAGGAGACTCGGCAAAGACATGACATTTTATTAATGACCCGGAGAGACGGTTCGCAGGATGACCAAGCCCAAGACCCGGCGGGTGAGCCGGGGCCAGGCGACTCACAAGAGAAGGCCCAAAGAGAGAAGGATTCCCTTAAAGGAAATAAGACCCGGAATACGATTCTAGAGAGACTAGTCCTAATCCTACTCCTAGTATGACTCTATTTGTAAACCTACCTTCTCCACTTATATAAGGAGGGGTAGAGAACCCCTAGAGGGACAAGATTCACAAGTCCATAAGTTTTAGATAACATAAGAGATTAGAGGCTCTCGTGATTAGAGGTAGCAATTAGCACCCTTGTAACCAAAAGATATTCATCATCATACATACCAGACAAGCAGGACGTAGGCTTTTACCTCCATCGGAGGGGCCAAACCTGGGTAAACTCCGTGTCTCTTGATTCCGATCAGCCCCTTCAAGCCGCCACATAGTTGCGTCTTGCCCCAAACCTAAGTCCGTTCACCCGGACATCTGTCGTGACAAGTCCACGACAGAAAGGCATAATAATTGCATCATGATGATAAAAAACATTTTAAATAACAATAGGAAATCATGATGCAAAATGGACGTATCAGCTCCCCCAATCTTAGACCTTGCTTGTTCTCAAACGAATACCAAAACTCGATAATCATGACCATATGTTCATACAGAGAGAGTTCGATAAAACAAAATACAAATATAGTAGAATCATGATCATTATTATACCAACAATTATCTATCATAAAACTTCTCATAATAAAGTAACAATTCATCCACGATTTAAGTATAAGCAACAACCTTTCTTGAGAACTAAGTAACTATGTTCTCGGTCATAGAGGAATTACAATTCATCATTTTTACGGGGAGAGTCTATGTAAGAGCTTTTGGTTTAGCAAATTCCACATACTCAACTATCATATTGTCTTCCATGATTGCTGAAACTCAAAGCATATTTTTGAACGAACAATCTCAGCCAAACACAGAGGAAGATAGAGGTTCAATGTTTCACCTCCCAACTTATTTATCTAAGAGATCATGTCAATAGTAATAGGTCATAATCACCTACATTCAAATGGATATATATGCAGGTACCTTTCCCCACCACATGATGCTTGCTAAGTAGAGACTAATTAAGAACAGAATAAGGATAAGCACTATTTATTCTTGCATAAAAATAAATACTAAATAGAAATAAAGACTAGAAATTACAAGATAGGCCCTTCGCATAGGGAAGCAGAGGTTGCCATGCGCTTTTTTATTTTGGTTGTGCAATCTCTTAATATAAAGGAATGTCACTTTATATTTCCCCTTCTGATAGCAACCTTCATTATGTAGTTCTGTTTTACCATCACAAGTTAGTACAAAGGTAGTTTTCCCTTATAATAAAAGATTATACATATTTAGGAGCAACTTTTATTGCTTGCACCGATGACAACTTACTTGAAGGATCTTATTCAATCCATAGGTAGATGTGGTGGAGTCTCATGAAATGAAACTAGGTTTAAGGGTTTGGATGTACAAGCCATATCTCTACTTAGTACGGAATTTTGGCTAGCAAAGGATGGGGTCAAGCACCACATGTTAGAGGATCCATAACAATATAACTTCCATGTGAATGTAAGCAAACATAACCCAGTACGTTATCTTGCTTGTCCAACCTCAACTTCTTGATCAAGTTTTGAAAATAGTTAATGGGGGCTCACAATCATAGAGATGTCCAATATAGTATATTTATATGTGAGACCTCTGTCCCTCTATTATTCTTTCATGAATTGCACCAATGACCAATGCTATGTTTGTCAACTCCAAATAAATTTTACAAATTATACTCCTTATATCTGAAGTTATTATTCCCCATGGAATTAGCATATGATGTTTTATTACTTTTGCCATGATTGCATCAAGGGTTAGAACAGGCAAACTCAAACAAATATTCATTATATAACTCTCACACATGATTACATAGATAGATAGATCACGAAACAAGCACTCGAAAACTAATTCATACTAAAAGTTTATTATTCTAAATCATGAAATAACGAAGGATCGAACTAAGATAGATAATGATGATAAAAGTGATGGTGATACGATACCGAAGCACCTCCCCCAAGCTTGGAACAAGCTAAGGGCGGTGACCTTACATGTGTACTCAAGTTTCCTTCTTGGGTGATGGTCGGGCGGAGTAGTGGTCGTGTGCTCCTCCTTCCAAGCTGCTAAAAACTACATCTTCTTGACGATCTCACAGAGAGCTCAATTCCGCTGTTCCAAAGCAATAATTTATTGGGCAACTAACATGTTCTGAGCCCAAATTACATCAATGAACTTTAATGCATTAATATCATATAAGGTAAGATCAGGACAAAGGGTGTGAAAAGCATCTTCCTTTTTCAGATCCTTGAAGATGGACACGAAGTAATTTCCTCCATATCCGTTGGTCTCATCTTCGTTCGCCTTTGTAGTCTCTCCTTGATCAAGTGCATCCTCCTCCCCTGAAGAACACTCGCTAAAGTGGCGTTTTCTCGGGGCAGGTCAAACTATGTGATGCTTCGTACGGAGCCTTCGGGGAGCCTTGGGTGCCTTAAATATCTGGAATTTCTAACACAAGAACATCCCGAAACTAGAACGATACAATGGTCAAAACATCAAGGAGTATATATAATGAATTTTTATCTTGCATGACAAGTATATGGAAGGAATAAGGAGTCAGGAAAGTGCATGAGGGGCCCACAAGGGTGCAGGGTGTGCCCTATTGTGGCCTCCTCGTGGACCTTCTCGGTTGTTTATTATTTTTGTCATTTTTCTAATATTAGAACCTAACAAAAGGTATTTTTGCAAAATATTCGGAGTGGGGTTACTTACCGTATCACATACCTATTCTTTTTTCATGGTTTTGGAGTGTTCCAGAGGGTCTCTTGTAGGTATTCTTATGGTGTACTTGAATAAAGTTGGTTTACAAGTTAATGGGGGTACCTTCAATATAATGTTTAATTCTTTGCCCATTAACCACCTTCTAGCTGTCACCTTCGGCACTATTAATCTTTATGGCTCTGAAGCGGTAAACTTCTTCGATGATATACGGGCCTTCCCATTTGGAAAGAAGTTTGCCTGCAAAATGTCTAAAACGTGAATTGTACAAAAGAACTTTGTCACTGATATTAAATTATCATTTCTGAATTCTTTTATCATGCCATCTTTTAACCTTTTCTTCAAGCAACTTAGCAATTTTGTAGGCTTCTGTTCTCCATTCGTCTAAGGAACCAATGTAAAATAACTTCTTTTCACTGGCAAGTTTAACATTATAGTTAAGTTCTTTTATTGCCTAATGACCTTTATGTTCTAATTCAAGAGGTAAATGACATGCTTTTTCCTAAACCATTTTTTATGTGGACATACCCATAGGATTTTTATAAGCACTTCTATATGCCCACAATGTATCATCCAATTTCCTAGACCAATTATTTCTTGATCTATTAACATTTTTTTACAAAATTAATTTTATTTCTCTGTTGCTTAGCTCAACTTGCCAACTAGACTGAGGATGATAAGGTGAGACTATTTTGTGTTTTACATCATGTTTAGCTAGAGTTTTACAAAATGCACCTTGAATAAAATGTGAACCACCATCAGTCATTAAGTATTTAGGGACTCCAAACCTCGGGAAAATAACTTCTTTTAGCATTTTAACAGAAGTGTTATGATCAGCACTACTAGTTGGAATGGCTTCCACCTAGAGTATAACCATTAGAGGAAGGAAAAAAGGTCCCAAATAATCGAATCCCCGGACATCAAAAGGTTCAATAACAAGTGAATAGTTCATAGGCATTTCTTGACGTCTGCCAATATTACCAATTCTTTGACACAAGAGAGGATAAACTCACGTGCATCTTTGAAGAGAGTTGGCCAATAAAAACCAGATTGTAATGCCTTGTTAGAAGTTTTGTCTCTAGCATGGTATCCTCCGTATGCATCAGAGTGGAACCTCTTTATGATTATTTCATGTTCATGCTCAGATACACAATGTCTAATAACACCATCTACTCCTTTATATAGATGTGGGTCATCTCAAAAGTAACGTGTCAAATCAAAGAAGAACTTTTTCTTTTGTTGATAAGTGTAACTAGGTGGTATATATTTAGCAACAATGAAATTAGCATAATCTACATACCAAGGATTATCACAGAAAGTAGAATCACTTATAACAAATAATTATACATCAGGAAAACTATCATTAACCGATATTGGGTTATCAAGAATATTTTCCATCCTAGATAAATTATCTGCGACAGGGTTTTCAGCTCCCTTTCTATCAACAATATGCATTTCAAACTCCTCTAGTAGAACCCATTTAATCAACCTAGGTTTAGCATCTTTCTTGTTCATGAGATATGTGATAGCAGCATGCTCGTGTGAATAGTAAATTTAGAATCAACAATATAAGGTGTGAACTTATCACAAGCAAACATAACTAGTAAAAATTATTTCTCAGTAGTAGCATAATTTCTTTGAGCGGTGTATAAGTTCTTACTAGCATAATGGATAACGTTTCCATTTCTTATCGATTCTTTGACCTAGAACAACACCAATATCATAATCACTATAATCACACATTATTTCAAAGGGTAGATTCCAATCAGGTGGTTGAACAATAGGTGCAGTTATTAAGGCTTTCTTAAGTATTTCAAGGTCTTCTACACAATCATCATCAAAAACAAATGGAACATCTTTTTGTAGAATATTAGTTGGATTATAAATCCTAGAGAAATCTTTAATAAACCTTCTATAGAAACCAATATGCCCAAGCAAACTTTCATATACCTTTTATATCTTAGGACATGGCATTTTCTCACTTGCATCAACTTTAGCTTTATCTACTTTAATGCCTCTTTCGGAATTTTTTTTTGACTAAGGATTATACCTTCATTCACCCTAAAGTGGGACTTCTCCCAATTCAAGATGAGATTGGTCTCTTCACATATCTGCAAAACTTTGTCAAGATTGCTCAATAAATCATCAAAAGAAGTTCCATAAATGAAAAAATCATCGATGAAAATCTCAACAATCTTCTCATAGAAATCAGAGAATATAGCGGTCATACATCTTTGAAAAGTAGCGGGTGCATTACATAAACCAATAGACATACGCATATAAGCATAAGTTCCAAATGTACAAGTAAAAGTAGTTTTCTCTTAATCTTCATGGGTATTTGAGAAAAAACAGAATAACCATCAAGGAAACAAAAGTGTGTATGCTTAGATAATCTTTCTAAGATTTGATCAACAAAAGGCAAACGTTAATGACCTTTCTTAGTAGCTTTATTTAACTTCCTGAAGTCAATCACCATCCTATAACCAATTACCATTCTTTATGGGATAAATTCATTTTTATCATTAGGTATTATAGTAATGCCTCGACACAATAAACGGGACTTACCCGTCTACTATCAGTTGTATGATAGATTATTTATGTTCTTACTACATCCTTCATTTTTGGATTGCGGCGTTGATGATCAACAACTGGTTTAGCAATTTTAGCAGCATCAACGTAGAAGTAAATAGCATGCCCATCAATATCATCAGGCAAGAGATCTTTAACTATTGCAATAGGAGGCTCTAATTTAATTTTCTAAGGGGGTTTAGGTGTTCTAATATTACTCTTATGAACCATAGTTGTAGCCTTAGCATGTTCCTTAATCCTAACACAGAAAGGAGGATTTTTAATGTAAGTAGCAGCGACAACTGGGTTAGCAGAATAAATAATTATTTTGGTTTTAACAATAGTTGGTACTTCATGATCATTTTGAATGGGTGGATGAATCTTAAACCACTTATATTTAGGGATGTCAACATGAGTAGCAAAGGATTCAAAAAATGTGGCTACTATCTCAAAGTCAAGTCCATATTTTGAACTAAGCTTATGAAAAACATATGTTTCCATAAAGACTTAACATAATCAAACTCAAGATTTATACCGGACTCATTACCTTCGTCGACTTCCCGATATTCAGAGTTGTTTTTAATCCTTTTAATAAGATCCCATTTGAATTCAATATTTTTGTTCATGAAAGAACCAGCATAAGAAGAATCAAACATTGACTTATTATCATCAAAAAGTCAAGCATGAAAGTTTTGAAGAATCAATCCTCTCGAAAGCTCATGATTGGGGCATGTATGCAACATATATTTAAGCCTCCCCCAAGCTTGAGCAATGCTTTCTCCTTCAAGAGGTTGAAAATTATATATATGATTTTGATCACAATGAACCAAGTGCGTAGGATAAAACTTCTGGTGAAATTCCAGTTTCAATCGATTCTAGTCCCATGTTCTAGATTCATCTAATAACCTATACCATGCCAATGCTTCCCCCCCCCCACACACACACAAATATAAAGGTAATACTTTATTTTTAACTCCATCTAATCCTACAAGCTTAAACAATCCACAAAGTTCATATATATAGATTAGGTGCATATTAGGATGTATTGTCCATCTCCTGCATAAGGATTAGCAAGCAGTTTTTCCATAATATCCCAAGGAATTTCATAATAAATATTTTCAATAGGTTGAGCAGCGGTCTTCTTTCGGTCGAGGTTAAGATACCCCAAATAAGCCCCTCAAAGGATTATTCTACATAATAACAAGTGGAGATAAAATTTAGCATGTAATATATATGTTTACTTACCAAAAGCGCTTCACTCCCCGGCAACGGTGCCAGAAAAGAGTCTTGATGACCCGCAAGTATAGGGGATCAATCATAATCTTTTCGATGAGTAAGAGTGTCGAACCCAATGAGGAGCGAAAGGAATTGATAAGCAGTTTCAGCAAGGTATTGTCTGCAAGTGTTGTGAAAGTGGGGTAACAAATAGTTTGGTAGAAAGATAATTTGTAGCAAGTAACTAGTAACCGAAGTAATGAGATGCAACAAGGTATCACAATCCTTATATTGAGAAGGACAAGTCAAGAGTAACTATTATAGTGAGCAAAGCATTCTCAAGGACACATGGGAATTTTGTCTAGCCATGATCATCATGTAGTTGATTCGTTCACTACTTTGATAAATAGTAATGTGGGTGGACCGGTGCTAGGGTGTTGTTCTTACTTGAACAAATAACCTACTTATGATTACCCCTCCCGCAAGCATTCGCAACTATGAAAGGAAAATTAAGATAAATCTAACCATACCATGAAACATATGGATCCAAATTAGCCCCTTACGGAATAGTGCATAAACTAGGGTTTAAGATTCGGTCACTCTCGCTATCCATCATCTACTTACTACTCCAGAATGCATTCCCCTAGGCCAAAATATGGTGAAGTGTCATGTAGTCAACATTCACATGACACCGTTAGAGGAAAAACAACATACGTGTTGTCAAAATATTGAAGAATACCAACGTCACATGATAGTTAATAACAAGACTTATCCCATGTCCTCAAGAACAAATGGAACTACTCACAAATCATATTCATGTTCATGATCAAAGGAGATAAATATAGGATTGACAATCTAAACATATTATCTTCCACCAAGTAAACCAACTAGCATCAACTACAAGATGTAATCAACGGTACTAGCAATCCACATGTAATAACCTGAAGTTTTCAAACAATGATTGAATACAAGAGATAAACTACAGTTTGAAATGAGATGGTGATGGTTAAGGTGTTGATGGAGATGAGTCTTCCCATGATGACAAGAATGTTGGTGATGACGAAGGCTTCGATTTCCCCCTCCCGGAGGTAAGTATCCCGGGCGGAATCGCTCCGTCGGAGAGCAAAAGTGCTCCTGCCCAGGTTCCGCCTCAAGACGGCGGCACTTCGCCCTGAAAGTCTTCTCTTATTTATTTATTTCTAGGGCAAATGGCTTCATCTAGCAGAAGACGGGCACTGGAGGGCCCCTATGGGCTCCACAAGGGTGGAGGGCGCGCTCGTGACATTGTGGGTCCGTGGTTGATCTTTCGCGAAGTTTCATCCTTCATGTATTTTTATATATTTAAAAATAAATCTCCAGAAGATTTCAGGTCATTTAGGTCCAGAATTCCAGTTGCCGGCAATTTTCCTCTTCAAGTAGATCTTGCAAATTAAGAGAGAAAAGGCATAAGAATTGCGTCATACTGATCAAAAACATTGTAAATAATAGTAGGAAATCATGATACAAAATGGACGTATCACAGCTGCATCGAACAGCGAAGGAGCCACAACAGCAAAACTAACATCACCATCAAGAGCAAAAAAGGAACAACCGGTAGGCCAAACCCAAATTGCTTGAACAAGGGAGGCTTGGGGCAATCATTGCAATCCACAATCAGGTGCTCTTCAGCATGGCAAATGAGGCAAAAAGGCAGAAACTTACACTTGGACTGAAAGTGACCAGGACCAAGGTTTCCAGAATCGTGATTTTGAATCGATCAGAGCTCTGATGGCAGGATCGCGAATCATAGAATCTTAACTATCAGGATCATGGAAACATAGATTTTATGAACTACGATTTTAGAATCATGAGGGTTAGTTTGGATCATAAAGTCGTAGAATCATACAATGGAATCGCGGTTCTGACAACCTTGGCCAGGACGATGACATACGAAGCAGGTAAGAGTGGATGGCGGACCCGAGGAGGGAGGAGCAGAACAATGAGGAAGCGGGGGGAGGTAGGATGTCGTCCCCAATAGCAACAGATGAGGAGCCAGGATCGGAGCGCCAAACTTGCGGGCCTTGTTAGGGTACGACGACCCGAAACCGGTGCGCTAGAACTGACGATCACCAAACCCCGTTGCGTCACCACCACCACCGCCACTGAACTACCTCCTACCAAATCCGACGACATCGGGGTTCGGCCGAGCCGTGGGGCGAGGAGGGGCCACAAATCCATGCCCAGATTCAGATCCATGAGGAGGAGGACCACCCACACCAGCCACCAAGCCCGTTGCCGCTATCTCCCTCGGATCCGGCGCCGTCGAACCCCAACCGAGAGAATGATTCACCACTAACGCTGCCGCGGAGGAGCCCACGACCACTTCCGCCACAGCAACCGCCTCGTGCACGCGCTCCCCCCATTGGAGCCACAGCGGCCCCGTCGCCCAAGCCTCGTGCTCCCGTGCCACCTAACTGTTGGGGAAAATCGCATGGGAAACAAAAAAATTCCTACGCACACGCAAACCTATCCATGGTGATGAGCATCTACAAGAGGGAGAGTGGATCTACATACCCTTGTAGATCGCTAAGCGGGAAGCGTTAAGAAACGCGGTTGGTGTAGTCGAACATCTTCGCGATCCAAATCGCCGAGCGTCCCGCGATCTCATCACGATCCGTCCCGCGATCTCATCACGATCCGTCTCATGATCTTGATCGTGATCTGTCCCGCAAACTCATCACGATCTATTTCGCGATCTCATCACGAACTGTCTCACGATCTCGATCACGGTCCTTCCAATCTAGCGCCGAACGGACGGCACCTCCGCGTTTAGCACACGTGCATCTTGATGATGATCTCCACCATCTTGATCCAGCAAGAGGAGGTGGATAGGAGAGAGAGTTCACCGGCAGAGTGACGGTGCTCCGGTGATGGTGGTGGAGCAATTCCGGCAGGGCTTCGGCTAAGCGCTGCAGAAATCCGATCTAGAGGAGCACCGGTGAAACGGGTAGCACGTGGCCGTAAAATCTGTGCAAAACCCCTCTATTCCACTAGTATATATAGGAGGGAGGGAGGAGGAGGGCGCAGCCTTGGCATCCAAGCCTTTTTGGTTCAGCCGAGCCACCAGAGGAGGAGTCCTACTCCTTCCTCCACTCCTAGTAGGAGTAGGACTCTTCCTTTTGCCTTTTTCCACCTTTTTCTTTAGGCAGTTTTCCTCCTGGCACCATGGGCCTTGTTGTGGCTGTTTCTCCAGCCCACTAAGGGCTGGTTATCACTCTCCACAGCCCATGGACCCTCTGGGGTCGAAATACCCCTCCCGGAGGTCTCCCGGTACACTACCGGCACACCCGGTACACTACCGATGAGCCCGAAACTTTTCCGGCGACCAAACTGGGACTTCCTATATATGAATATTTACCTCCGGACCATTACGGAGCTCCTCTTGACGTCCGGGATCTCATCTGGGACTCCCAACAACCTTCCGTCACCACCATACATAACTCTACACTACCCAAACGTCACCAAACCTTAAGTGTGCAGACCCTGCAGGTTCGAGAACTATGTAGACATGACCGAGACACCTCTACGGTCAATAACCAATGGCGGGACCTGGACGTCCACATTGGTTCCTACATATTCTACGAATATCTTTATCGGTCGAACCTCTGTGTCAAGGATTCAGTTAATCCCGTATAACGTTCCCTTTGTTCTTCGGTATGTTACTTGCCCGAGATTCGATCGTCGGTATCTCCATACCTAGTTCAACCTCGTTACTGTCAAGTCTCTTTACTCGTTCCGTAATACAAGATCCCGCAACTAACAATTAGTCACATTGCTTGCAAGGCTCATTGTGATGTTGTATTACCGAGTGGGCCCTGAGATACCTCTCCGTCACACGGAGTAACAAATCCCAGTCTCGATCCATGCCAACTCAACAGAAACCATCGGAGATACCTGTAGAGCACCTTTATAGTCACCCAGTTACGTTGTGAAGTTTGATACACACAAGGCACTCCTTCGATATCCATGAGTTGCATGATCTCATGGTCATAGGAACATATACTTGACATGCAGAAAACAGTAGCAATAAACTGACACGATCATATGCTACGTTTGTAGTTTGGGTCTTGTCCATCACATCATTCTCCTAATGATGTGATCTCGTTATCAAATGACATCTCATGTCCATGGCTAGGAAACCTTAACCATCCTTTGATCAATGAGCTAGTCCATTAGAGGCATACTAGGGACATGGTTTTGTCTATGTATCCACACATGCATTTAAGTCTCCGATCAATACAATTATAGCATGGATAATAAACGATTATCATGAACAAGGAAATATGATAATAACCAATTTATTATTTCCTCTAGGGCATATTTCCAACAGTCTCCCACTTGCAGTAGAGTCAATAATCTAGTTCACATCACCATGTGATTCGCATTGTTATGAATCTAACACCCAATGAGTTCTGGGGCTCGATCATGCTTTGCATGTGAGAGAGGTCTTATAGTCAACGGGTCTGTGACAATAAGATCCGTATGTACTTTGTAAATCCCTATGTGAAACTGTAAACACCGCTACCACACTCCCCTTGGTACTATTCCAAATGGCTGCTCCACTATACGTATCCAGATTGCTATTACGAGTCATCCGGAGTAGTGTTAAAGCTTGCATCGACGTAACTCCTTACGACGAACCCTTTATCACCTCCATAATCGAGAAACAATTCCTTTAGTATTTTAGTCACTAAGGATAATGTTGATCGTTGTCCAGTGATCCACTCCTGGATCACTCTTGTACCCCTTGACGGACTCATGGCAAGGCACACACAAGTGCGGTACACAGCATGGCATACTATATAGAGCCTAGGGCTAAGGCATAGGGGACGACGTTCGTCCTTTCTCTTTCTTCTGCCGTTGTCGAGCTTTGAGTCTCACTCAACTTCACACCTTACAAATCTGACGAGAACTATTTCTCTAACTGATTCATTTTGAACTCTTTCAAAATCTCGTCAAGGTATGTACTCATTGAAAGTCTCATCAAGCATCTTGATCTATCTCTATAGATGTTGACGCTCAACAATCAGGTAGCTTTATCCAGGTCTTCCTTTGAAAATCACTTTTCAAACAACCATTTATGCTTACCAGAAATCCTACATTATTTCCGATCAACAATATGTCATCCACATATACCTATCAGAAATTCTATAGTGCTCCCACTCACTTTATTGTAAATACAAGTTTCTCGTAAACCTTGTATAAACATTAAAACTTTGATCACCTCATCAAAGCGTATATTCCAACTCCGAGATGCTTGCTTCAGTCCATAGAAGGATCACTAAAGCTTGCACACCTTTTAGCATCCTTAGGACTAAAAAAACCATCCGGTTGTACCACATACAACCTTTCCTCAAGTAAACAGTTAAGGAAATGATGTTTTGACATCCATCTGCCAGATTTTCATAATTGAAAATGCAGCAACTGCTAACATAATTCCAACATACTTTAGCATCGCTACGAGTGAGAAAGTCTCATCCCAGTCAACTCCTTGAACTTGTCACAAACATCTTTGCAACAAGTCGAGCTTTACAAATGGTGACAATTACCATCAGTGTCTGTCTTCATTTTAAAGATCCATTTGTACTCAACGACCTGCCGTCCAACGAGCAAGTCTACCAAAGTCAATACTTGGTTTTCATACATGGATCCTATCTCGGATTTCATGGCCTCCAACCATTTGTCGGAATGCGGGCCCATCATCGCTTCTCCATAGCTCGTAGGTTCATCGTTGTCCAACAACATGATCTCCAAGACAGGGTTGTCATACCGCTCAGGAGCAGTACACATCCTTGTCGACCCACGAAGTTCGATAGTAACTTGATCCTGAAGCTTCATGATCATCATCATTAACCTCCTCTTCAACTAACGTAGGCTTCACAGAAACATTTTTCTGCGCTGCACTACTCTCTGGTTGAACAAAGGTTTAACAACCAAATCAAAGTCTATCTTCCTCCCACTCAATTCTTTCGAGAGAAACATTTCCTCGAGAAAGGATCCGTTTAAGCAACAAACACTTTGCACTTGGATCTGAGATAGAAGGTTCACCCGACTGATCTTAGGGTATTCTATGAAGATGCATTTGTCCGCCATGGGTTCGACCTCATTAGGTGAAAACTGTTGGAAATATGCCCTAGAGGCAATAATAAATTAGTTATTATCATATTTCCTTGTTCATGATAATCGTTTATTATCCATGCTATAATTGTATTGATCGGAGACTTAAATGCATGTGTGGATACATAGACAAAACCATGTCCCTAGTATGCCTCTAATGGACTAGCTCGTTGATCAAAGGATGGTTAAGGTTTCCTAGCCATGGACATGAGATGTCATTTGATAATGGGATCACATCATTAGGAGAATGATGTGATGGATAAGACCCAAACTACAAACATAGCATATGATCGTGTCAGTTTATTGCTACTGTTTTCTGCATGTCAAGTATATGTTCCTATGACCATGAGATCATGCAACTCACGGATATCGGAGGAGTGCCTTGTGTGTATCAAACATCGCAACGTAACTGGGTGACTATAAAGGTGCTCTATAGGTATCTCCGATGGTGTCTGTTGAGTTGGCATGGATCGAGACTGGGATTTGTTACTCCGTGTGACGGAGAGGTATCTCAGGGCCCACTCGGTAATACAACATCACAACAAGCCTTGCAAGCAATGTGGCTAAGTGTTAGTCACAGGATCTTGTATTACGGAATGAGTAAAGAGACTTGCCAGTAACGAGGTTGAACTAGGTATGGAGATACCGACGATCGAATCTCGGGCAAGTAACATACCGAAGAACAAAGGGAACGTTATACGGGATTAACTGAATCCTTGACATAGAGGTTCGACCGATAAAGATCTTCATAGAATATGTAGGAACCAATGTGGACGTCCCGTTCCCGCCATTGGTTATTGACCGTAGAGGTGTCTCGGTCATGTCTACATAGTTCTCGAACCCGCAGGGTCTGCACACTTAAGGTTGTGTGACGTTTCGATAGTGTAGAGTTATGTATGGTGGTGACCGAAGGTTGTTCGGAGTCCCGGATGAGATCCCGGACGTCACGAGGAGCTCCAGAATGGTCCGAAGGTAAAGATTCATATATAGGAAGTCCCAGTTTGGTTTCCGGAAAAGTTTCGGGCTCATCGGTAGTGTACCGGGAGTGCCGGTAGTGTACCGGGGGACCTCCGGGAGGGGTATTTCGACCCCAAGAGGTCCATGGGCTGTGGTAGAATAATAACCAGCCCTTAGTGGGCTGGGAAAACAGCCACAAAGGCCCATGGCGCAGGAGAGAAAGTCCTAAAGCAAACGTGGAAAATCAGCCAATAGGAGGCAATCCTACTCCAACTAGGATTGGAGGTGAAGTAGGATTGCTCCCACCTCCTATTTCGGCCGACCCAAAGGCCTTGTCTGCCTCTCCTCTCCTCTCCTCCTATATATACTAGTGGATTGGGTGGTTTTTGGACAGAATTTCTGGCCACGTGCTACCCGTTCCACCGGTGCATAGTTTCTCCTCTAGATCGTAGTTCCGCAGCACTTAGGCGAAGCCCTGCCGGAATTGCTCCACCACCATCACCGGAGCGCCGTCACGCTGCCGGTCAACTCTCTCTCCTCTCCACCTCCTCTCGCTGGATCGAGACGGTGGAGATCGTTATCAAGCTGCACGTGTGCTGAACGCAGAGGTGCCGTCCGTTCGGCGCTAGATCGGAAGGACCGTGATCGAGATCGCGAGACGGTTCGTGATGTGATCACGGAACGGATCGTGATGAGTTCGCAGGACAGATCGTGATCAAGATCGTGAGACGGATCATGATGAGTTCACGGGACGGATCATGATGTGTTCACGGGACGGTTCGTGATTGGATCGCGGGACGCTCGGCGATTTGGATCGTGAAGATGTTCGACTACACCAACCGCGTTTCTTAACGCTTCCCGCTTATCGATCTACAAGGGTATGTAGATCCACTCTCCCTCTCGTAGATGCTCATCACCATGGATAGGTTTGCGTGTGCGTAGGAAAAATTTTGTTTCCCATGCGACGTTCCCCAACAGCGGCATCATGAGCTAGGTTGATGGTTCGATGAGATCTCGAGTAGAACACAAAAGGTTTGTGGGCGTTGATGCTTAGATTGCTTCCTCCCTTGGTCGGATTTTGGTTCAGCGGGATTGTGAGATGAAGCGGCCCGGACCAACATTACTCGTACGCTTACGAGAGACCGGTTCCCTCGATGCAACTTGTTGCTTAGATGGCTTGCGGGTGACAGTTTCTCTCACTTTAGTTGGATCGGATCCGACAAAGGCGGTCCTTGAGAAGGTTGAAAAGCAATCTATGTATCACCGTTGTGGTTTATGCGTAGGTGAGAATCGTTCTTGCTAGATACCCGTAGCAGCCACGTAAAACTTGCAACAACAATTAGAGGACGTCTAACTTGTTTTTGCAGGGTATGTTGTGATATGATATGGCCAATTACATGATGTGATATATGTGATGTATGAGATGATCATGTGATGTATAGGTTATCACGACTTGCATGTCGATGAGTACGGCAACCGGCAGGAGCCATAGGGTTGTCTTTAATTATTGTATGACCTGCGTGTCAATCATTAAGCGCTATGTAATGCTTTACTTTATCGCTACAGTAGCAATAGTAGTAGAAGCATGCAGGGCGTGACAACCCCGATGGAGACACGTTGATGGAGATCATGGTGTCATGCCGGTGACGATGGAGATCATGCCGGTGCTTTCTAGATGGAGATCAAAAGCACAAGTTCATGGCCATATCATGTCACTTATGATTTGCATGTGATGTTAATCCTTTTTATGCACCTTGTTTTGCTTAGGACGACGGTAGCATTATAAGGTGATCCCTCACTTAATTTCAAGATAAATTGTGTTCTCCCCGAGTGTGCACCGTTGCGAAAGTTCGTCGTGTTGAGACACCACGTGATGATCGGGTGTGATAGACTCTACGTTCACATACAACGGGTGCAAGCCAGATTTGCACGGGCAGAACACTCGGGTTAAACTTGACGAGCCTAGCATGTACAGACATGGCCTCGGAACACAAGATACCGAAAGGTCGAGCATGAGTCATATAGTGGATATGATCAACATAATGATGTTCACCATTGAAGCCACCTTAACTCACGTGATGATCGGACTTGAGTTGGTGAATTTGGATCATGTATCACTCGAATGACCCGAGGGATGTCAATTTGAGTGGGAGTTCTTAAGTAATATGATTAATTGAACTCATTATCATGAACATAGTCAAAGTGTCTTTGCAAATTATGTTGTAGATTACTAGCTCGCGCTGTAGCTCCCTTAAATTTATATATGTTCCTAGAGAAATAGAGTTGAAAGATGTTGGTAGCAATATTGCGGACTGGGTCCGTGATCTGAGGATTGTCCTCATTGCTGCACAGAAGGCTTATGTCCTTAATGCACCGCTCGGTGCGCCACCCCCTCTAGCGCCGTCTATAGATGTTGTGAACATCTGACAGGCACGTTTCGATGACTACTTGATAGTTTAGTGTGTCATGCATTACGGCTTAGAATTGAGGCTTGGAAACGTTTTGCACGTCACGGAACATATGAGATGTTCTAGGAGCTGAGATTGTGATCTCAGGCTCGTGCCCGTGTTGCGAGATATGAGATCTCCAACAAGATTCTTTGCCTGTAAGATGAAGGAGAATAGCTCAACCGTTGAGCATGTACTTAGATTGTCTAGGTACTACAATCGCTTGAATCAAGTGGGAGTTGATCTTCCAGATAAGATAGTGATTGATATAGTTCTCCAAGTCACTGTCACTAAAGCTACTAGAACTTAGTGATGAACTATAATACACCAGGGATAGAAGTATTGATCCCTGAGCTGTTCGCGATGTTTGACACCGCGAAGGTAGAAATCAAGAAGGAGCGTCAAGTGTTGATGGTTAATCAAACCACTAGTTTCGAGAAGGGCAAGATCAAGGAGGGAAACTTCATGGATAGCAAGTCAGTTGCTGCTCCAGTGAAGCAACCCAAAGTTGAACCCAAACCCCAGACTAAGTGCTTCTGTTATGAGGTGAGCGGTCGCTGAAGCGGAACAACCCTAGATACTTGGTAGATAAGAAGGCTGGCAACATTGATAGAAGTATATTTGATATACGAGTTATTAATGTGTACCTTGCTAGTACTCTTAGTAGCACCTGGGTATTGGATACCGGTTCGGTTGCTAAATGTTAGTAACTCGAAATAAAAGCTACGGAATAAATGGAGAACTAGCTAAGGGTGAGGTGACGATATGTGTTGGAAATGTTTCCAAGGTTGATGTGATCAACATCGCACGCTCTCTCTACGTTCAGGATTAGTGACGAACCTAAATGTTATTTGGTGTTTTGCGTTGAGCTTGAACATGATTAGATCATGTTTATTGCAATACGGTTATTAATTTAAGTTAGAGAATAATGGTTATTCTGTTTACATGAATAATACCTTCAATGGTCATGCACCCAGTGAGAATGGTTTGTTGAAATCTTGATCGTAGTGGTACACATGTTCATAACATTGATGTCAAAAGATACAAAGTTAATAATGATAGTACCACATACTTGTGGCACTGCCGCTAAATGTCATATTGGTATAAAGCGCATGTAGAAACTCCATGCTGATGGATATTTGGACTCATCCGATTTCGAATCGGTTGAGACATGCGAACCATGCCTCTTGGGCAAGATGACTAAAAGACCCCGTTGGATAGAGCGGGCAAGTGATTCATTGGAAATGATACATATTGATGTATGCAATCTAGTGAGTCTTGTAGCGTGCAGTGGATATCGTTATTTTCTTACCTTCACTGATGATTTGAGTAGATATAGTGTATATTTACTTAATGAAACACAAGTCTGAATCGTTTGAAAGGTTCAAGCAAATTCAGAGTGAAGTTTAAAGATCATCGTGACAAGAAGATAAAAAATACCACGATATGATCGTGGAGGTGAATATCTGAGTTACGAGTTTGGCATACAACTTAAGACAATGTGAAATTTGTTTCACAACTAACGCTACCTGGAACACCATGGTGTGATGGTGTGTCCGAACATCATAGTCATGCTCTATTGATATAGTGCATACTGTGATGTCTCTTATCGTTTTACTACTATAATTTTTGGGGTTATGCATTAGAGACAACTACATTCACTTTAAATAGGGCATCATCTAAATCTGTTGAGATGACACCGTGTGAATTATGGTTTGATAGAAACCTAAGCTGTCATTTCTTAATATTTGGGGCTGTGACATTTGTGTGGAAAATGTTTTCACCTAATGAGGTCGAACCCAAGGCGGACAAATGCATCTTCATAGAATACCCTAAGATCAGTTGGGTGAACCTTCAATCTCAGATCCTAGTGCAAAGTGTTTGTTGCTTAAACGGATCCTTTCTCGAGGAAATGTTTCTCTCGAAAGAATTGAGTGGGAGGAAGATAGAACTTGATGAGGTTGTTAAACCTTTGTTCAACCAAAGTGTAGCGCAGCGCAGAAAGATGTTTCTGTGAAGCCTACGTTAGTTGAGGAGTAAGTTAATGATGATGATCATGAAGCTTCAGGATCAAGTTACTATCGAACTTCGTGGGTCGACAAGGATGTGTACTGCTCCTAAGTGGTACGACAACTCTGTCGCGGAGATCATGTTGTTGGACAACGATGAACCTACGAGCTATGGAGAAGCGATGATGGGCCCGGATTCCGACGAATGGTTAGAGGCCATGAAATCCGAGATAGGATCCATGTATGAAAACCAAGTATAGACTTTGGTAGACTTGCTCGTTAGACGGCAGGTCGTTGAGTACAAATGGACCTTTAGAATGAAGACAGACGCTGATGGTGAATGTCACCATTTGTAAAGCTCGACTTGTTGCAAAGTTGTTTGTGACAAGTTCAAGGAGTTGACTGCGATGAGGCTTTCTCACTCGTAGCGATGCTAAAAGTCTGTTGGAATTATATTAGCAGTTGCTGCATTTTCAATTATGAAATCTGGCAGATGGATGTCAAAACATCGTTTCCTTAACGGTTTACTTAAGGAAAGGTTGCATGTGATACAACCAGAAGGTTTTGTCAGTCCTAAGGATGCTAAAAGATGAGCAAGCTTCAGTGATCCTTCTATGGACTGAAGCAAGCATCTCGGAGTTGGAATATACAATTGATGAGGTGATCAAAGTTTCTGTAGTTTATACAAAGTTTACGAGAAACTTGTATTTGCAATAAAGTGAGTGGGAGCACTGTAGAGTTTCTGATAAGTATATGTGGTTTACATATTGTTGATCGGAAATAATGTAGAATTTCTGGAAGGCATAAAAGGTTGTTTGAAAAGTGTTTTTCAAAGGAAGACCTGCATAAAGCTACCTAATTGTTGAGCATCAAAATCTATAGAGATAGATCAAGATGCTTGATGAGACTTTCAATGAGTGCATACCTTGACAAGATTTTGAAAGAGTTCAAAATGGATCAGCCAGAGAAATAGTTCTCATCTAATTTGTAAGGTGTGAAGTTGAGTGAGACTCAAAGCTCGACAACGGCAGAAGAAAGAGAAAGGACGAACGTCGTCCCCTATGCCTTAGCCATAGGCTCTATATTATGCCATGCTGTGTACCGCACCTATGTGTGCCTTGCCATGAGTCTGTCAAGGGGTACAAGAGTGGTCCAGGAGTGGATCACTGGACAGCGGTCGGAATTATCCTTAGTAACCAGAGGACTAAGGAAATGTTTCTTGATTATGGAGGTGATAAAGAGTTCGTCGTAAAGAGTTATGTCGATGCAAGCTTTAACACCTATCCGGATGACTCGTAGTAGCAATCTGGATACGTATAGTGGAGCAGCCATTTGGAATAGTACCGAGCGGAGTGTGGTAGCAGTGTTTACGGTTTGACATAGAGATTTGCAAAGTACATACGGATCTGAATATCGCAGACCCGTTGACTATAAGACCTCTCTCACATGCAAAGCATGATCAAGCCCCAAAACTCATTGGGTGTTAGATTCATAACAATGCGAATCACATGGTGATGTGAACTAGATTATTGACTCTAGTGCAAGTGGGAGACTGTTGGAAATATGCCCTAGAGGCAATAATAAATTAGTTATTATCATATTTCCTTGTTCATGATAATCGTTTATTATCCATGCTATAATTGTATTGATCGGAGACTTAAATGCATGTGTGGATACATAGACAAAACCATGTCCCTAGTATGCCTCTAATGGACTAGCTCGTTGATCAAAGGATGGTTAAGGTTTCCTAGCCATGGACATGAGATGTCATTTGATAACGGGATCACATCATTAGGAGAATGATGTGATGGATAAGACCCAAACTACAAACATAGCATATGATCGTGTCAGTTTATTGCTACTGTTTTCTGCATGTCAAGTATATGTTCCTATGACCATGAGATCATGCAACTCACGGATATCGAAGGAGTGCCTTGTGTGTATCAAACGTCGCAACGTAACTGGGTGACTATAAAGGTGCTCTATAGGTATCTCCGATGGTGTCTGTTGAGTTGGCATGGATCGAGACTGGGATTTGTTACTCCGTGTGACGGAGAGGTATCTCAGGGCCCACTCGGTAATACAACATCACAACAAGCCTTGCAAACAATGTGGCTAAGTGTTAGTCACGGGATATTGTATTACGGAATGAGTAAAGAGACTTGCCAGTAACGAGGTTGAACTAGGTATGAAGATACCGACGATCGAATCTCGGGCAAGTAACATACCGAAGAACAAAGGGAACGTTATACGGGATTAACTGAATCCTTGACATAGAGGTTCGACCGATAAAGATCTTCGTAGAATATGTAGGAACCAATGTGTACGTACAGGTCCTACCATTGGTTATTGACCGTAGAGGTGTCTCGGTCATGTCTACATAGTTCTCGAACCCGCAGGGTCTGCACACTTAAGGTTCGGTGACGTTTCGGTAGTGTAGAGTTATGTATGGTGGTGACCGAAGGTTGTTCGGAGTCCCGGATGAGATCCCGGACGTCACGAGGAGCTCCATAATGGTCCGTAGGTAAAGATTCATATATAGGAAGTCCCAGTTTGGTTTCCGGAAAAGTTTTGGGCTCATCGGTAGTGTACCGGGAGTATCGGTAGTGTACCGGGAGTGCCGGTAGTGTACCGGGGGACCTCCGGGAGGGGTATTTCGACCCCAAGAGGTCCATGGGCTGTGGGAGAATAATAACCAGCCCTTAGTGGGCTGGGAAAACAGCCACAAAGGCCCATGGCGCAGGAGAGAAAGTCCTAAAGCAAAAAGTGGAAAATCAGCCAATAGGAGGCAATCCTACTCCAACTAGGATTGGAGGTGAAGTAGGATTGCTCCCACCTCCTATTTCGGCCGACCCAAAGGCCTTGGCTGCCTCTCCTCTCCTCTCCTCCTATATATACTAGTGGATTGGGTGGTTTTTGGACAGAATTTCCGGCCACGTGCTACCCGTTCCACCGGTGCATAGTTTCTCCTCTAGATAGTAGTTCCGCAGCACTTAGGCGAAGCCCTGCCGGAATTGCTCCACCACCATCACCGGAGCACCGTCACGCTGCCGGTGAACTCTCTCTCCTCTCCACCTCCTCTCGCTGGATCGACACGGTGGAGATCGTCATCAAGCTGCACGTGTGCTGAACGCAGAGGTGTCGTCCGTTCGGCGCTAGATCGGAAGGACCGTGATCGAGATCGCGAGACGGTTCGTGATGTGATCACGGAACGGATCGTGATGAGTTCGCGGGATAGATCGTGATCAAGATCGTGAGACGGATCGTGATGAGTTCACGGGACGGATCATGATGTGTTCGCGGGACGGTTCGTGATTGGATCGCGGGACGCTCGGCGATTTGGATCGCGAAGATGTTCGACTACACCAACCGCGTTTCTTAACGCTTCCCGCTTAGCGATCTACAAGGGTATGTAGATCCACTCTCCCTCTCGTAGATGCTCATCACCATGGATAGGTTTGCGTGTGCGTAGAAAATTTTTTGTTTCCCATGCGACGTTCCCCAACAAAAACATTTTCCACACAAGTGTTGCAGCCCCAAACATTAAGAAATGACAGCTTAGGTTTCTATCAAACCACAATTCACACGGTGTCATCTCAATGGATTTAGATGGTGCCCTATTTAAAGTGAATGTAGTTGTCTCTAATGCATAACCCAAAAAATTATAGTAGTAAAACGATAAGAGACATCATAGCACGCACCATATCCAATAGAGCATGACTATGATGATCAGACACACCATCACACTATGGTGTTCCAGGTAGCGTTAGTTGTGAAACAAATTTCACATTGTCTTAAGTTGCATGCCAAACTCGTAACTCAGATATTCACCTCCACAATCATATCGCAGTCATTTTTATCTTCTTGTCACGATGATCTTAAACTTCACTCTGAATTTGCTTGAACCTTTCAAACGATTCAGACTTGTGTTTCATTAAGTAAATATACACTATATCTACTTAAATCATCAGTGAAGGTAAGAAAATAACGATATCCACTGCATGCTACAAGACTCACTGGATTGCATACATCAACATGTATTATTTCCAATGAATCACTTGCCCGCTCCATCCAACGGGGTCCTTTAGTCATCTTGCCCAGGAGGCATGGTTCGCATGTCTCAACCGCTCCGAAATCGAATGAGTCCAAAGATCCATCAGCATGGAGTTTCTTCATGCGCTTTATACCAATATGACATTTAGCGGCAGTGCCACAAGTATGTGGTACTATCATTATTAACTTTGTATCTTTTGACATCAATGTTACGAACATGTGTATTACTACGATCAAGATTTCAACGAACCATTCTCACTGGGTGTATGACCATTGAAGGTATCATTCATGTAAACAGAATAACCATTATTCTCTAACTTAAATGAATAACCGTATTGCAATAACCATGACCTAATCATGTTCATGCTCAACGCAAAACACCAAATAATATTTATTTAGGTTTGTCACTAATCCTGAAAGTAGAGAGAGCGTGCGATGTTTGATCACATCAACTTTGGAAACATTTCCAACACATATCGTCACCTCACCCTTAGCTAGTTCTCCGTTTATTCCGTAGCTTTTATTTTGAGTTACTAACATTTAGCAACCGAACCGGTATCCAATACCCAGATGCTACTAGGAGTACTAGCAAGGTACACATCAATAACTCGTATATCAAATATACTTCTATCGATGTTGCTAGCCTTCTTATCTACCAAGTATCTAGGGTTGTTCCGCTTCAGCGACCGCTCTCCTCATAATCGAAGCACTTAGTCTCGGGTTTGGGTTCAACTTTGGGTTGCTTCACTGGAGCAGCAACTGACTTGCCATCCATGAAGTTTCCCACCTTGCCCTTGCCCTTCTCGAAACTAGTGGTTATACTAACCATCAACACTTGATGCTCCTTCTTGATTTCTACCTTCGCGGTGTCAAACATCGCGAACAGCTCAGGGATCAATATTTCTATCCCTGGCGTTATATAGTTCATCACCAAGTTCTTAGTAGCTTAGTGACAGTGACTTGGAGAACTATATCAATCACTATCTTATCTGGAAGATCAACTCTCACTCGATTCAAGCAATTGTAGCACCCAGACAATCTGAGCACATTCTCAACTATTGAGCTTTTCTCCTTCATCTTGCAGGCAAAGAATCTTGTTGGAGATCTCATATCTCGCAACACGGGCACGAGCCTGAGATCCTAATTTCAGCTCTTAGAAACATCTCATATGTTCCGTGACGTTCAAAACGTTTTGGAGCCTCAATTCTAAGCCGTAATGCATGACGCACCAAACTATCAAGTAGTCATCAGAACGTGCATGTCAGATGTTCACAACATCTACAGACGACACTAGAGGGGTTGGCGCACCGAGCGGTGCATTAAGTACATAAGCCTTCTGCGTAGTAGTGAGGACAATCCTCAGATCATGGACCCAGTCCGCAATATTGCTACCATCATCTTTCAACTCTATTTTTCTAGGAACATATAAAAATTCAAGGGAGCTACAGCGCGAGCTAGTAATCTACAACATAATTTGCAAAGACACTATTGACTATGTTCATGATAATGAGTTCAATTAATCATATTACTTAAGAACTCCCACTCAAGTTGACATCCCTCCGATCATTCGGGTGATACATGATCCAAATTCACCAACTCAAGTCCGATCATCACGTGAGTTGAGGTGGCTACAATGGTGAACATCATCATGTTGATCATATCTACTATATGACTCATGTTCGACCTTTCGGTCTCTTGTGTTCCGAGGCCATGTATGTACATGCTAGGCTCGTCAAGTTTAACCCGAGTGTTCTGCACATGCAAATCTGGCTTGCACCCGTTGTATGTGAACGTAGAGTCTATCACACCCGATCATCACGTGGTGTCTCAACACGACGAACTTTCACAACGGTTCATACTCGGGGAGAACACAATTTATCTTGAAATTAAGCGAGGGATCACCTTATAATGCTACCGTCGTCCTAAGCAAAACAAGGTGCATAAAAAGGATTAACATCACATGCAAATCATAAGTGACATGATATGGCCATGAACTTGTGCTTTTGATCTCCATCATGAAAACACCGGCATGATCTCCATCGTCACCGGCATGACACCATGATCTCCATCATCTTGATCTCCATCAATGTGTCGCCATCGGGGTTGTCACGCCCTGCATGCTTCTACTACTATTACTACCGCTTAGCGATAAAGTAAAGCATTACATAGCGCTTAATGATTGACACGCAGGTCATACAATAATTAAAGACAACCCTATGGCTCCTACCGGTTGCCGTACTCATCGACATGCAAGTCGTGATAATCTATACATCACATGATCATCTCATACATCACATATATCACATCATGTAATTGGCCATATCATATCACAACATACCCTGCAAAAACAAGTTAGACGTTCTCTAATTGTTGTTGCAAGTTTTACGTGGCTGCTACGGGTATCTAGCAAGAACGATTCTCACCTACGCATAAACCACAACGGCGATACATAGTTTGCTTTTCAACCTTCTCAAGGACCGCCTTTGTCGGATCCGATCCAACTAAAGTGAGAGAAACTGTCACCCGCAAGCCATCTAAGAAACAAGTTGCGTCGAGGGAACCGGTCTCTCGTAAGCGTACGAGTAATGTTGGTCCGGGCCGCTTCATCTCACAATCCCGCTGAACCAAAATACGACCAAGGTAGGAAGCAATCTAAGCATCAACGCCCACAAACCTTTTGTGTTCTACTCGAGATCTCATCAAACCATCAACTTAGCTCATGATGCCACTGTTGGGGAACGTCGCATGAGAAACAAAAAAATTCCTACGCACACGCAAACCTATCCATGGTGATGAGCATCTACAAGAGGGAGAGTGGATATACATACCCTTGTAGATCGCTAAGCGGGAAGCGTTAAGAAACGCGGTTGGTGTAGTCGAACATCTTCGCGATCCAAATCGCCGAGCGTCCCGCGATCTCATCACGATCCGTCCCGCGATCTCATCACAATCCGTCTCACGATCTGTCCCGCGAACTCATCACGATCTGTTCCGCGATCTCATCACGAACTGTCTCGCGATCTCGATCACGGTCCTTCCAATCTAGCGCCGAACGGACGGCACCTCCGCGTTCAGCACACGTGCAGCTTGATGACGATCTCCACCATCTTGATCCAGTAAGAGGAGGTGGAGAGGAGAGAGAGTTCACCGGCAGCGTGACGGCGCTCCGGTGATGGTGGTCGAGCAATTCCGGCAGGGCTTCGGCTAAGCGCTGCAGAAATCCGATCTAGAGGAGCACCGGTGAAATGGATAGCACGTGGCCATAAAATCTGTGCAAAAACCCTCTATTCCACTAGTATATATAGGAGGGAGGGAGGAGGAGGGCGCAGCCTTGGCCTCCAAGCCTTGTTGGTTCGGCCGAGCCACGAGAGGAGGAGTCCTACTCCTTCCTCCACTCCTAGTAGGAGTAGGACTCTTCCTTTTGCCTTTTTTCCACCTTTTTCTTTAGGCAGTTTTCCTCCTGGCGCCATGGGCCTTGTTGTGGCTGTTTATCCAGCCCACTAAGGGCTGGTTATCACTCTCCACAGCCCATGGACCCTCTGGGGTCGAAATACCCCTCCCGGAGGTCTCCCGGTACACTACCGATGAGCCCGAAACTTTTCCGGCGACCAAACTGGGACTTCCTATATATGAATCTTTACCACTGGACCATTCCGGAGCTCCTTGTGACGTCCGGGATCTCATCTGGGACTCCCAACAACCTTCGGTCACCACCATACATAACTCTACACTACCGAAACGTCACCAAACCTTAAGTATGCAGACCCTGCAGGTTCGAGAACTATGTAGACATGACCGAGACACCTCTACGGTCAATAACCAATGGCAGGACCTGGATGTCCACATTGGTTCCTACATATTCTACGAAGATCTTTATCGGTCGAACCTCTATGTCAAGGATTCAGTTAATCCCGTATAACGTTCCCTTTGTTCTTCGGTATGTTACTTGCCCAAGATTCGATCGTCGGTATCTCCATACCTAGTTCAACCTCGTTACTGGCAAGTCTTTTTACTCGTTCCGTAATACAAGATCCCGCAACTAACAATTAGTCATATTGCTTGCAAGGCTCATTGTGATGTTGTATTACCGAGTGGGCCCTGAGATACCTCTCCGTCACACGGAGTAACAAATCCCAGTCTCGATCCATGCCAACTCAACAGAAACCATCGGAGATACCTGTAGAGCACCTTTATAGTCACCCAGTTACGTTGTGACATTTGATACACACAAGGCACTCCTTCGATATCCATGAGTTGCATGATCTCATGGTCATAGGAACATATACTTGACATGCAGAAAACAGTAGCAATAAACTGACACGATCATATGCTACGTTTGTAGTTTGGGTCTTGTCCATCACATCATTCTCCTAATGATGTGATCTCGTTATCAAATGACATCTCATGTCCATGGCTAGGAAACCTTAACCATCCTTTGATCAACGAGCTAGTCCATTAGAGGCATACTAGGGACATGGTTTTGTCTATGTATCCACACATGCATTTAAGTCTCCGATCAATACAATTATAGCATGGATAATAAACGATTATCATGAACAAGGAAATATGATAATAACCAATTTATTATTGCCTCTAGGGCATATTTCCAACACTAACAAGGGGTCGGACTAGATTAAGAGACGGGGGGGAGTAAGTATTTTCTCCGTTTCAAATTACTTGAAATTTTATTTATCCTAAGTCAATTTGTTAAGGTTGATCAAATATTTAAAAAAAGCATGTTAATAACTAAAATATTAAATCTATATAGATCATAAAATATATTTATGACAAATCTAATCAAGCTAATTTGGTATTGTAGATGTTAATATATTTTTCTATGTACTTGGTTAAACTTAAGGCCCTCTTTGGGTTGCAAAAATTCAATAGAAATTTGTAGACTCTTAACCCTTTGGATTTTTTTTCCTTAGGATTGGTGGCACCTAAATTCCTACAGAATGGATTCATGTGCCTCAATTTCATAGAAATTTGAACACCTAGTCCAACCCCTTTTTAGGACTCAATCGTGTAGGACCGAGGTGCTTTTTCTCTATTCGATCCAAACGACTATTCATATAGTTCTCTTGTGTTTGTAATCCCATGTTTTGCACTATTCCCGTGTTTCACAATTCTACAATCTAAAAAAGACCTACGTAAGTTTAACTAAAAACAGTCTTCACAAAATAAAACTTAAAAGGCAAACTAGAACTTTTGTTGAGAGAGAAGGACTTCATGGCTAACTTTATTGAACTTAAACAGGAAGTACTAGAAATCTTATTACAATAACTATAGTTAGTTAACACATGCGCCACTTGATTACAGGACCAGACACAATGTTTAAATTTGACCTTCCCTATGAGTGAAGCCATATTCCTACACTCCTTAAAAATTGTTGCCGCAGCATCCCATCATGTCGTCTGTCCAGTGAGGCAATCCTAATCAGTTTGAGAGTTTGAGAACATGAATCCACCCCGCATAGCCATAGCTTCAGCTGTCACTATGTCAGCCACATGGGGAATGTATCTGCACTGGGCCGCCAGGAAATTCTCTTTGTTTTCTCTCAGTATTGCTGCCGTAGCTCCAGCTCCATCATCAATATAAGAAAGCAGCATCAACATTTAGTTTCACAAATTTAGGATCAAGTTTACTCCATCTGTATTCGGATTGTCCTGCTTCTTCACATTGGCTTAAGGCACCCCCTCAATTCCAATAGAATAAAGGGCGTGCACACACCCAAATTCAATTTTAACCATAAATTAAACCAAATACTGCATATTTCTGTGACTTGATAAATTATACCATTGAGAAGTTCTTTTGAATATGAATTCAACGATATAATTTTCATAATATAACGAACATTTGATAGGTTAAATTATGGTCAAAGTTGAATTTTAGTATGCATACGCGCCTTCATTGGAATGGAGGGAGTTCGGGCAATATGAAACGGAGAAAGTACTCTTCAGATCATATTCACTCCCCAAATCAGATGAATCTTCTGACTCGGGATTTGGGAAAATGTTCAAGTTGGATTCCTCCAAGCTTCCCACTTATGGCGAACAAAAAAAGATTTGAAACCGGTCTTTTTCTTCATTGAAGCACTCGTACCAAACCCTCTGATACACCAGGCAGTTCAGAACTTCATGCATATATGCCATAGTTTCTGTCAAAAGGATGCAGTTTGCATTGTCCACCGGAAAAGGTATTTTATCCTTGATACACACAACCTATGCGTCAACGCAACGGTATACACATGCCACGGGAAAGCAACAAGTCAAGAAAGTTAATCTAATCTAACATCCACTATGGTGCCATGGTGGGCAGTCGCTAAACAAGTACCTCTTTACTGGAGCTGCAAGCACCCCTACTCTATCTGGGTGGAACACGGCAACACAGGCCGTGAAACACAATATAGCAGCCACTGACACAGTCGCGACGAGTCGCGTTCTCATCACACCACTTGGAAAAGGAGCAACCAAGACGGGATTAAGCCATCTAGCATTCATCTCAGGGTGGTGGCACTGCCTGTGTGACACAGCTTCATTAGTCACAAGCGGCACACTCTCTTCCTCTTCACACTCGGCATTGGTTGAGGGCAAACAGAAATCATCACCGGCAGCAACATTCTGCAAAAATATTACAAAACATCGTTGCTACTCAGTTAGCCATATGCAAAATGACTGAACGATGATGCCACTCCAAAAGGTTGCAGATAAATGTGATACTAATGCTCCTAAGTTGTTTGCATCATAAAGACAAAGATCCTCTGCCATGACAATCCTAGGACTAACTCAATGTTGACACATAACTTGTAAAGCTAGTTCTACATGAGAACAAAATGGTCCTCGATTTTAAGTGCTTTCAAATTAAAAATGAGTATCTTGTTAAACAATCAACATAGACAGATGGAAGCTAAAATAACCAAAATAAGACTATACATAGATGTTAATCTACAAACCATGGACAATATCACGATTTCCCCTGATTTTCTGTACTACTGACCCTGATTTGCATGCTTGTAGCACGCAATGATAATGAGCTGATGATTACTTTTTCAAGAGAAAAGAAGAAATTCTCAATAAAATGCACAACGGAAAATTCAAAATAATTTTATCTATTGAACTTGCTCTGCGTATCAAAAACTTGCAACTGATTTAATGTAAAAAAAAAGCATAAACGTACAGAGATTCTGGCATTAGCAGAGTTCCAGAGAAGAATATTTAGCATGGAATTAATAGGGTTTGCACCACAATAGCACTTACTTCTTTACCAAGTGGCACAGAAGTGCCCAAGCTTGGCTGGTCTGAAACACTATCACCACACCACCTTGTTTGAAGCTGTGTTTCTTCGTTGTGTTTAGCTCTGTGATCAACAATGATTCGAGCATGTCTTATATATCCAAGAAATGTTGTGACATGATGTTCCAACCGCCCACTTTCCAGGTTAGAAAGAATCTCAGAGCCTATGATGTTGTCCGATGACTTGACAATCATTTCAAGAACATTGATAAAATTGTTCTTTATCAAGAACTCCAACACACATATCCATCTCTTAATATTTGTTTTACTCAGTAAATGATTTAATTCGTCTGGAGAAGGCTTCTTTATTAACCACCCAATCTCTATCAGGAATCCTGACATTGCAGTTTGTTGAAGCTCTAAATGCTCGCAAGGGTCAGAAGTAATACCAGGGAACTCTCCATTTGCACCCTTGTGCTTGGAAGAACCACAAAGAGCATCTTGTATTCTCTCTAGTTCAAAACATAATTGTTTGCTACCGAAAAGGATAGGGACAAAATTTGATAGCCCAAACACATTTTCCACCTGTAGAAGGAAAAAAACAAAGAACTGAAAATATAGAACTGCAATCGATGATCATCATATATAAGAAAGTGTCGAAGAATGATAACATAAGCTTAACTGTCATGCAGTTAGATAAATGGTAATTGCTATTCTTGCAACAGTGAACCATTTTGAAACCCCTTAACTATTGCAAATGTAGCGCAAATAATGGATTTCTTGTCGTCTTTTGGTAATGTTATTTCAAGGTGTAAATTTTGGCTCTTCTTTCAAGGCAGCGTTTGGGCTCCCGTGAAGCATATGCTCCCAAATGAACAGGAAATTTTGTCTAAAATGTTATAAAAATTCAAACAACTCTACTTTTTTATAATATACCTGTTCATGTCTTTTATCTGCTTGCAAAGTTTCATGAAGGATATATTTTGTGCCCTGGACAAAAAAACAAAAACTGGTGCCCTACAAAAGCAAATTTGTTTCTTTCAAACAGGCCACAAAACTTATCTTTTTTCCACGAAAATTTACATGCACACATAGGACACAGCATGCACATATATAAAAATTTCAGATTTGTTTGGAATTGAGATCATCATCATTTGTTTCACCCCAGGAGCATATGCTCTTGGGTGTTGATTTGAATATCCGGTTTTATACACCTATACTTTTAGCGCCAATAACAATAGTAGCTCACTAGCCAAACAAGAATATATTATCTTTGCTGAAATTGTTTCAAATACAAATGCCATATGGATGTGGCTGTGTATCTTTATCACATGAGACATTAAGCCTGAACCATAAATTCCCACTATGCACTTGCTTCCTGTAGTTTTCCATCATCAAGTACTTTGTGATGAACACATTTTGTGATGCAAGTCTGTTTTGCCCATGTTTTCTGCAAAGGGCACATATGATCTTATTATTGTACAAAAACTTGCAATTATTGTCCAGCTTCTATGACGTTAGTTTTCACTTCTTAAAGTGCACAAACCAAAATTGGTGCATATGAACCAAAGCGCCCAAAATCCCTGTGTGAGATGTAGAGCAGTTAATGAGTATTGATGCCTTATTTGAGGAATCAGTTCAACATCACACTGTTTGGAAGGGTTGGCTTAAGCTTAAGCCTAAGCAGGGCTCTCTATTAATTGTTACAACTGTCAGGCTGGTCATGTCTAAGAATTTAAAAGTATAGCTTAAGTTCGTACACACTAATAACTAAACTAATGCATAACCAAACTAATGTCAAACACGTGCATCCTAGATGGATGCCACTAGAAAAAATGTACTTAATATGCACCAGACTCAAAAGTATGGAGGACTTCAATTGGTTATGCGGCGAAGTTCACTTACTTCCACAAAACCAGGTCCATGAGTATCCGGCTTTGTTTGAGTGATGTTCATCCGGAAAACTTCGTGTTGAGAATCAAATGTAGGAGCACCACTTTTCATGCAACCAAAGGTTTCACGAGACGATAGACGGCAACAATCATGCTTCAAGTACTCTCCATCGAACGATAGAAGTGACCTGCCATGAGAAACATAAATTGAATGGTGATTCATGTGGATTCACTTCATGCACAAATGTAATGTTGGAACCAGGAAAACAAAATCCATAAATGAGCACTTAAGATGCATAAATTATAACGATAGAAGGACATCGATCATAAACCAGAGTGTTCTCCCGATGATCAACAATTATCAATAGAGATAAATGACATTTTTTTTACTTGGACGCTAACGCTATTTTATGCAGAAATTGTGGTGCCGAGACAGTTGTACCTGAAACTAACAAAACGAAACAAAAATGCATACTGGAGTCACATGGCACTCATATCCACTTAGTTATTCCTCCAAGTGATAGGAATAGGTTAAAATCCAGGAATGCTTCATTTAATAACTTGACCAACTAAACAAGATCACTTAAAAATATAGAACACGAGGTTATGGGGAAACAGTGCATATTTACTTCAGTAGAAGCTAAGAACAAATTTCACCGCGGAGACTCTGGAAAGCCCACATCACAAATTTGTGACAATAGACACTATGGTTAGAAAATAATACATACAGCAGAAGTTTCAAACAAGAAATGTTGTACCGCATATGCATGGTAGAAAAACAGCCAGCAGAAATCGCCACAACGTCCAAGGGCATAAAATACCTGAATTTAGGCTGATCAAGAGAACTTCCACAAAGGAGGAGTTCAATAGGCTTTCCTGCTTCAAACCATGTTGGATGAACACAATGGATCCTGGGGGCTTGTACCTCTAATCTGGTACTCATCAATGTTGCTCCATCTTTAGTACCGATATTAAAAATCCTCATTAATGATCAGATACTTTTGTCATGAAAAGTTTAAAGCAAAAGATGCAATAATATATAAGATTAAATGGCAATAGTTCCCACATTAACTGTGGAATGCTCAAATCCTTGAACAGTTCATGATTATAGATTAAAACTGCGCATGTAAGCGGAATGGGAGTATGGGACAAGGATCCTTGCATCAAACAATTGAAAACAAAGGGGGGTTATCTTCTCATGAGAAAATTCTTCTGGACAGATACATAATTCAAAGGCTCTACAGCATGTAGTAGACTAGTAGCACATGCAAATAGTGCTACTCTCTCTGTTCCTGAACACATGTCATTCCAAAGTCAAACATTGTTCCTGAATACATGCCATTTTAATATTTTGAGATAACCTTACACCAATTTTCCACTGCATATCCATCTTTGGCTATTTCCAATCATTTATTAATATGGACTAGAGTAACACACATTTTTCATATGTGATAAGTTGTCCAATAAAGGGGGTAATGCAGTTTTTCTGCATACATTATCGTTGCAGAATAAATTCCTAAAACAGTATGCATTCAAGCAAAGGAGGGACTACATACATTGTGTATGAACAATACCGTTCAAGAACGATATAGAAATATTGCAGTACTTGAAAAATGTCATGGAACTGAAAAGTACATGGCACACACCTTTCAATACTTGAAATATTGTGTTATTGACATGAACAAAAAAGGCCCCTTTACCCAATAGAAGACTGCTCGGAGCATTTACCAAGTTTCTGACAAGATTTGCTGTATCTTCCGATAACTGTCAAGAGAAATGCAAATAAGAATTGGAGACACTCAATGATATGTTCAAGAAAGCTAAAAAGGTTATGATCTAATTTCACGGCAAATCAAACAATTTCCTTTGACATGGTCACTCCCATAAGTGATTAACATTGACTTTGCACAAGCCATAGAGACATCAATTCTGGACTGGGTAGCACTACAGTTATCAGTTCGCATAAGTTACACAGTACAAAATGATGTGTTAAAAGCAAGGTTGTGTTTGATAGCAGAAGTATTTTCTAAGTATTTGAGGAATACTACAGTTTTTCTAATTATTACAGTTTTAATTACATGACGGTGTGACCTGTTTGGCTCTCAATAAAAACTATAGTATTAATACTAGAGTATTCTCAAAATCAGAGTATTTTCCCTATCAAATAAAAAAGAACCCTGGACCTCTTCTTTTCTAAACTTAGCAGCCAAGTAAACGACTCGCCTCGCCATTGGCAATAACTCGCACGTCGTTATCCCTCTTTGAAGCTATTTCCACGCGGCCGTGCCGTTACCCCTCTTTCTGGTCGATCCACTCAGCTCCGCTGGTGGAGGGATTGACGACTAGCTCGACGCAGCTAGCCTAGGCCCAGCTCTCCATGGCTCGATTCCAGGGGAGCATCCTTATTGGTCATATACAAGCCTTGTGCATGGCCATTTAGTTTATGCATATCCGTTAGTTAGTTTATGATTGGCCGTTCTTCGTGGATATGTATGGCAAATAAGCGTTGCTTACATGCAATGGCTAGCTAGCTCAAAATGCGCGTGTTTGCAACCGCTAACGGCTAGCCAACAATTTTTACATCGCTGCTCACAGCTCTAGCCAGACAGGGCTTATGTATTATCAATACTTCAAAATATTTCAATATGTAAAAAACGTGGTATGTCATATCATCATGCTAAAATACTGTAGTTTTTCAATGCTTTGTTTTTTTTACAATACTTTGCTGTCAAACACAGCCCAAGTTTTAATACTTTGCCTTTATTTGGATGCGTGCAAAAGTCTTCATTCAGTTTGAAGTAATTGATGATTTTGTTTAGCATAAACATCCATACCTTGTCCCACATATATTGCGGCATTGCAATAAATACAGTTAAAATTGTACAGCCAGGACGAATGTAGCCCTCCAATTCAACAGGCATGCTAGACAACCACTCAAATATCTGCACATTTCAAACGTACCACTGACTTAGAACAATGCCTTTGACATGAAAATATCATCCAGTGTTAGAAACATATAGGCTATAGCCAGTTACATACTTGGTTACGTAGACGCCGAGGAAACTCCGCAGGATTCCAGTCATATAACTTGAACGAAATGCGTCCTGTGGGGCACTAGAGTGGTGATACAACATTATTAAGACAATTACAGAGGGAGAAGGGGAGAGAGGGGGAAAGTTTCACCAAACTAGAAATAATAATGCATAACGATCACATCAAAGTAAACAAACAAATTTGTATGGGGAAAAAACTCACTGAGGATGAATAAGCACTCTTGCTGTCATGCACTGGAGAATTGGTAAGTTTAGCATTTTCCTGTTTTGCACCAAGGCAGGCTTCAGCAGAAGCTGCAAAAGTCACTATGCTTTTACTTTGGTCATTTTGCAAGCTGAGTTGTGTACAAGTTGGAGAGCTAAGGGCATCTTCAGATCCCACCGGTGTTTCTCTGTCTAAAACTTTGTTGCTAAGAACAGTCTCAAGCATGTCACAGGTAGCGCCATCTATATTCTCTGTACACCAAAAGATATTAACAAAGATGTTACAGATTATAGACAGCACGTATTTACAGAGTGCGCAAAAAGGAACATTAGAAGAAAGGGAGCTGGACAGCAACAGGTGCATTTTAAAAGTACCCCACCTAACAAGCATATAAAGATAATGCTCGTACTGGAGCTAAATTTGGGTTAAACTTAGAATTCCAAAAAAGATGTAGATGCTCTAAACAAATGGCTAGAGGGTGTTTAACTTGTTTTATTTCACTTTGGAGTGTTCTTTTTCCATTGCTACAAACTAAACCTTGTCTACGTTGAAGTGGGGCTATTGATTTGTTGAGAAACGACTTCAAATTTATGAAATGGTTTATTTATTTATGCTGATATGAGGGTAAACACCACCAGAAAATGATATCATGGTGAGGGAGGAGACTTAGGTAGAAGAACTCGAGAAGGGCTGCTTGATGGTAATATCAAGTGCCTGTTTAATTATAGATGGGTCTCCCCCTAAAGTATCTAATCTCAATCGTGTACCTAACTAATGTAACTATTCTCAGATTCGCTAACAATAGGATACATATCCACACTTAGTTGCAGCTGATTAGGGCCAGCTGCCAACACTTTCTTCATGCTGCCGGCTGCCCCCTAGGTTAGGCCTAACACTCCGCTTCTCCTGGATAAGCAGCTCATTCTCGAGTGCAAAATGATGGCTAGGGCCCAAGTTAAGACTGTGCAAGTAGAATTCCTCTGGTTTACCGAGTTTGCTAAGCTTGGTGCAATGTTCTTTGTTCCTGTGGACTTGATACATGTTGACAAAATTCAATGCAGCTTGCTTACGGTTTGAACCGGTATTTGTTCATCCCTAGCTGAAGTCCCTGATACCCCCCCCCCCCCCCGCCACCACACACACACACACACACACATTCATGGGGCGCAGAGATTCTGACTAGATGAGTAAGCTGATGTTTCAAAGACCATTGCCACCATGTGTGGGTGTGGTAACAGTGCCAAGCTATTGCCTAATTTTGAGCTTGTTACTGAGAGCCAGGCCGAGGCCCACTGCAGAGGGCTTGGCTTGAGCACAAAATGAAGGACCATCTGGCCTGGTTTTGGACTGAGCCACAGAAGCACATCTGCAGGTTTGAGTTGGGAGGAAGTTGTGTGCATGGGAAATGACTAGACACGCAGTGTCCCATGGTGGATCACCATGATTGCTGGAAATCTGGAACATGAGTAGCCACAGCTTTTGATGAGCAGATACAGCTGCTGCTGGTTACAGGCTCAGTGCTGCAGTTCTATCTGATGGTGTTGAATAGGAAATAGCCGGCGAATACGGTGCTATGCAGCCAGCACAGAAGCAGGGGCTGTTTGGTTAAGAGTCCTGAACATTGTGCCTGGGAAAAATCGCTGCCTGAATTGAGCCTGGGCTGGCTTGCCTGGACATATGAGTTTGGTTCCTTTCCTGGATGGTCACTTTGTTATTTAGTGCTTAAAGAAATTTTACCCAATGAACAGTACTGCTCATGGCTGGTTGTCAGTTCCAGGCAGATGGCCAGGCGGATGAAGGGGCGGTTTGGTTCATGCCCTGGAGAAGAATTGCCTGGCCTGAGAACTCCCTGGAATGTGCCTGGATATTGTTTGGTTGATGGCCACAATTTTTGGATGCCTCCCTGGCCTGGAGCTGACGGCCTGGCAGGCAACTCCATTAGCCTGGCTCAGGCGCGTGAAATGGGATGTCTGGGTGCCAGGCAAATGCCATTGGAAGCTGATTAGTACACATGCATTGGTTATTTATGGTTCCTGTGTACACTTCCTGTCAACATCGCATGTCACACTGATTTTTTTATTGTATACGTACTCTCCCCAGGCTAGGAGTCCAACCAAACAAGAGAAGCACAGGCACGCCTGCCCAGGCAGAAATTCTCTTCTCTCCAGGCTACTACCAGGCATCATTTTGCCTGGGCTAAGCATTTTTCTTTCTTTTATTTTTAATCTAGGACCAGGCTAATTATATTGATAGGACTCCCAGGCCAGGCAGGCGCCTTGTTTTTCAGGATACCATCCGAACAAATACCAGGCAGGTTTCAGGCAGAGCCCAGGCCAGGCATGCAGTGCCCAGGCCACTAACCAAACACGCTCGCAATGGCTCAGGTCCATGTATTTTCTCGACATGCAAGCTGTCCCTACTGTTGCTCTTCGTCTGTAACGCCACGCTGTTGGCACCAAACTGATACCATCTTGACTAGCATACTGAGGAGGAAGGGCCCAGGAAAAGGACTGGATCTGGACTGCACTGAAGAACCTAGAGAAAGGCTGATTATTTCCTTCATGTTCCTTCACATTGCATAATGATAATAACATATGGCTGGCAGCTTCCTCGTATATAAACTCATCACTTGCTTAGCAATAGGATTATCCTTATTTGGTTGGCTTGGTCCAGTTGTACCCCTTAGCCCACATCCCTAATATGCACCCAAGAAAGTGTTGAATGTAAGCCGTCCACGACTGCATATCAAGGCTGCCGCATAAGCGCTTAAAGGTAAGGTAGCCCTTTAAGTTATGTAACAACTAAATTCTTGCTTTTTGTTGGTTGTGGTGCTGTGACTTAAAATTGAAGTTCAAAAAAATTGGGATGTTTCCTTTGCTCTATCTTTTGTAGCATGTTCTTGTCTTCTGCTAGAAGGTTTCAAATTGCATAAACAATATTGATGTTCACATCCGTAGAAGGGACTGATTTACTCAGATGTCAATTGCAACAATAAAGGAATGTAACCTATGAATAACATGTATCCAAAACAAATACTGAGCCACAATGGGTATAGGAATAAACTTTTCCCTGGTATTACATAATTCTGATCAATAGTCATATCTAAAGGCAGAGCACTAAACCCTGCGCCTTCTACTTGAAATATAAAATCTTCTACCAGAGCAAATAGATAAAATAAGTTTGGGAAACTTGATTGTTCTTTGTAGGTTATCTAAGAGACAACTTACGCTTTATGCACATAAATAATCGCTTTAGCATGTTATGGAAAGCTTGTAACAGAGCAACTACAACAAGATTTAAAGCTAACATGGTAAGATGGCTAAATATGCAAAAGAAATGGATTTTGCCTGAGAAGGCTGGAAAAGTTATTTTTGGTCCTACCTTCTCTTATTTCACCGCTGCCGCTACCATCAGCTGACAGATCCAATTGTTCATCTATCTCTTTCTCCAATGTGCCTTTTGAATCAGGTTTCCTTCGTCTTCTTTTGTTGTGCCTCTCCAGCTTTCTTCTACAGCTCCTTTTATCTTCATCAAAATCTAATAATATATGGAATCTGCAACAGAAGTATGTTCAGAGAGAGAGACAGAGAGAGATTATAGCGCACCAAAGTAAAGTATTACTACAAATCAGCAAGAACAGCATAAACAACCAGCACAATTGTTAGACTGGACATAAGAATAATCAATAATAGATTGTCCGGGGAAGTAATCATCTTAAGTATCAAAGACTAATAATTTTTAACAGTTGCTAAAACTAAATGAAAAAAGGACTCAAAAGGGGTGCACAAACATAAGCAAGGACGTACGCATTTGCAGTATTTTTGATAAAAGTGGCCAACAACATCATGCTAAAACCACATACTGTACTCACAAAATAAGCTGTACTACAATTATAACTAAATTTTATTTGCTTGCAAAGTTTAATGACCTTCTACAAAAATGAAGAGATTCACAACCATGTGTGCCCACCAGTGAACCCCAGGAAAGTTCTCGGCCATTTATAACATAGTAACTCTAGAACCACCTCCTGGTGGAATTGTGGGCGTATGACTCCACCCGCCAGTGCTTAATTCCTAGCACCCCCATGTTCGCTCACGCGGATGTGGATGTGCTTCAATGGAAACTTCATGGGACAGCGGATGTATTCCCAGCCTCCACTAATTCTAGGCATGTGCTTGGAGACGCACTCACATGTGGTGTGCGCGTGTGCATGGTGTAAGCGCGTGTTTGTGTGTCTACCATGTCATCGGAAAATTAATATGTTGCTCCCGACGATCCATATTAATTGACGTTGCTTTAGTACAAAAAGCTTTTTGTACTAAAGCAGCGTCAATTAATATGGATCGGAGGGAGTATTAACCTACTTGAAAATAGAATCCATCAATTCACTAGAAATATCACATGAGTCCCGACAAATCCTAGATAAGTTTCGCCAGGATGACCGAACCCTGGGTCCAAACAAAAAATCTATAACTGGAATATCTGAAACATTTTTAGTGGCGTTGCTTTCAAATGAGCCCGCATTTCAATGCAGGGGGCTCATACATCAAATATTGCATGTCACCGCACCAGTACAGCCTACTACAAGTACCAAAAATTCTCTAGCATGGTAGGCTGGTCGGTTTTCACACAATTACTCCATTACACCTACAAAGTTGTGCGGCAAAATGTCTTATTGAGATAAATTTAAGGCAAATAAAATACAATTACTGTATGAATCTTGAAGAACCTTCTAGAAATCAACCGTGACAGCATGCCTGAGGAACTCTACTCCAAAAATTAAAAACATACGATCAAAAGCTTGAATGAAGAAAAATGGAAATAATGATCCAACATCCAGTCTTATCAAAGAACTATAACTTAGTGAGGCGATCATTTCAAGTATTTACTTTAGTATCCTACTGATCACAATGGAACTTGTACAAACATATATTCAGCAACTAACAAGGGGCAAACTGTGGCTTACTTGCCGCACTGCTGGCAGTAGCGCTTCTGGACGCCATCGAGCATGACGGCAGAAGCATGCGCGCAACGCAGACACACCCGGTGCCGCTTGTGGTACCCTTTCAGCTCCCGTATATCTGCCTCACAACCCGGCACTTGGCACCTCATTTCTGCTGCTCCCCCACGGCCAGCCACTCCACTGCCCCCACCAGCACCACCAGTTTGGACTACCACCCTGCTGGTACCACGGCTGGCAGCCTTGGGCTTCTTCCTGGGGCCGGCCAGCATCTCTGCGGCAACCTCCTCGACCTCCGCGGCGGCCGCCATCTCATCCAACTCGGGGCAAGCGCAGGGCACAATCCCCGCGAGGTAGTTCGGGCACACCAGCCGCGGGTCGCGCTTTCTGACGCCGCGTCTGCTTCCCCCGGCCTCAACAGGCGGAGACGATGGCGGTGGCGCCGGCTCCGCCTCCACTGGCTGCGGCGGAGGCGGGGCAGGGAACATCACCGCCTCGGTGGTGGGATCGCCCTCGATCCCGAGGGGGTCATCCCACGGCAGGATCAGGGAATCGTCTTCCGGGATGGAGAAGTCGAGGAGGTTGTCCCAGTCCCAGACGGGCTCGCCCGCATCGGCCGCAGCGCCGCCCCCGCCGGAGTCGGAGGCGTCCATTTCCTGAGAAT